>OZ014531.1:23809167-26209167 GCA_963966105.1 Volucella zonaria
TTCAATACAATCATTTTATTTAATACGGTTGCAATCCACAATCCAATCATTTTCCCAACCAGTTATACTTTTCTTATCTTTTACTTAAACCACTTAATCACTCTCTTTATTCACACTTCAAATTCAACTGATGAACTAACTTGCTACCTTGGAGATGCTGATATTTACCTATTGACACCCGGTAAAGTGCTTACAGCGCCCCTTGGTGCATTTTTTTCACCTGCACTCCTATATTGATTTTTGACAGCTCATTGCCGGGAGCAAATTCATATGCAAATTTTAATTCGGTGTGAAACAAAATAAATAAATTTGTTAAAGTATTTATTGTTATCGGATAAATATAAACTGAAAATGTCGAAAAAAATGCGTGAGTTTCGAAATAACTGCTTGTGAAGTGTTTAGATGGCTTAGTTTAAATAGAAACATGCTTTAAAAAATGTAAACAAAGCACTTGTGAAACCGAAGAAATTATTGTGTTGTTAATTTTACATTAAATATTTAGTGAATACTGTGTAATGTTGTGTTTTTTTTTAATTATATGGTTAAACAAATCAATACAGATAGTGAAGTGCGACTGAAAACTCGCATAGATGGGATGCGACACATACAAACATAGATATTAGTACATGTACGAGGGCGGGTCAATAAGTCCGGATTAAAACACAGATTTTTTGATAAAAAAATAATTTTATTTTTCAACGTAGTCTCCCTTGAGCTCTATACCCTTTGTCCAACGCTTCTCCAATTTTTTTTATCCCTTCCAAAAAAAATGATTTGTCGAGGTCCTCAAAATAGGCCTTTGTTTGCGAGATGACTTCATCATTGGAGTCAAATCTTTTTCACCAAGCCATTTCTTCAGGTTTGGGAACATGAAGTAGTCGCTCGGAGCCAAATCTGGAAAATAGGGTGGATGAGGGAGCAATTCATAGCCCAATTCATGGATTTTTGCCATGGCAACTGCACATGTGTGCACCCTTGCATTGTCTTGGTGGAAAAGAACTTTTTTCTTGGCCAAATGAGGTCGTTTTTTTTTCAAATCGTCATTGAATCGGTCCAATAAGTTGGCATAATATTCCCCATTGATTGTTCTTCCCTTTTGAAGGTAGTCAATGTGGATTATCCCGCGTGCATCCCAAAAAACAGTCGCCATAACTTTATTGGCTGACAAACCCACCTTGGCCTTCTTTGGCGCCGATTCACCCTTAGAAACCCACTGTTTTGACTGTTGTTTGTTCTCTGGTATGTTGTGATGGATCCATGTTTCGTCCACGGTTACAAAACGGCGTAAAAACTCCTCCATATTGCGATTAAACAACGCCAAACCTTCCTGTGAAGTTGTTACACGATTGCGTTTGTGGTCGACTGTGAGCAAACGCGGCACCCATCTTGCGGAAAGCTTTCTCATGCCCAAGTGATCATTCAAAATTGAAACCACTGAGCCATGCGAGATCCCTACGGCTTCCACAATCTCTCGCACTTTCAATCTTCGGTCGGCCAACACCATATCGTGAATTTTTTCGATTGTTTCGGGTGTAGAGACCTCAACTGGGCGTCCAGGACGTTCGGCATCTTCAGTGCTTGTACGGCCACAACGAAATTCAGTAAACCACTTTTTTACCATTGAAATCGATGGTGCAGAGTCCCCATAGTATTTATCAAGCTTAGCCTTGGTCTCGGTAATGGTTTTTTTTTCGCAAGAAATAATGCTTAATAAGCACACGAAATTCACTTTTTTCCATTTTCTCCTCAAATTAGTGAGTAGTCTGATAAAAATAGCTGTCAAACACAAACTAACTGACGCAGCAAGTTTAAATTTTGACAGGAGTCAACTGATGACAGATGCCTGTTGACAGGAGCAGTGTTGCTGTTTCAGTAAAGAGGTCAGAAATTCAAAAAGTCACGGACTTATTGACCCGCCCTCGTATATACACCTAGCAAAATATTTCAAAGGACTATTTCGCTTGGTGCAAGTGAAAGAATGCTGAGAGCTGGTTGCAACTACTTTCTTGTACTTGCTCCTACTTCAATTAAAACTTAAGAACCAAGCCAATTTCCGCCAACTGTTCACTTTCACCAACTGCAATATTCCCCTTGAAGTACGAGTAATATTGCTATAATATTAATAAGTTTCCATCTATGAAAATTGTAATTTGCATTTCACTGTCTTTATTGACTTGTTTAACAATATATTAAATAAACACTTTATATTATTCACTATGGACCTAATATTGAATGAAAAAGAACAACAAAAACAATTTCTTCGTGTTTCAAAAGTGCTTTGTTTACATTTTTTAAAGCTCGATTCTATTTAAACTAAGTCATCGAAACACTTCAAAAGCACTTATTTAAAAACTCACGTACCTTTTAACCTATTTTAACGGAATACGTATTTGAAATTATTAAAGAAAATTTCTTTAATAAATTTATTAATCTTATTCCGTACCGAATCTTAACTTCCGATACGAATTGGTTCCAGCCAACGAACTGTCAGAAATTAATATGGGAGTTTAGGTTCAAAAAATATCCGCCAGAATTATCGTACCGAGTCTCAAAATACTCCAATGATATATTTCGAGAACTAGCCATCCAGCGTTCCACAAAATTTTCCATTTTGCTGGAAAATTCGGATCCATTCACCAAAGGTTGATGCTTCTGCTATCAAAATCTTCTGCTAGTCAAATATAGTTCACATTCAGATATCACAACAGGCTTGTTTTAATCATCTACTTCCTCTTGTATCCTAAATTATCTTAAGCCATCTACGAGTACAAAAAAAAGTTATACAACTTATGGAAGGCCATATGGGCTTAGTTCCCCGGCACTGTCAAGTATTTTGGACAATGTAAATTAATTTGCATTGTACCTGTGAAAAATAAAAATAAAAATACAAATAAAATAACTTATTGAAGATTCGACTTTGCTTATTAGTATATAATGATTTATATTATATGTATATCAGGCATTTTAACAACCATCTAAAAAAAAAAATTAACCAATTTGTAAAATGTTTGTGTGGGAGCAAGTGATAGAACTTATTCATTTTAATACAATCGCTTAATTTAAGACAATCACAATTGAAACGCTTTCCTCAACCACTTTTACTTTACTTTATCTTTTACTTAAACTACTCCCATGACATCTTTCGAGAATATTCTCTACTATCCAGCATTCCAGACATCTTTCCATTGAACTAGAATATTCGCTGAAAGTTGCTATTCAAATACAGATGACGCTGTTCACATTTTAAATAGTTATCACATTGCTTCCTCTCTAAAGTTGTTCGTCATTCGTCGTTCCGTTGAAATGGCGCATTCTACCCAAATGAACAATCTTAATTTTTCTTTGATCCCCACACTGGATCCGATATACAACGTTATTAATGAGGGTTATCCATTATATAGTATGGACTTTCCCAATCTTGTTGCAATTTTGGTGATTTGCCTTTCTTACGCAGTGGATTATACAGCCACACGAGGTCTTCTTTGTTGAAGCTGGAAGATTTTGGTTTGATATCGTACCTGGTGTTCATGCGGTTGCCCGCTAGTTTCACTTTTCTCAGGTATTTTCGAGCAAATTACGAATCCTGCTACGAAAGTCATCCATAGGAGTGTAGTCGCTTACCTTAGGCTCCGTAGATGGGGATTCGAATTTCGTTTTACTTGGCAAACCAAATAAGATGTCGGATGGTGTATGTCCTATTGAACTATGGACTGGGTTTCGGTAGGCCATTAAGAAGAGAGGTATGTGCCGATCCCTGTCATGAGGGTGTAGTGCCGTTGTTCTTGTCTTCCTTATTCCCAGATATTGACACACTTCCTGGAAGACATCTGATTCAAAACATCGCCCTTGATAAGAGTGTAGCTCAATTGGAACCCCAAATTTGCTCACCCAGTTGTTGACTATCTCTTCTGCTACGGTCTTAGCCTGTGGATTTGGGATGCGGACTCCGGCCACCTACTGAAGTAATCAATGACTACGAGCGTGTATAAGCTGCCATTAAAGGTTTCGGGAAACGAGCCAGCGATGTCAATAGCTTTTCGAATGGTGCTACGACATTGTATTGTTGAATTTTTCACTGAGGCTTTACATTTAGGCACATGGTAGCCTTATGCACTTTTTGCACCAATTCTCGACCTCTTGTAGCGAATAAAAACGTTCCCCTACCTCCTCTCATATCTTGTTTATTCCCTAATAACCTTCTTAGGTATGTATTTCATGGAGCATTTCACTGATTCTGGACCGTGGCACGATTAGCCCATCTGCACTTTCCCATTTTCTCTTCAGCACACCATCTTGTACACAAAGCGAGTCCCACTGTGCCCAATATGCGTTCAGAGTTTGGCTCCGGTCCGATATTTGCTGCCAGCTTGGTCTTTCAGTCGTTTTCTCACGATCTTTTCGATCAATCTCCACCTGCCAGTAACCGTTTGTCGGGTCTAGTGTTGGGAACCATTCGGCTCCAGAAAGCGTATTCAAGTGTCATCAATTTTTGGTAGCGGGTTGCTGTCATTTTTGGTGACATCATTGAGACGTCGGTAGTCTACACTAAACCTCGTGCGGCCGTCTTTCTTCTTCACATGGACTACTGGATGTGCCCACGGACTCCGTGATTTTTAATCAGCCTCTTAACTTTCATCTTCACCACCATTTCGGAAACTTCTGTTTGCTTTGCCAATGGAAGACGCCTTGCAGGTTAATGGATTGGTCGGGCGTCTCCGGTGTCAATGCGATGTTAAACAAGTTTCGTACGTCCATATTCTCCGTCTCGCGTAGCAAATATATCAGCGTAATCACCGATTGGTTTCTCTGTCAGGATACGCTGCTCTTGATTCAGATTACAGAGGCTGAGTATTTTATTTTAATTTCATTCTCTGGGAACTTTCGACCAGTGTTGCACGATTCATTTCCATTGTTGTCAATATAACCTCAAATATATGCACATTTTCCCACCATCTTCTCACCTTTTTTACTTTTGTATTCAGGATCCTTATAGGAACCATGTTTTATAATTATCAAAGGAACGATACAAATTGATTTGTAAAGTCCGGGATTTAACGCGTACTATGCCCATGTGGCGTTTTTTGTCAACAGCACGCGGTGTACCGAGTTCCCATGTGGTCATCCATCTAGGCACTTACCGCGCCAAACACTGCTGGATTTCGGTGTTCTAGTGGAAACCGATGCAGTCAATTTAGTTCAGTTTATATGCATTTTTATTTTCTTAATTAATTTACATACTAGACAAAAAAATACTTAAAAATTAGCTTAAATAACTTACAAATAATCTTATACTAATTTACTGGCCCCATGTGGGATCCGATGATTTCAGTGTGGCGAGGCCGTTGACAGGAGCCATGGTGTTCTTTGGTTCACTAAGGTCCTTCCCACCAGGAAGTCTCTCCAATTTTCAAGCTCTATAAAATAGAATCGGTGGCTACCAGGACCACCTTCTGCTTTTCCCCAAACAATTGGTTGCGATGAAGGCTCTAGAATCTGATTTCGGCAGAAGACGACTTCTAAGGCGGAAGCGTTGGCGGTTCCGCATACCATTGGTATCTCCAACTGGACGACTAGTCCATGTTCTCATGGAGTCTGTACCAAACAAGTGAGAGAATGTTATTCCGGCCAGCTGGATTTGTATACGGACCTCACATTATAACTTAACCGTTGTTCCCGTAGATTACCACATGACTTCTGCACAAGATCACTCCTGGTTATTGGGGCCGTGGCATCTGTGTCCATTGTTGCCACCAATTTCTCCTTACCGTTGACTACTTCTGCCAGAAGACTATTATTGCATTGGTTTGTAGCGAGAGTTGGGTGATGGTCCTGGGGCCGTCCACTCTTGCTTCAAACAGTCGTTTCTGTGGATTTCTTCCTCTATTTTCATGTTTTGCAGTGAGAGCAAATTTTTCGTCGTCCCGGTTCTTTAGGCTGCCGATGAAGATGCCCTATTCTATCGCAGATCCAGCACCGCACTCTTCGTATCTCCCATGGTGTATCTCGTCCCTCAGCATTAAGTATGCGCAGTAGCATTCAAAGATTCTACTTCTCTAACGATATATATTGCCTTGGAAGCCTGATTGGCTGCTTCCATTGCCAGGGCGAAGGCAAGTGCCTCAGCAAGTGTTCTTTTCCCAGCTATGTGTGACTGCTGACTGTAGCTTGAATCTGCGATTCCCCTGACGAATGCTTTTGGTGGGATATGAAAAATATGCCAGTCTACCCACATCTGCTTGGAGCTGCTGCCGTATTTCTCCTCTTTTTTTTATTCAACTTTGCAATTGTACCTTCTAAACTTCCTGCATTTGGCTATCCCCAAACTATTTCTCAATATCAACTACTCTTACTTTTCCTTATCTTTTACTTAAACCACTTTATCACTACTCGCAAATCACATTTTAGATTCCACTTTAAATTTAATTTACATAACTTTGGGGATGCTGATATTTATTCTCCAAAACATTCTGTACAATACAAATTTCCATTTTTCTAGAGAATTCGGTAAAATTTTGCATTCCCCAATCGTTAAGTCTTTTGCTATAGGTGGCCGTGGCTCAAGTGGTAGTAGACTGGCTTCCAAATCGGAAGGTTTTGTGTTCGAATCCCAAACCCTCCCGAAAGACATCCATTTTTTTGGTTAACAAAAATTAAGTAAGATGAGTAGTTGACTGGAAATCAACAACAAGCCAACTTCCACTACAAATTTAGTTTCTCTATTAAATGTTGGATGTCACCCATGGAGCGAAATAACTACTGAGCCCAAACATCTTTCTTACTCTCTCTATCCCATTTTCCAAAAAAAACGTACCCACGCATTTTAAGTGCATTCGTACCCACTTGAGTTCTACGAGTATAAAAAAATAAAAGATATCATAGTATCATTGTATGTGGAAGAAAAATGAAGAACCTTTGTGGCATTCAGTCCTAAAAAAAATTCAGCCCATTTTGTAAATATTTAAATTTCTTTTTCAATTTTTGGGTTATGGAGTATGGCATGATTATGCACATAGTATACATACATCTTCCGCAGCATATATTATATTGCATGTAATAGGCATCACATAAACATATATACAGCATGCAATGAGTGTAAGTTAGCATGAATAGTTTTAGTTCTCGTTATAGCGAGCCAGTTTTAAAGAAATCACATTAAATTGGATTCCTGTTGCAACGCAACATGCATCATTCGTGAGCTAGATCCACACACATGAAACGCCGACGACATAGCACAAAAGCCGACGGCTTATCAGGATTGTCTTCTATTTTTTGTCATCTTATAGATCAATAGGCTTACCAATCGTTTAGCCAAAAATTGGGAGAGCATGAATGATGACACAATTCCCATTGTCAATTTGTGGGAGGTAACTCTGAAAATTGGTTTTCAATAGTTAAACTTTTGGCCCCTCCCACAATGCAATGTTTTTTTTTTGTGCATGTATGCATTTTCTAATCATAAAAAAAACCTGTCGACAGATTGGCATAGACGAGGAATCCCGCGATGGTTCAATGACCTATAGCTGGACCATCGGAGCAATCTTGGAGACGATGACGATGCTGGCAGATCATTCCCAATCCGATAGCCGTGTAATTGAGATAAATAAAATAAATCAAATTTAAAGGAAAGGAGTACATAGTTTTTTTATTCAACACTATTGAAGCGATTTTTGGTTTCTTTGCTTTCTCCGGTAAAATCTGTAATTTAACTCCGCAACTTTTGACTGCGGAGGATACAATTCGTGTCCCCTTTTTTTCAATTTTATTTGCTAATTGTCTTAGCGGCAAACAATTCCACTGTAATAAAGCGTTTTATTGGGAACATCAGGGTAAGCATTTTTGGTCTTATCGAGCAGAAGAGAAAAGTACTATTAGTTGTTGGACTATCGCGAATAAAATTTGACTAATAGCGAAACTATCTATTATACGAGTATCCGAAAAAACATTTTCAAATTTTGAAAAAGAATTAATTTTCGGTTGATTTCATTCTACTTTGAATAAATAGTTATTTAATTCGTTGTCGTTTTCAGTATACCTACGGGTATACCTATATGTTTATAGGGTGTCCCCTAATTCGTCAATTATAATTTGGGATATTTTTTTTGGGTATACTCTAAGAAAAAAATCGTTCTACGGTATGGATTTATCTCCAATGTTGACCTCATTTATTGAGGATTTAAAAAAACTCTTATTTTGGTGTACCCCGACCCATATTAACAGCAATTCCTCTGTCAGTACTAATGGTAGAAACTTCATTTAGGACTTTATTTTTAGAAGAAGTACTAGCCTTTGAATTGCGTTTAAATAAAGTTGATATCTTGTTGGAATCTTCAGATATCCAATTTCTTAGCCTATTCCATTTTTCTTGTCTATGCTAATTTTTGACTTTTCTCCAGAAAATCCGTAATAAATATAAAGTTTTAAAACTTTTTTCTTATGAATGTAATAATAACAAAAAAAAAAATCATCAGCAAGTTTGCAGAAAAACCTATAGATTTTACGATACATGGAAAAACCTGCAGCAGGGAAAAAAATGAATTTATGATTTGTTCCCAAGTTTCTAACAACAGTTGAAAATGAGAGCCATTTTCCAAGAATTAATAATTTTCCAATAATTTTTTAAAATTGCATAGCTATAGAATATACCAAAAAATCATTTCCCAAAGTTTACTAGACGAATAAGGGGATACTCTGTATATATGTCTGAATGTGTATATTTGGCTGTATTTATGTATATATGTATGTATTTATGTTTAAAGGTATGTATTTTTGTTTATTTATTATACATACATATATGAAAAAAAGGTATATGTTTAATATGTCAAATTCGGCAAATATCAACTTAGGATTTCCGCTAGTAAGTGGATAAAGAAAATCAGCACTCAAAAGGTAAAAAGAAAGACACCTACTTGTGGACTTGGTACTTGCCCAGGTCTCGGAAATCCAACGTCTAACTCCTACTGTTGAATCCACAGGTACTTGCTCTTCCGTTTTTTCTGTATCCTTGCCATTTTCACTATTATTACACTGTTTGCCTTTCCTAGAAGAAAACAACCAAGAGTATCAAAAAATTCGCACACAAACAAACAGACAACTACTTAGTTAACGCTTCCGCGACCGATTTTACTTTAACAAAATTAAAATAAGGTAACTCCGACCGAAGAAAAAAATAAAATTAGAAAAAGCCGTAAACGAAATTTAAATGTCCCACGTTGGGCACCAATCGTTATGCCTGAAACACATGTGCAGAAAATACTGTGTGTCAAATTTAGAGAACACTGTTTCTTATAGGAGCGAACACATGTGCCAGCTGCACACCTTGCGTCGATGCAAGATGTCTCTAATTCTAAATTGGATGCACCCAGTACGTGTAGTAGATTTATACTCTAGTACATTTGGTACATTTTTGATAATTTGACAGTGGAGTGTCAATTTTGAAAATATATTTAATTTAAATTGGTGAAACAATAGAACAAAAATTAATAGAATTTGTGAGAGAACACAGTTTCTTGTTTGATAAGCAACACAAAAATTACAAAAATATATTTTTAAGGGACAAATCATTTGAGAATTTGTCCGAACAATTAGGTGTTGCAGGTAAATATTCATGTAAATAATCTCAGTTCAGCCAGTTGTTCAGCCAAAAAGTTGAAGGATCGGTGGAGGAGCCTGAGTGACAACTTCTATAAGCATAAAAAAAAGGAAAATATGCCTTCAGGGAACCAGGCCCGCACACCTAAAAAAATCTGGAAGTGGGCAATAGCTTTGTCATTTTTAAATGATGTTGGAAATCCACAGTAAGTTTGAAGAAAATGTTATAAAATTTTCTAACTTTATAAACATTTATCTTAAATACATCAGGAAACTACTTAGCTATTGTTCATGGCTAGAAGAACTTTCGTGCGCTTCAATTTTTATGGGCTCCACCCGATGTTCAACCCCGACGAGGTTCAACAAGAGTTCGTAGGTTTAAGAAATTTTAAAGGAAGCAACAACAGAAATTTCTGAGGTTGTGGCGATTGTAAAAGACGAATTAGTGGAGCCGCCAGTTAAAAAAAACAGCCGCACAATCATTTTTTGAGAGTTTGGCAAAACAAGGAGACGATGAAAATTTGTTGTTGCCAATCTTCAATTAGAAATGTTGAAAACATTCACATTATTTCTTGAAGCAAGAATAAAAAATAAAATTTAAATTTACCTCTTATAAACACAATTGTTTTCATTTCTCTAACGATTAAACCTCTGCAGGTGTCGCGATCGCACAGAAACAACGGGAGCGTGAATTCACAGATTTTAAAAATGGAAGTAACTAAAATAAATCAAGATGAAATATGGAGTACAAATATGCTGATACATATGTACTCGTATAATCTTTCAAATAACCACGAATAGCAAAAGCATTTATTCTTGCGTTAAATCTTGTAAAAAATCTATACTGACGAAGGGGAGTAACTTCTTCCCACCATTTGCCTTTTACTACTTCATCTGTCTCCAAAATTTGGTTACACAAATCATGCAGCTTAATGAGATTATGTAAAATGATACAGACCTTCGTTATTTTCTCTGCAGTTTCCGCAAAAACGTTTATTTGATTCAGCAATACTCTCCATCTTGCTGTGAGAATACCTAATCAATTCTAACACGGGCTTTTGATAATTTTTTGTTGAAATTTTCTTTGTCGGGTGACAATAATCTTCCAGGGTATGGTCGCATCATATTTTCCCTAAAAGGAAAAGCCGATTCAGCAACAAAATAATATGGAAAGTCGATTGAAGTATTTGGTAGTGGATTACATTTCGGTGTCTTTATGGTGTTACTTAATATTTGTTTCCCGAAACCACTCGCCTGAAAGACACCCCCATCGCTCTACCCGCCGTAAGCTCCTATGTCAACCGCCGTAAATGTATAGTTGCTATCGCACGCGGCTAGCAACACTATGCTGAAGTGTTTTTCATAATTGTAATAAAGGGAACCTGTATTTGGAGGACACTTTATTTCAATGTGCTAGCCGTCGATAGCACCAAGAACATTTGGCATTCCTGTTTTTTGAAAAAACTCTGGAGATATTTTCCCACTCCATTTCATTAGATTGAGCTGCATAAATTGTATGAAGTTCGTCCCCAGAAAGCTTCGCATATTTCCAATATAATATTTCTTACAGTTGAGACTCCTATCCGAAATGACCAAGCTAACATTTGGCGGTAAACACCATGTGCCAAGTATCTGTAATTAAAACTTTTTTATTCGAAATAAAACTATGAATTGAAACTTACACCAAAGTTACAGCGAGCCGACATTCTGGATCTATAGATTTGCGCATGAAATCTCTTTTTTGTAACGTTTTTCAAGAAGGGTTTCTAAATGACTGTCACTGTCAAAAAAATCTTCGATGAACTATCATAAACCAACTGCACATGTGTTATAAGTGCGTTGAAGCACGACGAACTGCTTGCAGCTCGATTGAACATGTGTTTCAGGCATTACGTTTGACTCCAGCACTGTTGCCCTGAATCAAAGATAACACTCTGGGATCAACCTATCCTACCTATGGGTTCGTCCAGGTAGTGGTTTGAGGGCAGCTAAACCTGGGTAAAATAAAAAGGGCGTCACATGATTTTTCCCAGGAATCACGAAACCTTCACGAGAAACCAAAAGAAAATCTTCCCCAGAATAGCAAAAACATAAAACCAAAGAAAAAATTAAAAAAATAAATAAATAAAAAAACTTAGCTTACTCCGCTGGAGCTCGTTGATTTACTTTTTTTTTTGGAGTAGTGGAACACTAATCGGTAGAGTGGCCAGCTATTTAAAATCCCCGATTATTATTTAACGGTCGCGTGCCTTCCCCTTTTTTCGATATTTTCCCGCACGTGCGGCCCACCGTAGTCTCAAATTCACAATTAAAAAAAAAGTCTGCGCTACACTGCACTAACCCACTGGCGTTGCTGCGCCCCTTTCTGGCACAGTTTCCAAGTTTATTGTCCCACTACTCCCGCTATCCGATTCTTCGTTCCTGTCTTTTCTCTACTCTATTTTTACTCGTACTATTAATCCTCTACTGCATGAATTCAATCCTGAGCAGGAAAAAAATTAAAGACTCTTAACATGGTTTTGTTTAAGAGTTTTTAGCCAACTTTTATTAAAATAAATTAAAAATCGTTATTAGTTTAAAAAATAAAAAATCAAGACATAAATGGCTTCGTATGCATTACGGGTTACGTGAAACAGTGCCATGTTTATGTTATACAATACATTTATCAAATCGGATTGCAACTGACTTGCTGCAACGCCAACTACATTTTTTCAAAAGTGATTTGTTAGTTTTGCGTATATCCTCAAAAACGGCTAGTTTCGAAATCATATAATGGCAAGCGGAAGTCATTCTGACTGAGCCATACGTTTACTGAGCATATATCGTCATGCGAAAATACATTTTCCTTTAGCACTTTTTTGACTGCAAAGGGACTTTGTATAAACCAAGCGTGGAATCGAGCAAATTCACGCCACCTATATATGCGTTATATACCTCGACAGCTTGAGGAACAGGAATATCTCGATACTGTTTTTCTTTCCCTCCAAGGCATGTTTGCAGCCTTGTTATCAAACTAGGATACCAGTCCCAATTTCACTCCACCACCACCTTGTTTTTTCAGTTCTTTCTCTATTGACATTTTAGAATTGGGGACTCCGTTTAATCTGACTGTGCCCAAAAATGTTAATCCATTCTCGTACAGGTGAACTTGTAGTTTGGGACTGTGATACCAATTATCGGGAAAAAGTTGGGGTGGTTGACATGTTTAACCACTATAGATGTAAGCCTCGTCACTAAGTTTGCAGTGCCTCCTAAATGAGGAACATTTTCAGAGAAGGTGTTACTCTGCTCTCCAGCAAAAGTTTTGTAGTCGAAACTTTTTTTTTTTTTTTTATAATTTACGCGCGCCTAAGGGGTTATGAATACCCTTACACTGTTGCCAGGGCGCGGGCGGAAAGGTAGAAGGAGGAGAAAGGAAAGTTTGTGATGTAGTGGTTTGAAACTCAGGTGTGTTTGGTTTCGATATTGACTCTCCAGGGGTGGGAGTCCGAATAGGACGGAGAGATTTTCTTCACTCGGAATGGTGAGGTTGTGAATTTTAACGGTTGTTTTTGTGTTTTGAAAACCCTACAACAGCCAAATCTACATGTAGGTGTTATGCCTTCACACGCAGATTTTTCTGACTGAGTTCCAATTACACAAATGAAAACTGGTTGTGGCTAGGATTCGAACCTTGACCTTCCGAGTGAGAAGCGATAGCTAGTACCACTGCACCACGGCCACCCCCGTAGTCGAAACTGAATCTTGAAACTCCACTTAGAACTTTGTTCTCGTAACCCCACTTGTGAGGCTTGGCTGGGTTATTCTGACTGAGTTTGTGACGGCAGTTAATGGATATTATTTGCTCACCCACCGCAAGAAGCTCTACTTTTGGAATAAGTATTGTAGAATCCGTTGACTTATTTTTTCCAAAAATGGTCTTATTTTAAAAAATTTATCGCATCCATCTGTTCAAAATGGCTTAGATAGGTGTTATTACTCAAGCGTAAGTACCTTTTTATTGTTTCCGACTGGCCAACAGATTTACTCCAATAAGTGACAGTTGCACGCAAAACATGTAAATCACCATGTTGACGAACTGTTCCATTTCAGTTGTTATTACTCGTTTTCTGGCATAGTTATGTTGTTTTGAAGAGCTTTTTTAATCGAAGACAAATTGAAGTAATTCCTCCGTAAAAAGGACAAAAATAATCCCCTGTGTTTTCAGCCCAATCACCGGTCGTGGCTATTCAATAGCACCCGTTAATTTAAAATTCTTTTCATCGTGCAGATCCAAATGTTCTTTTCTCCAATACAACATATTTTCAGGCTTGTCTTTTTTTGTTTTGAAGCCGATGCAACTACAATAGTTCGATTACAGACTCAGATTCGGTGTCAGTTTCGGACACTATAAGATAGCCGTTGTTGCTTAGTGCGGTCTCAAATTTCCCATCAGAGTTTGCTACTTCTTCATCATCACTTTTAAATCAAAGTTTAAATTTAGATAAAAGTTTAAATTAGCCATCTCTGAAGAAAATTGAAATGAAATAAGCAAAAATATGAGAAAAAATTTTTCGAAAACGCAACTCTTAACGCATACGAAGCCATATATGGCAACGCGTAAGGGTAAACTAATACTACTTTTGCACTCAAAATTGATTCATTATATTTTAAGCAATGTATTTTTTTTTTCAAAATAATTTTTTTGTTAACTATACTTGCCGAATACTTATAGTAATTAGCATTTAAAATTGCAACTTATTTGTTACTTACGTTTTCATCGCGCGCTCGTGTTGGAATCACACGTAGAAATTAATATCATTAGTTATGATTATCAGACCGAAAGAGAAATACCATTTGTTTTGTAAAGGAATTGGCGAACTAATAAGAATATTTCCCCTAACATTGGATCCTAAAACGAAATTGCGAAAAGCAGTTTTTCTTTTCTTTCTGTTGCCCTGTTCTTTTCTTTCTGTTGGGAAAAGTACCCCCCATCAAATTATATGTATTAATACAAGTAATAAAACTCGATCGAACGGTAACTGGAGTGTTGGGATGAAAGAAAGAAAGTGAAGATACAATCCAAACGATATCCAGAGATGGCTGGATCTAAGTACAGTGCCTCTTGCAACTTTTTACCGCGGATCCCTAACTACTCCGGTGGATAGGCAGTGTTCATGTGAAAAGCATATAATTATTTAGTTCTATTTAAATGGATAAGTTTCATATAGATCTAATGTTTTATGCAAGAGTAAGAGGTCGCTGCTTGCTACAATTCAGAACCAACTATCAGCTTATCTATTTCCTATTTCCACTAACCAAAATTATTCTCTTCTATCTAGCACCCTCCACGAGGTAAGACACTAGCTCTATTGGATCTTATATAAACCAGAAGTCTCAACTCTGTCTTTTGTTTTCTCTATGTAATCCAACTCCTCCACGAGGAAAATTTCCTAATCAGCGCCTATCCCAGGGGCTACTCGAAAGCACCCGCACATTTTGGTCTAATCGACCCGAATACTCTCAATAATTCATCGATTATTATATTGGAATTATATTGGAATTATTTCAAATTTGCATCGAAACCCATCATCCAAAAGTGCAAGTTCAATTCTTCAATTCTAATATATTCTAATCATCGCACAAATCATCAGTTCAACAGATTCGAGTTAATAAAATAATAAAATAGGGCACCTTGGTCTCTTATCTCGTGCCTAATTTCGTCAAATTAAAACCATCACCGATCAACGAACAGCGACCAGGATCTTCACATTTCGCCCCGCGAAAATCGGCATCCTCCATCAACATCAAAAAAAGAGACGCATTTTGAATTGTCTCTTCAGCATAGACGAAATTGCCTGCAATTCAACGATCATAATTATCCTCATTAATCTGCATGATCAATTCGCTCTCACTAGAAGCAAATCCTCTACACCATTGGACGATATCGAGTATTGCTTGCAGTCTCTACATCACCGCGACACACCACTCATCAGAACAGAAAAAAAACGATTTAATACATATGTACGAGTACCTATTAAAAAAAAAAGGGTTTATTGTTATAACCCATCACAGTCGAAGGTCATCAATCTGAAGTGTAAAACAGGTACTTGAAATTCATTTTCATAAGTACAAAACATTTACTCTTCCGGTATAAAAATTCATCTGTTATAAATTTCTATATGCGTATAGTTGGAATAAGATTTCCTCTCCGCTAGATTCTTTGTGATTGTTAAGTTCATCTGATAGAAAATTTACTTAGCATAATGATGAGTTTGTAGGTGCTACCGATCAGTTAACTGAGTTTCGCAAACGCTTTAAAGAAATTCCAATCATAGATAAAACTACAACCTCTTTACAATTAAAAAGAGTTATGGTCGGAAATCGGTAAGTCATATTACTTTTGTCTACAGGCCTCCGACTCTGCTTCCGAACAAGATATACAAGCTATCAAGGATAAATACATTCCCTCATATACTCTTTACGTGAAATCATAGATTCAACTCGAAAATTAAAATTAATACCTTCCGATTTAGAGGATGAATTAGTAAATAATGCTGAGCCAAAGGATACAATAGTGAAAAGTGTACTACTTAGAAAAATCTTTCAATAATATGTGCATGTAAGTTCCCCCATGTGAAGCCGATGCCTTTGACGGTGATTATTTGTCTTGGTCATCATTTCGAAATTTATTCACTGTTATCTACATAAATCATCCAAAGTTGTGTGCTGTGCAGAAATTATTTCATTTACGGTCTAAAACCAAAAATGAAGCGTAAATTTGGCCTTACAGCTGATAATTTCGACCTTTTTTGGAATGCTTTGTAAGAACGTTATGAAAAGAAACGAATTTTGGTAAATCGTCAACTTAAGATATTTTTCAATCTACCTCCCGTAACTGAAGAGTCAAAGTGAAGGCAATGATTGTCTCTCGATCCTGAAAGCCTACAAGGTTGATACGAAATCTTGGGACCGAATTTTAGTGTTTTTGTGTTCTAATCGCCTGCCCGAACAGACACTCTCCATTTGGGAACAATCTATTAAAAAACCACGCGATCTTGCAGACTGGACAGAAGTGAATTCGTTTCTAACTCAACAGTACCAAATCTTAGAATCGGTGTCCGATATCAGAAACTCGAATGCAAAAGCACCAAAGACCAAATTCATTCAACAGTCAAGACAAAATCAGCAAAATCATCACACTTTTCACACAAAATTCAATAATTACAGCTGTGCCTTATGCAAAGCCCCTCATCCCCTTCGACTTTGCACGAAGTTTTTGCAACTTTCGATGCCCAATAGGGTTGCAAAGGTAACAAGGTTTAGTTATTGCTAGAACTGTCTTTCATCAGCCCATGTAGCGAACAATCGCCAAAGTCAATTTACATGCAAGCTATGTCGACAACGGCATCACACACTTCTGCATAATCCCATTCAAGGACAAGCTAATCAAACTTCTTCTTCATTCAGTGCAAATACTCCACCTACCAGTTCATCACAAACTTCCTCACAAGATATACAGTCCACAAATTGTCCAACCAATCTACAAGTTCAACCGTTCTTCTCAAAAACGCTGAACGGGTTATTCTCGATACTGCTTTCATCGATATCTATCATCTTGGCACGAAATTTACTTTGCGCACTCTTCTCGATCCCGGATCCGAGGCGAGTGTTATTTCCGAAGATGCACAGCGAAGATTACGCCTTTCTGTAAAGCCCATAAAAGCCAACATCTCCGGTATCAGCGCAGTTGTTACGACAACATCTCCAAAGCCATGCTCCTTAGTTTTGAGTTCAAGGCATATGAAGCCTTTTACGGTCTTTGTTAATGCTATTATTTTAAAACGCCTTACAGGTATTTTACCTTCCTTTAATATTAATTCTGAGGATCTCTGAGGACGTTTCGATCTTAAACTCGCCGATCCCATCTTTTACCAAAGCTCCAAAAGGCTTCACCTGCGAATGCGGGAAGAACGGGCCTTTTCGTCGAATGTGCCGAAAAAAGGGTAAATCGTATGCGAACTCAAAATCGAATGCAAGTACATCGGGAGTAAAATGGAATGGAAAGCAACGGGTTATTGACAATCTTCGCTGTAGGAGCGATGCCTCATCAGGTAATTCATCGGACGAACAGAGTAAGCTAAATTATATTTTTTGGTATTGCTGAAATTAAAATGTGGGATTCTAAATTGAATATTGAAAGGAAAGCTGAATTCATTGTTGTTGATGATAATTTTGAATCAATACTGGGATGTGGAACTTGCAATGAGTTTGGATTGGCTATACCGATGAACATTGACTCGATTAATAGCATAAATGCTGGAGAGAGCTGACGCTTTTACTGGGCTTGGGAAAATCACCATATATTTACAAGACGATGCGTTTTTTATAATGCAAGGCCAGTCGTGCATTATAAAACTATAATCAAGAAATTCAAACCAAAATTTGAGGAAATGGTAAAAGAGGGAATCATTTCACCTGTGTTGCACCCGACGGACTAGGTTAACAGTTTACAGGTGGTTGAAAAATCAAACGGTGATTTACGGATTTGTTTGAATCCAAAGCCACTCAATAATTGGCTTAAGCGCAAACATTTTTTGATTCCTACCATTGAAGACTTGACCTTAGAATTAGCCAACAAAAGGGTGTTCACAGTATTGGACTGCTCGGATGGAATTTGGCAATTAGAACTAGATGGAAAAAGTTCCGATTTGACGACATTTATGACACCTTTTGGTCGTTACAAATTTGAGAGACTTGCACAGGGTTTGAACGTCTCACAGGAAATTTTCCAACGACGAATGATACAAATATTCGGTGACAGATCGGGCGTATTTGTTTATTTTGTTGATGTTGGAATCGTAGCCGCAAATGAAGAAGAACGTGATAAAATATTAGCGACTGGTCTTGAGCGTGAACGATTTAATAATGTCAGGTTCAATCCTAAAAAGATTCAGTATCGTAAATCGGAGGTCAAATTCTTATTAGATGGTAAAATTAAACAAGCAAATAAGCATGTCGAGGCAATTTTAAAAATGGAAAAAACCAACCGATAAACAGGGTGTAACGCGTTTGTTGGGTTTGTTCAAGCATTTAGCCAAATTCATTCCAAATCTGTAAATTCACAGCAGAATTACGATTATTATCTGGCTAAGATAGTCCATTTGAATGGAACGAAAAACATGATGTTGAATTTGAGAATTTAAAGCAAATCTTAACATCCGATCCGATTTTAAAGCCATATGACCCGGACAAGCCAATAATTATTCAGACAGATGCATCAAAGGATGGATTGGGATCAGGTCTGGTGCAGGACGGATTTCCAGTAGCATTTTTTTCGAGAATGTGAACAGAGATGGGCACAAATTGAGAAAGAATTGTTGACAGTGGTCTTTCCATGCAAACGTTTTCATTATTATGTTTATGGTCGCAAGTTTATCGTGGAAACCGATCATAAACCGCTTGAAGCCCTGCATTTGCGCGATATCGACAGTGTCACACTGTTGGGGTGTGTCGGGTTTTTAGCTTTTGGTTATATATGAGGGGTAAATCGGGTAGAAAAATTGAGGATTTAAAGTTAAACACGTTGTTTCTTGTGTAGGTGTCACAGCAAAGAGAATCTTTATTCATCCGGAAATTATTTCCATATTTCGATATTCCTATAAGTGTTATACATACAATAGCATTACAATTACGTTACGTTTTCTTTGTTTACATTTAAGTACAATATATGTTTTAAATTGTAACAAATTTAAATTAAGTTGCAAATTTAATGTCACCTACATGTAAGTGAGACAAAATCGTGTAGTTAATAATTTGAAACATTGCATGTGGTTGACAAGGATAACGACATAACAAACGGGCAACAAAAGGAGATGAAATATGCGATAATTTGCTTAGTGCAATAGCTTGTTTTGATTATTGACCAAAACTGGGTCAATTTCGTATCGTGTGTGTTGTTTGGTGTTTGTTAATTTTCGTTGGTTTTCCTTAGTTTTTTGTTTTTATTTTGAATGAAAGGTAAGTGGTTTTATTTAAATTCCCTTTTTGTCTGCTCACCTCGCGAAAATTTGATTTCGTTTCGAATTGTGTACACCGGTGCGAGTACACAATCATCTATATAATACGTATGTTTGTGTGTATATATACATACGTCGTTTATGATTGTTTTCGGTTTCGCGAAAGTGATATCCTTTGTGGAAGTGCAAAAAATATTTCATTAAAATTACCATTTGTGGTGTTATTTGTGCGTTAACTGTTCTCCGCGTACGCATTTTTTGGTTGTGCAGTGCGACGATGTGCGACTAAATTTTCGCGAACGTTTTGTTATTGTAATGATGGCCGAATTAGCTGGCAAAGTGTGTGCGTTTTTAAAAAAGACATGAATCCGCCTTCTATTGAATTGTTGTTGCAATTCATCTGCAGTAAGTTTTTTTTTTTATATATATAGCAATTTATTTTTTTTGTTTAAGATAAAATTAGCTTAAGGTATTTATTATTACAATATATTGTTATATTTTAGTGTTGTAAACCTCAGAATATTTTTCAAAAATTGATACCTGTTGATAGGTTAAAATGCGTGTTGTGTTTTGAGTGGATAATGTTGGGATTCAGTAAGAACCTTCAAATGCCGTCGGGGTTTTGAATCTCCAATTCCCGCCGGCATTTTGGAACTTCGGAACGTCGGTCGCAACGTTGTCCGGGATGAATGATTTTGTGTGATTGAGTGGACTGTATGTATATGTTTTGTGCTGTGTAGCGAAATCTAAGATAAATAAATTTATAATTATTTGTATTTCATTAATGTAATAAATCATTCTTATAAGAATAGAAATGCCTTTCATTTTTTATGTGAATTTATTTAAAGTGTATGTCTTATAAACTTTGTGTTGTGTCGTTCAAATGCCTTGCCTTCCGAGTGACTGTTTGAGTTCTCCGGTTTTGGTCCGTACCGTAAGCTCCCGGACAAGTTCTTCTTTCCCGGGATGTGTGTCGAAATCCGTTCGAGTCGCCATTGCAATGTCGGTTCTCTTTCATCCTTGATGAGAACTAAGTCTCCGCGTCTTAGTTCCGGCTTCCATCTTGTCCACTTCGAACGCTGTTTCATCTTGGACAGATATTCTTTGCTCCACTTTCGACAAAAGCAGTTGATCATCGATTGGTAGATCCATTGCTCAAGGTAACTTACCTTCTCCACAGAAGTGCCACCTTGAGGAATTTCGAATATTCTTGTGCCGATTGCGTCTACCTTTAACGGACCTCTGTCTCTTTTTCAAGCTTGTGCCCGGCAGTTTCTTACAAAAGGTTTCTAGTACGCAGGACTGCGACGAAGCTTCGTAGTTCTGGTTGACTCATTGTATACCGCATGGTGAGTAATGTATAAATGGTGTCTTGTGTCCAATATGGCATTCTTTTCATCAACTACTGCCATCTGACGAAGTTCCTTGCATTCCTTGGAATGCTTCTTGTGCTGTGTGGGGTTTTCATAGAATCTTCCTTCCAGTTGATGAAACCTACGTAAGGCACCTAGCTTCGAGGCACCAAACTCAGGCTTACATCCGTTTTTAAATGGTTTCGATTCCTGACGTTGACCATCAGCTAATCTTCTTTTTGTGTTGATATTATTTTTTTTACAAGTTTTGTCTTCCGCAGTTTCCTTGAAGTTGAAAGGCGACTTCTTTAGTTCCCAGAACCTTCGCAGCTGAGTGTCGATGTCACAAACCTTTAGAAAGCTGTGAATGGGTTCCTGAGTTCGCTAAATGACCTTCCTAAGTAGAAGTCAACCTAGCTCGGATTCTTATGCGATTTGAGACCTTTCATCTATGCCTCGGACGGTAAATCGCTGATCGGATTAACTAGCAATAAACATCGCTTCCCAAGAGAAGATCAACGGTGGCTGGCTTATTGAACTTGGGATCAGCCAATTTTAAGCTCTGGATATGTTCCCAGTTTTGCAGATCTAAGGGCTTGGAAGGCAAAAGACTGGTCAGCGACTTTCAAAACATGCTCGGATGTTCGTCTCGAGCGGCGTTACCAGCGACCCAAAGCTAAGACTTACATAAGGCTGACATGAACCACTGCTCCCCTTTCCCGGATATCGTAATGAACGTTCGTCCCTGATGAAGCCCTAATATGCTAGACAGTTCCGGCAAACCCCGATCCTGTCCACAGTCTTGGATCGTCCACAGATCTCCATAGCAATAAACCTCTGACAAGATCGAAGGGAATGTGGACCTCTTCCATACACCTGGCACGAAAACTACTTCTTCCCGACGTGCAACACCGTTTTGTTCTCTACAGCAACAGCTTTGTGTGAAGAAGAACCGCTGCCCTTTGCGCCACTCGTTCGAAAACTTGTTTCCAGGAACTCTGTGAATTGTGTTAGAGTGGGCAACTCCTTCGAACTACCTAACTTCTCCTTCCACAAAGGCTGAGTAAAAGCAGGTAATTTCTGAACCAGTATATAAATTAACATGTCATCTCAAGAGCTAACCGGCAATCCTAAATTTTCCAGGGCATGGAAACATTCGTGGGACGTGTCCAGTAGAGACTTTATATTACTTGCAGTCTCCTTTGTCAACTGCTGCTGTTCGAAAAAAAGTTGGAAATGAGCTTTTACCAACACTCGCTTGTGGTCGTATCTGGCGACAAGCAGTTCCCATGCTTTATCGTAATTGCCAGAATACAACCCCAATTGCTGCAACAAACGAGCAGATTCACCTGTAAGAGACGATTTCAAATAGTGAAGTTTTTGAATTTCACCCAGCTTATTTGTGTGGATTAAAGACAAAAACACATTATGGAAAGCCCGCCACTTGGTGTACGAGCCCTCGAAATGCGGAATTTGGATTTGGGGTAACGAAAACTCATTACAAGAAGCACCTGTGGATTCGCCTTCCACAATCTTCTCCTTAGATGCTGGGTTTGCATTGTCGATAGCATCGACCAATTCACCACGGTAAGTGCAGTACGTTTCTTGTAATCTATCAAATATCTCATCATAATCTTCTTCCAGAGTTTCTTCTACTTTCCCTCGTCGAATCTTCGCTTGAAGACTAAGCGCGTTCTTGCAGTTCCCTTCTAGAATAAGAAGACGATCTGAAAGATATTATAGCTGGCTGTACGACGTAATGCTCCAGTATTTTTGAAGTTGGTGTGGTCACGATTAATCTGCTCCGGACCACCTTTTTGATCGGCACTCGTTGACAATTTCGACATTTTGTTGCAAATCCCGGGGGAGAAAAAAATGAAATTATGTAAGTAGAGAATGCCGGACTGCCGGCAAAAGAACAAACTTCGAAAGAGGAAATAACGAACCGCAACCACACAGGTGGTGGTTGATGAGCGAATGAAGAAGACTGAACAAAAGCGAATGTGAGTGCAAGAGGGAATCGTAAAACAAACCGGAATTGCAACAAACAGCTGTGGGTTAGCTGCACGCACCGGATGCTCAGCAAGGGGAGGGTTCGTGGAGATCACTCAACACAAAACGCGATAACAAATTGGCGCCACCCAATTTTTAAAGGAAAATTAGGAAAACGCACAAATTACTTTTTCCCTGATGGGAAATTTATGATTATATGTACGAGTATGTACATATGTAATTGTCTGTATTTAAAATTTATTTTTTTTGTTTTGAGGGGGGATCACAAGGTATGCCGAAAGTTTTATAAAACAAAGTTGCTTAAACTTTCTTTAATGGGTCGGCTAACGGAAGGCCCACAGTTCCACGTTGTCGTACCGTTAAAACTAGCGGCTCGCGCAATTAAGAATATAACCGTCTTACGTACGGTTCCAAAACACAATGGGAAGAATGGTTACGGCCACGGTTCTTATGCTAATTACACAAATATGCATTCTCACCGGATCCCCAGCCAATCACACCAGTCGATGTTCTATGTTTGTGGGTCATGTTTGTTCGTTCTGTTTGTATTGTCATCCAAGTGATTGCTTTGGTTCGAAACCAGCCCTCTGACCCGAAACCAAAGTTAAGGTTGAGAGCTTCAATTGAGACCGCCGAATACGGAGGAAAACTTGTTTTACTAGTGGTACAATAGGCTAAACCTTCTTGCAGACATAGGGAACCGAGGATCGACCGCGGGTGGTGTTTTGTGGTGTTAGGGGGTTATACAAATTTATAACGCTGGGGCAAACAATATCAGCTGTGGTGGGCTCGCGGCCATTGCTGATTGTGTTGACCTCTCGGGGCATCAAGGGGTGGAACGTCGGTCCGCTAGAGTCTCCACGCCGTCCGCCTGGCTCTGTCAAGGGTACCTATGTGGTCATCTCTGGAGCGGTAGGCCGGGGGAGGCAACTGAATTCAGAGGATCCAGTGAATCCCACCTGTACCCTGGCATCCACTGGGAAGAAAGAAAAGAAGGGACAACACAAGAAGGGGGAAGAAAAGAAGAGGTCAACAGACAACAGATGGAAAAGGGAGTGGAGGATTTTTGGGGCGTGATTTGCACGCAACAAACCCCACCCTTACCTCCTGGCAAATGTGCTCTCACATTTTTGCCAACGGGCTTAACTACCAGGATCAACTATGGCCAAGGCCGATACAAAGAGACGGGTGAGAGACAACACGAAAGGAGATTATCATCTAACTACGGGCAAACATTCATCTCTGGTGACGGCTAGGTTACGTCATCGAGCGGTTTAACGCTCTCTGTAACTCTTTGCGTAAGGATCCTTGTTCGTGACGCGATTAAGGTCATCTATGGGGTCTTTGGGGTCGTCGCGGTATGACTTTAGGTCCTTGGCGTGCCCTACCTGTTTCGTCCTGCGGCACGTATGTCCAAGGGGAAACCCTCTTTTTTGTAGAAAAAGCCCAACGTACTTTGATGTCAATTTCGCCGCATAGTAATTGGCCGTGCCTGAAAGCATGAAGTTCCTACGCCATACAACCTCGTTGTACATCTCTCCGCCGCAAGTTGTTTGACTTAGAAGCCTTCAACGTCGCCACCGCTAGCTTTTTACTAATATCTTCCCTAAACTGTCTAAACCTACACTCTAGCTCGAAGATTTCCGTTCCCTGTACTATATCTGAGTCCCTAGCTTCTGACCCCAGTTCCCTATCTCTTACTGTTTCATTTCTATCTATCTGCCCTAATCCCCTGTCATTTGCCCTATCTTCCCTAGTTAAAATTTTCGTATTTACCCTAGTATTGTCAGATTTATTCGTGAGGGTATCCGTACACGTATAAGATTGACCGCTCGCGTGAGTTATCAGGTCCCTACCGAAGTTCGCGAATTACGATGAAACTCCTAAGACATCGTGCTGAGCTGTCCGGATACAGCATTCAACTTTTGTTAACTGAGTATCCCAAGACCGGTGATTTTCCGACACGTAACCCCGAAGGGTGGTTTCAATGATTTGGTTAATCCTTTCTGCAAGATTAGCCTGTGGGTGGTAATGGGCAATGAATTTCATTTGCGACCCGTACGCTTTGGCAAGCGCAGCCAGTTCCTTACTGCGGAACTGGGGACAGTTGTCACAGACGATCATCGCGGTACGCCGAACAGAAGGAAGACGTTCTCTTCCACCTCCTTACAAGGGTCGCCGTTTTAAAGGGGAAAAGCAGCGGGAACTTGGTAAAGTAATCTACGACCGTTAAAATGTAAACAAAACCCCTACTCGATTTTGGGAGCGGACCAACTAAATCGACACAAATCATTTCCCATGGCACTGAAATTCCTCTCCTTTCGACCATCAAACCAGCTGGTTTATCGTTTACCGATTTCACGCTTTGATACACTTTGCAATTCCTAACATGCTTGGTTACATCTGACCTCATTTTCGGCCAGTAGTACTTCGCTCCTACTCTAGCTAACGTTTTCCTCACCCCCATGTGTCCTGCTAACTCGTTGTCATGATATTCCCTCAAAACCCTAGCTACATCCATTTTCGGCACTACTTCTTTCCATTGTCATGAACAACCACGTGTCTAGCTCTAACAAACTTAAATAATCGTCCATTTTCTATTCTCCAGCACGGATAAGCTAAAGGATTCGATTCGACTTTCGCCATCATCTTAGCGATCTGTTCTGTGTGTAGAAATTATGAATTAAGAATTGCTTTCTACTTTGTGAAATTATACTAATGATCTTTAGAAATAAAAATAAACGACCGTTTTGTGTTGAGATTTCAAACGTTATAAAAATTCGGTTTTTATTTTCTGTATTTTTTACTGTATTGTGTATAATCTAGATTTCAGCTAAGATACATGTTGCTAAACATTTTACATTTCATTTGACATTTGTTCGAGTTATGTTTGTGCAAACAAAAAGTGCAAGCTGCTATAATCACATTATAATAAAAGCAATAAATAAATATAATATGTATGTATTTAGTATTTAACGTGATCGATCTTTCCTCCAACATTCTCCCCCCTCGATTAATAAATTTGACCAGAAAGAAACATAAATTGACAAAAACGAAAGCACAAGACAGACGTAACATGAACTTTTTGTTGCTCTACCTTCTTCTCTTTTGCGCCTGAATTGTTGGCCTGTAGTTTTCTTTGACTTCTACTCCTGTTTCCGTAATTCAGCCATTCATTGTGTAATGTGTTGAATGGCTGACCGCGAGTGGATATCGGTAGTGTTATTAAGAGTTTTTTCATCCTTCAGATGGTGGTATAATTGTTTTATTGACTGAGCAACGATGAAAAATTACCTATTCAGATAAGTGTTGTGTTTTTCTTTTATTTTACTACCTAATCCTAGGAATTGTTTTTTATTTATTTATTGTTTTTGAAGCGTATATGCTAAGTATGTTCGATATGGTTTGTGTGTACGTTTGAGTAACTGTGTTGAATAGTGTAGATTCTGTCTGGATTGTATGTTTTTTAATGGAGTGGTTTACGAGTATGTTATGATTTTGGTTTAACAATCCGGTGGGTTTCTTTGCGTGTGATTTATTAAAATATATAAATATATTCTTTTTATGGGTTGTTTTAAGTGGACTGTATAATGTTTGATTATGGGTATTATTTGATAAAAGTTATTTGTGTTGAGTGTTATTTTTGTTGAGTGTTATTTGTGTTGAGTGTTATTTGTTTTCTTTTTCTTTGCTTCATGTTGCCAATGTATCCCTGGCTACTTCATTGGTTTTTTTTTTTCTTATTATGGTTAATATCATTATTATTATTATTATTATTTTTCGAGAATCCTGTGTGATATAATTATTATTTGAATCAATGCTCGTTTCATTAAATTTTATTTGTGTGTTGTGTTAAATAATTTGCATCCTGTGTTGACTTCTTGTTGTTTCTTGTTACATATGAATGTTGTTTCGGAAGCGATTGCCTCCCCGAGCTCCTGCGGTACGAGTGGTACGAGTACTGTCGGGAAGGGGCCGTTTGGCATCACAATCGCCTTTCCGTTTAATTTGTGCTAGGATTTGTTATATTGATGGCCATTGCGCTATTAAACTTCGAATGGGTGATGTTTTGGTGTCGTGCAGTATTACCTTTTGTGATTTTCATGTTGTGGTCTTTTCGTCAATGTTGTGTTTTGTTCGATGTACTGTCGACAAGTCGATATGTATATTATGCAGTTCTGAATCCTCCTTTCTGTTGGACGGTAGTAGACAAATTTTTGTAATAGGCCTCTTGAGTTCGATCGTTGTTGTTTTTAGGGTGAAGACTCTTACCAAGTTATCCGGTCCTGGGTGTAATTTTAGCACTCGAGCTAAAGACCACTTCAGCGGCGGAAGTCGTTCATCTTTTATCAACACCAAATCGCCTTCCATGATTTTATGTTTCGATGCCTTCATCCACTTTGGCCGTTGCTGCAATCGGGAAAGATATTCGCTGCTCTAGCGTTTCCAAAAAGTCTGCATAAGAGTTTGCACTCTCTTCCATCGATCGAGGTGCGAAATCTTTTCAAGCTGGTGTTGCGGTTCAGGTGGTAATAGGAGTGGTTCTCCGACGAGAAAATGCGCTGGGGTCAGTGGCTGAATGTCACTGATGTCGTCGGTTTGTGGGCACAGAGGTCTCGAGTTCAAACACGCTTTCACTTGAGTTAGAAGGGTGTAGAGCTCCTCGACTCCACGTCGTTCCTTCGTTGGCCAGTTTTTCTGCTACGCTTTTCCAACTAAACTGCGCCTCTCGTAATAATTTTCGCAGTTCGCCATCGCCTTCAATAAAATTTCGTCCGCAATCGCTATATAATTCTCGACATAGACCCCGTCGAGCAACGAATCGTCGAAATGCACCTAAGAAGGCTTGCGTTGTCATGTCACTTACGACTTCAATATGTATACCCTTCGTAGCCATACGGACAAAAATGGCCAAATATCCCTTCAGCGTTTTGGCGTTGCGTCCTCTCCAAGTCTTTATCTCGATGGGTCCTGCATAGTCTACTCCTGAGTGTTGAAATGGCCTTGATACTGTAGTTCTTACTGCCGGAAGGTTGTCCATTAATTGTGTTGGGTGTTTTGCCCTGAACCTAAAACAAATTACGCAGTCGTGTACTATTTTCTTCACTGCCTTTTTTAGGTTAAGTACCCAGTAGTGTTGTCGTATATACGCGACCGTCTTTTGGCTGGCACCGTATAGCGTTTTTTCGTGTGCTTCCTGTATGAGCAGTTGAGTGAATTTATGGTTCGACCTTAGCAGCATTGGGTGTTTTCTGTTGTAGGACCCCCTACTCGAAGAATGCCGTCTTCATCGGTGAACGGATTGAGTGTTGTGTAGCCTTTTATATGTTCCCTTTCTTCTTTAGGAAACATCTGTTGCTGGACTAGCGCCACTATTTTGGTTCTAGCCTTTCCAGATTTCCAGAAGTGATAAATACTCTTCCAGTGGGACAAGAGTTTTGTGACGTTGGAATCTGAGACAGTATGCCACCACCCTCATCAACCTGGATAAAGATGAGAAATTGTTTATAAGAGTGTCGATGAAACTTTCTTCGCATTCGATACCAACATGAACTCTTATAGGTCGGGCTTCTCTTTCTGTCTCTAAGCATGATGGCTGTTCGGGAAAAGGGGCATTCCATTGGTGCCTAAGGAACTCTGGCCCTTGCCACCACAACTTGTTGTTAATTATTGCAGATGGTAATGTGCCACGTGATGCAACGTCTGCTGGATTCATTTCCGATGGGATATGTTTTCAAACAGCTTGGCTAGCGAGTTGTTGAATCCGCAAGACTCTATTCCCTATAAAAGTTTTCCACCTTGACGGTGTGGCTCTAATCCAACATAGTGTTATGACTGAATCTGTCCAGGCGTATATCTTACTTGTGTCCAACTTCAAGACTTGTATTGTTTCCCGTAACAGCTTCGCTAGCAGTGTTGCTCCGCATAATTCCAGACGAGGTAACGTGATTGTTGTTAGTGGGGCCACCTTCGTTTTGGACATAAGTTGATGCATATGAACTTGTTTGTCTTGATGTTGAACCCGAATATACACAGCGGCTGCATAAGCACTCTAGGATGCATCACTGAATCCATGGACTTCGACAAACCTTGAGCTGGAAGGAGTGTTTATCCAACGTGGGATTCGGATTTTTTTGATCGTTGGCAGGTCTCGGCGAAATTTCAGCCATTCGATCTGCAGCTCAGTTGGTACCGGGCTATCCCAGTCAATACCTCTTCCCCATAACTGCTGCATAATGATCTTTGCCTTCACGATACATGGCGAGATCCATCCCATCGGATCGCAGAGCTTTGCAACTGCAAATAAAATGGTCCTTTTCGTTACGTCTCCCTCCCAATTCTCTGTAACTTTAAAACAAAAGACATCGGAAATGGGATTCCACTTGATTCCTAATGTTTTAACTCCGACATCTTCACCACAGGGAATCTTCAAATTTTCACCGCGTTGTTCTAGTGGAATGTGTTGTAAAATTTCTTCAGTGTTGCTTACATGCTTTCGCAGGTGGAAGCCAGCTGTTGCCAGTAAGTCTTTGACCTCTTGGAGCTTAAGCTGTGCTTCTTTGATGGTGTCTCCTCCGCTGATGATGTCATCAACATAAGTTTCTTCTTTTATAATGGCTTCTGAGCGAGAAAAGTTGTTTATTTCATCATCTGCAAAGCTGGTGCTGTGCCAAAAGTAATTGTATTTAAACGGGAGATCCTGAGCTCCTGGCTGGAATCCTCTCTCCAGACTATCAGCTGATAATTTGCATCCGGAACCGCAACCCGGACTTGGCGGTACATTTTTTCGACGTCACCCGTAAAGGTATGTTTATATCTACGCCATCTTAAAATGATATCCGTAACGTTGGTATGTACTTTAGGTTCCACCATCAGCATGTCATTTAGAGAAGAGCCAAAAGATGTTTTGAAGGTTGCGTCGAACACGACCCGCAACTTCGTAGTGGTACTGGATTCTTTCATAACAGCGTGATGTGGGATAAAATAGTGGAACGGACTACTAGGCAGTTCATCCGAACTTTCTATTGGAGTCATATGACCAAGCTCAATGTACTCCGCCATACATTTCGAATACTCCTTGTGTTTTGCTGGGTTGGAATGGAGTCTCTTTTCCAGTTGTGCAAATCGTTTGACTGCACCGTGGTATGTGTCACCCATGCTGGAAAGCTCTCCACCCTTGAATGGCAGTCTAACTTGATAACGCCCATCAGGTAAGCGTATTGTGTTGGTTAGAAAATGTTCTTCGCAGAGTTTATCTTCATTAGTTTCAATTTTCTCATAAGGCCCTTCTTCTATTTCCCAGAACTTTCTGAGAGTGTTGTTGATGTCGAGTTGGTTTACGAAGCTTTGGACTGTATTCTGGTTGTCTGCATGTAAATTGCCCACCAGTATCCAGCCTAATTGAGTCCTCTGGGCTATTGGGCCTAAGCGCTCACTGCTTCGGACTATCTCATTCATAACGATCTCACTATAGACGTCATTACCCAGGAGTAAGTCGATTCTTGCTGGTATATGGAATGTCGGGTCTGCCAACTGCAAACCCCCCAGGTAAGACCATTTGTCAAAGCCAATCCGTTGGGCCGGAAGAAGTCCAGTCAGGGTCTTCAGTACTATGGTACTGAGCGTTGAGCGATCGTATGCTAAGATCTACGATCTTACTTGATGTTCCACTGACTACACTCCCCAACCCATTAACTTTGACAAATGTTCGTCGTGTTCCTAAACTTAGTCGTTGCACCGCGGCTTCGGTGATAAAAGATGCTTCTGACCCTGAGTCCACCAAAGCTCTCAAGGTCAAGTATCCACCATAAGTAGTCCGCACACTAATTAAGGCTGTGGCTAGCAAGACTTGATTTCTGGTGTTTGTGTGAAAATTGCTGACCTGTGTTGTATTCGTCTGGTGACCTGTTGACTGTGGCTGCAACTCTGCTGCATTAGCGCTGATGGTTGACAATTGGTATGTGTTGGTATGCGAGTGACTTTGTTGGCTGCGGCGATACATTTCTTGGACATGTTAACTCGGGTTGCATATGGTACGTGTGTGAACTTGGATGAAGCAGTGTGTTGTGACGTTGTTTGCAATAATGGCAACTTTTTGCGCTGGGACACTCACGCTTGAAGTGGCTATATGCAAGATAATTTTCACACACTCGTACATTGAAAACGGCCTGTTTCCGTTGCGCCACATCCATTTGCAGAAATTTTTTACATACCCTTAGTGAATGCTGTCCTTTATTGCATACCTTGCAACTAGTTACGCGCCTCTCTTCTCCGCGCGTGTGAAATACGTTTTTTGCTGTGCTTTTGTGTTTTGTTTCTGTGTCTCTCTGCGGCTCGACTACTTCCAATGCCCTAAATCTTGCCTGTAGGAAGTCAAAGAACGATGCGATATTTGGCAGATCCTTACTGCTACCCAACTTTTCTTCCCATTGTTGCTGTGTCGTCGAAGGAAGCTTTTGGAGCATCACAAAAATTAAAATCGCATCCCATGACTCCACTGGCAGCTCCAGATTCTTTAGAGAATGGATTATTTCCTGGGATGTGTCGAGAACCTGCTTCATTCCAGCCGCTGACTCGCTATTTAAGGTTGACTGCCCGAAAAACAACTTCAGCTGCGTGTTTACTAGCACCCTTTTGTGGTCATACCTGTCTTTGAGGATCTCCCACGCTTTGAGATAGTTTCCCTTATCTATGGCCAAGTGTTGAAGGAGCCTCTCCGCCTCTCCGCCTCACCGTTGACGCTGGACTTCAAAAAGTGCAGCTTCTGAACCTCTGACAACGTTGAACTGTTGTGGATAAGGGAAACGAAAATGTCGTGAAACGACCTCCATGTTTCGTAACCACCCCCAAAGACTGGTATGTGTATTTTTGGTATTCTTAATTCGCTATGCCTCTGGTCTTTTCCTTTCACTTTCAGTGTTAACGTGTTGTGTGCCTGATATATCACTCCGTGGCAGCTTATCTATCGCATCCAGAATCTCTACACGGTAGTCTGTATAGATTTCCCGTATCTGTTCGAATATTTCGACGAGATCTGATACTTTTAGATCCAGTTTTTCGGCCCCGACTATCTCCCGATTATAGCCCTCAACTTTCTCCAGGTTTGCCTCGAGCATTTGAAGGCGTGTCTGAAGATAATTGGTTTTGCTTAACCGAGACGAATCGGCTTTTTTGAAATTTGCAAAGTCTTTTTTCATTTGCCCCAGTAAGTATATTTGCAAATTACCGAATGACATTTTTATTGGTTTATATTTATACAATAATATATTTTATTTATTGCAGGACGTATTAACAAAAATGTAAGCAAGATCTGCTTACTTGGCTTGTAGTTAAACGGAATTGCTGCCCCTGTTAAAGATTTCCTTCTTGTGCTGGGATATGATTGGACACACTTGTTTGCGGCAGATGCTGATTTTTTGTTTGACTTAATGTTGGCACTCACTCTTCGCTTTAAATTAAGTTCTAACCACGATAAATTTTATCAAAATGAGTTTGAGTCTTGTTGATTTGTATGAATTTTGCGTTGACACTTGTAACTTGTTCAATTTAAAAAAGGCTCAAAAGGACCAAAATGTTCTGTGTGTAGAAATTAAGAATTAAGAATTGCTTTCTACTTTGTGAAATTATACTAATGATCTTTAGAAATAAAAATAAACGACCGTTTTGTGTTGAGATTTCAAACGTTATAAAAATTCGGTTTTTATTTTCTGTATTTTTTACTGTATTGTGTATAATCTAGATTTCAGCTAAGATACATGTTGCTAAACATTTTACATTTCATTTGACATTTGTTTGAGTTATGTTTGTGCAAACAAAAAGTGCAAGCTGCTATAATCACATTATAATAAAAGCAATAAATAAATATAATATGTATGTATTTAGTATTTAACGCGATGATCCAAGGGTCTGTACTTTGCTCTAATTGTTCTGCTACTTCCGCAGCATTCCTAGAGAGCATATCCGTGATCTTTCCGTGATCTGAAGACTAAATTTATTCGATTGCCAGGCTGTCGGCAAAACCAAAAGAAAACCAAAAAAGCACACGCACCAATTTAATAAAAAAAACCGAGCCACACTGTCGGTGGTTGGGATTCGTGTGACGATCTGTTACCAGGATTTCCTGGGGAACAGAAAATTCCCTGAGGGGAAATTTGTAATGGCAGCAATATCGTTTGTTGAACCAAGTGGCTGCTCAGCTGGGCTGGGTTCAGGGAAAACGATATTTTTAAATGCTAATTACAAATGCAACAATAGACAAAGGGGTGCTAGGCGCCATGCACTTTTTGCTCCGAGTGGAAGTGCAAAACCATATGCTACAGATAAGGCGGAAGAAATACCACACAATATCCCGGGAGAAAAAAATAAACTATAAATTTTTTTGTCACTTTATAAAGGAACGCTTTATTTGTGGAGTGAAGGCAAAACAATGTATTGCGGTAGCCGTTAAGCGGCAACGACAAAACGTTAAATCAAATGGCGGTACGGGAGGTACCACTAAATAGACTTAACCGCTAGTTGGGAACCCGATACCGATTGCAAAATCTTATGTTTTTTTTTTCTACAAAAAGGATTCGCACCGGGTAAATAATACCACTTATCTTGTTCTTTGGTACTGTTATACTCCTGTCCTGCCCGTCCTGATTTCGTCCGTATTTTCTCCTCGTTTTGGTATATCTTCAAGTCCTTGTTCTTTTTCCTTTCCTTTATCTTTATCCTTTTTTTGTTTTAATTAATTGTCTTCATCTTTTTTTTGTTGTTTTAAATTCTTGTTTTTTTTGTCTTCAACTTTTGATGGTCAACCAAGAAGTGATTAACCCTATTCCGATGATATTAGCTCGAACCATAGGTCTCACACATACGCTCCTTCATACGTCCGTTCATACGGATGCAACGGTCTAATTTTGGAATTTGTGTGCAACGCACCGCAAATTTGCTGAAGTGTGCCACCGTGCATTGGATTTCCGTTGCTTTCACTCTCTCATACACACACACATTTGTGCTTCTTTCTTATTTCCCCAAATCTGGGGAAATTTCTTCCAAGATTGGGATTTCCCTTTGTCCCGAGCTAAGATTTCCCTTTACGATCATTCATTGGGGTTGCATTCAGTCCTTCCCAAAAGATAAAAAGAAGGAAAAAGGTAATTTGCCAACAATATATGGCCTATTCGCATTTATACATCCTAATCATTATCAGAAACTGATACAGTGGCTGGTTCGCCCTCACGGGTGGCGTACAGTGAGGGCGAACTAAGGAACTAATCATTAGACGGGTGCAGGAGAGGGAATTCTAAATATGGAGTGCTGTCCAATGAAAAACTAAATGAAAATAAAGACATCCCGGCGAATCCTCTTGTCAAGAATTAATTAAATGTGGGTCACGCAACTAGGGGTCCATTCTTTACAACACTTTTGTTACAATTTTATTTTCTGTTTTTTTTTTTGTATTTAAGGTGGTGACCGCCCGTCACCAAATAGATCATCTGTGGCAGCCCGCCTGGTTCTGTGGCTATGTGTATTTATTATGAGCAGAGGGTTCCAGACCGTCTGGCTCTAGTCGTATAGCGTTGGGCTTAAGGTGACCGTCCGTCACCCCACCGAGACTCCCGTCTCTTCGTCTCGTGGATCTATGGGTTGTCCCCTCCGACAAGTATAAAAGCAGAAGGACAGAGCTCAAGAGGCCACCAATTCTTCCCGCTAATATACTTCTCCAAGGAGACAACGGACCTAAAATGAATGGGTGGGGCAAAAAGCGGATCGGGCAGGAGAGACCGTGATGGAGCGGAGATGCCTTCTAAGGCTAAGGAATCTACCCGATAGGAGACACAACACAACACAAGGGCAAGGAGCCGACGACTTTGTGGATGGCTCTTGTTCACTAGGACCGTCCGTCCTACCTGCTGTGGTTGATCCTTCAAGATACTAGGAGGGTGCACCAATGGCTGATGTACCCATGGCTGCCCACCACCCTTCTAGGATTTTGAAGAACCAACGGAAAAGAATGTGGATGAGTGAGGCCGAAGGGAAACGGAGAGAGTAGGACTTGTTGTGGTAAATTTTACCGCAACACCCTTTGCGATGTACGATTTCAAAATCGAATTGCTGTAACCTGGGCGGTTAGCTGAGCTAACCTACCACACGGATCTTTGAGATTACTTAGCCATACAGCGAATAGTGACCAGTCACGACCGTAACCCGAACCCCTTCGATATATGGTCGGACAGGTTAGAATCGGGGCGGTTACCAGGCACTTCTTTGCCCTCTGAACGCCCCCCTCGCCCCCCTCGCACTCGTCAGACCAGACAAACTTCCTACCTTTCTTCAAAAGGTCTGTCAACAGCTTCACCAGAATTGAAAAATAAATCTCCTGTACCAGGATACCATTTCTACAAAGCTCCTAAATTCCCCAACATTCCTCGGTGCAGGAATCCTAAGCATGCTTTCTACTTCGGGTACACGTGCAACCCATTCCTATCCACTACGTATCCTAAAAATTTCAATGTAGACCTAAAGAAGCTACACTTCTCCTTACTGACCTTCAACCCTGCCGTACTCAATCGTTTGGAGACTTCCTCCAGAATTTGCAGGTGTTGTTGGAAATTATTCGTGACGATCAAATTTTGTCAAGGTATACGAACACGTGCGGCTCCAAATCGGCACCAAGCACCGTGTCAATAAACCTCTGCAATGTTTCTGGGGCGTTGTATAGCCCGAAAGGCATCCTCTTGAACTGTAAGGGTTCCCGATTTGGCACGGTAAAGGCTGTGTATTGGCGGGACTTTTCCTCGACGGGGATCTGCAAGTATGCGGACTTAATATCCAAAGATGACAGATATTTCGCATCCGGGAGTTTGTCCAAGGTCGCTGAAATGTACGGAAGTGGGTAAGGATCAAGCTCTGTGACTTTATTCAACTTCCTGTAGTCTACACAAAACCTAAACGATCCATTCTTCTTCTTAATCATGACAATAGGCAAGGCCCAAGGACTACTTGAGTTCACAACTATGTCATCCCTAAGCATCTCTTCTAATTCCCTATCTATGTGGCTCTGGACCGCAGGGAATACCGCTTAGTATCGCTGCTTTATCGGTTCAGAAGCCGTCCTAATTTTATGCTCTACCAGATGTGTGCACCCAATGCCCTTTGGCATACCCTGTAAAACTCTTTCCAGTACCTCCGTTAGTTGCTGGCTCTCTCCGCCATCCAACTCGGTCCTCTCCTTAAGAGCCGAAATTGAAGCCACCTCCTTTTGGCTCGAACACTTCACTTCGGGACAACGCCCGCGCGGACATAAAAGTCGGTCCTTAATATCAGCACGTGTGGAAGCGTTGGAATCACAAGGCACTCTAGTACCACTGACTTCTTTTGCGCAACAAATGATAGACTGATGCTCCCTACTACATCTACTCCGGTCCCATCCGCCAATGAAACTCTACTAATGCTAGCTGTTGCTAACTTAAGCCCTAACTCTTTTAAAATTTTCCACCCGTCCCTACCGATGGTGCTACGCGAAGCTCCTGAGTCTAATAAGCCTACTAAACTATTGCCGTAGAAGCTAACACCTAAATAAGAGCGACCATCACCTTCTATATCCTCAAATGTGAAATAAACCTCTTCCGTCAATCCTCCCAGCTATCTAAATTCACAGGCGCTCTTGCCTTGCTGGTGCAAGAGTCCGACGACCATTTCCCGAACACTGGGAACAATCTCTTCTTAGAACCCCTAGCTTACCACACCCTATACAACGCCTACGAGCGGAACAGCGAGCAGAAATATGACCCTCCTGGTTACAGTTGAAACACCTAGACCACCTATTCGGCTGAGGTTCCCTACACACGACAGATATTCTTGTAGCCGGCCTGGGCTCGACCACCCTACGCTCCCTAGCCCTCGGTTCCTCGACCGCCACGTATGCCAAATCGGGTTCCAAGAGGTGGCGTGACCGAGTAGGAGGTGGCGCAAATGTCTTCACATTCGCTCGGACTATCTCCAGTTTCCGTCCCAGAGCGACCAAATCTGGGATAGACTTGGGATCTGCCAACCCCAATTGAGCTTGGTAGAAAGGCGCCAAGTTTCTTTGCACTATTCCCAGTTTCCGTCGTTCTGTGAGCGGCTCCGTCAACTTACCTAACATGTTTTCCATGATCGCTACATACACTCCAATTGACTTTTCTTGCCCTTGGGTCCTACGACGAATTTCTTCCAAGAGCGCGTCTCTCACAATTTGGAGGCAGGAGCTCCAACTTAAACTCCCTAACTAAACCCTGCCAAGAGGAAACCGTCCTCCTAACCGCTTTATACCACAGAAGTGCCGTCCCATCAAAAAGTTCAACAGCTGAGGGACATTGCGCGCCTCTCGAAGCTCTTCGACCCATTCTAGGAACGAATTCACTGATGAACCGCACCGTTCTCCAGTGAACTTCAGGTCACACTTGCCGATTCGCTCCGTTCAGCGTTCAACTGCAGGTTGTTCTGTTGCCGAAGGTAACTACCTTGGTTGCGGAGTGGGAGGGATCCTAACCGATCCCGATTCGAACCGATGGGTGTTCCGAATTCCCCAACTAAGTTACGCTCCTCTTCTTCTGCTGGTTCGTCGGTTTCTTCATCGTCTTCATCTTCTAGGGAGGCCATTAGAAACATCAGATCCGTCTTCAGGTTCTTCTTCTGATTCACTTCTGCGTCGGTGCTGGGCTGGGATCGCTGACCTGTGAAGTGGCCCATTCAATTTTAGTAAGTATCTTGCTGTACTCCGAAAACTTTTTGGCTGGAGCGTTCTCCAGCAACTTCTCGAACTCCGCGATTTTCCGTTCGACAGCTTCCCTATCGGTCGGAAATGAAAAAGGGTACTCGCCTGGTTTGAGAGACCCCCGTCGCTCAAGCGCTCGTGCGGCTCGCAGCGACTACCTCATCCTATCGACGGTGTCAGGTAACAAGCCCCTACATTCTACTTCGTAGGCCAGCTCATCCTGACTCAGTCGATTTATTTGCATTTTTTTTTTTAATAAATAATTAATCAAGCGAGCACGAGGTAAAGCAGCAAGAAAAGATATCAAATTACTATCCAAAATAAAAAATTAGGAGTAAAAACTAATTCCAACCACGGAGAAGACGTAGAGCTTGCATTGCCGATGAAGGCAAACAGTTTGAACATTCGTTGTAAGATACAAGATCACTAGATGGCGTTTAATCGCGCAACAAACAACAGTTGTGTAAAGCGATCCTGAGAGTATACACCAACGTAGTGTTCTGTGTGCTCTGTGATGGGAAAAAAATGAAATGAAATGACAAGAGTAACATTTCTATCTGTTTCACTCACACAAGTCGACATGGCGTGTTTATCCGTCTCAATCACGGCAACACTGTCTGCCTCGCTCACACTTGGTACTCATTTTAACTTACTAAAATGAACTAACTATGAGTCGGGTTTCTTTAACAAATTATTTTGTTTGTCCTTAATTAAGCGTTAGTCTAGTAAGTGTCATAACATTTTGGAATCCAAACTAAATACACCATCTTTTAAAGTTACTCGCCAAAATGGCATAGTACATTTTTTTGTCAGTACAGTCAGTCCAAGTTGGGTGATTAATGATTTTCAGATATATGGATGGACAAAAAAGCAATATTTTAGTTAAAACCGATATAGTTATGTTTCAATGTTGGACCGTAATTTACAGAAGACTTACTCAGGATTACATGACCAAAAAAAAAATTTAAGAAAAGTAAAGATTTGTGGTTACAGTACTTGAAAGATCGTCACAGGGTGTCAGATATCTCGCTTTTTTTTTGAGTGCCAATAATTTTAAAAGGACACGACTTAGATTTTTTTTATAATTTTGTGATAACCGACACCACTTGACCTATCACTCGTTTCCTGCTTGACGTTGATTTTTGGGACACCCTATATATTGTGTAAATACGTATGTATATTTTTGTATATATGTGCCATAAAGTGTAACAAAATGTGTAAAATGTTAAGAAAGGCCTATGGTGAGTCTGCTATGAGTAAAACAAGAGTTTACGAGTGGTATAAGCGTTTCCAAGATGGCCGAGAAGACGTTGAAGATGACGAACGCCCCGGACGCCCCGGACGCCCCGGACGCCCCGGACGCCCCGGACGCCCCGGACGCCCCGGACGCCCCGGACGCCCCGGACGCCCCAGCACATCAACAACTGATGATAACGTGAAAGAAATGGTTATAAACGATCGCCGAATCACAATCAGAGAAGTCGCCGATAATGTTGGCATATCGATTGGCATGCCTTGAAATATTTTCAAACGTTTTGGGTATGAAACGCGTGACAGCAAAATTTGTTCCAAAATTGTTGAACTTTGAACAAAAACAACCGCGAATGGAAGTTGTTCAGGAGTCACTAAATGAAGTCAACGACTATGCAGAATTACTGAAACGTGTAATAACAGGTGACTAAACATGGGTTTACGGATATGACGTCGAAACTCAGGCTCAATCGTCCGAGTGGAGGCGTTCTGGTTCGCCATTATGACATTAAAAGCGCATCGCTGAAAGAGCTGGAGGCTATCTCAGAGATCGAGTTTGATAAGTGTTTCGAGGATTGGAAGAAGCGCTGACTAAGCGCTTCGTTTATTATATTTCTTTTGATGCTATTAACCCTTTCATGCCCGATGTTGCCTATAAGCAACATTATATGTTTGAGTTCCTAAGTTTCGTAATTTTAATTTTTTCTCTAAGGGTTTCTTTGTCAGAATACCTCAATATGTTGTGCAAGCTTGTTGGGGAATATTTTATTATAAGTATTGCTAGTGATCACTTTGTAGCTGATCTGCGTTGAATGCAGACGTAAAATTTTTTTTATGCAAAAAGAGAATGTACAAATAAGTTAAAAAAATATATAAAGAAATTTAAGTGTACTAAACAAAGTATATGAAATAATTAAACACAGGTAAGAAAATTAGGAAAAAAAAATCGGAAAAACGTTTAGTTTGTGGTCAGTAATTTGTCAAACACAATGTTGCATTTAGGTAACATTGGTCCATAATGGTTATAAATCATGTAATGCTCTTTTATGCGTTAGAGATGCGTCCGAAAGGTTTGACCCAGCAAGAAATTCAAAAAATTTGCAAATTCGATTTTGATGATTCTGCTGATGAGGACAATGGAGAAGAAGAGGAAAAACTGACCACGAACCTGGAAAATATTATTGAAGAATGCCTACAAAGTGTAATGGAAAGAGGTGAAGGTATTGAGGTTGGCTTGATTGAGAGGATTGTTGGCGAGAACAATGAAGCTGAAAATGAAACTCAAGATGAAGAAACGGTACAAGAGGTTTTTGAAAATATCAATTTAGAAAGTTTGAGATGAAGGAGTGCAGATATATATGGCATGAACGTAGCTTCAAAATAATAGTAGCAAGAGTACTCAAAGATCTTAACATCCACAAATCCGCAGGTCCAGATGGCATATCTTCCTCGCTGGCAAAACCACTGTGTAAGCTTTTTCATCACTCTTACTCTTTAGGACTCTTTCCGAGCAGATGGAAAACAGCATTTGTCTAGCCCGTCCTTAAAAAAGGCGAATCTTCTTCTCTCTCCTCCTATAGACCCATTGCACTTACGTTCCTTCTCACCAAGGTCATGAAAACGCTGATAAACCATCAGCTCATGAAATATCTCGAAACACGAAAACTTCCCAATTACCAGCAGTACGGTTTTAACAGGTCCACTGGTAATTTGATGGCATGTCTCACCGAAAAGTGTGGAACCAAAGCCTACACCAACCTGACGAAAGCAAGATAGTTGCACTTGATATTTCTAAGGCATTTGACAGAGGTTGGCATCAGGCTCTTTTGTCGAAAATGCCTGCATTTGGGATCGACGACTTCTTCAATGGATTAGAAACTACCTTTCGGAATGTTCAATTCAAGTCGTCTTGGATGGTTAGAAGGGTGATGTTCACAAAATAAATGCTGGTGTGCCCCAGGGCTCCGTTCTTTCTCCGACACTCTTTTTTAATTTTCATCAGCGATCTCTTGTCTGCTACTTCTAATCCAATATATTCCTTTGCTGATGACAGTACGCTCTGCTTCTCATATTCGTTTACGTCCTTGTTCTTCGGCTGTAGAACAGGAACGGCAGAGTATGTTAATTTAATTGAAGAAATATCAAATATTTCGTGTTTCCAAAACAATACTCACATCTGGTCAGGTGCTCCTAAAATCACTTTGCGTTTGCTAGATAGGATCCAAAACTCATAGGTGATGACAATATCACACGTCATTCAACACCCTCGAACACAGACGTAATGTCTCCTGTCTCACCTTGTTGTATCGCTATTTTCACCACCAGTGCTTCACCGGAATTGCCAGTAGCATTCCACCCCTTCTAACTTTTAACTGTAACACCCGTCTCGCTATGAATGCTCATAAGTATACCCTCAAGCCCACCTTCGGACGTTTTCTGAAATATCGTGATTCTTTCCAAAGCTGTACAAATCGCTTATGGAATGCCCTGCCGAGCTCTTTATTCCCTAGTCACTATAACTTACAAACATTAAAAACCAACGCACATCGGTAACTCTCTTTTTTCCCTCCCTAACTTCCCCTCGCCCGTGCTATGTGCAAACATTTTAAGGGTACACAAAACCCCTTGTGCGCGCGCCAATTGTAAAAAAAAAACAAAAAAAGCCAGAATCAATTTTATATTCCACACCGTTGTTGCTTTATTTAAATTTTTTGTCTTATCGCTCTTATCTGGTCACCCTTTATATGCAATTTTTAATAATGATTAATATTTAGTCCAAAAATCACTGTTTCTTATTACTTCCGTACACCTTTTTGACATGAAAGCAATAAGGGAGTTTATTAACTCACAGGGAATTTTTAGACACTCTTTAAAAGTTTCATAAAGAACCTTTTGCTAGCTAAAAGGATGAAGAAAACTTGAAATCAATACACTGTGAATAGTTGATCAGAAAACAAAAAATGTGTTCAAATTACTTGTACGCCCTATGTCAAAATTAAAGATGGATTCCATTGTTGACATTTTATTTGATTCAAACAAAATAGTTATATCAGCTTCTTTACGTCATGAAATGTTACTCCTAATCCATGAGGGACATTAGAAACACAAAGTGGCAAAAATATGGTATTTATAATATTTTCACGGACTGTGAAACTTGTATGTGTCACAGAAAGTCACAACAAAAAGACCATGGTATAAAGTAGGTACGAACATACCATATTTCAATTTGATAAGCCCAAATACCTGTTAGTGCTTGATTACTGGTCAAAATACGTTAAAATTGAGAAGTTGAGCTTAGGTTTCAGCAGTCAATTTGTAATTGTCGCCAACAAATATCGTAAAAAATGTCAAAACGAACAAATCTAAAGAAACTATTGCAGTCCTTGTCAAACCGCAGTTCGTGTCTCTTTCGCGCGATTTCTCTGCCGCCAAAAAATTCCTTTGTTCTTAAATTGAAAGTGACATCTCACTCTGGAATCATTTGGGGAATAGGTTCGTCACGTAATACACGCGGAAAGAGACACAAACTGCGGTATGTATTTCAGTATAGCAAATGTATTAATTATATTATCTGATTGTAACATTTCCCAGAAATAAAACTCTCCCTACATCACATCAAACGAGTTGAATTCGCGTTCTCAACCGCTGCGCGACAGAACGTCCTTAACATCTTTTATTTCGCAGTTCGCCAAGGTATATATGCACTGCGAATAGCCGCCATTTGTGAAGCTGCGATGAAACGTACGCCAACAAGGAAAAGCCCGCGCTTCCCAGAGCCAAGTGCCATTGGAGATGCGGAATGTTCTGCTGTTGCCACCGTCGTAGAACTCATGGAGAACCCTGCCGCTTCTCCACTGGAAGTCCCAACTGTGAGCTGTTTTACCACGACAACCGAATGTCTTTCAGCCGCTCCCAAAGACTCCATTGCTAATATCACTGAAACTGCGCCTACAATTCCAGCTCACGCCAGTATCGCCGCCACAGCACCACAAGAAAATCTGCTTCGAGAAATGCGTAGACGGATCATCGCTCTAGAGGAACAATTAAAGGCCACACAAGCGAAGATAATACCAACGCCATTATCACCAATATCGTCCGTGACAGTTGCATTGCCGCCAACTGAAAGATACGAGTGTACACCGCCACTATCATCGCAAGTTTCACCATCGCCGTTGGCACCTATGCCGCTAACATCAATGCCGTTAGCACCGTCAATGCCGTCAGCATCCATGCCATCGTATTCAATGCCGTTCGTCGACCAACGCTCTGCCGCAAACGTGAACGTCGTCTACAGCCACGCCCAGCCAACGATGCAGTTTCCATCCGCCAACAGCTTATTGTCACAAGCCGCTCCACGTAAGATACAGGACCTGCCGGAGTTCAGTGGTCGTGCGGAGGATTGGCCCATGTTCGCCACAGCATACGCCGAATCAACAGCAGCCTATGGCTACACCAATCTGGAAAACAGCCAACGTCTCCAGAAGTGCCTGAAAGGTGAAGCCCGAGACACAGTCCAGTCGTTGCTCATACATCCCAACAACGTGAATGCTGTCATAGAGCAGTTACGTTCCCGATTTGGTCGACCAGAGCAGCTAATTCGAAGCCAACTGCGAGTCGTGAAGGAAATCCCAACGATCACTGAAACGTCCATGGAGAAATTGATTCCCTTCTCCACCAAGGTAAATAATCTGTCAATATTTCTACAGTCGGTAAACGGCCAACACCATCTCGCCAATCCTACGCTGCTAGACGAGCTCATAGACAAACTTCCTATGAGCAAACGAATTGACTGGGCCACGTTCGCAGCGCCGATACAGCCGTATCCTACCATCATAGATTTTAGTCACTGGTTGAATAAGCTGGCCAGCATAATCTGCACGTTAAAGAACACGACGGTAGAGCCGAAACAACGACGGGTGGTACTGCATGCAACCGAGGACAACATATCAGGATGCCCAATATGTCGTGCCAGGCATAAAATTGTGGATTGCAAACGGTTCGGAGAAGACAGTGTGAAGGATCGCTGGGCTGAGGCAAAACGCCTAAAGTTATGCTTCACTTGTTTGCTGCCTGGTCACTCAACCCGAATGTGCCGTCACCGAAAACTATGTGACGTGGAAGGCTGCCGAAGAAGTCACCACAAGCTGCTGCATGAGGTAAGGACCGCTTCCGATCGCTCACTAATGTCGCCACGGGACGTCGAGGGCTCAGTCTTGAGCTGTCTAGCGAGGCCAAACTGGAATTCAAAGTTGCTGTTCCGAATCCTGCCGGTCAGAGTGTTTGGGCCAAGAAAACGAGCAGACGTGTACGCTCTTTTCGATGAGGGCTCGTCAGTAACCATGGTGGATCGCGATTTGACGGATGAGCTTGGACTGAATGGTCATCGAAGTGAGCTAAATATCCAGTGGTTTGGAGGAAGGAGAGCTCAAGAAGACACGACAATGGTGAGGTTGGAAATATGCGGCGTAGCGGAAAAGAAGAGGTATGTGCTTAATAATGTTCATGCTGTGGCCAACCTGAAGCTTCCGGTACAAACTTTAAATGAGAGTGAGTTGGCTGGGAGCAGGAACGATCTAAAGTATTTGCCAATCAAAGCCTATTCTGGTGTGAAGCCGAAGGTCCTGATCGGATTAGACCACTGTCATCTGGGTCTGCCGAGTGAGACGGTGCAGCTTAAGGAAAGCGGCCCGTATGCCGCTAAGACCAAACTGGGATGGGTCGTGTTTGGTCCGACCAAAGGAACCAAGTCAACGGTTGACCCCAACGATGCGTGCCTCTTGATCGAGGACGACACACATAAGCTGATTGCGGACTACTTCGACATAGAGAGTTTTGGTGTTCGTCCATCGCCAATGCCCGATTCTGATGAGGATATTCGCGCCCGCGGCATACTGCAGTCATCGACCATCAAAGTTGGCGGTAGATTCCAGACCGGCCTTCTCTGGAAAAGTGATACCATAGAGCTGCCAGATAACTATGCTTTAGCCGAGAAGAGACTATTGGGATTGGAAAGGAAGATGAGACGCGACAGCACATTCGCCGCCGCCTATGAGGAAATAATAAAAGGTTACGTCGCCAAGGGTTACGCTCGTAAGCTGCAGCCAGAAGAAGCCAGAGCGGTCAGACCTAGAACCTGGTATCTCCCACACTTCGCCTCTGTGAATCCCAACAAGCCGGGAAAGATGCGGCTAGTTTTTGATGCGGCCGCCAAGTTCAAGGGTGTTTCGTTGAACTCGTATCTACTTAAAGGGCCACAGCAGTACCAATCCATGCCATCGGTACTGTTCAACTTCCGAGTGGGTCGGATAGCCCTCTGCGGGGACATCCGCGAAATGTTCCACCAAGTTTTGGTACGGCCAGTGGATAGATCAGCACAACGATTTCTATGGCGCTCCGGGGATAGCCGCCGACCACCAGATGTATACGAAATGCTGGTGATGACGTTTGGAGCTGCTTGCTCACCATGCGCTGCTGAGTACGTGAAAACGGTGAACGCCTTAGAATATCTGGAGCAGGATCCCCGAGCTGTCGAGTGCATCACGCAACATCACTACGTCGACGACCTCGTAGACAGTTTTGAGTCCGAAGAGCAGGCGATTGCTGTTGCTGAACGAGTACGTGAGATTCACCAAGGAGCCGGATTCGAAATGCGAGGCTTCACATCCAACTCGCCAAGAGTCACCAGCGCGTTGGCAGGTAAGTCCACATGTTCTGAGGGAGTAAACGAAGGAACCGAGAAAACCCTGTCTACTGAAAAGATACTCGGTATGTATTGGGAACCATCTAGTGACAACTTTAAATACATACTGAAGTTCAATCGACTAGATCCAGAGACTGTCGCCGGAACCAAACGCCTCAGTAAGAGACAGCTCCTTAGTGTCGTGATGTCGGTGTTTGACCCCCTGGGATTCCTATGTCACTTCTTGGTTGGCGCAAAACTGATTATGCGTGAAGTGTGGAGGCTTGACATAGGATGGGACGAGCCGCTGCCCGACAACATCAACATTGCATGGAGAAAGTGGCATCAGAGGATCAACGAAGTGGTCAAGATCAGAATCCCACGCCACTACCCACTTGTCGCCTTGCCAAGGGAAGTTCAACTTCACGTGTTCGTCGACGCAAGCGAGGAAGTGTTTGCCGCAGTCGCGTACTGGAGAGTCGTCAGTGCCAATGGGAGTCTAGCGGCCGCCTTTGTATGCGCCAAAACGAAATGCTCGCCGCTGAAGCCAGTGACCATCCCACGACTCGAGCTCCAAGCAGCAGTCCTCGGAACGCGGCTCATGCAGACTATCATTGCTGAACACCCCTTTAAGATCAACCGCCGCATCCTCTGGAGTGACTCCAAAACAGTGATTAAGTGGATCGAATCAAAAAATCGTCGTTACAAGCCTTTCGTCGCCCACAGGATCGCCGAAATCTTGGCTGCCACAAAGCCACAAGACTGGAGGTGGATACCAACCGAAGAAAATGTTGCTGACGAGGCCACCCGTATGAAATATGATGTCGACTTCGGGAAGTCATCAAGGTGGTTTCAAGGGCCACCGTTCCTACGGCGTGATGAAGGAACGTGGCCTGATGTTTCTGACGAAGGTGAATCCCATGAAGACAGTGAAGTACTTCCTCCAAAGTTTGCCTTGCTTGCCGTAAGGAGCGAATTCCTGGACTTCTCTCGCTTTTCCTCCCTCACCAGACTAAAAAGAACAACAGCATGGATCCTGCGCTTCGCAAATCGATGTCGCCGTATAATCCACCCCCAAGAAGATAAAGGTCTAACCGTTGCCGAGCTAGATGCTGCCGAATCTCTACTCTGCCGCCGAGGTCAAAGCGAAAGCTACGCTTATGAACTATCCTTGCTGGAAAGTGGTCGAAGCTTAACCAAAGAGAGCAGCCTATACAAGCTCATGCCCTACAAGGACGCCAAGGGAATCCTGCGTGTATATGGCCGCATTGACGCCGCCAGCTGGCTGTCAATGCTGGCTGGCTGGTTGTCATGCACCACCACTGCCGAATGAAGCATCAAAACCAGGAGGCCACAGTCTGTGAAATACGCCGCAAATTTTGGGTCCCACGTTTGAGACGACTCCTACGCCAAGTAATCGCAAGCTGCTACGTCTGCCGGATGGAACATGTCAAACCAGTCGCGCCAATTATGGGACAACTGCCGGAGGACCGTGTCACCCCGTTTGTGAGGCCTTTCTCTTATACCGGCCTGGACTACTTCGGTCCGCTCACCATTACCAATGGACGTCGCACAGAAAAGCGCTGGGTTGCACTCTTCACATGCCTTGCCGTGCGGGCAATACATTTAGAAATCGCTAGCGACCTGTCGACTGATGCTTGCATCGTGGTGCTACGGAACTTCATCAACCGTCGAGGGGTACCGGTGCGAATACGCAGCGACAATGGGAAGAACTTCGTTGGTGCCAGCCGAGAGGCGAAACGCTTCTCAGAGGTCTTTGATTGCGAACGTATTCAGAACGAAATGTCATCAAGAGGGGTCGAATGGGTGTTCACTTGCCCTAACAATCCATCCGAAGGGGGCGTGTGGGAACGAATGGTGCGGTGCGTGAAGAGAGTGTTGGGCCACACGTTAAAAGAGGTCTCTCCCCGAGAACATACGCTCCAGTGTCTACTGATTGAAGCCGAGAACATCGTAAATTCACGCCCACTGACACATCTGCCAGTTACCACCGGCCAGGAGGAGCCACTTACGCCGAACCATTTCTTGCTGGGTAGCGCCAACACCGCCCAGACCCCAGTCTCCGGAGAGCCTTTGAACAAGTTATGCGGTTTACGAAAGCAGTGGAGGATCGCCCGCCAACTGAGAGATTGCTTCTGGAAACGCTGGATAGCGGAATATCTACCGACTTACACAAATGGTGTAAGAGAACAACGCCACTCAAGGAGGGGGACTTGGTCTTCGTTTGCGACTCTAGTGTTCCAAGAAAGCAGTGGTGCCGGGGACGAGTATTGCGCGTCTACGCCGGGAACGATGGAGAAGTCAGGCGTGCAGATGTACGGACCGCGACAGGGGTGCTTCGTCGTCCTGCCTCAAAGTTGGCTGTTCTGGACGTTGTAGAGGTGAATCGGACCGATTCACGGGGGCGGGGATGTCGCCAACAAATATCGTAAAAAATGTCAAAACGAACAAATCTAAAGAAACTATTGCAGTCCTTGTCAAACCGCAGTTCGTGTCTCTTTCGCGCGATTTCTCTGCCGCCAAAAAATTCCTTTGTTCTTAAATTGAAAGTGACATCTCACTCTGGAATCATTTGGGGAATAGGTTCGTCACGTAATACACGCGGAAAGAGGCACAAACTGCGGTATGTATTTCAGTATAGCAAATGTATTAATTATATTATCTGATTGTAACATTTCCCAGAAATAAAACTCTCCCTACATCACATCAAACGAGTTGAATTCGCGTTCTCAACCGCTGCGCGACAGAACGTCCTTAACAGTAATATAAAAGCCTAACTAATTTTTTCCACGTCACGGCATACGGCACATATCGGCCTCCGATAATTTAACTCCTACAACTCGGACGATTTGAAAATTGTTTTGCCGATCATGGAACGTGGAACATAAGACTATAACTCCATATCGTCCTCCTTCAAATGGTTTAGCTGATCGTTCAGTACAAACAATTTAACAAAATGTAAAGAATCCGGATCAGACCCTTATGTTTTATTATTACATTACAGAACTATTTCAAAAGGAAACTTACCGACACCTTCAGAATTTCTCATGTCGAGAAAGCTGCGTACTAAATTACCTTCTAAGTCGAAAACATATCTTTCGAAACAAATCAACAATACGAAATACAAAACCGATATACCAAACTATACTGTAAAATCAAAGGCTTATTATGACCGAAGTGCCAAACATCTTAGCCCATTAAACTCCGGACAAAAGATACTTTATAAGAAACGCATTGGTCACCGGGTGTCGTAATTAAAAAATGTCAGGAACTTAAGTAAATATACATAATTGAAGATCAAGAAGGAAATACTATACATATCGACGGAACAGCCAACATATTATAGAAACTTCTATCAAAGGTATATCAACTTCAAGACATTTACCAGCTGGGAGAACTACTGAAACCATATCATCAGTTGGAAAAATTAGAATCTGCAAATGTAGAAACATTTGGTAGGAAGAAAGCCCGTCCTTTAAGGTTACTTGATTTGCGACTTTAAAATAATTGAATATGCATATTTTAATGATTTTTTAATAGATTCATTTTAAGTTGCTTAGCTTAGAGAACAAATTGCTTTTATACAAGCAAGTGCTAAAACCTATCTGGACATATGGTGTACAACTTTGGGGTTGTACTAAAAATAGTAACATTAATGTATTACAGACATTCCAAAACAAAGTTCTTCGAGGTATTGTTAATGCTCCGTGGTACATTAGAAACGATGATATCCACAGAGACTTAGGAGTCGAAAACGTTCAGAATATAATTAAAATGTTTGCGCGAAAACATAATAATCGATTACAAGGTCATACGAATATTTCTGTTCAACAGATCCTCGACGAGACAAATTTATTGCGCCGTCTGAAAAGGACTAAGCTTCTTGATCTAGCGCGGTGATTAGCAGCGCGTAATTTTTCTAAAGTACACAGGAATTTTCAATGGAAAATCGCCTGCAGGATATCTTACAAAAACAAAATAAAATGCGATAGAAGAACTGCTTGTTGAGTGTGAACTCAGTCATGGCTTGCATAAGGGAGGTGTTTTTTAGTGAGTAAGAATCTCACACTACTATAGGCTCCGGGCCTATAGTGTCTATGAAGATTTCTCACCTTTCCACGAAAAAAAAAAATTTAAGTTGGAATTCCAATCAAACTACACATTAGTTTGAAATAAACAAACATTTACTAATGATATAAATGTAACCTAATATGAATTTTGGGAATTATAAGAAGTATACTTTCCATGGGAGATGTTGTGTACACCACATACTAATATTTGTTAATATCTATCTCTCTTTTTACTACACGTATTATTAAGTACAATATTATTGCAAGTGTGCTCACTAAACAAATGCGTTCTGCGTTGCGTTTGTCAAAATCTTCTCATGGCCATACACTTTGTATGGAACCTCCCGAAACAAGCAGTAGCCTAGATAAAATAATTGCCTGTCTACATTATCATAGGAATAATAGATTTTCAGAAAGGGAAGGGTTGATTGCACCCAAAATCCACAGAAAGTTCACTCCAAAATATAATTCTCGGTGGAAGAATGAATGTTCTTTCCTCAAAGTGTTTCGTCCCTGACACATTTTTTAATTTTTTTTTCCGACCATCGGAGGGTTTACACCGAACGGAAGACTCAAAAATATAATTCTCTGTAGATGAATGTTCGTTCTGTTTTCAAAGTGTTTCCGTCCAGGGTTTTTCTTAATTTTTTTCTTATTGCCGGGGGTGAACGTTAGTTCGGGTAAGTAAAGACCCATTTTTAAAAATTTCTTTAGACGCTACAGGTGATACAAATTTATTTAATTGATCGTGGCATTATAGTACAACATATGAACAATATATCCCTAATTTTTGAAAACAAAATATTAATAATTAAGCCGATGGTGGCAAATCTTCGGAGGCGTCTCGAAAAAAGTTGTCCAACGGTGAATCGTATAACTCATGACTGGGTCATCTGAAATCAAAAAATCAAAATTCTATCATTAGATAATCGCTTTCCCAAGGTATCCCTCGGATAAATTTTCGATTTTTTTAATTTTTTGCGACACTTCGAAGTGAAAACACTGATTTTCGCCAAAAAAAAAATGGGCAAATATTGTAAAATTAATAATCATGAAAAATAAAAAAAAGCTCCGAGGGATATCTTAGATAACGCACTAATACATTGCACATTGTCTTTTTTACGTTTCTGTGGAGGTATAATTTTTTTCGGCCGGCTTAAATTAGCAGCAGTGTTCTGACGTTCTTCTCTGCTTACTTTTCTCGGCATTTTTCTGATAATAAATATTAAATCACTGAAAAAATCAAACGCAACAGGGAAAACTATGAACAAACACGCACAGCGAAATTTCAGCCGTTGTCTACAACAGCTCAACGCAACGTGTACTTCTAAACTGATTTATATATTGGGTCTACAAGTAAGTTTCCAGCGTTTTTTTCCAAAATTTTAATGTTTTATTATGGAAACATAGTTACAATGCTTTATTCAAAGTATCGTCCATCGGAAGCTACAACTTTCCCCCATCTTTCTGGCAATTTATGAATTCCGGACCAAAAAAATTTCTCGTCTTTAGAGCCCAAGAACGTATCGAGCCAATTTTTGATTTCCTCTACTGAGCTGAAGCGTATTCCCGTAAGAGCGTTCTGCATCGAACGAAACAAGTGGTAGTCAGATGGTGCCAAGTCTGGACTGTAAGGCGGGTGAGGCAGAATTTCCCATCCACTATTTTCCAAATAGTTTTTCACCGAAACCGCAACATGTGGCCGAGCGTTGTCGTGATGAAAAATGACGGACTCATGCCTGGTCTCATATTCTGGCCGTTTTTCTTTTAATGCCCGCTTCAAACGAATTAGTTGGGTTCGATATAATGGTCCTTTGATGATTTCACCACTTGGAAGCAGTTCGTAGTATACGACACCCTTTTGATCCCACCATATGCAGAGCATGACCTTATTCACGTGAATATTTCGTTTCGGCATCGATTGGGCGGGCTCGCCGGGCTTTGTATACGATTTTCTGAGTTTAGGATTATCATAATAAATCCATTTCTCATCACCAGTGACAATATGATGCAAAAATGATTTATTTGTATACAGCTGCAGTAACATTTCGGACATGCAAAATCGCCGTTCGACGTCTCTTGGCTTCAATTCGTACAGCACCCAGTTTCCAACCTTTTGAATGAATCCCAGTACTTTTAGGCGCAGGGAAACGGCTTGTTGCGTGACGCCCAATGCTGCAACAAGTTCTTCTTGAATCTGACACGGATCCTCATCCAGTAAAGCGTCCAATTCCTCGTCTTCAAAACTTTTCGGCTTTCCGGGGCGATCTTTGTCTTCAACTCCAAAATCACCACTTTTGAACCGTTTGAACCACTCGCGTCACGTCGATTCACCAATACATTCCGCCCCATAAGTTTCCGAAAGCAAACGATAGGCCTCAGCCGCACTTTTCTTCATATTAAAGAATAAAAGCAGCGCTTCCCGCAAATGACGTTTATTTGGCTGGAAACTTGCCATGATTTTGCTCGATAAAATGTACGACACCGATAGAACTGCTCAAATATAACGCTGCAAAGTTGTTGACAGATACAAAACCTACAAATAAAACACATGGGGTCTGACATTTCTGCCCTGGATCCACTGGGGGCGCCATCTCTGACAAACGCTGGAAACTTACTTGTAGACCCAATACATTATACACTACAAACCAGAAGTATAGACCATTAGTATACGAGGTGTGTTCAGAAAATAACGGGAGTTTATAAATTTCGCTGGTTTGGAGAGCCGGATTTTCAAAATTTTTTTTATATTATGTTGGTATACATGCCCCTGAAGCATAACAACATTTTTATGTTCATTGTTTACTTTGTCTGTGGAAGACGCTAAGGTTAGTCATGTTTCTATGACTTAGGTGAGTTTCATTTGTTAAAAGAAATGGATCAGAGAATTTATATCAAATTTTACGCAAAAAATTAAATAAAGTGTGCAAAATGTTAACAAAGGCCAATAGTGAGTCTGCTATGAGTAAAACAAGAGTTTACGAGTGGTATAAGCGTTTCCAAGATGGCCAAGAAGACGTTGAAGATGACGAACGCCGCGGACGCCCCGGAAGCCCCAGCACATCAACAACTGATGATAACGTAGAAAAAGTGAAAGAAATGGTCATAAACGATCGCCGAATCACAATCAGAGAAGTCGCCGATAATGTTGGCATATCGATTGGCTCATATCGTGAAATTTTTCCAAATGTTTTGGGTATGAAACGCGTGACAGCAAAATTTGTTCCAAAATTGTTGAACTTTGAACAAAAACAACCGCGAATGGAAGTTGCTCAGGAGCCACTAAATGAAGTCAACGACTATGCAGAATTACTGAAACGTGTAATAACAGGTGACTAAACATGGGTTTACGGATATGACGTCGAAACTAAGGCTCAATCGTCCCAGTGGAGGCATTCTGGCTGGCCATTATGACATTAAAAGCGCATTCTAGTTTGAGAAGTGTTTCAAGGATTGGAAGAAGCGCTGGCTAAGCGCTTCGTTTATTATATTTCTTTTGATGCTATTAAATGCTCGTATTACTTCTCTAAAATCTTCATAACAAATTCATAATCTGATGTTGACGTGGATGACGACGATGAGCATAATAAAATACTTATTATTTCTGCTTTTATCTTCTTTTATTTTGTATATATGTACATTTGCTTGCGAATCAATTTAAACATTCAGAATAAATTGGCCAAATACAGCCGATTTCTCGAAAACAGAAATCCAGTTTGACACACAATACTATTAGACATTTATGCGTATTTATATGTGTTAGTACATATTGACATAGAATCCAGGTGAGAAATTTTGCTGCAGATTGAAAAAGTGAGAAAAAACCGTTTATGTGCAAAAAGAAGGCTTCTGCGGGGCTAATCGAAAACGCCGTTAGTCAGTTACTTGCCGACATTCGTCTAATATAAATCTCTTATTTAAGAAAATCAGTGTATTATTATTATATAACTTATAATATTTAACAACTTCTTTAGGAATTTTAACTGGTCGTTATGTTTCCTCTATAACGACGTGGATGCCGCTGCTGACATGATCACAGAAACTATTCTCTTTCCAATGAGATGCTTTATCCCTCACCGGATGAAGAGTATCAAACCAAAAGAAAAGGCATAGTACGGCTCGAGCTTTAAAGAGGCTGTCAGGGTTAGAGAAATGTTTTTTCGGTCTTACAAGGCCAACCCGACAGAGCAGCCAGAAATGACTGCAACGTCTTTCTCAAGCGTGTGAAATTCCAATACGACCAAAAACTGAGGCAAAAAATACTGCAATGTCCCAAAGGCAATTTTTGGTCATTCGTAAAAGCATTAGAAATTCTGCCTCATTCTCCATCCCAACGCTCATTTACATTGTGCTTTGTCCCCGCCTACATTTGAGTGCGTCGAATCTACAATGGGACGAATCCACTTTCGCACTCATGTAGTAGCAAGAGTACTTAAAGATCCCAACATGCATAAATCCGCTGGTCCAGATGGTATATCTCCCCTTCTTCTGAAGAGGTGTTCTTCCACGCTGGCAAAACCACTGCGTGAGCTTTTTCACCAATCCTACTCTTTAGGACTCTTTCCGAGCAGATGGAAAACAGCATTTGTCCAGCCCGTCCTTAAGAAAGGAGAATCTTCTTCTCTCTCCTTGTTGAAGACATTTTATATTTCAATAAATGCATTAATAAATAAATATTATTGTGAATTGTTGTAATAGAGAAACGATGAAAATTATCACAAATGTCAATGTCACTTCTCGTAAAATGTTTAACAACATAACCATTTGAAACATTTTGCCCTTTTGGAATTTAATCTGTTAACATTTAGAAACCAAAGAGTGTCAATTTGAACATAATTATAAAAGACCACATCTTAAACTTAAAAGTGCATATTTGAACTCAATTCTAAAATCTGCAAATAGTATCTTAAATCCTAGAGTTTTTATGTGAGCTTAACTCTAAAATCTACCCATATCAACTTAAACCTAAGTATCAACAATTAAATCTATCAACATACATATGTACATTAGTGTCCATAAGTTGACTATCTATAAAATAAAAGAATACAAAAGTCTGAATTAATCGACACCAGACAGTATTTCAATTCATATGGTATATAGTATATATATATATTTTACATATATGTATATAGTGTCCACTGCCCAGCCTCAAGTCACCAAGTTCCAGCCTGGCGAATTCGCACATTGAGAAAGGAAGTATAATTCAGTTCAGCAACACATATCCAGATAGAAGTAGTCCAACAGTATCAGGAATCGCCAACCAAAAGTAAGTACATTACCTTACTATTGCTCGTGCTGTTGTATGAAATCACAAAATTTTGTCTGAAAATAAAATTAAATATAAATTACAAAATATCATTTGGGAATTTACAAATGGCGTTACTCATGCGTTTTAAAAAAGATTACGACAATTTTCAAAAGGCTGATAGTAGTAGGTTGAAAGGGGAAAATTAACTTCAAACTAGGTTGGCCATGATGGAAAATTCCTTACGGACTGCAGAACGATATAATGAAGAGATTGTAGAGGGTGGAAAGTTGGAGGCTAATTTGAAAGCATCGGATTTAGCTGAAGTGTTTGATAAATTCTTAGAACTGTACTCCGAATATAGGGCGGACGTGTTGGATGCGGTGGATAGGTTAAATAGTGTCGTCAAGGCAAACACATCGGTCACTATGGACAACAGCGATAAGGAGGGCCATGCTAGATTGAACGAGTTGCGATTGTCAAAGATTAATCTGCTGATGTTTTCAGGGGGTTATGAGACGTGGAGGTCCTTCCACGATATGTTTGTATCTCTAATTCATACAAACGCATCTCTCTCAGAGGTACGAAAATTGCACTATCTCAAGTCGAGCATCAGTGGTGAGGCGGAGAGGCTACTGCAATATCTAGGCATCGACAAAGGAAACTACGAGCGAGCATGGGGAATCCTGAACGATCGATACGATCACAAGAGGGTACTGGTAAATACACAGCTCAAGTTGGTCTTTGGTCAGGCGTCGGTCAACACGGAAACAGCATCTGGAATAAAACAGATATTAGACACTTCACAAGAGATTATACGTGCGTTAGAAAATTTAGGCTTACCTGTTTCTCATTGGGATACCATATTAATTTTCGTTGTTCTGCAAAAATTATCCAACGCTACCCAACAATTATGGGAAGAAAAATTGGGCAGTAGTAAAGAGCTACCTTTCATTTCAGTATTTTTTGAGATTTTGCAATGTCGATTTAGGGCTTTAGAGGCGGTCGAACAGCAATCTATATTGAAGGTTCCTTGTAAGGTTGGAGCGAAAACGCAAGTGCTTTATTCCAGAGGGGAGCCCTCAAATAGGCAAACCGTTTGCAAGGTTTGTAAGAAGGGGCAGCATTCCTTAAGAGATTGCAAACAATTTTTGACAATGGATGTGACACAGAGAAAACAAACTGTGTATAGTATACGAGTTTGTGAGAATTGTTTGGCATACAGTGATTTCAAACGAAACTGTAAGCAACGGCACAACACTTTGCTTCATGCAAGCCCACAAGCCTCGTATCCGACACAGCTTGCTTCATCAACACAACACAACATAAAATATACACCACAACTATACAACACGGTTCAACCGACTGGTCCAATAAATATCAGCACCAGCGCACAGAGCCAAGAATACCAAGGATCAGCCAATAACGCTAACGCACCCGATTTTCAACCAACGACATCGCAAGTCAACAACTGCCATGCACACACCAACACGCAAGTGTTGCTAGCCACAGCGTTGGTCCAGGTACAAGCATCGAATAGAAGTTTTTTGACCTTGCGAGCATTGGTCGACCCAAGATCCGAGGCATCGTTCGTCACAGAAGAAGCGGTTCAACGTTTACAATTACAAACCAAACGGACATTAGTTGAGATTAAAGGGTTGGAGAGGAACAGCAGTGGAGAAGCGAGTAGGATCGTCGATCTTCAAGTAAAGTCGACAGTGTCAAAGTACACAACCAGCATGCGAGCTCTGGCTGAAGCCACTGCTTGGCCTTCTACCGGCCCAACAAATCAAAATAGAAAATATGTCTCACCTAGAAGGTCTACAGCTAGCAGACCCAACGTTCTTCACTCCATCGGAGGTAGATTTGCTGTTAGGCAGCGAAATGTACGCCGAAATTCTTCTCGGGAACGTTAAAAGAAACGCCACTTGTGAGGGTCCAATTGCTCAACACACACACTTGGGATGGATGCTTTTCGGGAAGATAACATCAGTGAGTCCGAATTCGGTGCAGAGTTTTTTAAATCAGATAGATCTTGACAGCACTCTCCGCAGGTTTTGGGAGATAGAAGATGAGACATTTGAAAAATATGAAGCTGAGGAAGATAAGAAATGTGAGAAACATTTTAAGAATAATACAACACGATTACTTGACGGTCGTTACCAGGTTCGCCTGCCATTTAAAGATGAAACATATCCCTGTATGGGTCCAACACATTCGGGTGCAATCAAGCGATTCGTGCAGTTAGAGAAGCGTCTTCAGGCTAATCCTCAGCAACATAGAGAGTATGTGAAATGCATGTCAGAATATGCGGGGTTCGGGCACATGACTCCAGTCGATCCATCGGAAGGAGTGCTCAACACACCCTTTACTTTTTTTATACCCCATCACTCGGTCATTAAAGAATCCAGTACCACCACAAGGTTGGGAGTTGTTGGGAGAGTTTGGCGCAACTTTCAAACCTATTTTTGGCTCTTCTTTGAATGACGAGTTGATGACAGGCCCAAAGGTACAAACCAACGCCATAGATGTCATTTTGAGATGGCGAAAATACAAATACACGTTTACTGGTGACGTCGAGAAAATGTACCGCCAGATCCGCGTCGACAAAGCAGATTCGTACTATCAGCTCATACTATGGCGAGAACATGCTAGTGAGCAACTTAAGATCTACCGTCTTGAAACGGTCACTTTTGGTACTGCGTCAGCCCCTTATTTGACAATCAGGGTGCTCCTACAACTCGCGAACGATGAAGCAGAAAGGTATCCTATGGCTACATCTATCATTAGAGAGGAGACTTGTTAGCAGTGGAGATGCTGTTGAAGAATGCCAACGTAAACTTCAAGAGATAAGAGATCTTTTGGCATCAGCTGGATTCCATCTCCGTAAATACGTCAGCAACAATAAGGAAATCCTCACTTGTGTCCCCCCGAGCCAAAGAGATGTAGAGTTCACCGTTCCGTCCGATGAGAAGAGCAACGTCAAAACGCTGGGTATCAAATGGTTACCATCTTCGGATTGCTTACACTGGAAGTAACTAAAAATGACGAGGCAGAAGTCATCACGAAAAGGTCGCTGCTGTCATCCATTGCCAGATCATATGATCCTATGGGATGGTTATCGCCATGCATAGTAAAAGCCAAAATCATCATGCAACAATTGTGGGCACGAGGTCTAGACTGGGACAAGCCAATCCCATCTGATATAAAGCAGGAGTGGTCGATGTTGTACAACGATCTGTCAGTATTGTTGAAGGCGAAAATCCCACGATGGATCCATACTGAGAAATCCAATAAGATGATGGAACTCCATGGATTCAGCGACGCTTCGGAGAAGGCCTATGCAGCGGCAGTTTATCCCCGGGTGTTAGACGAGAAAGGCAACACACACATGCACCTCCTTTTGTCGAAAACAAAGGTGGCGCCATTGGAAACCATAACCCTACCTCGTTTAGAGCTGTGTGGAGCACTTCTGCTGGCGAAACTACTGCACGCGACCGCGCTTGCTCTAAAGATGGAAGCAATTAACACGTGAGCCTGGACGGATTCGGTCATCACACTGTGCTGGATAAGAGCACCACCTGCAAGATGGAAGACATTCATTTGCAATCGAGTGTCCAAAATTCAAAGGCTTACCAACGACATGAAATGGAGACACGTTCCCTCGGAATTTAATCCAGCGGACTTAGCGTCTCGTGGAGTAATTCCGTTAACAATCGTCTGTAACAAATTGTGGTGGGAAGGACCGGAGTTTTTAAGGACACAATGGAAACCAATCTTTCCGGAGCAACCACAACTGTTAGAGACTCAACAGGAAGCTAGATCAGCCACAGTGCATCACGCTACAGAAGAAAGGAGAAGTTTCTTAGATGAGTTGTTGAAAGCATGTCGAGTCGTCGCATACTGCTTGCGTGTTCGAAAGAGGAAGCAACACTGGGAAGTTCTTTCACCAATGGAACTGGAGGAGGCATTGCGACGGATCGTGTTGGTAGTCCAAACGCAAATGTTTAAAACAAAGGAACATCACAAGGTAAGAGGGTATGATACTCCCAACCCGTTTAAGGATGACGAAGGAATTCTACGCGTTGATGGTAGACTTGGAAATGCTTTCGTTCCCTCCGATAAGAAACACCCAATACTGCTACAGCCCAGTCATCGATTATCAGATCTAATAATCAAAGATGCTCACGAAAAGGTACTACACGGAGGAAACCAAAAGGTTATAGGATACGTTCGTCAACGCTTCTGGATATTTGGCCTAAAAAATGCGGCAAAGAAGCACATTCATCAGTGTGTTATTTGTTTTAATTTTACTCCACTCATGGGTAATCTACCAGCTGCACGAACAAAAATCTCAAGGCCGCTCAAATCAGCGGGAGTAGATTACGCCGGACCAATAGATATCAAGACATGGAGAGGACGCAGTGCTAAAGTACTCAAAGGATACTTTGCGATTTTTATATGCATGTCAACAAAGGCGGTGCATATAGAACTAGTAGGCGACATGACAAGTCAGTCATTCCTAGCGGCCTTTCGAAGATTTGTTGCACCTAGAGGCATCTGTTCCCAACTGTTTAGCGATTGCGGCACAAATTTCGTCGGAGGAGATAGAGAATTGCAAAGGGAACTGTGAGAAGGAAAGTTAGACTGGAAGAACATAGCCGAGGTTCTGGCCAAACGTTTTGGAAAACGTGGAGCAACGAGTATCTAGCCCGGTTGCAACAGCGCCCCAAATGGATTAAGATCGCTTACCCATCAGTTCAAGAAGGAGATCTGGTTCTGTTGAAGGACGAACGTCTGCCACCATTAAAATGGAGTTTGGCGCGAGTCTTAAGACTACATCCGGGATCAGACGGCATAGCGCGAGTAGTCACCATTAAAACGGAAAACGCGGAACTTAAGCGACCTGTCACGAAAATCTGTATGCTTCCAGTCAACACGTCACATAGAGATATAACCATCGTATAACATCTGCACAGTCTCAATAGTCATCTTCGAAAACAAACCAGCTAAAATTATTTCCACATGGAGCGGACAGTGATTGTGTAGCCGAGGAGGCCCCTTCCCGACAGAACTCATACGAAAGGTATCGCAAGAGCTCGGGGAGGCAATCGGTTCCGCAACAACAACAAAAAACTGTCGCAAAAGAAACAATAACAGTCAACACATACGCTTTAACGACCGCAACACAACACACAACCGCTAACCCCATTTTAAGGCCCCAGAACAACACAGCCAGCACATAGCCCAGTTAAATCTTTATCCAATTTCAACACTGAGCAGAATTCGATTGTGATGCCAAAGGGCCCCGCCCCGACAGTACTCATACGAAAGGTATCGCAGGAGCTCGGGGAGGCAATCGGTTTTGCAAATCATTTCGCAAAAACGTACCACAAAGGACACAACACAAACAAAAGTAATAATAAGAGCTTCAAAGAATGAATTTTAACGCAACACAACACAAACAAAAGTAATAATAATAGCAACAATGAATGAATTTTAACGCAACATAACATAACAAATGTATATTTTTATACTTATGTATATACCTATTCACATAAAATTAATAATAATGAAATTTAACGCAACACCAACATCTTAAAGATGAAGAAGTAACTTATGTATACATATAAGTTTATGGATACAGAAAACGATATAAGGCAAATCTCCTACAATACAAAATTTAATAAACAGATAATATTAAAATCTACGTAAGGAACATAAATAAATTGGCAATATTGCACAACAAGAACTTCTCAACATAACACAGTCATATGAAAATCAGCAACATGCCAGCTGTCACTCAAATTACAATAAATAATATATACAGTCCACATGACATAAAACAACTCAACACAATCTACTCAAACCTCAGTACACACTTCATAGAATCAACACAATCCACTCACAATAAAATATCACTCAGCCATAATACAACACCATGCAATACACTCAAACCTTATTCCATGCATTTCAATTAATAACACTCATACATCTATGCAAAAAACACAAATGGCAAACAATTTCATTGGAAATGATAATTGAACAATAACACAACACTTACCTGAATTTCAGAAAATAATCCCTCGCTGAAATCTTGCATTGTCAACTTAACAAAACGAGATTTACCTAAATTTCCGCACAATTAAATAAAAAAAAAACAATGAACACCAACTAAACACCACGCACAACAAATTAACGCCGAAAGTTACTGGACTTCGAGTAAAACGGAGAGAAAGGGATCATGATAGAACACCTACAAATTGTTATCTTCACTGTTGGTGTTGTTTTCCTTGTTCTTGTCCATATTGCATATATGTTCCTTTCTACTCATTTATTAACCATCTCTCTCCTTTGCATGAGATCAAGGCAAAGCGGTAACTATCACCAAAATGATGAATGCACCAAGGCAAAATGAAGGATGTTCACACGGTACAATGTAAACGACAACATAATGGTCACCACACAAGTACCAATTAAATGAAGCAATCTTTGAGAACTTCGCTCACCGGGCGGGGAGAATGTTGAAGACATTTTATATTTCAATAAATGCATTAATAAATAAATATTATTGTGAATTGTTGTAATAGAGAAACGATGAAAATTATCACAAATGTCAATGCCACTTCTTGTAAAATGTTTAGCAACATAACCACTTGAAACATTTGTAACACGAATATAAACAGCAAGTGAACACAAAATAAAATTCTGTATTTTATAACGTTTCAAAAAGAACATAGTGTTTTATTTACGGTTGAACACTCCTCCTACAGACCCATTGCACTTACGTGCCTTCTCTCCAAGGTCATGGAAACGCTGATAAACCGTCAGCTCATGAAATATCTCATAACACGAAAACGTCTTAATGACCGGCAATATGGTTTTCGTAGCAACATGTCCACTGGCGATTTGATGGCATGTCTCACCGAAAAGTGGAACCAAAGCGTACATCAATCTGGCGAAAGCAAGATAGTTGCACTTGATATTTCTAACGCATTTGACGGAGGTTGGCATCAGGCTCTTTTGTCGAAAAAGGGTACTTTTAGGATCGATGATTATCTTCTTCAATGGATTAGAAATTACCTTTCGGAACGTTCAATTCAAGTTGTCTTGGACGGTTTCAAGTCTGATATTCACAAAATAAATGCTGGTGGGCCCCGTTCTGTCTCCGACACTCTTTTTAATTTTCATTAATGATTTGTTGTCTGCTACTTCTAATCCAATACATTCCTTTGCTGATGACAGCACTCTCTGCTTTTCATATTCGCCCCTGCTCTTCGGCTGTAGAACGGCAACGACAGGGTATGTTAAGCTCATTAAATTCCGATATTAACAGTATAACCAATTGGGAAACTATCAACTGAGTGGAATTTAATGCTTCCAAAACTCAATGCTGTCTGCTGTCATTAAAGCGAAATTAAAATACTCAGCCATTATCCATGAATGGCACTTGCATCGTCGAAACCGAAAAACTTTCCATTTTCGGTTTGTGTGTCAATGACAACTTACGTTGGAATGGCCACATATTCAATGTCGCCAAAAACGCTGCGAAATGTCTAGGTTTCCTCAAGCGATGTAAGAAATATTTTACCCCCACTGATCTGGCCATAATATATAAGGCATTCATCCGCCCAAAATTGGAGTACAAGCCCACTTCTGGTCGGGTGCTCCTAAAACATCTCTGCACCTGCTAGATAGGATTCAAAACCGTGCGATAAAACTCATTGGTGATACTAATATCAGTCAATCAATTGACACCCTCGAACACCGATGTCTCCTGTCTCACTTTGTTTTATCGGTATTTCCACCACCAGTGCTCCATTGAAATCGCCAGTAGCATTCCGCCCATTCAAACTTTCAACCGTAACACCTGTCTCGCTATGAATGCTCATCAGTATACCCTCAAGGCCATTTTCGGACGTACTCTGAAATATCGTGATTAGTTCCTAAGCCGTACAACTCGCTTATGGGATGCCCTGCCGATCTCTGTGTTTCCTGGTCGTTATAACTTACAAACATTTAAAACAATGTACATCGGTACCTGTCTTTCTTCCTCCCTAAATTTCCTTCTCCTGCGCTGTGTACGAACATTTTAAGGATACAAAAACCCCTTGAGCACGTGCTGATTATGTATAAAGAAAAAAAAAGATATCTTTGCCAATGACACCTTATCATGTTTCTTAATTTAACGTGTTCCATCATCACAAGATGATCGGGCTTATCTGAAATGTCGTCAACGTTGCTTTACAAGTCACTTAACCCTGAATTGATTTTGGATCGAAATTTTGACCACTTTACATTTTTAAAGTCATTGGAACGACATTCGTGTGTACTTTTTGAACAATAAAGTTTTCAAAAACCAGGAAAACCAGGATAATGGTCAGAGAATAAATCATTAGCAACAACATATTTGGACGAATGACGATAGATCAGTCAATCACCAGCGAGAACAACATCCGCAATCATCAATAATAGATTACACAAATCTTTTATAAACAATCCTTTATTAACAGCTGTTACATTTGCGCCTGGAAAATATACACAATAAATTTCGACCGTTTTTCCATTCCTATTTTTTATTTCTATACCCAAACTTTTCATAAAACGAGCGCGGATCACTGCGAGGGCCGAATGATGAATTGACTTATGAGCCAAGATAGCAATACCCGCTCCTGTTCTATCAGTTCTGTCAACACGACAGCATTTCTACTCACGATGTGATAAGTTTACTTTATCACTCTTAAGCCCTGTCTCCGTTACCAAAGCGATGTCAGTATTATTAATCTTTAAAAAGTTCAAAAATTTCGTTCTTTTGCTAGCTATGCTAGCATTCCATTTTCAAATTTTTTGATTTAGATGAGTGCGTAGGGGCAAGGGTGAGAAATCTAGCAGTGATTGTTGACACGTTTGCTTGATCCATGCTTGGAGAGGATGCGAACGATTTTTTGTTTTCAAAGTTTTTTTAAAGCCCACCTAACGTTTACACAGGCAAAATTAGCGTGTGTTGTGTATCTGTACACGAGACAGCAAACTGGTAGCCTACTAATAGCTTTACTAGCAGACGAATTTTGTTTGCAAGTTATGCTGCTAGTTGGAGTGCTAGTAAATTGAGTTTTGTGTATTGTTTTCTCTATTTTATAATACTATATATTACAGATGTTCTTCTATCTCATTTCTGGTGAGATTCAATTAGGTTATTGCACAGACAATTTTGTTTGGATGGGATTTTGAAATACTTCCTGCTGTGCATTTTAGTTTTTTTTTTTCAATTAATAGGTGTATTTCGCAATTTTTGAACTGAAGATTGCCATCACCGCATAGCAGACTGGTCAAAAGATTGTTTTCCTCTTCGAATTTAGTAGATTTCATAGTTATCCCTATCTTTCGTCTATTTTCTTCAACTTCACCATTTCCACCTTCTTCTAGTGATTTCAACCGCAAAATTTGTTTCAATTTTATCCTTTTATTTTTAACTGATAAGGACTTTATTTTTTATAATTTTTTCCGATTCCTTCCCGTTGCTGATAATGAAATTCACAGAATGAACTGGCACGCTGGTTGACTAAACGCGCAATGATTTAGTAGTAATACATACAGTAAAAAAAACACTAACCTATGATAAAACCCTACTAGTTTAACTCGCGTGTGTATACCCTCGCAGGCAAAATTCGTCTGCTATTAAAGTCGTGTACAGATACACAATATATGTAAGCCCTACTAGTTTAATTTGCCTTGTAAACGCTGGGGCTTACACCTAGGGTTTACACAGATTTACACGCTAGAAGACCTATGGTTAATACAGGCGAGTTAGACTAGTAGCACAGATAATAAAATTACATACATACCGCATGCAGAGTAAAAAAATATGTCACTTTTTCAGGCGAATGGGATTTACTACTACGACCCAGTTTAATCGAACTCGTTCGAATGGTGCAGAAGACATGGCGTGCTTTCAAATTTTGTTGGAACGACAAATTGCTAATTTCTCTTTGTGTTTTGTTTTTCATTATGTATTTCGGTTTTTGTTTTCATGTATTGGGTATATAATTTATTTCGTGCGGTTTTTTTTTTCAAAATTTGAACGTTTATTTAAGAAAACCATGTACAATAGTATTATTCAAAGTATTGCCCATCTGAAGCTATGACTTTTTCCCATTTTTCTGGCAATTTGTGGATCCCATCCCAAAAGAACTGCGCCGGCTTGGCAACCAAGAATGAATCAAGCCAATTTTTGATATTCTGCTCTGATGTGAACCGTTTTCAGTGAGGGCGTTCTGCATCGACCGGAACAAATGTTAGTCAGAAGGGGCAAGGTCTGGGCTATAAGGCGGGTGGGGTAAGACTTCCCATCCACTGTTTTCCAAATAGTTCTTAACCGGAATAGCAACGTGGGGCCGAGCGTTGTCATGATGGAAAATTATTGCCTCGTGTCTTGTCTCATATTCCGGGCGTTTTTCGGCCACTACTCTCTTCAAACGGATTAATTGTGTTCGGTAGCGTTGTCCATTGATGGTTTCACCCAGTTTTAGCAGCTCATAATACAGCACACCCATCTGATCCCACCAAATACAGAGCATTACCTCCGCGCCATGGATATTCGGCTTTGCCGTTGATTTGGCTGGTTGGCCGTGTTTCACATATGATTTTTTGCGCTTGGGGTTGTCGTAATGGATCCATTTTTCATCACCAGTAACAATCCGATGCAAAAATGATTTCCTTTTGTGGCGTTCCAACAGCATTTCGGACATGCAAAATCGCCTTTCGACGTCTCTCGGCCTCGGCTTGAGTCCATGTGGAACCCAATTTCCTTGCTTTTGAATATATCCAGCTGCTTTTAAATGTTTTGAAATGGCTGCTTCAGTGACACCCAAAGATTCTGTGAGCTCTTCTTGTGCTTGGCAACAATCTTCATAGAGTAATGCTTCCAGTTCTTCATCTTCAAACTTTTTTGGCTGCCCAGGACGTTCATCGTCTTCCAAGCCAAAATCACCACTTTTAAATCGTGCAAACTACTTTTGGCACGTTCGCTCAGCTAGCGCATGTTCACCATAAACTTCCACCAAAATACGATGACTTTCGGCAGCAGTTTTCTTCATGAAGAAGAACTCCCCGGAAAAACACTTTTTCAGGCACAAAGTTCGACATATTTGAGTGAATAAAAATTATTGTTGTTTACGCTTCAAATGAATGACATATACTGAAATGACGTACAATGACAGTAGCTTTCCAACGCATGTTCCAATGGAATAATACAAGCTACGCCATCTCTTAACAAACCGCACAAATTAAGTTATAGACCCAATACCTAGTGTGTTTGATTTTGTATTTCAGATTCTGATTGTGATCCAATAAATTTCTTGTTAAGGTTATTTCTTTTTTTTTAAGAACAGTGAGAGGGGCTTAGCAGGAAAGTATATCATGCAATAGGAACTTGGAATACTGCTTTTAAGTCTTGGGGTGTTGGTTTATAATGATGTCCCGGTGCTTTTCACTATTGGGGTGCTGGCTTATAGTGAGGTCGCCGTGCCTCTCACTCTGCCGGAGTTGATTCAATTTGATTGTTTTGCATTTGTTTTCCTGACAAAATTTGAGTTTTTTGACTTTTACTAGTAATTCTTTTTTGGATTTTCCAGGCACAATGTTTTCGCAAAAGAATAAGAAGCGGAAAGTAAAGAATTTCTTTGCGATACTCAAAGCATTGGTTTCGCTCATCAAACCAGTTCGTGTGTCTAAGGTTTGTTATTCTTATGCATTCCAAGTCCATTCCCTTATATTTCTAATATGCGGATGATCTCTAAAAATTGCATGGCGTACTTTGAAATGCAGTTTACAAATATTGAAAAATTCATCAGTTGGTGCTAATCACTATTTTGGGAAAAATTCTTAGCAAATATGAAAAATTCTGACGGACATGTTATTTGTTCATTACTTTTTAAAAATAATTTCGCACAATTTGCACACTTGTTTTTTAAAAGCATTTTAAATGCCAGATATCCTGTAAAATGACGCATTGCAGTCATTTCCAATGAAATTCGATTCGTAATTTTGAGGAGAGGAAGCAATTAGATTTGAGGACAGAATTTTTGACATTAAAACATAAAACATTAAATTCGTACACAGAGGGATTTTTGTTATCACCGCCTTTACTGCGAATAATAGAAAATAAATTTTCTAAAATCTTGATGAGCTCTCTTTGTAAGTAAATACTCAACTTTCCCGAATAAACTATCACTTATATCTTCACTGAGTAATAAAACCCCGTTTATTGTCTGTACCATTCCTTTTACACAAAAGTTCCTTGGAAGATTAGTAGACTCTTGCACTGATCTTAAGTAATACAAGAATTGTTTAAGTTCATTATAAGCTGGATTTCAGACCATGCTTTAAAATATTTCTATCGTAATGAGAAAACATTATTCATTTTTAATGTAACGCCTGTGTTGCTAGAGCTTAATTTGAACTATTTTTTAGGCAATTAAGTTGATGAGCAGTTTGTATTGATGTCTTACTAAAGGTTTCCGTTGCCAAGCGAACACTCATTTTTTCAAATGCATTTGGGGCTATGTGTGAACTTGTAAATTTCAAGCATGTTTTAGATACATTATCTCTTTCTACATAAATTGAATATTTCTTTGAAAACATCAAAAGAAACAATACCAACTGGAGTTAGCATATCAGAGTAAAACATTACGCGTGGATTTTAATAAAGGAGCAAAATCATAAAAACAAACAGCTAGGTTCCACATTTCACTTTCACTCAAAAAGAATCCGAAAATGGAATCGGGTGTTCTTAATTTCACCAAAGTGAATTTCAAATTAAAATTTTTCGAAATAGAAACAAAGTGAAATTTTTGTCTTTCAGAAATCCGTTTTGTCGATTTCCAAGTGACGTCAAATGACATTAGTCATTCGACGTGAAAAAGATTCTTAGCATGCCTCTAAAGGAATGCCAAGGATTATTTTAAACCGAAAAATAAACTATCCTCATCCTCACCACGCAGTAACCAGAAAAAAACTGGAAGAAGCACAAAAACTTTTGAAGCTGCATCAGCTTAACGACGATGTAAATGCTAATAACCCAGAAACATTTTCAGTGAAAACCGCAACACCTAAAGTTCAAATCAACAATATAGATATATCATTACCTAATGAATTTCGCACACCAAGCAAAAGGCATAACGCTGCACCAGTATTGACTAACTCCACAAAGGAGCATATTACACAACTCCATGGTAACCAATTTGCCCTACTACAGGATATCAGCATTCGGAGTGTAGGGATATTACCTCGTGAACCTGATTCTGGACGCCCATCATCAAACAGTAATCACCCCAATCCAATCTCTTCTCAACAAGGATGTCTACAGCAACATACTACCAACAAGCCATCAACCATCATACCTCCAAAGGAAACAAATCTAAACCAAGTCCAAAAACTGGCTAAGGGTAAGTTTTGTCCTCCAATTATCATGTCAAATATTGATATCCGTAAACTTACGCGTGACCTTCGAGTTAAAAATATTTAATTTAAAGTGGTAAACCGCGGCAGTAACAGTATAATTCACGTCAGGGACCGGGACGTAGATCGGGGGCTAATGGAGCTGCTCAGAAAAAACAAAGAGCTGAGTGGCTACTCCTTCACTTTGAAGGAGGACAAGGCCATTAACCTAATTCTAAGAGGCTTCACCCTTGACTACCAGGAAGAAGAAATATTGAAGAACTCAGGGCTCTCAACCCTAATGTTGACAAAGTTCTGAGATTCTCCACAGAACGCTCTAGAGGAGAAAAATTCTCCTATAACGTCTTTCTCGTCAAGCTCTTACCGGGCACCTCCCTGATCTTCTAAAGATAAAATATTTATTTAATACACAAATAATTTGTGAGAAGCCCAAAAGTAACAATGGAGCTCTACAATGTAGACGCTGCCAAAAATTTGGACACCTGGTCAAAAACTGTGTTAAATGTAATAACTCACATGAGCCCGGATGTAGCTCCAACAACAAGGGAGAAGGTTCAAAGCCAACCTGTGTCAAATGCGGGGAGATCACGCTGCTAACTATAGGGGCTGTACAGCCTTCAAAGAGTATGAACTCCAGAGGAGGAAAATCTTCCAAAGAGCACGAGATAATAGGGAAAAGACTAAGGACTTGAAAAATTTTATCCATGCTTCTTCTCTCACCCCGCCAAAAATCTCCTATGCTATTCCACCAATCCACGAATCCCCCTTGTGATGTTAGGCCCCTTCACAAAACGAGCAATAACTCCCTGAAAAATTTTTTTGATTTATCCAAAGACCTTTTCGGGATGGAAATAAATGCCCTCCTGGTGAAAATTGATAACTTCATACAAAATCTAAACAATTTTGACTCTGTCTTCCAAAAGAGATTAGTCTACCTCGACCTTGTCAATCAAATCATGTTAAGTCAGAATTTATCATGACTATAAAATTTCTGTCTTTCAATATCTTGTCATTGATAGAGCACAGCAGAAGAATTGAATTACAGAAAATTCTGCTAGCCAACAATATTGCGATTGTATTCATCCAGGAGAAAAACCTGAGTTCCAGAATGAATCTGGACACATACAACTTTATCCCTAACAACACCCAGCAAGGTGTCGCTATAGCTTTAAAAAAAACATTGACTAAGACCCCGTTGATTGGAGCTTCAACCTCTTTCCTTCCACCCTTCTCAGCATCAAAATCCAAAATGACAATGCCCAAAAAAAACCTCCTCATTGGCTCTATTTACATACCTACTAATCGTTCAACTATCCCCTTAATAGAGGAACTTAAAAAATTAAATGAATTAGTCAACTCTTTTGATGGTGGTATCCTAGGGGAGACCTAAATGCCAGAAGCCCCAATTGAGGAGACACTAGGTATAACATTAATGGCTCCAGTCTCGAAAACTGGCTTGAAAACCATAATCCATCTCTGACTAATCTAATTACATCCTCCCCCACCTTCCCAAGAAGTTCTTCTTTTCTTGATCACTTCCTGGTATCTAATCACCTTCTAAATCATTTCAATCAAAATTATTCCATAACATCTCTCCCGAAATTCACGGAACACTTCCCTCTTTGTCTTGAAATCAGTATCGAAAGTTCAGAAATTGTCTTATTTGAATTAAATACCTACCACTCATTTAAAGATATCAACTGGGACAACTTCAACGAAGATCTTTATTACATTCTCAGACAAAGCTCTCCTCCCGAGTATTGCAGCTTATCTAACTCAGAAATTGATAGATACTCGTACATTGATGTCTTTTCCGATTCCCTTAACCAAACTATAGCGATGCACATCTCCAGGGAAATAACCTCCCGTAAAAATATAAAAACCTCCCGGATGATATAAAACACTTATTTAAAGTAAAACATATAGTATTTGGCAAAAGCAGTTGAAAAGAATATTTCACAGCTCTCTTAATAGAGTAAACGATTCCTACCTAGCATTATCATCAAAGATCTCGCTGCTTAAAAAAATAATAAAAGACAAGGTCAGGATTTGGTTAAATAAACAATTCCAAAACAGAATTTCCAAAATTACCCCTAACCCCGGGGCATTTAAGGAAGTTTTTAGAATTATGGGAAAGAAAAAGAGGTTCCATTGTGAAAAAGTGACAGTAAACAGTAAGACTTTTACTAATGAAGGTAGTATAGTTTCTGCCTTTGAAAATTATTTTAAAAAGATTGTTGCAGATGAAATATTGAAATAAGTTGATTTAACTTAAATGTTAAAATAATAGTAAATGAGTTATATTGAAATTTGAATTGTTAATTATTTAAATCAAACAAAACTACAACTGTCATTTAGCACGAAATGTATAGCAACATTGTAAAATAAATCAAGACACCTGCAACATAGAATTTTTTTGATCGACAGTAAAATAAAACAGAATTTATAACGTTTACAACACCAACCCAAACTGGTCGTTTTTTTATTCAGATAAAAACAGTGAAAATTCACAATTATTTTCAGCTTACATTTAGCTTTCCAACTCTAAACATTTTTTGTCCAATCGAGCCTCTTGTATAAATCACAAAAAAAAGAAAAAACATTGTTTTATAATCAATACAATTGAAGTGACATTTGCACTTTTCAAAAAATAGACACTTACTATAGTATAAACATTAAACAAACTTATTTGGTGTGTGTGGAAAATATAAATTAGAGATAAAAATACCAGTTCGAAAAAAAAGGAGAATTCAACAACTTCATCACAAGCAGAAGATTCCAGCAAACCAAACATTTCTCCAGCAATAGCTACCATCATTCAGTTCAGAAGAGTCTCTTAAGCGGCTACCAACGGGGAAACCAACCAAGACGGAACAAGGAACTTGAAGGACATTTAAGCCAACTCTCAAGTAAGTCCGTTCCACATATTCTGTTAAATCCTGAAACAGTTGATCCTTTATTGTATGTAAAATTAATAATACAAATATACCATATACGTACCTATATAAATATTCCGTGCATTCAGTTGTCTGCTAAAATAAGGGTAAAAAGATGTTGTGCGATAAACTTCAAATAAATGTTCTTGAATGTACGACAAAAGATTGCGACAATTTTAAAAAAGCCGATAGCGCATGCTTGAAAAAAATAAATTATTTGCAAACGCGTATAAAAATTTTGGAAGAACAGTTGGTTCAGGCAAAAAAGTACCATGAAATCATACTGGGCAGCAGCACTGCCATTGAAACTGGTGAAAAAATTGAGCTATTATCAGAAGCTTTCAATAAAATAGAAGATACAATATATACTCGGAATACAAAATCGATCTGTTAGATGCTTTGGATAGGATTCCGCCTGCAGCACAGCTAGGTTCAGGTAGTTCTGCTGAAATAAAGGAGGTAGATAATATTAGAATGAAAGAACAAAAAGAGCTGCGATTACCTGTGATAAATATCCCCACATTTTCTGGTAATTATGAAACATGGAGAGCGTTCCATGATATGTTCCTTGCCTTGATTCGCAATAATTCCTCTCTGTCTGATGTGCAAAGGCTTCACTATTTAAAATCGTCTGTTAGTGGTGGAGCTCAAAGACTGCTGCAGCATCTAGCCATCGATAAGAACAATTATCAGCCAGCGTGGGAAATACTTACGGGTCGCTATGATCACAAAAGAGTTCTTGTTAATATGCAATTAAAGCTGTTGTTTGAGCAAACAAGTACGAGTATTACCAATGATACGTCCATCAATATTAAACGTATTCTCGACACCTCTCAAGAAATTATCCACGCGTTGAAGAATTTAGAATTGCCGGTGGAGAGCTGGGACGTAATTTTAATTTACGTGATCCTGCAAAAGTTAACCAGCACCACTCAACAGTTGTGGGAGGAAAGGTTAGGTTCTAAGAAGGAGCTTTCTGCATTAAAAGAATTTGTAGAGTTCTTGGAATGTAGATTTCGTTCTCTTGAGGCTGTAGAACAACAGGATGATGGTAGTAACGTTGCACAAAACAAGTCAGGGAGTAATGGTATTTTTCACATACAACAAGAAAGAAAGAAGCAGGTTGTTTGTAGGGTCTGTATGAAGAGTCAACATGCAATGAAGGAGTGCAGGAAGTTTTTGCGTATCGATGTACCCCAGAGAAAACAGGCTGTACGAACTGCTGAGGTTTGCGAAAACTGCTTAGCATATAACCATTATAAACAAAGGTGCCCCAGTGCGAAATGCTGTCACTCTTGTAATCAGCGACACCATACACTGCTACATGAAAATACAAATAGCTACAGGGAATCAATTCAACAGCAGCCTCTACCTTTAGTAACCTGACATCCAAAGCAACATCAATAAATGCTTACGCACCGTCTTATTGGCTACTTCGTTAGTCAATATGAGAACTCTAGCAGGGACATTTATGGTCATGAGGACTTTGATCGATCCGGGTTCTGAAGCCTCTTTCATCACTCAGGCGGCGGTTCAACGGTTAAACCTCAAAGCAAGAAAAACATCCATCAAGGTAAATGGGCTGGGGATGGTCAGCAGCGGAACAACGCACCAGTTCGTGGACATCGACTTTAAGTCCCTTACGAGCTTTGCTGGTACTATGCGGGCATTGATTTTCAAATCCCTGACTGGGCTTCTTCCGGCCCAATAAATTACCTATAATAAATGGACACATTTGGGAGGTATACAACTGGCTGATCCGACATTTCACTCACCCGCAAAAATTGATATCCTGCTTGGAAGTGATGTGTATAGTGATATCGTCCTCGGAGAGGTCATTAGGAACGTTGAAGGTGCTGGTTCCATCGCGCAAAATACACAATTAGGATGGATTTTGCTAGGAAAGTTATCCAGCACACCTAAGCTCCCTAGTTTTTCCTGCCAGCTGGATCTCGACACAACACTACAAAAATTCTGTGAAATCGAGGAAGAACCTTTTCGAAGGTATGAAACGGAAACTGAAAAGGAATGTGAAGCCCACTTTGTCGAAACTACAAGGCGTTTTGAAGTTTGCCGTTCAAAGGTGGTAAACGTCCCACCATGGGCCCAACTAGACAACGTGCCATCAAATGTTTTCTGCAGGTAGAAAAGAAACTGCAGTGTAATCCAACACAACACAAAGATTATATTAAGTGTTTTTCAGAATACCTAGAGCTAGGCCATATGACCTTGATGGAAGAAAATTGTGAGGTACTTAAAACGCCGTTACACTACGAGTATTTTATCCCACATCATGCGGTCATTAAAGAAGAGAGTACAACAACGAGGTTGCGAGTTGGGTTTGACGCAACTTTCAAATCGTTTGGAAGATCGTCGTTAAATGACCACTTACTAATAGGACCCAAACAACAGCAAAACGTGATGGACATTATCCTGAGATGGCGGTTGTATCGGTACGCATTCACAGGTGACGTAGAGATTCAAGTCAACGACACAGATGCTAACTATCAAATGATAGTATGGAGAACAGATCCAAGAGAGGCACTACAAATGTATTGCCTGGGAACGGTGACATTTGGAACAGCTTCGGCGCGGTATCTTGCAATTTGTGTACTACGCGAACTGGCTGAAGATGAGGCATCTAGGTTTCCTTTGGCACTACCAATCAAAAGAAATGAGACTTATGTGGATGATGTCATTAGCGGAGCAGACAGCATAGAAGAGGCACGACACAAACTGACAGCGATAAAGACACTATTAGGAAGCTTCGAAAACATGTCAGCAACTCAGCAAAGGTACTTCAACACGTTCCAGTAGACGAGCAAGGCGTACAATTTTCAGTCCCGATTGATGAAATCAACATCAAGACTCTGGGAGTGAGGTGGCTTCGTGTCCCAGATGCATTTTGTTTTAATGTAGCCCCAATGACTGACAATGAACCGACTAAAAGAGCAAATTTTTCTTCCATAGCTAGGCTGTATGATCCTATGGGATCGCCGTGCATAATTAAGGCGAAGATAATGATGCAAAAGCTTTCGAGAAAATTTGTATTCCTGGGTCAGCATAACCAGGAGTATCAGAAAATTAGAAATTCATGGTTTCAGCGATGCCTCTGAAAAGGCGTATGTAGCGGCAATAAACTTGCGGGCGTTGGGAGAAGATAACAAAACACGTGTGCTTTGCTTTTTTCAAAGGCTAAAGTTGCTCCACTGAAGTCGATAACACTGCCAAGGCTAGAACTATGTGGAGCGGTTCTGATGGCGACGTTGTTGGCGGAAGTAATCCGGGCGTTAAAATTAGAAGCTGCAACCGTGTGGGCATGGACCGACTCGGTAATAACGCTTTGTTGGATAAGTGCGCCTCTTTCGAAGTCGAAAACATTCATTGCGAACAGGGTTTCACAGATACAGAGACTGACAAGCTGTTCTATGTGGAAACATATCCCCTCGGAACTAAATCCTGCAGACCTAGCATCAAGAGGAGTTCAAGCTTCAAATTTAGTTAACAACACGCTTTGGTGCCATGACCCGGAGTTTCTGAGACAAAATTGGGGTACCCCGTTTCCTGAACAACCTACCGTATTGGAGACCCAACAAGAGGCTATAGCAGTGTCAACTAATCATCACGTTGTAGAAGAAGGAGTGATTGATGCTCTACTTCGCAAGCATTCAAACTTGAAAAAAAATTGTCCGCATAGTGGCTTATTGCGTACGATTTGCGTTAGTGCTCAAAGGTAATAAATCCAATGATGATACGTGGAGGGTAACGTTAATAACACAAGATCTTGAGTCAGCGTTCATTCATATCATTAAGGCAGCACAACACAGCATGTTTTCGGAGGAATCGACTGGGAAATTAAACAAGTTTCGAGGACTTGAAGCGCTTAATCCTTTCAAAGATGTCGAAGGAGCTTTGCGAGTAGGAAGAAGTCTCGCAAATGGCGACCTCAGTTTCGGTCAAAACATCCCATCCTGTTAAAACAAGAGCATCCTTTATCGAAACTGATAGTCAAGGACGCACATGAGAAGACACTCCATGGAGGGAATCAGAAGGTCACGGCATACATACGACAACGGTTCTGGATCTTCAATCTTAAAAATGCTGTTAAGCATCATATACATAAATGCTGTATATGCTACAGATTCAATGCAAAACCAATGGTGCAGCTGATGGGCAATCTCCCACCAGCAAGAGCAAGAATATCCAGAACGTTTACACATGCAGGAGTTGATTACGCTGCGCCTATTAACGTGAAAACATGGAGATGTCGCAATGCAAAGCAGTACAAGGGGTATTTTGCAATTTTTGTGTACATGGCCACGAAGGCTGTCCACATAGAGTTAGTGACTGATATGAAACTCAGGCGGAGTTGGAGGAGCGGATGGAGAACTGCGAAAATTATTCAAGGAGGCGCAGTTGAACGCGAGAGGTCACAAATAATCTAGCAAGCGATGGCACAACTTGGAAATTTATTCCACCGGATTCCCCACACTTTGGAGGTCTTTGGGAAGATGGGGTGAAATCCGTAAAACTCCATCTAAAACGCATAGCTGGCAACCAATTGATGACATTTGAGGAGCTCATCGCCCTTCTCACGCAAATTGAAGCGTGCCTGAACTCCAGGCCATCAGACGATGTCAATGATCTTCAGCACCTAACACCAGGCCATTTTTTAATAGGATCACTTCTCGTCGCGCCACCACAACCCTACTATGATTTGGAAAAAAGTTCGCATCTGGAAAGATGGAAGCGTGTTCAAACTCTGATGCAGTCATTTTGGAAACGATGGAGTACTGAATACTTATCGCGCCTGCAGCAATGCCCAAAGTGGACCAGGAGCACCAACGAAGAAATAAAAATAGGTGACTTAGTACTGATTAAGGACGAGAGACTTCCCCCCTTGAAATGGAACTTGGCAACGATAAAGGCTCTTCATCTTGGTGCTGATGGCATTGCACGAGTAGCCACTGTTAAAACTAGTTCAGCAGAAATGAAACGCCCAATTACAAAACTATGCCCTCTGCCCACGAATGCATCAGGAATAGACAACACCGTCATATAAAAAAAAAATACAACACACCCACGGTACTCGATAGATATAACTGACCATCAGATAAAATATTCTTATAATTTATAAATTATAACTATACAAATAAGCACGAGAACAAATAACACGAAGTCAAATTAAACTTTAAACAATACAACATCTAATCTTTACGTACAAGTATTATAGATCCCAACACAACACATTAACCAAACTTCCCAGATCCTAACACTATAAGGCATCATGATTGGGTTGCCAAATGGCCCCTCCCCGACGTACTCAGACCATACCGGTGTTGCAGCAGCTCGGGGAGGCAATCGTTTTGCTTCGAATCTAAAGAAAGTGAACACACCCTACCATGGAAATAATAAAACTCACCAGTAATCTTAAACCATTTCAATACAAATAAATTATAATGCATACTCTCAATAGTCAAACATTTCACTTAAACACATAGCCATTAATCTTCAAAACATACAGTCCACTTAATAAACAAATTCGCGATCGAACATCACACATTCTACTCGAAGTAACTTCCATTCATCTTCAAACATATAATCCAGGCACTCACACACAATGCACACTAAGAAAGAACACGAATCAAAGAAACCAATGCTTGTTGGTCAAAATAATAAAATCAACACTAAACATTTTGGTCACTTACATGAAATAACCTGTTGTTGCTGACTATCTGCCCACGCAGGAAACAAATAAAAGCGAAATAATAAACAATGTTTTAATTAAAATAATAAATAACTCGCGACACATCCCCCATCCGACCAATTAAGTCAATAACGAAACTGAATTACGGCAGTAGGAGTAGGGGAAAAGAAAAGATACGCACGGAAACAATCTGAAACAAGTGCAACAGGGACAACGATAGGGCAATAAGAATCAACTTAATGTTAAATGTTAAAATAATAGTAAATGTGTTATATTGAAATTTGAATTGTTAATTATTTAAATCAGACAAAACTATAACTGTCATTTAGCACGAAATGTATAGCAACGTTGTAAAATAAAATTTTTTTGATCGACAGTAAAATAAAACAGAATTTATAACGTTTATAACACCAACCGTCGTTTTTTTATTCAGTTAAAAACAGTGAAAATTCACAATTGTTTTCAGCTTACATTTAGCTTTCTAACACTAAACAGAGATTTATAAAAACAAAATCCCAAACTTTAACCCCAGAGTCACAAACAATACCATACACCAAGTTCAACTGATTAGATTTTCCAAACCTACTCACATCCTCAATTACGAAATAGACAACTCTGCCCTCTCACCGACTGCCCCTTTCTACACTAACACCGAGGAAATGCAAACACTTCTAAACCAATTAAACTCTAAGAAATCAGCTGGCCCGGACGGCATCACCAATTTTGTTCTGAAAAAAATATTTTCTAGGGCGGTAAACTTCCTTACAATTTTGCTCAATAATTGCATTAATATAGGATACTTCCCGACTGCGTGGAAGATAGCCAAAATTATTCCTATACAAAAAAAGCGAAACAAATATGAAATAATTAATTTCAGACCGATATCTCTACTTTCAAACGCTGGAAAACTCCTTGAAAGAATTATTCTCAACAATATGTTCTGCCCTGAGGATAACCCCATCGATTTTATCCCATACCACCAATTTGGATTCGGTAAAGGACACTCTACTGTGCATGCTCTCCTGAAAATCCACACTCAACCTCAGACAAAAAAAATGCACCGTTGCCTGTGCGCTAGACGTCGCAAAAGCTTTGGATAGCGTCTGGAGAGACGGGCTCCTTTTTAAAATATAGCAGCTAAACTTTTCTCAAGATATCATCTATCTTCTGGATAGCTTTCTTACCAATAGATCTTTCTTCGTTAAAATCCAAGACAAAATCCACAAGACACAGTGGTGTCCCACAGGGGTCTATCCTTGGCCCGTCTTTCTATAATATATTTTCGACTTCCCACACTTTCTCAATAATAACAGCCTGCCTACAACAGGGCTATTTTATGCCGACGACACCATCGTCTACGCCAGCGACTCCTTCCCCATCGCTGCTTGCCGTTCCCTAGAAAACCATCTCAGTATCATCAATGATTACTATAAAACTTGGGGCATTAGCATCAATAAATCTAAATCCGAACTGATTTGTTTCTGGAATGCCAGCGGTAAAGGAGCGTTAGAGGGAGCAGAGACCTAGCATTAAGATTAGACAGCTGCATAATAGAGAATAAAACTAAGATTAAATACCTGGCAATTTAACCACCTTTTTAAATTTAATAAACATGCCAAAGCCACTCTTGGAAAAGCACGAAAAGTATCCAACTTACTCATGCCCTTACTAAAGAATAGCTTCTTACACAAAAGAACTAAACTCCTGCTATACAAAACACTCGTCCGAGCCGTAATGACCTACGCATTCCCGATATGCTTCAATATCTCGCCTTCCCTAGCTAGGGACTTTGAGGTTCTTGAAAGAAAGATTCTTCGACTTTGTTCTGGTAAAAACTTCACATCAAGAAATAAAAGGCACTCCAACTTATTCATTTACAATGAAACTAATGTCACCCGGTTCATTAATTACGTTGTTCAACTCATGATAAAATTCTCCACCACTCTTAACAACGTTGACAACGACCTAATACGGGAAATTCCAATCTCTCTCAAGTCCACACTAGCTGGCCAAGCGGAATCTATCCTTCACCAGTAAGCCTCACTTCCTTGGAACTCGAAACGACATCCGGTGTTACACCTCCATCCTTTTACTTTAAGACCATACCTGGCTAAAATCGAGGCTAACTGACTAATGTACCTCATCGCTGCTATCCTCGTTACCACTTCTTACACCATCAGAAAATGCAAAATATTTATAAAATAATTGACATGATAGAGAGTACAAAACTTTCCTTCTTATTTCTTTTTTTTACTAACTATGTAATTTTATTCTTACAATACAGCACAATTCGTCCTCGGTTTCACTTTCCTAACCTACACGAAAAAGTTGTCCCGATCTCGAATTGCTTTATTATTAATATATAATCAATATAAATTTTATTTATTAACTACTTCGTTCCGCTTTCTTGAAAGTTTTGTTTTGTTTATGCTCACAAAAAATAAATAAATAACTTCTGTGTTATATGCATACATACCACATTGATCAAAAAAAACTCTATTCAGAAAATTAAAAATACAAGTTTATTCATCTAAATCTATATTGTCCCCTTCAAAGTAATCCCCATCGACTGCAACACACTTATGCCAGCGCTTGAAACATTTTTTATATTCGGTTTTCCGTATGTCCATCAGTGCTTCCTGCGATTTTTCCATTACTTCTTCTCGGCTACTGAAAGGCGTTCCCTGTAGTGGTTTTTTTAACTCGATTGAACAGAAAGAAGTCACAGGGAGCCAAATCAGGTGAATTCGGTGGCTGTTGGATGGTATTCGTAGCATTTTTCGTCAAAAAATTACGAATAATGATGGCACTGTGCGACGGTGCATTATCATGGTGCAAAACCACGAGTTTTCTGCCCACAATTCTGGTCTCTTTCGGCGAATTGCTTCACGCAAACGTCTCATAACGTCCAAATAATACTCTTTGTTTACTGTCTGGCCTTCTGGCAAAAATTCATGATGCAATACACCGTTGTAATCCATGAAAACCGTGAGCATTGCCTTCTTTTTTGACTGAAAACGACGTGTTTTTTTTTTGTCTCGGCTCATTTGGTGAACACCATTCACTTGCCTGATATCTGGATTGCATGTCGTACTCATCAACCCACGGCCACGTCTCGTCTCCAGTAATGATCCTTTTGATGAATGTGGGTTGGGATTCAGCCTCGCAAATTATCACTTTTATTACGTTAACACGGTCTCTTTTTTGCATGAAATTGATGTCTTTTGGCACCAACTTTACTGCTACACGACGGAAACCCACATCATTAACCAAAATGTCTTGGACGGATCAATAGGCAATGTTCAAGTCCTCCGCCATCTCTCTGATGGTTAATTTGCGGTTATTGACCAACATTTCTTTTACTTCATCAACGTTTTCGCGGTTTTCGATGTTGATGGTCTGCTACTGCGTTCATCATCTTCGTGGCTCATGCCACTGGTAAACGACCGTTTTCTTTAGAGAATCGTTGCCGAAACACTTTTCCAACATTTCCAACATTCGCGCACCATTAAATCCGTTTTTTACGCAAAATTTAATACAAGTTCGTTGTTGCAAATTTAAATCCATTTCTAAAATTATAAAAAATCAGAATTTGTTAAACCTGTATTTATGTTTTTTTATATTAAGTCTCAATAAAGTACTTGAAGACTTCGATGTGAAATAGTGGAAAAAACAAGCGCGGTTGAAAATGTACATAAAAAAAAAACACTTTTAAACAAACTTAATTAGTTTATTCGCTTAAAATGTATTTAAAACAGGGGTAAGCATAAAAATATTGCGCAGGAAAAAATAGTCCTTAATTTCATGGAGCAACAAAGATCTTACCAAAGTAACATATTTGTGAAAGGGGATCGAGTTGTCGCGAAAGCTTTATGGGAAAATTTAAAAAACGAACTGAACAGTAATTACCCGCCACAGAATGACACGACTGGATGGAAAAAAGTAAGTAGGAAAATTAAACAAAAAATATGTAGGTAACTAACTAACTTTTCTTTCCAAGAATTGGGGAGATTGGAAGGATTTAATAAGAAAGAAACTTTCGCATAACAAGGCCGAAGATATATCCACCGGGGGTGAACCATTTAATAAGCTCGTGCTATCGGCCACGGAAGATACCATCGCAAAAATTTGTTGAATTCACACCGTCGTTGAAGGAATTCCCTTCACGTTTGATTTCGGCTTGGTTAATGAAATCAAAAAAGAAAATCACAATCCTATTAACGCCCACGAAATAGCTGAAGTAATGCAGGAAGTTTTTGAACCTGCAATTAAAACCAACAGAAAAAGGAAAAGACACACTGGGAACAATGATTTGGATGATCACATAAAAACGCAGACCAAAGCAACCGAGGAAATTGATGAAAAAATTGAGGGTATTTTGGAAGTTTTCGTCAAAAACACTCGCTTGGGAAGGACATTGACGCACGTTAAGGAAGCTACAAAAGTCAGTGGAATCCATTCATATGATAAAAAACGAGGAAACGAAGAGTCATAACAGTGAAATAGAGATCGAAAAGAGAAAATTGTTTTAAGAATGCGAGAAATAGAATTTCACGAAATGAAGTTCGATATGTATGTATTGTATAAGGAAAGTAAACTGTAAGAACCAACTTTTTAATAGGTACCTGTGAAATGTATAATATTATAATATTTGTGTTCCATTTTTTTTTTTTTAAGTTAGCAAGGAAAGTCAAAGTCTGAGCTGAAAAACATTTCGCTTTTTTTATTTGAAACTTTAGATAAGTCAAAAACAAATGTAGATATATAATTTAAACAAATAAAATGAATTTATTGCCTTAACCATATTCTTCTTGCAATTTCATTTCTTATCCGACTGGCTTCGTTAAAATTTTCAGCCCTTTCCACTGCTTCGTTTTCCACGTCAGGTTCATTGGATTCATTTTCTATCGGAATGTTTTCATTATACACTACAAATGTTGTGCAATGCTCAACAAACATTCATTATTTGTACAACTTTATTCGGTTGATATTTTAGAGATCGGGCCAAGCACCTGAAACGGTTTTTCAAGACGCCGAACGTCCACTCAACGTTTTGAGCCGAAGAATGTTTTTTGATTAAATGCGTGCTGGAAGGTTCCCGATTCTGGATCTCTGTAGGGCTTCGAATGAAAAGGCTCTAATGCATAGCCAGCATCTTCTAGAAGCCGTGAAGAATAATCACCACTGTCATATCTACTTTTAAATTAGTTCCGAGCTTTGCTCATACTCCAGATTAGTGCATCATGGCTTGAACCTGAACGACGCGCATCGACAGCTCTAATAATTACGTTATAGTCACATATCTGTTGAAAAAAAATATATACATAATAGACTACTTGCGAAATAAAACAACTTACAATCATTGCATTAATAGAAAAAAATCCTTTCCTATTACAGAAAAGCGTTGGGTCTTGATTTGGCTGCGACATTCTTATATGCGTCCCATCGATGAATCGACGCCAGGAATATTAAATTTGTCCAAAAAATGTCGTTTGGATTTCCTTTTTTCTTCATCTGGCATATCAAGTTGGATCCACCTCTTGTGTCAAAATTGTTGATACAGTACTTCAACCCAAGGCAATATCCGAATCTTTGCCAACTGATTTTTGAAAGTTTTCTTCGGCAAGAAAACGTAAAACTGCGGCAAGTTGCAAAGTTCCAGGAATAGAACTTCGCTTAAGGTGTGACTCAACAATTTGCAGAACCATTAGGAAGGTACACTTATTAAGACATGTACAAACCTGGATTTAAAGGAAAAAAATAAGCAAGTCTTAACATTTAGTTCAAGAAACATACGTAGCGTCAGCAATTCCAAAGGGATCAGACATATCTCTTAACCTTCGCCTTTTGACATTTTCCTCTTCATGTCTAAGCCTTGAATTTAGCAGTACCGCAGCAATCAAAACAGCACCCATTTTTCGAAGTTACGAAATCGGTCGGAATGTGGAACACTAAAAATAAATTCAGTCGATTTGCAAATTCGATTTCGGTTTCATTTCACTCGATTTCTGGAACCTAGCTGAAAATATTTTTCCATTATTGAAAATTGTAAAAGGCTTTTCTTCTGTAACACCTAATATGTAATTGGTAATCTCTCCTATTGTTAGGTCCTTGGTCGCAAACTATAGCGCACACTTTCAGATCAAGTTCTCGGCAAATTGTCAAATTATTTTCTAAAATACCATGAAAACACAAATTTCGTTGGCGTGCAATCTTTTTCGATCCACTCCTTGATCTTCAAATCTCTTAATTAAGTCATTTTTGATATTGTATGTGAGATTTGGACAAATTCTAATTCCATCAAATATCAGTACCACATTCCGTTCCCGTTGGGTTAACGATGCAAACTTTGCTTTCAGAAAACTGTGGGCATTGTTTTGGAATCCAGATTGTAAGTCTTTAACAGGAGCCCAACGATAAAATGTGAATACGTGGGGAAGTCTAAATCCCAGTCTATCTCGAAGAAATTTATAAGCGTTCTGAGATCTGTAAAAAATATTTTGGGAAAGTTGTCTTTCGGCAACATATTTTTGGGCTTTGACAGCCCCATCAATATACCACAAAAAATTGTTGAATGTTCTGAAATATCAAATATTTGAATTTGCGATGATAAACTAGTTAATATTTTGCTAGTTCGTAGAGCATTATGCGTTTTAGTTTTAGAAAGAAGTTTTCTTTTTAGTTTTGAATTTTACGTCTGCAGCTTAATATATTTTTTTTCAATTCCATTCAATTTTCTTCTCTTGTGCGCACTTTTCTAATAATTTATTGCATCTAACGCAAGAAATATTTGAACTACTAGAGGTCCTTCTCCGTTTTGGTAGCGAAGATGAAGGATTTTCTAAACTTAAGTCTAAATTTAAATTAGAATTTAGATTTAAGGAGGGAACAGAGTTCCTTTTTAGCATTTTTCTGCCAATAAATTCCGAAGAAAAATGATTTTGGCAAACAAAATATTTTCCTTCGCTCTTAAAATCGCATGCCTGCCTCCACACATTACTCAAAATTTATTTTTTTTTCATTTGAAGGACATGCAAAAATTTTCAGATCAGGGAAATTTCTTTTCGATTTTTTACAAATTGAACAAGAAACGCCAGACTTCCTTTTACGTGTATCACACATTGTTAAATATTTAAAAAGTATACTGCTGAAAAAAATCGCTCAATCATAAATCAATAGCAGCCAAATCCCTCGAAAGTTGACGGCGAATGAAACTGAAATTGAAAAATAAAATCAAACAAAAGCGACATTGGCGTCCTTCTCGAAATATATACGTACGTATGTGTACGATGTGCCTCCTCAATAAATTATACACACAAACACACCACAGTGTAGCGACTCAGATAAACACTAGCGACACAGTTCAGTCATTCGTATATGTTCGTTTGCAAGATGAAGGGTTGCAACAAAACAAAATATGAACAAAAATGTGAGTATACCGACGTTACAACACACTGGAGGTTGGTTGATATCAAAGAATATATAATTACCAAGAAGTATTATCTGCCTCAAAAAGGGAAAACGATTTCAAAAAGCTCTTTTCCAAATAATAAAAAAATAAACGAAACAAAAAATATTTGAGAGCATTGAGAGAAAAGCTCTTTCTAACACAATCTTAATTCTCGACGCAGTGCACATATTCCATGACAACATCCAATTTACATTCTCACTTATTATTTATTCTACTTCGTTTGATTTTTAAGCACATATAAAATACTCCATTCATGTGCGTTGAATTTGAAGTGCGCAAATTTTTTTTTTTTTTTTATTGGATTGCTTCATGAAAACAGGTGACGAAGTGGAAAATAAAAGAACAAAAACATTTCCTGAGCAAATGATGTCTCCTTTTATTTTAATAAAAACGATGGTTTGTCTGTTTTTTTTTCTAAAATCAGAAACATTTTCGAGCGGGGACTTAACTATTTACATTGTTTAAACAATATCTAAGATATTTCTATGGAAAATTCACTTTGGTCAAATTTTTTTGCAAATAAATGGGTGAATTCGTAAGCGCATATCTTTCGCAAAATGTGCAAACCACGTTGTCCATAAACGCCAACAAAAAAAAAACTGCAAATCAAGCAGTTCTTAATGGGAATTGAGCTAATTTTCTTGCGCAAAAGCAGACGCATCTGTGCAGTTCTCAAAAAAATATTGCTCACTTTCATTTACTTTTTGTGTACGAGTATGTTGTTTCGTGTAAAGAAAGAAATTTATTTTTGGGAAAAATGTGCAATTTACTATAATGAAGAGTAGTAAATAAAAAACAAATAAAGAATAGTTACATATTATATAAACATTTTATACACTTTTTTCAGGCCTTTAAACAGCTGGACAGGACCTGAAACAAAACTGCTTATTACCGTGCCTAAAATATGAACAGGACTTTTGTTCGGGCAAACGGAAGAAGACCAGTATTTGCACAAAGATTTTGGACGACATACTAAAGACATCACCAGCGTTTCCATTTAAGAAGGATGAAATTCTACGAAAATGGGATAATTTTCTTCTCACGTACAAAAGGATAAAGCAAAGAAACTCCCAATCCACATCCGGTGTCTGAAATCGAAGAAAATTTAAGGGGCAGTCGCATTGTCATCGTCTCAGCCGCAACTAGTGAGGCCTAAGCGCTTCAAGTCGGCAAAAAATGAATTGTTCGGCTTTTTAAAAGAGGAAGCTGGAGAAGAAAAAAATGTCATCAAGATCAAATGGAAATAGAGGCACAACGGATAGAAGTAATGCGAGGTATAAGAGGTATTGGATAAGATGTTGTAAGGAAGAGCAACTTAAACAAGGCGGCTGAATTAATTTTTGTTTTTAATGTTCCGTTTTGTTGTTGTTTTTTAATACTGAAACTGAATTTGTTTAGATAGATAGATAGATAGATACAATAATTGAGCACAGCTTGCACAGAGATATGATAAATTATAAATCTTACTACTGAAAAAAATCGTTTAGTTTATACGTTTGTTTATAATTGTAATAATAATAATAATGTCAGAGGAAAAACTATAAGAAAAAACCTCTACTTAAAAGATGAACAAAAACAAAATGTATATACATATATTAAAAAGTATATTTATGCACGATACAAATGAGCATATGCATTTATAATAAATAGTAGATAATGAACAACGAACAACAGATAATGAATAAAAAATAATAAATAAATATGTAATATTGCACAGAAAAGAATTAATATAAAGGACTATGTAATTAGAGTGGCGTAAGCTCAGTAACTAGTGTATTTTCAAAAGTTAGACATTTCGAAAAAACCTTCTCATTGAGTATTTCAATTCTTCTGGCAACTTGAATTATGCCAGCTTGTTCATGTAAAATCATTGTTGAAAAGTCCCAAGGAAGCTTCAACATCATTTTAAGAATTTTGTTTTGTGCTATCTGTAGTTTCCTAAAGTGTGTTTTTTGCGCAATTCCCCCACACGGGAGAACCATAAGCAATTATTGCTTGAAAAATGACTTTAAACAATATCAGCTTGTTTTGACGACTTAGCATTGATTTTCGATTAATCAGTGGATACAACATTTTGATGGCGATGTTTAATTTTTTTAAGGTGTTCTTTATATGTATACCGAAGGTTAGTTTCGGGTCTAAGTACACACCGATGTACTTGACGAAATTAGCCCACGGTATGTCACAGTTATTAATTGTTAAATTGTTTGGAGAAAAATGGCAAGGTGATCTTTTTCTGGTGAAAAAGATTGACATTTTTCAGCATTAATTTTAACTTTCCAATGTTTAAAATATTCAAAAAAACTATTAAGGCGTTTTGTATGTGATTTGCAATGACTGTTCCACTAGTATGAGACGTATACACAGCCCAATCGTCAGCATAAAGTGTTATATGACAGTTTGGAATGTCAGGAAAATCACTGATGAATACATTAAATAAAGTTGGTGCCAAAACCGAGCCTTGAGGGATACCAGCAGGTACAACTTTCGCTTTAGAAATCGCGCCATTAAGTGAAACAAGGAATGTTCTGTCGGTTAGAAGTTTTGGATAATTTTAGTAAGGTATTCAGGGCAACCGAATTTTATAAGTTTGTAGATTAAGGCATTGTGCCAAACAAATTCAAAAGCTTTTTCTATGTCTAGTAGTACTAAACCAGTCGACCTTTTTCCGTTTAAGCTTTCTTTTATTTCCTTACAAATTCTTAAAACTTGATGAGAAGTGCTATGTCGTTCGCGGAAGCCGAATTGCACTTGGGGCAGAAGCCTACTGTCTAACAGAAAAGTTTCCAGTTTCATTTTAATAAGTCTTTCTAAAATTTCGCTGCATCCATTGAGCAAGCTAATGGGTCTGTAACTATTTGGATTGCTGGAGTCTTTTCCTGATTTTAGCAATGCAATTACTTTTGCTTTTTTCCAATTTAAGGGAAAAAAGCATTGTAAATAAACTAGAGGAACATTATTGCACTTAAGGGAAGGTTTTTAATAATTACTCGTATGTTATTTATGCCATCGAAACCACGCGATTTTTTACATTTCAGATGAGAGATAATGAACTCTACGTCATCTAAGGTGACAAGCTCGCCAGGCGGAAATAACGGACTTATTACGTTAAACGATGACATTTCAGCTTCAACCTCAGATTCCATTACAGATACAATATTTTCTAAGAAATCGTCTGCTAAAAGCTCAGATTTGCCTTCACTGTCTGTGATTAATGAATTGTTACAAGCCAAACTTGGAATCTGGTTATGTTTTTTTTTAATTAATTTGTTAATATTCCAGAATGGCTTGGGATCGAACGTGCTAAGTTTTATGTTCCAACTGTTGTTTCTAAGCTCTGCAATTTTTATTCGGATTAAACATGATTTCTAGGAAATCATAGATTAACCGATATCTTTGCCATTTTCGTCCAAAAACGTTTCTGGTTTTTATTAAATTTAATATCGATCGTGGAAGAATAGCAGACCTAATGCATTGGGATTTTTTGGGAAACGCAAATTGTATGCTATCTTTAATTTTGGTCTCCAGGAAACAAATTGAATCATCAATTTGCCTGCAAGTGGTTGCCGATTGTAAATTTGTGGAACAGTTGTTGAGAGCAATTGAGAGGGGGTGTCGAAATACATCCCAGTTTGCTTTATTAAAATCTGGTGGAGTAAGTACATTGGGAATGTTGGAAAGAAAGAAGTCAAGTGTGGAAGGAGTGAATCTGTATGCAGAAGGAATGTGTTGGACTAAATGGGTGTAAAATTGTGAAATTATGCGACGCTAGTAAATTTTCTAGGACGTTACCCCACGAATTAGCTCTTGCGTAGCCCCAATTACGATGCCTGCAATTCAGATCGCCGCCAATAACAAACTGGTCATTACTGATTAATCGCCTTAAGTCGTTTTTCAAACATTGGGTTTTGTGAGCATTGGATGATCCTCCAGGGAAGTAAACAGAGAAAATTGTAATTTAAAATTATTTTCAAATATGATTTCAATGCCTATATTCTCAATGAGTGTAGTATTTACTTTGGGCAGTAGAGAATGGTCAATACTATTTTTTACTAAGATGGTAACTCCGCCACTAGTATTGTTAATGCGATCAAGTCTATAACACACATAATTGTACGCACAACATGAAAACTTTACTTTGTTACTGAGCCTGGTCTCACTTAACAAACACATATCAACATTAAAATTTGAAATAAAATTTAAGAATTCAACGCCTTTTTTGCGAATGCCTCTTGCATTCCAACATAAAAGCTTGATAATATCTTGTCTATTACTTGACATTGGAGTATAAATATTTACTTGCAAGCTGTGCTATAACATTAAATTACTCAAGTTTTGATTTCCATTTTCCAAGTTTGATGATCATTTCCATTGTAAGAGATGTAAGTTCTTCATGAGAGAACAAGGAGCTTTCCGTAGATGAAGAGCTTTGAGGTACGGCTACGTGCACTGATTGCACATCTATTTGAAGAGCTTTTGCGGGCTGAAGAGCCTCTTGCTGATGACGTGTCTTCGGGAGAGATGGAAAATCGTTCATACTACTGAAGTTAAAGCTCTTGGCAGGTTGTTGGCTTTGTGATGAAGTAGTGCGAGTCAAAACACGAGATTGATTTGTTTTTGGTGACGAATTTTGCCTAATTTGTAAATATTTCTCACGACTGTCACAAGTAGAATCAGTGAATTTATGATTACCGCCGCAGTTTGCACATTTTGAGATGGCGGTAAATGTGAGTGTGTTTGTTGGATGATTTCACGAGCAATTACCATGGCATGTTTTGACATTACAGTGTTTTTCTCCATGCCCAAACATTTGGCAGTTATGGCATTGAGTCAATTTCTTTTTTGGCCGGCGCTGGAATTCCCATCTCACTTGCGTGCGAAATATAGTTTTTAAATTTTTCTTGAGATCGGATCCATTTTTGAAATATTTTTCATGATCATTTTAATGTCTTTACACTTTAGTCCAAGAGAAATTAGTTCTTTTTTAAGAGAGTCTAGAGGGATTTCATCTAAACCGAAAAGAATAACTTTAAACGACCTTTCGCTTTTAAGGTCGTGAGAAAAGAATTGACACTTTCTGCATTTTAAGCCACTGCACACAGTAAGGAATGAATCAATTGATTCACAAAACAGTTTAATTGAAATTTTTTTAATGGAGTAGTGATTTATTTTAAGATCTTTGAGCAGTTGATGCACATATTCACTTGTTTTGTGTAGTATTTTAATGGGGGGAACAATAATTTTTTTTGCAGGCAACTGTCTAACTCGGAGGACTGAAATAATTGTCACTACGGGACATTTTAGGAGCAGTCGTTCTCCTGGATTTATTAGTCGAGGATAAAGGATCCTCAAATGTGTTAAGACCGCGCTTAGCAATGTTTATGTTTTTTAGGAAAACGTACTGAATAAGACGGGAGAGGAAGTATGACCGGCTCGTTTAAGAGTACAAACCCGACTGGGAATTTGTTTATTTTTTCTACTTAATACACTTTATTTGTTATGCTAATATAAGCATCATAATCGAGTTTCTTCTACCTCGTGCTTAATTGTAAGTTCCACTTGAAAGCCCCTCTGGTACCGATGTGATTCGTTGAACTAGTAGACTTCTCTCCTCTACTGATAATTCTTCATCATACTCGGCGGAAACACCTTGATTAGGTCCGTGTAATATGATTGCGTAGGGCTACAGAAGACATAACAAAATGCTTTGCGTCTTTTAAATTACGAATATTTAGGTATTTTAGAACTCTAAATCTCTTTTTTAGTATTCCTAACACTTGTTCAATACACACTCTTGTTGAGCTCAAGCAAATATTGTATCGTACCTGCTGACTGGTAAGATGGCCATTGCCCCGGAATGGAACCATCATATTCATTGACAACAGATAAGCCGAATCTCCCAAAAGATGTAGTCTTTTCGCCATACTGCAACGTCATGTGTTCTTCTAGGCCAACCAAAATATACATCCGTGAAAATGCAGTTAGCGTTGCATACTGCCTAGATATAATGAAATGAAGAAACTTAAAATAAAAAGGGGTTTTAATTTATTTTTCTTTGCTCACCTGAAGTATCATGGATTGAGTATCATGTCTATTATAGTAGCTCTCTTTATCTGACCGCGGAACAGGTATAGGAACAGGAGTCCCATCGATACAACCAATAACGTGAGGAAATGGGTACGTCCTTAGTGTATGGAACATATCCATTTTCCGGGTAAGCTGTTCATTAGTAGTTGGCCATTTTACAAAAAGGTTTCGATGACGGCTTATGAATTTTGTGGTTTTTAAAACAGTTTAGAAAATAAAATTGCGCAGTGAGCTGTTCGTAAACTTCTTAAGCTTGCAATGCAATCATATGCTTTTGGTGTTTCAATTGCTTTTTTGCTCATGCTTTGTAAATCATGCGTTTACGAATTCACCCAATTCCTCATGATGCGACTAAAGCCTAACTTGAGTTAAGAGAAGAAAAAATTGTATAGAAGGGGGTCCATCTATCCCCGTTTAGGCGGGAGGGGCAATTTAGTAGAAAAATGACTTAAAATGGGAAAAAATATATACAAAATTAACTCACATAGAATAACGTGCTACCATATACCATTTTTTAAAGCTAACACTTCATTCTTCAATCTTATTTTAATTTTTATAATGATCGGTTTTTGAAAAATAAAATTTCAGTGTCAAAATTTTGAAAAAACATAAATTTTTTTTTCGTAAAATTGAATTTTTACTAACTAGTTAACTGAAATCTTAGTTTTTCTCTTGCTTTTCGATTTTATTTCATCCATTTTCAAGGAACATTTTTTTTTAAGAGAACTAAAACCAAAAATTCAACTAACTTCATTTTGTGGTTCAAGCATGAGTCATTCGAAAACCATTCATTTGTAGCCTTTTTGCATTTTCCAACAATCTTTTCTCTGATATGTTTTAGGTCAGGACTACCTGGAAATATGGAATCGAAAACCAAAATATGTTTCTTACTTATTTAGAAAAAATTATCAGATGGCGCATTAAGATTCCCAAAATCTGAGTTGCGGATGTAATTTTTTTGAAATAAGAAAAGTTCGGATGGAGCGCTTATTACTTCATCACTTTTCTTAATTCTAGCGTAACATGTTTCACAGTTTATTTTCGGGCAAACTTTAAAAGCGACGTGGCAGTGGCTCAAGTGGTAGTGGACTGGCTTCCAAATAGGAATGTTCGGTTTTCGAATCCCAGTCCCGCCCGAAAGATATATTCACTTTTTCAGCTAACGTCTCCACAGGCAATATTTCAGGCAATGGCAATGGCAATTTAAAATTTAGGTGGGAATTTCATTTCTGGCAATATCCAAATATTCCAAATGTCAAATGTAATTATGTCATTCAACAACAAGCGTGTGCGTGCTATCCATGCAATTAAATTATTAAAAGCCTTCTTTTTTCACTTTTCGCCATTTTGAAAACTTTGAAACGTCAAATTCATTGCCTTTGCGATGGAAATCAATCATTGCCTATTATCCGGCGGGCAATATTGCCTGTGGAGACGCCAAGTAAGATGAGTAGTTGACTAGAAATCAACATCAAGCAAGCCAAGTTCCACTAAGAATTTAGTCTCCCCATTAAATGTTGGATGCCACCCATGGAGCGAAATAACCACTGAGCCCAAATATCTTTCTTTCTCTCACTATCCCATTTTTCCAAAAAAAAACTTGAGTGTTAAGTTCTTTAAAAAAAAAAAAGAAAAAACCTAGCCTATGAAATACCTCACTGATACCAAATCAATTTTCATTTCAACATCTTCATTTTCAAAATGATCGCCAACGAACAAATCAGGATATTTTTCGAGGATATCAAAATCAGACAATTTCTTGTCACATTGCCGATCATTTTGAGCCGCTGGGACGAATAAAGACTGTATGAAGACAAGAAAAAGACCAATGACACTTCTAAGACGCCTAAGGAAAGAAAATTCCAACTATTCCAAGGAACTCTATGCAGAAGCAAACAAATATTGAAAAAAGGAAACAATTTAACCAGAAAATCATAGCAGTTCTCAACTCTTCAAAATCTGCAGGTGAATTTTGGAAGGCAGCTAAAATTGTATCGGGAAGAAATAATATGATCTCGTCGACCATGCAAGTGTCAGAGCTGAGGGAGTATTTTACAAATCTACTCAACACTCCACAGTTTTCTCCATTACCGCAATATGCAGCGCCTTTCTTTGCGGACGAGCTCTTAGATATGTCATTTACTTTCTCCGAAGTAAGAAGTATAGGTGATTTTTCTAAAGCAAGGAAAGCTCCAGGTGATGATCGGATACCTTTCGAGTTCTACAAGAACAGTTCCCCTGAGTTTAGTAGAATTTTTGAAACAGCCGGAGTTCCAGAAAACTTTAAAAGGACGATAATCTTCCCACTGCATAAAAAAGGCGAACTAGATAATCCTGCTAACTATAGAGGCATTTCTTTTTTAAATATTTCGGCAAAACTATTTAGTGCTATCATCTTTAATAGGCTTACGCAATGAATAGCAAATAATAATATTTTAAATGAATACCAGGCAGGGTTCAGAAAACATTATTCAACACTGGATCACATTTTTACCCTTATCAACATTGCGGAGATTTTCAAGCAAAATCGTATGTATTCTTTGTTGACTTTCGTGCAGTTTTTGATTCCATAGCGCGTGAAGCTCTCTTCTATAAGTACAATTTGGGTTTGTCAAACAAAGTAATAAACGTATTGAAAGCGATATATAACAACAACGTGGCGTATGTATGGAAAGGAGAGTTTGTATCGGAAGAATTTGGAACGCAAATGGGAGTTAAGCAAGGATGCATCTTAAGCACCTTACTATTCATTTTATTTATAAATGATATAGTTGAGGGAGTAGGAGGTGGGATCACGCTTACTGGTGTGAGGATACCAGCGCTAAAGTTTGCGGACGATATAGTGTTTTTGTCTGAGACAATTGAAGGGATGCAGCTTGTGATGAACCGCCTTGAAAACTACTGCAACCAATGGAATTTGACGGTGAATTTATCTAAATCAAAGGTGATGATTTTTAGAAATGGCAGAGGAAGATACTCTCGCAGCGAAAAGTGGTCCTATCGGGGTGAAAGTGTTGAAATAGTGAAAGAGTATAAATATTTACGAGTGTTAATTACATCTAACCTCAGCATGAAAAAACATTTCGTATATCAAGTATATCGATCACACGTCGAAAAACAATCTATTTCGCCCAACTTCGGCCTCTACTGCTGTACGGGGCCCAAATTTGGGGTTTTGCTTTTTTTGAGGAAGTTGAGAAATTTCTTAGATACTTTGTGAAGAGAATCTTTCGTCTTCCAGCATGTACACCAAACTATATGTTGCATTTAGAAACTGGAGTCCCGCCTCTTTTTTTAAATACCCTAAAGCTGTATGCAGACTACATTATGAAATTAATGGAGATGGAAGAAAGCAGATTGCCGAGGATTGTATTGAGGGCTCTTGGTTCAAAAGTGGGAGGAGTTGCCGGTAAAATATGGCGTAAATTTAAATATCTCACTTAATATGCAACTTTCAAGGCTAAAATCTACGTTCACCAATGTTTTGAAAAAAGCAGGCAATGCCATATACGCCGGATATGTAGCTGAAGCTCATTCTTCACAACAGAGGCTAGTGTACAGTAGGCTGAATTACAACCTCATTGAAAGCGCTTCTACGTACTTCCTTAGCCGCTATTCCCTCAATATGATAAATCTTTATTTTATACCACATCGACCGGATCTTCCAATTATCTGTGACCTGTGCAAACTTAAAGAGAGGGAGGATGTTTACAATTTCATCGGAAGATGTCCTATTTTAAGTGAATTCCGCGTGAGATATTTCGGAGTCACTTTGCTGGACTTAGATGAGGTTATTAATATATTGAACGGTAGTCATGGGTGGGAAGTTTTATACAACTACTCTACAGCTGCCTTTCGTTACAGAACCCGGATTTTAGAAGGCGATTTTTGAACGCAATTACTGTGCATAGCATAAGTTTTTACTAACTTATTACATTTTCATTTTGATCAAAAATTCCCGGAGGACACCACCGTGTGGCACTCCTATTATTTCGATTTGAGTTCTGTTTTTTTGTTAAGTTGGTAAATCTGTTGTTGACATTCTCTCTAAATCTTAGCGTCATAACTTGACATTTGCAAAAGTTACGTAGCAAAGAGTACATCTAACATTGTGTGTGTTGGCGATTTTTTACAATTTTAGAAATGGATTTAAATTTGCAACAACGAACTTGTATTAAATTTTGCGTAAAAAACGGATTTAATGGTGCGCGAACGTTGGAAATGTTGGAAAAGTGTTTCGGCAACGGTTCTCTAAAGAAAACAGTCGTTTACCAGTGGCACGAGCGGTTCAAAAGTGGTCGTGAGTCAATCGAAGATGATGAACGCAGTGGCAGACCATCGACATCGAAAACCGACGAAAACATTGATGAAGTAAAAGAAATGTTGGTCAATAACCGTAAATTAACCATCAGAGAGATAGCGGAGGACCTGAACATTGCCTAGGAATCCGTCCAAGACATTTTGGTTAATGATTTGGGTTTGCGTCGTGTAGCAGCAAAGTTGGTACCAAAAGACCTCAATTTCATCCAAAAAAGAGACCGTGTTAACGTCGCAAAAGAGATGATTTGCGAGGCTGAATCCGATCCCACATTCATCAAAAGGATCATTACTGGAGACGAGACGTGGGTTTATGAGTACGACACGCAATCCAGACATCAGGCAAGTGAATTTGGTGAACCCAAATGAGCCGAGACCAAAAAAAACACGTCGTTTTCAGTCAAAAAAGAAGGCAATGCTCACGGTTTTCATGGATTACAACGGTGTAGTGCATCATGAATTTTTGCCAGAAGGCCAGACAGTAAACAAAGAGTATTATTTGGGCGTAATGAGACGTTTGCGTGAAGCAATTCGCCGAAAGAGACCAGAATTGTGGGCAGAAAACTCGTGGATTTTGCACCACGATAACGCACCGTCGCACAGTGCCATCATTAGTCGTAATTTTTTGAGGAAAAATGCAGCAAACACCATCCAACAGCCACCGAATTCACCTGATTTGGCTCCCTGTGACTTCTTTCTATTCAATCGAGTTAAAAAAAACCACTAAGGGGAACACGTTTCAGCAGCCGAGAGGAAGTAATGGAAAAATCGCAGAAAGCACTGATGGACATACCGGAAACCGAATATAAAAAATGTTTCAAGCGCTGGAATAAGTGTGTTGCAGTCGATGGGGATTACTTTGAAGGGGATATTATAGATTTAGATGAATAAACTTGTATTTTTAATTTTCTGAATATATTCCGGGAACTTTTTGATCAAGGTAGTATACTAGATAAATTGTCAATCTGGTGGACGGCCTTAAGCCAAATCATAAACGATTTCGTATTCACTTTTTGTAAAAAAAGAAAATTATATGAAGTTAATGAAAAGTCAATAACTAACTAAAAAAAACTGAAAACTAACTCATATATGTAGAAATGGGTTTTGATTGTTTCTTCCTTTCTGTCTTATACGAGTAACTGCGAATAAATTTTCCAATGCATCTTGGTTCAAACACTTGGTTAGTAAGAAAAAAATGTCTTCAGAACAATCGTTAAATAAATCATCGGGAAGTTGTAGTACTCCGTTTATAGACTGTTCAATCCCTTTGAAAAAATAAACAGTTTTTGATTGTTGAACCAAGGAAATTTGAACAATGTAACTCTTAAAAGTTTTTAAAAATTCATGAGCGCAATTATTTTTTTGTATGGCTGATCTATAAAAATTGTCGGTATTCATGCAGTCAAAAACTAAGAAAAGTTTTTGTAGAAGCTGCAACTTATTTTGAAAAGTTCTTTATAACTGTGCCAATCGCTGCACTTACAGTTCTACTAAAAATTTGAGTAGCATACTTGACTCGCATTTTATCGAAATCAGTAGGAAATATGTGTTGACTTGTTAGTTTCGGGCACATTCTTGTTTTGCCATTTTGTTCTAGCAGCCAAAGCTCTTTGACAACTTCGAAACTAACCAAGCCATCAGGAGTATTAAGATCCGACTTCAACAGACAATTACGCAACAGACGATTTTAATGCTATTAATGAACATATATGGTTTCGCATGCGAAACTCTTAACAGGCTATAAGCTTGTCTATTAGAAGATCCTTGGTCACATACAACTGCCCTTACTGTAATTTCTAATTCGGAAAGAATTTGTATATTTTTTTAATAAAATTATTTTCAAACCTTCACTTGATAAGCCATTTTCGGTTACAAAGTAATTAAAAATAAGCCTCCAATAAGAAAATAGTCTCCTGACCATAAAAACACAAAGCTGCTTACCAATGTTCGAATTTCGCCTAAAGCCTAAATCTTCAAACCCATCTATTAAATCTAATTTTGAGTTGCACCTAAGTTCTCTTTTTATTGCGATTTCGTTAAAGAGTAGCACAACATTGCCTTTGTCCCTCCCATCCATTAACTTAATATTTAATTTTAATTCCTCAATAACATTATTGATAAACCCAGGTTGAAGGAATTTTATGGGGGCCCATCGATGTGAAGTTGAAACCTGGGGTATGTTAAGATTCAATTTATCTCGTAAAAATGTATAGGTGGATTGCGAAACATAGAAAACATTTTGTGCAAGCCACTTAACCTCATCGCTATATTCTTGGAGCCGCTTACTTATGAGGAACTTCAAAATATTTTCGACTCGTCGCTTATATTTAAAGAGCTTATATAAGTTTTAATGAATCTTAATTTAGTTCCATGTTTAATCGTTCTTTTTTCGTACGATTCCATATTTTTTAAAGCAAACTTTAAGTTTTTTTTTGTAAATATTTATTTTGCTTTTCTAAAGCAATATTTTTTTTTCTGTACATGGCAGTACTTTTAATTCATTTTTCGCATTTTGAACAAACAATAGATAAATTGCTGCACGAAGAATTCCTTCTCTGAGGTAATTCTTCTAAACAAAAAAAATTCTCAGGATCATCATTATCGACATGAACGTTAAAATTCAACGATAGAACAGCTCCTTTTTTTAGTTTCTTATTTCCAATATCTTGAGGGAAAAAGTGAAGATTACAAATAAATAATTTTTTTCTAGAATTATTTACATTAATACCACATTTTTCTCTAAAAATTTGTCCCATAGGTGTATCCAGAAGTGGAAATTGGAACATCTTCGCTTCTGGTTTTAACCTTTTCGAGACATTGCAGTTAGAAATACAACATTTTATTCCGAATCTTAAATTATTTTTAGAATTTATATCAAACTATGAATCTTACAAAAAACGCAAGCAACGCTAAACACCTTGAAAATAACTCCAACACTCACTTGTATCTACGAGCGCATCAACGAAGCGAGTTAGATACAAAGTATGCCTACCTGTGTTGCCTGCGAGAATAAATAAAACTTCTCTCGAAAACGCAAAAGCTCTGAGAGCGGGGCGTGATATTAGAACCCGTCATACAAAAATTTCCAGAGCAAAAATTTGTATGAGATGCGTCTTCTTGGTAATTATATATTCTTTGTATTATCATATATGTTTCAAATTTTCAGCAGCCGGGTATAACGGTCACGATTAAAGCTTTCTTCAACATATCTTTTTATTTATGGTCTGAATGTGTGAATATTTTTTCTTAAACTGCCTTTGATGTTCTATCTGCTAAAGTGCTAATCGACAACTGCGAGTAAAAGAGAGTGAAATTTTATATACCTTGGCCTATTGTTCAGCGTCAAACAGTCGAGTGCAAGCAGTAGTGGTTGCATTGTTTTTATTTCAAATTAGTTCTGTTTTATTTACCCGTTTCGCCTAAAATAACTAGTGTTTTACCAAAATGCCGCCGATCGTTCAGAAGTGCAAATGTAAATCCAGTGAAGCCATGCAAAAGAATTTCCTTTCCTAGAAAAACGTTTAACACCTTCGGGTCTACGTTGCAAGAAATGTAATGCAATATTTTCTGTTTCTAACGGCGGCAGATATGATATACAAAGACATTTAACATCAGACAAACACAAAAAAGCACTAACTGCAGCTAGTACCAGTACGCCTTCGTCAGTGACAAATTACTTTCGCCAGGAATATGGAGAGAAAGAAGTAGAGCTGGCAAAAGCCGAAGGTTTGTGGGCTTTCCATACGGTAAGTCACAATCAAAGTTTTCGATCGATGGAATGCACTTTAAAAATAATGCAAAAAGTCTTTGATAAGAAGTTTTGCTACGGAAAAACAAAGTGTGAAGCTATTGCAAAAAATGTTATTGCGCCGTATTCTTCAGATAAGTATTCTTAAAACAGAGCTTAAAAATGTCTCATTTGTATGCATATTTACGGATGCTTCGAATCATAAAGATATAAAAATATTTCCAACGCTAGTGAGGTACTTTCATCCTACAACCGGCATTAATGTCAAAATATTAGATCTCGAGAATTTACCTGGTGGAACTGAGGTTATTATATACGATTCCTTAATGGACATTCTTGAAAGGCATAATCTTAAAAATAAAGTGGTTGGATTTTGTGCCGATCCGCCAATACCAATTTTGGCGGTGCTCAACGTGAAAAACGTTACACGTTTTCAGAAAACTTCGAGGGTTTGAAAAGACAAATAGTTGGTGTGGGCTGCGCCGCACAATGCTATTCAAAGAGCAGTAGATTCGCTACCAGTAGATGTTGAACATATATTGTACTTACTTACAAAGATTTATTCGTACTTCTATATATACATCGTACGAGTTGAAGACCTTAAAGATTTTTGCGAAGAGGCAGAAATGAAATGTAAAAGAATTTTGGGATACAGTAAAGCAAGATGACTTGCACATTTGCCTGCAGTAGAGAATATTACAAATGTAGTTCCCATTAAAATCATACTTTTTATCGCAAGAAAAATGCCCTGCTACATTAAACCAATTTTTCTTTAATGAGTGCTCAGAACTCTGGTTAAACTTATCCATGTGCAGGCCTCATCATTTAACGATTCCGTAAAAATGATGGAATTAGACAAGATTAGCTTCACAGAAGTTTCTGACTTATTTGTGGAATTAAAAACCAGGTACGTCAATCGATTAGAAATGAGTTGGCAAAACTTGTTAAGAGTGGTCAAATCAATAGAAATTATTTTATGGGTCATATTCGTAACTTTTACAATAATTGCATTCAATACCTGCAAAAGTATATTCATCAGTATAATGAATTCGAAACATGTACTTGGATTCTTTTAAAACAAAGTCCTAAATGGGCTGATGTACAGCTGACATATCAACATTTATTGATACAGATGCTTTAATGACTTTAAACGACGAAAGCTTGTTCGACGAAATCAATTACGTGTCAAATTTCGTTAAATAAGATGTCCTAAATAAATGAGAAGAAATGAGGGACAATACAGGACGTGTATTTTCGATTATGAATGCTTCATGGACATCAGAAAAATCATCACTTCAAGTTGAAACGCTACGCGCAATCCTTTTTCTAAAATTTAATATGGGCAATTGTGCAAATTTTCATGGCATCCTAAATAGAAATCTAGATTTAGTTAAAAAATCTCACTCTTGTGAAAAATACAATTTTAAAAATAAATAATGACAGTAAGTTACGTTTTTTTGTTTTATTATTTAAGTGCATTCCTATAATCCTACAAACTCACAATCTCAACCCACATCCCCACCCCCTATCCGTACCACAAGAATGCCACTCATTGGCTTTCTATAAAGTTGGACACCTTTACTAACACCATGTTGCAACGGCACTAGTTGTAAAAATCATTTGACTAGTCTGTTATGTGGTTGATGGCAATCTTCAGTTCAAAAATCGTCTGTACAATATACCTATTTATTAAAAAAAAAACCAAAGTGCACAACAGAATCCATCCTGCAACGAGTATTTCAAAATTTCCATCCCATCCAAACAAAATTTTCTGTGCAATATACCTGCTAATGGAAGAGAATCCTAGTTAAACCTAGTTAAAAAAAAAGTTAGTTGATAATAAAAGGAAATAAAATTGGAAAAATAAATTTATTTAACACTATTACATGATTTAAATTTCGGTCAAACACTTATTTTAATGAAAAATTGTTATATGTATATTATTCATATTTGATTTTATGGTCTTTCCAATTGTTACTATCGAGGTCTACTACTCCCTTAAATTTATTGAAAAAAAGATTATTTATTGTTTTGTCAACGATCACAGCCAGTTTAATTCTTAAAAATTAATTAATTTTTTAATTAAATTTTATACAAGTTTAAACAATTTACCACTTGAACAAAACAAAAAGATATAAAAGTAATCAATTAGTTTATAAAGGTACGTATTGCAAGCATTAATACCTAGTTTGTTAATTGTAAATTATAATGGTTAAATATAATACCAAAGGCACAACGTATTTTGCATATTATGTAAAATTTTTTCAAAAACAATTATTATTGTATTCTATAAAAAAGGACACATTGGCAAAAAAATAAATTTGATGAATTTAGCAAAAAGTATTTATTCACATATGTTATTATAACTTGGTAGTGTAATAATAAGTAGTGTATTGACATAAAATGCTAAGCCCACTAGTGCATAGTGCTCTAGGCAATGTTCGGTGTACAGAGGATGTTCAACATATTAAAACACTTAATCTATAAATATCTTCTAAAATTTTTTTAAACCCTGGTTTTGTTATGTTATAAACGATAAATGTATGATATTTTTTTAATAAATCTTTCGTTACTCCCATTTTTCCCTATAAATATCCGTTCATTTCCATTTATTGATGCATTTATCGATTTGGAATCCCGCGAGTCTTCTACTTCTAATTAGTTTTACAAGTATTTAAACACTTTTGAAACATAATTTTACACTTAATTTTCAACTATTTAAAAAAAATTCGGTAAGTCAAAGTAAAAATTAAGTGTTAAGGTGTGGGAATAATGTGGGAAATCAGATGTCTCTGAGCTCAAAAAAGTTGAAATAAAACATTTGATAAAATTAAAAACGTTTTCTTATCGTAAAATTGGAAGAAAAGTAGGTGCATCCTGCCAAACTGTGTCCAGAATGGCCCAAAAACTCGAAAGGGGACAATCGCCAACATCGAATATCCATTATTCTGGCAGAAAAAGGACAGCCACAGTGCGTGAGGATCGAAAAATAGTTAAATATACCTTGGGAAATCGGAAAGCAACTCTGCGGGTCCTTAATAACATCCTAAAGGAAGATGGAATCAGTATTTCAGCAATGACGCATTGCAGACGATTGTATGAAAATGGAATCAGAAGCCATAGACCCACAGGCCATTTTTAAACGCGTTCATGTAGAAAAAAAGAAAAATTTGGGCTCATCTGTTGCAGAACAAACCACAGGACTATTGGCAGAAGGTAATTTGAAAATAATTTATATTTCAATGTTTTTGTATAATGTGAAAATTAAGATAATAAATTTAATTTATTTTTTATTTTCTAAAGCTAATCTTTAGCGATGAGTGTCAATTAGAAATAATGACAGAATCCACTGAATTTGTGCGTCGACGACCTTCAGAGAAGTACAATGAAGGGTGTGTAGTCAGCCGGGTAAAACATCCAGCCTCTGTAATGTAATGGTATGGGGCTGTATGACGGCAAAAGGACCAGGGCCGCTATAATTTGTCGAGGGAGCTCTGCGTCAAGATCAATATCACATGATACTCACCGATATTTTTTTGCTATTTCTAAATTCTTTGGACCGTAAAAGAAAGCACTACATATTCATGCAAGACGGTGTTCCTTGCCACACAGCCAAAAAAATCAAAAATTTCTTCGACAAAGAAAAAATTGCAGTACTCTCTTAGCCGGGGAATTCGCCTGATATGAATCCTATTGCAAATTGTTGAAACCGCTTGAAAACATTAGTGTACAATTGTACAAACACTAATAAAACCATGTTAATTGAAAATATACGCGATATCTGGCAAAATAGCTCAAAATTAAGGGAAGTAATTGTTAAAAATATGAAAACAATGACAGAACGAATTCGTGCGTTAAAAAAAGTTAAGGGAGATGTGACAAAATATTAAATGAAAAAAATGTTTGCCTCTATAAATAATACAATAAATAAATATGATAAATTTTAAAATTATAAAGTTGAATTTTTTATTTCATGCTCCAAATTCAAAATCCACAGCAATAAACAAAAACTATGTAAAAAAAAATGCAGTGTTCCTAATATTTTGAACACCCTCTGTAATTACATATGTATATACATACGTGTAATATATAGACCAAAGCGCCGACTGCAAAAATTACTATGTTCTGACATGATAAAACTCTAAAGGAAACTTGTAGGGCAATAATATGTGACGAATAATGCTTTAGAAGTATAAGGGCTACTTTTAGGAATCCTGTGGAAATCGCAGATACATTCAATATTTCACTTTGCTAGAAATATGAATATTAATCTTGAAACCGGTGCCATGTTAAATATACGTAGCACATCCATCAAAATACTGGTGAGTAACACTCACGGTAATGTTATTCAATATAAAAATGTTTGTAGTACTACAATTTAAGCACTACTCGACTAAAAGCTACGCAAATAACTTAAGCAATGAATAAGTATTAATTTATTATATATGGGAAAGAAAAACTGTTTAAACTGCTCTTTTAATTTCATTAGAAAACTGGCGAATAAATACTACAATCTATGATATCTAATACTTTAATTAATGGAATCAACTGGGCCTGCGCAATTAATGCATTTAATTTTAAAGGTGCTATAGCACACATAAGTGCATTGAAAAAGGAATATAAATACTTCTGTTAAAATATCAATCAAATGCATAAACACAGTTTTTTTTGTTTGATTCATATCATGTCATAACTGAAAAAAGACAGAAGGCCTACATTTTTTTTGCTTGACTCTTATCATAGCATAACTGGAAAAAAAATAGAAGGCCCACAATTTTTTTTTTCTAAACCCTACAATTATTATGTATAGTACGCTCTGCATACGAGTGTATTTCATTTTCATATTCATATATAGTACTCTCTTTCTCCTATCTTACAACACAATGCATGTACAAAAAGAATATTGTTAGTCTTAATCAGACAACAGTGCGAATAAATGGTTGGTTTTTTTTTAACCAATTGTTTCCAACCGGAAAAAAGCTAGTGTTTTATATAATAGGAGTGTGTGTGTTCACTTTTTTATTTAGAGCATATCACAAGGTCATCCCTAACAGAATTGAACACATTAACAGAATACATAAATTTAACTGAATGGAAACCTCCATGTGATTTTCAAAGGCACAAAAAAGGATAGTTCTTGTCGAAACAAAGCTGGTGGAAACACAAGATAAACTACAACTGCGACACTTGTCCGGATAAATCAAGGATCCACTTTGGTGAATATTTCATAAATTATCACACTGCATTGTATATAAAATCATGTTAGGTATCCTGCCAGACCCTCTTCATATATGCGCAAATTCTTATGTGGCCAGCATCCTTAAATACATAACCCCTAGACGAAGATTATTTTGAGATATGATCCCACGCTATTCAGTTATAAAATGAACTTTTCTATAGCACTCTCATAATTTCATTTGACCAATAATTTGTAGTTGTTTTCCAAATGATGTTTGGTAAATATGTATGTTCAAAGACAAAATGAGTAAATTGTTATTGAAAAATCAATCTTTATAACAAGCTTTTGCTAAACAGCAATATTTAGATATGTCCAAGGGAATTCCGGGGAAACCCATGTGGTCTAAATTCGCCCATAAGATTGACATATCGCTAAGTTTTGTTAGCGCACTTGAATTTGTAGTCGAATTACAGCTGATCCGTGTTAAAATACATATCGAAAAAAAAATGCTTTAAATATTTTATCGTGTTTTTGTAATTACGTTTTCATGTCAATTTACTTATGTGCCCCACCTAACGGGAAGAGTTCTATACCGACTCTAAGACCTTTACAATTTTACTTCTTCTAAAATCTGAACAGAAACAAAAATTACATTGCTCAAGCATTTTCCTGACTGATAAAGTGGCCACATGAGCCGAGTCGAATATGTTTATAAATAGCTTTTGTAAACTAAAAAATTAATTAAAAAATTACGTAGAATAATCTGTTTAAACTTCGCGTTAATAAATATAAAACGTAACATTTAAGACAAGAAATGAAATGAAAATTATAGCCATAAAGCTATTCAAAAAAATAAGATATATTTATCCACAGATATGAGAATCAAATAATTTAATCAACTTAATAAAAATACTAATGATTAATGTGCACCTTGTCATATACGAACAAAGTGAATTAAAATATACATACGTACATACATACATATACACACATATATACATATATATATATTAATACATTAGCTTAAAAATAAGTTATAAAATTATGCCTGCTCTCGACCTAAAAATCAAAAATTATATTATTTTCCATTCAATCACTATAAATTTATCGTTCAAAGACGAAAAACTCTTTCTTAAAAAATATACAAAATATATAAGCGAGGGCATTCTCAAAATAACCCCTATATATGTATATAGAGTATAAGATGCAAAATTATATATATAGCATTATAAGTATGTACATACATATAATAACGATCATTTGCTATAATCAAAATACACATATGGTCCAGGCATGTTGGAAATTTATTAACTCCAGTGAAACGAATAAATTATAAAAGATGATTACACATAGGAAAAATTAAAAAGAAGGAAAAGCGTTCTTGTTAGATTTTGTTACTTTTACTTTGTATACCTTTGTATTTGGATTTGTTGAAATTTTGGCATTTCTAATCAGTGATATGATTGAATTTCTTTAAGTGATATATTTCATACGTATGTATATATTTTAATGTCTGGACTATAGATAATCATATATGTATTTTGCTTAGTACTTTCTTTTTTACCTATAAGTAATTTTTTTTGTAATTTAACGCTTTTCAAATTCATTAAATGTTCAAATATATCTATACTAATATTACATATATTTAAATTGTTTGAAAACCAAGCTCTCAATTATGATGGCTTTTTATAGGTGTGAGGCAGTCGACTGTCAGCTATGGCTTATTGCTAATTTATATGTATAGTATTTTTTTTCAATTTGGGTTTCTCATAATAAAACGCATAATGGTCCCCTATTACATGAAATTTCCGTTGTAGTCAAAGTGAAAAAAAGATTCTACTATTCGGAAAATAATAAGTACTTCTGAGATAGAGTGTAAAAGTGTCACTCATACAAGAACTTCCCATTTAAACCAATTTAGCCTTTTTTTGTGATACTTTCGAAATTGCCGAAAAAATAATAATAATAGTGAAATTGACAAAATATTCGAGTATTCAAACCGATTAAAAACGTAAAAATTCGGTTCAAAATCAATTGTGTCTTGCAACGATTTAAGAACAAATCGAATTTGAAATGACCGTTAATAAACAAACACAATTCAAAATATCTTTGTTCTTAATAATAAAATGACATACATCCGAGATCTATCCACAAAATGGAAAATTAAAACATTTAGCTACAAATTGACTAAAAGTCGAAAACGACTTATCCTGGCTTACGCATTTTGTTTATATATGATTTTTACTTATTTATTGCAAAAATGTAATGCAATTAAAAAAAAATTATATACGGATTTTTAAACTTATTGTTAATAATACATACAAAAGGCACAACAACAAAATGCCTTGACCATTCATTGAGCAAACTACAATTAAACTTTTGTTTTCTTTATGCGCTCATCTATCCTCCGTTTGCGGAATTCAATTAGGACAGGTTGACAGCTCTTACTTAAAAGTGTCCATAAAAAATGTATGTACAATATTTTAATCTTCATTTATAGGTGGTTACGTTATCGATGCTACAGTCTGATTCTTAGTCCCAATATTGGAGATTCTATAAAGATTCAAAAAAAAAAAAAAAAAAAACAGTTAATCATGGTTTCATCAATTTATTTTTTTGCCGCCTACTGCCTACTGGTAATACAAAAATTTAACAACTTTTAAAACTAAAACAAAGGCACACAACAATTTTTCATAATGCGCAAAGTAAAAACAAGCCGCTTATTGACAATAGTTTGAGAATAAAACAAAAATATTATGCAACAAATTATAATATATTTAAACATTCCACTTTCAGTCCAAAAAAGTCTGCACATAATGTATAACAAATAATAGCTACACAAAAATCAGGCAATACAAATTATGCCGAAAATTAGCGATATGAATTTAATTTTACAACTTCCGGGGAAATTCTTTTTCAAGTTAAAAAGATCCAACATTCTTCTATATTAGAAATTTTTTTGGTTTAAATAAACTGCTGAAACTGGTTCAAAGCTCAGTTCAAGGATTTTTTAAACATTTAAAGAGGAAACTAAAGAATAAATGTTTGTGGATAGAACACTCGCACTATCCTAGCAAATCCAAAATAAAATAGTAAAACAAAATTTTATCTTTTGGGGTGTATTGCGCGTTGGTTTAAATTCTGTTTTTAGTAATAAATGTTATTGTATATAAATATCAAGGGCCGTGTTGCTTTTAAGCGCTTAGCCAAAAAAATATAGATGAGATTTTTACTTTGCATGAAATCACCAATTGATTAAAACAGCTTTAAGGACCAATCCAGAAAATTATTTAAATAAATTTTAAGCAATTGATTATAATAAAATAACTGCGATTATAATAACATGAACCTTGGACAAATTATATACCTTCAACAATTTACACATGTTTGTTTTGAAAAATATACATATTTTCCGCCAACGAGTTTTCTCACATTTAACAAATAGATTTGAATAAAAAGACAAACTCTCGTATGTATGTATGCATCTACGCACCGACAAATGCTCAGATAAAGCGCATATTAACAATCTGATATTTTATAATGTAGAATATCGAAGTTAATTGCTCGTATTACATATCATTATTAGTATTATGCCTGAAGGGTTAAGTAAGAATTATAAAGATAGAGCGTGTCGTACCTTGGTCCGCAGTGTGTGCAAAAACACTTACTGGCAGGCTTAATTGAATTATTTTCACACTACTATGTGGCCTTATTTCATCTTTTATGAGACGAGCCACTTTCCTGTATTAAGTAAGACTGTTCTTAACGAACAGTTGGAGGTCACAACATTTATAATACTAATGACTGACTGCATATATTTTTCTGCATAATGGACTTAAATAAGTATGTAGTTCTTTAACGCACTACGGATTTTTGAAAGAAGTTTTTAAAAGATTTGAAAAGGCTATTCTTACAAAAACCAAATATTGTGTTACAGGGTTGTTAGATAATTTGATACGAATAGATATAAGTGATAACAAATCTGTTTGCTAGAGTAAATTTAATTAAAAAAATAATATTTTATATTTTACAGATATACAGGGTGTCCCCTAGTTCGATGACGATAATTTGGGAAATGATTCCTGGGCATATTCTAAGAAAAAAATCGTTCTACAGTAAGGGTCTATCTCAATTTTGACATCATTTATCGAAGATTTAAGAAAAGGCTTACTTTAGGGTACCCTGACCCATGTTAACGGAAATTACTGTGGCTTTTTCGGCAAACTCATTGATGATTTTTTTTTATTATTGTTGCTTTCATAAGAAAAAAATAGTAAAACGTTATGTTAATTAGGCATTTTCTGAAGAAAAGTGACCTCAAAGTCGAAAATTAGCATGAGCAATGAAAACGGAACAGGCTTAGAAATTGGATATCTAAAGACTCAAACAAAATATCAACTTTATTTATAAAGGTTGGTATTTCTTCTAAAAATAAAGTCTTACACGAAGTTTTTACCAGAATAATTTCCGTTAACATGGGTCAGGATACATCAAAGTTAGCCTTTCTTAAATCCTCGATAAATGATGTCAACATTAGAGATAGACCCTTACGGTAGAACGATATTTTTCTTAGAATATGCCCAGGAATTATTTCCCAAATTATCGTCATCGAATTAAGCGACACCCTGTATATTTTATTTATTTCAAAAAATAAGTTATGACTTTCTTTTGCGTGCTACAAAACAACTACTATGACCATGCATTTTTCCATAAATAATAACAAAATATTACTATATCTTTGTGTTTATAATACATTGTGCATTTTAATGAAAACCGGTTGTGTGTCTTTACCTATATATCGATGAGGCAGATGTCGATCTTGACCAAGTAACTAATATTTCCTCACCTCTACTTCGAGCCCTTTTACTTTGTATTAACACATTTGTACTATCATCTGGACAAAGAGTAGTTTTTAAAACGCTAAAAAATAATCTGGCAACGACATAGGAATAATTAATAAAGTTATATGTTTTTATTATAAAAGAACCTTACCTTGGCATTATGCTCACCACGGACGATATAATTATTACCAACCAGTGAATTGATGAACGCATACAGCGAAATATCACCCAATAGCTGGATGGTAAGCCAAAACAATTAACACAAAGTGAATTGTACACAATTGAAAATATGTAGAAGGAGCCCAAACTAAAGACTATTGACATGATATGCAGAATCGTCTAAAGAATATGAGGTCAACCTATTAAATAATTCAAATATAATTTTAAATTTTAAACTCACCCACGAACGAATTTCAATGGCTCCGTGTATAAGATTCGCAAATAAACAAGAAGCAGTTATTGTTGCACCAAATTCCCAGATACCTACATCACTTTCCCAATAAGCACATTCAGCTATAAAAAATATTACAAGACTTTGATATAAGGCATCTAAGAGAATTATCCAAAAATCATGTGGCTTGTATGCTTTTCCCAATCGTCCCTAAAGCAAACATAATCACAATAGTTTTTTTTTCGTAAGAAGATATAATCTATTTTATTCGTACATGTTTATAAAGATACGGATGGTTCATTAATAGTTCTTCGGGAACCCGTTTATCATAAACTCCAATGGCGAGTGGAGGTAGAGATGTAAATATTAGATTGTAAAGCATTAAATACATTTGATCCATCATCACAGATCCAGAAAATCCACAATAGAGTTGGTACCAAAATATTAAAAAAACAAAAGCCTACAGATTACATAGAAAGTCGATAACAATTAACTTTATATATATAAATATTATTATGACAAACCGCATTCTTATAAAAGAAATATAGAATCATTCTTGCTAATCGATCGTAACACCAATAACCATGCATAAGCAATAAGTTTTCCAAATACTTGAATCGTGCTAACGTAAAATCTGATGCCATTACAGCTTGCATGCCTTCTTGTCCAGATATACCAATTCCTACATCAGCCATCTAAAAATGTACCTTAGTGAGTATATTTTGAAATTAAAAGCCCTATAAAAAAAGAAGATGGAAATAATATAAACACACACAAAATTCCCCAAACATTCCTCATGCTGATACTCTGCATGTAGGTGAACTAATTTTATCTATGATATCAAAATCACGACAACTGGGTGGTATCTATTCAGATATAATATGGCACTGCCGCCTTTTTAAGTCAGACATGTTTTTCAATTGGTTCACTAATATACCTAGTCCTGCCATAAGTTCTGTTACACAATTTCCAGCCCTTATCGTTCAAATTTTTTTGCGGGAATAGAACCATTAAATTTTTTTCCAGAACACATGCACTGATCAGTGAAGAATACTAGTCAGTTTGGTTTCAGTTTGCAAACTATTAACATGGTGTGGGGCGTTAAAGAGAATCGAGTCGCGGTAATAGCATTGCATAAGTGCGGAAAGAGCGCTGGCTAAATTTTCGAGTTGCTAGAACCAGTCGGAATATTGAGAATATTCATTTATCGGGCTATTGCTCGCTTCGGCGAATTGTCTGGAGTAGAGGACAGGCCAAGAAGTGGTCGCCCGCGCGTCGTCCGTACGAATGCGGTAGTCAAGGCAGTGCGTGAACGAATTCGGAAAAATTACCTTAGGATGCAGAAGATCATGTCCAATGAATTGGATATATCAACCAGGTCTAGGTCTAGGCTGATTCAGGATGATCTGCATATGAAAGCCTATCGTCGGTCCACGAGTCATCTTCTAACACCTCAACTAAATAAAATTAGGCTGGAAAGATGCAAGCGACTTTTGCAGTGGTATGCCGACAATGGCCATGAAAACATTCTGTTTACGGATGAGAAAATTTTTACCGTGGAAGAAGTTTTCAACAAATAAAATGACAAAATTTATGCCACTTTATCTAAGGAAGCGAAAAAAGTTGTTCCAAGGGTTCAACAACAACATAATCCGGCTCCGTAATGTGCTAGAGAGTGTCGTGACCAATGGATACAGATGGATCTTCCAACAGGACTCTGCTCCAGCGCTCAAAGCCAAAACCACGCAGGAATGGCTCAGAGTCAATATTCCTGGCTTTATAGCAGCAGAAGATTGGCCGTCGGGGAGTCCAGATCTGAATCCACTGGATTTGAGTTTGTGATCAGAATTAGAGAACATGGCCTGCAAGACTCCCTACAGAAATTTGGTATGCCTTAAAACAGCATTAAACAGAGCAGCGTCCACGATTTCAATGGAAGCCGCTATAGCCCAATGGCCACACGGTTTGGAAGCTTGTGTTAAATCAAAAGGCAGTCATTTCGAGTGAATCCAATTTTTTTTTTTAATAATCAATTTTGTCGCCTTATAAATAAAACAATTTTAAATACAATATGTTTACTGTTTTTTTTATATAGCGTTTTATATTTGTAACATTACTTATGGCAGGCCTAGGCACATAGGTGTGATGACATCCGGGGTATACTCTAATTTAAGGTCCAACTTAATTCCGGACAGCTTAAATAATCCTTTATACAACGAGTCAGTGAATGCTCTCAGTGGTACAGAACGTGCCATAATTTACCAGTGTTGTTAATGAAAGGTAAATAAAACAAGACCGCGCACATACGTCCATAATTAGTGAAGAAAATTAATACATTTCTAATTGATTTAATTAGTGAAACAAAACGCCTGAGTGTCGGAAACGTAAAAATGCTATCTGCGATAAATCAGGCATAAATATGAAGTATGTAAGAAAGTATGTGGGACAATGCAGCAAACTTTCGAAAGAAACGAAAATTATCCCAGAGAATAGAAAGAAGATATTCAGGAGTCATTAACAAAATGTGGAAATAAAATTAGAAACTTATTGAGGGAAGCTCAGTCGAGGCATATGAAATGGGAAAGATTACTAAAAACTACTCAAAAGGCATATATGAAGAATGTAAAAAAATAGTGAGTTTAGTTATACATTTAAACAGAAGAGCCCGGAAATAAAGAAAATAGTTAATAACAATGGCAAAATCAAAAGTTATTAAAAATAAAATAAACGATTCACATTTATTAAAAAATAAAGAGCTGCATTCAATGGCGTATGTAACACAATATAAAACAAAAACAAGAGAATGAATTAACAAAATCTAAAACAAAAGATAAAATCAAACCTTCGTTTTTAAATATTAAGGCAGACCCATAATAAATGAAAGAATCTGTAAATATGAGAATACAAGCGATTTGTATCCTGCACTCACAATGTCGGATTGCTCAGTTTCGGCGAGTTTTCGTTCACTTTCGATTTTGTATGTAAAGTGTGACCGAGATCGCATTTCGTACGAAAATTTGACACCTAACCAACTGATTGCTATTTGTAATTACAAAAAACAGTGGTTTTTCTTGAAAGAAGTACACATTTATTTCTTTAGCAAACATAATTATTGAAATGAACACAGCTTATTTGTTCACCTGATCAGAGATGAGTATTGTAATCCAATTTATATATATTGAGGCCAGATCAGAGGGTTGTTATTGACACACATACCAAGAATGGAAAGTTTTTCGATTTCAACGATGCAATGCCGTTCATGGATAATGGCTGGGTATATAAATTTCGCTTTGACGGCAGCAGACAGCATTGTGTTTTGGAAGCATCAAATTCCACTCTGTTGATTTTCCCAATTGGTTATGCTGCTAATATCGGAATTTAATGTGAGCTTAACATACGCTGCCGTTCGCGTTCTACAGCCGAAGAACAGGGACGTGAGTCCGGCAACGAATATGAAAAGCAGAAATTACTGTCATCAGCAAAGGAATATATTGGATTAGAAGTAGCATACAAGAGATTGTTGATGAAAAGTGAAAAGAGTATCGAAGACAGAATGGAGCCCTGTGGCACACCAGCATTTATTTTGTGAATATCAGACTTGAAACCATTCAAGACAACTTGAATTGAACGTTCCGAAAGGTAATTTCTAATCCATTGAAGAAGAGAGTCATCGATCCCAAAAGCACACATTTGTCGAAAAAGAGCCTGATGACAACCTTCGTCAAACGCCTTAGAAATATCAAGTGCAACTATCTTGCTTTTGCCAAATTGGTGTAGAATTTGGTTCCACTTTTCGGTGAGACATGCCATCAAATCACTAGTGGAGCTGATGCTACGAAAACCGTACTGTCGGTCGTTGAGAAGCTTTCATGTTTCGAGATACAGTGACTCTTCTATTTGATCACATGCATATCAAATAACGGACTTTGGATTATAACTTTTGTATTTAAAAAGTTAATTTAACGAAATTGTTGACATGATTATAAAATAATGTCATAATTCATTAAAAAAACAATAGAGATAGAAATTCATTTAATAACTTATTTTAATTTAACAAAAACAAAAATAGGGGACTTGATCAATTATTTGACATTATTCAAACAATCTTGTTCAGTATTTCGTATGGCCTCCTTTTGCTTTGAGAGCTGCTTGTATTTTTCTTGGCATGGATTCTATTAATATTTTGCATCGATTTGAATTAATATTTTGCCAAGCAGCTTGAGTGCGGTGCCATAATGTTAGTAAATTTGCACAATCTTCTGGCAAATCTGTAATTGAACGTTTGACTTCAACCCAAAGATACTCAATCAGATTGAGGTCTGGCGATTGTGGTGGCCAATCAAGTACTTTAAAATGATTACTTTGCAGCCACGCTTTGGTAATTCTGGCTGTGTGTTTCGGATCATTGTCTTGCTGGAAGATAATATCCAACACATTTTGTTCCACGTCCACTAACGACCATCGGACCCAAAACGATTAATTTTTGTTTCGTCCGACCAAATCACCTTTACCCAGTCACTAACACTATAGTTTTTATACTTTCTGGCGAATTCCAGCCTTAATTTTTTATGGCAGTCAGTCAGAAGGGGCTTCTTCTTTTTTTATATATAATTTACGCGCTCCCAAGGGGTTATGATACCCTTTTTACTGTTGCCAGGGCGCGGGCGGGAAGATAGAAGGAGGAGAAAGGAAAGCATTGTTGTGATGTAGTGGTTTGAAACTCAGATGTGTTTGGTTTCGATATTGACTCTCCAGGGGTGGGAGTCCGAATAGGACGTAGAGATTTTTTCTTCACTCGGAATGATTCAGGTTGTGGATTTTAACGGTTGTTTTGTGCTTGAAAACTCTACAACAGCCGTTCTTGCGCAAAATTTTCCTAACAGCCTCAGTTGTTACAGGAATTTTATCGTTTTGTAACAAATTTTTATTGATCTGGGCCGCATTGTCATGTACGCCATACTTTATTTGTCGAACAATACGCCGTTGCAAGGTAGAATTCAAAATTGGCTTCCTTCCAGCGCTATGTTTTTCGATTTCAGTGCCCAAATTCTTGCGTATTTTAGATATGGATCCCAATGACACTCAAAATAAACTTAGCTTAACTCACTTAACTTAAGTTTTCGAGGAACTTTTCTATGGCTCATTTTGGAAACAATTAACCTCTCCACTTTCTTTTCTTTAGCTTTACCAAGTTTTTCAATCTTTTATCAAATTCAAGATAATTAAAAATGCTTTCTTAAACTGAAATTTAAACTTGCCTTCTGTTGGATTCCCATATTAATTTTTTTGTTAATAATTAACTTTGTTTAATTTCGAGAGGAAACACTTTTAAAAAACCAAGCTTTGCAACCGTTTGTGCTTAAAACACGACGCTTCGTAATATACAGCACCTGTCTCAACAAATTGATCACATGCATTATCTAAGAACTTTTAAAAGTACTCACGAAATAACGGTACATTTCCGTTCGCTTTTGCAGTGTTGATTTTGAGTGAAAATTTAGTTATACTAACAGTAAAATTGGAGAAGTACTTCTCTCAAGAAAAGTTGTATTTTCTTCTGATCATGTGATCAAAAAGTTGAGTCACTGTATCTCATGAGCTGACGGCTTATAAGGTTTTCCATGACCTTGAAAAAAGGGACGTAAGTGCAATGGGTTGTGGCTTGCTTTGTGTATTCATTTTATTAGACGGATTTAGAAACACGACGAATTAAAGCAGCAAGCTGTTTCAAAAACGTTTGTATGAACTCATATAACATATAGTAGTTCATTGATTATAAGTAATATCTTCTATTAAATAATTATTAAAAGCAGTGGCTCAAAATTATAGTCAGATAAAGTCTACTTTAAAGTCATTTTAGTATGTAACAAAGTCAATGCTAGTGTTTTGATAATTATGGTCGAGATAAAACCCACTTTATCGTTATAACCTCGAGCTATACTTAATAGCACATAAAGTCCATTTTATCTTTTAGTATGGACTCAGAAATGTCATTTCAGTGAAATGTCTCAAGAAAATTTGTTTGCAGATTTTCAAATCATTTCCCTTGTCCTCCACTACTACGCTATGCTGCTCCACCAACTGCCGCAGCATTTCCTTTTCATTCCGATCCCAATTCTTTGCCCGATCACGTTTTGTCTAAAGAAAAAACAAATATTGTCACAAAAGAAAGTTCACCTTTTTTTAATTAAATACATTTTCTGCTTCCATTATTTAAAATTCAAAATTCGAAAAACTTGTTTTCTTCTGTCAAATTCATTTCCATTTTGTAAAAGTGTACCCCTTAAACTGTGTTTGATATCCCAAACTGTAAATTTTTAGGTTTGCTTGACTAAAACTCACCGCGGGTACGTTCTAAAGTTAATACTAGTTGTAGGTAGGTTAAAAAGTGTTTATAATTAAATACAAAGTTAGGAGCTGGTTTTAGAGTTAACGTGATGTTTGTTAGTAACATTCTTGGCGAAGACAGGACAACGTCTGTCGGATCATCTAGTACCTTTATATATATTAATTCTTTATTTAAACAAAAATTAAAATGTCGTATAATAGCTTTTTCTGATGATATAGCGCTTACATATTCCAATATAAATTTGATTCAGTGATAAAATTACATGTGGTTTGTAAAGCATGAGTTACTTGTAAGCGAAAAGACGAAACTCATGATCTGTAACCTAAAAGGTCGTTGACCTCTTGAACGTAATATTATGTATCACTCTCTTTCTTGCCCAAAATTATAATTATCTGTTCATACATATAGTAAGAAAAACTTCAATGAACCTTTAATATGTAGCTCAAACTGTTTTGTAGGAGGTGTTGAAATTTAGAAGTATCTGAGGATGTTGATAGATTTTTTCTTAAAGAACTTAACACTCAAAAAGGTATTACTACTACTACTTAACGGAGCACATGCTAAATGTTTTTGGAAAATTGGATAAAGAGAGAGAGAAAGATGTTTGGGCTCAGAAAAATATTTCGCTCCATGGGTGGCATCCAACATTTAATGGGGAGACTAAATTATTAGCGTAAATTGACTTGTTTTATTTTAGGCCACTATTAATCTCAAGAGGTTTTAGTCGCCTGAAAAAAAGAATTTCTTTCGGACACTGCTGGTATTGAACCCCGAACCGTCCGATTGGGAAACCGGTACATTACCACTTGGGCCACGGCCACTTAAATTGGAAGACACACGTGGATGAGTTAAAAAAATATATGTTATCCGTTACCCGAAACATGTACGAGGGCGGGTCAATAAGTCTGTGACTTTTTGAATTTCTGACCTCTTTACTGAAGCAGCAACACTGCTCCTGTCAACAGGCATCTGTCAGTTGACTCCTGTCAAAATTTAAACTTGCTGCGTCAGTTAGTTTGTGTTTGACAGCTATTTTTATCAGACTACTCACTAATTTGAGGAGAAAATGGAAAAAAGTGAATTTCGTGTGCTTATTAAGCATTATTTCTTGCGAAAAAAAACCATTACCGAGACCAAGACTAAGCTTGATAAATACTATGGCGACTCTGCACCATCGATTTCAATGGTAAAAAAGTGGTTTACTGAATTTCGTTGTGGCCGTACAAGCACTGAAGATGCCGAACGTCCTGGACGCCCAGTTGAGGTCTCTACACCCGAAACAATCGAAAAAATTCACGATATGGTGTTGGCCGACCGAAGATTGAAAGTGCGAGAGATTGTGGAAGCCGTAGGGATCTCGCATGGCTCAGTGGTTTCAATTTTGAATGATCACTTGGGCATGAGAAAGCTTTCCGCAAGATGGGTGCCGCGTTTGCTCACAGTCGACCACAAACGCAATCGTGTAACAACTTCACAGGAAGGTTTGGCGTTGTTTAATCGCAATATGGAGGAGTTTTTGCGCCGTTTTGTAACCGTGGACGAAACATGGATCCATCACAACACACCAGAGAACAAACAACAGTCAAAACAGTGGGTTTCTAAGGGTGAATCGGCGCCAAAGAAGGCCAAGGTGGGTTTGTCAGCCAATAAAGTTATGGCGACTGTTTTTTGGGATGCACGCGGGATAATCCACATTGACTACCTTCAAAAGGGAAGAACAATCAATGGGGAATATTATGCCAACTTATTGGACCGATTCAATGACGATTTGAAAAAAAAAACGACCTCATTTGGCCAAGAAAAAAGTTCTTTTCCACCAAGCCAATGCAAGGGTGCACACATGTGCAGTTGCCATGGCAAAAATCCATGAATTGGGCTATGAATTGCTCCCTCATCCACCCTGTTCTCCAGATTTGGCTCCGAGCGACCACTTCTTGTTCCCAAACCTGAAGAAATGGCTTGTTGGAAAAAGATTTGACTCCAATGATGAAGTCATCTCGCAAACAAAGGCCTATTTTGAGGACCTCGACAAATCATTTTTTTTGGAAGGGATAACAAAATTGGAGAAGCGTTGGACAAAGTGTATAGAGCTCAAGGGAGACTACGTTGAAAAATAAAATTATTTTTTTATCAAAAATCTGTGTTTTAATCCAAAAGTCACTGACTTATTGACCCGCCCTCGTATCTTTTCAAACCACATTGTTCAAGGAAAATACGGACTTGCACATTGTAAATTACAATACGGGATTGCAAGTTGGAGAGGAACCTACAATGGCACAATTGAGACGTTATATATTGCCCAAAAACATCTCATTCGAATGGTATGTAAAGTAGAACGATTAACTAATAGTTGGCGTTCATTCTCTAGCCTTACTACTGCAGTCAAATTATTTTTAAGCACAGCTCAAAATATGTAAACCATGTTATCTAGATGTCTCCTGTCATATCTTGCTCTATCGCTATTTTCACCACCAGTGCTCCATTGAAAAATTGCCAGTAGCACTCCGCTCCTTCAAACTTTTAACCGTAACATCGGTCTCGCTATGAATGCTCATCAGTTTGCCCTCAAGCCTACTTCCGGACGTACATTGAAAGCCTAAGTCCGACATCTCGCTTATGGAATGCCCTGCCGAACACTTTATTTTCTGACCATTATAACCTTCAAACATTCAAAACGAACGCACATTGGTACCTCTCTTTCTTTCCCCCTTAACTTTCCTTCGCCGGCGCTGTGAGCAAATTTTAAGGGTACTTTAACTCCTTAGGCGCGCGCTAATTAAAATCTTGCACAGAAGCTTATGTGATATTCTTTTTATTTTCAGCAAGTTCTAAAGTTTTTTCATTAAATTTATCCTTTTTTGCCTATATTTTGTTGAATTTACTCTAGCACACACGAATTATACGAGGGCGGGCCAATAAGTCCGTGACTTTTGGATTAAAACACAGATTTTTTGATAAAAAAATAATTTTATTTTTCAACGTAGTCTCCCTTGAGCTCTATACACTTTGTCCAACGCTTCTCCAATTTTTTTATCCCTTCCAAAAAAAATGATTTGTCGAGGTCCTCAAAATAGGCCTTTGTTTGCGAGATGACTTCATCATTGGAGTCAAATCTTTTTCCACCAAGCCATTTCTTCAGGTTTGGGAACAAGAAGTAGTCGCTCGGAGCCAAATCTGGAGAATAGGGTGGATGAGGGAGCAATTCATAGCCCAATTCATGGATTTTTGCCATGGCAACTGCACATGTGTGCACCCTTGCATTGTCTTGGTGGAAAAGAACTTTTTTCTTGGCCAAATGAGGTCGTTTTTTTTTCAAATCGTCATTGAATCGGTCCAATAAGTTGGCATAATATTCCCCATTGATTGTTCTTCCCTTTTGAAGGTAGTCAATGTGGATTATCCCGCGTGCATCCCAAAAAACAGTCGCCATAACTTTATTGGCTGACAAACCCATCTTGGCCTTCTTTGGCGCCGATTCACCCTTAGAAACCCACTGTTTTGACTGTTGTTTGTTCTCTGGTGTGTTGTGATGGATCCATGTTTCGTCCACGGTTACAAAACGGCGCAAAAACTCCTCCATATTGCGATTAAACAACGCCAAACCTTCCTGTGAAGTTGTTACACGATTGCGTTTGTGGTCGACTGTGAGCAAACGCGGCACCCATCTTGCGGAAAGCTTTCTCATGCCCAAGTGATCATTCAAAATTGAAACCACTGAGCCATGCGAGATCCCTACGGCTTCCACAATCTCTCGCACTTTCAATCTTCGGTCGGCCAACACCATATCGTGAATTTTTTCGATTGTTTCGGGTGTAGAGACCTCAACTGGGCGTCCAGGACGTTCGGCATCTTCAGTGCTTGTACGGCCACAACGAAATTCAGTAAACCACTTTTTTACCATTGAAATCGATGGTGCAGAGTCGCCATAGTATTTATCAAGCTTAGTCTTGGTCTCGGTAATGGTTTTTTTTCGCAAGAAATAATGCTTAATAAGCACACGAAATTCACTTTTTTCCATTTTCTCCTCAAATTAGTGAGTAGTCTGATAAAAATAGCTGTCAAACACAAACTAACTGACGCAGCAAGTTTAAATTTTGACAGGAGTCAACTGACAGATGCCTGTTGACAGGAGCAGTGTTGCTGTTTCAGTAAAGAGGTCAGAAATTCAAAAAGTCACAGACTTATTGACCCGCCCTCGTATGTATTTAAGTCTATAAACTGAAAGATCATTTGCCTCTAGAACCCCTTATTTACATATTGAGTTTTACAAAATGATTCTAATTTTTCCTAATTCTAATAACAAAAAAAAAATAATAAAAAAAAAACAATTAAAAAAAATAGTAATAGAAAATAAATAATAATAATAACAAAAAAAAAAATAATACAATAAAAGAAAAGAGGCCGGAAGAAAACATTAGCAAACTCTAGCAAACGAAATGATCCAAAATAGAATGGTCTATAAATGGTTCAAGATCCGCAAATTTAGTCAAAACCACACGCAATAACAATGCATATACGTAGGAGAAATATGTAGCTTAAGATGAATGTAATTATGCCCATTACAATTTTATATCAATTGTTTAGTATCAGGATCTAAGCTTTCCGATAAGTTGATAAAACGATTTGATCTTCTTGACGCTTCTTTAGTTTTTTCAATCATGTAGTTCCTTGGAATAGTAAATTAGTTTATTAAAGCCGTAGATAAGAATGGTAATTGTCTTAAATATTATATATTAGTCACATATGTATTTCCTCGTTTCAGTTTGAACAAAATATGGGTTATTATTGCTGGTTCTTAATACCATATCTTTATAGAGGAAAATAATATTGCAAACTTTCTGAACAGAGAACAAATCGGCGCGTACAATTCAAGTCTTAAAAAGTTACTGCATGAACGAAGTAAGAAAGCGCTGCGATCTGTCAACATTTAATTCAAAACAATACTTTTAATACACATATATACTAGTACATATATATTTCTAATACTAATAAATAAATATTAAAAAACGTTTTCCCAAAATTATTTTTGTTTCCATTCAATAATCAGAAACGTGGATACAAATATGTAATCATTTACCTGTATCATTGATACATCATTCGCACCATCTCCAATTGCCAACGTGCAAATACGTAACTCTTCTTTGACAACCTTTACTAGATATGCTTTTTGCAGTGGTGTTGACCTACAACACAGAACCGATGCGCAACTTTTCGCAAGTTTTAAAAAAGGCCTCGTTAAATTTGATCTAAAAACAAAGAACCCAACAATTTATTAACACAATTTTTCCAAGCAAAATATTAAAATGCACTTTTTCTTTTGAATTTAAGTCTATTTAAAAGTCCTGAATAAAAACAAATAAAGATAAAAACCTTAAATCCAAAATAAAAGTCAATGTCTTCCCGTCAACTACGAGGGCACGAGCTTTCGGTCGTGTTTCATAATGATTTGCTTTTGCCATCTCCATTTCAGAAAGATAAAATGTAATTGCTGATTCAGCAGCGTCTTTTGAACGCGCAGTCAATCTTTAAATAAACAAAATGATTTCCTTTTCTTTAAATATTTAAAGACGTACCTTATTACTTCCATTTGAGGACTAAAAAGCTTTGCTGAATATGCAACGTTTATCGCGGTTTCTGGTTTATCACCAGTTAAAACCCATACTGCAATACCTTTGTAAACGTAATATTATGTTGAACACATTGAAAACATTCTTGAAACTGAAAAAGTTGATCAAACCTGCAGATAAAAGTGAAGCTATGGCATCGGGCACACCGTCTTGTAATCTGTCCTCGATTCCTGTAGCACCTAATAATGTTAAATTACTTTCTAACTTCGCAAATGATTCGCGAATTCTTCGCTCACGATTCTCTAATGACATTTCGATTTCTTGATGCCTTGTCCACCATTCAGTATATTCTGCCGCATTAAGATTTTTTTTTGCCATTACGAGAATCCTTAAACCTTGCCGAGCATATGTATCAAGTTGTTGTTGGGTTTTTTCCTTAAGCATACCTTTGAATGCAAAATCATTTTTACTTTATTCTGGTTCATTTCAATTAATTAAGTTTACCTTCAGCAGATTGTGCTGAACAAGGCGACAACGCAGGGAAAATTGTGCTATCAGCACCTTTCGAATACAAAATAATTTCTTGTGAACTGGTGCGTCGAACAACAATTGACATACACTTTCTGCTAGAGTCAAATGGAAGAATTTTTAATACTTCATATTCTACAACCCCTGTACCTGGAACATTGACTAATATATGATTAGGGCTTCGATTGATTAGACAACAATCGTAGCTGTAGGCAGCATTAACCAGAGCTAATTCATCAGGACTTTCAGCTTCGTATAGCGGACGCCCGTCATTTAAACAAAAGTTGGGTTGAATTTTCGCTTGCCTTTATTAAGAAAACGTAAAAATACTTAAATGTGTATTATTTGATATTAAATACTGTGTATATTTACTTTTTATTTGTAAGGCATTTTACTGGAGTTTTTGTGTTTAAGAAAGAAGTAAAACTATTCAATTTTGAGTTTATTGCTGCTTTAGCTCTTCCAGTTGGAGAAACGCAATTTGAAAGCGCTTTTATTTTCATTTGCGGACTTTCAGACGTTGGTGTTGATTCAGCAGAGCTACTTATGGGAGATAATGAAGGAATGTGATTTTGCGTAGGTAATGTAAACGATAAATTCGGTGGTGGTGATGGTGTAATTGATCGTGACTCCGTAAGTCGAGTGTAACGATCCGCGGAAATTGCGGATGGTCCTCCATTTGGTAAGGCTGAGCTATTTGTTACATTCCCTTGACCCGAAGCTGCAAATACTTTTGAAGATGATGATGGATTAGCTTGTTGCTGTTGTGTTTCTATAACGCCACTGGCATTCATCATGTCGCGATGAGGTCCTGCGCTTACAACTACAGTATTACATATGGCCAACACCAGAAGAAATTCTTGAACGCGTTGTGCATGCTGTGAAAAGTATTGGCCGGCAACCAATTGTGCCATATCATCGACTAAGGTACTGTTAGCTACAAGTGGCGGGGCAGGAGAACCTGGCTTTGAGTAGCGTTTTTCTAATTCTGATGCTGGATGATTATAATCTTTTCCGTTCACAGTGCATCTTCGAAAAAGCATTTTATTTTCCGTTAAAGTTCCCGTTTTATCCGAAAAAATATGTTGAACTTGACCTAGTTCTTCAGTGATATTCATCGCGCGACATTCAGTCTTTTTGTTAGTATCATGATCAAAAAGATCTATATTATTATGTATATGATATACTTGAAGTATTTTACAAAGTTCAATTGTAACATACAATGAGAGCGGAATCATAACCTGTAGTATTATAATATATGTCCAAAAAGTGAGCAAACCTTCATAGTCTGGATCAACTTCGAACGGCAAATAGGGAATTGGGAAACTATTAAATGAACTCAACCACATTTTACATCCCACAGCACCAATTACACATAAAATTAATAAAATTATCACACACCTGTAATTATTACAAAAAACAAAAATTGAAAAAAAAAATAAAGAAATGTCGCTCGATATTTTCTTACCATATCACATCAATGTTCATTTGCTGCTCTACTTGAGATCGTTTGTACCTTGGACCGCTGTTGTTAAGCATCGATTTAGTTTCGTGACCAGCATAAACTACGAAACCTTCGATAAAATCTGTGTTCTAAAAATTAAAAATTACTATAAATGACTTAGGCACAAAACAAAATTTATTTATTTACTTTGAGTCTACTTTCGCGAAGTAAAAGACTTTCAGTTGATATTGGCACCCTTTCTCCAGTTGGATGAATCATTGCACCGTGAAATCGATACAGTTTTGTTGTTGGTGCATCGGCTTCAATACGGCTTACAAACTTGCTGGGAGTGAAAACTAATTGCTTATCCGTGAAGCCTCTTACGACCTTAACAAATGTTCAAATCAGAACTTAAATAATACGCTTTTTCAAATTTTAACAATTTACATCCAAATTGATCAAAATGAATTTTTCACACAAAATAATGGTATTAGTATTGAAATTTTCTTAAAGTATCGTGATTCAATTGAACTTTATAAAATACAATTTATTTAAATAAAAGAAACGAAGGTAATGATATCAAACATATGGTACCCAAATGAAGTGGTATGCATATTTAAGTTGCCTTAAAGTTCTGTTATATAGTTATATACACGTTCATATTTAAAAAAAAACTGGAAAACAAAGATAGAGCACAACAGAATATTCTATAAACCCTTTGTTCAAGCCGTGAGTCTATTGATTTACATTGCAAATGTGTTTCTTGAGTTTGGTATACAATCATTAATTATATAAAATATCGGTTAAGTGCAGTGTTCTCCAAATTACTGCAACAAAATGCAATAAGGTATGCACAATAATATCTTAAGGTCTGGTACAAGAAAGAAAAGAGGAGCAACTACGTCAGCGAAATGATCAAAGCCCCTCAAGATACTTGTACAGGATTCTCAATGAATTGAATTTTCGATTTTAGTTATGGCTCACATATAACAGAGTTATTAAACAAAAGACAATCAATATTGACTTAATGGCAACAAAACTGATAATTGACCATGTTATCAACTAAGCATGGCATGTGGGCAGTGAGCAATCGTAAATGCATTCTCTTCAAGAAACAGGGATTCTAAATAAAGCCTTTCGCTTACATCATTCAAGGCTATATGCGTATACCGTATCAAATGGGGTTGAGTACTTTATTGTTTCAAAGGAAATGTTGCTCTAAAATTAATATGTCAAGCGTTATTGACGATCAAATGATTCTTTTTTTTTAAACTTAAAATTTTGACTTTATCATCATTTAAAAAAAAATAAGCACATCTCTTATTAAATAATATAAAAAAAATGCAAAATTATTTGCATACCCAGTTTGTAGTTTTTAACCGATATAGTGACGTTTAATTCACAATATGTCCGACGATTGAGTCTTCCGCACAAGAATAAGCAGACACGGTTTATGTCCATGGTTTTTGCAACGGTAGCGATCAACGAGCGAGATTGGAATATCTGAGACGATACTCAAACAACGCGGAAATCGTCCAGGGAACCACATCCTGCTTTAGCAGAAGGCGTTCGTTACTACGAAGATGTTTACATTACTTTAGATACCAGTCTCAGACAACTAAGCAGAAATTTTAATCTAAGCAGGACTTACATCTGGAGAATCCTCCATTCAGAAGGCATGCATGCATTCTACATATAATATGCCAGTACAGGTGTTTCCGAAAAGTGGTGAAGATAAATAAAGATACAAGCTTTGAAGCAGGTTTTTTTATTTTCGTATTGCAAAAAGTTTTATTAATAGTGGTTAACGGAGGAACCGTCTCCCCATTATAAACACGTTCCATTATACAAGGGTAGTCCCAGCAGTATCCGACCTGACGTAGAGATGGCGGCTGTTGTTTAAAAAGAATGACTATTGTAGACTATTGTATTATACAGTTTAAATTTGAAGTTTGACGACGACATGTTGTTTAGTATTTGTTTCGGCAGCCATCAATAGTGAAAGCTCTCAATTTTTAAATATGGAACAAATTGGTCGTCGTTATCCAAACGAAGCTGGATTCTGCTGGGGGAGTCTGCTCCTTCGTTTACAAGAATAAAATATTGGATGGTAGAGTTTAAGCGAGGCCGTACGAGTTACCAAGACGAACATCGCAGTGATCGACCAAATGAGGTGAGTTCACCAGAAATTTTGAAAAAAATTTACAAAATGGTATTGGATGATCGTGGATTAAAAGTGCGTGAACTAGGAGATATGGCTAAAATATGGCATTTGAAAAAGCACTGTACATCGCAAGTTGACTGAAAAATTGGGCATGAAAAAGCTGTGCGCAAGATGGGTGCCGCGATTACTCATAATGGAACAAAAACACCGTCGTGAGGATGTTTCAATCAAGGGTTTGGCGAAGTTTCATAGCAATAAAGCTGAGTTTTTGCGCCGATTCATAACCATGGATGAAACATGGGTCCACCACTTCCCACCCGAGACGAAGAAAAAGTCAAAAGAATGGACTCAAAGGGGAGAATCGGCTCCAAAGAAGGCGAAGACTGTTCCATCTGCAGGCAAGGTCATGGCGTCAGTTTTTTGAGATGCGCGTAGGATAATTTTCATTAATTACCTTCGGAAAGGAAAAACAACCAACCAATTATTCGAACTTATTGCAGCATTTGAAAGATGACATCAGGAAAAAACGGTTTTGTCTAATCAAGACAATGCACCAATTCACACATCCGTCATCGCGATGGCCAAAATCAATGAGTTCAAGTTCGAATTGCTTCCTAATGCACTATATTCGACAGATTTAGCCCCCTCGGACTATTTTCTATTTCCGAACTTAAAAAAATGGCTCGATCGTAAAAGATTTGCCAACAGTAAAGAGGTAGAGTCTGCGGTCGATGGCTATTTTAAGGAGCTCGACGATTCTCACTATACACATGGTATTGAAGCTATTGAACATCGCTGGGAAAAGTGTATTAAACTAAAAGGAGACTACGTGGAGAAATAAAGATATGTTTTCCCAAATTTTTTGTGTTTTGTTTGTTAGGTCGGGTACTTCCGGGACTAGCCTTGTATGAGAGCTTGAACGGCGTGTTGCGGTGGCAAAGAGGCTTTGTATGAATGAGGTGGAATGTAAATTCGTGAATAGGACGGGATAGACCCATTCTGTGTAGCCTCCAAGGACTCTGAACTTTTATTTTTGGGACGGATGAAGGGCATTGTTTACTCATCATAAATAACGACATTGGATGATTTGAACCGAAGCAGCTGCGAAAACCCGAGAAGAATTGAATAGAATGAACATTGTTAGAGCCTTTCAAAGACGAGTTATGCTATGCATACAAAGCAATGGTTAGCTCTCTGAACAATTGATATGATACAGGGTTTGATGAAAAATATAAAAATAAATATTTGTATTTTTCCCCTAAAATTTTTAACAATTTCTAATTTAATGTTTTACCTGTTTCAATCAGTTGCGTCGCATCTTGAAAACTACTGACTTGAGATAAAATAATCTGATTTTCTTTTGTTTGTAAATAGTAGGTACAGGTTTCAAAGTTGCATAAAGTGGGTGTTAATAAAATATTTTTCGAAAAAAAAATGATAACACAAAAACTATTGATCTTTAATAACTTTTCAAACATTAATTTTAGGGCAACATTTACTTTGAATCAATTAAAGTACTCATTATTACAAGCTCAACGATACCTCATTTGTTCCCATACACGCATATATTTGAAATATTGTATTTTCAAAAGGAGTCAAAAGAGGACAGAATAAGGCTTTGCTTAAAACCTTTGTACCTCGGAAGGAATGCATTTTTTTCTCAAAAAGAATCTCTTCTTAAAGTGTTCGACACATATTCCAAAACAATGGAAAGAGTACAATCATCATACTACACAAAAAAGTAAGCAAAGACGAAACAAAGTAATAAAGCGGTGAATTTAATATCAACGTGGTTAAACTATTCTCAAAGACTATGTACAACAAACTAACGAAAGTGTTAGGTATTACTAATTGCAAACAACCAAGTCGGATTTAGAGAAGGCTTTCAAAAACAGAACACTTGCAGATGATAAATCAACTATAATAATTGAAAAATACAATAAATATTAAATTCCTCTATATTTACTTATAATTGATTTTAGAAAAGGCTTTGAATTAACCATTATATGAACTCGACAACTATCAACGCAATGCCAAAGTTGGTCGAGAACTTAAAATAAACGGAATAAAATAGGGAATTCACCGCAGCCCTTTCCGAGGAATTATCATAAAATTTAAATCAAATGCGACATAAAATAAGAACTAAAAATTTGGGGCTAATATTCAAATGACCTGAGATGTGCTCTTCACATGATGATACCAAACCGATAAAAATGCACTCACATCTAAATGCAAAATACGTAGAGTCCTAGTATATACTCGTACATACATATGTATTTCAAAAACCAAGGCAATGAAAAACTATTCTACGGTAGATATTTTAGGGAAAATGAAAAACATCAAATACACGAATATCTACATATGTACATATATTAGGGACGTGTGAAAGCGCTTAACCATCACTAAATGACGGAAATACACTCAGCGAAATTTAATTAAAGACAGATACACTTTTGTCCAAAAAATGTTTTCGTAGTGTAAACGAACATTTATGTCCAATTTTTTTCTGTAGTTTCTGCTTTGTGTCCTTTCTTCAACGTATGTTTTGAAGGTACCGTTACTAACGCTCAAAGAATTTCAACATCTGTTGTTTTGTCACTAATGATTAAAAACAGTCGTGTTTATGCTGAAAAGCTGTGAATTGGAAACGAAATCAGGTTTTTTTTTTGTAATTACAATTGAAAATATTGAAATCAGAATGGGAAAAGGAAAAACACTCTCGAATGAAGAAATCTAAAAAATACATGTGTATAAGGATACCAATTGAATCGCCAAATTTCTATTATATTAAATCGATCGGTTTCAGCAATCGATAATGTTATTAAATTAGGAAGTAATTACAACGCGAACCGGGGAAATAAAAACAATCAAAAAATTTCACCAAGCCAGAAATCGGCCATCATCCGAACTGGGTTGCGAGAAAATTCTACTGCTTGTAAAATTATTTCAGATTTAAAGTTTGCCGATATCTAAACGGCGTGTACAACAAATTTTAGTTGGCAGTAATCGACTAGTTTGGAAAAAATTTAGTCAAAACCAGCTCTTACTTTGCCAAAGAACACTTCAAATGGTCTAAGCAGGGGAAAAGCGTGATCTTTTCGGACGAAAAAAAGTTTAAACTTGATCTGCCAGATGGGTTTAATTAATATTGACAGGATATAAAAGTCCTGAGAGCTTCTCCACTAAGCGAAACTTTAGAGGTGAATCTTTGATGGTTTGGGTTGATTTTAGCTATCATTGCATTACTCCAATATGCAACATTTTTGGCCAAATAAAATCAGTAAATTATATTACTCTGTTGGAAGATGTTTTGGTAGACTTTATGGACAATCAGCCGGATTCGAATACAATTTTCCAGCGAGATAATGTTGCCATTCATGTATCGCCAGTCGTGAGTGGTTTTCAGACAAAAAAATTCAACTTTTAGAGCGGCCAGCACGTTCACGGAACTTAAACCCGATCGATAACATGTGGAGAAATCTGTCTCGTCGTGTTTATGCTGGCGGGCGCAAACTTGCATCGGTGGAGGATTTAGCCAAGGCCACTACAACGGAATGGGATTTAATTCCTTCCAGGAGTTCAAAAACCTGGTTAATTCGATGCCAATTCGGATTTTCGAACTTACAATCAAGTCTGGCGGTTGGACTCACCATTAGTTTAGAAATTTAGGTTATTTAATCAGATTTCGCAGTATAAATCGATTTTTTTTGTTTAACTAAGTAAAGGTATGTTTATTTGTTTTATTTAATTTTTTTCTTTGCTTAAATAAATCATTTGTTTGTATTCAATAAGTTTGTAAATATGTAGTATTATACTTAAATCAAATTTGTTTCCTTTGGTATAGGAAAATAAGTTGCATTTAATTGAATTTCGCTGAGTGTAGACGCATCTCTTATAGTTGTATACAATATTGATACATTAAAGAAATTTTAGACTAGTTACAATAAAAATCAACAGTGCACGTTATTTTGAAAAAAGAGACTAAAATTCCACCTATATGGGTGAAGATGCTACGCCAATGCCTGGAAACAAGTTTATTTAGAATTACACTCAATATTTGATCCTAAGGATAAAAACGCCTTTGGTAAGTAAATTTTGACTAATACTATAATTTATAAAAAGGTTCTGCATTTATTTTCTTGAGATATACAATCAGCATACAAACACTTTAAATTTATATTTCTGACATTTACCTTGGCATAGTTCCCACGTCAGAAACAAAGAATTAGCATAATAAATTTCTCACTTTGCTCGCAGTCAGTCCTCCACTTATGGTTCAGTCTTGTGGTAACTTTTCCAAACCTGTGACAGACATTGTATCCACATCGTCTCTCGAGTACAAAATTATGTAATATAATGCAAGCGTGTACAATTATGACAGCATAGTCTGGTTGTAAATAAATGCGCCGGTGAAATATTCTCCACTTATAAATATTGTGCGCGCTCGACAAATCTTCTTGCTCTGTACAGACGATAATTACTCTTTTATCAACAGTTAGATGTGTTCCCTCAAAAGTTCTCAGAAAATACTCCTCCTCCTCTTTCCGTTGTGGTCGACATAGCTTCAATAGTTGCAGAATTTTCCACTATCTTTCCCTTTTTCACCTTTACACTGAATGTCATTGGATTTGGAATCCATACATAAACAATTTTGTTCTTTGGTTCCGCTAAGGTCTTTAACACTATGAAGTCTCTCTTATTTTCCGGTTCCATCAAACAGAATCGGTGGCTACCAGGACCATCTTTCACTTTTGCCTCTAGAACCTGATTTCGGGAGATGACGAGTTTTAAGATAGAAGTGTTTGCGTTTCCGTTTACCATTGGGATCTCCATGTTTCCGTATTTCAGGATTTGTGCCCTCAAGTCGACTATTAATCCATGTTCTTTCATGAAGTCTGTACCAATGATGCACTCGTCACATATCTCAGCCACCAAAAACACGTGAGAGAAGTTTACTCCCACTATATGGTTTTAAATGCGGACTTCACGATATACCTTAGCCGTAGCTCCCGTAGCTGTTCGCAAATTGTAACTGCTGGTGTTATGCAACTAAGACTTCTGCACAAGACCCCTCCTGATCATTAAGGCTGTGGCACCGGTGTCTAATGTTGCCATCCATTTTTCCTTTTCTTACTTCTACTAGGAGACTTTCATTTCATAGTTTTACCAACGAGACTTGGATTATAGTCCTGGGGCCGTCAACTCCTGCTACCAACTCTTTCTTGCTCCGCACTTAGTGTTCCCTGATGAAATGTTAGGTTCTTTTACCGGTCATCCTTACTGCTGACTGTAGCATCGAATCTGCGATTCGCCTGAGGAATGCTTTCTTTGTCATTTCGTCGATTATTTCTCGGCCTGCGATGGGGTATAACAAATGTACCAGTATACTGCTAGGAGCTGGTGCAGTGTTTCTTCTCGTTGCTGCATTCGGCTTTGCATGTGGCTATGCCCAAACCGTTTCTCGATAGCCTATATTAAAGCTACATTATCATTATGCTTTTCGATGTCTATTGTTTGCAACAATTCTGCTGCAGGACCGTGCAAGGAAAGGGTTAGAGCAAAGCACTTCTCCTCATTGTTCCAGTTGTTCGCACAGGAAGCATTTCAAACTGGTTCTCATAAGTAGACCTTGAGGTCTGGCCATCGAATGAGGGAGGCTTCAACACTTTTCTCCTTGGACTGCTTAAAGAACATTCTCTAAGTTTCTGTTTTTGTACTGTGTCGAGCTCTGTGCTGTTCTTCTGTTCGTCCATCTTTTGTTCGAGGCTATTCTTTTGTTCGCTTAGATTTTTCTTTTGTTTCTTTTTCTTTCGTTTGTCCATTTTTAACAAGAGGAGTTGTACTGTCGCAGCCATATCATTGCAGATACTTATCTGTTCTTCCTCGTCAACGTCAAAGGATCATGTATCTGAAGTCCGAGCATCAAGTCACTTTACCTTCACTGGCGATGAGGTTTCTCTCGTACAACTCGGATTTGAGTCGAACAAGGGGCAACTGCAATAGTTTTCGACCCATTATAGCTTTTTCAAACAATCACAAAACACCTTTTTTTTTTCTTTTTTTTACACACAATAAGTCCTATCCCACTTCTGCCACCAATGCAAAATATTTGTGTGGGTACAAATGATAGAACTTATTTCTTTCAATACAATCGCTTCATACAATACTAGATGGAGTGAAAAGTGACCTCCATGAAAGTCAGAATGCGCTGCTACTGCAAAAAAGGTTATGGTGCCTTGAAGTCCGTTCATATTTAGGCTGACATGCCACATTTCAGTGCGATACTGTCTTTAGTTTTGTTTTGACAGCTGATTGTTGTTGACGTGTTTGGCATCATGTTGAGTATGGACAAAAACGATTTTCGTTCTCTCATAAAACATTATTTTTTGAGAGGCAAAACGCGAAGGCAACAAAGGAAAAGTTGGATAAATATTATGGGGTTAATGCTCCGTCAAATTACACCGTCAAATATTGGTTTCGAGAGTTTCGTGGTGGCCGAAACTCCACTACCGATCAAGTCCGCAGCGACAGGCCCTCCGATGCGGTTACAGAGGAACAATGTCAAAAAAATATATGAAATGGTGTTGGTTGACCGGAAAGTGAAGGAGCACCAGCTAGCAGATACCACAAAAATTAGTACTGAGCGCACACGCCATATTTTTGGGCAATATTCTACATATGAAAAAGTTATCCTGCCGCTGGGTGTCGCGAATGCTCACTTGTAACCAAAAACACGAACGCGAGAGCACTTCGAAAGAGTGTTTGGACTTGCTGATGCGGAATCGGGTGGACTTTTGGCATTGATTAGTGACTGGATTTGGATCCCTCGTACTATTATCCCTTCCCAAACCTCAAAAGATGGCTCATCAATAAAAAATTCAGCTCACGCGAGGAAATCATCGACGCCACGGAGGAGCAGACCTTCCAAAAAAATTACTTTTCGGACGGGATCAAGAAGTTGGAAAATCGCTTTAATAAGTGTATCAAACTAAAAGAGGACTATATTGAATAATATAAAAAAAAACATTTAAAAAAAAAATTTTAATTCCCAAGGAGGTCACTCTTCACTCCATCTAGTACAATTGCAATTCACAATTTAATCGCTTATCTCAATACAATCCAAATTATTAACCGATTTTACTTTTTTTTTATCTTTTACTTAAACCACTTAATACTTCTCTTAATTCGTACTTCAAATTAAACTGAAGAATTTTGGGGATGCTGATATTTATACTCCAATGACATATTTCGAGAACAACCTGTGCCATTCAGCGCTCTATACACATTTCCATTTTGCTAGAAAATTCGATTCCATTCACTATTCACGAATGGTTGAGCCTTTTGCGATTCAAGTAAAGAAATCTTCTGCTATTGAAATGTAGATGACGCTGTTCGTCACAATAATAACATCCCAGTGTTGTAACAGTTTTATATCAGATAAAAAAAAACGTATATTCTACTTTATTGCGATTATATGTTCCATTTTACATTTCAGCGGATCCGCCCCCTTAGGTTGTTTTTATACATGCATAAATATAAATAAGCGTTTATGGTAAGAATTATTTTAATGAAACATTTTAAATGCAAAGCAGAGCTTATATAAACAGACTTCATGCAGAACTTTACTTCGGCTTACGTTAACAGTCAATACAATAATATTTCTCCTTATTATAAAAAAAAATAAATAAATACCAGTAATTTTTTTAAGGCTTATAATACAAATAAATGCTGCACTTACCTCACGTCTTTTCAAATTCGTTTCACCGTCTAAATCGCAAGTATCAATGTAGCAAACGCCATGCGAATTACTCGTTCTTAGAAGCAATATATCAGCTGGTACTGTTTCGTTGTTCGATAAATGAATAATATCACCAACACGGACTTCTTGCCACTTAATTTTTTTGTATCTTTCAGATTCTCTGCAAAAGTTAAAAATATGTATATTTTATTATTTTATGCATATTTCATTCGTGTATACTAATGTGGTAGACAAAACAAAAAAAAAAACACTTAAAAAAAGTAGTCGAAAATGAATAATTTCTAATTTATTGGTTCCATTCGGGTACTCGGTGCTTAATTTTATACTTATACAATATACTATGTGCATTGACTAATTGTAATAAAATAAATGTATATGCGTTATTTCATATATTACATACGTATGTACATATAACTATATATTATGTAAAGATTAAAATAATTAAACTGTAAGTCAAATTAAGCATGTGAAAGGTATTTTTTAAGACGTTCAGCCCTTTTTTGTTTAAATAAAACATAAAGAAATTATTGTTATTATAACTTTATTAAATTGTAAGTAATTAATCACATTATTAATATTAATACAGCGCTAGGTACCAGGGTTTTCGGCTGGACTAAGATCATATTTTTTGATCTATGTACTTAATTATACCTTATTTGCTAGATTTATATTTTTAATAATGCTGTTGACTAGGCTAATATTATTTACAGACGGCGTCTTGAGTGGTTCTGATAGGCTCACGTTTGGTGATAGAATTGGCCGTGGGACATTCATTGACTAGATGTCTCATGCCGAGGATATTGTTGCTGTTACAAAAATGAGAATTTGGAGGAAGAGTGTTTGTAAATAAGTAGTCATGAGTAATGTTTGCATACCTAAACGCAGTCTTGATTTCGTTGTTTGGTTTATCTTTGAGTAATAGTGTGAATAGCTTCTCCATCCCTCGAGTCTTTTATCTTTCCAGTATCGAGATATACCGTGTTTTATGTCTTTATTGTTCTGGAAGTATAATATAACCAAAGGCTCTCTTACTGATACTTTTACGGTCGACTCCGTCCTCTCATTTCCAATAATGGCAGCGTGTCCAGGTGTCCACATACGTTTTAAATGGTCTTCGTTTGCAATTAATTTGCCTCGGATGGATTCGATTACTACAGTTTTTTTATTGATGGCTGTAATTACTGATAAGCTGTCGGTGAAAATAGCTTCAGCTGATAATACAGATGAGAAATGTAAAAGAATATCCTTAGATAATATCGTGCTTCCTCGTTAATCACATCAAAAGTCAATCCCCATTCAGTTTTGGGACCATCAGTAAAAACGGATTTTTTCTATGGTGGTTTAAAGTGAGTTACGAGGATCATCTGCTTGTATGCGTCGTTTGTAGTGGCTGCCTTATGAAATTTACTGAGATTCGTTATAATTGGTTCTTTTTTAAGTAGCCATGATGGATGCCGTAGAATTTACTTGTAATTTTAGGTAAAGGTATACCTATTGGGACTTTTCGCCTATGGAGAATCTTTTTGAAGTGGAACACGATAGGGGTTTGTTAGCTGGGGTTAAATTTTTGAATAAATAGTGCGGTAAGGTAATCAAGTCTAGATGGGAGTCAGACCAGTATGTTTCTTATGAGTACTTTAAAGGATTTTAAGGATTGTTTTGACTGCAGAGCGGCATAATGGTTCAATTAGCTTGAATCAAGATTTTGAACCTTTTCCATAGATGCTTAATCAATAAGCAATTTTGAATAGTACTATGAATCTGGTTTCGTTTAAAAGGGATTTAAATGACAGAAGCGATTCTTTCAAGGTAGATATTTAATTAAATTGAGCCTGGTAGCTAGATTTATTTTTTTTTCAGGTAAATGCAATGTTGTTTGAAACTAAATTTAAAATCAAATATACATAGTACCTAAAATACTTAAAACAGTTACATTTACAATGTTAGAAAAATTATTATCTGATGAAATCTTGTTTTTTTTTTGTGCTACTTGTTTTTCCACATATGTACAACCTGAGACTCGAACTGCAACCAACTTCAGACTGCTATAATTTCCAAAGCGTTCATGACAGTGAGCTCACATTTTGACTCATGACAGATAATTTTATTATTTACAAGCCTCTTAAACGATTTGCGTCTCAGTTGTGTTGAAAAATTTTTACCCGCGATGGAATTCAAATGTGATGGTGTGATTGCTTTATATTTGGCTGGAAAACCACAAGTAGCTATCGTTAGAGCCCTCCAGCACCTCAACGTGAATAAATCATTTGTGTCTCGAACCATAGCTCGTTACCGTGATACTGGCAGCGTTGCAAAACGCCATGGAGGTGGTGATAAAAAAACAGAAATGGTTCGGAAAGTGAAGGCTCGAATTGAGCGAAATCCGCGTCGAAGTGGAAGAAAAATGGCTCGTGAGCTCAACATATCGTTGGAACGGATGCAACACATACTGAAAAATGAGCTTGGGCTCAAGCCATTGAAGTTCCAAAAACCACACGATCTTACACCGCAACAGAGAAAAGTTAGAGTCGAAAGAGCCAAGGAGTTGCTACGCTTGCACGAAAGTGGTGAGTTGCCGAATTTGGGTTTTCCCGATGAGTCGCCATTTGTTATCGAGCAATATGTCAACAAACAAAATGACCGAGTTTACTTGCCAGAGAGGTCCTTCGAAAATTTACACCTTCGGACGGCCACCAGAAAGTAGGCAGCACCGATGGTGATGGTTTGGGCCGCCATAACCGCCGATGTTCGCTCTCCGCTCGTATTTTTGGGCCGTGGCATCAAAATTAATGCGATCGTATACCGTGAAACTGAAGCCTTGGGCAAACAATCATTTCGGTCGGAGACCGTGGACATTTCAACAAGACTCGGCACCGTCTCACAAAGCGCGCGTCAACTAAGATTGGTTAAAAAACATTGTTCCACACTTCATTTCTTCGACACAATGGATTGCAAATTCTCCGGATGCAAATTCGTTGGATTTCTCTGTCTGCGGTATTTTGAAGGCGAAGGTTAGCACTAAAAAATACCAAAGTTTGGCCAACCTCAAACAAGCACTTCGCCGGGAATGGGCCAAAATACCGCAGAGCCACTTGCGTGCAGTGTGCGATGCTTTCTTCGGCCGTCCTAAGGCCATTATTCGCACCAAAGGTGGACATATTGAAAGCTACTGATACAATTTGAAAATTGATGTATTTTGCAACATTTATTGCTTTGGCACAATAAAATTTATCAAAAAATAAAAAAATTATAGCATTTTAAAAAGTTGGAGTTCGAGTCATTCACCCTGTACATTATCTGTGCAAGATTTCTTTATACAAAGTTTTAAAACCATTTACCACCTGAATTATATATTGTTTTGATTGATAGTGTAAAATAAATTAAAAAATAACAAAGAAAATTACCATTTTTAATTGTTTAAAAATAAATTATTTAAAGTGAAAAGCAAGTCGATAATAATATTTCCAGCTTTGTGTCCTCCTTATTTTACGATTTCACACAAGAATCAAACATCCAATTAATTGAAACACATATAAATTATTTAAGACTAACCTACGAATTCTTCAACTTACACAAACAATCTATGTTTGGTGTTTACCCAAACAAAACAACACAACCAAACCACATACAAACGTACATACATACCATATATGTATGTACACAAATATTTTAATTGACAAATAGAGTAAACGCCAAGGAATAAAATCAATCACACAATTTATAATGACCCAATTACAAGCTTATTTTTACTTTTCAATATACCAACGGTTGCTTTGGTGAATGAGTTTAATTACAAATGACCTACCCATGTCTAATGGCTTACCACAAAAATGGAATCTTTGAATTGTCTAAGCCTTTGAAACTCCCCTAACATGCAAGGATTTCTTCTACTTGTAATGGTCATCATGAAAAGAAACTTCATACTTGTTTATTTCATGCAATGTCATACGTGATAATGACCTATCCTTGTTGTGTTATGACACACAACGATATTTAACAGCTGAAAATTTAGACAAATGGGCATTTTTTCATGCTCACGTAAGTTAGGTGAACACTTAATGGTCATTCGCAGCTGATGTCAGGGTCATCAACTAGTTACTAAATGCCTGTACTCGGATATACTAAAATAATGGAATTTTTTATAATACCATATATCATCGCGTTAGTAGCGAAAGTTTTGTTGGTTTGGTTATATGTATATTAAGTACAATATATTAAAATATATTAGAGAATTTTTTTTTCATTATTTTTAAAAAAGTTAAAATTTTGTGTACATTTTCATAAGTACTTATCGTTAAATAAATAAGATATTTTACTTTTTCACAATATGAATATTATCACTTCGATTAATTTTTTATTTTAATTTAAAATAAAATTGATTTGAAAATGAATACTGTATAATTATTTTATATACCACTCCAAACTAATGTATCATATTTTTTTTATTATATATAATAGGTCTGTTTGTATATAAACAATTAAAATAATACTAATGGAGAATTGACTTTAGAGCTCTTTTGATTTTATATAACAATTTTTCTACAAGGTGATCATTTTGTTTTTAATATTGTAGAAGACGGCAACTAAAATTATGTATGTTCTAAGCACTTTTATTATAACTACGAAAAAGCAAAACATTTATTTGTCAATAGTAACAAAAAATAAAAACGTTTTGCACTCAATAATGATTGAGAGTTTGTGAGTAAAATAATGTTTATCTCAAAACCCAAATTTTATGAACAAGACTAGTTATTCTTGTGTTTTTTATTTATTTGAGTACAATACTTTTTATAGTATTCCGATAAATAGTAATAACATACATGAAGAAAATAAATTCTTTCTTAAAACAAAATCATTCAACTTTCCGTTGACTAAAGTTGTAATGTGTAAGCAGTAATGCTGGGGATCCCCTCTATATTGTTTAGGATAAAATGCTATTACGGGTGTCGTTAAGTTGGTATCGAAAGGTTTTCATAAAAATTCAATTTGGCTGATAAACATTCCTTTTTCTTCCCTCTATTGCAGAAAGCACGAACACCTCTTTGAAGTGTGTTTAGAATCTTTAGAGATAAAAGACGAATAGTCTGCAATTAACTTAAAGCCTGCAATAACTGCAATAACAGTAAAGCCTTATAGCTCAGTTTTTATCGTTCGCTTGAAGAAGCAAGACGTGCAGCCACTGTTGAGAGTTTTCATAGTTTTTTTCTGTTTTATTTTCTGACTTACTCCAATATTATTTACTGAAGTGTGCATAGAACTTGTGCATTACATTTGTGGAAAACAGAAGCAGAAAGTTTGAAAAATTGTCGAGAGCTAAGTTTTTGAGCTAACGTAAATAAAATAAATTTGTATTATACTCCTATATTTATTTGATATTATTATAAGTGTAATATTATTTTTTAGAATGAGTTACACTGTAAAAGAGGAGTACTTGAAGAGATTATTAGGCGAAGGGGGTGACCCCAAAGTGATGACTCTTCGAACAGTGGAGACGAGGATTGGTTTCCCAACGATAACGCTCCGAATTCTGCCAATGCTGAAGCATCGGATAATGAAGATTGCGTTGTCGACGAAGCCGAAATTGATGGCGGAACTCAAGAAGAAGAAGAAGAAGAAGAAGACGATGACGACGAAAGAGACGCTGAGGAGGAGACTGACAACGAAATAGCTTCAAAGAATAGCAAAAGACAAAACGGTTTGAAATAAAACTCCGCCTCAAAACCAGCAAACTCCGACTAGTAATATTGAGGCAGAGAGCTGGACAGCATAAAAGTACGGAAATGTTATCGATCTCTGGCACATTCCAAAAATGGTTGGAAATAGTTGACATTACCATTTGGTACATAAATAAAAAAGCGGAAGCCGAGTATTAAGATTACAATAGCAATTATCCACAGAACGAGACGCGTGGATGGGAGAAAATTACGGTAACTGAAATGTACACTTTTTTTTTGGAATCTTGATAGGTGCTGCTGCAAATAACTCAAACACAGACCACAGACAGGAGGTGGCCGTGGTGTAGTGGTACTAGCAATCGCTTCAGTCGTTCACGAACTTTTACAGAGTGTAGATGTGTTTCGGCTTTTCTCTTTCAATAAGTGAAGTACAATTTAATTTGCAATTTTGATACCAAGTTATCGTATATCCAGTTGGTGTAGTGGTAGTGTACCTGGTGTGTCAAAAACGAGGCCTGGGTTCGATTCCCGACTCTAGATAAGTTTTATTACTTTTTTTTTTTTTGTTTTTGTTTTAAACAGTAACGAGTAACAGTGTAAAAAAAAAAAAAAGAGAAAAAGAATTACGTGATGTGTGATAGAGAGCATTCTGCTCTCCCATTAGCCGAAAAAGCTAGTGGCAGCAGAAAAAGACATGATGAAAATGCAACATCAAGCCTCTTACCAGTTGCGGTAGCTGAAGGCAATGCCAAGCGGAGGAGGAAGCTACGGCCTACCCCCAATCTAGTGAAACGCCCCTCGCTATCAAGATCCATTGAAAAGCTGCCAGGTGGATTAAGGGAGATGGTGACATCAAATTCTACAACGGCAGTGATAAACTCTAGGTGTCATGAGTCGGACAATAGCGACTACGTATCTGATGTTGGCGAAGGTTGTTACATGGGAAGCGATAACAGCTTCGCAGCTCTGGCTGTCTCAGAATCAGACGAAGAAGATGATGAAGTTCTAGCTATAAATAGCAGCATCAAGCAGCTTCAAGAACAGGTGCTTGCCATTAAAGCAAAACAAACAGCAAGGCGAGAAAAGGAGCAACAATTGCGCTCCCAACCACACGAAAAACAGCAGCAAAAGGTTGCAAGCCAGCAGCAATTACTACTACATACGGACACAATAAAACAAAAACAGCAGCCAAAGCAAAAAACTCAAACACAAGAACAAGAAAAGCATCCGCAGCCGTCACAACAACAACAGAAGCTGAAACAGCTGCAAAAGCAGCAACAACAACGGCAGCATCCACAACAACGGCAGCAAAAGCATCAGCAGCAGAGACAACAACCACAGCCAGAGCAGAAACCCACCAAGCAAAAAGTGCCACCAATCAACACATTTAAATTGGAGTTAAAGGACACCATCGAACTGTGTAAGTCGGCCATAGGCAACAATTTTTTTATAAAAAGATTATCGCTAGATAGGCATGCGATCCACTGTAACACAGTGGAGCGCTATCATAAAGTAAGAAATTTATTGAGGGATTCGACGACGGAGTTCTTCTCCTACACCCCTAAGGGTGAAAAGCTGCAAACAATGCTGCTGAGGGGATTGGAACCGTCGATTGATCCGGAGGAGCTCCTTGCACTGCTGAAAGAGAAGAAGTGCGAAGGGCTCCAATTCGTGGGGGTTAAGCCTTTCACCACAGCAAGAGCCAAAAGGGAGAAGCGGCAACTGCCCATTTTTCTGGTCCAGCTAAGTCCCGACAGCAAACTGGATGGTCTAAGGAGTATCAAAGTCCTGGACTACCAGGTTGTACACTGGGAGAAATTAAAGAGGAGCGAAAACATTTTACAATGTGTTCGCTGCCAAAGGTTCGGGCACGCCGCGTCGAACTGCGAAATGCAGCCTCGATGTGTGAAGTGTGGAAAGAACCACAAGTCAGAGGAATGCGTTCTGGGTAAGGACGGAACGTCAGAAAAGAGCCAGCTCTCTTGTGCTTTGTGTAGGAACACGGGACACACCGCAAATTATCGGGGTTGTCCCAAATTCCAGTACATCAAAAGAATAAATCTGGCCCGGCAGCAGAAGGTGGAAGTTAAACGTCCACCCGTGCATTTACAAACTCCAGCCGTTACTCCCCATGTTACCTACGCCCAAATGGCGGCAGGTAGGGGAAATACGGTACAGCAAGCAAAGGTTGCTTCTCAGGCCCCAGCGCCTAGAGCACCGGAACCAGTACCTGACATGCTAGCTATCTTGCTCTCTATCCAGGGGCAGATGGCTCAGCTACAACGTCATTTAACTGAACAGACCGCGCGGGTGGATCAAGTTTACGCGCTGCTGCCTGGTCTAACGCACCTTTTGTCGTAATGGGTACGCACGTGGCGGAGCAGACCATGAAGGTACTTGCAGTGAATGTGAATTCACTGATTAGGTTAGAGCGACGAGCCGCACTCTTTAAGTTGCTTAAAGACCAAGCCCCTGATGTGCTTTTGGTTAGCGAAACTAAGCTTACCAAAAGACATAAAATGAGGCACAGAAGATACAAAATAGTACGGAGAAACCGACCCAACTGCATTCAGGGAGGTGGCGTCGCGATATTCGTAAGAAAAGGTATACGTTTTAAAAGAGTATACAGTCGTGTAGTACGTAGGTTCCAGGTGCTGGAAGCATGCATCGTGTATATTCCCCTCCGTAGTGGAAAGCGGCTGTACATGGTGTCTGTCTATGCACCTAAGGCTACTCAATCCACCTTATTCATCTCAGAGCTCGAGACACTTTTTCGATTCCTGAGGCTGGAATTGGAAGACAACTATTTTATTATCGGCGGAGATTTCAACGCCAAACATAGTGATTGGGGAAATAATACACCAAATACTAGAGGGACACACTTCACCAGAACACTGACTAGAGCACTCTCCTCGAATTCGCTCTACCCACCATCCAACAGAAATCTGTCAAACGAGGAGACTGACAGGTATCTAATACTAATGGACGAGACAATCAAACGAACAATGGACAAAACGATACCTCGGTATCAACACACTGACGACGAAGACTTATTCCGCAACGCAACTATTGACGCACTGCACCGACAAAAAAGTAGACTGCTGTCAAGACTAAAAACCTTGTACAGACAGTTTACTGACAGACATAACCCGGAGATCATGACATTGAAGTCGTCGATTAAAAACCTCCAGACATTAATAAAGGAAAATTACAGAAATTCTGTAAGTTTGTATTGGAACAATAAAATTCGGGCTGTAAACACCAGCAACCCGAATATGTTCCCGCAAATAAATAAAATATTTCGGAGAAATAATCAGAACGACCTTCAATGTCTTAGAATCACCCGAACGACGAACAACGAACAAATACTTGTAGCAGCAGGCATTGATCCAAGTGAGGCTGTTGATGATGACAACTTCTTTGTGATCGAGGATCCGCAGGAGCAGGTAGAAGCTATAGGAGCGACTTTCCAGGAAGTGTACAAGGCGAATGTTATCATTGGCCCAAACCACGACCTGGAGAATCGAGTCCTTGTGCACAATTTCTACCTTCGAAATGAAATAGAGAATTGGCGGTTCGAGAACTCGGGCTTCACCCAGTTTAGTGACGAGAATAGGTCAAATAACGTCATCGCCAACGATAGGGTACTACCCCCTTTCATTTCGAAGGAGGAGCTCCAAACGATCTTCGAATCGCTTAGAAGTAAGAAATCAGTGGGAACCGATGAAATACCGAACATCGTGCTTCGACATCTCCCTCTAGAAGCGGTGAACATTTATACCACCCTGTTTAATAATGCAATGAATAATGCACATTATCCAGCGCATTGGAAAACTGCGGTGGTACATCCCATACCTAAAAGGGATAAAGATACTTCCAATCCGGCGAATCTCCGCTCGATCAGTCTTCTTCCAAACATCAGTAAGGTTTTCGAGAGGGTAATCAATAGAGTCCTGACTAAGTGGGTTGAGGACAAACATATAGTTCCGGATAATCAGTTCGGTTTCAAGGCGGGGCATGCTATCATTCATGCTGTGTCGAAACTAGTTTCTGATATCCAATGGAACAAAGGCAAGAACCAGTGCACTGGTGCCTGCCTGATTGACTTGGAGAAGGCCTTCGATACCGTATGGTTAGAAGGACTCTTTTTCAAGCTGGACAGGTTGGGCATTAGTAAACCACTGCTGTATATTCTTTTTGATATGTTCTCCAGTAGACAGTTCATCGTGAAGAATGGCGATGTGACTTCTGCTGGAACATTTAACATTAAAAACGGTCTGCAACAGGGTGCGGTAAATTCGTCGATCCTATTCAACATTTACACAAGTGATCTGATAGGTTCACTTCACCATGCCATAGCGTACGCAGACGACTTAATCGCGTACAGATCGGGTCCAAAGATTGAGGTCATTAACATACTTTTGCAACGTGACTTCGATAAAATTAAACAATATTCCGATGACTGGAAGTTGAAAATCAACTTCCAGAAATCGGAAACCATTCTGTTTAGGACGCCTTTGTCTGGGGCCTCTAGGGATACCAGAAAGAATTGGCGAAAGTTCTCTATCGTCGGACAACATGGACAGCCACTTGCTTGTCGAAATGTAGTTAGATACCTTGGGATCTGGCTAGATCAATATCTGTATTTTAACAAACATATAGATGTTGCTCTGGCCAGAGCCAAAGGTGCTTTTGCCCTTACAAAGAGACTGTTTTATAACAGCCAACTCGATGCGAGGGTGAAGGTGATCTGCTACATGGCCCTTATCCGGCCTATGCTTGTATTTGGTTGTCCCGTGTGGTTCAACGTGAGAGAAAGCTTATTGGAAAAGATTAGGGTGTTTGAGAGGGCTTGTCTTAGGACTTGTCTTCGCTTATACAGAACACCAGAGTCCGAGTACATAAAATTCTATCGCAATGAGGTCTTGTAGAATAGGGCGAACGTAATCAGAGTGGACAATTTTGTTATTAAGTTGACTCGAAGGCACATTGCACGAGCAATGACCTCATCGAACAACCTGATCTCAGGGGCTTACTACCCCAATTATATGTATCACGAGAGAGCTCGCCTTGACGGATTTATTCCTCCAGAAGCGTTCCTCTATCTAGATAGTAAAGGTCTGATCCAGGACAGATTGGCGGTGCCGCTAATCTTCCACGTCGCTCGAACAGCTGCGGACAGGCGACTCAACTACGAGAGAGACGTCGCACATGGCAGTGCGGAGCTTCTCCGGTTCAGTAGGTCGGTAGGGAGTCGCGACAGGAGGGATGTTGCTCAGCAGCACCAGCAGTTTTGGTGGCTTAATGAAGGCGAGGATGCTTCGTCGTCGAACTCCTCCAGCAATAGATAGCTTCATGTGAAGCAGTGTGGTCCAGCCTAAGTTTTGTTTTTTTAGCCATGGCCGGCTTACATAGTTTTAGGTAGGTTTAAGTTAGATTCTAAGAAAAAAATATAAAAAATCAAAAAAAAAAAAAAAAAACAAATAAAAAAATAAAAAAAATTTAAAAAAAAAAATATGTACATATTAGATGTAAGTAGGTTAAGTAGATTAAGATATATCTTTTAGGTAGTATGTAGGTTTTTAGGTTTAAGTTTTAAAAAATAAAATGTCCATATACTAAGTTTTTACTTAAAATTGATTTTCTTAGTTTTAGTTTCGTTATATATAAAAATAAATATAGACTGTAAGATCCGTCGAAAGACATAGTTTAAGTGTTAGGTTTAACTTAGAGTGCCCGCATGGGGCCAGTATGTTAGAATAAGATTATTTGTAAGTTTTTTAAGCTAATTTTTAAGCATTTTTCTGTCTAGCATGTAAGAGTAAATTAAGTAAAATAAATAAAAATGCATTTAAAGTGAAAAAAAAAAAAAAAAAACTAGCAATCGCTTCTCACTCGGAGGGTCAAGGTTCGAATCCTAGCCACGACAAAGTTTTCATTTGTGTAATTTGAAACCCAGTCAGAAAAATCACTGACATGTAGATTTGGCTGTTGTAGGGTTTTCAAGCACAAAACAATAGTTTTGCTTTCCTTTCTCCTCTTTCTATATCTCCGCCCGCGCCCTGGCAACAGTAAAAGGGTATCATATAACCCCTTAGGCGCGCGTAATATTATAAAAAAAAAAAAAAAAAAAAACATAGATGAAATGTGGAAATGTCATATCCGCTATATCGTACAACGATGCGACGAAGGCGATTTCAGTTGTTTTTACGTTTTATACGTTTTGACGATTACACTATGCGCCAGGAACGAGCAACCAATGATAAAGCTACACCTATTTCTGATATTTGGGACATGCTGAATGCAAACCTAGCGTCGGTGTATAGACCAACGGAGTACTTGATTATCGACGAACAGCTCTTTCCTTTTCGAGGAAGAAAGAAGTTTACCCAGTACATGCCAGAGAAGCCTGCTAAATACGGTTTAAAAGTATAATTTCTTATAGTGCATCGTGAAATTACTCTCTTGCTTCAAAGAGAAAGCTGCTTTCGTGGACGGTGACCTTCGATCAGCGAAATCACACCATCAGCCAAAAAATTGCCGACTGAGGAGTGACGTAGTAAGGCAACCAAAGCTTTTACAGAGCCACGTAAGCAGTCTTAACACAACAGAGCTTGAGGATCGCAGCCACCAACATCAGCTCAGCTCAGTACCACCCACCGATCATCACGAGAAGCTATCAAATCATCGTGTACAGTCCACACGACAATCATCAACATGTGGATAAGCAGTAAGCTTTAGGCATACATTTTTATGCTTGTTGATTAATATCGTGTTGATAAGCATAAGTAGTGTTGTTGGAGATTGGGTTCTGATAAATTGAGGCAGGGTTGTTGCTGCTATACGTATTGTTACGAGGATTGGTGTATTTGAAACTTATTACACGAGTCTAGTTGTTGAGATTTAGAATAATTTTCATTGGAGTTTATCGTTGTTGCTGAGGGTATGAATTAAATGGTTGCTCTCTTTTAAAAGCTACGTTTTTAATTCTTACCCCAATTAAATTCGCTCTCGATCTCCGGTTGGGTAATTAGTTTTCATTTGGAAATGGGAAATGACAAGGAATCCGCAGTTGGTAAAGCTGATAGCCAAAAAGGTCCATCAACCAAAGTTGACTTGACAGGCCAAAGCAAAGTTGATTCGCAGGACGATAAAAAGAATTTGTCCGAACTTAAGGTTTTGCGATCGAATACAAAGGCAAGCCTAACTCGCGCAAAGAAGCTTATTTCAACGAAGGGTGATAGACACAATAAGGCAATTAACACAAACGAAAATCACTTATTAAGGTTACTTAGAAATCAAACCTCAGTTATCGACTCAACAATAAACATTGTAAAACAAGACCAAGTACTTAGTAAAAATAGATTTGATCAGATCAACAACCAATTAAGCGAAATAAGAGCAAGGATACGTGATAACGGTGAAGAAAACTATCAAGCCAAAATATCTCAGATCGTCGCATCTCTCTCATCTCAACTTATTTTAATAATAATCAACATTCAAAGACTGCAATCATCGCTTATTGATGTACACTGTTGTTGTCAACGCATCAACTAAAAAGGGAGCTGAAAATCATCAACACTCACTTACCAACATTTCTAGAGATACCCACAGACGAGGATCTCTTAAAGCTATACAAACTGATGACAATAAAGGGAGGAATAACGGATAATCGAGCCATATTTTGAATCACTCTTCCATTAGTAGACCAAGAACACTACGAGCTGTTTAGGATGACACCTATACCAAACTTCATAAACAACACCATGTTAGCAATCACGCACATCGCGACCAATATTTTCCAATTCAGTCCGCCACTTTAGAAGGCTGCATCAATTTAAGCTATGAACAATATTTATGTCTCAAGGTACAAAGAAGGTACAGCGAAGTTGGTCTTTTCAATAACGAAACACCACCTACTTGTGTATTAAACAAATCAACAACAAATTCAACTTGGATTCAACTCGAGAACAAAAATCAATGGTTATATACTACAAACACCCCATCTCGACTTACTGTGATCTGCGGAAACGAAAATGTACAAATGCTCGGAATGCTAACGTTGCAGCGCGGATGTATACTTAGACAAAAATTTATCACTATCCAAGGTCATAACACATTCTCCACCAACTTGAAAGGGTCCTACACAAGCTTTGGGAACATATCGGAAATTTCAACACCAGAGCACCACAAGTCATTGTTCCAAGAATTCAATGCTACGCGCTGCAATACCCAACTTGAAAATCTAACAGACTTACAAAGGATTATCTTACAACAAGAAGTTCTTGACCTACCTCATAAACTTCAAATTAGCAGTCATCACAACTTCGCAATTGGATACTTGGCTCTCACATTGCCAATTATATTAATCATCTACATAGTCCGGAAATACAAAACAACAAGATCAGCAGTTATCACGAACACACCACACCCAACACTTCAACCAACACAATCAAATTCGGATTTCGTTGTCACCATTGCTTAGTTCGTCGAATAGCCATTCAACACGGGGGAGAATGTTCAGTTCAATTACCTGTGTGCTGACGACGCGCACATAGCCTGATATAAGTCAAGGTAATGCAGCAACTTCACATCAACAACAACCATCGTGCTGATGCCACCATAACATGAATATAATATTTATTGGCTCAAGCCAACGGCCTATGATGCTGACGCTACATTACCGCCAATGACTTTAGCTTTCAGCATTTATTGTAAATGTTAGGATAAGCAATGTATTTGTATAAAAGACGCGAAATAATCAAGAATAAAGTCAGTATTGATTAATATCGATACCATCCGCCTTTAATTCACTCTTTTAATTTCAGCTACCAGTGGTTTTTAGTGAACATGTTTAAGTGCTTGTTTCACAATACATACCTTCAACAAAATATCACGTTTATGTGCTTGACATAAATCAATTCAGAAAAACGCTTCTGAATAGTTCTCTCAATCATTTTTTTTACATACAATATTGCATAATTTCATATTTTCTGGCTCTGAAATCAAAAATTACGAGTCCATGTCGCTGCTTTGAAATATGGCAATTTCGGTGTAGATACGTCAAATCTGTCATCAGCATCGTAAAATTTGACGTTTTTAATGGCGCATATGCTCGGAACGTTTTGTTATACGAGTGCTATTTGCGTTTTTTAACAGTCTTGAAAAATTCATCTCAGCCAAAAAATGGAATTAAATCGTGAACATTTTCGTGCGATCATTTTTTATTATTTTCGACGTGGATTAACTCAACAACAGTGCGCCGAAGAACTCGGTCCGACATTTGATGATGAAGCACCATCACGAGCCACCGTATTTTGCTAGATTTCTGAGTTCAATTGAGCGAACGACAATCCAGGACGAATTTTGCGAAGGTCGTTCGTCTAAAATCGGTTGTGAGGCCAGAAAACATTGATGCTGTGTGGCAACCGTTATTGCAGGAACGTAATGTTACTTACCGTAAAATTGAGGCATGCTTGGGCCTTAGTTCAAAAAAGATTTCTTCGCGTTAGATACCGCATAATTTTACAATCGATCAAAAAGATGTTCGGTCGATTGGTCCAAAGAAATGTTGAAAAAATCCGATCGCGGTACTTCAAAAAATGTCTATAAGATCGTGATAGGCGACTAGGTAATCATGGCTCTACGCACATGAGCCCAAAACTAAGTTGCAGTCGAGTGTATAGGTCTTTCAAAACGAGCCAAATCAAACAAAAGTGCGCCTGCTTCAGAAAAACCGGACACGTCGCCACACCGAACACGAATTATTCTCCACCACGACAATGCGAGCTTTTGAGCAGTCAAAACATTGAATTGATGGGTCATCCGCCGTACAGCCCTGATTTGCCACCAAATGATTTCTTTTCATTCCCGCACATCAAAAATAAATTGCGAGGGCAACGTTATTCAACGTCTGAAAAAGCGGATGATGCGTTTAAAACGCATGTTTTGGGGTTACCTCATTCGGAATGAAAGAAGTGCTTTATAATCATGTAAATTACACTTTTACTTCATATAAAGAATTTTAAAAACCAGCCAGGTGGTCAGAAGCGGACTTGTAGCGTAAAGTCGTAGGAGGATTCCTAAAAGTAACCGACACAAGAAGACTCATTGCCTCAACGGGGCGACTCGCAAGCCTGTAATATTGAAGGGTTTCTCTCTATGCACGTATCCTAACACCAGCAAAAATGAGCGACAAGGAGGAACTAACCTCTGTTGAAAAAACTCTAACTACAAGATGGAACAGCAAGCGCCGAAGAATGCATGATTAAGAGGGTTCTTAGCCTCTAGCTTGCGAACTTGGGATATCGGGCTACCTCCGATTGAACCCCCAGCCTTTATCTCAGCAAAATGGTCTCTGCTGTTGTGCTGCACCTATGCTTCCTCAGCGAGGATGGGAATGTGTCCGGTCTGAGCGACTTAGACTCAGACACTTTGTGTGAAGTCACAATCAGCATGCTATCGGTTGAGTTGTAGGGGACATGTAGCGTTCCGTTTCGGTAAGCTGAGGCTCATTATAAAAAGCTCCGACAAAACTACAGCTACTTCCACCACAACCAGGACCAGCAGTCTGTCAAAGAGACTACAAATCAACACCGTTAATACCGCTGTAGCTGAGCGATATAGTACGTGAGCTTCCCTCAACTAGCCGTTTAAAACAAGAACCAACTGCTCCGAATAGACTCAAAAGTAGAGTTCCTTTACCGAGGAGTCAAGCGGCAAAAAACGCAGCTCGTCTTACAAGAGTGAGACCAAAGGGCCGCTCTCTTGGCGAAGTCCCATACGGCGGAGAGGCGATAATAATCCGAGCCGCATACGGAACCCCGAGTATGGTCGCAAACGATGATAGCTACACTGAAAGTTTTGCAGGGTAACCTTCACCATGCTAAGGATGCCTCTTACACCTATAACCAACGCTGCGCAAGAGAAAACATCGCTTTAGGGCTAATTCAAGAACCTTGAAATTAAATATATCCTCATTCCACGATTTAACACCACAGATCTAGCGGTAGCGATTATCGAATGGATTGCAAGAGTTCACGTGCGCCTCAACCTATTTCCTCGGAGATATAAATGCGATTCCTCTCTTTCTAGTACAGGATCTAACTGAACCGTGACATCGTCTCAATTTGCATCTCGCTCTTAGATGAGGTGCCAACGACCACATCAACATCTAGGGCAGCAGCGACAAGAACAGAAGGCGTGAGATACTTTCAAATTAGGTTTTTAGCAAAAATCTGCTTTTATGTATTAGCGGTAATAAATCCACTATTATCAATTCTGTAAGAGAGGAGGTACTTGGCGTTGCCATCTCGTCTCTCTTTCTTCATAATTTTATTAAAGTTTGACATGTGTCAGATGAGGCATCCCTATCGGAGCATATGCACATAAGGAACAGCTACGTGTAAACAATTTCGATACGATTGAGAAGATAAAAACCAAATCGTTACGCCCTTTGAAGGCCATTTTGAAAGCCGACTTTAACCATTGTTTCAAGGATTGGAAAAACGGTTGGCGCAAGTGTATTTTATCGAGAGAAGAGTACTTTGAACGCGATGAAATAGATTTAGAAGATTTGAAAGTTATAAACAATTTCACCTTATTTTTTTGATCACAGTAGTATATACGGTGAAGTTACTAAACCGGGTATCCCAGTTTGAGTCTATCTCAAACAATTTGTTGGTGGTTCTCTATATTGTACTTATACAAGTCTAGTCTAGTTTTCAATCATAAAATTTGGTAACAAGTTTTGATGATAAGAGTTGTTAATAACATAATTTCTTTACATAGCTTTTAATGCTATTAATCAATCAAAAGCTAAAAGTTTCTATACGAGAACCGTGAATTTTCCATTAATGCATTACCATTATGGAATATGTTACAAAAAAGCATATTAATATTCAACTTAAATAGAAGCAAGAAAAAAGCGAGTTAAAAGGTATTTAAAAATGTTTTACGCTATACAAAGTACGTTCCAAAGTAAACAGGACATTTTAAAAATAGGTATTTCTATATGCAATTATATGCACGGGAAAGGTAGATCCTTCACTGATGTACTGTCAAAATTTCATGCCATATTTGGACGACTAGAAGCGTAATTATTGCGTGTGAAGTGACATTGTTTGTGTCATCGGTACAAAAATGAGCACCGAACAAAAATTGATCAGAATTCAACATTCGAAGGGCATTATCAAGGGTTCTTAAAAAAACAAAAACTTCCTTTACAACATAGTCCCTGGTTATGAAACGTGGTGTTTTCAATATGATCCAGAAACCAAGTGTCAAATTGCCGAGTGGAAGACGTCAGACGAGCCAAAACCCAAAAAAACTCGTTCGGAGAAGTCAAAAGTGAAGATAATTTTGATCTGCTTACGATTCCAAGCGTATTGTCCACAAAGGGTTCGTTACACCAGGCCAAACAGTTAATGCACAATTCTATCTTGGTGTTTTGGAGCATTTGGTGCATCGTATTTGTCATATTCGGCTAGAATATCGGGGAAAAGGAAGTTGACGTTTGTTGCACGATAATGTGCCTTCTCATCAATCGACACTTGTGACATACTAAGAATGGTATTTTAACTGTCAACCACTCCCCGTATTCGCTTGATTTGACACTGTAATCAGACAGATATCTGCTTCATCAGCACACGCGCCAACTACTTGTATGCATATCCAGCGGATGTAAATCGAATATCTGTCTGGCCTATTTTAGCAATTCATGTATTAATGCTGACTTTGTGTAACTGTGAAAACTTGTAATTTCCCACTCCAGAATATTAGAAATAGAACTGTAAGAACAAATTGTACTTCGATTTTAAGAAGCAATGAATAAATTGAAACTTAAAAGTAAAAGTTAATAACTGCACCGTGCGATTTTTACCTTTTCGGAAAAATACATTTTCCGATGAAAGGAAAAGGTTTTGCAGACGTAGAAGCCATCCAAGAGGCTTGTACCGACATCCTGAAAGACATCCCGGCCGACGATGTAAAATACTTATTCGGCATGCTTTTATACAGTGCAAATCGTTGTATTAAGTCTTGTTCGATTGAAAATCAAATCTTTTTTGAAGTTCAGTGCTCGTTTAACATTGAGAATAGTCAGAAAATATTATGATCTTCTCTGGCCGATAGGGAGAAATAACGTCTTTTCTTGTTTTAACCTAAGCGCTCAATCATTAGATTTATTCATACTGGTATCTATATTCAAACTCGGGCATGCTGTATACCAAAAATTATATGAAATGCTAAGTGCTTTCTAAGCAATGTACAATCGCCTAGTCTATTGACCACCTAAGTACATCGACGCAATATCTTCTGGTACATCTAGTTCTGTCGCCTTGCTTACCACCAGTGATCCAACAAATTTGTCAGTATCGTTTCGATCTACATCTGTGGATGTACTTTCAGTTTCAGTTACCCTGTCAAACTCTTTATTTTCTGGTTCCTATAACACAGGTCAACAAAGCAAACAATTTTTTTGAAGTTTTTATATCAATGATTATTTATTAATTCTTTATAACTAAACTCTTCGATTATTTCAGAACAATTTTGCTTTTCTACCTTTTACAATGATATGAATATATAAAGAGAAACGTGTCGTATTAAGTAAATTCGGGAAGGACAGCCTGGTTCATTAGTTAGTATGCGAATGCACCTAGCAGCGATATAACGTATTTTGTGTAACGGCAGCTTCAAAAATGACCCCACGAGCTAAAAGATATCATACAAACTATAAGTATCAGCTATGAGAGTGATGACATCGTGATCAAATCAGTAAGTTCCGAACCACATCTTATTAACTCCAACGAACTAAACGACTTAGTTAGAGATCCGAACCTGCCTAAAAGTAAAGCAGAAATTCTAGCTTCTCGGTTGCAGCAGTGGAGTTAACTTGAAACAAATGTGATCAAAGAAAGATTCGAAATTCGCTTTGCTATTGTAATGATGTTAAGGGCTTTTTTGAAGAAATCGGGATTCCATGCGTTCATTCGGACTGGTGTCTTTTCATAGACAGTTCCACAAAATGTCTAAAAGTTGTCATGCTCCACAATATAATACAATTTTCACCTTACCTTTGGCGGACCTCAAATAAAGAAAATAATAGCCAATAACGAATTTTTACAGCTAATTATTGTAATGCTCATGAAATGATCCATTGTTTTTTCGGAAACATAAGAGCTGAGAACTACAAAGAGCTGATTTCAAATGCTTGGACCCATCTAAAGACATATGCGTATCTATTCGGAAGAACAAGATTTGATGAATTTTGAACGTCGTTATCAGGGCCAATATAATGAGAAACTGATGGGAGATTATATTTGAGGCCCTGTACGAGTGCTCCATACAATCACAAGAGAAGTATGTACAAACAATATTCAATTTTAACAATTCTTTTGTATTTTTTATATATTTTGTTGCTATAGTTACTTATCTTAAGTTGGTTTTTAATTAGTAAAAATATTCAAATTCGCTGCAAGTTTGAGGGATGAAACATTCATTGATCATGGATCTGTAGCGCTCACCAACCACAGTAATCGTTTGGCCCACGTAGTTCTAAAAAAAAAAGGTCCAATAACTCCTCCAGCGTGCATTACTTGCGGATTTTCAGTGGCCCAGAACAGCAAATTTTGTTTGTTCACGTCTCCACGTAGGTGGAAATGGGCCTCGTCACTCATGATTATTTTTGACGCCCACTTCGTTGTTGAGATTCAGGAGGGCGTGAGTGTTTTTTTTTTTTTTTCTAATTTACGCGCGCCTAAGGGGTTATGAATACCCTTACACTGTTGCCCGGGCGCGGGCGGAAAGGTAGAAGGAGGAGAAAGGAAAGTTTGTGATGTAGTGGTTTGAAACTCAGGTGTGTTTGGTTTCGATATTGACTCTCCAGGGGTGGGAGTCCGAATAGGACGGAGAGATTTTCTTCACTCGGAATGGTGAGGTTGTGAATTTTAACGGTTGTTTTTGTGTTTTGAAAACCCTACAACAGCCAAATCTACATGTCAGTGTTATGCCTTCACACGCAGATTTTTCTGACTGAGTTCCAATTACACAAATGAAAACTTGCTGTGGCTAGGATTCGAACCTTGACCTTCCGAGTGAGAAGCGATAGCTAGTACCACTACACCACGGCCACCCCCGTGTAGGTTAGACGCGATTCACGATCAACACCCATCAGCTGATGGACTGTCTGCACTTCCGAACGAGACGTACGAGGCCAGGAAAACGGGTTCGAAACATCAAAAACATCGTGACGATTATTCCGCGTTCTTTAGGAGCATAGCGTTGCATTGCTTATCACACAAATTCTAATTCTGTTTGCTTCACAAATGTTAAAACCGAATTGGCATTCGAAGCCATTTGTAAAATCTATGGCGCTTTCCGATAGGGTCATATACTATGGTTAACTTTGCACAATAAAGGGATAAAAAGGAACTTTTCTTAAAATCCGTATTTTCATTCTGATAGCCACATAAGCAAACTTCTTTAGGCAAGCCTTTTTTTTTTTAATTAGTAGGCTTTTTACGAAAAACTTTCGAATTACTCGGCTACAAACAAAAGGCCAGGACCGGCAAATAATTTCTCCTACGACGGCTAGTATATCGGTTGTAAACGAAATGGAAAACATACAAAAAAATATCTACCAAAATCGATAACCTATGCCATTGATTATTTCTAGAAAGATTATATTTAATGTTAGGGGTTTGTGTACCCTTAAAATGTTCGTACACAGCGCGGGCGAAGGAAATTTAGGGAGGAAGAAAAAACAGGCACATTGATGTACATTGTTTTTAAATGTTTGTAATATAATCATAACATCTAACTAGCGTGTAGTATGCTGCAATGTACTTTTATGTAAGGTGCTTAAAACGAAAAGAATTAGTTCTTCAACTGATTACAAATTGCCTTTGAGAACGCTTGCTTCGTTGACGACATTACTTTCTGCTTCTTATGCTCGTTCCTGAACTCATGTCCCTGTTCTTTGGCTGTAGAATGGGAGCGGCAGCGTATTTTAAGCCCATTAAATTCTGATATTAACAGCATAATTAATTGAGAGAGCAGAATTTAATGCTTCCAAAACGCAATGCTGTCTGCTGTCGTTAAAGTGAAATTTAAACACTCAGCCATTATACATGAATGGCACATACATCGTCGAAACCGAAAAACTTTCCATTCTCAGTATATGTGTCAATGACAACCTACGTTGGAATAACCACATATTCGATGTCATGAAAAATGCAGCGAAACATAGGGAATACTTCACTCCCTCTGGTCAGGCCTCAATACTTAAAGCATTTATGCGCCCAAAATTGGAGTACAATGCCCACATCTGTTCAGGTGCTCCTAAAACCCCTCTGCATATGCTAGATAGGATTCAAAACCGTGCGATACAGCTTGGAGGTTATGTTAGTATTACACAGTTTATTAACACCCTTGAACACCGACGTAATGTCTCCTGGCTTAAGTTGTTCTATCGCTATTTTCAAGACCAGTGCTTCAAAAAAATTGCCAGTAGCATTCCGCACCTTCAAACCGTAACGCTCGTCTCGCTATGAACGCTCATTAGTTTACCCTCAATCCCATATTCGGATGTACTCTGAAATATCGTGATTCATTCCTAAGTCGTACAACTCGCTTATGGAATGGGCTGCCGAGCTCTTTATTTCCCTTGAGCGCGGGGATTGTAAAAATAAAAAAATTGCATACTTATTACAATATCAGAAATGCTATAAAACATTTTGAGCTTACCTACATACGTATGCACAATAATCCTGGGCATAGTTTCACCGTTTCTACAGGTATGAAACGACATACATAATTATCTTGATGATACAAAATACTTGGGCTTTCATGTACTCGTACATACACGGGAACACAACCAAACGGATGGTATTGTTGCAATTCGACTACTATTTAGACTAGTTACCATTTAAAAGTCGAAAAATAAGATGTCAGTTCTTTTGTTATAAATTTTGGCTTGAAAACTATAAACCGTTTCAAATTTTAGTTTATTTTTCAGATATTGTAGCCATCTTTAAATTACACAATCATACATGCTTTAATACATACACCTGCTATGAACAGGAGCAATAAACATCATGTTCAATTTTTTTCTTTAGATTTTAAATACAAAAGTGTCACCCTACATTTCGATAAAATTTGTAAATGGTTATTTTTCTTTTTATGATAGTAGAGGTCGACTACAAAAATATATGCAAATTATGTTTTTTTTCGGTTGCGCTGTTTCAGATAAAAAAAAAAACTGTCTAGAACCCTCACCAGTTGCGATTGTGGAAACCGCCGGCCTAACTTCAACAGTCCATATGTATACATTATTTTGGAAAAAAAAAATTCTGTATACTTGAAATACGAACGAAAATTCGTGAATTTTAGGCCTTATAAATCGTGTGCCCCCTTAACTGATCTTTTTATGTTTAAATATCAGCAGCTTCTTAGAGTGTAGAAATTGGCTCTACATACTAACAGCGCTTGTAATTGGTCGATGAATCACCCCTTTAAGTATTCGTCATTCATTTTAAGTATATCATTACTATTCCTCAATGTTTTTTTTTCTTGTGTGGATTTTTTTATTTCTTACGATCTCTGGCATGTAACATATGTATACCGATATATCTTTTCTTCATTGGAATTCTACGAATTCTTAAACTTGAATTGGATTAGCTGATTAAATACTATTTGTTACCTTAAATCGAAGCGAACGGGAGCATTACGTTAGCGATCGCAAAAATTGGAATGCAGCTGAAGATGTATCTGGGTTGGTTCAAGTTTATGATAGTAGTAAGCCAAAGTCAGGCCACCTTCAATCAACTCAAAACAAAGTGTTAAGGACGCTGGAATTACTTGCAGTAAAAAACGTATCAAAGTAAAATGATATCGCATTTTGAGTCAAATTCTACTAACATCTTTTCCCTCATTATTATCTATTGAACTATCGATTCGAACGCTATAAACTCAGACAGCATATAATCTTATGATACCTATACTAAAAAGATATGTACTTCATAATTAAAATATATGCATCACCAAAAGCAACTTTAATCTGAACTGAAAAGCAAACTTAATACCTAAATCCAAAAGCTGAATCTAACTATGCAACCTGTTTCTTACCTATAAGACTATAGACTTTGCAAAAATTATTAGGTGTGTGCATGCACATATAATCAAGTTTCTATTTACATAAATACTTACAACATGATATTTGTATGACAATTGCAGTACGATTTGGGCATGATCTCCTAGATTTTACCAAGAGATTTAAAATAGGCCTTGGAACCTTTCAACCGCTTGTAGCAAAAAAGTATTAATATTTTTTAGTATATAAATGTACTTAGTACTAAGAATGAATGTGTGCAATGTATAGTAGAACAACAACCAGCAATAAAAAAAACTTGCGAAATTGAAATCTGCAGCCCTCTCATTCTTCCGGCGATCGGCATCGACGAAAAATCGTAGGTTTCCTCTTATTGTGCAATTGGGTGGACATGGATCAAGTGGTAGTGCATTCGTTCTGTGTTCATATCCCTACCGCGCCCGAAGACATTCTTTTTTCAGGCAACTAACTTCATGTGAGATGAGTGCTTGTCTAGGATACAAAAAATCCAATTACAAAACCAAACCATCTATATTCTCTCTCTGCCCAATTTCCCAATAAACTTTACACGTGCTCCGGCATTTTAGGAATAGTCATAACCTCTTGAGTGTTAAGTTCTTATTAAACAAAAAACTGTTTATTTTTTATTTTGTACAGTTAGCAATTGGAGATGGAACATTCTGATACAGCGGTATGCTTGTTTACTTGATTACTAGAATCCCAGATCAACCGTTCTGGGCACGAAAACTACCCCTATCCGAATTTCGGCTACTGCGGTCTAGCTCAAAGATGACATTTGCACCATTTATTACTACCTTTTTGATAGATTCTTATAGTAGTGTCATACAGGGTACATAACAGTGAGTTTTTGTTAACTTTCGCCATTACATCAAAGGTTCAAGTGCTCGTAATTCTACGTTCTTATTATTTCTAAATTTGACATATCCCTTTGTGATATTTATCACGAACATTTCGTTTTGACCTACATATGGTATATATGAAGTGGTTTCGCTTATAGGTGGCAACGCATTTGCCTCACTTTCCATTTAGGCTTTCGAAGAAGGCTTATTCTCGTCAATAGCACGATGCTGTCGTAAACAGTATTTGAACTTCCCACACAAATGTTTAAAGATTTCGATTTTAATACAATTCTATTTTATTTTAAATCACCGCAACAAAATTTTAAATTACTGAAGGCGATCGATCACCTTTAAGAAAATTCTATTTGGGATGGAGACAGATGGTTTCGGTCAAAAAGAAAAAGTCGCAATATGAACCCATTCGCGCTCTTTATTTCATTTCCAATTACAATAGATATGTATATGTACATACCTCTTGTGTCTTAGGCAAAACCTTTAAAATCGAAATAACGTCAATAGCATAAAATCTAAAAATATTATTTGTATGCTGGTCTAAATGAGATAAAACTTGTACATGCTCGTGCTTAATTTTACAAAATACGTCTATTGGTTAATGACTAAAATACATACCATTTTTCAAATTCGTGCTAATTTTGACTGTAATTGGTTGGTGTAACATTATCATTTCTGTGTTTATTGACACAATGCAATACTATTTGAAAGATATGAATAGTGCGACTTTAAACGTTTTTTTCACGAATATTGTTTATCATTTTAGCAAGCTATTTAAAGTTGATACATTTTTCGAATTGAGTCGAGAGAACAGATCAATATTATTTAGTTAATCATGCTGCACTAACTTGTTTGGTCTTGGTCTTGTTTGTCCATATTTTGGTAAAAAGAAAAACATGCATCGTATAGCCTCAACGGTTAGCGCGGTGATTGCCAACTATCTTCAGATTCTTTTCCACTTGTGCGAAGTATTCCTCTGTTTCGAAGACTCTTCGGACCGAGGTACCCATCCTAGCCATCTTAGGCGACTTGAGCCCTAATATATCTTACTGAGTTCGGTATTATATCTCTCCATCTAAACGTAACTCTTTGCACGATTTCTGACCCGGTGTAATTATCCACTTAGCAGAGGAAGATAAAAACAAACCCCTAACTACCTCAAAGTTTTAGCTGTCTATTGAAAGTCCGATTCGTCGATGCTTTGCTCCGCCTCTTGTTGACAGTATATACTCGTAGCTTAACCCAAGTTTGCCTGTCCCAATACTTTTAAATACACTAGTGAAAGCTTGATGAGTTCTGTCAATGGTATTTCGTCATGTATGTTATTTGATATAATATGACAGTCCATCACTTTGTATAAATCATCTCCTGCCTTGTTGTACTTAAATGTGGAATATTGTTACTGCTTTTGAACGAATGGCAAGATTTTAGCTTTAATCGCCCAGATTAAATGTTTCATTCTGCCTGACAGCAATCTCGTCCTTATGCAGCGTCTTCTACATGCGCTTATCCACAGCAAGAAATCTCTCCTAAATCTGCACATATAAAAAATTCGCACCTAAATAAAGACTGCTTCAACTTTCTGCAGCAATCATCCTTCTTTTGTTCGACCCATTCCTCCATTAATTAAATTAAATACGATTATCTTATGTGTCTTATGTCAAGTGACTTAAAATTTAAATTTACTGGCATATTATGTTATCACATAAGTTTTAAGTTCTACAACGCACTAACAGCATGAACAAAATTTTGTACTACGTTCACCATATCATATATTATACAAGTTAACACCAACAATCTGCAATTGCAAATATCAACACGCGCATCACTTGTTCCCACAGAGTCATTCGATATCCAACATGCGCATCATTTAAACAAGAGCAGTCAATGTTCCCAGAGTGTCATCAAACACCTTCTCAGAAACACTCAGAGTTATGCATCGGACATTCTCCACCATCATGTTGCTGACACAACACCTGAAACATCATTCGACACCAGGTTCATGCCATACTTAGAAATTCCATAGGTTTCATTATAACTATAAGTTAGATTTAAGTTCAGTTGTAATTTCGACTTTAATAAAGAAAGAGGTTCTAACCTCGGAAAAAAATTATTTTTTTAAAAAAAACATTATTCTAATGTTTTAATTTACATATACCTATATATCTTAAAATCAATAAAATATGACATACAACGTTTGTGCTTTAAGCCACCGATGTATACACATGAATGTTTTATAAATCCATACATATAAACAACTATCTGTGTGAAATAAATATAGTGTCGATATTAAGATGCATTCATGTACTCGTACTTTTTAATTTTTTTTTTATCAATAACAAGTAATATTAATAACATTCTACACATTCTTAACCAAGTGTCAGGGGTACACAACGCACTTTTAATAAACAATAGACTAACACAATGCCACGCACATGGTATATAAACATGTCTGCTTTCATTTAGTCTCAGTCAAGGCCGACTGCTTTAAAACTCTGCAATATACGAGTATTACGATTACATGTTCTCGCCTTTTACCTAGTCTCTATGTGCTTATGTCTGATCGCTACGACCAATATACAGAAAAATCCGCTGGTGTTTTCTCATAATCGGGCAAAATAGAATGACGAGAACATGTAATGCTTAAACATAAACATATGTATTGATTTGTATATGCTGGTACAAAAGTGTTAATTTGCAGTATGAATTATTTGATTTATTAATAAAAAGGGTGTCTGTTTAATCCACATTGTTCAATTAAAATAATAGGCTTGACTTAGTAGTTTTGTTTTCGCAATTTTCTCGCATTATTTGCGATTTAGTAGTCTGGTTCTTCTCCATTATGAGAGAAACTAACGGCAACGTTTACGTTTTAAGCTATTAAACGATCTAACCATTGTGCCTTGAAAGAATTGTTCAGAAGTCATAATTTAATTTTGAATGCATAATTCAATCAAGTTTGTGCACCTGTTGACACATGCCAACAACATACCATTCAAAATACAACGAGCTATCAGTGGTACGTTCGCAAGCATTAAAATAGAAGTGGAAAAAATAAGGTGTGTTTGACAAAACGTGACAACAAAAACAAACAACCATTACCTCCGATTCGGACAGAAAGTTATAGTTGTCTACAACTTTAAACTACTTAGGAGTTTTGTCTCCTAAGTAGTTACTTGTTACTATTAGAAAGAAGAACAACTCTTGTTAAAAGAAAGAAGAACAACTTTTGTTAATAGATTTCACTTTGCATTCTCTCCGGTAAGGGAGAACCTAAACCGGCACAAAATTTAATTTTGTGGTTGCCCAATTTGATAGTATGAATTGGTGATGTGATCATTCCATAAAGTTCCAGAGATAGTGGTTATGACAAGTAAAAATCAGAAACGCAAACATGTAAATACATATGATGTTTGAAAATGATTTTTTGGAGATGATTCATAAAGGTACTAAGAAAATTATTCTAATCAACTCATGAATCAGCCTGATTTGCTATATACATATATGTAGCAATGGATCTAATTATACACGTTATACATTTCAACTGTTAATAAAAGTAGAACTTTTAATAACGAATAATAATAAAAAAATTCAATATTTTTTAGTCATTTGGTGGAATAAAGTTTTATATTTTTCAGCTGCTTTTATTAAAAATGAAATATTTAGAAAGAAGTCAGAAGTCCCTTTTAATCTTGAAAAAATCTAAATATATAAAGAGATGGTCCATTCTCTGTCATTTAATACGTACAACCCATGTAAAAACAATGTTAATCTTAATTTAAGGGGTTAGGTCACTCTAGGATTTTCAAAAAATCGATTTTTTTTTATTGTTTTCAATGGCCCCTTAGGACCTCAATAATGATATCCCAAAAGATTATGGCCGGGAAATATCTCGAAGTACAGCAGCGAGCTTGTTATGAATTTTAAACGAGTTTATCTTAGAACTACATTTTTCGAGTTAGCCGCACCCATAACTTAAACTAGATCTTTAAAAATATATTGTCTAAATAAGTACGTAGAAGTTTTTTTTATATGCCATAGTTCATTTGTTATTAACAATTTTCTGGCGAATTTTGCAAGTTTGATTCCAAAATTCCAAAAAAGAGAGGTCGTCTGAGAAACGTTGCACAATTCTATAAAAATTATGTTTTACAGTCAATCATATGTATAATAAACTTCTACCTTTGTAAACTAGATTTATTTTATATTTTTCCTGAAATAAAATCACTTTAAAGCCTATTTTTACGGCCTCTAGAGTGGCATAACCCCTTAAGGAAACAAATCAAAACAATAAGTCGTTTTATTAAATTTTAAAAGGAGATTACATTTCAATAAGCTATTCAACTCTACAGCGATTTTTGTCCACTTTCCCCGTGCTCCAGCCTTGGAACAAAATCCCTTCGCGAGCTCAACATCTCCTACCATCAAATAGACCAACCTAGACAGCTGTTTTTTATTACTAATTACTTTTTGGGACCTTTAGAAACACAAAAATTCTAATTTTATCATCTATATAGGTACTTCAAAACTCACATTTTTTGTAATTTTTGTAGGAAACACCAACTCATCGACCGCAAAAATACGATTGATAGAAAAATTGACAAATGCCAAGAAAGTCGATGAAAATTGTTGTTCACAATTTTTGCTATCAATTGATGGTTGATACAACGGATCAACAATCCCTTGACAGTTGACAGTCACAATACCAATTAATAAAATTGATTGAAAAATTTCAACTATTGGTTGATAGTTGATCTTCGCAATAAGGCTGTATAATCTGAACTAACAAATTAATCTAACTATAAGGATTGGGGTTGCCATATGAAAATTTTAGTTTATTGAATGTAGTCTGTATATGACACATTTTTTAGAAATGCCTGAAAGGGATGTGTAAACGCTTATCTATCGTTTCATAGATGGTCCATAAATTGCTTAGCACGTCACTTTGACGGTTTTTGAGATGATAAGCTATATGTAGGTCAGAAAGATTATTGAAGTGGTTGAGGGAAAATTGAATAAGAATATGTAACTTTTCTGACATTTAATTAAGAGTCGTCCCAAAATCCATGTTAACATCTGTATTAATTTTTAGTGAACACAGGCCCCAAGGACACCTATGCAACTCTTTACGGAATTTGGTAAGTGCAAACCTACCACGAAAACTAATTTCTTAGTAATTACAAGAGAACATTTGTATTGTGTTGTATCCGTAATCTAATTTTTATTTTGTTTAAATTTTAAATATGCGAATTCAGAAAATTATTTTCAATATTCGTATTACGTAATAAGTTTTTGTATTTCTTCAACATTTCTTGCACAATACATATATTAAATATCTAAAAACGTCAGAGGGAAAAAGGTAAAAGGAATGTAAAAATGTCTATGATAACACAGCTCATCAACACAATACGACATAGTTTAGCAGAACATCTGGGATCAAAAACAGAAGTAGCAACCCTTACCGCTACGACTCGAAAACACATTGAAGAAAGACTGATTTGGGCAAAGCAGAATTAGAATCATGATTAAAGCAACATCTTTTTAACAGATAAATCATCTTTTTCTTTTTTGTTTTTAATTTCTTCAAAAAAGCCTCGTAACAAAAGAAAAGTTTCTACAAAGTACAGTAAATTATCAAACAAAGGTTCACGTTAATAGACACTTAATTCATGTTGAAATTCGGCAAGTCCTGCTAAAGTCTGCCGAATCTCTGTATGGACCTGATGACCATAACTGAATTTTGGAACAGGATACCGATTCAAAACATCGGAGTTATCTTTGAATAACTATAGAGAGGGTATAACGATTTCAGAAGTGCTGAGGAAAGAGAAAAGGGTGTAACAATTCCAAATGGCTGTCCACAAATCCTGATGCAAAACCAATAGAAATTCTGTAAGCTTTAATTTTCGAAAGGCCTTAAGAAAAAAAATATTTCTATGATAAATCAATACAAACTACACGGTCTTAAAGGAAACTTGGAGGGGATCAAAATACAGAATATGCCGAGAAATTAGCTAATGTTGCAGTAGCATAAGCCAAGCTGTCATAAGTATGTATATACAAAAGGAGACTCGAGTCCTTCTACTAATATAATTGCCCAATTAAAAAAAAAAACAACAAATTCTACTTTTTTAAAGCCAGTTGCATTTGAACACCTTTTTATTAGCTATTAAACATTCTTCTATATGAATTCCTCACGATGTTGATACCAAAAACATTTTTACTCTTACTCATTCAGCCATTTTTTTTTTTCATTGACCGGGATTCAATCATGAGATCACAAATTTTACCACTGCTTTGAATAACTCTGTCTTTTGAATTTCGTGATAAAAGCTACAGGAGCTAATATTTTAAATAGGGGAGAAAACTGGTAACTTAAGTCCTGCTTTGCTTCTTGCAATTTTCGGAAGATCGAGAACTTAGATAAAATTCATGAAATAAAAATGATTCTAAATATGGTTACTAAAATTGAAACTTGCCAGAAAAACCAAGGTATTTCAAAGGGAAGATGTAATTATGTATATATGTTGCAAAGTAGCCCAGATCGATCGACACGATATGAATAAACGGAAAAGTTTAGATGACCGAATTCCTCGCGTTTTATCTGTTATTCGAGGAGCAATGTAAAATAAATAAATTTGTCACGGAAAATTGGTATCACACGTGTACCAAAACAAGAATATGAAACGACTACTCAAAATACTAAATTGGAATGTTAACGGACTCTGTTAAAAACTTACCGAATTAGAAATATTCCTACCAAAAAGATATATTAACCTATGCTTGATTATATCGGAAACTCATGTGAAAAACGAATTGAGTGCGAAAATAAAAGGTTATAATAATTCTCGCTGTTGTCTCGCTCTCACTGTTTATATGCAGTATATGAATTCTTTACGAAGTCGGTTATACTTCGCCTCTGTTTATTTGTGGTGGAAGAGTATGTGCAACAAAACACACCTGAACTTTTTTTTCCAAAACGCCAGAATTCCATAGTTATAAATTAAAATATATGTATTAAAAAAACACGTATAAATGCCTTAATGAGTTCTAGACAAAAACTCTTTCAGTATAGAAGGGGATGAATATACTATTGCATATTGCATGTAAAAATGAATTCACTTTGACCTTTTTTACCATTTTTGACAATGCAAAAAAAAGACCTAGATATATATATTTTAATTATAAAACATTTAACTTATGATTTATCTATATATAAATACGTGCTGCCCATTTTTGTCACACGCTTATACACCGTTCTACTCAACCGAATGGCATGATACTTACACCATTGGAAAGGTAATTTCGCGTAGATGTATTTTTTTTTGCCAAACGGTTGAGTAGAACCTTGGTAAACACATTTACAAAATTAGGTTATTTTACAACATGACAGAAAAAAAAATATATTTTCAAGTCTGGCTCGCCTTTGAAAGTCAATGGTCAAGAAAAGGAAAGATGCTAGGGATAAGCGTATAGTCGAATCCTTTTTGTGCATGTGGTTCATAAGGAATTTGCTTGACTGCTTTGACTCATAAAATGTATTGTTTTGTTTTTTATGTAAGTTTGTGACTACGACCGTCACTACAGGATTGCAAAAGAGTTTCTTAACTAAGTGGGATAGAGACTAAACAAAATGAAAAAAAGAGAAACATAGTGACGAGTGACGAGTGACGAGTGACGACACTTCTGTTATGTACACGACAACTGTTGCTTTTGTGTTGTGTATTTGCAACGCGCATGCACGTTCGGTTCAACAACAATATATATATTAGTAGAAATGCTGTGTGAAGGAGAAAGAGCATTCACATAGTAGGGGAATAAATCATGTTGTGTATTTATTAGTACCTGTTCACATTGGCGTGGGCAGGACGATTGTCCGAAAGAGAGGGAACGCTTTTTATTGAAGTGGGAAGAAGAAGGGTTATTTCCACCGAAAATCTATTTCTAAATTGGATAATCGTTGAATTTCAACGACGGGCGAGCCTAGTTATACAAAATAGTAGAAGTATATCAATATTTCTATAGCAACACAAGCTATGATACGCCGACGAAAATCACGTGTTGAGCCGGCATTAAAGCGTCGCGGTTTTGTGCGGGGAGAAAAGTCAACAAACCGCGTCAGCTACTTCGTGTGTAAGTACATACGAGATAATTTATAAAAAAAATACTTTTAATCGCAAACCTGTTACTGTTGTAAATAATAGGGTTACACATACTCGTAATTAAACCAAAATCTTTAAGGAGAAAGTGAATACACTTGTATGTTACGCATTCATACATGCTTACTCGTATACATACATATGTAAAATCAGCAAAAAGAAAAGAAAGGGGAAAAGGTTAACAATTAATAGTTGTTTAGCACTACCGGTCGCACCCAGCATTTAGAGTGTGAGCAAAAAATGATTACTGATACTTCTTACTTAAATGACGATACAGCTCCGGGATGCGGCTGGGTATCAGTTGCACACTCCAAAATAGTTGAGACCTTTTACTGCTTGTGCGTGCCAACTTATGCGGGGTCGTTCTCTTTTCCGTAATTCGCTCCGCATGTTTCTGACTAGGTCGTTGTAATTATAGAGCTTCTAGAATTTTGCTGTGATATCTCATTATCTCAAAGAATCGTTGAAAACGAACAAGTTTGTCTTCACCTGCTTTTGCTAGCGTCCATGGTTCTGCGACATAAAGTAGGACCAGTATGATTTGAGTCGTATATAGAATCTCTTGACGAGATCTAATTACTCAATTCTTAGACTAAAGAAACGGTATAACACTTCGTTTGTTTACAGTGCAGAACATCCTTTAGTACTTCTAAGATATAGCTGTATATTGTGACTTATTGTTCAATTCGCCGACGATGTAAGTTCCTTCTTTTTGAAAGCCTATATTTTGTGTTACTCTCATTCATAGCTAAACCCATTTTTACCGCTTCCGTTCAAATACTTGCAAACGTACCGCTGACAGTTAGCTGCTATCTGCTAATAATGTCAATGTCATCAACGGGTTTGCACAGACTTGGTTTTGTTCCCTGATTTGAGTACTGGCACTTTGAATGAAAAAAAAAACAATCGTTCAATATTTAACGCCAGTTGCAAAATGCCTACCTACAATCCTAACACGATTGTCTTAGTTATTTTAGTATGTCGAAAAATAGTTTACGTTTTTACGTTGTAACCTTTTTCTTTTTTACATACAATTCTACTTGTACACTCATAACTTTAACATTACGCCAAACCACACTTTGAGTAAATTAGAAATCCACGGCAACTGTTGAACTTAACAAGCCTTAAAATCTAAGAAAATCATCTTACACCAAGCAGTTAAAGAAAATATTTTGACTGATTTCTACTAATTGCCGATTTTCGACCATCCTCATCATGCATTTAATTTTGTATTGTATTTTTTGAATTTAAAATGGCCAACTCAATCGTATTTATCCAAACGTTTTATTCAGGTATCGTATTAAATGAATTTTTTCTCGTCTTTATATTTATATTTGAGACCCGTGTCATGTAAAGTATTTGTTCTAATTAATGAACTAACTAACTTCTACTATAAGACAAACTTTGATATTATCAACTGCTCCTAATAGCATATGTATAAGTTCCGCGTTAATTTTTTTTTTTTTCATTATTATTATAATTTTTTTCAATCAGTTTAACATCAAGTTTAAATTTCTATGTTCAAGGAACACGACAAACATTTTAAACACATGACACATTAAAGTACCGGAGTGCCAAATTGGATCCAGAATCCAGAAGCTCAAACAGTAAAGACAAATTAAATTGTTTTTGTAAGTGTTTAATGAGGTTAATTAGCGGTAAATAATTAAAAAAAATTAAGAACACAAATGCATTTGCCTACTTACGCTACCAAATATTATTCATATAATCACATGTAAATATACGAAGGTTTATTATAGTTGTGATAGATTTTCGTATACATGTGTATGCATGTAAATACACAAGATTTTAGATTACCATAGATAGATTATAGTATAATTGGAATGTAAACAATTTGTTCAAATATACTAAAAGAAAAAGTGCACACCTGCTTTTATTTAATTTCCTTATTTTGTAACTGCTTGTGCCACAATTAACCGACACTGGGCATATGCACTTACTTGGTCCAGTTTAAGAGTTTATTTAATTCAAATATGTTTGTAAGAGTTTGATCTATCACCTCGCAAGTTTATATTTGCCTTGTATGCAAGTATATATGAATATTATATTTCTTAAGTTGAACAAAGAAGAAATAAGGAATTACCACCTTGATCAAAAAGTTCCCCTACCACACCACTGTGTGGCGCTCCCATTGTTCCGATTTGAGTTCTGTTTTTTTTTTTGTTAAGTTGGTAAATGTGTTGTTGACATTCCCTCTAAATCTTAGCGTCATAACTTGACATTTGCAAAAGTTACGTAGCCAAGAGTACATCTAACATTGTGTGTGTTGGCGATTTTTTACAATTTTAGAAATGGAACAACGAACTTGTATTAAATTTTACGTAAAAAACGGATTTAATGGTGCGCGAACGTTGGAAATGTTGGAAAAGTGTTTCGACAACGATTCTCTAAAGAAAACGGTCGTTTACCAGTGGCACGAGCGGTTCAAAAGTCGTCGTGAGTCAATCGAAGATGATGAACGCAGTGGCAGACCATCGACATCGAAAACCGACGAAAACATTGATGAAGTAAAAGAAATGTTGGTCAATAACCGTAAATTAACCATCAGAGAGATAGCGGAGGACCTGAACATTGCCTAGGAATCCGTCCAAGACATTTTGGTTAATGATTTGGGTTTGCGTCGTGTAGCAGCAAAGATGATGCCAAAAGACCTCAATTTCATCCAAAAAAGAGACCGTGTTGACGTCGCAAAAGAGATGATTTGCGAGGCTGAATCCGATCCCACATTCATCAAAAGGATCATTACTGGAGACGAGACGTGGGTTTATGAGTACGACACGCAATCCAGACATCAGCCAAGTGAATTTGGTGAACCCAAATGAGCCGAGACCAAAAAAAACACGTCGTTTTCAGTCAAAAAAGAAGGTAATGCTCACGGTTTTCATGGACTACAACGGTGTAGTGCATCATGAACTTTTGCCAGAAGGCCAGACAGTAAACAAAGAGTATTATTTGGGCGTTATAAGACGTTTGCGTGAAGCAATTCGCCGAAAGAGACCAGAATTGTGGGCAGAAAACTCGTGGATTTGGCACCACGATAACGCACCGTCGCACAGTGCCATCATTAGTCGTAATTTTTTGAGGAAAAATGCAACAAACACCATCCAACAGCCACCGAATTCACCTGATTTGGCTCCCTGTGACTTCTTTCTGTTCAATCGAGTTAAAAAAACGCTACGGGGAACACGTTTCAGCAATCGAGAGGAAGTAATGGAAAAATCGCAGGAAGCACTGGTGGACATACCGAAAACTGAATATAAAAAATGTTTCGAGGATTGGATCAAGCGCTGGCATAAATATGTTGCAGTCGATGGGGATTACTTTGAAGGGGACAATATAGATTTAGATGAATAAACTTGTACTTTTAATTTTCTGAATAAATTCCGGAAAATTTTTGATCAAGGTGGTATTTCACTATTCCATTACTCAAAAATCGGATTCAAAAAAGGATACGCGTCCTAATCACCAGGGATGGATAACTAATCTCTACAATTTGAAATCCTAGGCAGAAAGTAACGTCTACTTCAGGAAACAGAGAACTTTTCATCACAAACTTAATGTCGCTGGCATATTGGCTATTGGCCTTCCTCAAGATTTAATTTGAAAGCAGAAATTTTCGAGGAAAGAGTTACTAAAACTACTAGGTTTCATATCTTTGCAATTAAGACGGACATTGTGATTTATTCCTTTATTTGATTTAGGACGCCTTTGGTCTGATATAGTATAGTAACCCTTTTCCAATGCCCATTCAGACCCTGATTTTATATTTCTATTTTGTTCTACAACATTAACATCTTTAGGTCAAACTAGTCTATCAGTAAAACTGTCAATGCTTCTTGAAATACTAAATAATAATTATTGGAGAACAGCAAGTAATGCAAAATTGCAAGTAATATAAAATTGGTACATCAGCGTGACTTCATTTATTTAACAATGCTCTATTACTGTATCCGGATTGAGTACGCGAGCATAAAAAGATTGTTTCATTCCACTGTACAGTTTAGTCTAACGAAATCGTACCTAACAATAAATCTTATTTTCATTACTTACGATTTGTGTTATATACTCGTAATATAGTATAAATGTACATTCGTAATCAAAAAATGAGCATTATATTAAAATTAAAGTATAATACAAACTAAATGATCATAAACATGATCTTATAACGAGTGACCAGATAGCAATGATATAGTTTTTCCAATTGTTATGTTTCAGCAGCTGTCAAAGTTAGCAATAACATCCAGCTGTCTAAATATTCAGAAAGGTTTGCCTTAAATTATTAAAAAATATCGAAATTCCGGCTCAGTTGAAATAGGCAACGTGAATTTCGTCGTGAGGTCAGCTGTCATGATGGCTTCAGTGTGCAGGCAATTCATCGCACTGTGGAAAAGTTTAAGCGTGCGTACACTCTTTTGGATCTTAAACCACCAACCAGGCAGAGATTGGTACGAGTAGGAAATGAAGAAAACATAGCCGCAATACTATATAGGCCAGTATCGAAAAAGACCCAGAAATGTCCATTCGGTGCCGATCAGCCGAATTGGACATCGCCAAAGAGTCAGCCCGCCTTATTTTGCGGTTGGATTTGAGCCCTCTTCCGTATTAGATTGTGCTGGTGCAAGAATTGAAGTCGGACAACCATAGACAACATCTTCTCGTACGAGACCCAGTTTTGACTCAGCGGCTACGTCAACAAGCAAAATTGGCGTTATTGGAGTGAACGCAATTCACAAGTGTTCGGCCAAGAATTAATTCATTCACAAAGATTGACTGTTTGATACGATTTATGGCGACGATTTATGGTGACATCATCGGACCTTATTTCTTTCGAAATGAGGAAGGAGATACCGTTACGGTCAATGGCCTTAGGTATAGAGCGTTCTTAACCAATTTTCTGTGGCCAGAGCTCGACAACATCGATATATCTGAGCTGCGGGTCCAACAAGACGGCGCTATATGCCATACAAGCAACGCAACACTCTAAGTTGTGAAGGAGAGATTTTTAACGATTTGACACCACTCGATTATTTTCTCAGGGGCTACGTCCAGTCATTAGTCTATGCTAACAAGCCAACCACTTTGGACGAGCTCGATGCCAATATTCGACACGCTATTGCTGGAATAATGCTGCACATATTGGATCGAGTCAACAAAAATTAGACCGACCGCTTGAAGCACTGCCAGCGAAGCCGAGACGGCCATTTGAATGATGTGCTATTCCACATATAATGGCATGAACGTAGCTTCAAAATAAAGCTAAAATCAGTTTTATATCTCACACCGTTGTTGTTCTATTTAAATTTGTTTCCTATCGTTCTTATCTGGTCACTCTTTAGGTTAACAAAAAATGTATTTATAGTTATTTTTTTTCATATCTACTCACCCATCATAAACTCTGCATGTTGTATTATTAATCCTTTTATCAGAATATCTTCTTCTTCTGTCTTCGAACAAATCTTTAATTGCAGTTACTCCAAGAACAAAAAGGACAGGTATCATTGCAACTTCTTTACCAAATGCATTGATTGCCGGAAACCAATTAAGCAACACAATGAATATAAAATATAAGTTCGCTACCCGATGAAATTGTTCCAACAAATTTTTCGGTATAAATGATAAAAGAGTATATTTAGTGGTCCGTATTTTATTACCAACGTATCGTCCATTCGGATGATCTCTCTTAGGTGTCTTTGCTGGAACTGTATGGTTTGGCACAACAATACGGTAACTACGTTCTTCAAATTTTTCACTCTGACATATACAAAATTTTTTCCACCACGGGGGCGTTTCTGAACGTCGCAATGTGTAAATCGATTCGGAACGGGAAGCTTGTCTTGAGTGACCACCACGAGCAGACGACGGAGCAGAAGGCCCAAAATCACGATTTATTATTTCTTCTTTGTGCCCGGGAGGAAGGATAAAATCTGTTTTTGAACCGACACGACTATGACCTCCTGATACACCTGCGTTAGGAGAATTGGTTATCTGGCCATGAGAAAATGCTCGTTGGTGTCCCTTTATTGCTGATTTTAACGGCCTACCACCAGGAGTTAAAATTGATCCGCCGCCATGACTTATAGACCGTGCATGTCCGCGACTCGTTGTTCCTCCAACGGCTAATAATGATTTTTCATGTTCTTCAGCTCCAGCAATTTTGTCAATCCTATTACCGATAACGTGCCCAGACCCACCAGGTATATTTGTTGCGGGGAAAACATATGTTCGTTCTGGCTCCAATGTACTCATCAAGGATTGTGCAGCAGACACTACCGGGGGTGCGCTTCGATTTGTCATGTTTACAGTTAAGAGTTCTAATACACTGTTGTTTACTTTTGTTGGCCCTGGTGTGCCGAATGTGGCTGGAGCAGATTTTTGCTGTACAGCGGTGAATTTCTTCCGTATTTCTTCGGAATTTGAAGTCATATTGACAAGACACCATTTAGTTAAACTTCATTTACTTATATTTATTAGGAATATGTTAAAGCATTTATTGCAGTAAATAAGGCCGTAATAAAATTTACATAGATGTCGCAAAGGCACTAATTAATCGTAATTACGTGAAATCTGAAAAAAACCGATTGTTCATAATTATTACAAAATCATATAATTATTATATCAAGTAAAACAATGCTTTTAAGGATAAAATATTACTCAGGAAGCAAACATACATACATTTGTATGTTCTATAAACTTTAATGAAAATTAGAAGGGCGAGTTGTTTTGGCCAATTCAACTGATTCCGTTCACGATATGTTGTAAATGAAAACGTTATGAAAAGAATTTGGTATTGAATCTGATAATCGGTGGGTGGCCGTGGCTCAAGTGGTAGTGAATTAACTTCCAGATCGGACATTTCGGCGTTCAATCCCAACCGCGCCGGAAAGACATTCTTTATTTCAGGCAACTAAAATCGCGTGAAATGAGTGGTTATATTCTAACAATAAGTCCAATTACACTAATAACTTAGTCTCCCCATTAAATGTTGGTTGCCACCCATGGAGCGAAATAACAACTAAGCGCAAACATCTTTCTTTTCTCTCTGTCCAATTTTTCAAAAAACTTACATGTGCTTCGTCGTTTTAAGAGTAGTTTAGTTAAAAAAAAAAGCGACAACCCCTTATTTTTCTTAAATTTATTTTCTAGCCTATGTGCATAGACGCTCGTTATAGTGACAAGAAAAGTAAATGTCACTTAAAATATGAACGATCCTTATTAAATTTTATATGTATTGGTCTGAACAACCAACCAAAGCAGCAAATTTGAATAAAAAAAAAATAAGTAAATTAGAAGAAAATGAAACAAGCTTGCGAAATGGTGCAGACATTTAGATACGAAACTTGGAAAAAATATGAAAACGAACATTTTTACGCATCGTTTGAACTGAAACCTTTGCCAGTTTTACTAGTTATTTTTATTTAATTAAGTATTAATATATAATATTTTTATCATAGCCACGATTTTTTTCCACATTACAAGTTTCAAAAATGTAATTACTTTTTGAGGGATTATAGGGCGAAATTTCGGTTACCCTTCTTTTTAGATTCGAAATACTGCATGCTTTGTCCATGGTGCTAAATTTAATAAGAACTGTAGATAACTGCTTAAATAAAATCATAAATATGGTATGTTACTAGTTCACTTTTACAACTGATAGTTGGAATGTCAATTCTACATCTAGAAATATCTTCAAAATCCAAAAAAATCCCGACTGATCTAAGCCGATAAAAAACATCGCTGATAAAGATGATAAAATATTGCAGGACTATTACTTTTCTCCAATTAAGAAACACAATTTATAGATTTAGTATGAGTTAAGAAAGAGATTGCAAAGTTGTGTTACATGTTACAAATGAGGACGTACATGTGTACATATATTCATACCAACGCACTGCCCCCGAAGATACATATAATATCAGCTAACAGATCCAGCAGAGCCATCTATAGCACTATTCAGAATTCGAAACAAAATATAATATAATAACCTGCTGGTTTTAGATGGAAAAAAGTAAAACGTAAAACAAAATAATATAAGAAAGTTTTGTGCATTTTTGTTGGCACATACCAAATAGATTTTGTTTGTTTCATGAAATAAATTTAGAGCTTGTAGGGGGACTCATTCAACACCTTGATTTAAACACAAAAACAAAAAGCTATCAATTTCTATGAGATTTTTTAGAATTTAAGCCGCCCTTATCTCAATCCATATACTCGTATGAAAATCATATAGTCAACTTTACACGAGTTATGTACATATGTTATTTTTATTGCGAAAAAAATGTTCTTTATATTATGCTAAGAAGGGTTTACCGTGAAAGTTTGCTTAGTCTCACGCCGATGGCGTGTGGGGTGCCTAAGAGAAAGCAAAAACTCTGCAGTGTTGACAGAGAAATGTCTATCAAACATAAAAGTTTACAGTAATAATCATCGGAAATCTGGATTTAAAATACATAAAATATACGAAATATAAAGGAAAAATAATAGCGGCGACGACGGACATGTTATGGAAGTCAGTAGGTGCAGTAAAGTGCGCGTATTCGCAAAAGTTTCAGTCCTAAAAAGTAATTCAAACTCAAGTTCGAAGAGGAGACCTCAAAATCCAAAACAGTTAATTTCTGATTACATTAACAATGTAATCCAAAACACTCATAGAGTGCACTGTCATGATAATATAAGAATACGCAAACATTTTAACATAAGTATATGATGCATATAAGAAAAATTAAAAATTGTTGTAATGAAAATTCATTTCTGCAAATTAAATTAATCAAAAAAATGGAAATATAAGAAATAAATTTTAATTAATGCATCTGCGCCCAAATATAGTAATAAAAATCCATTATTACTTCTTGAAAGATGTGCGATATTGCAGCAGCATTAACAAAACAACATAAAATAGAGCGAAGTGTAATGGTATTAATTCTATACTTAATTCTACCACGTAGTTTCGACTGACATTATTTCTATATTTGATTTTTCGACGGACATTATTTCTTAATTCTGCTTCTGATTTTGGTTGCCGGTGAAAGCTTAAAAAAGTGAAATTTTCTTGCTATCAAAAATGGGTATCTCTCCTTGTACGAATATTGCTTGTATTACAATGCGCATTATTGTATTATGTACAGCGCCATGAATAATATTATTAAACCTAATCACTCACGTTTAGTACTCACATACGAGGTTTTGTTTAAGAGAAGCACTGAGCCGAGCAGACACATCAACAATGTACCAATTTGTTAGTACTTTAAATTTTGTATTTGATAAATAAGGAATACCATATATTATTATTATTATTATTATTATTATTATTATTATCATTATCATTATCATTATCATTATCATTATTATTATCATTATCATTATCATTATCATTATCATTATCATTATCATTATCATTATCATTATCATTATCATTATCATTATCATTATCATTATCATTGATTATTATTATTGTTATTACTATTATTATTATTATTACTATTATTATTATTATTACTATTATTATTATTATTATTATTACTATTATTATTATTATTATTATTACTATTATTATTATTATTATTATTACTATTATTATTATTATTATTATTACTATTATTATTATTATTATTATTACTATTATTATTATTATTATTATTACTATTATTATTATTATTATTATTACTATTATTATTATTATTACTATTATTATTATTATTATTATTACTATTATTATTATTATTATTATTACTATTATTGGGAGGCAAAAGGCCCACGTGGCTACATGCCGTTTCCAGCTAGCATGAGCTGCGGGTTCCTAATGTCCGACTCTCACCTCCACGATCCGGTGCCCCGTGGAAACCCGAGCAACCCATTGTGAGATACAGTAACCAACCTGTGTGGATCGTGGGTCGGGGCCAACGAGAGCGGGAGACCCCATTGGAATAGATACCTGATGAGGGTTATGAAACTGATGACGACCTGGAATACGAAACCGGTACACGACCTCTATGAAATATTTGGAATAGATTGCCGAGAGCTGGTGGATGCAGTATTCTGTTACCTTAATACCCAAGAGTGACATCTTGGAGAAACGGCTTTCAGGCTAATGCTGCATCCGCCCCCGTCCCATTAAAACTGTGGCTAGGCTTTGAGTACGTTCCGAGTCCGTCGCCGTTAAGTTGGTGGTACAGGTTCAGTTGAGAATAACTCATGATTTTGCGCTTAGATCCTGGCTCTGAACATAGACTCTCATAAGGACCTATGTCAACCCTTGCGTGGCCTCCCTGCTTGCATAGATAACCACGGGGATTATTAGAAGCGACTGTACAACCGTACGAGGATAGCGGCTCAAAGCGGGGACCCAACAGAAAAAACATGAATAGAACACAAAAACAATTACAAGCAGTAAATAGAAACACACCACAAGCGCTAGAAAAAGAGAGTAGTGAAGAATGCGCAAGCATATTCAAAAGCAGTAGTAAGATCACACGTTCGCCCACACTAACACCAGCGGGCGCGAGCGTTAGTGATAGAAGTGAGCGAAAATTGCAATCGAGCACCACAGAACCGACACCAGCTCGTCTCTCCTCAGCAGCAAACAAAAACCCGCGAGAAAAAGACCAGGAAACTACACCGGTGCTGACAGAGTCCGTGATAGCCTACACCTCACCACGGCAAGAGTATATTGAGAAGATGAGGACCGCAGAGCAAGAGTCCTTAACCAAGTGTAAAGACGTGCTTCGAAAAATGAAACTGGCTATGACAAGGCAAAGGAATGTCAGCATGGACGTAAAATCGGGTGTCTCGGAACTAGAGGAACTGCTGGAGGTAATGGAAAGCTACAGGCGAAATTGGCTGAACACGGAGAAACAAACAACACGACCAAATACAACCTCTTGGAGCAAGAAGTGTCAGCCGGTTGTGGTAATAGAAGACACTCCAAGAACCGCAAAGAAAAAAAGAGTAGCAGCGAGCCCAGCAGAAACTGAATCGCTTAGACAATCCAACGAGAACGGAAGAGAAAAGTGGCATATAGTTACAAGGAAAAAAGCTCGAACACACGAAGAACAGAGGGACTCCAAAGAGGAGAAAACTCCCCAAAAACAAAAAACAGACGAGCAAAAAGGAAAGGAAACTACACCAAGGAATAGACAGAAAAAGAAAAAACAAGCCAAGCTCCGACCCGAAGCAATTCTTATTAAGCCGAGAGGCGAAGAAACATATGCAGGGATCCTAAAGGAAATACGCACCAGCGCAAACCCAGATGACTCTGGAACTGTCATAAGAGCAGTGCGTAAAACGAAAGGAGGAGACGTCCTCGTTGAGCTCGACGCCAAGACAAAGGACAAGGTAGCCTTTGGAAGGTCGCTGGAAAATATCTTAGGCGAAAAGGCGGTTGTTCGTAATCTGGAACCAAAAATAACACTCGAAATAAGGGATATGGACGAACTTACCACTGTAGAAGAGGTCCACCAAGCCATAAAGAACAGAGTTAGTGACCCCACATTAGACATCCGAGCTTTTGTCACTAAACAGAGTCGAAGTGGCCAACAAATTGCCATAGTAGAAGTAAACACTCGAATAGCCGAAGAACTAATGAAATCCCCCAGGATTAAAATAGGATGGATTCACTGCAGAATCCGCAGAAGGGTTGTAGTCCCATGCTGCTACAGATGCTTCGGGTATGGACACCTGCAAACTTCCTGCGCAGAAGTGGATCGAAAGAGCCTGGGACTCTGTATTAAATGCGGAGAACAGGGACACAAAAAACAAGACTGCACGAAAAGCGCAAGGTGCTGCTTATGCACTGCGCTTAAGAATCCATCACTAGGACTGGATCACGTGCCAGGGTCAGGCAAATGTCAGGTGTTTAGAGAGGCACTTGAAAGAGCAAAGAAAAGAAACGCCAAATCAGCAGAATACTCCAAGGAAATCTCCACAGAAGTCGAATGGCGGATGAGCTCCTAATCAAACTCATAACTGAGCTGAAAGCAGACATAGTTATCATCAGCGAACAGTATAAGAATAAAAAATGCCCAAACTGGATCACAGGCACACTGGGAACCGCCGCTGTCTGGATCCCGAACGCGACAAAAATTACTGTTAAAGACCAAGGCAGTGAAAGAGGCTTCGCCTGGATGAAATGCGCGGAACTCACACTAATAAGCTGCTATTTCACCCCAAACGAAGGCATAAGCGAGTTCCGAGAAAAACTGGATAGATTAGAAGACTTTATACAAGAGACAGAGGGGGAAGTGCTGGTCGCCGGTGACTTCAATGCTAGAGCACAGGAATGGGGTATGCCAAATACAAACTCACGCGGAAGGTACATACTCGAAATGGCCGCAAGAAGAAGTATTAATGTAGTCAATATAGGCAACACGTCTACATTTAGGAGACCTGGATACGAAGAGACAATCCCTGACATAACCTTTGCCTCAGAACAAACTTCAGCCAAGATAAAAAATTGGAGAGTTATAGAAGACTTCACAGGCAGCGATCATCAATACATCGCTTACGAAATATGCAGCCAAGAACGCGCCATCAACCCGAACCGAAGCCGAAAAACACGATGGAATGCCAATAGACTCAATGAAGAGCTACTCAGATCTGCACTCGAGGGGACCGTAAATACGACCGCAGAAATGGCGGGGAATGCAGAAACAAACACAGAAGCTACGATGCAGCTTATACGCCAAGCACGCAACGCATCGATGCCACGCGTCCATCTCGGGTACCAAAACAGAAAACCGGTGTACTGGTGGACCGACGAGATCGCGGCTCTCCGAAGAAAATGCCTACACCTGAGGCGCAGAGTCACCAGGGGGAGAAGAAGAAATGCGGAACTCAATGCAAACACTGTAACAGATTTCAGTAATGCAAGGACCGAGCTCAAGAGAGCAATAAAACAGAGTAAAAAGCACAAGTGGGAAGCCCTTCGCCGAGATGTGAACAACGATCCCTGGGGACTAGGCTATAAGATCGTAATGCGAAAGCTGGGAAGACGGATGACAAGCCCGGACCTCAGCGAAGAAAAAATGAGGAACATAGTGGAAACTTTATTCCCAACTCACCCCACCAGACCCCCTGACATTCCCATAACTCCACTAGAAGAAGTCCCACTATTCACTGAAGAAGAGTTGACTCTGGCGGCGAAAACCCTGCAGATCTGAAAAGCCCTCGCCCCTGACGGAATACCAGCAGAGATTCTTAAAAAGATAGCACAAATATCCCCACAACTGCTATTGAATATGTACAACAAATGCCTGCAAGAAGCGGTTTTCCCCAGAAGATGGAAAATGCAACGACTGGTACTAATCAGCAAGGGGAAAGGCAACCTAGACACCCCATCAGGCTACAGGCCCCTATGCATGCTGGATATCGCAGGGAAACTTCTGGAAAAACGCTGAAGACGCGGATAACAGCAGCCATACAAACAGCAGGAGGTTTAGCCGAAAGACAGCACGGCTTTCGAAAGGGCCACTCTACTATCGGAGCAGTTAGAGAAGTGATAAAGTCCACCCAAATGGCCCAACAAGGAAATCACCACTCAAGAAAGATTGTGCTACTAGCAACTCTGGATGTCCGAAATGCTTTTAACTCAGCCAGATGGACGGACATAATATACGCGCTCGAACACGACTTTAGCATACCCGAGTACCTCTTGAGGATGGTGAAAGACTACCTAAAAGACAGAGAGCTAATCTACGACATCAAAGAAGGCGCGCGGAGAAAGCAAATCACCGCTGGAGCAGCGCAGGGTTCAATTCTGGGACCCGACCTCTGGAACATCGCTTATGATAACATCCTTCGCATGGAGATGCCAGAAGACACGTTTCTAGTAGGGTACGCGGACGACATTGCCGCAGTGATAACAGCAAGGGATATTCATAATGCACAAATGAAATTAAACCAGGTGATGAGAAGAGTCCTACCCTGGATGCAAGAACATGGCCTAAGGCTAGCTGCAGAAAAGACGGAGATAGTCCTGCTAACCAAAAAGAGAATCCCGACCAGAGTTGATTTTCAGGTAGGGCAAGAGACGATCACCAGCAAGGAAGCGGTCAAGTACCTGGGGGTAGTCCTTAATACGAAACTCACCTTCTGGCAACAAATAAAGGGCGCATCAGAACGGGCTGCAAAAGTAACGACAGCACTAAGCCGACTAATGGCTAACATAGGAGGCCCGACGGCTAGCAAAAGAAAACTTTTGATGACGGTAACAAACTCTATTCTCCTGTATGGGTGCGAAATATGGGCTGAAGCCCTTCGCCAGGAGAAATACAGAAAACAGATGGCAGCAGTCCAAAGACGCGGTGCCTTACGCATCGCGAGCTCATATAGAACTGTACCAGAAGCAGCTATATTGATAGTCGCGGGAACAACCCCCATCGATCTCCTCGCAACAGAGAGAAAATACATATATGAAAGGAAATCCGAAATTGGAACGGAAGCAGCTGTTCTTGAGGCGAAAGAACATACGAAACAACAATGGCAGGAGAGATGGAACTCAGAACGGAGGGGCCGTTGGACTGCTACACTAATCAAAAGCGCTGACAAATGGGCACAACGAAAATACGGCGAAATAAATTACTATGTCACCCAGTTTCTAACCGGACATGGTTACTTCAGTAGCTACCTAAAGAAGATCGGGAAAGCCAGAAGAGCTTTTTGCCAGTACGGAGACTCTGAAAACGATGACGCGAAACACACGTTCTTCGAGTGCACCAGATGGTTAACAGAAAGAAGCGAGCTGGAACAACTGCTCGGCCCTATCACTCCAGACAACATCGTCGAAAAGATGTCGGCGAGTGCACGGAACTGGGATAGAGTGTGTGAATACACAGAAAAAATATTAAAAACCAAAAAAAGAGAGACAGACCTAGACGCGTCTCGACAATAACGAAGATAGCCTAACCGGCAAGAGAGCTAAACCCGCAAAAGAGAACAACACAAAATGAAAAAGCCGGTCCCCAGGAGGGGAAAGAAAACGACACCACTCTGAAGTAATACGAAAATGGTTTCCGGAGTGGATGGTGTCAAGATAAAAGGGGTTAAGGTGGTTTTTAGTGGGTGTGAGTCGCACAGTACTTGAAGTAGAGCGGGACTACTTCTCGTCGTTATTAGCTTTTCCACCATCCCCTAGGCCACAAAAAAAAAAAAAAAAAAAAAAAAAAAAAAAAAAAAAAAAAAAAACTATTACTATTATTATTATTATTATTATTATTATTATTATTATTATTATTATTATTATTATTATTATTATTATTATTATTATTATTACTATTATTATTATTATTATTATTACTATTATTATTATTATTATTACTATTATTATTATTATTATTATTATTACTATTATCATTATTGTTATTATTACTATTATTATTATTATTATTATTATTATTATTATTATTATTATTATTATTATTATTATTATTATTATTATTATTATTATTATTATTATTATTATTATTAGACTCAATGAAGAGCTACTCAGATCTGCTCTCGAGGGGACCACAGAAATGGCGAGGAATGCAGAAACAAACACAGAAGCGACGATGCAGCTTATACGCCAAACATGCGACGCATCGATGCCATGCGTCCGTCTCGGGAACCAAAACAGAAAACCGGTGTACTGGTGGACCGATGAGATCGCGGCTCTCCGAAGAAAATACCTACATTTGAGGCGCAGAGTCACCAGGGGGAGAAGAAGAAATTCGGAACTCACTGCAAACAGCGTAACGCAGTTCAGTAATGCAAGGACTGAGCTCAAGAGAGCAATAAAACACAGTAAAAAGCACAAGTGGGAAGTCCTTCGCCGAGATGTGAGCAATGATCCCTGGGGACTAGGCTATAAGATCGTAATGCGATGACAAGCCGGACCTCAGCGAGGAAAAAATGAGGAACATACTGGAAACTTTATTCCCAACTCACCCCACCAGACCCCCCGACATCCCCACGACTCCACTAGAAGAAGTCCTAATATTCACTGAAGAAGAGTTGACTCTGGCGGCGAAAACCCTGCACATCCGAAAAGCCCCCGGCCCTGACGGAAAACCAGCAGAGATTCTTAAAAATATAGCACAAATATCCCCACAACTGCCATTGAACATGTACAACAAATGCATGCAAGAAGCGGTTTTCCCCAGAAGATGGAAAATGCAACGACTGGTACTAATCAGCAAGGGGAAAGGCAACCTAGACACCCCATCAGCGTACAGGCCTCTATGCATGCTGGATATCGCGGGGACATTTCTGGAAAACCTGCTGAAGACGAGTATAACAGCAGCCATACAAACAGCAGGAGGTTTAGCCGAAAGAGAGCACGGCTTCCGAAAGGGCCACTCTACTATCGGAGCAGTTAGAGAAGTGATAAAGTCCACCCAAATGGCCCAACAAGGAAATCACCACTCAAGAAAGATTGTGCTACTAGCAACTCTGGATGTCCGAAATGCTTTTTACTCAGCCAAATGGACGGACATAATACACGCACTCGAACACGACTTTAGCATACCCGAGTACCTCTTGAGGATGGTGAAAGACTACCTAAAAGACAGAGAGCTAATCTACGACACCAAAGAAGGCGCGCGGAGAAAGCAAATCACCGCTGGAGCAGCGCAGTGTTCAGTTCTGGGACCCGACCTCTGGAACATCGCTCCATCCTTCGCATGGAGATGCCAGAAAACACGCTTCTAGTAGGGTACGCGGACGACATTGCCGCAGTGATAACAGCAAGGGATACTCATAATGCACAAATGAAATTAAACCAGGTGATGAGAAGAGTCCTTAGGACCTGGAGTCCTAAGGCTAGCTGCAGAAAAGACAGAGATGGTCCTGCTAAACAAAAAGAGAATCCCGACCAGAGTCGATTTTCAGGTAGGGCAAGAGACGATCACCAGCAAGGAAGCGGTCAAGTACCTGGGGGTAGTCCTTAATACGACACTCACCTACTGGCAACAAATAAAGGGCGCATCAGAACGGGTTGCAAAAGTAACGACAGCACTAAGCCGACTAATGGCTAACATAGGAGGCCCGACGGCTAGCAAAAGAAAACTTCTGATGACGGTAACAAACTCTATTCTCCTGTATGGGTGCGAAATATGGGCTGAAGCCCTGCGCCAGGAGAAATACAGAAAACAGATGGCCGCAGTCCAAAGACGCGGTGCCCTACGCATCGCGAGCTCATATAGAACTGTACCAGAAGCAGCTATATTAGTAGTCGCAGGAACAACCCTCATCGATCTCCTCGCAACAGAGAGAAAGCACATATACGATAAGAAATCCGAAATTGGAAAGGATGACGCGAAACACACGTTTTTCGAGTGCACCAGATGGCTAACAGCAAGAAGTGAGCTGGAACAACTGCTCGGCCCTATCACTCCAGACAACATCGTCGAAAAGATGTCCGCGAGTGCACGGAAGTGGGATAGAGTGTGTGAATACACTGGAAAAATATTAAAAGCCAAAAAAAGAGAGACACACCTAGACGCGTCTCGACAATAATGAAGATAGCCTAACCGACAAGAGAGGTAAACCCGCAAAAGAGAACAACACAAAATGAAAAAGCCGGTCGCCAGGAGGGGAAAGAAAACGACACCACTCTGAAGTAATACGAAAGTGGTTTCCGGGATGGATGGTGTCAAGATAAAAGGGGTTAAGGTGGTTTTTAGTGGGTGTGAGTCGCACAGTACTTGAAGCAGAGCGGGACTACTTCTCGTCGTTATTAGCTTTTCCACCATCCCTAGGCCAAAAAAAAATTAAAAATTATTATTATTATATATTTATTAACAATATAATTGATTACAAATTAATACTAACGTTAATTTAACGAGCAACCAGTTGTAAAGGCCTTCCGCTCTAAGGAAAAAAGAGAAAAGGAATATCACATTTTGTCTATAAAAGTTCGATTTGGTTTTTAATTCCAGCGAAGGTTTATTGCGAGTAATGTGTCGCTCGGATTAATCTGTTTCCGAACTCACAAATGACAAACAAGTATTGGTTTATTAAAAACATAATGTAATGTGTTAGAACAAATCACATAATTAATGGTCAATTCTAATCAAATAAAATTTGCTTCTAAATAATAATGACAACTATGCTCGCATATATTAGGAACAAACATGAGACTTTTTATCATATAGGTAAATTGAAACGGATACGAGAACGTGGGAAAAATTGGGCAACACCCACATTAGTCGCATATTTTCCTCACTTTGTTTGTCGTCTCTATTTCTAAAGTTAAACTATAAAGTTAAACTATAAAAGCGAACATTTAAAAATCTTCACTTCACAACAACTTACAGTTTGAATGTCGACTCAACGATTGCAATGAAGTACAAGTACAAGATTCGCATTACGATGAATACAATATCTCTATTCGTACCTTTAGTACAAGTGATGCGAATCAATGATGAACCTTAAAAAGTGCGGACATTACTAATACTCGAACAATGGATTGCGTTAATCGCAACGTAATCAATATGATCGGCAGTTGATCAGGACACAACTAAGTGCCTTGTAAATATGGAGATGCCGAAACTGTCGATTATCATTCTATGTAGAAAACTCAAGTTGATATCCTTTTTTGTTTTGGATGGGTTGTCAACAGCAGGTCAGTCTCTTGATCTTAACAGTCGGTTTTTAATGTGATTGTAGTTAACCCATCTACAACCATTGCACGAAAATTCTTTGGACAAAAAAAAGCGGAATATGCAAGTGTTAGTAATTCATTTCAGGTGTAGGAAAGCTGACGTTATTTATTTCACACCCTGACTAGTTCTGAAAAATCCTTATTGACCGTAGCTCCATATGCGTTAAAGAAGCTCAACCAAGGTATTTGCCAAGCTGACTTTTAATACCATACATTTTAATACCAATACATGCGCTAATAAGTTTCGCAAGTCAAAATCGATTGGACGAGTGTCAGTTGGCAATCAATTGGGACTAAATTAAGCATAAATAATGGATTATACATCATTCAGCACTGGTGCCTCCAAATCAAATACTAATGAAATGCTCTTAATTTAAAATAAGAGTAGAACTTACTATGCTTTTAGATATTAATTTTTTTGTCGCCAAAATATTCTTACGCCAAGTAAACAACTTGGCTTTTTCACCCTTAATTTTTTTTGTTAGGATATTATAAAATTTGGTAATCCTTTCAAACACACATCTTTCTTCTCTTAATAATGACTTTTGATTAGGTCAAAAGTACTATTCTGTTTTTTTAACTCCAACTCAACGTTTTAAAATCTGACTCCATGATAAATATTGGTAAACCTATTTTAAAGCAAAATTGGTGGATTCACAAGACGATGATCACGAGACAGACGAGGCAAGCCATTCTCTTTTCCTTCTATGAGTCATGAGTCCACAAAAAATTTAGACTTCTGAAAGAGGACGGTACAAGTGGTCACTTGGGAGGACGATATTTGCAGTATGTAATACTGGCAAACACTTGGATATTCTAAAATACCTAATGATGATATAGCAGTAGATAAGTTAGCCCACTATTAGACCAGAAGGGTAAGAAGTTACAGGTGATTAGAGAGGAAGTCATCGAGAAGACCAGTGAACAGCATATAACATTCCAAACTCTGTATAGCGAAATTATAAAACTACAAAAAATAAACTTAGAAGCAATCAACAAAATCAAAATTTTGAAGGAGAGTAAGGTTTTTTTATCAAGAGAGTTGGCTCTTTAGAAACGAGGCTGACCTTGTTGGAGCAGCAAGCAAAACAAATGTTAAAGAGAAAGTCTCTACATTATTGTCAGATATTAGCGGCGATGGTTGTATTGATAGTGCCGCAATTGAGTCATGTTACTTGAAAGATCTAAAGTCATAAACCAAAAACAAAAACAGTGCAGACTCCGTTGTGTGTGTTAAGTTCTCTTCATTGGCACTGAAATAAATATAACAACTATACGTGAGAGAAAACTCAATCTGTCTTCAAAGATTTTCGACAATCAGCATAACAACAGTATCGGCCACAAAATTTACATCTCACTGCCCACACAAGACCACTTCTCAATAAAACAAAGGAACTGAAGCAGAAAAGCAAATGTCAATTCGTCTGAATTCATCTGTGCTTGTTAGAAAAAAGGAGGGCGACAAAATAATTAAAGTAAATAGTTGGTGAATCTTTGTACAATTTAATTCATTACTGTTTAAAATACTAATGTCTAATATTAATACAGATAATTCTGAATTAGATCCTCGTACATGTCTTAATATTAGTAATAATTTTGTCTCATCTACTGTCAATAAGGACAATTGTTTGTGCATAGATCATCCTATCTCTCAGTCATTGTCAGCTTTCTGCTGTTTACAAAAATATCCGTAGCATAAGAAGTAATTTTGATACGCTTTTTTCTCTTCTAGTATGATTGAACCATTTACTAGACCTCATTTTTCTTTCCGAGATATGAATTTATGAAAATGAGATTTCTGATTACCAAAATTTAATACCAAATTTTATGTTCGATGCACGTAATAATACATATTGCGCTGGTGGTGTATTGGTTTTCTTTCAGAGCGGATCTTAGTTGTGAAATTGTCAAAACTACTTTAAGAGTGCTGATTTAATATGTGTTCGATGTGAAATTCGATATTATTTTATTTGTATCTATAGCCTTCATAGGTGTAGGATAACAGACTTTGTGGATGAACTTGCTTGCTTCTTGAAAGGTCAATCGTGCCAAAATATAATTATTATGGCAGATTTTAATATTAATTTATTGTCCAACTCATCTGATGTTGATAATTTTTTATCTGCTATGTCTTCATATGGTTTTGAATCTCTGTTATATCAACCTATGTTATGCGGTCAAATTCTTGCCCACGCATTACAAGATTACAACATTTGACCTAAAAATAATTGATCTTAGTCTGACAAGTATCCCATCTCGACTGCAAAGTATCTAGAACAATGAAGATCACACACAATGCATATGCAACAATTTACTTTAACGCTCTTAGATCAGCTTTGAACTTTGAATTCTGGGATGATGTTGCTTTTGACCTTTTTCTTAACAGATTACAATTTCACATCAGAATTTAATCATGACAAACAAAAAATTAAAATGTTTGAAACCATAGATGACAACACAACTTTTAAAAAGAATTCGACACAAAAAAAGGCTTTCCTCAAAACTTCTTATTCCCCCCAGCAATTTAAGGCTAAAAAGATATTATGAAAGGTTGTGTCATGGAACAAAAGCCGAAATCTCGCTTTGCAAAGATAATTATTATAGTTCAAAACTAGCTCAAATTTGAATAACACTAGAAATGAATGGCAGATTGTTAACGAGTTGTTAAATAGAAGTAAGACAAATGTAGATTTCGTTTTAAGTCGCAATAATGCACCAGTGTCTGAACCTGCAGAGGTTGCTCAGCTTTTTAACAATTTCTTCAGATGCCAATCAGTGGGATGTTTTTGTTATCCAAGAAAATCCGCAATTAGAATGTTTTTTCTTTGAACGTCTTACACCGTTTGAGATTCACTAAAAAGTTCACATTCCTCATCTAACATCTCCAGCAATGTTTTAAAAAAGATATCTTTTCATGTTTCTGATATTCTTTGTCATATTTTTATCAATTGCATTCAACGTGGAGTTTTTCCAGAATCGCTCAAGACTGCAATAACAACAAAAAAGGGTGACTCGACGAAGGTAAATAATTATCATCCGATTTCTCTTTTGTCCACGTTCTCTAAAGTTATCGAAAAAGGCGTAAAATCCAAAATGTTGTCCTTCATCGCTAGAACGAACTTTTTTTAGTGCTTCTCAATTCGGCTTTCGTCATGGCAAATCTACTGAGGATGCCCTGCTCAACCTAACAAGTGAATTAAATAAAATCCTAAATGAGTGATATTACCAAAGCCTTCGATATGGTTGATCATACAATCTTGTTAAAGAAACTTTATAATGGTGATTTTAGATGTTTTATACACGAGTGGCTTGCATCCTTTTTAAGAAACCGCAGGCAAATGTATCAAAATTAAAAATAAATTAAATGTGGTGTCCCACAGGGTTCGTTTTTTGACATATGTAAACTCGTTGTTCTCGAAACCGTTTAATGGTGAAATTACAGCTTTTTCTGATGATACAGCACTATCCTACTGTAATGATAATATCTGAACCTATGTTCAGAGTTAAATAATGACCTGAATGTATTCCGTAGATGGTTGAATCATCATAGGTGGATCATCAGTGAGAAAACCAAATACATGTTTTTTAATACAAAAGGGCCACACACACAGACTTGCCTTTGATATATCATTCGCTGGAATGACCCAGATTTCCTCTATACACAACAAATCTGATACCAGGGTGCTTTCGGATTAAATGCGTCAATAGCTTTAAGTAAAGGGTAAGCCAACATCTAGTGTGGAAGTTTTCATTAAATTAAACACACCTTTATTGTGAAATCAATGTATAATTTTATTGATTAATAAAGTTCGGTCTATGGCAATTATGAATGGAAAACATTCATGGACCACCACAGCTTCTGTTGCAAGCGTCCATGAAGAATTGGATGTTATGTTTGAAATCCTGAATTGTCGCCGGGTTATTGGAATATACCTAACTCTTCAAATAACCCCGCAGGAAGAAGTCTAAAGGTGTCAAATGCGATCTTCAAATTTCGTATGCAATTAATTGTTTAATTGATGGCTGGTGTGGGCGGTAGCACTATTCGGTTGAAACCAGAGAAACCCAATTGTTGACTTCAGCCATGAATTGAGATGCCTAGCTGGTATAGAACACTTTCGCTCACAGTGGTGATGTTTTGATGAAAGTTGTGAAGCAGTCATATCATATTAGCCTATACTGTCGGCTTCCAAACTTAAAATTAGTCTGCTATGGCGTGTTTCATTCTAAATTGCAGTACTGCATTTCTAGCTGGGGTGCTACCTACTCTAATGCTATTTGTCATCTGCTTATAAAACAAAAGCATGCAATTCGGAGTATGGTTAAGGTCAATCGTCGAACATATAGTTATGAGTTATTCAAGAACTCTGGGATCCTTCCTTTAAGGTATTTATACGTCTACAAAGTGTTAAAATCATTTTTTTTTAAATCGGGATACAACATGATCAGTTTAAATACAGATTATAATCTAAGCGGCAATACCAGAGATTTAGTAATCATAGCCACGATCCAAAAAGATATTTTTTCGCACTCTTACAGTACAATTGCTCCGCACTTATTTAATAAATTACGAGAGAGCCTTAGATGTGTGAGAAAGAAAAGTGTATTCTGTAGTAGTATATTAAACAATGGCTTTTCTCATATGACCATACAAGCATAAATTATCTTATTGATTTGAATTGATACGTATTCGATCTATATTATATTCCCCTTTCCATATTATTACTATTAAATTTTTGTACTTTCCCCATCAACTGTTGTTAAACATTGCTAAGATTCAATTGATACAATCGCCAATTGTCCTTCGGGCAATAGATTTCTATCTAACTATTTCATTTTATAGAATTAAAGCTTTGCCATATTTAGGTGTATTCTTTGAAATAAAGCGAAGTTAAATATAAAATATATAATGGTGTTCAGCAATCCCTAAGAAAGACCGCGTGTTCCAGATCTAGGTGTGAATGAAAATGTGATCCTTGACTTCTCATGAAATCGGAATACAGCGGATAACATTCGACCCTTGATGCTGAAAAGTCGGAGGAAACTAGGTCGGCGGGACATAGGCGTTATTTTCATTTCTAAGGCTGGAGAGCCAGCCCCACCTCTCCAAAGCACTTTGAATATTTCCAGAGGAATGTCCGAGAGCTATAAATGTCATGGTCACTTTCTTCACTCGCAACGAATACCTACTCGCTAAAAATTGGATGCCCAGAGAGATCCAAATGAATGCTTTCACTATAGAAGATCCAAGGACGGAAGAACGGGGCTCAGCATAAAATACAATTTTTGACTGCTTATTATTCCTTGACGAGGAGAGCACAATACTACTACGTTTAAAGGTTCAAAAAGCAGTGGTGTCGAAAGTAGGACGTAACACAGCAAGCGTTCCAAAAATATATCCTCTAGTCAATCTACCCAACATACATCATCCATGGATTCGATCCATGGATCGAAGTACGTGTAATAGTGAAGTCAGTAAGGTCCATGCGTAAGATGCGTGGGGCGAGGCTAAAGATATCCGTAATGGGACAAATTTCTGAAGCGCATATAGCTTTCCAATTAAGGCTTTTCACCAGTTTTAGTGTGGACTGTTTTAGTCCGATGAAGTATAGTAAATTACCACAGCAAAGGGGTACGTGATGATGATCCACGCTGCTCAGATTGAGGCTTTTAATAACATTAGTTTAGGTAAATGCGGAATGGCTTTACACCGTAGTCATTTTTATTGATTGGATAATGATAAGAATAAGTATATTAAGGACTGAAACGAATAAAATTTGGAAACTTCAAAGTAAAAAAAAAAATATATTTTCATAATTCATGTAAATTTTTTTATTTGCTTTAAAACTCTGTTTTTATTAAATTCATTCACAATTACAAAAAACAAAAAAAATTATTTGGGTTCCCATCTTTTCTCAACTTCTTTCGAACGTCCTTCACAAGGTTGGTGAGAGATACATCCGTGATCTTTTTGGATGTTCTTTTCCATTTAGCACTAACATCTTTTACGTCCTTTTCTCACTGCTCACTTTTTCTCAATTTAGCTTTGACCAAAGCCCAATACCTTTCAATGGGACGGCAGTGTGGAACATTGGGTGGATTCATGTCTTTTGGGACAAAGTCGACATTTTTAGCAACAAGAAAGCTCAACGACGCATGAGCATAGTGAGCTGAAGCCAAATCTGGCCAAAATAATGTTGAACCCTCGTGTTTGTTTAAGAAAGCTATCAACCGTTTTTTTAGGCACTCGTTAATGGACACTTCACCGTTAATTGTTCCCGTTGTAATAAACGATGAGCTTCGGTGTCCACATTGGCAAACGGCCTTCCAAACGAGATATTTTGACCCGAACTTTTCCATCCCAATCGGTGTTGTTGATTGCGAAAGAATCTCAGCTTCAAACGAGTTGTAACGCTGCGCACCTGGAAGAGTAGTAAAGTCGGCTTTGACATAAGTTTCGTCATCCAAAACCAAGCACGCTTTATTGTTGCCGATCAACTCGTATAGCTTTCGGGCTCGTGTGTTTATGACTTTTTTTGCTTTTCAGTAACTTTTGGTATTTTTTGTTTTTTTCGTGTTTTTAGACCGTTACGTTTTTTAGATCTTTTCACCATTGTTTGGTTGGTATTACATTTCCGAGCAATATCTCTGGATGACATAGTCCGGTTTTTTACGACGGTACCCACTATTTTCCTGTCCAAATTTGTATCATGTGCTCCACTTTTAGCTCCACTTTTTTGTTTTCGCTTAACTGTCAACGTCTCCAAATATCGTTTAATAACAGAATCCACTGTACTGCGTGCTATGTTTAAATGCCATTTGTCGATGATCTTTTTACGGCGTTCCTCTTGACTCATATATTTTATAAATATTTTAAACCGCACCGAACTAAAATCAATAACAAACTGAAACTAGAGAGTATACAGGCTAATTTGGGTACAAAATGCGATTGCAATTTTTATGCATTGGAAGTATAGCCCATATAAAAATTTACAGATCTTATTCGTTTCAGTCCTTAGAGGGATGGAGACCGAGCTAATCCAGCTTACAGCTAAGTGCGAGAGCATCCTGTGAAGGTTTATCCAAAGTTTTTCGCCGGGAAGGGGAATTGTTAAGTTTGGATATAGTTCTAAAGAAACACTACTGCCCTGAAAGCATTTTATGAGAGAAACAAATACAGCAAGCTTTATAACCGACGTTCTTAACATCGAGTTGGTTGGTACATGGAGTCCTTCCGAAAGTAATTAAACGCACCAAATTGCAAAAGATTTGAAAGGCGGTAGCAGTGGGGAAATCATCAAACCCATGTTGAATTGCTCGGTCTTGGAACTTATAAAGACATATGCTGGTCTCAACGATGTTGTTCGAACTGCTGATTTCCAAGTGCCTAATGGGTCAATCAAAAAGAAAAGTTTAGTAAAAATGCCAAAACTAGGCAAGAGTCTGTAAAGCACGTTTTCAAGGTGTTCTGTATAAAATATCAAAAACTTTGGTGGAAAAATGATTATTAGGGGGACAAATTGAAAAATACATCCCCTTCAAGGTATAGCGATTTTAAGCAAAGTCTTGCGATGCCATATTTTTCCTCCTATTGAACATGGCATCTTTAGATTTGTGCTTGTTTGGTATATGTAAATAGGATTTCGTTGAATTAATTATCACTGATTTCTGGTTGATCATTTTTACATATCCAGAGAGCTTTGCACATTTGATATGGAAGAAGATTCCACATAGTCCTTTGCATGGTAAATAAGTACCCCTTTTCAGGGTTCCATCACACTCCATGCACATAATTTTCACTAAGACTCATATACACGTCTGTGTCTCACACCACGTACAACGGTTATGTGTACTTAAAATGTCTCAAAATTTTGATCTAGCGTCCTTCTAGCAAATATTATTCAAGTTTAACAACAAATAAATTTTTTTGAAAACCCCACACTCTTCTAAAGAGGAAAAAGAGGTCGATTCTGGTAATTGACCCTTTCTTCGCAGCAGCCTTAGATAGAGTTTTGGGACAATAAGAGGGCTCAGAGAAGCGTCAATTTTAGATTTGTTTAATTGCATTATGGAAAAAAACACTTTGTGGGCCAAAGCTTTATTATTCGGATCCATAAGGACGGATGAACCTTTATTTACCAGAGCTGAGATTATTTTCACAATAGGCACTCTTAGGTAGAAGGTAGCCTTAATACATAAAACAGTGAGAAACTCAACACAAGTTCAGCGTCAAACATACGAGATTCAACATATTCTCGATATCGGGGTGAAGCTGTGGTTGTATATATAAATTGACATATTTATCAAGTAATACTATTCTTTTAGTGCATTCATGTAAAATTGCATATAAATGTGATTATTAATTCGCGTTTTATCTCTAGTTAAACAGAATCATAATGGCAACTGAGACGATGATGGTGAAAATTGAGCATCGCGCTGTAATTAAATTTCTCACTGAGCAAGGAAAAAGACAAAAAACTATTCATGAAGAGATGGTGGCTGTTTACCAGGGTTCCGCACCTTCATTATCAACTGTGCAAAAGTGGTCAAGTGAGTTCAAGAGAGGCAGAGAGAGCATTGAAGACGACCCCCGCTCCGGCCCCCGGCTACTGCTTGTACGGGAGAAAGCATCAAAGAAGTCGAAAAACTTGTTCTTGAGGATGCCCGAATAAAGGTGAAAATGATGGCATAGATCACCAAGCTTTCAATTGGTACCATTCACACCATTCTTCATGACCATCTTAACCTTTCAAAGGTCAGTGCAAGGTGGGTGCCACGAATGCTCACAGCGCCTCAGAAAAAAGTGAGAATCGCATGCTGAAGAGAGCTTTTGGAGATGTGTAGTGAGAACGCGGACGGTATTATGGATCGAATTGTTACTGGGGACGAAACATGGGTCCACCACTATGACCCTGAAAGCAAACAAGAGTCCATGCAGTGGCATAAAAAAGGAACAGACCCCCCGAAGAAGTTCAAAGTCACTCCGTCTGCCGGGAAGCTCATGGCCACAGTTTTTTGGGACTCAAAGGGAATATTGCTCATTGAGTGCAAAAAAAAAGGTGAAACCATCAACGCCACATCCTACGCTTCCACTTTGCATAATTTGCGGGAGGAAATTAAAAAGAAAAGACGGGGTAAACTCGCAGCGGGTGTGTTGCTTCTTCATGACAACGCTCCTGTTCACACGGCGCGAGTTTCCAAGGCTGCTGCGCGAGATTGTGGTTTCGAAGAAATCCAACACCCACCCTATAGTCCAGACCTTGCCCCTAGTGATTATTTCCTGTTTCCGGGTTTGAAAAAATGTCTTCGTGGAAAAAGATTTTCGGATGATGAAGAACTCAAGTCGGTATTTTGCAGAGAAAGAGGAAATTTATTCTTTTGAGGGTTTAAAAAAGCTTATCTCAAGATGTAACAAATGCATTGATGTTAGGGGAGATTATATTGAAAAAACAATTTAAATTGAATTCGCATTTTCCTTCATATCGATACCGAGAATATATTGAACGCCCCTCGTAATAGATAATAAGATAATTAGCCCATCTCAGTTGCTTCCAAGGTTCAGAATTAAACCACTTTACCCGAAATTTTTGAGAAACCCGTTACCAGAACTACTAAGTAACGTACCCCTGCATTGAAGATTGGGTATTGTGCGCCAGCAGAATGACACCTCCGCACACTATTGCCATACAATTAATGATTTTATCGTGACGGGTTTTCTTCAGAATCTGCGGTATTTGGTTAATTATCCCCTTATCAGGCCTGCAACCAAATAGATGTAGTCTGATCACATTGTTGGCAAAAGTCATCAGGCGCTTACACAGTACGGCAAACCAGATTTTGCATGCAATGATAGTTGGCGCAACTTAGGTCTACTTTCTTGCGGATCGAGCAAACGACGCTAAACTTCCATGGATAAGGCATACTTTTCCCGGCCAAATCTTCTAAATAAGTGTGTTTGTTGCATTTAAATTTCAACTGTTAATTTCTACTTAATTTCTACTATTTTTATAATTTTAAATCTTGATAAGTTCGAATACTATTTTAACATATGATATGAATGTTTTCCTTTTATTTTTCTGTTCTATTCTGAGTTAATGATTGAGTTTTTGTCAGCGGTATAGGACGTGTTCAATAGAATAAACAGTTCCCACAGTGGGAAAATTAATAATAAAAACAAAATTTCGTGAACAAAACTAATAAAATTGCTAAATAAATTGATCGGTGAGGTAAAATTCCAGATTGCCCTAAAGGCGGTGAATCGGGTATAAGATCCGAGGGAGGTTGTGGGAAAATATTTCACTCAGTGTTTAAGTTCGGCGGTCTGGATCAATACAGCATTCATATGTTAAACACCAATGCAATGATAATATATATGTATGTGCGAAGAGTGCGTTCTATACACACATAATATTGAGTTGAAATCATCTAAAAGAGTCAAACATGAATTCAAAGAGCCACTCAAAAACAAAACAGAAAACAAAATCAGAAGTTTATTCGAAAAAAACTGAGTTAAACATTTAACGGCTTAATAGAAGGACACGTAAAAGTATTTAATAAACCCTTTTCCGTTAAATTAAATATAGAATAGGATAGATATCCCGTGTATAGAAGTTTAAATGTTCTAAGATGTTTCAAGTGCTGGGGTTTTAACCACACCTCAAGTCACTGTAAGGAGCGCAACCAAATATGCACAAAATGCGGTAAGTCAGGACATGCTTTCAGGGATTGGAAAAACGAAAATATAAAATACATAAACTATTTAAAGGCAAAAGAAAATTTGGATTTGCAAGGCATTGATATAAAGCTTGACTGCAGAGATAGTTGTTGCTCTATATTGCAGAGAAAGTTAAAAAACGGGGGAGAGAGGTTAGAACATTGGCAACTAACTAAATTGTGTTATTGCTGTTCGAATGTATAAGGCCGTATTAGCAGGTTTAATCAAATTGAACTTTTAGTCTAGGATAATAAATTTAATGTGTTAGTATTTTACGAGACCTAACACATTGACTAAAAGCAGAAAAGATACTGAAGTTAATCTTCCTGGTTATCAAATAAAGCGCTATAGTACGAGTAGTAATACGAGAGCAGTGGTCTTCCATATACAAAATGGGCTGCATTACAATTTTGTAAACGAAATAAAGATTCAAATGAAAACGTGGTGCTTATGCATAGAAGTAGTCATGCCTTATTATCTTGCTATTACAGTAGTTTTGTACAGATCTCCAAGTAGTACTGTAGAGTTTTGTTATATCTTCTCGGAATGGTAAAATACCACAATTCTAAGATAGTTATATTGGGAATTTTAATATAGATATAGATCTTTTGTGCCATAAATATACGTACACTTACACATTCGTGAACGAAATTATATTAAATAATAATTGTCAACAAATAATTAACCAACCAACAAGAATTAGTGCATCTACAAAATTATAAGAAAGAAATAAATATATGGGCAAATAGCTACATCAACTGACTTGAAATGAAATGACCATAAGTCAATTATTGGAAGGGTTCCGGAGGTTAACAAATATCGACAACACTTATGCTACAAGACGTCCGAGCATGAATAAAAATTAAGTCAGGGCATAGTAAATGGTTTGAACTTAGTAACTTAAAGTGCAAAAAATGCACCTTTACAAAACAGCAAGTTTATTCAATGGGGAGGAAGATTGGAAAAATTATAAGTGTATGTACAAGAAAGACCTGTAAAAACAAGCTGTAATTGGCCAAACTACATTTGTAAGGACATTGAATCGTGTTATAACCAAAAAGCAATGTGAAAGACAATTAGACCCCTGTGTTAAAGGAAGCAGAAACAGAAATAAATAAAGTCCTGTTCGATGATCAATTAGAGAAAGACAGTTTAATAACTGCCGAAAAGTTTAACTTGTTTTTCATAGAAAGTGTGGATGTGATAAATAATTCGATACTCGTAATTAATTCATTGTGTGATTTTGGCTTCCCTGGCGCTTAAATTTTCTTCAATGTTTTGATGTTCATATTTAAAATGAAATACAACTTGGTGCCGTACTACTTGTCACCGAATTTAAAATATACGAGAGACGAGCAACCATACATATTAAAAATCAACAACAAAATAATTTAACGATTTTTTTCTAAATGTGTGAATACATTCGTTTGTTCTTGCTCTTGTCCGCATACCGAAAAAGTTTTATCAGTTTCCCATTTTAGATTACTTTTTCATTAAGTACATTTTTTAACTGAAAACACCTGACCTACGTACATGTGTACATATATCTGTATATGCATAGTGTGCAATAAAAACAAAATCCGACAAGGTAATAACAATATAACTTTAATCAATGTGCCTTAGGTGGCAATAGCCGTTTTTATGAATGCAAAATATACATATGAATATGTATCCATATTTATGTATTTATATGCATACAATACATGTATATACGCACATATAACACATATATAATTGATATAAGTACCAACTTTTTTGCTTCGAAATTCGATAACGAAGTTTATATTCGATAAAAAAGTTTAGAATAAATTTTGTCGACGTGGTTCTTAGTTTTTTTTACAGACGTATGAAGGAATATCTAAAGGGAAACAAATTTATGTTTTATTGTTGTGGACAATCTACACAAATCTGCAATAATAATCGGTTAAAATAACATTGAAATCATTCCATACCAAAAAATATATAATGATGTCACGAAAAGGCAGCACAGCATCAAATATAGCTAGATATCATAAGAAAATTAGACCTACATTTGTCAACGACATGCTTCTGGCTTATATATTAAAATGTACAAAGCTCGACTGGTTTTCAGTTGTCATGTCGTATCGGATTCAGAAGAACCTGAACAAATTTTGTAAAAATGAACATAACAGCGTCAAGTAAACATTCACTTAAAGAATGAATTTACAAAGCTTTGCTAAATTAATTCATAAACTTTAACTTTTTTTCTATGCTTTCACTATTTTTGCTTTTCAAATGAAAAAAAAGAGGTAATTTTGAACAGATTTGCACTTGAGTTTTTCTTAATAATTTTTCTGATCTATATTATTATTGACTGAATTTGAAATTTAGTTAAAAGTCACAAATTAAAAACTGTTTTGAATTTTCACTTGTGGCAGCAGCCATAAATGGTAACCTTACTACATACACGTAGCATAAGATTCTTGTTACACTTTTTGTTTCAATCGCCACGAAAGAGGTGTTTGGTAAAAAAAATATTAATGTTTGGCTAAAGCACTTAATAGGAAAATCATAAATACCGAAGTTTTGTAACAAAAAGAATTAATATTTTATGGCAAGCTAATTTAAAAGCTCGCCAAAGAAAACCGAACACACTACCCAGAACGAAATATTAGAAACAACTGTTTTTCAGGAAGAAAAAAATGACGTTTACATATCATGTATTCTTTCATTCATGTTTTCATATCATAAGGTGACGTTTAATTGTACCAGGTGTTGTAAAGCGGGGGATGTTCATGCAACGATGACTACAAAATTGGACCGAGGTGTACTCAATTTATTTCGTTCTGAGTAATACGTCATCAGAGATCTTCAAATTTGACAGTACGTACTGAAATTTTTATAAAAGGCCATTATCAAAACTAATGGTTAGGCCCCGTTTGTATGGATACTCTCGACTACGTAGTGGGTAGTCATGCTGTGTATACAGACCACGTTTATATGGTGACTCATGAGTCTGTCATGCCGATAGTATTTAGGTGAGAAGACTGAGGAGTAAGGAGAGAGGGACATTTGCGAAGAATGTATAAAAAACGAGGAAAGACACATTCCACAACCGAAATGTTCCGTCCCTATTCCACTTTATCATTATTAGTTCCATCGTTGGGTAGTGAATTTCGCGGATAATAATGAGTATTTGGGCAAGAGATGTTGTGTCCAATGCAGAAGTGTTTCAATTCACTTATCCCCCTTTAAACTTTATCAATATAGTAGAGGAGTGAGCACTATAGTGTGCAAACACGACATAAATGTACATTATTGTTGCCAAACGCGGTCATCGAAACAACATCACTGAAGTCTGCCGTCCAGGGCAGAAAAAAAAATGGTTCTGGCAACGGAGGTTTAGCGTGTAGATCGTTGCCGTGAGAAAATTAAAGCAATTTTTTAAGTTCCTTTTTTCTATTCTATCTTTATATTTTTTTTCTCACATGTATATATGTATATAAATCACTGAAAAAAATAAATTAAAAGAGTTAAACTAAAAAAGACGAAAGTATTATCTCTCGAACGGCTCGAACACTCTTAAAAAATTGCATTAACTGCTGAACAGAACAATCACTTCGTGCCCACATTTGAAGGCACACAAACATCAAATCCAACCACAAGAATAATCTGCAAGAAGACGATTACCTCCTATCAGCCACCGCAGCAAAGGAAGCTATTACGATAACAGTAGCCTGTAAAATAGCCATCACCTCGAGTCAAGGGAAAGTAAGGTAAGTGTCCGCAATGTCTAATAAAAGCCACGATCCACACATTCTCTTCCACCATTGAATGATCACAAATTTTTAGAGTATAACTGCAAACTATGCGATGAATCAGACAGCGCAAGTGACATGGTCCAATGTGATCTTTGTCCCCAGTGGTTCCATCAAAAGTGTGTAGGCGTAACCAGCGACATAAGGTTAAAAAAATGTATGTGTCATAATTGCAAGAAATCCGATAAAAAATCTTCTCGTAAAGTAGGCAGGGATTCCAAATCTTTAAAAAATCAACTATTACAACGGAAAATACAGGATGTAGAAGAAGCTGTAGAACTATTGCCAACAACACCTGGCGTCGTAAACTTGAGAAAAAGCGAGCGGAAACAACTTGTACCCACCTTTATTCCTGGCCCACCAGAACCAGCATTTGTACTTAACGTCATCAAGAAAAGAAAAAAACAAAAAACCACATCCGAAGTTGCATCATCGTCATCTTCCGCAAAAATACTATCACTGAAGTTAAAGCGGCTGGAAGAAGAACAAAATTTAAGGAAACAACGCGATGAAGAATACCTTACGAAAAAATACCAGATATTGGAAGAAAATATGTCAAGGTCAAGTCAGTGCTCCAGTATGCACTCAGATTCTAGGGACAAAGTTAAAAGTTGGCTTCAAGATGTTGACTCGCGTAATGAGAATCCGAAAGAGAATGCAGAAAATGTCACACTCAACGACACGTTGGCTGGATCTATTCAGACGGAAACCAAACGAAAAATGGACAATCAATCCAACGTAAGAGAAGAGCAATCAAGGAATATAATTACACATGCTAAAGCGCCAAATGCGAGACAAGTAGCAGCCCGTCATGTCATGCCCAAAGAATTGACAAGCTTCAGTCGCAAACCTGGTATACAAATGATGAAAATCTGATAAGGTTGCAAAGGTGTCTTCAAGATATAGCATTTGAATCAGTCCGTTTTCGTTTCATGTTACCGCAACAAGTGCCAAGTGTTATCGAAACCTTAAGAGTGCTCTTTGGAAAGCCGGAAAAAATAATCGCGTCATTAGTGGCAAAGATCAGAAACGCCCCGGCATCCAAAGCTGACAAATTAGAAACTATTGTGACCTTTGCCTTATTAGTGCAAAACATCTGTTCAATAATGGAAGCAAACAAGCTGGATAGCCATTTGAATAATCCGTGCCCACTCCAAGAGCTGGTCGATAAATTACCCGCGTCTATTAAGCTTAACTGGGGTATTTATAAGTAGTGTCAAGACGAAGTTAACCTCACACATCTAAGTAAATGTTAGTCTTAGCCGCTTCAGATTTGTCACCGAGTTCCCAAGTAGAAAGCCGATATGAAACAAAACAGAAAAGGTTTGTAAATGTTCATAAACAGGAAAGTGAACACTCTCACCTATTAGGGAAATGCAAAGCATGTTCTGACGAATGTCGATCTTTGCAACACTGAAGTGTAGTGAAAAATAATAGCCTTTGTCGCACCTGCTTATACTCGTATGATCATAAAACATTTAAATTTATCGGTTCCACGGCGAGTTAGAGAAGGTTCTGAAAAGGAACCTATAGCAACGAATAGGTTGGACGATAAGTGGGACGTACTTTAGCCCAGATGCTCCGAATGGGAAATTTCAACATTTCCACAGCGTACACAACTGCGATTTGTGCGAGTGTCAAAAGGATTTAGACGGTAAGATGTATGACTTGGTGAAGGAATACTTCGTCCTTGAGAACATTAAAAGGCAACCGAGAATGCTTTCGAAAGAGGACGAGATTGCATTCACTGTAAACCACTACCACATGTCAAAATAACCGATATACAGTTCCGCTGTTATGGAAATATAAAGAAGGAAAAATGGCGAACAACAGAGCTGCGGGCGAACGACGACCTGAGTTATTGGAAAAAAAATTATCCAGAGCTCATATACTAAAAATGATATTAGACGAACAAATAAAGGATTATGAAAGAAAAGGTTACTCACGCAAACTCTCATCAAAGGAAGAATTAAAAAAAAATAATTTGACTTGGTACCTCCCCATATTTCCAGTTGTAAACTCCAACAAGCCAGAAAAGGTAAGAATGATATGGGACACAGCAGCGAAAACAAAGGTGGCATTGTGTGGAGACATCAAAGAGATGTTTCAATAAATTCGCATAAAATTACCTTTCGGTTCAATTCAAGTTGTCTTGGACGGTTTCAAGTCTGATATTCACAAAATAAATGCTGGTGTGCCCCAGGGCTCCGTTCTGTCTCCGACACTCTTTTTAATTTTCATTAATGATCTCTTGTCTGCTACTTCTAATCCAATTTATTCCTTTGCTGATGACAGCACTCTCTGCTTCTCATATTCGTTCCCGGACTCACGCCCCTGCTCTTCGGCTGTAGAACGGGAACGGCAGCGTATGCTAAGCTCATTAAATTCCGATATTAACAGCATAACCAACTGTGGAACTATCAACCGAGTTGAATTTAATGCTTCCAAAACTCAATGCTGTCTGCTGTCATTAAAGCGAAATTCAAATACCCAGCCATTATCCATGAATGGCACTTGCATCGTCGAAACCGATAAACTTTCCGTTCTCGGTATGTGTATCAGTAACAGCTTACGTTGGAATGACCACATATTCGATGTCGCCAAAAATGCTGCGAAATGTCTAGGTTTCCTCAAGCGATGTAAGAAATATTTTACCCCCTCTGATCTGGCCTCAATATATAAGGCATTTATCCGCCCAAAACTGGAGTACAATGCCCACATCTGGTCAGGTGCTCCTAAAACATCTCTGCACCTGCTAGATAGGATTCAAAACCGTGCGATAAAACTCATTGGTGATACTAATATCAGTCAATCAATTGACACCCTCGAACACTGACGAAATGTCTCCTGTCTCACCTTGTTTTATCGCTATTACCACCACCAGTGCTCCATTGAAATCGCCAGTAGCATTCCGCCCATTCAAACTTTCAACCGTAACACCCGTCTCGCTATGAATGCTCATCAGTATACCCTCAAGCCCATTTTCGGTCGTACTCTAAAATATCGTGATTCTTTCCTAAGCCGTACAACTCGCTTATGGAATGCCCTGCCGATCTCTGTGCTTCCTGGTCGTTATAACTTACAAACATTTAAAAACAATGTACATCGGTACCTGTCTTTTCTTCCTCCCTAAATTTCCTTCGCCCGCGCTGTGTACGAACATTTTAAGGGTATAAAACCCCTTGAGCGCGCGCTAATTATAAAAAAAAAAAAAAAAAAAAGAAGATCAATCAGCTCAACGTTTTTTATGGAGAAATCCCGACATGAACGAAGTTGAAATCTTTGCTATGCAGGTGTTGATATTCGGCGCAACATGCTCTCCCAGTTGTGCGCAGTACGTGAAAAATCGAAATGCAAGAAGATATAGCCAACGATATCCAAGAGCAGCTGATGCAATTATCAATAAACATTACGTTGACGATTGGCTTGACAGCGTTAATACAATGGGCGAAGCAATTAAATTAGCAAAAGGCATCAAATTCATACATAGACGGCTTTTACACAGCGCATGTTTAGAGAGATTCAAGATTCAAAATTTTCCCGATACACGCCGGGCAATATTTCCTTTGCATGTTTTTGGCATTTCTTTTTCTCCTTCTTCTTTCTTTTTCGCATTTGCTTCATTACTTCTTTGACTGTTGTTACGAGCACAACATTTCAGTATAGCGGATGAATTTAAATGGACCAAAGAATTAACAAACGAGCTCATTTTCTATTATGAAATGTACCTGTCCGAACTGCACTCGGTATCTATGCAATAAATAATCATTTCTGCAGAGTCCAATAAATTGTTTAGTTCTGCAAATGCCATTTTTGCTTTCAGCTATCAACACGGAGCATCAAAGATGAAATGAAAGAGAGCTGTCAAATAACATGAAAAATCAAAAGATGAGAAAAAGGCTTCGTTTAAAAATGCGCGCATCACAGAAGGACAAAACAAAAGAAAATAACCAAAACATGCGCATCAAATTCATGCGCTGTGTAAAAACCGTCATAGCAACGCGGGATATCATATTTGTAAACTTCTTAGCAACAGCAATGAAGTGATGACAGCATTACAGGAAGAGCAAGGCTTGTGTAGTAAGGAATTTAGTAATCACGGAGGGTTAAAATTTATGGAAAAAATCCTGGGTATCTTGTGGTCCCCAGAATACGATTGCTTTTCTTTTGCATTAAAGGGTAAAAGACTAACTGAGGGGAAACTAGTTAAAGGGGACTAGCCTACAAAAAGGGAGCTACTGAGAACTTTAATGTCAATATTTGACCCTCTCGGTCTGATTGCAAATTTTACAATTCTATTAAAAATGCTTCGTCAAGAAGTATGGCTATCAGGCGTTGACTGGGACCAGCAAATTAAAAATGAGCAATTCACAAAATGGAAAAAAATCATAGACTACCTACCAACCGTCAGGAATGTTTCAGTCCAGCGGTGCTACTTAAATAAATGCGCATTTTCTGAAGGCGCGGTTGTACAACTGCATGTTTTTGTAGACGCCGATGAGGCCGCATGTGCTGCGGTAGGGTATTTCCGTGTCGTATCAATGAATTACATTGAAGTTGCTTTAATTGGAGCAAAGACCAAAGTAGCGCCTTTGCAAGGAATGTCTATACCAAGAACGGAGTTAGAGGCAGCAATTTTAGGTGCGAGATTATCGCGATTAATAGTAGAAGGGCATTACATAAAAGTTACGAATACCTTTTTTTGGACCGATTCTAAAACAGTTCTGGCATGGATCAATTCTAAGGAGTGGAAATATAAGCAATATTTTGGATTGAGAGTAAGTGAAATTTTGGAAAAAACGAATGAACGGGGTTGGAAGTGGGTGCCGAGCAAGCAAAATATATCCGACGACTCTACGAAATGGAAAGCTAATCCGGACTTTCAAAATTCTTCAAGATGGTTCTGCGGCCCACCGTTCCTTGGCCAACACGAATCTGATTGGTCAAAACTTTCAACAGAAAACCTTTCCACTCAAATTGAGGCTAAGGAACATCTAGTACATATGTATATCGAGAGCAAAAACGGGAGAACACTGGTACTTAGGTTTCTCAAGGTAGAACAAGGTGCTTCATGTAACAGTATATGTTATTCGATTTTGCAAAAAGGCTAAACGCGATTTTTGAAAAACCGGCGTTACACAAGTTTTAGAACCAGAAGAGATCAGAGCAGCGGAAAAGTATTTATACGGATTGTGTCAATCAGAATCGTTTACAGAAGAAAAGGCTATGTTTGAAAAGGCTAAGGAAGAAAAAATTGAAGTGTAGTAGTAGCCCATTATATACATATAGTCCCCATATATGGATGCGGATAATTTTATAAGAGTACGAGGGCATATAGATGCTGCAGAAAATATTGCCTTTGATACAAAAAGGCCGATAGTGTTACCTAAAGTTCATTCAATTACGGATTTAATAAGAAATGAATTTACTCGTATATCAAATACTTACATTATCACAATGAAACGGTAGTCAACGAGATAAGGCAAAAATATTACATCCCAAACTTAAATGTTTTGTTAAGAAAAATAAAAAGTAAATGTCAAAAATGCAAAAACATCAATGCTAAACCGATTTTTTCGATGATGGGAGAACTTCCAGCAGCTAGGCTGAAGTTCTTTACATCTCCGTTTTCCTATGTAGGTATAGATTATTTTCGACCACTTTATGTTACAGTAGGACGTCACACGGAAAAGAGATGGGGTGTATTGTTGACATGTTTAACTATAAGAGCAATACACATTGCGGTTGCATATAACCTCACTGCTGATGCCTGCATCTTAGCTCTGAAAGGATTTATCTCTAGGCGAGGAACACCAGTTGAAATAATTACAGATAACGGTACCAATTTCCGAGGAGCATCAGAGGGGTTAAAAAATATGGTTTCCAATGCGCCACATGGGCATAGTACCCCGGCGTTAAATCCCGGACCCTACAAATTAATTTGTATCGTTCCCTTGATAATAATAATAATAATAATAATAAACAAGAGGATATAGCGAAAGACTTTGTTGACTGTAGGATCAAATGGAAGGTCATTCCTCCATCATCGCCGTATATGGGTAGTGTGTGGGGGCGTATTGTGCGCTCTGTAGAACAGACTTTAACAGCAATACAAACAACAAGAAATCCTACGGACGAACTTCTTTTGTCTATGATGGCGGAGGTGGAGAGTGTGGTAAATTCTAGACCTTTGACTTACGTTCCCTTAGACAATAGCAATGAAGAGGCTTTAGCCCCGAACCATTTTTTGTTCGGTTCATCCAATGGCCAAAAACCAGTAGGAGAGTTTAATGGCGAACGCGAACCATCAAGAAAACTTTGGCAGAAATGTGAGCAATACGCGAACCGGTTCTGGAGAAAGTGGGTTCTTGCTTATTTATCGACGCTGACGAGGAAAACGAAGTGGTTTGAGGCAACTAAGAACCTTGAAGAAGGAGATATTGTGGTGGTCTGTGACGAATGTCATCCGAGAAATTTTTGGCCGAAATCTAGAATTATCAAGCTTATAATGGGCAGAGATGGACGTTGTAGGAGCGCTATTATACAAACAGCAACAGGTATATTTACAAAACGGGTAACGAAATTAGCCCCTTTGGACATAAAGCGGTTTGGCGATATTGGTAACCAGACGATAGATCTTGCCCTAATTACTAGGGGGGAGTGTTGCCAAACGCGGTCATCGAAACAACATCACTGAAGTCTGCCGTCCAGGGCGAACAATATTAAAAAAAAAAAAAATTTTCTGGCAACGTGGCTTCCGGCATTTACATTTCTTTCTTTTTAGATTTGGAGGTTTAGCGTGAGATAAGAAGTAAAGCAAATTTTTAAGTTCCTTTTTTTCTATTCTTTCTTTATATTTTTTTTCTCACATGTATGTTATATGTGTATATAAAACACTGAAAAAATAAATTAAAAGAGTTAAACTAAAAAAGACGAAAGTATTATCTTTCAAACGGCTCGAACAACTATGTAGCCGAGAGTCACCACCTAAACGGCGTCACGGTAGTGCACTATTTTGGTAAATTTTAAAGGGGGATAAGTGAGTTGAAACCACGAAAAAAAGCCCTTAAACGAACAACAACATTTCTCAATAAACAAATCTTTCATTTCGTCAGTCAAAAATCAAAATATAGTCGTCACATTCACTTCAGTATGTACTCCTCACACATTTGACAACTAGCTTGCGCGCATTTTACCAAACGTTTAATCGTGTCTCAGAAGCTAATGTGGGAAGTACAAACTGCGATAAGAGTAAAAATACCCCTTCAATTAAATATGTTTCCTTTAGAAATAAAATATCACTCACACGTACGAAGCGTTTTTATTATTCCATTTGGCGGATACTAACATACTTTCATTCCCATATTGTTTTCTATGAGGTACAGCGTTTTATTTCGCAATTTGACTCACCATTTTAAAGTGAATCACGAACAGCCGCCAACATTCTATACTCACTTGTCGTCGTTGATTTTTTTACTGTTCCCCTTTGAAGGAAGGTGTGCGAAGCACACCACCAAGAACACCAGACTTACCATGGAAAAAGAAGCAAATGTCACTGCTGCCTCATCATCAGCAGGTTCTTCCGAAATTAGAAGTCAATGCTAGACATGTTTTCACCGCCGCACCAACAGCAGCTTCACCCGCATTAGAGCATGCTAAAGGATCCAACTACTGCTACCAAGGCGGCTGCAGCACGCCAACAGGATGTTCTTGAAGTATTGCAGAGGCAACTCAGTCCTATTGAAAGTGAGCTCAGGGCCATCCAGATGAAATTGAGCGAATGTGATCTGCAGTGCTACCCTTTAAAGGAAACGCTGCTAAATAGATCGGCGCAATCCTTTTCGTGGGCTCCGCCAGTTACACAGATGACACAGCCGTTATCCACCGCCGTTACTTATTGTTCAGCCGTAATTTGGTACATTAACAAATAACACTTATCACAGTATGCCTATACAGCTACCGGTGTTATTCACCAATCCGTTATTGTCGTCATCTAATATTAGCTGTTCATTGCCAAGTACAACTACTCATGTCACACTCACTGCCGCAACACATAATTCACCTCCAGTGCTATCCATATCGTTCGTCAACCCGTTATTGCCATCATCGAATCTTAGCCGTTTATTGCCAAGTACCGCTAATCAATCCACATCTACTAGATGCTACAGTGGCACATCGCAGCAACAATTTACTGCTCCTCGAAAGCTTCAGGATTTCCCTGAATTCAGCGGAGATCCAGAAGGTTGGCCCATGTTTTCCACAGCGAATGTCAAGTCAACTATGGCTTATAACTACACTAATTTATAAAACAGTATACGGCTACAAAAATGTGTAAAAGTCGAAGCAAGAAATGAGGTCAAGTGCATGCTGATTCATGCAGACAACGTCAACCTGGTGATGGAGCAACTCCACCCTGGTTTTAGGCGTCCAGATCAGCCAACTCCAGTCAGTTCAGTAAATACTTCCGTTTTCCGAATCATCAGTGGGGAAGTTGATCTCGTTTTTCGTCAAGGTCAATAACCTCGCAGTGTTCTTTAATTCTCTATTAATGGCCATCACCACCTACCCAAACCCACTCTATTGAAGGACCTCGTATTTAAGTTTGCCATGACTCAATACTCTAGTGGGCTGGATATGAAGCAAAGATTCAACCGTGCCCAACTATAGTCGATTCCAGCAAGTCGCAAATTTGATCTCAACGGTAAAAGACAGTAAGAGTAGTAGCTGTCGTATAGCAGCAGAACCAAAACGCCGATCAATTTTTCACGCCGCCGAGGGTCAACCGGTAGAAATACCTAAGAGCCTCACCTGTCAATCTCGTCACCGGGTGGTTGAGTGCAAACGTTTTTTGGAATACAATGTAAGTGAGAGGTGGTCTCATATAAAACGTTATCGTTGATGTTTCAAACGCTTGGAAGTGGGACATTCTCTTCGGAATTGCCGCCGTAGTCGAAAACTTGTGGTATTGGCGGATGTCAAAAGAGTCACCAGTGCAGCAGGATACCAGCGATACTAGGGAAGCAGTTCTAAGTTGCACAGCCTGTCCAGATAAGAACAGCAAATCACTTTTCCGAGTGCTGCCTGTCACTCTATACGGTCCCTTGAAGCGAGTCGACACATACGCCCTTATGGATGAAGGTTCTTCAATCACGATATTGGATAGCCGCCTCATAAAAGAACTCGGCTTGGATGGTTATCATCACAAGTTGGATCTCCGATGGTTTGGTGGGAGAGTCATCCAAGAACCTGCGACTGCGGTCAACGTTCACATTAGTGGTGAACGTATCAAAAAAACACATGTTCTTCGCAACGTCTACTACATTCGTAACTTTACCCTACCGATGCAAAACCTGAGCGAGTATGATCTCAACGTTGCCAACGCTCTCTTATGATGATGTTGTACCTAAAATACTCATTGTCGCCTAAGTCTACCAAGCCAGGACATTCAAGTTCGAGAAGAAGGACCGTAAGCTGCCGCTATACAACTAGGATGGGTAATATTTGGACCAACGAAAGATTCTATGCCAACAAAGATGTTATGCTTACTGATTAATCCAAAAGAAGACGCTCTACACGAATTAGTAGTAGATTACTTCAATACCGAAAGTTTTGGGGTGCGACCAGCTTCAGTGGTGGAAATTGATGCAAATACTCATGCTCGTAATATATTGCAGTCAACTATAGTAAAAGTCGATCTAAGGTTTCAAACCAGAGTACTTTGAAAGCGCGATGACATTGAGCTCCCTGACTCATACGCTATGGCAAAGAGGAGGCTCCTTGGCATTGAGTGTAGGATGAAGACGCATGGTACGTTTACTGGCGCCTACAAAACGACCATCAATACTTACGTCATTAAAGGGTATTCCCGAAAGTTACACACCACTGAATCCGCCATAACAGGGTCGAGAACATGGTATCTTCCACATTTTGCCGTCGTGGTGAATCCCCACAAACCGTGCAAGCTTCGCCTGGCGTTTACTGAAATCACCACAAGAGTACCAGCCAATACCTTCAGTGCTGTTCAATTTTCAAGTGGGTGCCATTGCAGTGTGCAATGATATTCGTGAATGTACCATCAAGTACTCATTCGACCAGAGGACAGGAGTGCACAAAGTTTTCTCTGGCGCGACGGCAACGAAGATGTACATTCCACCTGATGTTTACGAGATTCTAGTCATGACTTTTGGCGCTGCTGGTTTGCGTTCCGCAGCCCAACACGTCAAATCTGCCCATGCCTAGGAGTATCAACTTGTGCGAGAGCCGTGAGGTCTATCCCGCTACACCAGCAAGTTCGGGAAATACATAAGAGTGCCAGATTTGAGCTGCGAAGTCTTAGTTCAAATTTGCAAGAAGTCTTAACAGCTTTAAAAAACAGAGCAGAATCTTTAATGGTCGCAGCTGCAAAGGACTTACATACCTAAACATTGATGGAAGTCTGGCTACGGAGATGGTGCTCGGTATGTTTTGGCGGCCCACGAGTTACACTTTTAGATACCAGTTAAAGTTCTATAAAGTTGATCCCGAGATTGTTGCTGGAAAAAGATGTCCGTCGAAAAGAGAGCTTCTGAGATTCATCATGTGTGTTTGATCGCAACCGTAGCGTACTGGAGATCCGAGAGCCTGGACAAAGGAATATCTACCGCAGTTGTTTGCAATAAGAACAAAAGCGCGCAATTGAAACCGATGACAATTCCACGGCTCGAATTCCAAGCTGCCGTTCTCGGAACACGGAACAATCATGGTGGAACATACATATTACCCTACACGTCAGCCAATGTGTCTTGTGGACCGATTCCCAGACGGATCAATTCACGGAACCGCCACTACAAGCCCTTTTGTAGCTCATAGGGTAGCTGAAATTCGTGCTTCTTCCGAGATGTGCAAATACCGAGATCGATTTTAGCCCTTCATCGAGGTGGTTGACTGAACCAGGTTTCTTAAAAACGAAAGAGGACTTGTTGTTCTCCTGATTTCGACGTCAGTCACTATGAGGACAATGTAGATGAGGAGCTTCGCTCAAAGTTCGATCTTCTTGCTGTAGGCAATATCTTCATAAAATTTTCCAAATTCTCTTCCCTTAAAGCTGAAAGGAACAACCGCATACGTAATACGTTGCGTTCGCCGACTACGTCACATAACACGACCCAAAGGACTGACTTCGGAAGAACTAAAAGTACATGCAGCCGAACTTGTGTTATGCTGCAAAGCACAAACTGAAGTGTACGCAGCCGACATCAACCTACTCAAATATGGTGTATCTCTGAGTAAGGGAAGGCGTCTGTACAATACAACGTTGGTGAGAAAGGCCGAATTGACGCGGCCAGCTGGCTTCCCCACGACACAAGAAGGCCTATCATATTGCCGCCTGATCATGGATTCACTGAGTTAATCGTGATGCACTATCATTCCATGATGAAACACCAGAACGTCGAGGCTACTATCTGCAAAATTCACCGCCCATATTGGGTTCCGGGTCATCGAAAAGTCATGCGTAGGGTGATTGCCAAATGTTGCCTTTGCAATTACAACGAACTATGACTGTTGCACGATTAGTGGGGTCCCTGTTAAAAGATCGTGTGCCCCCATTCATTAGGCCATTCACTTACACCGGTCTGGACTAGTTCGGCTCCCATACAGTTACCATTGTTTGATGTGGGCGTCAACCAAAACTGTTGAATGGGATTTCAACTGTCCTACCAATCCATCGGAAAGGGTTATCTGGGAGCGCATAGTCCAGCGTGCAAAGAAAGCACTTCGATTCACTCTTAAGGAAGTTTCACCTCAGGAGTACACGTTACAATGCCAATCTCCGTGCACCTGGAGAGGCCGCTTACGCCAAATCACTTCCTATCGGGAACAGCAAACACAGCCCAGACGTCAAGTGGAAGTGAACCATTCGTGATATTATGTAGTCTTCGGAATCAATGGCGAATTGGCTGCCAGCTCAGAGATAAGTTTTGAAACGCTGGATCTTGGGATACCTGCCAACTTTGACACGCAGAGCCAAGTGGTGTCAGAAAACAGGGCCGCTGAAGGATGAAGACTTGATGTTTATTTGCGACATGCCTAGAAGCCAGTGGTGCTAAAGAAGAGTAGAGCGAGTCTATCAAGACGCTGATGGAGCGGTGAGATGGGCCGATGTTCGCACGAAATCAGAAATGCTTCGCCGCCCACTACCCAAATTGCCCGTACTTAGAATAGATAGTGGATCGGACTAATTCACGGGTGTGGGGATGTGAAAAAACGTCTTTAAACGAACAACAACATTTCTGAACAAACAGATCTTTCATGTCATTAGTCAAAAATCAAAATTTCGTTGCCACACTCACTTCAGTATATACTCCTCACACATTTGACAACTAGCATTTTTCCAAACGTTTAATCGTGTCTCAGAACCAAATGTGCGAAGTACAAACTGTGGAAAGCATAAAGATATCCTAATTATGGTTCCTTTAAAAATAAAATATCATTCACACATACGGAGGGTTTTTATTTTCCACTTGGCGGATATTATTTTACTTTCGTTACCATGTTGTTTTCTACTGAGGCATAGATATTGTACATTTCTGTGTCGGAAGCCCTTCCTCGATTTTAATATTTTCTTCGTGACTGTCCTCGTCCCTTTACTCCTCACTTTTCTCACCAAAATACTATCGAGATGGCAAACTCATTAGTCACCATCTAAACAGGATCTTACTTCCATAACCTAGTGTTTCCATACGCGAGTTAAACTAGTAGGTTTGTATCATGGTGTTAGTTTTTTTCAACATATGTGTTGATAGTATGTGAAGCAATGAGCATTTAGTCAACTAGCGTCCTAGTTCATTCTGTAAATGTCGTCATCAGCAACGGAGGTAAAGCGGAAAAAATATGCCATTATAAGTTAACAATAAAAGAATAAAATGGAAAACAATTTTGCTGTTCAAGGCATTAGAAGAAATTCAAAATGCTGAAAGCAAGAAAATAGACTAAAGATGAGAAGAACTAAGTAGACAAATCCATTTTTACTAACCTGATCCAAATTCAAAGCGGAAAACAATCAATTACCAGGCTGCTATGAAGTGATGGCAATCTTTAATCCAAAAGTCGTCTGTGCAATATATGTTACTCGTAGCTATTAATTAAAAAAAAAATGTAAATGTACTACAGAAACTATCCTGCATCATGTATTTCAAAATTTCCATCCCAAAGTGAAAGCGTCCGTTCACATTGTGCCTGTTTACATTGGCGTGTTCATGAAAGTCCTGCCTCTGAACGTCGTGTTCACATTTTCATGGGGATGACAAGCGGAACACTTAAATCGGAGGATCTTCAATTTTTGAATTTCAGCAGTTGGCCTGAAACATAGCTTTTTTCATCTCCCTTACACTTTCTTGGTCATCAACGATCAAAAGTAAAAAAACGTGCCAGAAATGGAACGATATGGGAGAAAACATCATTCTTCACCCGAAAATGGATTGTTGGTGCAACTAGCACTTCTTCTTCCCACTTCAATCTTCTTCTTTCGGATAATCTTCCTGACTACGGCAATATGAGCTGGGACATTGGCATAGGCATGACAGTGCTTCAATGAACGTCGTGTTCACATTGTTAAGGAGATGAAAGACTTTTTGACAAGCGGAACACTTGAATCGGGCCATTTTTAATTTTTAAATGTTAGCAGTTGACTTGAAACATCCTTTTTTTCCTCTTCTTTACACTTTTTTACACTTCAGCGATCAAAACAAAGTGAAAAAACATCTCAGAAGTGGAAAGATATGGGGAAAAACGTCATGCTTTACTCGAAAATCCAGTTCAGAAATGGATTTCTCAGAAATCACATTTCTTCTTCCCGCTTAAATAAAAAGTTTTCTCTCTCTTTCAGATAACCTTCCTGCCCACGCCAATGCGAACAGGCACAAACAAAATTGTCTGTGCAATATATTTACTAATTGGAAAAACGTAATCCTAAAATGAAACAGAACAGCATCTGTAGCAGTACAAAGAAGAAAGCAACACACAAACGTAAATTTACTAGCAATGCAACCAGTACCTAACTCGCAGGTAGGTTCCACAACCGAAATGTTCCGTCCCAATTCCATTTTATCATTACTAGTTTGATCGTAGAAGAGTGAACTTCGTGGATAATAATAAGTATTTGGACGAGAGATGCAGTGTCCGATACAGGAGTGCTTCAATTCACTTACCCCCCCTTAAATTTTACCTAAATAGTCTGGAGTGAACATTACAGTGTGTAGACACGACATTATAACCTTCAAACATTTAAAACCAACGTTGACCGGTACCTCTCTTTTTATTCTCCCTGATCTTCTATCGCCCGGGCTGTGTGCAAGCATTTTAAGGGCACTTAAATCTCTTGAGCGCGCGCAAATTATAAAAAAAAAAAGAAAACATGGATCCGAAAGAAATTTACCTATCAATATTCTTTTCCCAGTGAGATCTACAGCAACTGTGTGAGAAACAACCGCCTAATTCTTATACATATACCAGTATTTATATCCATATATGTGTGAAGTCCCCCTATTTATTATAAATACTGCAAAACAACAACAAGCAGTGCTACTTTGCTATCTGCTGGTGTTTTGCAAAAACGCATCTGATTCTGGTGTTTTTGAACAACGCCGTATTTGATGTTCAACAAATACATACGACGTCCAATCGATTTGCCTATAACCGCCTCTGGCCATTAGCTCTTCTTTCGATATTCCCCAGGGTGAACGGGCTTAAATTTTGTTGGTGATTGAGTTGAGCTCTGACAAGGGTCAACCTCTGATAGCATAGCCGATATCTCTGCGGGAGATCTTCCACGCTCATCTGGTAAGTCTTGATAAGAGGCCAATATTACTGATAAGAGGTCCCAAGCTCGGGTAAAGGAGGAGAGGGGTCCCAGTTGGGACAGGAAGAGTAAATTTCAGTAAAAAAAAATCCCTAATCCAGTGGTGCTGTTCCACCACCGATGGATGCATGGCCAAGAGGGTGCTTAGTCCCTAGTTTGCGAACTTCGGACACCAATCGACCTCTGACTTAAAAGCCTTCCTTTGGTTAAACGGGTAGACCACGGGCAACAGGTTATCGTGCTCACTTGTGGGAATCAATATTGATAATTTAATTCCAAAAACAACAGAGAATGATTCCTCTACAATTGCATCATCAAGTAGCGATGTTTTAGAACACCTTGTCGATGCCCATATGACATCTGCCAATCGGACGGAGTCATAAAGCATTGTCTCGGGGATGGAGGACCTGGCAGAGAGCTTGTCTCTGCTTAGTGACTTCATCTCAGAAACCAGCGCTTTGTGCAACAGTGTATGTTGTAGCACCGTCGAAACAGGAACAGAAGGGAAATAAAATCTTAGATTCACGATTGTGAAATGAACAAATAGATTTTATTTGCTGAAAACAAACTTCCGTTATGTACATTTTCTTGAACAAATGATTATTAAAGAACTTACATCCCTAACACCTTGTAATTCAAAGAAATGTGCGGCGACTACAACTACAAAAATAACCCACAAATGGTAGCTAGCTGGGCGTGATAAAATTAATGAATATAATACTAATTTCAAATTTCAAAATACTAACCTGAGAAAGTTCGAAATTTAAAACCGAAGACCAACCCGGCTAACGACGTGAACAAAAGAACTGTCACACACCGTGGTGGAAAGCGAAATTGAACGGGATAAACGAAAAGAAACCAAGCTATATTGCCCATGGAAGAAGAGCAGAAGTAGTCGACGCACACCAAGGGTAAGGTTACAATTATATTTTCAGATTAATTCAAATGGTGTAAAACAAATCAACTGTTAAATCTTAAACTTATCGGCTCGATGACATCCCGGAGCCCGTCTGAGACTAGCTTGCAAACTAAGTTGAAGACAAGTCAAGCACAGCGAGCCGACCAACCGACCTTTTTATCTTGATACTTCCATCAGATATCTTGACATCAGCTGTCCTTACCACACCATCAGGACCTAGATAAACCTTACAAACTCGTCCCAACTGCCAAGCACTTCGAAGCTTATTAGGGTCTATGTACACGACCACGTCTCCAACCTCCACTGGCTTTGTCGATTTATGCCACTTTGTTCTCCTTGAGACCACAGGAAGATATTTAGCATACCAACGTTTGATGAACTGTTGGCTCATATGTTGTGCTCGCCGACTATACAGTTTGTTGAATGCATCGTTTTCACCAAATACTCCTGGAGCAGACAATTCTCGCGCATCTTCGCCAAAAAGCATAGCGTTGGGGGTAAGTGGTTTTGGGTCTCTAGCATCTACAGGGATGTGCGTCAGTGGGCACATATTTAGCTGGCCTTGAGCCTCTGAAAGGGCATTACGAAGGACATCTTCTGGAGGAATAACTCCTCTCAGGATGAAATCAAAACTGCGTTTAATGGATTGTATTAGCCGTTCCCAGGCACCACCCATCCACGGGGAATAAGCTGGTATAAATCTCCAAAGGATATCTTCGTATCTTGACACATAATTACCAAGAGCCGCCTGCATCTCTTTCACATCTTTCTCCATCTGGCTCTTCGCAGTGACAAAATTCAAGCCATTGTCGCCATAAATATAACGAGTAACAACTCGATTTACAACGAAACGACGAATAGCCATAGTGCATTGATCCATACTTAGATCATTTAGAAGTTCTATTTGCACGGCTCTAAAGGTTAAGCAGGTAAAAATCATACCGTAGCACTTAACGGTTACTCTCCCATACTTGACCAACATGGGGCCGAAGCAATTTACACCTACGTGAGTAAATGGCTTTTGATCGAAAGCTAACCTTACCTCAGGAAGTTGTCCCATTAAAGGCATCATTGGCTTAGCTTTTAAAAGTTTGCATTTATTGCACCTTGAAATGACTGTTGCCAAAGCGATTCTGATGCATATGATCCAAGCCCGTTCTCTAATCGCAGAAATAGTTGAAGCCGTTCCAACATGCAAGTTCCTTTCGTGAAAATAACTGATAAACAAATCGACCAAGGGTGGCTTTTAGGCAAGATTGCTGGGTTGCGCGCCGCGTATGACACGAATGTTTTCTGCCCACGTGAGCTCATCCTGAGTGTTCTTTCTTCGTCCAGAAATGGTGAAAAGTTTGAAATCTTGCTCGAAGCATTAATTGGTCTTTTTGTTGAAAGCGCTGCTAGGTCTTCCGGAAAGCCATCTGCTTGAATTTTTCTAAATAGCCAGTTCTCGGCTCTGGCATACTCAGCTGGAGTAATGAAGGGAAACTTCTCAAAGGTTTTCTTTTTCAAAATATCCCGAACTCGTAAAAGAAGCTCTATGACACGGACAAAAGAAGACCATCTTGCTCGAAACCTTGGGTTAATCTCTTCATAAACGCTGAAGACTGTTGAAAACTGCTTACTGTGCAAGCAAATCCTTAGTTATTCAGGAGGTTCGGCGATCCTTGTTATGGTTTGAGTTGTACTTGACGTCACAGGCCACGCGTCAAAGGGTGTTGTAAGAAATGTGGGACCCTTGAACCATCTTGACTCTGTATTTCCAACCGAGAAATCTTTCCATTTCATCGCGTCGTCTGCGACGTTGTCTTTAGATCTAACGCGAAACCATTGAGAAGGACTAGAAAGTCTAATATCTCGCCAACTCGAACTCCCACGAAGGATGGAAATTTAAAGTTTGTAGAATTTATCCACGACAACACAGTCCTTGAATCTGACAGGTAAAGACATCGGTGAATGTTGATAGAGTGGGCACTCTTGATCGTCTCGCCTAATCTCATATCAAGTACAGCAGCTTGCAACTCCAGCCTAGGAACAGACAACATTTTTAATGGAGCTACCTTCGCTTTGGCCATCATCAACACCACATCGATCTTATTCTTCAGCTCAAAACGCAGATATCCCACTGCAGCTAAACCTTGCTCAGAAGCGTCAACAAATATGATGAGACTCGCCTCTTCAAAGTCCGGATTCCACGAAAGGTTGCGCCGGGGAATCTCAAGCCTTTCAATATTTCGAGACTCTCGAATAAAACTTAGCCAGGCATTCTTAATAGGGTCTGAAACTGCTGCATCCCATTCGAATCCTTCTCGCCAAACATCTTGGAGGATAACACGGCCACGAATGATGGAGAAAGCTATTAGCCCCAGCGGGTCGAAAATCTTCATGATAATCTTAAGCATATGTCTCTTCGTAGGTAAGTACGTAGGTGGGTGACCACATGGGAACTCAGTACTCCGCGTGCTGTTGACAAAACGCGCCACATGGGCATAGTACCCCGGCGTCAAATCCCGGACCCTACAAATTCATTTGTATCGTTCCCTTGATAATGATAATAATAAAATAATAATGTCTCTTCGTAACTGCAGCATCCGTAATTAACGTCTCGTCCAAACTTTCATTTCTTGCGAGCTTAAAAGTGAAATAGCTTCCTGCTATTTGACTGGACCCCGACTAGATCGAAGTTCATAGACTTGCAAATCCTAATAGCGTCATTGGTTACTGAAATCGCTTTGTCACACGAGTCATGGCTATTGAAGTAATCGTCCACATAGGTACGTTGAGTCAAGCCATCCACCGCCTCCGGACATTCCACTCGGAATCTTTCCGCATGAACATTTTTAACGAATTGAGCACAGGTGGGAGAGCACCTTGGACCAAACATCATGACTTCCATGATGTAAACGGTTGGCTCCTTACTGCAATCACCGTCCCTCCAAAGAATTCTCTGGCATTGTTGATCCTCTTCTTTGATGTGAATATGGTGAAACATTTCTTTGACATCCGCATTTACAGCAATCTCACGCTCTCGAAACTTAAAAATACCTGCGTGCAGTGGAACCAAATTGTCTGGGCCCTTTAGGAGAAAGGTGTTAAGCGATACTCCCTTAAGTTTGGCTGCGACATCAGCAACATCTCTCGGCTTTGGCTTTAGCTTGTTAGGGTTTTCCACGACGAAGGTTGGTGCATACCAAACTCGAGGCCACAACCTTTCCAGATCCTCGGCAGATGCAATCCTAGCATATCCCTTTCATATGCTGGTTCTTCCACTCTAGTAAGTGGTGCTTATTTTTCAAAGACCTCTCTAGCCCTTTTAACCTGCTTAGTGCCACTGGGTAGCTATCTGAGAGAGATACTCGATCGCTTTTCCAAAGTAAACCGATCTCGTACTGGTTATCGACTCTTCTTAAAGTTCGCTGCATAACATCAATGCCCCGACTAAAACATTCCTGGGCGCTTTGACTAAAAAGTCTTCTGTTGAAAAGTGGTGCTTTACAAATTCATGGAGATCTTCTTCCACTTTGATGGCATCGTGGAAAAGGAAATGCATCGATGGTTTAGCTAATTGACTGAGACTTCTGACGCTGTACGCGGAGGGCGCCCTTCCATAAACTATCCACCCCAGGAACACACGGCTCCTCGTCTCCTCCATGTCGCTGACCATGCCCCCACAAAAATTCCGCTTGATCGAGACCTACCAGGATTTTTGGCTTAGCATCTACCAAATCCGATAGGGGAACACCTCGCAAATGCGGATGAAGGCGTTTCAGCTCGGCCACATTAACCGTTTGTTTGGGAAGCTCCAGATTATTTACTGTGTAGACATTTTTCAGGTGATAACGTTTCCGATTGTGGGTACCCGAAATTTCCAAAGAAGAACATATGGAATCTTCATGTCCAGAGACTCCTTTAGTCCACTGCAAAACTAAATCTTCAGGTCTTCCTTCTAGCCCGGGTTCATCGAAAAGATCCCTCTCTAACATAGATAAGGATGAGCCATCATCCAAAAACGCATAGGTATCAATAAAGATGTCGTTATTACCATAAATTCGAGTTGGAGCTATCTTAAAAAGGACGTGAGAATTGGTGCCCACATGCGACGAGTGAACATGCTGTGCTGGTACGAATGGCTTGGAATCACAATTTAAATTGGCGGTCTTAACTATAGAAGACTGGTACAAGAGAGGATGATGACGACCTGAGCAGCTTAAAATACCACAAGACCTCCGGAAGGAGGTCTATAACTTTCTCTGTCACAAATTTGGCTAAGTCGACTAAGTTTGCGCGAGGGTTCCGCGCTTTACGAACTGCCCAATCTTGATACAATCCGGCATCTAATTTTCCAACCAGACATGTCAGCACATACACATTATCCAAATCTTCATCCCTTTTGAGCGATTTGATATCCTCAACGAAGCCATTCAGTTTCACGCCCCACTGTCGTAACTTAACGTCGCACTTAGAGGGCAGTCGCGGAAGACACAACAACTCTTCGGTGAGGTCATGGACCAAAACGTCATGGCGTCCAAATATCGCTCGCAAGGAGTCCATAATCGCCTCCGCATCCGACGAATACCTCAAACGGTGTAAAATGTTACCAAAATCATAAAACAGATCCCGGATTGCCGAATAAAACACCGATAATTGATTTAGAAATAAGTAGTTTAATTCAATATAATAAATTTACAATTAATTAATAAACGAGGAGGATTGGCAAACGATGTTAATCGCGCGACATGTTAAGAAGAACTACTAAAAATTAACAAATTCTTGCGTGAGCGAACTCAATCATGTGACATAATTATATATGTACATAGAGTATATTACAATAACAAAAAACTGTTTATTTTGGCGAATTCATTATGTACTTATATGCAAACAATGCAGTATATCTTAAGCTAAATTTCATGTTTGTATATATGTATGTACGTTTGTAAATGTATTTTATTTATTTTCAACATCCTCCGGCCCGGAAGATTTCAAACTTCGTGAAATTTCTAATGGATATAGCAGCTGCACAGGTCTCCGGAAAACCGATCCATTTGACAAACGAACTTCACATGCGCGAACCTTACCATCTCTTAACGTTAACGATGACCCCCAGGCGCCAAAGAGTTTTGGGCAAAGAGCGATCTTCCATTATCACAACATCGCAGATTGACAAGTTTATTGACTTTGTCTTGTTGATAGAATGAAATGATCTTAATTGTTGCAGATATTCGCTGTACCATCTGCGTTTGAAAAAAGATATAAATATCAAGCATTCTTTCCACTTCTAACGTAGGTCATCCGATGTGCGCTCCTTCTCCTCTGTCATATCCTTCATCTGGGGAGAATTTTCTGGTCCGCGCAATAGCTGAGAAGGTGTCAAAGGCGAAAGGTCCAACGGATCATCTGCAACGTAGGTGAGTGGCCTGCTATTTACGACATTTTCGACTTCTGTCAGTGAGGTGTACAACTGGTCGGAGCTCAACGTTGCTCGGCCGACAGCTGCTCTAAGAGAGCACTTGACTACACCAACAAGCCGCTCCCAAAATCCACCCCATCAAGGAGCCCTCTCTACGATAAACCTCCAGGAAATGCGGTGATTCGACAAAAATCCATAAAATTTTTCGTTTGCAAGACTCGATAGTTCCTTCGAAGTCTTCTTAAAATTAGCAGCGTTATCTGACCAAATTACTCTGTGTACTCCTCTACGAGCTATGAAGCGACGAAGGGCGAGTATGCAACTCTCGGTAGAAAGGTCAGGTGTTAGCTCCAAATGCACTGCTCTTATAGCCGCACACGTAAGCAACATAATATACACCTTTTTCTTTTGGTCAGATTCATATGTATAAAGAGGTCCTGCGAAATCAAGACCAGTGACATTAAATGGCATCGAAAATACAATGCGCTCTCTAGGTAAAGGCGCAAACGGCTGACTTGCAGGCTTTGCTCGTAGAACTCTGCATACTGTACAGTTTTTTTACAACAGATCGAACTAACTGCCGACATTTACCGATCCAGTAGGTAGCTCATAAACGTGTCATTACAGCCGATACCCCTGCATGAATTAGTTGTTCGTGCGTCTCAACCACTATTAACTTTGTTATAAGAGACATCTTCGGAAGTATTATTGGATGAGCTTCAATTGTCGACTGTAGCAAGTGTAATCGCCCACCGACACGCAGGAACTTATGACTTGGATCTAGAAAAGTATTTAAAATTAGCAATTTTGAATTTAAAGGTATACCGTTGTTCTGCTGGAGGGCAGCAATTTCCAAGCGAAAGTATTCTTGTTGTGCATCTTTGATCCAGTATATTTCAGCCTGATCAATCTCGTTGGCAGTGACAAAGGGTGAATTATTAGGAAGGATCATTTCATCACGATGTTGACTTTTGAATTTGTTAATAACTCGAAAACAATATGCTGTCACCCGTAAAAGACATCTCCAGCTGCTAAACTTGGTACAGCCCATTAGAGTATGATGAACATTCGCAGGTTTAATATCCTCCTTTTCCTCCTCGACCAGCAGTGAAAATGTTGAGAGTGACGTTGTATTTTCTTCGCTTACAGATGGCCAATAATTTGCCTCTTGTTGTAGCCAACTAGGTCCAGACAACCACAGTTCCGAGCTCAGCAGCGATGATGCGTTTATCCCTCATGTTACTAGGTCGGCAGGATTCTGAGAACCAGGACGATGTCAATTTCTTCCAAGAGGAAATCTTTAATAGCCTTCGGATTTCTCGGACGCGGTTTTCAACATAGAGTCTCCATTTCTTCTGCGTTCCTAATATCCAAAACATGACGATTTTTGAGTCCGTCCATAGAAACTCTTCACAAAATTTTATTTGTAAGTTGGTACGAAGATAGTCCAGTAATCTAGCTGCTACCAGAGCTGCCGTAAGTTCCAATTTAGGAAGAGTCAATTCGTTGGTGTCACTGTTCTTAATAGGTGCGATTCTGTTCTTTGCACGGAGAAAACGTACGCAAACTTTTCCTTCATCATCACAAGTTCTCAAATAGGCCACTGCCCCAAAGGCACTCTGACTCGCGTCTGCGTAAATATGCACCTGCGTTGAGCCAACTTACTTAAAGCGAGGAATCATTAGCTGCTTAAGCACTTCTACTTCTTGACAGCAATCGAGCCAGATTTTTTCGAGTTCCTGTGGCAGTCGTTCATCCCAGCTAAGCTGTCGTCGCCATAGTGATTGAAAAAGAACCTTCCAACGGACGACCCAAGGACCCAATAAACCGAATGGATCGTAGATTTTCGACATAATTCTTAAAACGTTGCCTTTTGTTCCATTAAGCCCTTCGGATTTTAATAGTGCCTCCACCGCAGATAAATCGACAGCTAACTCATCTGAGTCCACATACCAACGCATGCCCAGGATCTTCTGATGTTCAGGGGGCGAATACTTAGACAAAAGTTGATTGCGAATAGATACGCTATTAGTGTTCCATTTGCGTAAGTGCATGGAGCCAGACTTCATAATTTCAACTGCTGTGTTGATAATATAACTCGCAGTCTCTTCAGAATTGACACTAGCGACAAAATCGTCGAGGTAGAAGCCTTTACGAAGAATCGCAACAACTTCAGGATGGCGCTGTTCTTCTTCGTCCAAAATTGTTTGTATGACGGTCCCTAACAAGTTGGGACTGCAAGTAATACCAAATGTCACCCTCGTCATGCGATATGGCTGAACAATAAAATTCGTTCGAATTTCGTTGGAGCTGATAAGTTCCTTAAACCAAAAGAACCTCTGGGAATCACGATCAGCTGAACTCAAGAGAATTTGGAGAAAAGCTTTCTCTATATCTGCTGTTAAGGCGAACTTTCCACAGCGAAAATTTAAGAGGATGATCAAAATATCTGGCAATAAATTCGTACCGACTTCAAGATGATCGTTGAGTTAAAGGTGGTTATTTGCGTGCGCAGAAGCATTGAAAACAATACGAAGTTTAGTTGTATCTTTGTCATCTCTAAATACTGGTCTATGAGGCATATAGTAAACACGATTTTCCTTGCTGCACTCTTCGGCTAGCTCAGCCACGCCACTGTTCACCATTTCTGACATAGCAGCCCCATATTCCTTAAGCTTACCATTTGCCCTTAACTTACGTACTAATGCATGCATTCGATTAAATGATCCAGTTCGGTTGTCATGCAGCATGCTACCAGTATTTTTCCAAGGTAAAGAAGCCTCAAAGCGATCGCCAACCCTGTGAACACTTGTAATTGGAGCTGTACTTACTGTTTCTTCATTTGTTATTCCCAACGTTTCAAGCCGCCAGAACTGTTGCATATCCTCACATGCACATGCATGTGAGAAGTTGTGCAAGCGAAATTTACCACCGTACTGCAATCGGCCGAAACTGGAGATCGACCTTGCAAAGTCCAACCCAAGATTGTATGGATGGCGGCAAGATCAGCTGTAATTCATTTGTATTCCTCAGTAGCAAACTTCCAATAGTTATCTGCTCCAATTAACACGCTTATTCCTGACATAGGTTCGACATCATCAAGCGGGATATCTGCCAATAAAAACTCATTAAATGCGTCAATATTTTTACCTGGCGTTGGAAGAACATCTATGCAGATCTCTGGAACTTCTATCATATCAACAACTATCTCCTTGTGGTCATACTGACTTCTTAACTTTAAACGAACTTTGTTACACATCGTGCTTGGCTTTGGCTCTTTACTTCCGAATGGAATGGTGCTTATATGATGAACACCAACAATAGGTAAATTGAGCTGGCGTACGACACTCGACTTCACAAAAGACATTTGGCTACCTCCATCTATGACAATTCGCACATACAGTGAATGGCTGAATTTTGCGTTTGAGGCAAATGCAAATGCCGTTTGCAAATAAACGTCGTTGTTTTGTTTAGAATTTTGAGCACTCGAGTGTGATGTGTACAAATTAATTGATTGCTGACTGTTTGACACTGGTTTTGGAGAACACTTTAACGAAGGTACTGGTGCTGTGCTTGTGTTTGATGGACATGTCAAACTATTTCTCACGTTGAACTGAGGGTCACACATTGAGGTTGCATGACGTCTATTAAAAATTTTGCACACTAGTTTAAAACGTTTCTTGCATACCTTGGAATAGTGACCTTTTCTCAAACACCGATAACATTCTTCCTTAAGCATTTTCTTTTTTTCCATGATTGTTTTGGAACTTTTGCAATCTTCGGAAGCAAGACCAGTCGATTTACAAAAGAAACAACTTAATTCTTCTCCCTCCGCTGCAAATAATCCAACAGCTGTTTTCGGTTTGGGCTTTAAGACGTGTGATGAGTGAACTCTGTTCAATGGTTGTTTCGCCTCATTTGCCTTCTCTAGAGATTCCACTTCTCTCTTTAAGAATTTTAGCAGACACCTAACTTGTTTGTCACTGACACCAATTGTAGACGAAGACTCCGTTTTTGTTGATAAACTTATATTATCATCTTCAGCAACTGTCCGGGGTAGGTCATCAGAAATATCGTCATAGTAGCGGTGGAAATCTACTCTCAACTCGTTGGGTATGCATCTGAGGAGGACACTTTTTAGCATGACGAAGTACGAGTAGTTGGATGAAGAAATCCCATGCGCTTCTAATGATCTCGTGAAAGCTAGCACTGAATTATAGAGTTCTCGTAAACCAGTGGAATCAACCCTTGAATGTATTGGCTGTTTGGATAACAAACTCTGCATCGTATTTCCGTACTCATCCTTAAGTAAAGCAATTGCTGAATTATAATTCAGTTCACTTGGAGTAAGACCCATAAGAGTATTGGCTACTTTTCCAATTAAATTTGTCAACTTTTGAGAGAGAGCTGAATTGTCATGCACGAGTGTGCGGTCCTGTTCCCAGAACGGTATCCACTCTTTGTAATCTCCAGAGAATTTCTTAGGAAGTCTAACGGCCGTTGGTTTATTTATTGGAGAGTTTATGACATCATGGATCGACACGTGATTTGCGGAGGTGTCATTCGATGTTACGTTCGCAACTGAAAGCGTTTTTTGGAAATCCCTTACCTTTGTTAGACCCATTTTAAGGCGTGTGATCGTTGTTATAGCCCTATCGTTGTAATCTGCAATGGTATCCGATTCCTTCTCGAATTCTTCAGATTTGATTGAAGGAAGTACATCTGCGTTCGCCTTTCGCGCTGCAGACAAGCTATCTAAAAACACACTTAATTCCTCTTCGATAGAGTCGAGGGTGCTTGCATCAGCGTTTCCAATGACTTTCCCGTCGTTTAATTTACGAAACTCGATTGCACTTTTAACGATTTTCGTGACTTGTCTACGATACGTTGCGCGACTTGCCAAATCCATAATCAAGTTTGTTAAACGTTAAATAAATACGTTTTTTAGATCTTTGTACCATTGTTTGGTTGGTATTACATTTCCGAGCAACATCTCTAGATGACATAGTCCGGTTTTTTACGATGGTACCCACTATTTTCCTGTCCAAATTTGTATCATGTGCTCCACTTTTAGCTCCACTTTTCTGTGTTCGCTTAACTGTCAACGTCTCCAAATATCGTTTAATAACAGAATCCACTGTACTGCGTGCTATGTTTAAATTTTTTGCGATGAAATGGTTTGGACGCCAAGTATTTTCTAGCCATTTGTCGATGATCTTTTTACGGCGTTCCTCTTGACTCATATATTTTATAAATATTTTAAACCGAACCGAACTAAAATCAATAACAAACTAAAACTAGAGATATACAGGCTAATTTGGGTACAAAATGGGATTGCGATTTTTACGCATTGGAACGGCATACCCTAACTTTACTCGCTCTCATATTTTAAATCCCTCCCCATATTCTAAGCTAGACTTCCACCCTAATACTACATCCCCTTCTTTTTTAGACCCCATAGTTCCTCCAAAGGCAAAGTTAACCAAGCACCTTATCGATTAAGGGAAGATGGCCGGTATGTTCTCTCTCGATTAAGAGACCGCAAATCATATGATAATATTCATTTATATCTAGCTTATCTACATGATAAGCCAGACTCTGTCTGTATCGACGGTATAACGAAAACCCACTACAATGGTTTCCATTCTGCAAGAAGGCCTCCCCACTAATGATCTATGGCAACTTTTTGCATGAGCAATTAGATATGACTCCTGATGATGTGGCTAGTGATCTCTCTTCTTTTGCATCTCACGTAAGTTCCAAACGGATACAGTTATGTTCTCCTACCAATGGTTTGATAAAAAAAAACTTTTTAATTTTTTAAACTATTTATTATTTAATTTTGTAAATCACAATCCTTACAACTCTTAACTGTACTGAAGATATCGAGAGATAGCCAACTGAACTAAATTGATCTGCATGTTTTATATGGTAAATTTGTTGACACAGCTTTTGCGATAAACACAGGTGTCCCTGTGGGAAAGGAATGCGCTTTGGCGAAGGTGCCATATTTGGCAGCGTGTGTAGCGCAAAAGTGAAACGTTTGTAAAAATTATCGGCATATTATTGGTCATGCATTCTACGTGTGATTGGTAGGTTGGCATGCAATGCAATGAAAAAAAAAAGCGGATGTTAATTGAGTTAGAAAGAGGAAAACGGAAGTGAAGTCTTTAACGTGACCTCCACAGAACACGGTCTAGTTTCAAAAACTACCATCGCTCCTAACCCATTTTTCAATTCTTTGCCGAAGCCTCCCAAATGTCTATCCCCGCATTATCAAATGGTAAGAGGTTTACGAGCTAAGGTTTCTGCTATATATCTTAATTCTCAGATTCTGCCCTACGATATTTTTGCTCTCACAGAAAACAATTTTACCCTTAATATAAAGTCCTCAAGACTTCACGGTCTAGAAAAAGAGGTGAATTTATTATATATGTCCGTGGTGTACTTTTAGCTATTGTATTTACTATCGTTTCGAGTCTAGACCCTATAAAAAATCGTCCACTGCATTCTTTGAATTCGTTTGCGCTAGAATTGCTATTTGCAAGCGCAACCTATATTCGCCCCTCTCAACCAATTCACCAGTTAGCAATTAATGCAATCGATTGTATTTTTAATGATACTGATCCCAACGGCCTTGTTATTTTTGATCAGTGCTACTTCACTGCAACAAATCCCAACTCTGATAAAGAAAATCTTTTCATCAACTCCCTAACTGACTCTGGCCTGCATTAATTAAGTGGTGTCACCAATAACATTGGCAGACAATTCGACCTAGTCTTCGCCACTGATACAGATAACCGCGTCGTTTTAGAAAGTAGACATCTTCTCTCTAAGTTGAATAGTTACCACCCTCCCCTTTCTATTACGGTGATGTATGACGTATCCCATTTCCTATCAGTATTCTTAAAGTTTTAATTTTCATAGGGGTAGTTAGCCCAAACTGAACAACCTCCTCAGTATGGCCAATTTTAACTTTCTCTACTATAATCCTAACCCTACGAAATTTTAAAATGTCTCTCCCAATCTGTACCTTTTTTACCCAAAAAGAATCCCCCATCGTCACCACTCTGGTATAATAAAGAGCTGCGATCTCCTCGTAACAAGAGAAATAAGCTCTGGTATACTCACTTAAAACCGCGTTCCAACACCGATTTCTTCTACTACCAGTCTGCCCAAATAAATTTCTGTGTACCTTGTCAAACTCTATATGACAACAATTTAAAGTGAATGGACCGCACACGCATTTCCGACCCCAAGCGATTCTTTCCGTTCATCATTTTCAATTCATTTCATCTCTGAATTTTCTTGATAAGTCCCCGAGCGATCCCCAAACTATTGCAAATCTCTTCGCAGTTTTTTTTAGCTAAGCGTTCGCCATCCACTTACACGAGCTAGATCACTCTTACTTTTCCTACTTAAATAGCTGCCCACAAACAACTTTGGAATCAACGTGTGTAACTTTAGAGCAAGTTAACGATAAAATAATAAACCTCAGAGATGATTATTCTGTTGGCCCTGGTGATCTTCCCCCCATATTTTTAAAGAAATGTAAAAGGCACCTAGCCCAACTTCTTACAGCTCTCTTTCAGCTTTCTATCATCCAAGGATTATTTCCCTCAACCTGTCTTTTATTATTCCCCTACATAAAAAAGGCCGAAAAGACGATATTTACAACTACTGACCAATTGCTAAGCTGTCCTGCATACCTAAGCTTTTTAAGAGCATTATCTGTAACATAATACTTTTGCATTGTGAATCTATTGTTTCCCAAAACCAGAACGGATTTCTCAAAGGTAGATCTACTACCATCAACTTAACGGAATTCGTATCAAGCACTTTATGTGCACTAGAATGTGGAGATAAAGTTGAAGTGAGTGCCATAGATTTCAGCAAAGCCTTCTCTCATGATATAATCCTTCTAAAATAAAAGGCTCTTGGTTTTCAAATAAACTTTATAACATGGGTTCGATCCTATTTAAATGAACATGCCGTTCTATGTTCTATTTAGGTCCATGATTTCTAACCCAATTAAAGCCTCCTCTGGTGGCCCTCAAGGCAGTCACCTTGGACCCTTATTATTTATTCTGACTATAAGTGATATTGACTGCATTATTAAAAATTCATAAATTGTATATCTGTTTACGCAGATGATACGAAAATCGTTAGATATACATACATATACCATCTTCCTCAGACAGCCTAGCGCTGTAAGAAAATTTAGACAAATTTTGTACTTAGTGTCAAAAGAATTTCCTTGAGCTTAACGTCAATGAGTGTGAGGCTATAACTTTTACCAGTAAGTGCCCTCCTACTTCACCTCGCTGCTATCTAATCTTTAATCTGCTTGTTCCCTTAGTGAATCAGTTGCGTGATTTATGTGTTATCTGTGATAAGGATCAATTTCCGCTCTTATCTTGATAATATCATAAACAAAGGGCAACTCTACCCTTGGCTTCATCAAGCGCTAGTCTAAGGAGTTTCCCAATCCTTACGTTACCAAATCCCTTTACATAACCTTAATTAGGACTCTTCTTGAATATGCAAGAGAAGTTTGGTCACCCTACCACAAAACTCACATCCTCCAGATAGAAGCTGTTCAACGCAAGTTTTTACGATTTGCTTTACGTGGTCTTCCCTGGGATAGTAGCCAAAACTTACCATCATACACTGATCGGCTGAAACTTATAAATTTACAACCCGTTTTTATACGCCGAAAAGTTGCCGATATTCTCGTTATTCATCACACCTTAGTTGGTAATATCGATTGTCCTTTTTTACTTCAACTTATTTCTTTTACCACCAACCCACACAATCTTAGGTCTGCGCCACTTTTCTAGCTCAATCTTCACAGAATGAATTACGGACACCTGGAGCCACTGTCTAGAATGCTTCGTGAAGGTAACGATATTCTGCACCCTTTAGTTTTAAGTGAAATTGTTAGTTTTAAGAATATGCTTGCAATAAGCCTTAATAAATCTGTCCGGGGTTGACCCGAGCCGCAAATTTATAGAAAAAAAATCTGCAAGTCAAGCCCGGACTTATGAAAAAGAGAAAGTGGCAGAAAAGGGTACCGAGATAAAGCGCATGCTATTCGAGGACAACACACCTCCCCAATCCGAAGCGAAACGGTCGACAAAGTTTCGAATAGCAATATAACAAGCTATATCAGACTGGGAGTCGTACCAGTAGACCTCGGTCATAAACCTCTCACAAATGAACAAATGGCTCAAATAAAGGGACTATGGATATCACGATCGAGCTACGTGATGAGGAAAAGAAGCCATCATTCTGCGGTGCGACCTTCAAAGCCGGATGGCTTTTGATCGTTTGTGCGGATGCCTCCACTGCAGAGTGGATGAAGAACAAATTCGCTAAGCTTAAACTGCGTTAGAGATAATGCTTGCCGAGGAGGAAAATCTTCCAAAACCGCATGTCATCAGAATTCTTGCAATTCTTTATGGCCAAAACAAAGAACTCAACACAAGAACGTGGAGAGTTGTGCAAAGATCGCACGATAGGGATATCGAACACCTGGTCTTTGCAATAACCGAAAGCGCTATGAAGTGGCTCGTAGGGTCTGGTCTCGTATCGTTTCGGTCAAGACCAAAGAGATATAGGGATATCGCCCACCTGGTCTTTGCAATAATCGAAAGCGCTATGAAGTGCCTCGTAGGGTCTGGTCTTGTATCGTTTCGGTCAGACCAAGCTCATCCTCAAAAGCTCCTGCAGAACAGCCAACCAGAGCTTGAAATCAGTCAACCTAAACACGGGGAGTACGCCGTCAGAAGAAGCTGGCGTAAGCATGAGTTGCTAGCATCCCAACTAGGGCTAGCGCAAGCGCCATCGCAAGCACTATAGTTGCAAAAAGCGGAATAGCTGCTCTAACAAAAACCACAGCACAGCACAGCCAAAACTGGTAACTCCACCAATCAGAACCGGTTCAGCTTAATCCGGCGGCGAGACATGTAGGTGGCCAGACAACTAGAGGGTATATCAATGATCCGAGAGGTAGAAGAGATGGTTCCTCTCAACAGGGTGCCGTAGGACGTAGAGGTGACAACAAACCCTGCAGAGCATGGAACCCTGATTATGCACGCATGAAATGACATCCCTTCTGAGCGTGCATCAGGCAAACCTGCACTGATCTATGGGTGCCTCGGACACCTTTAGCCAGCGATGTGCTGAAGAGGATATTGTTATTGGACTTATCCGAGAGTCATGGTAAGATTTTTGGTTTAAAAAGCAAAACCAGAGAGATAGTTTTTGCCAAACGTCTTTTTAAACCGAGGGCACCTCTTTCTATTGCAAAAGATATAAAATTGTCTCTAATTCCAGGTTTCATAACTAGGGACCTGTTGACAGTACGAATTGAACACCACAACGGCCAGGAACTGGGAAGTGCCTCCCACATAAGTGCAGGAACTTGTCCGGTACTGTGAAGACAAGCAAGTACACCTTATCCTCGGTTGCGACGTCAACGCACACAATACGATTTGCGGCAGTTGTGACATAAACAAAAGAGGTGAGTCACTTTTGCAATTTCTACACAGCAAAAACCTAGGTATACTAAATAAGGGAAATAATCCTACATTTAGAAACTCTATAAGAGAGGAAATTCTAAACCACACTCTCTCGTCTCCATTTCTACAAAATATAATGGAAAGCAGGCACGTGTCCGAGGAGGCACTTTTATCCGATCACATATCGCAAAAATATAGCGGTCAAAGCTGTATTGTTGCCGTTCGCGGCGCTAACAAGAGTGGACGCAGACGAAACCCAATTCGAGCTAAACGACATCATTCTATCATCTTTTAAAAACAGCCGTAAGGTCAAGCGAACTGTAGTAAAACAGTGCGTACCATGGTGAGATGAAAACCTGGAGGCTATTCGGAAAAGAGTGAGGAAGTTTTTCAACAAAGCCAAGCCACCGGGATTTGGTAACAATGTACAATAGTCCCTTTTAAATTACTCCAACCTAGAGTTGCGAAGATCAAAGAGAGCCTTCTGGCGTTCTTACAGCGAGAAACTCGACGAACTTCCTGTGGTAGCACGACTCCATAAAGCCCTGTTCCAAGATTATTCTAATTGCATTGGATTGTTAATCCAATTCTGAATACCTTGCTTCAGGTTCACTTCCCAGGGTTTTTTATTACAGAGACGTCTTATGGACAGTCAACGGAGGTCTCACTTCCAAGAAACCTCAGGAGAATCAATAGTTTATCCGGAGAACTCCGGATATGGTTAAATGGCCATCAACTCATTTAAACGATACAAGTCACCAGTCATAGACGGAATCTTTTCAGCTCTGCTACAAAAATTTCTGGGCTTCCTTGTACATAGCCTTATTTAGGTTCAGCTTCAACTTGGGCTATATACCACGCATTTGGAGAGAGGTCAACGTGGTGTTTATCCCCCAATAAAACATACCGTCCTATAAACTTGACATCGTTTTATCTGAAAACAATGAAAAGAATTATGGACGTCCATATTGTTATGCATTGCTCTATATTTGTCTGTACGCTAGCATTTCGATTCCTTATTGACTCGTTCGTTTGATGCGATAATCATAAACATCGGTTTTATATTGTATTTCGAATGCTTGCATAAACATCCGATCATCATAAGCGAAGCGTCGGCGATCTCTTATCTCGATCTTCCCACCGTTCATATGAATGCAGAAATCTCATTCGTCATGGAGTTTAGTTCAATCCAACATCTCTGAACTTGTAGTTCATTCAACGTCTTCGAACAAGTATGTACTCAATATTAAAATTAACAAATATTACAACTTTAAAATTGTGTTTTATTTCCATTAACGGTCAGGCATAACAATTTTGATGGCGGCAGTGAAATATTTTGTTCTCAAGACAGGAAATTAATTTCTCTTTTCCTGTTCATTGAATTAGGGAAATACAAAAAATGGTGCTTATAAAAAACAATTCTGACCGCATTTACAAATAATATATGTGATTCTGATGATAGTGCTCTGACGGCAGTCATAAATTATTTTATTTTGATCCTGATGATAGTGCTTACACATTTATAAAAAAAAAAGCTCTAACGAAAATCACAAATTATTATATTTTGATTCTGATGATAGTGCCTACACATTTATAAAAAAAAATTATGACTGCAATTTATTATACTCGTAGTTTGATCCCGATGACAGTGCTTACATATTTATGAAAAGAAAACTCTGACGGCAATCACAAATTTGAACCTTAAACTTTTTGCGGAAAAAAAACCAACATATAAGAATACAATGCGAAAATTCAATAAAGACCAAGCATTAAATTAATAGTTGAAAGGAAAAGTAGAAGAACAATTTTTAGTTTATTATAAAGCTGAAGCCTTAAGTCGAAAGGCGTTGCCTTCAACGATATGGTAAGATATATATATGGAATAAGAAGATACGAACACATATCCCACCTTCATAAGTTTGCGCTGGGTTGCACATTTCAAAATTATTGAGATTAAGGTGCTGTATCTTCTTGCACAAAACAATCCGAACCAAATCACCAGTGTACCTATATCAAAAACTTCAGTTTGCTCAGTCGCAGATAACTTTAAACTTGGTAACACCAACATCTAACTACCTAACTACGTGGCGTCTCTTTCTTGTTCACACCACCAGACTCTGGAACACTCTTCCTGCCACTATTAAGCAAATAATATATATATTGTAAATATGTATGTACTAAAAAAGACTCAGCTCGTACTTATACTCCCGAATAAATTGAATTGAAGCTGCAACTGAGTTGAAAGATATTTTTAGTTCATTTGGAAGAAGAGCATTTAATTAAAGATGTTCCGTTGAGGAAGCAATCAGATCTTTAGAGTAGCTAGAGTTAGGAAAAACTGGCGCTACACCAATAATAAAGTCAAATCAAACTCATACAAATGAGCAAAGTGGATTTTTGTCAATCATGGACAATTTGAATTCCGAAACCAATAGTACTCAGTTTAGGGACAAGAAAGCCAACCATCAGTTAGTGGTACTATAGTTATATCTACGGGAAGTTTAGTTAGTTTCAGCGATTTAGCTAAGTTAGTACTTTAGCAGCGACAATAAAAGATTTTCAACAAAAAATAAAAATAAAAAAATTCCTTTTTCCACTTTTCTTTATTTTTACGTGTGTTCACCTTGAACTCTACTCATTGGATGCATCTCTAACCTCCGGTAGTCCTTTTCTCTTTTTCTTCTTTGTCTCTTATTGTCTCTAATTACTTTTCACGGCTACACCTCCACCATCCTGACATACAATCGCCCCGATTTTGCCTGGAAATGTCCGCTCAAAATCTATCCATGGTTTGATATTAGCCGCTTCCAGTATTCCCTCATATGGAACCTGTCCTAATTGAAAACCATCTACATCTTTCACCACGTATCTATCATTAGGCAATACTTTTCTAACTTTGTAAGGACCTTTAAATTTTGGAACTATTGTAACTTCCTACAAACACCGGCCTGACTTACATGATTAAGCAAAATTATATAATCACCCTCTTTATATATAAAGTCAGTTCTATTTCGATCTTTTAGCCTTTTATTATAGTTTTGACTTTTAACTATTTTATCTGCAGCCTCAATTCTCATTTTCACAATATTCTGTTTATCTCTTTCATTTTCCTCGTTACACTCATCTAAGCTTTCTTTTAAAAAAATCAATAACTACACCCTTTTGCCTAACTCCGAACAATAACTAGCTTTGAGTCATCCCAGTAACGCTGCTAAAGGTATTGTTTAGGGCAAACTTAATTGTAGGTAACACTCCATCAAGAGAATAGTGTATACCCCCGCTTGTTAGTTTCGCAATCATTGGACCCAGGGTTCTGTTTACGCGCTCAATCTGTCCATTAGCCTGAGGAGAGCCAGTTGTGATCTTAATGTGACTTACATTTTGTTCTTTGAGAAAATTTACAAGATCTCACGATGTAAAAGCACTGCCTCGATCAGATATAAGTACCTTTGGTCGACTGTAATACATAAAATAAGACTTTAAACAACTTAAAACTTCTTTAGTATTGGTTGTTTTTGTGGCATAAAGCTTCACATACTTTGTAAATGCATCTATAATGAGAAACACTTACTTTTTCTTTGCGTTTTTTTAACGATATTGGAACAAAATGGTCTATGTGTATTATCTGAAAAGGGGTGTCACCCTTTGGAATACTATGCATGGACCCTTCATGTTTTCCGTATTTAGGCGAAAATGCGATGCCTTTGAAACAATTGTCGATATGATCCCTTACCTTATTCTCATTTTTGGAAACCAATACGTTTTCATGATGGCGTCTACAACCTTATCACGACCCATGTGCCCCATATCATCATGATATATTCTAATCACATTCCTTTCCATAGTTTTAGGAACATAAAACAATATTCATTGACCTATCTTCCTATAGCCCAGCCCATTTCTCATCTCATAAAACCTACTCTGCTTTTTATCTAATTTTTCTCTTACATAGTTACATCTTTATATTGTTTTATGGATAGATTTTGTTCAAGTGTATTTTCCTCTAAAACTAAAACGTTTTTTATGTAACTAAGATGTAGATGCTCATGCTGCATTCTAGGGCCATTCCTGTGTTCGGTAAATTAGTCAAAATTTTGCACCACTAACAGCCAACGTACTATCCTAGGATTAATTTCTTTTTTATTGAAAGTTAATGCTAAAGAGTTATAATCAGTAACTACTTTAAACCTTATACCATGTAAATACATATACTCTGAACCGCCTTAGTGCGTATATAATAGCTAAAGTTTCTAGCTCAAAACTATGGAATTTACTTTCTTGTTCAGTCGTTCTTTTCGAAAAATAAAATATTGGATGAAACTGACCATTTTCCTTCTTTTGCATAAGTATAGCTCCAAATCCCATAGAAATGGCATCGTAATGGAGTTCAGTTTCATCCCTAGGGTCATATATGGCCAGTATAGGTGATTCGATTAACTTTTCAGCTCTTCAAAACAACGAAGCTCTTCCTTCCCAAATTTGAAAACAACTTCTTTTTTAAGGAGTTGATACAATGGTTATGCTGTCACTGAAAATCCCTTTACAAATCGTCTAAAATATGAGCATAGCCCTAAGAAACTATGAACAGCTTTAGCGTTCTGTGGTATTGGAAAATTATCTACTGATTCCAAGTTCCTTTCATCTGGTTTTATACCTTCTTTTGACACCGTATACCGCAGGTAACTAATTTGTGACATCATAAACTTACATTTATCAACTCTTAACTCCAGTTTATTTCTTACAAATATTTCAAAAACTTCTTTTAATATTTCAAAATGTTCCTCTATTGTTTCAGAAGCAACCATGAGATCGTCTATATGGTATATATTGCTATCTTTTTTTTTCTTAATAAATCTTCAAAAACCCTCTCAATATATTGCTGAAACTCCGAAGTTGCGTTTTTGAGCCCAAATGGCATGTACAAATACTGGAATTGTCCCATAGGAATCACGAAAGAAGTATGTTTTACTGATTCCTCATGCATACGACGTGATCGAGCAAAGTAAATATTTTTTTCCTACAAACCCGTCCAATATATCCTCTATTAATGGAAATGGGTGGTTTAATTTCAGTGTTGTCTTATTGAGCGTATGGTAGTCAACACATAGTCTTATTTCCCCTGTCTTTTTCCGAACCAAAATGATTGAAGAAGCATATTCAGATCGACTTCTTCTTATAACACCCTATTTTAATAAACTATTTAAAATGTTTTGAACCTGATCCTTCTCATAATTCACCTTCTCGGTGAATAATGGAATGGCTTATCGTTATTTAAAACTAATTTTATTTCACATAAATTCATGGCGTTTGCGATTTAGGTAACATTCATTTAACATTTCATCAAACTTTTCTTTGCACACATACTTCAATTTTTCGTCTATATTCTATTTATTTTGTTCCTCAATTTCTATTTTCATTAGGTTTAAACTTTAAACATTCCTCTCCATAATTGCATTCATTAGTAAATTCTGAATTTAAACGCTGTTTTTTACATACTTAATTTTTTGCTATTTCTTTTTCATTACTTACAGGTACCGTTTTACTCCAGCTTTCTTTAAAAAATCTTAACCTAGTACTGCTGCTTTCATTGTATTATATGGCACCACAAACAAATTTACATATATACAATACTTTTTCCATAGAATAACATATTATGATTCAGAGTTAAACGAATTACGTAAATAAAACACCACATATAATCTTTATAAATATTAATTCGTCAATAATAAAAAGAATATGGTTAATTAGAAAAAAGAAATTCAAGTGATACTTAGTGTTGCTTTAGGTCCGTTTGTTAGGCTTCTGGCTGTCTTCCTGGGCTGTCGAGATCCAACTGAACGAGGTTTCCATCCAGCAGCAAAAATTAACACAACTGTAGTTGTTAAATGTGTAGCTTCCCAAGCGAAACATTGATATTCAGCAGAGCGAGAGTACGTCTGCCAATTATTCAAAAGAGATGCTGCTGAATGGAAACCCGTTGGCACTTGCCGTACTTGGATCGTACGATATTAATAGAAGAATATGAGTTCAGTTTTCAGTTTAAATGCATTTTTTATTATACTTCATTAATTAATTCTTACAGGCTATACAAAAAAACGCTTAAAAATTAGCTTAAATACCTTAAAAGTAATCTAATTATAACTTACTGGCCCCATGCGGGTACTCTAGGTTAAACATAATACTTAATCTATGTCTTTCGACGTTCCTTACAGTCTATTTTGTTTTTTACATTTATTAACACTAAAACTAAGAAAATGGATTTTAATTAAAAAAAAAAACTTAGTGTCTGGACTTTTTTTTTGTTATAATATAAAACTTAAAACTAAGCCTATAAACTACCTAAAATAAATCTTATTCTACTTAATCCTAGAAGAGAAGAATATGAAGACAAAAGCAAATGCCAAATACACAGTAATATTATGTAGAAAAAAATTGCATTGCCTGAAGCAAGTACAGTGAGTAACAAGCGAACCTTTACAAGTTTTAAATTAACATGGTTTTTATAAACAAATTGAATATTCGAAAGGTTTTTGAATTTAACGAATGTAAGAATATGGTTGCAGTTATTATTTCAAAATATATAACATTCGATTTTCCCAAATATATTTAAAGGGCTTTTATTTATACCAAAGAAATTACATTTTTGTTCAATTTTAGTTATAAATACAGGTAATACAAAATTGTGACGGATAAAATTCACTGGACTACCGGTGTCGATTAAGATTCCTAATGTAATAATATAATTATAAATTTTATTTACAGAATTACACTCTAAATTACTCACATATTCGTCTTATTTGTCAACGTTGACATGCTGTACCTGACGACTCAACTTCTTTTTTGGATATACTGCTGCAAGATGTCCCATCTCGGCGCAGGCATGGCAGGCCCCTCGTTCACGCTTCGGCTTATTACATTCATTCGCCCTGTGTCCCAGTGCATTACAATTAAAACATCTTATAATTGTTTTCGGATTTTCGGAGAATACTGTCTCCACTGCACGTGGAACTGAAGTCTTTTGTTTCATCAGTTAAATTTTACTAAACGCTGCCAACAGCTGATTCTTGGTGCGAAAGCACTGCATCCTTGCTTGGGAACATAAATATGGATCAGGTATCCCATCAATGACGCATTCGAGGAGTTCATCTTCTTCCATTGATAATTTGTTAGCTAAAATGGTTTTTTCATGGAAGTATGTCTGAAAGGTTTCACCAATCAGCCCCTTCCTACTTTCGAGTGATTTTTTAAGTCTTAAACGACTTGTGTGACCACCATACATTTCCCTCATTTCTTTTAGTAGTTCCTCAACGGGAATGGTCATTAAATTTGATTTAGAGTGAGACCATTTCAATGCTTTTCCGCTCAGTCGGCAAGAAATAAGAATTCTTGTATTTATTTCATTCAGTTCATAAGCCGATATTAAATTTCTCAGCTGTGCCTCTCAATGTTTATAGCAATCATCACCTCCAGAAAATTCGGATAGTAAATCTTTCAGCTTTGTAAAATTAATAGCACCGTTTTGAGCACTACTGTCGTTTGTCTTTCGTCTTTCACTCCTCAGCCACTCATTTTCTTTCTTTAAAATTTCATTCACTCTCTTCTGTAACTCGATCTGCTTTTTCATAACTTCTAACTCTCTGTGCATTAGTTTCCAATCATTTTATTCACTCATCGTTTTTCGTACACTCTTCATCTTATTCTCTCTTCTAGCTGCCCTTTCTTCTGTTTCTCGATCATCAGTACTACTCTCATCATTGTTCTGCTCTTCACTCTCTTCGACAACATCTTCGTACACACACTCGTCATCATTAACTTCTCCTTCATCTGTAATGAACTCACCACGCTCTTTTTCTGGAATCGTTTGTAGACGTAACAGTAATTCGCTTTTGTTTCCCGTTGTTTTCCTTCCCAGTTTCTCCAGTCAGACTTTTAACTGCGACGCTGTATATTTTTTGTATTTTTCTACATCAGCCATGTCATCGCTCTTTTTTTTCTAAATTTTTGGGCGAATAGCGAGTTGTTCAACATTGTGTCATATTACGAGAGCGGGTCAATAAGTCCATGACTTTCTGACCTCTTTACTGTCAACAGGCATCTGTCAGTTGACTCCTGTCAAAATTTAAACTTGCTGCGTCAGTTAGTTTGTGTTTGACAGCTATTTTTATCAGACTACTCACTAATTTGAGGAGAAAATGGAAAAAAGTGAATTTCGTGTGCTTACGAGGGCGGGTCAATAATTCTGTGCATTTTTGAATTTCTGACCTCCTTACTGAAACAGCAACACTGCTCCTGTCAACAGGCATCTGTCAGTTGACTCCTGTCAAAATTTAAACTTGCTGCGTCAGTTAGTTTGTGTTTGACAGCTATTTTTATCAGACTACTCACTAATTTGAGGAGAAAATGGAAAAAAGTGAATTTCGTGTGCTTATTAAGCATTATTTCTTGCGAAAAAAAACCATTACCGAGACCAAGGCTAAGCTTGATAAATACTATGGGGACTCTGCACCATCGATTTCAATGGTAAAAAAGTGGTTTACTGAATTTCGTTGTGGCCGTACAAGCACTGAAGATGCCGAACCTCCTGGACGCCCAGTTGAGGTCTCTACACCCGAAGCAATCGAAAAAATTCACGATATGGTGTTGGCCGACCGAAGATTGAAAGTGCGAGAGATTGTGGAAGCCGTAGGGATCTCGCATGGCTCAGTGGTTTCAATTTTGAATGATCACTTGGGCATGAGAAAGCTTTCCGCAAGATGGGTGCCGCGTTTGCTCACAGTCGACCACAAACGCAATCGTGTAACAACTTCACAGGAAGGTTTGGCGTTGTTTAATCGCAATATGGAGGAGTTTTTGCGCCGTTTTGTAACCGTGGACGAAACATGGATCCATCACAACACACCAGAGAACAAACAACAGTCAAAACAGTGGGTTTCTAAGGGTGAATCGGCGCCAAAGAAGGCCAAGGTGGGTTTGTCAGCCAATAAAGTTATGGCGACTGTTTTTTGGGATGGACGCGGGATAATCCACATTGACTACCTTCAAAAGGGAAGAACAATCAATGGGGAATATTATGCCAACTTATTGGACCGATTCAATGACGATTTGAAAAAAAAACGACCTCATTTGGCCAAGAAAAAAGTTCTTTTCCCATGCCATGGCAAAAATCCATGAATTGGGCTATGAATTGCTCCCTCATCCACCCTATTCTCCAGATTTGGCTCCGAGCGACTACTTCTTGTTCCCAAACCTGAAGAAATGGCTTGGTGGAAAAAGATTTGACTCCAATGATGAAGTCATCTCGCAAACAAAGGCCTATTTTGAGGACCTCGACAAATCATTTTTTTTGGAAGGGATAAAAAAAATTGGAGAAGCGTTGGACAAAGTGAAAAATAAAATTATTTTTTTATCAAAAAATCTGTGTTTTAATCCAAAAGTCACGGACTTATTGACCCGCCCTCGTATCTTACCTTCAATTACATTTTATAATTTTTCTAAACACCTAAATGTATACCACCTATATGTTTGCGCAATCAAAATATTACTTTTTATCACCACTGTCATGATCTTGTAAAATACTCACATTACCATGTAAATATTGTCGAACTATGTATTGGTTTCTATTCTCCTCATTATCAGACGATAACGTTCTATGTTTCACTTATTCTTGTGTAACAGCGTAACCGAATATTAGCTAAGTGATCATTGTCATACGATTTGTTACTGTACTTCTCTTTTGGACATAGTGGTGATCGGTCGGAAATTTTAGTTAAATAACAGAGTAAAGATATTTATACACTAGAAGTTTGAATTTATGGTGATTTTTAATTTTTGCATGAATCTTTGCATGCAAGCTTTAATTTAAGTTAAACAATTTAAAAAATATTAAATTGTCAAATCATTGGCAACCGTGACAGGACTGAATAAGAAAGATTCCGCGCTAAAATCATTTTGGAACAATGTCAAACACGGATAAAGAAATTTCCATCACGAAAACAAAACGTGCTTCGGAAGCTTAACAAAGCTAAAAGGTGTTTCCACAAGTGACTGTAATAATATGTCTGCGCATGAACTAGAAACCAGGCTAGGTATGTTGGAATCGTATGCTGCTAAGTTTGATGAGCATCAAACCAACATTGAGGTTCTTGACGAAAGGGAACTTGGAAGTGATAAGCGTGCTAATTTTGAGGAAAACTAGTGTGATCAAAACTCAGATTCTCAAATTAATTAGTTGCAAAAATACAGCTTACTAAGTTTTCTGGACAATACACTAAATGGCCCAACTTTCAGTCCATGTTCACCACGCTGGTGGATTCGGATGAAGATCTTACCCGCATCGAGAAGTTTCAGCATCTACGTTCGTGCCTGACGGATTCGGCACTTCGGACAATTGAATCGTTGGAGATGGCATCAGAGAACTGCGCGCAGGCTTTGGAACTACTTAAATCTCGATTTAATAATAACCGTTCGATTTTTCAGGCCCACATACGAGAGTTATTCGATCTCCGCCCAGTTAATTCATCAACGGCTAATAGCTTAAGAGACGTAAGTGATTCCGTCAATTCTCACCTGCGAGCTCTTCAATCTCTTGGCACTAAAGAGCAGCTATCTGACGGCTTATTAGTATTTCTGATCCATAGTAAACTGGATTCCCAAACTCAATCAAGATGGGAGTAAGAGGCTCCACTCAATGTCATACCGTCGTACCACAGCAAAAGAGGAGTAAGTTCTAACAGCATCATAAACCATCATCACAAAATGAATTCACGTAAGGTGCTCATTACATCTAACACATTAAATGCACAAAATCCTAAGACTAGGAGTTTGCATTAATTGTTTGAGAAGTGGTCATTTTGTTAGATTTTGTCGATCTAAGGGTTGTAAGCAGTGTAAGGGCCGACATAACACATTACCACACATAACCTCCAATGTCCCCAGCGCCAGTATCGAACGAAATGCTCCTTCTACAGGTGCCTCTATATTCCAATCCACTAATTTAAACAATAACTCTTCCAAATATACAATTAAACCAAATAACTTCGTCTTTCTGGTAACCGCCATTGTTCTAGTACGAGATAAATACGGCAAGTTTATACCAGCTAGGGCGTTGCTGGATTCTGCTTCACAATTACATTTCATAACATCAAGGTTTGCTCAGCTTTTGGCATTACCAAGGTCCACAATAGACATGTCTATTAGCGGAATTAGTTCCACTCATGCCTCTGTAAATCAAAAGGTGACTATCACCCTTCGATCTCGGATTGATGACTTCAGCACTACATCAGACTGCTTCATACTTCCATCAATAACTGAAAACCAGCCAAACCAGTATATCAATTGCAGTTCATTATCCATTCCAAAAAATATCGAACTAGCCAACCCGTCGTTTAACAAGCCTTGTCAAATAGACATTTTAATAGGAGCATCGCTATTCTTTGATTTGCTTTCAATTGGACAAATTCGCTTAGGAGAAAATGCACCAACTCTGCAGAAAACTCGATTAGGTTGGATTGTGTCAGGAACTCTCAAGACTTGTTCTTTGCTCGGCGTAAGTCTTAACGTGATTAATAACAATAATAACCATCAACAATGACGACAATCAGCTAGGTAAAATTTTAAGGCGTTTCTGAGAAATTGAATCAAGCTATAAACCCAGTCAAACCAAAACTCCAGAGGAACAAGATTGTGAGGCAAGCTTCGTTCGAACTCATTAACGTTTACCTTCCGGACAATATTCCGTTGAACTCCCTTTCAAAATGTCGCCCAGTCACTTAGGATCCTCTTACGAAGCTGCTAAGAAAAGGTTTTTCAATCTAGAAATCGTAATCCACGTGTTAAACAACAATACGCTGACTTCATGAACGAATCAAACACATGACTAAGGCCCCTGTAAACATATTGCAGCAACCACATTGTTCTTACCGCACCATTGCGTGTTTAAAGCCCAAAGCACCACAACTAAACTACGCGTTGTTTTCGATGGTTCTGCGAAGACGTCATCTGGCTTATCATTACACGACATTTTGATGGTAAGACCAACTATTCAATGTGATCTTTTTAACGCCTTATTAAAATTCCGCATACATCGTTTAGCAATAACCGCCGACATTGCAAAAATGTATCGTTGCGTAAACCTTCAGTCTCCAAATAATAACATGCAGTGTATCCTCTGGCGTGATGATGCTTCAAAGGACCTTAATATTTATACTCTTAACACTGTAACATATGGAACTGCACCTGCTTCTTTTCTGGCGATTCGCAGTCTCCATCAGCTTGCTGTAGATGAGCAATTCAACTTTCCCATTGGGTCAAAGGTAGTCAAATCCGACTTTTACGTCGACGATCTGTTAACTGGAGCAGGATCGTTAAATGATCTAATCAAAATTAAGAATGAGATATTTTCGCTGCTATTGAAAGGCGGATTCCACCTAAGAAAATGGTGTTCTAACTCGGTGGAGTTCTTGTCGCATATACCGGACGAAGAAAGGGTGCATTTTCTTCAAATCAATGACAGCAGTGTTACAAAGGCACTTGGTCTGGAATCCTAAATCTAATGAGTTCTGCTTTTCATATAAACAACTTCCTTCTTCATCTAAAATAACTAAGCGTACAGTACTATCCGATATCGCTCGATTGTACGACCCCCTGGGACATATAGGGCCGGTTATTCTACAAGCAAAGGTATTTATCCAAACTCTTTGGAAGGAAAAACTTCAATTACATGGTTTTACCGATGCTAGCTTGTATGCCTATGGAGCATGCATTTACGTGCGAAGTGTCGAAGACACACGTAACGTTCAAGTAAGACTTTTATGCTCAAAGTCGAGGGTAGCCCCCATCAGCACAATATCCATTCCAAGATTGGAACTAGCTGCAGCACTTCTGTTGTCTGAATTAGTAGAGCGTGCTCAAAAAATAATCCCACTTAGTTTTGATGATAACTGTGCTGTCATGGATTTCGTCCCCCGCATGCACCTGGACCACCTTTGTGAGAAATAGAGTAACCAAAATTCAAGATCGTACCCGAAATTGCAAATGGAATCACGTTCGGACTAACGAAAATCCCGCCGATCTTCTTTCGCGTGGAATGTCTCCGTCTAAGTTAAGCAGTGCCACTTGCTGGTTTTATGGACCTGAGTTTCTTAAAACCGAAAGCCACTCCTTGCCAAGCTTAAACGGGCATTCAACAGAGGAAATTCTTGAGAGACGAATTCCAAAAATATGCTTGAACACACTTCAGGTTAATGACATTGCGAGTCAATGCAAATATCTTAACGACTTTAATCATATGCGACGAATGTTCGCGTATATAAAGCGATTCATTGCAAACACTTCTTCGTCTAGAGAACGAGCAGTTAATCCATTATCAGCTGCGGATATAGACGGTGGACTTAAGCTGTTAATCAAAGGAATCCAACGAGTGTTATTCCCGGTTGACTATCAACGGCTTGAAGATGGCGTTAACATTAAAAAGGATAGCTTTCTAAAAACCCTATAATTCGTGTTGGAGGAAGGCTTAAAAATTCATCGCTTGAGTATGATGCCAAGCATCAAATGATTTTACCTAGAAATCACCAGTTTACAAAAACATTAATTAATCATTTTCATAATACTAATCTACACGTCAAGCTCTTACTCATCATTTGAGGCAGCGTTTTTGGATTTTAGGTGAAAGACAAACTATCCGTAAAGTGATTAACAGATGCATTCGATGTTTCAAGGCTCGTCTAATAATATACGAACAAATAATGGGTGATTTACCAGCACAAAGAGTACAACCATCACGACCCTTTCTTAATTGTGGGATCGACTTTTGTGGTCCTTTTTACCCTAAATCAGGAATACGTGGTAAAGGTCCCATAAAAACATATGTTTGCGTTTTTATTTGCATGGCTACCAAGGCCGTCGTGTTGTCGGCTATACGACTCTTTCATTCGATCATCTTCAGAGCGTTATATGTCAAATAGAGGCTATCATTAATTCTAGACCTTTAAGTCCACTTTCAGATGATCCAGAAGATTTGAATGCTCTTACTCCCGCACATTTCCTGGTTGGAACTCCTTTGACTTCGATTGTTGATCCGGATTTCACAATGCAAAAAATTGGACGGCTCGCTACCTGGCAACAAAGACAATCTATGCAACAGCACTTTGGAATCGATGGAGCCGCGAGTACTTCAACACTTTGCAACAGCGACAGAAATAGCAGCTCTCATCTCGAAACATTTCTGTTGGTACGCTAGTGCTAATAAAAGATGATAATCAACCACCTTTAAAATTTAATCTGGGTCGAGTCACTGGAATTTTTAAGGCACAGATGAGCATGTTCGAGTTGTTTCTCTCGAAACATTGGATGGTGGTATAAAAAGGGGTATTTCCAAAATATGCATTCTTCCGCTTGAAGAAAGCGGACAATCAAGTTAGCTGTTTTGAAAGTATGATCTTTCAAGGTGGGTATTTCTTGATAGGCAATGTATGTATTATAATACTCGTATCGACTTTAATGAATGTGCTGATTTTGCCATGAGAACTGTCATTTGTTAGTTGTCATAGTTGAGTGCTGTAGTATTATAATAATTTTGAGATTTTGGTGTTCAGCACCGTATATCGGAGAACTTGAAATCTCTTGATTTACGTGCGCTTTAACAAATATATTGTGTAGGTTTCACCTCAATCACAACGTCAGTTTTTGAGGTTTCAGTCCTTAAACAGCTTATTTTTATATGTTACATATTTTTTTTGGTTCCCTTTTTTATTTTATAATTTTTTTTTGTTTTTATTTCTATAATCTCAAAATCTATCTAAATTTACCTTAATCTACCTCTAAGCTACATATGTAAGCCGGCCATGGGTTCAAAAAAGCATTACTGACCCAGCCCAATAATGAGCTACCACGAGCTTGAAGGAGAGGATGAACGAGTTGCTTCTGCTTCATTAAGCCACCAACATTCTTGGTGCTACTGAGCAACATCCCTAATTTCACAAGTCTCTACCGACCTACTGAACTGGAGACGCTTCACACTGGCGAGTGCAACGTCTCTGTCGTAGCTGAGTCGCCTATCCGCAGCTATACGAGCGACGTGGAATATTAGCGGCACCAGCAATTTATCCAAGATCAACCTTTTCTTATCAAAATAGAGAAATTACTCTTGGGGCGCGAAGTCGTGAAAGCACGCACTCTCGTTATATGAATAATTGGGGTAATACGTCCCGGAGACCAGATTGTTTGTTGAAGTCATTGCTCTGGCAATGTGCCTTCAGATTAACTTAATAACAAAATTGTCCACTCTTATTAGGTTCGCTGTATTGTATATATAATACGGAATACCTCATTAGAATAGAATTCTATATGGGGTTTTCCCACAGACACAGATAACTAAGAAAACTTGTAGTTAAACAAAACTATTACATATTCTTAATATCTTCTTGTTATCTAAAAAGTTTCGTGTCCGTGCATGTTAGGCGAACAAAAAGAAGTAAGTAACAAACGTTTGGAATTTTAATTTTTATATCCTAACCTAATACAGTAGGAAAAGATATTGCCAGTTTCGACAGCGTTCAGCTATGATCTTTCACTCCCTCTAGGTTTTTTTTTTTAAAGAACTTAACACTCAAGTGAGTATGAATGAAATTTTTTTAGAAAATGGGATAGAGAGAGAAAGAAAGATGTTTGGGTTCAGTGGTTCTTTCGATCCATAGGTGGCATCGAACATATAATGGGGAGACTAAATTCTTAGTGGAAGTTGGCTTGTTTTCGCCGGAAAAACAAACGTTTAAGTTTAAGTTTGAATTGAGATTTTTTTTAGCGTAATAGTGGACTTTGGTTGAACGAAACATGCGCATATGTTGCCGAAATTTCTCGATAAATATCTGAGGATCTGGAGAGGCATCCTCATCATCAAAAAACTCGTTCGAAAGTCGGATGCTTGTGAATACATACCACAGCTGACTGCGGTAGCTCGAAAATCTTCTTTGTACCACTTTCGAAGACAAAGAAGAACCGTGGGCAACAAGTCGAGCCATGGTGCGTTGGAATGACACATGAATGCAGCTTTAAATGACCTGTGCCAACTAATAGTCCCTGTTCTTTTAATAGTGCCGACTCAAATTGTGGAACCTGGTCGGTCGTGGTGATCTTCGGGCAACCAAAGTGGGAAATCCATTGGGACCAAAATGCTGTACTGATTGCAGCCGATATCTCCGTTAAAGGTGTTGCCTCAGGTCAACGCGAAAATCTGTTAACCATTGTAAGGCAGTAGCTGTAACTTCTGACCAGCGGAATGACAACAATGTCTAGGTGGACGTGCTCGAAACAATTGTATAACATCGATCTTGGATCGTTGTTAGGAGACAATCCATTTTGATTCCAGGCCACACGTATTTTTTCCTGACCTGATGAAGTGTTGCACGACCACTGGGATTCGAAGGGCCGTGAACCGATGCGAAAACTTTTTGTCTGTTTTTGTGGGACATAGGGTCGGAGATATCCTGTAGGAATATCACACTAAATTTCAACTTCAAGTTCAAAAATACTTTCCAAAGTTTTAATGAATTCTTTCCACTAAGTTGGTTTTTCAGCTCGTCGTCTTCACTCTGCGCAGCAAGTAGGTAACTCACACATGTTGAGAAATGTCGGCATGGCTATAGCAGTAATTCTCAAAAACGCATCAGCAACAGTGTTGTCAGATCCAGCTACGTAAATAATTTCGATCGTGAACTGTGAGATATAATCTAGGTGTCGCAATTGTCTCGATTTTTGGGAGAATACATGGGCCAATGGTTTGTCCGGGTGACGAAATGTCTTGCTTCTAGGAGATGTTTGAAAAACTTTGTATCACGATCATATGTACTGTAGTTGCGCTCAGTCTGTGATAGCTTCCGGGAGAAGAATCCAAATAGTTCCCAGGTGTTTCCAACTTTCTGCTCCAAGGCGGGTCTAAAGGCAATATCTGAAGCGTCGGTGACAAGAGCTAAATAGGACTTTTGGCAGGGTACGCCAGAAGTGCTGTTTAACCGATAATTTTTTTACGCTTCCGTCTCGGTTATCCACGGCACTTGTCTTTTGTCATTTTTCTTCGACTCACACAGGAAATCATTTAACAGCGCCTGAATATGAGCTACATGTTTAATGCAACGTCGGCAGTAATTCAGAACTCCAATAAATCGGTGAAATTCGCAGATTGTCTCGCGTTTGTTGTAGCTTAGAATTACCTCTACACGCTTCTCTGGCGGTTTGCATCTGGATGCGGTGATGGTGTATCCAAAGAATTTAAAGTCAAATTTCTTCCAGAAACACATTTGTCCAAATTGATGGTATGTGCATTTTGTTTGGGTGTTTGAAACATTGTCGGAACGTGTCGTAGTTGTTGTTCCATGTTGTCGGACATGATGACGATGCATAACAAAGACAAAATCGAGGTCCCTGAATATGGAATCCATGACGCATTGAAATATCTGCGAAAGGCATGTAGAGCTGTGCTATGACTCCGCACGGTGTACAAATGGCTGTCATTTTTTAATCTTCATCTGACATCGGAATCTGATGTCTTCTTTAACACCATATGTAAAGGACTTGCTCAGTTGCTTTTTGAAGGACGACAGATACCAACTTGGAGGAGATAGTTGATCCCAGCTTTTGCAGCGGAAAGTTTGTCTCCAGAAAGTCCCCAAGGTCGCTCTGCCACAGGTTGGCCAGTGGTTTTGATGTGGTGATTGGCAGATATATGAATGTTGTGCTCACTTCCATTGCCGTGTGGCAAGGTTACATTCACGAATTTCGATAGCAGTTTGCAAAACTCAGTGGAGTTTAGCTGATTTGGGTAAGCGTTAAGGGTAGAGATACCATGGAATTTCGCCTATAACAGCTCTTCCCTTGTCGTGAGTGAGATTTGGGAATCGATTAGTCGTTTGCCCTCCAAATCGACTAACAAATTTAAATGTGCAAAAAAGTCAGCACCTATGATTGGGATTTGCTATTCAAAAGGACCACCTAAAATCTCTGTGTTAATCAAGATCTAACTCCACGATATGCTCACCGAATGTTTCTATATGCGTTTGGTTAGCCGCGTACAGACAAGCCTTCATGTTTGACAAAATATTTTGGTACAGCTGACATCACAGATTCAGCGTCGATGAGAAATTGAATGTTTACTGTTCTGTCTAAGAGATGAAGACGACTTTCGTTGACTGCAGTTGTAAATAGTGTGTTGCTGCCGCCAACCGCACGAGGTGTTGAATCATGAGATACAACGGCAAGAGAAGTTGATGGCAAACTGTTAGGTGCTGCAAATGAAACTATCAAGCTCTTGTTCACCTCAATTATACTATCCGCTTTCTTTACCAGTTTCTCGACAGAGACAGATGTGTTTTAATTGTGTCAGGCATTTGTCCAAGAAAAAGTGATTTGATAATTTTATCACTGGCCGACCTCTTTATATGTAGAGTCAAGTATTTCGGATGGTTTTTTCCCCACTCTCTCTGCACCCTCCAGCAAACGACTGAGCTAGGATTCTGTTGACTCCTCGAATTTCGAAATTAATCTTATGCGTGTCCGGTGGATGAGTGATGATATCTTCGACTGTTAACAGGACATCTTCTTCCAGTCGTACCTCAACCTGATCGAATTCTTCAGAACCACGGGTGATATCACCAATCCAAAAAGGTCATTCAACCTGGACAAGCAAAGGCTTGGACTTGCTTTGTTAAATTAAGGAATATGGATTTTGTTGCACTTGGTAACCAGAGAGGTTGTGTTGACTGTAGTAGTTGAGGATGTACTTGGTGGTCGTAAATTTGAGAGCAACACTTCCTCTTGCTCCCTTTTTAGCTGCAGCACTATTGCTCATGTCGAAACTAGCACAGGTTGTGGTTCCATCAGCGTGTGCATGTAGTCAAACATCAAATTTGACGACGGATTCCCGTGGAATTTCGTTTACATCCGGGGTCACCAATTATGGGGTTTTGTTGCTCCAACAGAGGCATAGATAAGACTTGTCGTTAAGCAAGACTATTATTTATTTTTAATATTTTCTTATTATCTAAATTGTACAAAGGTTTCGTGTCCGTGCACGTTAAGCAAGCCAAAAGAAGTAAGTGACGAACGTAAGCAATTCCGATGTACATTGTTTTTAAATGTTTGCAAGTTATAACGACTAGGAAACACAGAGATCGGCAGGGCTTTCCATAAGCGAGTTGTACGACTTAGGAAAGGATCACGATATTTTAGAGTACGTCCGAAAATGGGCTATAGGGATGACCATTCATAGCGGGACGGGTGTTACGGTTGAAAGTTTGAATGGATGGAATGCTACTGGCGATTTCAATGGAGCATATATGGTGGAAATATAAAACAAAGTGAGACAGGAGACATTACGTCGATGTTCGAGGGTGTCAATTGATTGACTGATATTAGTATCACCAATGAGTTTTATCGCACGGTTTTGAAACCATCTAGCAGGTGCAGATATGCTTTGGGCGGACCCGACCAGATGTCGACATTGTACTCCAGTTTTGGGCAGATAAATGCCTTATATATTGTGGCCAGATCAGAGGGGGTAAAATATTTCTTACATCGCTTGAGCAAGCCTAGACATTCCGCAGCATTTTTGGCGGCATCGAATATGTGGTCATTCCAACGTAAGCCGTCACTGATACACATACCGAGAATGGAAAGTTTATCGGTTTCGACGATGCAAGTGCCATTCATGGATAATGGCTGGGTATTTGAATTTCGGTTGATTGTTCCTCAATTGGTTATGCTGTTAATATCGGAATTTAATGAGCTTAACATACGCTGCCATTCCCGTTCTACAGCCGAAGAGCAGGGCCGTGAGTCCGGGATCGAATATGAGAAGCAGAGAGTGCTGTCATCAGCAAAGGAATATATTGGATTAGAAGTAGCAGACAAGAGACCATTAATGAAAATTAAAAAGAATGTCAGAGACAGAACGGAGCCCTGGAGCACACCAGCATTTATTTTGTGAATATCAGACTTGAAACCGTCCAAGACAACTTGGATTAAACATTCCGAAAGGTAATTTCTAATCCATTGAAGAAGAGATCGATCCCAAAACCACGCAATTTCGACAAAAAAGCCTGATGCCAAACTCTGTCAAATGCCTTAGAAATATCAACTGCAACTATCTTGCTTTCGCCAGATTGATGTACGCTTTGGTTCCACTTTTCGGTGAGACATGCAATCAAGTCACCAGTGGACTTGTTGCTACGAAAACCATATTGCCGGTCATTGAAAAGTTTTCGTGTTTCGAGATATTTCATGACCTGACGGTTTATCAGCGTTTCTGTGACCTTGGAAAGAAGGGACGTAAGTGCAATGGGTCTGTAGGGGAAGAGAGAAGAAGATTCGCCTTTTTTAGGAACGGGCTGGACAAATGCTGTTTTCCATGTGCTCGGAAAGAGTCCTAAAGAGTAGGATTGATGAAAAAGCTTACGCAGTGGTTTTGCCAGCGTGGAAGAACACCTCTTCAGAAGAAGGGGAGATATACCACCTGGACCAGCGGATTAATGCATGTTGAGATCTTTAAGTACTCCTGCTACTACACTAGTGCGAAAGTGAATTCGTCCCATTCGACGAACTCGACGCACTCAAGTGTAGGCGGGGATAAAGCGCAATCTGGGAGTGTTAAGCTAGCCGCAGATTGGCCTTGTCCAAAGAGCTGATAGCTGGAATGTTATTGTAAATGAGCGTTGGGATGGAGGATGAGGCAGAATTTCTAATGTTTTTGACGAATGACCAACAATTTTTACTGCCCTTGGGGCAATGCAGTATTTTTTGCCTCAGTTTGTGGTCATATTGGAATTTCACACGTTTGAGAAAGACGTTGCAGTCATTTCCCGCTCGTTTAAACTTTTTTCGGTTTTCCTCTGTCGGTTTGGTCTTGTAAGACCTAAAAAACAATTCTCTAACCCTGACAGCCTCTTTACAGCTCGAGTCGTACTATGCCTTTTCTTTTCGTTTGATACTCTTCATCCGATGAGGGATAAAGCATCTCATTCCAAAGAGAATAGTTTCTGTGATCATGTCAGCAGTGGCATCCACGTCGTTATCGAGGAAACATAATGACCAGTTAAAATTCCTAAAGAAGTTGTTAAGTCCGCTCCAATTGGCTTTCTCTTTTTGCGATACGGTTTTTTGGGAATCTTTTCTCTAACTGTGTGGTGGGTGTACGAGAATTTAGCTGATATGACACAATGGTCCGACGAGCGTAGAAGGGAGAGCACATCAACGCAGTACTTGTCAGGGTGAGAAGTTAAAAACAAGTCCAGGGTGTTGGCGGTATGACTATTAACGTCAGGTCTTCGTGTGGGCACATTTACAAGCTGGGTTAAATTATTTTCCGCAGCGAAGATCTCAACACACCTTCCTTCGGGTGTTATCTGTGCAGAATGTCAAAGCCAACCAGAATTATGTATATTGAAATCGCCCGTAATCACGATTTCAGTATGAGGGTAAAGGGATACAAATCTTTGAATGGAGTCAGACAGCACGTGTTATGTCCTATTCTCACAGAGCAAGAAAAGATATTGCCAGTTTCGAAAGCGTTAAGGTACGCCACAATATTTATACTCCCCTGACATCTTTCGAGAATATTCTGTACCATCTAGCCTTCCCTATAAATTTCCATTAAAATTCGATTTCATTCTCCATTCTCCAATGGTTGAGTCTTCTCTGAAAATCTTCTGCTATTCAAATATAGATGACGCTGTTCACATTCACACTATTCCCTCCGTAAAGTTGTTCGTCCTGACCACTTTTCGTCACTTTTTGATGTGTTGAAATTACATATTCTATCCAAATAGACCAGCTTCAAATCTCCAAATCTCCTTCGTCGAAGCCAGAAGATTTCGCTTTGACGGCGTATCTAGTCTACATGCACTTGCTCGCTAGCTCCATCTTTATTCCTGCGTTTTCATTCAACTTACGTATCATTCTGCGCAAGTCATCCACGTAGTCGTTTACCTCATTTAGCTCCGTAGGTGGGGACCCGAATTTCGTCTCACTTGTCAACCAAACTGCTTGCCCAAACAGGGTCTTGGATGGTGTATGTCCTGCTGAACTATGGACCGCGTGCCGGTAGGCCATTAAAAATAGAGGTATGTGACGATCCCAGTCCCGCTGGGAGCTGCGATGACATCGCAATGTTGCAATGAATCGCTCGACCACTCCATCAGATTAAGGGTGCAGTGGCGTTGCCCTTGTCTTCCTTATTCCAGATATTGGCACACTTCTTGGAAGGCTTTTGATTCTGTAGAGTATCTTACTGTATAATGCAACCACTCTCTCTTGGACATCATGAACTCGAGAGATTACAGCACCGACCCCAACATTGTTAGCGTCGGCGTCTACGATATACATCTTTCCTGGTGTGGGGTATCCCACCACCTGAACTATTGGCTTTTTACCGCAAGTTGGTGCAGGCTCTTCGTAATACTAGCAAAATCCTTTACCAACCTCTATCTGTAGTACGTGGCAAGTCCCAAAAAATTTCTCAGTTGGTGTTTATCTTTGGGGGCAGGCTAACTCGACACCGAATTTGTCAGGATTCGTCCTTCCTCCTTCCGCTGATATAATGTGGCACAGATATTTTACTTTCGGACGGAAAAATTAACACGTTTCTGGGTTCGGTTTCAAATGAGCGCTTCGCAGCTTCTCAAACACTTGTTTTAGGTTTTCTGGATATTCCTCGAACGACTTGTCTACATATGACAATGACATCGTCCAGATACACTAGGCAGGTTTCCCACGTGAACGTTTGCAATGTTCGTTCCATTAGTAGCTCGAAGGTGACCGGGGCGTTACACAGTCCTAACAGCATGACTGTAAACTGCCAATGACCACTTTCTGTAGTGAAAGCAGTTTTCTCACTATCGATTAATCTCTACCTTCCAGTAATCGCCTTTCAAGCAAAAGTTGAAAACCATTTCGCTCCAGAAGCATATCCAAAATGCCATTGACTCTCGGAAGTGGGTAGCTGACTTTTTGGTGACATTGTTGAGACGTCGATAATCTTCACACAACCTCGTGCTGCCGTATTTCTTCTTCACGGAGACCACTGAAGAAGCCCACTGACTCTGCGATTCTTCAGTCAACCCTCAACTTCCATCTTCGACACCATTTCGGCAACTTCTGTTTGCTTGGCCTATGGCTTGCAGGTTCACGGATTGGTTGGGCGTCTCCGGTGTCAATGTGGTGGTGAACAACTTGCGTACGTTATACATTCTCCGTATTGTGTAGAAAATATATCAGCGTACTCAACGATTAGTTTTTCTGCCAGTACATGCCGCTCTTGATCCAAATTACAGAGATTGAAAATTTTGTTTGTGATTTTCATACTCTGGACACTCGCGACCGGTGTTGCACGATTTGTTTCCATTGTGGTCGATATAGCCTCAGTAGGCGCACATTTTTCGACTGTCTCTCCCCTTTCATCTTAACGCTGAACGTCTTTGGATTTAGAATCCTTACAGGAACCAAATTTGGAGCCTGATTTAATAAGAACTCAACTTGCATCTTTACTTAAAGAAACTGCTGAAAACTTGTATAACAAATTTGCGAATGAAGTCCAAACAGCACAGCATGTATTAAAGTAAATTAAAATATCATCTGTAAGAAAGTACATACTTTTTAAATTCCTACTCGGTGGAGAAAATAAGCACAACATGAGAGTAGAGCTGATAAGTCTGAATTTTATACCACACCGCCCAGAACTACCAATCCTGTGCAATATGTGTGTTAAAGAATAATTGGCAACATTAGCTGGGAACTCAAACTGGCAGCACCATAATTATTTAGCTGTCTTCCACTGACTGACAAATCTTACCTTCTTCGTAAATTTCGAATTATCCGTTATGTTCTTGCATATAAAAAGGGCAATCATTTTACGAGTATATGCACATTTAGTTCGTATGGTATTTCCGTTCTGTTTTTCATTTCATTGTCATTTTCTCATTTTCATTGTTACTCGTACTCTGCTGTACAAGCGGTGTGTAATTAAATAAATATTGAACTTAAAGTAGAAAAAGAATCTTGTACAATGTGCAACCTAAATGTAAGAGAAAATATTTTTCATTTTCTTGCCATCTGCCCCATTTTAAGGGAATTCCGCTTACAATTCTTTGGTGCAAGCATCATAGATGAAGAAGAAGCAATCCGCATTTTGAATGGACAGCAAGGATGGGATTTATTGTACAATTTTACACTGAATGCCCTACGCTATAAAAAACGTATTATCGAGGAGGATTTTCAATTATATTTACATAACGGAGTTTTTTTTTTTCTTTTTGTTTTTTTTTTTTTGTAATAATTTTATATGCCTAGTCTATTGATATACAAATTATTGTCAATCTGGTAGACGGCTATCAGCTATGCCAAAAAAAAGAGACTTAGAAATTATTGTTTTTTGTAAACTACTTAAAATGAAATAAAAGTCATTTATAACTGACTAACTACATAACTGATTCCATCAAATAGAATCGGTGGATCCTAGGACCACCTTCCACTTTCCCCTAAATAATTGCTACCGACGTAAGCTCTAGAATTTGATTTCTGCACACGAAGACTTCTAAGACGGAGGTATTGGCGTTTTCGTATATTATTGGTATCTCCATGTTGCCGTATTTCAGCGTTTGTGCTGCAAAGCCCACCACTAGTCCATGTTCTTTCATGAAATCTGTACCAATAATGCACTCGCCCCATATGTCAGCTACCAGAAAAACATGAGAGAAGACTATCCCGGCCAGGTGGATTTGTTAGCGGACTTCACCATATACCTTAACCGTATCTCTTGTAGCTGTTCTCAAGTTGTAACTGCTGGTGTTATGCAACCAAGATTTCTGGACCAGATCCCTCCTGATAATTGAGGCCGTATGTCTATTGTTGCCAAACATGTTTCCTTTCCACTGACTACTTCTACTAGGAGGCTTTCATTGCATCGTTTTGCTAGCGAGACTTGGGTCATGGTATTGGAGCCATCGACTTCTGCTACCAACTCCTGACCGCGAAGTTGGTGCTTAAGCATTTCCCGACTGAAGGCTTCGAAAAAGTTAAGCGGCTTCTTCATAGCCGTTTCTGCCGGTTTCTTCCTCTATTTGCTCATTTCTGCGGTTGTCTACACTACCTCTGGAATTATCCTATTTTACTGCAGTTTCAACACCGCATTCTTCGTTTCTCTCGTTGAGTATCTCATTCCTCGGCACTAAGTCTTGCGCAGGAGCATTTAGCATATGCTACTTCCCTGACGAAGTGTGTTCCTTTGGAAGCCTGATTGGCTGCTTCCATCGCCAGAGCTAAGTCAAGTGCTTCAGCAACAGTTCTTTTTCCGGCCATACTTACTGCTGACTGTTGCTTCGAATCTGCAATTCCTTTGTCATTCCGTCGATTATTTTTTTGGCCTGCGGTGGGGTGCGACAAATGTGCCAATCTACTGAAGTATGCTTGGAGCTTGAAGTTCATTCGTTGCTGCATTCGGCTTTGCAATTTGATCTTGTAAACCTCCTGCATGTGGCTATTCGCAAACCGTTTTTCTATAGCCTGTACTAAAGCCATATAGTCTTTATGCTTTTCGGTGACTATTGATTGCAACAATTCCGCTGCAGGACCGTGCAAGGCCATTGTTAAAGCAAAGGATTTCTGCTCATTGTTCTCGTTTTTCGAACACTCAGCCATTCCAAACTGCTTCTTTCATGTAAACTATAAGGGAGGTTTCAACACTTTTCTCAATGGACCGCTTAAAGAACATTCTCCGAGTTGCTCAACTTTGCTGCCCATTTGTTCGTATTCTTCGTCAATATTATTCGCTATTCTTTCATATTTGTCAACGAGTTCTTCTAACTTTTGCTGTAGAATGTTCTTTTGTTCTTCCAGCTTTAGTTCAAGGCTATTCTTTTATTCGTCTAGATTTTTGTATTGTTCGACGAATTTTGTTTAATGCTGTTCTTTAAATTTTGTTCGAGGCTGTTTTTTTTTTGTCGTTCATTTTCTATATGAAGTGTTGCATCATCGCAGCCAAGTCGCTGCCAGTACTCATTTGATCTTCTTCGTACACGTCAAAGCAGTATGTATCTGGGTCATGTCTTTTGTTGTTCAAAGCGTTCTGAAGTCGGAGCATCAAATCGCTTTTACCTCCACTGGCTCTGAGATTTCTCTTGTTTTACTCGGATTTGAGTTGGACTAGGGTCAACTGCAATAGTTTTTGACCCATTACGTCACTTAGGTTTTTTTTTACACACAATAAGGCCTATCCCACATTTGACATCAATGAAAAATATTTGTGTGGATACAAATGACAGAACTTATTCCTTTCAATACAATTCTTTATTTAATACCGTTACTATTTACAATTAAATCGCTTTTCTCAACGCAATTTACTTCTCTTAATGTTTTACTTAAGCAATTTTATCACTACTCCTAAGTCCTAATTCTCATTTTAAATTCCACTTTAGAACTGACTTGCATATCTTTGGTGACTCCGATATTTATACTCCCGTGACATCTTTCGAGAATATTCTGTACCATCCAGCGCTCCATACATTTATCCATTTTGCTAGAAAACTCGATTCCATTCTTCATTTTCCAATGATTGGTTCTTCTGCTATTCAAATATGGAAATCTTCTTCTATGGAACTATAGATGGCGATGTTCACATTCAAATGTAGATCGCAATATATTTGTTAAATTACAGGTATTGATCTGGTCAGATCCTGAGTTATCTGTCACACAACCGAAAACTTTTGCCATTTTTTTCTTGTATCCGCAGAGGCCCCTGACAGTGACGTTCTGAAAAGAATATCACTTAATCTTATTGAAGTCACGTTGCAAGAGCATGTTAATGACATCGGTCTTTACGCGATCAAGTCTATGACATCGTGAAGTAAGCTCACAAGGTCGCATATGTTGGTTAATAGGATCACCTTGTTACAGACCGTTTTTAATGCCATATATTCCAGCAGAAGTCACATCGAAATTTTTCACGATCAACTGTCTACTTACTTATGCCCAGCCACCACGAACAGGGTGCTGTATATATCTACTGCTTCTATTGTCGAAGCACAGTGTTCGGAATTACATCGGTTCCCACTGCAGTCTTACCTCTCAGTGATTCGAACATCGTTTTCAGCTATTCATCCGAAATGCATTGGTTAAGTTCCGCTTCGACTGCGATGACATTAGCCGTGCTTTTTTTGCACATCCGCTATCCGCTAAAATATATAGTGTAAATTAGATTAAAATAGTCTATGTGTAAATTACAACAATAACATAGCGATGTACACTAAGTCTATTTATATCTGCTAACTCCTTAGCGGATATAAAACATTGCTTCCAGATACTATTGTCTTCGCTTGCGATGAATCTTTGCAGCGAATTTTGAGAAATGTCAAACTTTTGACATATGGTATCGCGCCCACTGCTGCCTCATTCTGCCAAAAAAAAATTCAAAATAGATTAGTGGCGTTTTCAATTAGGCGGATAGAGGCCTTCTTTTTGTTTTGTTCTCCGAAGTTCGGCGATTTTGATTCCAATGGAACACTGAAACTTCTTCGGACTTTTATTTTTTAAATACATATATTTACTTACGAATCACTTTGAGCACTCGAATAATAAACTCTCGAATGCCAAACATAGCCGATTTCACGAAAACAGAAATCCAGTTTGAATCTCAAAACTATTTGACGGTTATACATAGTCATATGTGTTAGCACATTTTGACTTAAAATCCAGGAGGAAAATTTTGATTCTGAAATGAAAACCAGAAACATCAAAATTTGATTCTGAGAAAATTGGGAGAAAAGTTGAATGTCACTTTTTGATCCGGAGTACAAAAAGAAGGGTTCTGTCCGCCCAATCGAAACGCCATAAATCTGTTCTCCTACTAACAGATAAACTGCCATTAAACGTCAAAGATATTTCTGCGCTACCAAGTTTTTATGATGGACTCTTAAGAGGAGTTGCGTCGTTTTTTTTATGACAGTAGCTAACATGTGTGAAAACACAACTATTGAGTCTAAATGGTTTGCTCTTGCTTTAATTGATACTTTTGCTACTGCTGTTCTTATCTGTTTCTACCATAGTCCTAAAGCAAAAGTACAATAGAATCATGTAAATTATCTTAAACCCAGATGGCGTATACATGTACTGGAATTTTGCTTCAACTTTAGTTCAATTGGGTTGTGTATTCGTAGCTCGTATCGTACTACTTATCTTTCGTTCATTTGGGTATGAATTCATTATTCGTTAGGTCGTTCGACGTCTTTTGGCTATTGAAAAAGTCGACATAATTCATTGTATACCTGTAAACGGGTTCGGAGAGTTTCCTTCTATTATAAAGTACTTCTTATATATATATGTATATATATATTTGTGTTCATATATAAAATACACATCCATATACATATGTTGCTAGAAAAAAAAATAATTGCTTTTTAAGAAACTAATCAAGAAAGAGAAAACTTAATTAAATTGTGCACTGTACATTTCCAGTGTTTTTTTTGTGTGCGCAAAAGTAAAAAAAACATTTATTGTAAGCCGCCGCCATGAATGATGAATATGATGCCATCGTCCTAGGCACTGGCCTTAAAGAATGCATTCTAAGTGGAATGCTATCTGTTTCTGGAAAAAAGGTGCTTCACATCGACCGCAATAAGTATTATGGTGGAGAGTCTGCATCCATTACGCCGCTGGATGAGCTGTATCAACGTTTTAATCTATCTGAAGAGCCAGGAACAGAATTTGGGCGAGGACGCGATTGGAATGTTGACTTAATCCCTAAATTCCTTATGGCTAATGGCCAATTGGTTAAGTTACTTATCCATACGGGTGTGACCCGCTATTTGGAGTTCAAGTCAATCGAGGGTAGTTACGTGTACAAAGGTGGAAAAATTTCCAAAGTGCCCGTTGACCAAAAAGAAGCACTTGCTTCCGACTTAATGGGTATGCATTTTATATATAAAAAAAATTCATTTTTTTTTCTCATTCTTCCAAACAGAATTCTGTTTTAAATCGTTTTAAAGAAACTTAATTTTTTTTTGTTACTTTATGTTATTGCTCATACTCATGACACGTAGTTAGACCATAATGGTGGTGCGCAAACATTTTACTAGGGGAAGAAGATAGCTCATCGTGCGCTTGTCGTTTCTACCCCATAATGTCTGCCTTTTTATTTGAATGCGATGCCAATTTTCTTTTTCCCTCAATAACGCTGAAACTTGTGAAAAATAATTAAACTAGCTTAAAAGCTAAGAGAGAATTTGATAAATGCAAGCCATCGCAAATGATGAATCAGTCTCCGAATTCAAGTTATTTTTCCAATTTTTTTTGCTTTGTGAAAATGTGCGATAAGTTTTTAATTCTTGAAACTAACTTGAAACCATTCTTTAGTAGAAAAAGTTTCTCCGTATATTTGTCCATACATATATTTGCAACAATTTTTAGCCAGATTTTGCAATTTTTATTTGGTATATAGGCCATCGAATAAAAATGAATTATTGCACACTTCATGGTTGAGTTAACGGACTCCACCGGCCATTACGGCGAGTACATTTAATTTTTGTTTTACTGTTAATTTCTTCGTGTTTAAATTTGGTAGTTAAAAATAAGTTCTTTTGTTAATGTGCGTTTTCATATATGTAAAATAAATTAATAAAAAAATGTACACATGTATATTATATTAAACGTTATAATAAATGTAAATAACCCAATTAGTTTATAAATCATATATGATATATATATATACATGTGTATATATTTAATGACGTCATATAGTCACTAATAAATGTATGTAAATATGTGTATGTGTACTTGCAGACGTACATACATACATATATGTTTATGTACAAAAAAGAAAAAACGAAATGCAACAGGGTTTAACTTTTAAATTTTAAATGTTTTTTTGTCGTTTTAGTTCAGTTGTATGAATTAGATAGATAGATAATTTTATTGGTTAAAAATAACTTTTAAGTATCTGAACAATTAACCATTTTTAAGTTTTTCAATTTACATGAACTAAAAGGATATTCATATATGCACATGCTCACATAATATATTGATATACTTAAAGAGTTCATTTTAAATTGTGCAGACATGTACCTATATCCAAAATAGCCGAAATTGTTACGCTTGATAACACCTCGAATAGCCCGGTAATACATATGAATGTAGGAACTGTATTATCATACCTTTTCATGAAAAAGGGCAAAATTATTTTGGGCTTAGGTGTATTCTCATAGAAACTAAAACATTGTGCAGGTAAGTATTAAGTTATGTATTAATTGACGAGGAGGAGGATTAGTACGTTTTCCATGTCTTAGACATGGAGAAAGTGTTTCTTCATCTATCTTTATTATTGTGAGCAAGCAGTAATTTGATTTTTTAAATTTACATTCTCAGTAAAAGAAGCTATAATTGCAGACACATGCATATACATACATATGTACATACTCTATCAGTTACATTTCGGATAAGTGAGGGGTTGTAAATCTCAAATTATAACCTACACCTTACTAATTAAACGTTCCGAAAGGAATCATAAGCAACCATTTTTTGTTAGGTATTTAAGAATTTTTTATCAGACTTACACACTTTAATAAAACTTTTATTAAAATAATGCCCAAAAGGATACCTAGATATTTTTTTTTTTGCTAGAACAATAGTATACGATAACTGAAAGTTAGAAGTAGTTATAGCTAAAATAGATTTCTAAAAAGAAGCATGAATTATTGAAAAAGTATCAAATCCGATAGAAAGCCTTTAGGCTATGTTAACATATTGGGTCTATAACTTCGTGCGGTTTGCTAGGAGATGGCGTAACTTGTATTATTCCACTGTTATTATTCTATTGAAACACGCGTTGGAAAGCTACTGTGATTGTACGTCATTTCAGTATATGTCATTCATTTGAAGCGCAAACAACAATAATTTTTTTTTCATTCAAATATGTCGAACTTTGTGCCTGAAAATGTGTTTTTGCGGGGAGTTCTTCTTCATTACTTTAATATGAAGAAAACTGCTGCCGAAAGTCATCGTATTTTGGTGGAAGTTTATGGTGAACATGCGTTAGCTGAGCGAACGTGCCAAAAGTGGTTTGCACGATTTAAAAGTGGTGATTTTGTCTTGGAAAACGATGAACGTCCTGGGCAGCCAAAAAAGTTTGAAGATGAAGAACTGGAAGCATTACTCTATGAAGATTGTTGCCAAACACAAGAAGAGCTCGCACAATCTTTGGGTGTCACTCAAGCAGCCATTTCAAAACGTTTAAAAGCAGCTGGATATATTCAAAAGCAAGGAAATTGGGTTCCACATGAACTCAAGCCAAGAGACGTCGAAAGGCGGTTTTGCATGTCCGAAATGCTGCTGGAACGCCACAAAAGGAAGTCATTTTTGCATCGGATTGTTACTGGTGATGAAAAATGGATCCATTACGACAACCCCAAGCGCAAAAAATCATATGTGAAACCCGGGCAACCAGCCAAATCAATGGCAAAGCCGAATATCCATGGCGCGAAGGTAATGCTCTGTATTTGGTGGGATCAGATGAGTGTGCTGTATTATGAGCTGCTAAATCGGGTGAAACCATCAATGGGCAACGCTACCGAACACAATTAATCCGTTTGACGAGGCAATAATTTTCCATCATGACAACGCTCGGCCCCACGTTGCTATTCCGGTTAAGAACTATTTGGAAAACAGTGGATGGGAAGTCTTACCCTACCCGCCTTATAGCCCAGACCTTGCCCCTTCTGACTACCATTTATACCGGTCGATGCAGAACGCCCTCATTGAAATACGGTTCACATCAGAGCAAAATATCAAAAATTGGCTTGATTCATTCTTGGCTGCCAAGCCGACGCAGTTCTTTTGGGATGGGATCCACAAATTGCCAGAAAGATGGGAAAAAGTCATAGCTTCAGATGGGCAATACTTTGAATAATACTATTGCACATGTTTTTCTTAAATAAACGTTCAAATTTTGAAAAAAAAAAAACGTTATATAGAACGCCCTACTTTATAACGAAGAATCACATATTGGTCAATCAATAAGCAAACGAGTAAGGTGGGCATCCGATAACCTAAATATAAAGGTAAAAATATACAATATCATCCATGCAATCTTAAGAAACCCACTTATTTCGTACTTCATAGCCAGTATCAATGAAAGTGGTGAGGTATGTCGATTCCAATTACAGAACATATGATACATACATATGCATTCCCTTCGACATAGCTGTAAATATTAACATTAAGTTATCAAAAGTGCAATAACAAACAGTATATTAAGAGGATTAATAAAAATTATGGTTTATAATTGAGTAGAATTTAATGGAGATGTTCAACCAGTCTCTACAGTCTGAAATATTTCCTTACACTTGCAAGAAATCAGTTATCGTTTCAGTTGTGTAACATAACCAGCTGCTGCGAATTTCTCACAGTAACTGCGTTACCGTTATTGGAAAAGATCTTACAGCGACTTATTCAAATTTATTTGGAAGAGGGTAGATTGTTCATTAAACACGAAACATCCATGTGTTTGACAGATGGCATAATTGAACAGGCGGTATCAAAATTCAGCAGTCCAAAAAGATGGTACACTAAGACATTGCGTTGATTTAGAAAAGGTCAGAGTAATTGTTAGGGATTGATTTCCAATTCCAACAGAATACCAAGATTTTAAGTTGACTTTCGTGAGCTGTAGCAAGTCGAAAATATATCTCGCTCGTGACACATAATGGTCAATACAATATCTTTTGGAATATCGTATCGAATATTCTCAGCAATTGAAAATCACTGAAAACGATTTGGACTCGTAAAAAAGCTCGACATTTGGATTCCACATGAAATGAAAGAAATTCACATAACAAAACTAATCAATATTTGCGGTATGCATCGCAAAAGCAATGAAATTGATCTTTTTTTTGAAACAAATCATCACTGGTGATGAAAATTGATCGTCTACAAGAACGTCAATCAAAAACCGAACTACATAAATAGAAAGTTGTGTTTTCACTTTGGCATTTTTAGTTCCATCCAAGGGACTAACAAATCAATTCAGGTGTTCACTGTCAATGACTATGAAACGGGCTAGCATTTTTTTTTTTTTTTTTTTTTGGTGACTGATGAAAAGTTGAGCCTTGGTTGAGAAGTGATGTAACATCCACCACACAGCCCCGACCTTGGACTATTAGATTTTCATTTTGTTACGAAGTCTTCAAAACAATTTAGTAAAACTTTTACCAATGATGGGTGACCTAAAACCGCTTTTTATATATTTTTGTGCTAATAAAACCAGAAGTTCCATGAGCACGGAATCCCAGAAAGATGCCAAAAGGTCATCGAACAAAATGCTTGATTAAAGTTTATTCTTTGCATAAAAAAAGTTTTATGCCACACGAAAAAACTGAAATTAACACACTTTTTTACAACCTACAGATGAACACACAAAAATAAATCGCCCATCATCCGAGAAAATTAAAGTCATGAAAAAATAATAGGTACCACAAAATGAAAAACAGCAAAAGGTGAAAAACAAAGTTTAAAATGAAAAAAAAAACAAAAAAGAAAACATATTTCCTTCAATGCGGTCAAGCAAATTTTAAGAGAGAAACTAATTTTAAATATATTTAACCAGAACTAAAAAAACATACGAGGGCGGGTCAATAAGTCCGTGACTTTTGGATTAAAACAGATTTTTTGATAAAAAAATAATTTTATTTTTCAACGTAGTCTCCCTTGAGCTCTATACACTTTGTCCAACGCTTCTCCAATTTTTTTTTATCCCTTCCAAAAAAAATGATTTGTCGAGGTCCTCAAAATAAGCCTTTGTTTGCGAGATGACTTCATCATTGGAGTCAAATCTTTTTCCACCAAGCCATTTCTTCAGGTTTGGGAACAAGAAGTGGTCGCTCGGAGCCAAATCTGGAGAATAGGGTGGATGAGGGAGCAATTCATAGCCCAATTCATGGATTTTTGCCATGGCATGGGAAAAGAACTTTTTTCTTGGCCAAATGAGGTCGTTTTTTTTTCAAATCGTCATTGAATCGGTCCAATAAGTTGGCATAATATTCCCCATTGATTGTTCTTCCCTTTTGAAGGTAGTCAATGTGGATTATCCCGCGTGCATCCCAAAAAACAGTCGCCATAACTTTATTGGCTGACAAACCCACCTTGGCCTTCTTTGGCGCCGATTCACCCTTAGAAACCCACTGTTTTGACTGTTGTTTGTTCTCTGGTGTGTTGTGATGGATCCATGTTTCGTCCACGGTTACAAAACGGCGCAAAAACTCCTCCATATTGCGATTAAACAACGCCAAACCTTCCTGTGAAGTTGTTACACGATTGCGTTTGTGGTCGACTGTGAGCAAACGCGGCACCCATCTTGCGGAAAGCGTTCTCATGCCCAAGTGATCATTCAAAATTGAAACCACTGAGCCATGCGAGATCCCTACGGCTTCCACAATCTCTCGCACTTTCAATCTTCGGTCGGCCAACACCATATCGTGAATTTTTTCGATTGTTTCGGGTGTAGACACCTCAACTGGGCGTCCAGGACGTTCGGCATCTTCAGTGCTTGTACGGCCACAACGAAATTCAGTAAACCACTTTTTTGCCATTGAAATCGATGGTGCAGAGTCCCCATAGTATTTATCAAGCTTAGCCTTGGTCTCGGTAATGGTTTTTTTTCGCAAGAAATAATGCTTAATAAGCACACGAAATTCAGTTTTTCCATTTTCTCCTCAAATTAGTGAGTAGTCTGATAAAAATAGCTGTCAAACACAAACTAACTGACGCAGCAAGTTTAAATTTTGACAGGAGTCAACTGACAGATGCCTGTTGACAGGAGCAGTGTTGCTGTTTCAGTAAAGAGGTTTTTTTTTTTTTTAATTTAATTTTAATTTTAAAATGTTTGCACACAACGCGGGCTTATGACAGTTAGGGAGGAAAGAAAGAGAGGTACAGACGTTGGAGCATTACAAAAGTTCAGAATGTACCTTCCCGGTTCGCGTTTTTAATACATATAAGTAGTAAATTGCCACGCATTCGGGAAGACTTTAGATAAAAATGATCTCAAACTTGAGGAAAAAAAAAATACAAAAACACATTGCTTATGGTATATTATGCATCAAAACAAATATATTTATTAATTCCTTTACGAGGTTTTGTTTTTTTGATTCTACGAAATCGACGCCGAATAACATTTGTCAACTCAATACAATTTGAAGTCTGTATATTATTGGGTTGTACAACATGAAATGTCCGATTTTATGTTATAGTAAACATTTAAAAGCCAATATTATTATGGCATTCTTCCAACGTGATACAAGGTCAAATTTTCCTTTTTCGTAGAAGTGCTGACTCTTTGAGGCAATGAAATCTTTAATGGCTTTTATGACCTCTGTTCAGTTCCGGATGACTGATTCAAATCCCAACTGCAACAGTTTTTTCACCGTTACTTGTGAGGCATGGAGGGTCGGTCTAGCATTGTCATGCAAAAGGATCACTACATCCTCAAATGCGTCATTAATGTTGTTTATTGCCAATGACGCATTATGCTACATTTGAAATTCGTAAAGAAAGTGGGTTCGAATTTGAACTGCCGACAGCATGGTAAATAATTCCTAGAAAAAAAAATAACGATACTTGTAAGTTGTAACGAAACCCAAAATTCTCACAAGTTCTTATTTCCGACTGACCGAAAATCGGACATTTCATGTGGTAGATAGAAAAGACATTAAGATCACAATAGGTTTTCCACGCGTATATAGACAGGTTACTTAACAGTGTTATAACAATTTTGTCGAAGTATAGTGTTGAAAATCCGATAAAATTGAAAAAAAATTGTTGATGGGGTTCAATATGTCATAAACTCAACCTGTAATCGAAGCACCAATTTAGCACTTTTTCAGATGAGCGTAAGGTTAAAGTTGCGCAATTAAAAAGACGCACACGATTACGAACTGATCGATAAGTAGCAAATATCAAAAGTTGAAAATGAAAATAGGAAGACTTATAGCTTTCGACGAAAACGAGCCAAATTAGGTGATATCGTAACTATAAAATATGTTAATTTGGATGGATTTAAAGTTAAAACCAAAATACTTTGGACCATAACAAGTAACCACTTTAAAGCCGAAAGACCAGAGCATACAGGCACTTGTGCCGAGTTCACGAGAGCATGGGATATCAGCAATACTCTTAGCAATATGGTCGAGTTGTGGGATAAGTAAGCCCAACATTCGGGCGAAGCAGCCGTGTCCTAGTGTTGATACTTCTTTTTGCCTAAATTTTGTACATATGTATATACAATACTTACATGCGATACATGCATATGTATATTATACATACACTGGCGATCACTAGGATGAGGCCACACATTTTACAATATTGGAAATTTTGTACCCGCAAAATTTACTACCTGTGAACAGGTACATATTTTCTCGACAGGAAGCCATAAAATTAAAGGGTAAATAAGAAACGACCGTTGGAATTTCCCAGGATCAAACAATGAACTTCTTGAAAAGCGTACAAAAAGATGCGCCACTAGGATGAGGCCATTGCGAATTTTTCGTCGCAGGAGTCCACAGCGATTTTTTTCAAAGTTTTGTTAAGAATATTTAAAAAAGCGTTGCAAAGAACTGTCCTTATTTAATTAAAAAAAAAATGGGTTCCGTAAAGACTTTGACAGCGACAGAAACAGGAAAAATAGATGCTTTCAATGAGTTAGGACTGTCAGGTCGAGAAATTGAAAGGAGGCTTAAAAGAAGTAAGACTGCTGTAAACAATTACCTTGCGGAAAAAATCAAAAAGGATGCACGGCAGAAGCAGCATCATTGCGAGAAAAGTGGTTAATTCTACGGCGGCCTCAAATTCTACTCTACCAGCGACTAAAATAAGGGCCAACAGCGGAGTATCAACCAGCATAGCAATGGTCCGAAGGACAATACGAAAAAGTGGTACTATCACAGATGCTATAGTTTACATAGTTTACCATTTTTCCATTCAGTTCATTAGTTGGTGCCTTCAGACTTCCAAAGTCACTTCTTTGAGAATAATTTTTTGCAAAGGTGAAAAATTCCGAAGGATATGTTATTTATTTTTTCATCGGTTTTTAAAAATAGTTTGAAACATTTGTTCCTTAAAAGCATTTTAAAAGCGAGATATCCAGTAAAATATCGCATTGCTGTTGTTTCTAATGTGATTTTAGTTTCGATTTCCATATCACAAATGACTTTTTCGTACAGAGTTTCATCGCATACGTTTTTCTTACGATCCTTAAGCAATGAAGAAGTTGTTGGAATATTAGTTTGAGTTGGGGATAAGTCTACGTTTAAAAATTGTACATCATCATCATCACAGTTACTGAAAGGAGAAAAGTTAATAAGATTTGACGAGAGAATTTTCGACATCAAAACATTAAATTCGTAAACAGACGGATTTTTGTTGTAACCGCCTTTGACGCGAATAATAGAAAATAAATTTTCTTATACGTCTTGATGAATTCTCTTTGTTAGTAAATAATCCACGTTCTCATATAGACCATTGCTTATATCATGACAAAGTAATAAGACCCCGTTTATAGTTTGTTCCATTCCTTTTAAACAAAAGTTTCTTGGAAGGTTAACTGATTTTTTTATATCTTTTAAGTAACACAAAAGTTGTTCCAACTCATTATAAGCTGGATTCTCTAGCTGAACTAACGGCCTTAAAACATTCTTGTCATAATGTGAACCACTATCCATGCAGTCAAATACACACATTGTTCACTTTTAGTACCAACTCTTTCGTTACAGCTTTATTAGAGCTTTCTTTTAAGCAATTAAGTTCAAAAGCAGTTTGAATTGATGCCGCAGTTGTTCGGCTAAATATTTGCTTGCAAGGTGAACATGCATTTTTTCGGAGGCATTTGGTGCTATATGACAACTCCTAAATTTTAAACATGTCTTAGCTACGTTGTCAACTTCCAAATTGTATATTTCTCTGATAACATCAAAAGACACTTTACCATCTGGAGTTTGTATATCTGATTTCAATAGAACATTACGAAGTGATTTTAACAAATGAGGGAAATCATAAAAACAAAATATTTTTTCATCATTAAAAATTATAAATGGGTTTTCTTCAGCAACACCTAACATTTTATAAGCTTTTCTATTATTGGCCCCTTGGTCGCAAACAATAGCACATAACTTTAGACCAAGTTCTTGACAGATTTTCAAATTGTTTTTTTTTTTATAATTTCGCTTACGTTATCCCCATTTACGAGTACACCGTTTGCTGACACAAAATGGTTTAAAACACTTTTCCTACTATCAAACAAACCATTTGGCATGAAAACACAAATTTCATTAGCAAACAATCTACCTCTTTCTACACCAAGGTCTTCGAAACCATCTATTAAATCATTTTTTATATTATATGTGAGGTGTTTACGAATCCTAATTTCATCAAATATCAGGACAACACAAAGTTCTCGTTGGTTTAAAAAAGCGAACTTTGACTTAAGATACGAATGAGCATTGTTTTCATATCCTGGTTGTAATCCTTTTACAGCAGCCCATCTACAGAAAGAGGAAATGTGAGGAAGTTTAAAGCCAAGTCTATCTCTCAAAAATTTATAGGCGCTTTGTGATCTATAATAAATATTTTGGAAATGTTCTTTTTCGTGGCTGTTGTATTTTGTAGTCTTTGATTCTGTCAGAAGCATTTTACAAAATATTTTTGAATGGTCTGAAATATTGAGCCTTTCGATTTGAGACGTCGTAGATTTTTTATTTTTATTAAAAATTTTTATGGCAGTATGCGCTCTGTTTTTTTATAACGTTTTATTTTTAAATTTCTTAATTTAAGTTTGTAACTTCACAATATTTTTTTTAAAATTGCATTTTTTTCTCCTGTTTTGCACATCTTTCCAATAACTGATCGCACCTTGCACACGAAATGCTGCAACTGCTCGACGTTCTTCTTCGTTTAGTTAAAGGAGACTTCAGATCTTCAAACTCAGGACAAAAATGATCTCCACAAACAAAGTGTTTGCCTTAATTTCTAAAACCACATACCTTCATCCACAAATTATTTAAAATTTAATTTTTTTCTAGAAGGACATTTCAAGTCAGGGTAATTCCTTTTAGTTTTCCTACAAACAGAACAAGAAACTCCAGATAATCTCTTGTCACCCATTGCTATCGAAAAATAAACTGCAAAATATTATATCGTTGAAAAAGTACCGCTGACAAAATTTACTAAGAAAAATTGTTCAGTCAGTCGGTTTTATAATACATTTTGTTCATACAAATTGTTAAGAACTTGAAGTTCGAAGTAAAAACAGGCAATTAAAAACTGGTTAGATGTTTTCCTTCGGCGTGCAATATCTATGTAAACTATAGATCTGTGGTACTATACAGAGAAAAAAACTTAAAAAGAAACTGTTTTAAGGCAAGAACACAAGGAGCATCGAATGAATTTTGCAGAACATGTCGCTTGGAGCAGTGAATGGAAACTCGTTGCCTTTTTGGATGAAAAAAACTTTAACCTTGACGGCCCGGATGGTTGCAACTTTTATTTCCATGATCTAAGAAAAGAGGAGCTTATTTTGGCAAGACACCACAGGCGTACATCAGGTGTAATGGTGTGAGGAGCTATTACCTACTATGGCACAATCCAGTTGGAGTTTTTGTTCACAACAATGAACAGAAACAACTACAAATGTTTGCTGGAACGGTCATTTCCAAAAGCGAAAAACATTTTCGGGCCCCTGCTTTGGATATTCTAACAAGGCAATGCCCCGATCCACACTTCCAGGGTTGTTTGAAGTTGGATTCAATCAGAAGACGTGGCACTTGTGCCATGGCCGCCCCATTCACCGGACTTAAACATAATGGAAAATGTTTGGGCATGGTTATATCGTAAAGTGCATAAACTCGCAGACAATTTGAAGGCAAGGACACTTTTTAATCGAAGCTATTCGTGATGCGTGGGCCTAAATTTCTTTTATTTTTTTTAAAAAAGTGTATGATTCTATTCCAAACCGTCTTATAGAGGTCATCCATATCGAAATATGGCGAGCATACTCATTATTAATGTAGAAAAACATAACAAATAAATGTTTTAAAACTATAAAATTAAACATTTTATTAATTTTTTTGTTTTCTTTCGAAGATTTTGCATGTGGCCTCATACTAGTGCGCATCTTTTTATACGCTTTTCAAGAAGTTCATTGCTTGATCCTGGGGAATTGCAACGGTCGTTTCTTATTTACCCTTTAATTTTATGACTTCATGTTGAGAAAATATGTACCTGTTCACAGGTAAAATTTCAAACAGGTATAAAGAGTGAAAATCGATTGCAAAATGTATGGCCTCATCCTAGTGATCGCCAGTGTATGTGTATGTATAAAAGGAAAGCAAAGAGAAAATGTAGAGTAATTAAAAACCTAAAATCCGCTTTGTGTATAAACCTAATCTTTACCTAATTACTTAAAGACCACGGTTTTCCATTTATTGGAAGGATGGCCGAATTCATGTTCTTATAGCAGTTATTGTTATTGCAATTTTGTAAAGGCACTTTAATGTAAATTCAAAAATTGTGTGCAAATGACAGATGGGTTATAGAAGCTTGTCCTTACGTTTCAAAATGAATACGATAGACACAAAAGAATGTTGCTGGACCACATAGAAACATATCTATTTACTCTTAAAAAGTAGTAAAATTTCCACAACGCACTTGCAGCTACTTTTTTTGTATTCTATTTTTCTCCTCTTCGTATATACTCTCATTGTCACAGAGAACATGCAATGGAAAGATCCCGTTATATGGTTTCTGCTATTTTTTTTTATTTTCGATGGAAAAGTGTACTTTATTTTTGCTTCATCAGGTTAGACATACAAATTCTTTTTAATAGATCATAGATGAACTAACCTAGATGGCAAACTTTCCAGATTTTGGATAACCAAAACCGGTTGATCGCCTCTACCGTGTGCCACTGTCGGTGAATACGTGTGAATTGTCATTAATGGCAATTTCTCTCCCAGTTTACACAAACCCGCCCATTTTACTCAAAAAACGTCATCCATCGCTCTCTAGCAACTTTACTTGTAAATCGTTCTCATTCTAGCAGCTTTACTTGTAAACTGCTCTCATTCTAACAATTTTACTTGTAAATTGCTTTCATTCTAGCCAAATCCGAAAGGTTATAGAAAAGTACAAAGTGTTGGCAATTCACTTACAGTGTGTCTGTGCGAAAGTTAAGGGTTTGCAAAAGTTTAGTAGAGTTTGCCAACTAGATTAGTTCATCTATGTAGCAGATTTTCATCATTTGAACGCGTATGACAACCGAATTTTTTTAGCTCTTAAGTACTCTATTAACATTAATATGGGTAAAGTCAAATCGCTATCAGTGGAAGAGAAACCGAAAATTGAAGCTTAACACACTCAAGTCTATCAATAAGTGAAAAATCGAAAAAAACGGTAGAAGTCGTAAAGTTTATCCGCATTCCTGGGCAATAAATCGAGATATGGTGAAAATAATAAAGGCGGTAATAATAGATGGATGAAAAGAAATTTAATTTGGAAGATCCATACGGATACAATTACTACTTCCATGATCTTCGCAAGAAGGAACACCAGTTGGATCGCCTTCTTAGTCGAGTGGTCAGCCATCCCCTACTATGGTACATGCGAGCTACAATTTTTGACAGCAAATATGATTCCAAACATTTACAAAAACATTCTTGAAATTGCTTTTCCAGATTTTCAAATTTTTTTTTTGTAATTTGCCTTTGCATTTTCAACACGCCTGGGTCGTTAAGTTATGGATTGAGACCGCCTTACTCAACCGATAGTTGTTTCGTAAAGTTAACGAGTCTGGCAAACAATATTCCAACAAAGCGGAATGAATTGAAGGCATCAAGCGCCCTTGGTCAGCCATTTCTCTAAATTATATTGGAAAATTGCACGAGTCGCTTCCCAATAGAATGTATGAAGTCATTCTCCAAAAAGGATTTTCAACACATTATTAAATTTATTGGAAAATTTTTAAATTAGTAAATGTATAAGTTTAGAAATAAGTCATGGGTTTAAAGCTTAACAAAAATGAAAGAAAGTGGTATGTGCTAACCTAATGACCAAAGTTGAATTATTATTTTTTGTGTTGTTGCTAAAAAAGAAATAAATAAATAAAAAAATATTAAAGAATAGAGAAACAATACTTTTTGTTTCCTTTAACTGAGAATTTAATCGGCCACAAATATTTTATATCAATATATTACCCATGACTTTTACCAATAGTTTTAAAACTTATTCAAATAAGTCGGCCAACCTACATATTTTTTCTGAATTCAAGTTCATTGAATTCTAGAGTTAGAAAAACAAAAATATTTATTTGTTTGTTCGTGCTACTAAAATATTTGGTAAAACCAAACAGACACTAAAACACATTACGGTAGTAAAAAAAATATATTTTAAATGTGTAAAATCTATTCTATTTATTTGGTCGCAGGCATGTTTGAGAAACGACGTTTCCGGAATTTCTTAGTCTATGTACAAGATTTTAAGGAGGATGACTCGAAAACATGGAAAGATTTCGATCCTGCCAAGTCCAATATGCAGACTCTCTACGATAAATTTGGTCTAGATAAGAATACCCAAGATTTTACGGGACACGCATTGGCGCTTTTCCGTGACGATGAATATCTCAATGAACCAGCTGTGAATACTATTCGTCGCATTAAGTTGTATTCGGATTCTTTGGCCCGATACGGTAAATCTCCATACTTATACCCAATGTATGGATTGGGAGAACTGCCACAAGGATTTGCACGTCTGTCAGCCATATATGGTGGCACATATATGCTAGACAAGCCAATTGATGAAATTGTTCTTGGTGAAGATGGTAAAGCAGTTGGTGTTCGATCAGGAGATGAGGTGGCTAAATGTAAGCAAGTTTATTGTGATCCTAGCTATGTTCCAAATAAGGTATAGTATACTATCATACATAAAATAATAAGTAAAAAATTTCTATAGATATTTTTCTTCTTATGTTTAAGGTACACAAAACAGGACAAGTTATACGATGCATCTGCATTTTGGATCACCCTATTCCAAACACCAAAGATGCTCTTTCCACTCAAATAATCATTCCACAAAAACAAGTTGGCCGGAAGTCTGATATTTATGTATCGCTAGTAAGTTACACGCACCAGGTAGCTGCTAAAGGTTGGTTCCTTGGTATGGTATCAACTACTGTTGAAACCGATAACCCAGAAAATGAAATTAAACCTGGTCTCGATCTCTTCGAACCGATAACCAAAAAATTCGTTACGATCTCCGATTATTTGGAACCGATTAATAATGGTGTTGATTCGCAAGTGTTTATTTCCAAATCATATGATGCAACCACACATTTCGAAACAACTTGCTTAGATGTATTGGATATCTTTAAACGTGGTACTGGTGAAGAGTTTGATTTTTCCAAGATTAAGCACGAATTAGGAGAAGAAGAGCAGTAAATAATAGATCAGGGTCAAAAATATATAAATCAAAAACATACTTCTTATTTCGAAAATTTATTAAAATGATTAGATATATCGTAAAGGAAAGCAGCACAATCAGTAAAAAATAATCAGAAGTGTGGGCATTCCTATCGACGCTTTTCCTTGAATTTTTTTGCTGTAATTTTTTTTATTATATTTTAATATATAAATAAAATGAAATAGTATTTTTGCTAACTTTGAAGGAATTAGTTTATGTTAATGTAATGCTTTTTTTTCTGTATTTTTGTATTTTTATAATTGCTCTTTACAACAACGCCCTGTATAAGAAACGTGCAATTTGCATTTCATATTTTTGAAAACAGTTCTATCGGCTAATGATTCCTTCAAAAGAAAAAAATCCAAAACAAAATAATACCTTCAATTGCAATGAAGTCTACATTATGCGTCTCTTATAAATAAATAAATAAATATGATGATAATATGATATATAATTACATATACACCATTTATTTTATCAACCTGCAATTTTGTATGAGTCCTTCTAAGATTGTGCAAAGCACTTAAAGTTTGTCTGAAACAGCTAATAGTGTTTGTCAATAAAAGTTATATTTAATTTGATAAATGTTTTGTTTTATTTTAGAAAGGGGCGTCTAATATTTTCTCGGTACCGTCGGTACCGGCACAAAAACAAGGTCACAAACATGCGCATATGTTACGCGCAAGGGGAAACTAACTTTGCAATAAATTAACTCGGCAAGTCCGGACTATAGGTTTTGTAGATTTTTAAGAAGTTACATTCATATTTCAGTCGTCGACTAACCGCGGTACAGTCAACAGCTATTAGCGAGTTGTTATTGATGGATCAACAGCGAGCGCGCGCAAAACAAAAAAAAAAGTCCCGCTAATACGCAAGCAAAAATTTATTTTATTTTTCTCCTTGTTCTCTTAAACGTTACTCCTAAATCTAGAGTGTTATAAATACTATAACGTTATAATGGCCCGCGGGGGCCACGTGCCTCCAGGAAACCGGTTCGGTAGCCTTGATATTGAGGTTCTATCCGAACCCAGTCAAAAAAGAAAAACGCATATCGCCAATCTGACATATTTAACCTTCCAGTTTCAACATCTAACATTTCTGACCCCAAATTTATCATTATTGCCGCGAGTGATGAAACGAAACCCTTAACCTCATTCAGTGTCTTTCTCCTCAAAAAAGCTATCGATGGCATAAGTACCGGTTATGAATCTATAACCCAACTTCGGGACGGGAACCTCCTAGTACTGGTCAAATCGGAAAAAATTGCGGACCTGTTTAAATCCAAAAAATCCCTGTCCAGTATCTGTCCCATCAAAGTTTCCCTTCATAACGCTCTAAGCTCCTCCAAGGGTACTGTATACGCTCCTTGCCTCATACACGTGCCAGAAGAAGAAATCATCAGTGCAATGAGATCACAGGGAGTCACCGAAGTATTCAAATTTAAAAAAAATCAAGAAGGCTCGCAACGCGCTACAGGTGTCGTCCTCCTCACTTTTGACCGCTTCCATCCTCCATCATCAGAAATATCGGCTGGTACAACGTGAAAGTTAGGGAATACTTCCCCAACCCTATGCGCTGTCGCAACTGCCAAATTCTAGGCCACACCACCAAAAGATGCAACAACCTCCCTCGTTGTGACAAGTGTAATCTGCCCCCTCATGACCCTACCGCGTGTAGTCGCATATTCTGCGGCAACTGCTCTGAAGAACATGCAGCCTCCTCAAGGTCATGCAAGGCATACATTAAGCAAAAAGAAATTCAGAAAATAAAAACAATCAATAAATGCAGCATATCTGAAGCAAACAAAATTTACAGAACCCAAAACCCTTCATCCATACTTTCCACTTCATACTCGGCGATAATCAAAAATTCTTCTCAATCACAATCCTCACAACCAACATCTCTCCCAACAAATTCCAATCACAACTCTTCCACCCTCCCTTCCCCCCCAAATCTAACACCATCTAAAAAACAAACCAGTGCACCTACAACCAAGCCTTGTGAAAACACAAACGGCAAAAAGTCATTCACAATAAACCCTTCAACACAACCCATACATACAAACACAAATAAACCTGATGATCACCTTCAATCCACTTCTACAATCCAGCCAAGTTCCACAAACATTCATCATCAACTTACACAACGCAATATAAACGCCACAATGTCACCAATTTCAAGCCTAACCCAACAATTTATCCGCGAAAACAAATATTATAACTTACCAAACTAACCGCAAACTACTTCCTGCTACAAAACATATATCAAGAATCACAACACCGACGATAAGAAACTCTTCACTGAGCCCAAACAAACCATCGTCAATCCGTCCATCCCGGGCACATCATTGAGTCCTCAACATTCCAGTCAAGGATGGAGGGGTCGCACCAATACCAGCAACAGAACAAGCACCGCAAATCATCACACCTGCATTAAAAATAATTCAGTGGAACACCAAAGGCTATGTGAACAACTATAACGAATTATGAATTCTTATAAAAACCATTTCCCCCAAAATAATAGCTTTACAAGAAACTCATCTTACATCCACAAAAAATATTCCCATTCTAGTCAACTATCACTTTATCCCCCAAAACACATCCCTAAGCCCCTATGGTGGAATTGCTTTCCTAGTTCACACTTCGATACAATACAACCGGTTTAACCTTAACAATGATTTCGAAGCTCTTGGCATAACAGTAATACCTAAGCTTAAATTCTCAATAATAAACGCCTACATTCACCCTGCCCAATCTTTTAACCTTACCAATCTGAAAAACGTTCTTGACCAACAACATCGACCCACTCTGGTACTAGGCGACTTCAGCAGCTGGAATTCTAGCTGGCTCGCCAAAAACAGTCATCGCGGCAACACTATTTCCAAGTGTTTAACTAAATCCGACTATCAATTTCTCAATGATGGATACCCCACTCACTTCAGCACCCACTCCACTTTCACCCACATCGACCTATCCTTTTCCTCCCCGAGTTTGGCTGTTGACACTAAATGGAACGTCTTCAATGATCTATGTGGAAGTGACCACTTCCCCATTATTATTTCCATGTTCCACACGGCCCCCTCTCCCCTAAAAATAAGACCGAAATTCAAAATCGACGAAGCTAACTGGGAGTTTTATCAAAATCTTGTAGACAAATAAAATACTGAACACCCCATCAGTGATAATCTTAACAAAGAAGCAGCCAATATCCATAGAATTATCCTCCAAAGCGCCAATAAGTCCATTCCACAAAACTTCATCTCTACAAAAAGACAAAAGGTCCCTTGGTGGAACAAGGAACTCGAACAATTGCAAGCAGAAAAAAACAGACTTTGGCAATTGTTAAAACGCAACATTTCCACTGATAAAATTATCAATTACAAAAGGGCCAACGCCATACATAAACTTACTTCCGAAATCAATCCCAATACCCCCACTGCTAAAATCTGGTCCACCATAAGAAGATTCTGCGGTGTTAAAACCGTCCCTTTCATGCACTCTATTACTCCTACAGATAATTCCAACGTCAACATCACGAAACCCTCCAGCCTAGTCAAATATTTCGCTGAATTTTGGTCTAAAGAATCGCTCGATTCTAACTTCCCGCACACCTTCTGTCAAAATAAACCAATAACTTCACCCACCATCTCATAAGTGCCATCAAAAAATGCTAAAACCATAGATAGCGATATCACTCCCTCGGAACATTAAACAAATTAAAAGGCAAGATTCCAGCCAACGATAGAATATCATACCCTATGATAAAAAAACCTCTCCCTCTCCGTAAAAAACCGTCTTCTGAACTATTATAACTCAATCTTCCATAGTAATATCCCCCAATTATACAAGAACAGTACGGTCATTTCCATCCTGAAACCTAATTCTGACAAATCACTCCCTAAATCCTACAGACCCATCTCCCTTAACCCCTGCTGCGCCAAAGTTCTCGATAAAATAATAGCCAATAGACTCTGGTGGTTTGTTTCCCACGATAAACTTCTTAGCAGTCATCAAATGGGATTTAAAAAAAAAAAATCTGTAACTGATCCTCTACTTTACCTAGACCATTACATTACTGAAGCCCTTTCAAAAAATAGTCACCTTTCCCTTATCTCCCTTGACATTGCAAAAGCATTTGATACAATTGGTACACATACAATTATCGATCAACTTATTGCCTGGAAAGTAGGATCCAATATCATCAGATATACGAGTATATATAATTTTATGACAAATAGAAAAATCTCGGTGCGTACTGGAAACGTATTATCGTCTCCTTTATCTCTCTACAACGGTATTCCTCAAGGGTCCCCGTTATTTGTTCCCCTCTTCTTTATAGCCTACAATAAGCTCTTCCACGTCCTATCACTCCATAAAGAAATTAAGTTCTGTGCGTATGCTGACGATTTCACAATCATAAAAAATGTAAACAAAAAAAATACCTCCTCCGACATTGATCTTAACTCTATCTTTCAAGACATACTATCCTGGTGTGAATACTCTGGAGCCAAATTATCCTTAATAAAAAACAAACACCTTCATATCTGTCGAAAACATAAATGCTCCTGCAATATTCTATCAGGGAATATAATTTTAGAAAAAGTTGATAAACTTAAAATCCTAGGCATTGTTTTCCAAAAAAATTACAAATGGAGCGCGCACATCGAGTATATCCGCCCTGCTTTGGAACAAAAGCTAAATATAATAAAATCCCTTTCCTACAAAAAATTTAATTGCAACCCATACACCTTAACTTCAATCGCACAATCCATAATAATCTCTAAAATAGAATACCGTCTATTTCTTTACGGTTATTCCGCCAAATCCCACCTAAACAAAATCGAAACCATATACAACTCCGCTCTAAGAAAAGCTCTCAACGCTTACCGAACAACTCCCATTAACCACCTCCTGTTCGAATCGAAAATGCAAACGATTGAAACCTTACGCTACCAGTCCACGTTAAAGCTATACAAACCCATTTTATTCTGCAAAGACACCCCTTTATACAAAATAGTAAGAAACCCAAAAACAGCGAAAAAGACTCCATCTTGTATTAAACGCTCCGCAGCCTTCTGTGAAGAAATCAACATCCCTCACAAACCCATTCAACCCTCTCCATACTTACCCCCACCATGGCTCTTCCTACCTTACTGCGTTATATCATCTCTAAGAATCCAAAAAAAAACCCATACCCCCCCGGAGATATTCCGCGCGCGTTTCGTGGAACTGAAAAATAGTTTAAGCGACTACTCCTTCATTTATACAGACGGCTCCAAAGTAGAGGATAACGTAGGCTTTAGTGTCACCTTTGAAAATGAGACGATTTACTCCTTCCTACTCCCGACGTACAGCTCTATATTTACCATTTTAAAAGCCTTGCAATACACAAATAATTTCAACAACAAATTTGCCATCTGCACTGACTCACTGTCATCTATTGACGCAATTCTCAACGTCAATAACCAATCCTATTACCCTTCCCTAATCCGTAACTTTCTCTACCTCCAATCTCCTAAGATTAAACTAATATGGGTCCCAGGCCATGTCCAGATCGCGGGTAACGAATTTGCCGACAAATCTGCCAAAAACACTCTTAGCACCCCATCCTTTCTCGCAACGAACTTCAACCCTCAAGATCTCAACAAGTTTATTAAAAAGCAAGGCCATTAACAAAAACAAAGTGTCCGTCAAGGATTACGCAAAAAATTTAGAACCTTCTACAATTACTCGCACCGAAGTAACTAAAATAATTAGGCTTAGACTCGGCCATAGCAAACTCACTCACGAGCACTACATAAACAAAAATAAACCGTCTCAGTGCACCTACTGCAACCAAGTTTTTCAGTTTTCAGTTTAAAATGCATTTTTATTGGACTTCATTAATTAACTCTTACATGCTAAACAAAAAAACGCTTAAAAATTAGCTTAAATAACTTAAAAGTAATCTTATTATAACTTACTGGCCCCATGCGGGCACTCTAGGTTAAACATAATACTTAAATCTTTGTCTTTCGACGTTGCTTACAGTCTATTTTTATTTTTGTTTTTACATATATTAACACTAAAACTAAGAAAATGAATTTTAATTTAAAAAAACTTAGTATAAGGACTTTTTTTTTGTTATAATATAAAAACTTAAAAACTAAACCTATAAACTACCTAAAAATAAATCTTAACCTACTTAATCCTACTTAAACTTAAACTTAAACTACTTAAACTACCCCTTATTTCAGACTGTGTTACCCACATCTGTTCTAATATATATATATATATTTTTTATTTTTTTTTTTTTTTTTTTCCGTAAATCTAACTTAATCTACTATAAGCCGGCCATGGCTAACCAAATAAACAGGTGACCGACTTTGCTTCACATGAAGCTATCTATAACTTGAGGAATTCGACGACGAACCTTCCCCTCCTTCCAATAGCCACCAAAATTGTTGGTGCTGCCGAGCAACATCCCTCATGTCGCGACTCCCTACCGCCCTACTGAACCGGAGACGCTCCACACTGCCATGTGCGACGTCTCTGTCGTAGTTGAGTCGCCTGTCCCCAGCTGTCCGAGCGACGTGGAAGATTAGCGGCACCGCTAATCTGTCCTGGATCAGACCTTTCATATCTAGGTAGAGGAACGCTTCTGGAGGAATAAAGCCGTCAAAGCGAACTCTCTCATGATACATATAATTGGGGTAGTAAGCCCCGGAGATCAGGTTGTTCGATGAGGTCATTGCTCTTGCAATGTGCCTTCGAGTCAACTTAATGACGAAATTGTCCACTCTTATCAGGTTCGCCGTATTGTACAAGACCTCATTAGGATAGAATTTTATGTACTCAGACTCTGGTGTTCTGTATAAGCGAAGACAAGTCCTAAGACAAGCCCTCTCAAACACCCGAATCTTTTCCAATAAACTTGCTCTCACGTTGTACCACACGGGACACCCAAATACAAGCATGGGCCTGATAAGGGCCATGTAACAGATTATCTTCACCCTCGCATCGAGTTGGCTGTTATAAAACAGTCTCTTTGTAAGGGAAAAAGCACCTTTGGCTCTGGCCAGAGCAACATCTATATGTTTGTTAAAATACAGATATTGGTCTAGCCAGATCCCAAGGTATCTGACTACATTTCGACAAGCAAGTGGCTGCTCGTGCTGTCCCACGATCGAAAACTTTCGCCAATTCTTTCTGGTATCCCTAGAGGCCCCAGACAAAGGCGTCCTAAACAAAATGGTTTCCGATTTCTGAAAGTTGATTTTCAACTTCCAATCATCGCAATATCGCTTAATTTTATCGAAGTCACGTTGCAAAAGCATGTTAATGACCTCAATCTTTGGACCTGATCTGTACACGATTAAGTCGTCTGCGTACGCTATGGCATGGTGAAGTGAACCTATCAGATCACTTGTGTAAATGTTGAATAGGATCGGCGAATTTACCGCACCTTGTTGCAGACCGTTTTTAATGTTAAATATTCCAGCAGAAGTCACATCGCCATTCTTCACGATGAACTGTCTACTGGAGAGCATATCAAAAAGAATATACAGCAGTGGTTTACTAATGCCCAACCTGTCCAGCTTGAAGAAGAGTCCCTCTAACCATACGGTGTCGAAGCCCTTCTCCAAGTCAATCAGGCAGGCACCAGTGCACTGTTTCTTGCCTTTGTTCCATTGGATATCAGAAACCAGTTTAGACGCGGCATGAATGATATCATGCCCCGCCTTGAAACCGAATTGATTATCCGGAACTATATATTTGTCGGATTGGATGTGTCTTTATCCCTTTTAGGTATGGGATGTACCACCGCAGTTTTCCAATGCGCTGGATAATGTGCATTATTAAACAGGGTGGTATAAATGTCCACCGCTTCTAGTGGGAGATGTCGAAGCACAATGTTCGGTATTTCATCGGTTCCCACTGATTTCTTACTTCTAAGTGATTCGAAGATCGTTTGGAGCTCTTCTTTCGAAATGAACGGGGGTAGTACCCTGTCGTCGGCGATGGCATTATTTGCCATATTGTCGTCACTGAACTGGGTGAAACCCGAGCTCTCGTTCACTATTTCATTTCGAAGGTAGAAATTGTGCACAAGGACTCGATTTTCCAGGTCGTGGTTGGGACCAATGATGTCATTCGCCTTGTACTCTTCCTGGAAAGTCGCTCCTATAGCCTCTACTTTCTCCTGCGGATCCTCGATCACAAAGAAGTTGTCATCATCAACGGCCTCATTTGGATCGATGCCTGCTGCTATGAGTATGTTCTCGTTGTCCCTCGTTCGGGCGATTTTAAGACACGAAAGGTCGTTTTGATCTTTTCTCCGAAATATTTTATTTATTTGCGGGAACATATTCGGGTTGCTGGTGTTTACAGCCCGAATTTTATTGTTCCAATACAAACTTACAGAATTTCTGTAATTTTCTTTTATTAATATTTGGAGGTTTTTGATCGACGACTTCAGTGTCATGATCTCCGGGTTATGTCTGTCAGTAAACTGTCTGTACAAGGTTTTTAGTCTTGACAGCAGTCTACTTTTATGTCGGTGCAGTGCGTCAATGGTTGCGTTGCGGAATAAGTCTTCGTTGTCAGTATTTTGATACCGAGGTATCGTTTTGTCCATTGTTCGTTTGATTGTCTGGTCCATTAGTTTTAGATATTTGTCAATCTCCTCGTTTGACAGATTTCTATTGGACGGTGAGTAGAGCGAATTCGAGGAGAGTGCACTCGTCAGTGTTCTGGAGAAGTGCGTCCAGCGCACCCTACTATAGTTGTAGGAATGCCTTTGAACAAACTCGTCCAATTCCGCAATTTCGTTCGGAACGGTTATTTCGGTACTGAGACCGCAATGGTCACTGTCATACACAAATGTGCGTAGACAGTTTATGGTATGTTGGTTAGTACATGTCAGGTGTATTCGTGTGTCGAACAGCAAGAGGTCCAAATAAGAACCGTGTCTGGGAAACGACGGACTATCCGTCGCCTTAAGGCCAAGTCGACACATTATACTGTGCTGACCCCACCAATTGAATAGTAGGTTCCCTCTAGTATTTGGTGTATTATTTCCCCAATCTCTGTGTCTGGCGTTGAAATCTCCGCCGATAATAAAGTAATTCTCCTCCAATTCCAGTCTTAGGAATCGAAAAAGTGTCTCGAGCTCTGATATGAATAAGGTGGATTGAGTAGCTTTAGGTGCATAAACAGACACCATGTATAACCGCTTTCCACTACGGAGAGGGATGTACATGATGCATGCTTCCAGCACCTGGAACCTACGTACTACACGACTGTATATTCTTTTGAAACGCAGTCCTTTTCTAACAAAGATCGCAACACCACCTCCTTGAATGGAGTTGGGTCGGTTTCTTCGTAATATTTTATATCTTCTGTGCCTCATTTTGTGTCTTTTGGTAAGCTTAGTTTCGCTAAGCAAAAGCACATCAGGGGCTTGGTCTTTAAGCAACTTAAACAGTGTGGCTCTTCGTTCGAACCTAATCAGTGAATTAACATTCACTGCAAGGACCTTCAGGGTTTGCTCCGCCATGTACGTACCCATTACGACTGGAGGTGCGTTAGGCCCGGCAGTAGCGCGTATATTTGATCTACCCGCTTAGCCTGTTCCTGTATTTGACGCTGAAGCTGAGCCATCTGCCCCTGAATAGAGAGCAAGATAGCCAGCATGTCAGGTACAGGTTCCGGTGCTCTAGGCGCTGGGGCCTGAGAAGCTACCTTTGCTTGTTGTACCGTATTTCCCCTACCTGCCGCCATTTGGGCGTAGGTAACGTGGGGAGTAACGGCTGGTGTTTGTGCCTGCACGAGTGGACGTTTAACTTCCACTTTCTGCTGCCGAGCCAGATTTACTCGCTTTATGTATTGGAATTTGGGACAACCCCGATAGTTTGCGGTGTGTCCCGTGTTCCTGCATAAAGCACAAGAGAGTTGGCTTTTTTCAGATGCTCCGTCCTTACCTAGAACGCACTCCTCGGATTTGTGGTTCTTTCCACACTTCACACATCGAGGCTGCATTTCGCAGTTCGACGCGGCGTGCCCGAACCTTTGGCAGCGAACACATTGTAAAATGTTTTCGCTCCTCTTTAATTTTTCCCAGTGTACAACCTGGTAGTCTAGGATTTTGATACTCCTTAGACCATCCAGTTTGCTGTCGGGACTTAACTGAACCAGGAAGAACGGCAGTTTCCGCTTCTCCCTTTTGGCTCTAGCCGTGACAAATGGCTTGACCCCCACGAATTTGAGCCCTTCGCACTCCTTCTCTTTCAGCAGTGCAAGGAGCTCCTCCGGATCGGTAGACGGTTCTAACCCCCTCAGCAGCATTGTTTGCAGCTTCTCCCCCTTCGGGGTGTAGGAGAAGAACTCCGTCGTCGAATCCTTCGATAAACTTTTAATTTTATGGTAGCGCTCCACTGTATTGCAGTGGATCGCATGCCTGTCTAAACTAAGTCTTTTAACAAAAAAATTATTGCCTATGGCCGACTTACATAATTCTATAGTGTCTTTCAACTCCATCTTAAACGTGTTGATTGGCGGTACCCGTATTTTGGTTGTTTTCTGCTGTTGCTGTTGTTGTTGTTGCTGCTGCTGCTGTTGTTGTTGTTGTTGTTGTTTCTGCTGCCGTTGCTGTTGCTGTTGCTGCTTCTGTTGTTCTGATTTTTGTTTTTGTTGCTGCTTATGTTGTGATAAACTACTTTGTTGTGATGGTGCTTGTTTCTTTTTTAACTCTTGTGTTGGTTTTACTGTGTTTTGTTGTTGTACCGAACTTTTCCGTGTGTTTTGTTGCGGTATAGACTCACTCATTTCTGTCTGCTTCTGAGAGTCCAGGAGTTGCTGCTCCTTCTGTCTTCTTGCAAGTTGCTTAGCTTTAATAGCAAGTGCCTTTAGTTGCAGCTCTTTGAAACTGCTAGTTATTACTTGCATCTCTTCCTCTTCGTCATCTGACTCCGAGGCCGCTAACGATGCGAAAGTATTATCACCTCCCATATAGCGTCCCTCTCCACCGTCAGATACATATGGGAAATCATCTTTTGCTGCTTCTGTTGCCCTTGCCGATGTTGTTGGCGCCTCTTCCCTCACTTTACCAGGCAGCTTTTCGGTAGACGCAGAAAGGGAAGGGCGCTTCACAAGGTTAGGAGTTGGCTTTAACTTCCTCCTCCTCTTAGTCCTGACCTCTGGATTCCCAGTTATTTGATGGGCCGGTATTACGGCTTGGTCGTCAGATGACATCATGTCATCTGCTGGTCTCGCTATTGGGATAGCGGACCTTTCACCGCCACTCATTACCCGGTCTTACTGTATAAGAATTTGATTATACTGATGTAAATCGTAAAAAAAAAAAAAAAGTCTTTACTATCCCGGGGATCGAACCTACGCCCCTTGTTTACTCGGCCGACACCACTACCACTAGGCCACCGAAACACTTGGCCAAAACGTTTCTGATTTTTCTTTTGTTAAGTTCACTTACAACTTTTTCACTTTACTAGTAGCCGAAACACGTTTATTCCTCACGGAGGTCTATGAACGACTGACGCCTACTGCAACCAATTACAAATAAGCATTCACCACATCCTCTACGAATGTTCCGCATTCCACACTGCCAGACTCAGAATCCTTTCCCAAATCAATCCCAAAGAACTGCTCTCTAACCCGAATTTAAAAAATATAAAAACTATAATAGATTTTATCTGTATATCACTTTTATTTAAAATTTATAAATTTAAATTATTAAAAACTTAAACTTTAATATTTGGTGTGCCCACCTTTGGCGTCTATAGTATATTGTAGACGTTTTTCCATTGAATAAATCAACTTTTTCATATCATAAAACTTCGGTATGTTCTGCTACTCTTCCATTGTGGCAGTTTTAAGTGCGGATCGAATTTTAGGCTGTCTTTTAGCAACTTTTTTCTTTAAAAGTTCCCACAAATTTTCGATGGGGTTTAAGTCCGGACTTTGGACTGGAGTATCTAAAACTTTACCGCAGTTATACAACAGCCACAGACGCACATTTAATGTCTTGTGCTTAGGATCATTATCCAGATAAAATTTAAAGTGCGGTTTGTTGCCCGTTATTAACCCGAATTTATCTGCACTGCTACTTAAATGACTTTTCAGTATATTTAAATATTGTTCAGCGTTCATCGTTGTTTCTATAAATGCTAAGTCTCCTACTCCTCTGCTAGAGATACAACCCCAAACCATTACAGACAGTTTTCCAAATTTGACGGTCGGAATGATGTTCCGATTTTCCAACGAAGTCAATGCCTTGCGCCACACTCTAGTTGGTCCATCGTTGTAGCATAGCATAATTTTTGTTTCGTCACAGAATATGACGTCGTCCCAATAATCAACAGGCTCAGAAATTAACTTTGTAGCGAAGGAGGAACATTTTTCGATATTTTCCTTAGAAAGCAGTGGCTTTAATCGTGCAGCTCTTGATGAGTATTTATTCTTCGTTATCGTCTTTCGAACCGTTTCGTACGAAACAACAACGCCACACTCTTCCTTGAGTTGCCTAGCAATCGCCCTTGTCGAAATTTATGGGTTTGCGTACAGTTTCCTCATTATTAAGCGCTCTGTTCTTTCATTAATTTTAGGGCTTAGGACCACCTCCATACTTTGGCTCCAATCTGCCCTCATTTTCAGCGCGATTTAAGATGTTGTAAATTGTCTTTCGTGATACGGAAAGCATTTCTTCTAACTCCAGTATACTTTTTCCCAATTGCCGATTGTAGTATATCAACTGAGCAATCTCAAACGTTAACCTTTTGCCGGGCATTTTTAAATAGCAGTATTTAGCCTTTATGATGTACACACAGCAAATATTTCTCACAATTTGACCACAAAATCAAAAAAAAACATCAACACTAAGCAGCGATGGAAATAAACGTACCCGTTATTAGTGAGTTGATGCTAAAATAAATAAAAACAACCCTTGTGTAAAGAGTTCTTTGACACAATGTCAATGTTTTTGACCAATAATCGGTCGATGGTGTTAGCGTGGCGTGAATTTCGGCGTCGATTTCCTAATCGTGTAGCGCCAACTGGGCAAACATTCCGGCGCTTAACTAGTCGACTCGCACAGAGTGGAACCACAGGAGAGCATGCATGGCCTGGCCGTTCGGCCGAGAATATCGCGGCTGTGGCTGCCGGTGTCGCTGAGAACGAAGAAACATCAACCAGACGACGGGGCACGCAATTGGTTATCACCAGACGGACCATACAGCGAATTTCAGTGAAAGACTTACACATGTTCCCGTACAAAGTGTAAACAATGCATCAGTTAATGCCTCCTGACGGTCAATCGCGTGTGAATTACTGTAAAGCCATCCTCAACCTCAACAACGAAGAGGACGATTTTGTGTCGAAAATTATCATGAGCGACGAGGCGCATTTCCACTTAAGCGGTTACGTCAATAAGCAAAATCTTCGTTTCTGGAGCACTGAAAATCCGCGTGTGATGCACGAAGAGCCATTGCATCGACTCAAAGACACTGTGTGGTGCGGCGTTCACGCGAGAGGAGTGATTGGGCCGTATTTTTTTGAGGACGTCATCGGCAATACGGTCACTGTTATTGGCGAACGCTAAAGGGCCATGATAAACGAATTCTTACCGCCGGAATTGGATGAGCGGGGCTTGGTGAACATGTGGCTTCAACAAGACGGTGCAACTGCACACACAGCATGAGCCACAATGGATATTGTGAAGGAAGCGTTTCCTGGTCGTATAATCTCTCGTTTTGGCGATTTGGTATGGCAGCAAGATCGCCCGATTTAACCATCCCAGACTACTTTCTTTGGGCTACTTGAAGTCGCGTATTTATTCCAACAAGCCTCAGACAATCGCAGCCCTTTAGGAGAATATTCGACAGGAATGCGAACAGTTATCACTGGAAATCTTACGGAAAGTCATGGAAAATGCGATAAAATGGGCACAAATGTGCATCAACACTGGCGGCAGCCACTTGGCGGATATCACCTAACAGAAACAATTGTAAAGGTCCAAATAAAGATTTCCATCACTCAAAATCATTTTTTTTTTATTTAGTAAACAAGTAATTCAAAAACAAGATTGGATGAATAATTTTGTGCCACCTTGTATTACTCTTTTCCGCGGAATCGTTTTGTTTTGCGATAATGTGTATTATTATTATTCAAATTTCTTTATTCATATGTATATACAAAAGTTACAAATTTAGAATACGATTTTACATGCATTTGATACATATAGAATAGTTAGTGACACCTTTATTTATGAAAAATAGAGACGATGCCACATTATAAAAAAAATAAAAAATTCACTTTGTGTGGGGTGTACAAAGGTATATAGAAAAACAGAAGTTCAATTCAAGAGAAAGAGGAAAGAAGAAAAAAAATAATCTATAACAAATTAATAGCGGATATATACAAAATCTAATGTAAATGGCAGAAATAGGTAAATACATAGTTGAGCAGATAAGCAAATCATTTCTATTCTTTTATTTTTCTTTTATTTATTTATTTATTTATTTTTATTTTTTTTTATTTATTTACTTTACAATATTTTAAATTGAATAACTTAGAAGAGTTTCGATTTCATGATGATTAAAACTAAGAAGCCATGATTTAACTACTTTAGAAAATGTGGACAAATTTCTTATGGATCGAATATCTAAAGGCAAACTGTTAAAAAGTTTGCATGAAACAATGGAGTAGAAGTTTCTGTAACTAGTAGTGCGAAACGCAGGGACATTTACAACAAAGTTTGAATGGCTGCGTAAGCTGCGAAAGTCAGAAATTGGACTCTCCAGGTACCCGCCTCTCATGAAAAAGACCTTAAGGACTTTAAAATAGAATAAATGGCGCAAAGGGAGAATATTCAAGGTTCTGAAAAGGTCCATTGTGTGCACATAACGGTGAAAACCACAAACACTACGCATTGCAGATTTTTGAGGGACAGTTAATTGCTGCAGTTTACTAATATAAGCGCCACCCCAACTACAAATCCCATATTGCAATCTGGATTGGAATACACCGTAATAAACCCTTTTCAACGTGTTAAGAGAGCAATACTTTCTAAGGCGGAAAAGGCAACGAGTAGCAGAAAGAAGATATTTTTTTAAGGCAGAAATGTGCTTGGACCAGTTCAAGTTTTGATCTATTGCAACACCAAGGTACTTGAAATTATCTACACCTTCAATTTTGAAACAATCACTACTGCAGTTAATATTCCTGTTGAAGGTTTTACCATCTTGGATTCTGCATTGGCTGTATAGCAAGTCGTGACACGGGCAGACATTAGAATGAAATACTATGTCTAAGTCGGGGTGCTCTTACTCAGTAAGACTGATAAACATCAACTTAGTCTTACTACTAACAATAAGTTTGTGATTAGCAAACCAGCATCTAAGTAGGAAAACATCATGGTTTATATCAGCGATTAGATCTAGCGGACTGGCTGAACAATATGCAACTCCAAGGTCGTCGGCAAAAGCTGTAACTTTACCTATGAATGCGAGAGAAAATAAGGAATTTATGTAAATTAGGAATAAAATTGGGCCAAGTACAGAACCTTGGGGTACCCCAAGGTTATTGGTTTTTGCACTGCTTATATTGCTTCCAATTTTTACGTATTGCATTCTATCTTTAAGATAAGACTCAAACCAAATGTATATGAATCCTCTGAAACCGACCTTATATAGTTTATCTAATAGTATGACGTGGTCAACCATGTCAAACGCCTTAGTTATATCCACAAAAAGGCCTGCGCAAAACTGTTTTTTATCTAGTCCCTTATATAAGAAGGAGCAAAAGTCCAGTAGAGCATCCTCAGTGGAGAGACCAGTTCTGAAACCAAATTGCATAGGAGAGAAAAAATTATAATGATTGAGATAAGTTAATATTCTCGTTTTAATTGTTTTCTCAAAAACTTTTGAAATTGATGGCAGTAAAGATATTGGTCTGTAGTTTGATTTATCGGTCCTGCTGCCCTTCTTAAATAACGGAATCACTACAGCGCATTTAAGTTCAGATGGAAAGGTACCGGACATAATACTAAAATTAAAAAGGTAAGTTAAAATATCTACTAAGTTGGGTCCAATGTACTTGAGTACCAAATTCGATATTTTATCATTACCATGTGAATTGGAATTAGGAAGGGAATTAATAGTTTTTAGTAATTCCAATCCCGTAATGAACTTAAACATGAAGCTGTTGCTAGAATAGTTGTTTTGTGAGCCAGCCTTAGGGCAACAGTTACACGAAATTTGCGAGTTATTTGGAAAAGAAGTTTGTCCAATGAAAGCAAAGTAATTGCTGAACTCATTAGCTATTTCCAAAGGATTTGAAATGTTACGCAGTGGTATAATGATATATACATCATGCGGGCGTGGCTCTAGTATTGGAGTATATAAATTTCGCAAACTATGGATCCCACGCAATTTTATAGAAAGCGAGAACACGTGTACATCACGGAGATTGTGAGTGCGGACGAGTCTGATGAACTAAGCATCACTGATGAATCGAGTCACCCCATCGTAAATTAGTAGACGAGTCTCTTCTTCAGTATATCACAGACCAAACGAATTTATACGCAGTTCAAAATTATATCGACTTGCAATTTTCGAGCAAATTTAAAGAGATAGAACAATTTGTAAGCATTTGCTGCAACATGTCTCTAACATCAGCACCCAGCTCAAAGAGGTATTGGAGTAAGAGTAACCTCAGGTTGCCGATGTAATGCCTCTTCGAAGATGGGAGGAAATTAAAATATGTATGTTTCCGTTTTGCAGACAATTCCTCAGCTTCCCCCGACCGATTGTTAAAAATTTGAAACATTATCGAATCAATTAGAGGGACCATGAAGAAAGTACGAATTGAGCAGAATCTTGTTAGTTGACGAACAAATTGTACCATATAAACAAAGAAGCGGGCTAAGCCATACAACCTAAAAAAGCCTAAAAAGTGGGACTACAAAACGATTTTTATTGAAATGCTAATTATTTTAGGAATTTGCCGACTGTATAAATTTAGCATCCTTATTAAAGAAATAATAGTGTGATGTTGCACGCATAATCAATGATTTTCCATGAAACAATTTAAAAATATTGCGAATTATAATGTTGAGGAAATATTAGCCATCAATGTATGTATGTATTTACAATAAATAATTTATAACAATGAAATATATAAATGAATATTATTATTACAGCAATTTATCGAATTAATAAATCCTTTTTAATAATAATAATAAATAAAATAAATAATTTTTAATAATAAAACAAAAATGCTTTATTATTGCAGTAGTTCATTTATTTATTTATAACAAATTATTTCTAACAATAAAATAAATTAATGCATTATTATTGCAACAAATTAATTGTAATAAAAAATTAATAACACTTTATATAAATAAAATATAAAATTTAGACTATTTCATGTTAGACTTTAATTCGGCGGTGTTTTAGTAAAGATCATTCTTCGGCGACTTCACTAAGATGAATTTCGTCAACTTTATCTCGAAGAATAAAGCAGAAGCAATGCATTCAAGCGATCATCACCCATTGTAGCACGCAAATAATTTAAAACTAGTTTTAATTAATTAAATGAACGTTCACAAGAAGCTGACGTGACAGAAGCCGTCAAAATGAAGCAACAGCCAAGGAAATTACACTTTTCAACTTGAACACCACTTCCGTAATGTCTTCGAAATTTGTACACTTTGTACATGAATCAAGAAGAATTTGCTACTCAGAAAGCAAACATTCAGGATCTTCTTTAAAAAATAGGGGGCTCTAATTTCACAATGGATTCCACTGATTCTATTGAGGCATTGCCTCTGCCAATTTCTAAAATCTTTTGAAAAGGTTTATCGTTTATAACATACATGTGGTAAAAACTTGCAAAACCGTTCTAAATTTTTTCCTATAAAATGTTTGGAGATCGAAATCGAAAGCGGTTTCTGGATTTTCACCGATTCTTCTTGGTACACGGCGCGTTCTGTGATGTTTCAGAAAATCATTCTCTGGACTGATCTTTAATTTCTCAGCGAATGAAGATAAAATTTTTGTGAAGGCATGGGTTTGGTCGTCATCGTCGTTCATTTGTTGAAATAATACTGATGTGCTTCGAATCAACAATAAATCATCAATGACGTTCGATTCTTCCGCTTCTAAATTTTCTGTTAAATTTTCAACTTTAAACATGACATTTTTACAAAAGTATAAGGACCTGATAAAATTAAAATCCAATACTTTTTTCAGCAGACCAGAAGCGGAGGTACATGTATTCTTATCAAAAGAACTTGCATCGATTTTTATTTCTTCCAAAGCATGCACAATGCACAATCCACACAGCCTTGATTGTTTCAGCTCTAGCTGTCCATTGAGTTTTTGACCAATTTTCCAGTTGCAATGAATTTTCATTGCTTTTGAATTCCTCACGCATTCGTCGAAAACTTTTTGTGCTGCCATAGAAGAAAACATAACATACAATGCTTCCAAAACATTGAAAAACTCTTTAATCAAAACACTCGCATTGCATGCTGTTTCAACGAAAATGTTGATACGATGCGCTTGGCATGAAATGTAAGTGATTTTCTAACCGCATTTTTCTGACAGTTTTTGCTGCGTACCGTTATTCTTCCCGGGTATGTTTTTTACAAAGTCATAAGAATGAACGACGATGTTTTTCACATAAATTCCTAGTGACTGAAGGGTCACTACGATTTTTTGAACCAACTCTTCTCTCGTTATTTTCGTTAGGACGACATCCATTTTTAGGAGACGTTCAATAGGAACAGGTCTCTCGTTCATTTGGACTAAATATCGAATGTTGATAGCAAGTCGATCTTGATGTGATGAGTCTGGAGTTATGTTAACCATGACAGAAAAAATACGCGCTTTACTGATTTAATTTACAATGGCTTTTTAAGTTCTGGTTACCACGAGATCAATCCATTCAATTTGTGTAGCCGGACTGAGGTACGTCACATTACGTGGTCTTTTTGATGATTCATCCATCTATTTTTTCATTAAAGGGCAATGTCGTGAAATCAAATAAAAAATCGCTGTCCTCTTGTGATTCGTCGTGACCACGAAAAGCTAATCCTTGCCTTCCCAAAGTTCTCGCGACACAATTAAAACTTGCAAGACTCTTAAATGGTATGCTTTTTCTTGTTCTTCTTGAATGTTTTGTTTCCTTACAGATTTCTCCAGCAAAACGTTGATATGAACACCCCCATTAACGAAATTAGAGTAATCACGCAGAGCTGCTCGAAGAGATTCAGAACTGAAATGTTGGATCAGTTTGCCTTCTGTTTTTTCTTCATTTTATGCCAGTGACTGACCACACCCACCGATACCCATTCCGAATTAGCGAAATATCTTTCAATTCCTTCTGAGAATAAAACGTAATCAAAGCAAAATGCAGCATTTTTGTAAGGTCTGTTTTCCAAAAACGAATACTCGAAATACGATGCAGGGTTGAATCGGCATTGTTTGTTAGAATGTATGTATAACTACATAAAGCAGCCAATTTATATTTATTTACCTTTATAGGTACATACATTCTCGGAGTTTCGATTTTAAAAAGAACGGTCGGCTGAACTCCTTAAATTTTACCCAGATAGCCATTTATTTTTTTTAAAATCAAATAAACATGAATTACTCGGCATTTCCGAAAGGTGTAACCTTTGAAAATGCCGACTTGTATACCCTGACAAGTATATAAAACCTATATCTAGTGAAAATCCAAACTAACTTCTTATTTTTTAACATTTTGTTCCGAACTAATTTTTGAAAATTGCTCGTTTTATTCATAATAACCGATTTTTTTTTAATTGCTCAAGTTAATAAATGTAGCTTCCTTGATTTGCCCACTCTTGAAAAGCGTGGCCCCTAAGGATATTAGCGTAAAATTTCTAAGCATAATATACATACATATACATACAATAACTTCGTGGAGTAGATTTGATTGACTCACTTTTGGCATTATATAGAACTAAAATATTTTTTTTCCCCACCTAATGGACGTGTGCGTCGTTATTGCGTGATTATTGTATATACGCGATTGTAATGCTACTGGAAAGGAGAAAAAAAATCAACTTTCCCTCTTCGACCTCAAAGTGTACATAGCACAAAGCTTATGTTGGGCATAAGGAGTAGACCTTGTGACCTTTGTGTCAGCTGAATGTAAAAAAGCTCGTCCGCACGTCGATTGTAGAACGGATAAGATCAACCAATGATCCGAGTAGCAAACGTTATAACAATTTTTTTTCCTAGACCGGAAGGAATTAAGTATCACAGGAATAAAATAAATCCTCAATAAAGGGAGTGTACCATAGAGGGTTAATATGCTGTCCAATTCTTGGGAATAAACTTATATTTAACTAAAATATTTTGAAATTAAACTAGCTCGAAATTACTAATCCCTATATATTCTATATTTTTCTCAACTTAAAATCTTGACGAGGAGGTAAAATAATATTTCTGTCAACATAGTTGAATGCTCTAAAACTAACGGGGTGACGTTACTGCGGAAGCTTCGTTCAACTGCGCATGCTTTGCGGATTCATTAGTCGCCCTGAGTCACTGTGGTACCTCTCTTTTCTTCCTCCCTAAGTTTCCTTCACCCGCGCTGTGTACAAACATTTTAAGGGCAACAAATTCCTTGATCGCGCGCTAATTATAAAAAAAATGCAATATTTGAAGAGCAGTGATTAGGTTCAGACACGTTGCGCTTTTTTTTACTGACGGGCTGAACAAATGCTGTTTTCCATCTGCTCGGAAAGAGTCCTAAAGAATAGGATTGATGAAAAGCGTACGCAGTGGTTTTGCCAGCGTGGAAAAACACCTTTTCAGAAGAAGGGGAGATATACCTTCTGGACCAGCGGATTTATGCATGTTGAGATCTTTAAGTACTCTTGCTACTACACGAGTGCGAAAGTGGATTCGTTCCATTGTAGATTGAACGCACTCAAGTGTAGGCGGGAACAAAGCACAATCTTTGAGCTAGCCGCAAAGTGTGCAGCAAGCAGATTGGCCTTGTCCAAAGAGCTGACAACTGGAATGTCATTGTAAATGAGCGTTGGGATGGAGGATGAGGCAGAATTTCTAATGTTTTTAACGAGTGACCAACAATTTTTACTGCCTTTGGGACAATGCAGTATTTTTTGTCTCAGTTTGTGGTAGTATTGGAATTTCACACGTTTGAGAAAGACGTTGCAGTCATTTCTGGCTCGTTTAAACTTTTTTCGGTTTTCCTCTGTCGGGTTGGTCTTGTGGGACCGAAAAAATAATTCTCTAACCCTGACAGCCTCTTTACAGCTCGAGTCGTACCATGCCTTTTCTTTTGGTTTGATACTCTTCATCCGATGAGAGATAAACCATCTCATTCCAAAGAGAATAGTTTCTGTGAGCATGTCAGCAGCGGCATCCACATCGTTATCGAGGAAACATAACGACCAGTTAAAATTCCTACAAAAGCTGTTAAGTCCGCTCCAATTGGCCTTCTCGTGTTGTCATACGGTTCTTTTAGAAATCTTTTCTCCAAATGTGTGGTCGGTGTACGAGGAATTAGCTGACATGACACAGTGGACACAGTCTTGAGGGGATAGAACATTGATCTTGTATTTTTCAGGGTGAGAAGTTAACAACAAGTCCAGGGTGTTGGCCGTGTGACTATCTGGTATTCGTGTGGGCTCATTTACAAGCTGGGTTAAATTATTCTCAGCAGCGAAAATCTCAATACACCGTGTTCGTCCAGTTTGGGACATCTGTGAATAAAGCAATAGTGGATAATTTGCTTACGGAGATAGAATTTTAACCACGTGAAATTGAGTTCCGTATTGGAACAGGGACTAAATTGTGGTGGAACTTGGTAAGCTACATCACTATGCACGTAAATGATGAGACCACGGTGAGAGAAGAATAATGGCACTAGTTCGTAGCCAGGTAGCTTCAGATCAGTGCCGGGGGGGTGGGGTCTACCTGTATTTCACAAGTGCCAACACAGCTAGTCTGTATTTATAGACGTGGACGTACGCAGGAAAGTGTTTACTTTTAGGCCCGCGAATATTGGCTATATTCCTTCTAAATTCCTGCGTCATTATAAAAAAAAAAGTCAAACACAAATACCGACGATACTAAGCGCAGTCGTGAAGTAAAAATTCAGAATCTGTTTGCCGAGTGTTATGCCCTTACAGCAATAGAAAACAGAGCACCAACAAGAATAGAAGAAAATATAGACAGTTGTTTGCTGGATGTAGCCAAGAATGGTTGTGTAATTTTTACTTTTTTTTAATAAACAAGAATCTAAAATTTTCAAGTCGCTAGCTAATTATAAAAACAATTGCAACTACATTAGGGATGACCCTTCAGTAGCTCTTAAAAAAGGAAATAAGTACTGCCTGCTGTTAAACGTTGACATAAATCACCTACTTGGCCTAGTTGGCTACACTATTTGGTGGCCGTGGCTCAAGTGGACTGGCTTCCAAATCAGATGGTTCGGTGTTCGAATCCCAGCCTCGTCCGAAAGACATATTATCCATTTTTTCAGTCAATGAAAATCAAGTAAGACGAGTAGTTGACTAGAAATCAACATCAAGCCAACTTCCACTAAGAATTTAGTCTCCCCATTTAATGTTGGATGTCACCCATGGAGCGAAATAACCACTAAGCACTTCTATCTTTCTTTCTCTCTCTATCACATTTTCGAAAAAACTTAAAACATGCCGAGGCATTATAAGTGTATTCATACCCACTTGAGTGTTAAGTTCATTAAAAAAAAAACAAATCAGACAGTTTAAACAACTCTTCAAAATCAACGATACACCATACGAAATATTTCGCGACCCTTCACCTGAAAATATTTACTAACACATAACGCACTCAAAATAATTGTGCCCCAAATAATCAAAGTAACACAAGCCTATTGCAGCTAGTGCACTTTAATCTAAATGTTTGTATTTCATTTAAACTACTTATTAATAAATTGATAAAAAAATAACGAAAGCAGATTTAAATTTTAATTAACAGAAATCAATGAACTAAAAGACAGGATGGAAGCCATAAATAATTGGAAATATATAATTTTTTTATTATTATATTGGGTATATAACTTAATTCATGCGGTTTTTTCACAATTTGAAAGTTTATTTAAAAACAACATGCACAATAGTATTATTCAAAGTATTGCCCATCTGAAGCTATGACTTTTTCCCATCTTTCTGGCAATTTGTGGACCCCATCCCAAAAGAACTGCGCCGGCTTGGCAGCCAAGAATGAATCAAGCCAATTTTTGATATTCTGCTCTGATGTGAACCATATTTCAGTGAGGGCGTTCTGCATCGACCGGAACAAATGGTAGTCAGAAGGGGCAAGGTCTGGGCTATAAGGCGGGTGGGGTAAGACTTCCCATCCACTGTTTTCCAAATAGTTCTTAACCGGAATAGCAACGTGGGGCCGAGCGTTGTTATGATGGAAAATTATTGCCTCGTGTCTGGTCGCATATTCCGGGCGTTTTTCGGTCACTGCTCTCTTCAAACGGATTAATTGTGTTCGGTAGCGTTGTCCATTGATGGTTTCACCCGGTTTTAGCAGCTCATAATACAGCACACCCATCTGATCCCACCAAATACAGAGCATTACCTTCGCGCCATGGATATTCGGCTTTGCCGTTGATTCGGCTGGTTGGCCGGGTTTCACATATGGTTTTTTGCGCTTGGGGTTGTCGTAATGGATCCATTTTTCATCACCAGTAACAATCCGATCCAAAAATGACTTCCTTTTGTGGCAAAACCGCCTTTCGACGTCTCTCGGCTTGAGTTCATGTGGAACTCAATTTCCTTGCTTTTGAATATATCCAACTGCTTTTAAAAGTTTTGAAATGGCTGCTTGAGTGACACCCAAAGATTCTGCGAGCTCTTCTTGTGTTTGGCAACAATATTGATAGAGTTATGCTTCCAGTTCTTCATCTTCAAACTTTTTTGGCGGCCCAGGACGTTCATCGTCTTCCAAGCCAAAATCACCACTTTTAAATGGTGCAAACCGCTTTTGGCGCGTTCGCTAAGCTAGCGCATGTTCACCATAAACTTCCACCAAAATACGATGACTTTCAGTTTTCTGCATATTAAAGTAATGAAGAAGAACCCCCCGCAAAAACACTTTTTCAGGCACAAAGTTCGACATATTTGAGTGAAAAAAAAATTACTGTTGTTTATGCTTCAAATGAATGACATATACTGAAATGACGTACAATGACAGTAGCTTTCCAACGCATGTTCCAATGGAATAATAATAATGGAAGAATATAAATTATGCCATCTTTTAGCAAACCGCACGAATTAAGTTATAGGTCCAATACATATTAGATCATTAATAATCCACTTAATTTTGGAGTTTTCGCTTGCAGGAAGAAAGTTACATTACTCCCATCGAAAAGAAGGTAAGAAAATATAGATAAACCAGTGAAATTTCGTCCAGTAAATATGTTAATGACCGAAAGCAATATTCTTGGAAAGTTGATTTCTAAACATTAATAATATATGTACGTCTGGATTCAAGCGAAAACATAATTGTGAGTCGCTGTTAAATATATTTTAAAGCTACATAAGTACAATATATCTGTTGAAAAACCTTTCGCTCTTATTCTGAAAATTAATTATCTACTGTAATAAATTAAATATTTTTAAATTAAAATATTTAAAAAAAAAATATTTTATTGTGGAAGGCTGAATGTCTACCGTCATGTATAAGGTGTTAGGTGATGACTTGTATGATTGCATGCACTTGTTAGCGTGGGAAAATGATGACAATACAGAATTTGGAGTGTTTCAAGGTTTGCAACGTTAACTCGTTCTTCCTTAAATTCGTGTGTCCTCGCTCGTATTTTATAAAATGGTGGTGATTGGCTTATAACAATTTTCAAGATAGATGATGCCCGCTCTGAAATTTCTGCGAGAGATTCTGTTGCCGTCAGCTACCATTGTAGTGTTCGCAGGATTTTGTTGGCAGGTTGCGAATGCTCTTACCGTCATCATTACTATAGATAGAACAATTACTATGGTTGTAAGGCCAAAGTTCGTAATGTAGCTCGTTCGACTCTCCGCTTCGATTAATTTTATATGGTTTGTATTATTGAGATGTAATTTGTTAAAACTTCATAGGTTCTAATAGCTGACTTCGGCTGTAGGATTGGAGGAAGTGGTTTTCGCTAGACAATTCATTAGAGATGTAGGTTTGCTTTACAGGATTGGATGATGAATGTGCCCAGTAGGTTCATCAAGCCACTATTTATCAGGATGGTACCATTGAACTGGTTCAGCAGCAAGGTTCCGGGAAAAGTTTCTTTTGCAGCCCGGATACGTTGATTGGAGATTTCTGTGCAGTTTGAGGGTATGCTCCTGAACAATTAAGAATACGTGTTGTGTCATTTAAATCTAGAATTTCGTTTTTGTTACTCATCGTTAACTTACTACTAGAAGTACGTATTTTGGCATTGTAAAAGGTTTTCAAATAATATTTTGGTTACAAATTGCCCTCTTTTTACGGGTTTCATTACTATTGATTTACATGATTCAAACACTGTGTTTGGTATACATATAATATAAAGTAGTGTAGTATCACTTGATGGAATTTTTATATCAACAAATTCTATTGCTCCTTCTACATTTAATGGAACATTATTTTCTCACTACTACAATAGATAAGATAAAAGAGTTTATTACACTAGCTTTTGCCCAGTGTAGGGCGTATTCAATATTAACTAATTCTTCCTTAATTAGATCCAATTTATTGTATACTTAATAATAGTAATTATTCCATCTTTTAATTCTTCGTTTATTTTATACATTTTCAAAATTCTGTTTGTGATATTGGTTACTTCATTGTTTCTATCCATTGTTGACTTATTAATTACAATTGGTTTATTGTTATTTTCTAAAATTCCATTAATCTTCGGCTTAAGTATAAGGAAGTCCTCATGGCCGGGAGTACGGGCTATTTAACGATTTTTTAACTTTTATTCTGGGCTTTAAAGGATTTAGCGTAGCTAGGATTTTGGTGGATTCGTGGGAAAAGAAAGGATACATAGGATGATTTTTGTCAACATCGCTTTTGACTTTGTGTATTAAATCATGAAGGGGTTTTTCGTAGTATTCCAAATAGATAGTGTGAATTAGCTTCAAAGTTCCAGTCTGCAGCTTGAAGTCAGCGTGATAACTTTGGAATTGGAGTAGTCTAGGATTTGTACTTCCGCATACTTCGTAGCTACGAGGGATCTAGAATTGGGGAACCATTTTTGATGTTATTCTTCTGAACAATTTTATCTGATTGTGTAAGGACAGTTGTAGATTTATTTTCTTTTACTATTTCTTTCCGATATCTCGGAGATAGTATTGTGCCTAAAAGCATATTGATCCTAACGTAATCGACTTCACCAGGGGTATAGGTTTTTATTGGATGCCTCTTTTTATTATGCTTTTTTATATCCTCGCTTTGTTTGTGTTTTAATTTCTCGATGTTCTCATGCCTTACCTGATCATAGTTATTTCTCAGGTTCTGTGGAGAAAAATCCTACCGAATTGGCCTTTTATTAGAAGATGAAAGCATAGAACAATTACATTAGTAAACTGAGCGATCTAGCAATACCGCGAAGGATCTGTGAATATGATCTGTCTTTAAGCATTGCATTTTTTCTGATAACATAGAATGAAACATTTCTACTTGGCCGCTTTCTGATCTACTGCATGGGGGAGTCTTGTATATTTCTATGCCTAACTGATCCTGTAACATGTGACAGATAGAAGCCGAATTAAATGACTTCTTGTTGTCGAAACCGATCATTTTGGGGACACCAAAAGCAAACAAGAGCTGTCTTAGCGGTACCTTATATAGCCTTTGATTTTAAAATTCGTACTTGAACGTACTTAGAGAACTAATCTAGTGCTGTAAGGTACTGCGGTATGGGAGTTGCTTGTAGTTCTGGCCTGTTGGGATGCCGGTCGTACTTTTATTCGCTGCAAACTCTGCATTGTTTGACCAATTTTTGTATCCGCGCCTTCATGCGTGGAAAGTTATTATGGTGAACTCTTTTGTGTTCTTTGAGGATCTCTTCTTCTCGCTCATTTTCATTAACTAGATCTGTAACTTGGGACTGGGTGAACCTTACTTTGTATGTTCGATAAATATCTACTGAATCCGTCCCATGATCGGTTCTGAGGTGTAAAGATCGTTTATTACGCTCGGGTTCAAGCATTTCAATGCTGTTAAATCTACATTGGTGTATTGCTTTTGTGTAAATATATGCCTGTGGAATGTTGGTAAAGGAATTTTAAATTGATAGTTGTTGTCTTTTGCTGTCAGTAGCATTATCTGATTTTAATGACGTTTATGGGGGACTTAACAGAACGTTCCATGATTTTTAACGTAAACCACTTGTCCTTGACTTGACCTTATGTTTACGAGATGCCCATACATCCATAGGGAGCAAGGATACGCCTTGCCATCGCTCTCCGTCATTCCTTTGATACCAATTCGGAACTGTGTTGGAGGCACAAGTTCCACCCTTGGTATGAGTGGAGGCCGACCTAAAACCTCTTGCTGTTCTTAGGGTCACAGCACCCAGTACTTTTTGCAACTCTACAATGGGTTAGACCCGTTCCCGCGATTTGGGTTTAAACCACAGCCAACATGACGCTCCCACAAGGGGGCCTACCTCTAACAAGTCAGGCCCGGACCGAAATCCGGGGGACTCCTGACTCCAATGGTACCGTGATTTAAGTCCTGGTATGGACTACCGGTGGTCCAGCCGCCAACAAGACCTATGACCGGCAACTTGTAAGTGGTCAAATCGTAGCAACCATTCAGAGGCTGTTATCTGAAGATGTTTACGATAAGACCAATAATATGCTCTGCCCCCGCTTTTTATTAGACAACGTCATTAATGGGCGAAGCCTTGATAATTGGGCGGGGGCCCGGGGGACTTAACAGCTGGGATTAGAACTTTCATCGCTGTGTTGGATCGGAGTCATTGAGTTGATTTCGGATTCTTGAGTCGATCGAAAGCACACATCGGCCAGAACGTTGCTTTTTCCAGGCTTGTACCTCAGCTCAAAATTATATTCCTCGAGAATCGCTTTCCAGCGTTTCATCTTGAAATTAGTGTTTTTACTACGACAATGGCTGGTGGTCAGTGTGAATTTTTACACGCGCGATTCTATATAGATAATTCATGAGAGAATTTAATACCCACATATGTAATCGCAAGCATTTGTTTTTCATTTGCTGCGTAATTCTTCTTCGCCTTACTTAAGGTTCTGGATATGAACGTTATGAGTTTTTCGTCCTGTGATAAAACAGCGCCATGGGAAAAATTAGACGCATCAGTTGTAAGTTCAAAATCCCTCTTAACATTTAGATAGGTGAAAATTAGATCTTTAGAGGTTAGGGTGTTTTTAATTTTGTCAAAAGCTTCAATCGCGCCGGATGACAGAGAGACTAGTTTCTTTTTTGACTCGGTCTTGGGCAACAATCCTTCCTCCCGTCTCAAAAGGGATACCATTATCTTAACGAATGTTTTACAAAGCGACGATAATACCCTGAGAGGCCAAGGTATGATCGAAGATCCTTGAGGGTTGACGTGGTCTGTTTCAGTCTCTCTGAAGACAATAATGTCATCAATATAAACCCAACAGATTCTGCAAACCTTTTCTCGAAGTATATCGTCAAGTGCGCGTTGGAAAATAGACGGTGCGTTCTTTAGGCCGAAAGGTAGCCTGGTGAACTCGTACTTATCGTTGTTTATTGAGAATGCAGTCTTGCCTTTATCAGATTCCTTCAAAGGAATCTAGTGGAAGCCGTTTTTTAAGTCGAACACAAAGTACCTGTTTTCCCCTAATTGGGCGAGACGGGATTGATCTCTGGGATTGTGTAACGATCCGCGATTGTGACTGTATTGAGTTTTCTAAAAACTATTACCATTCGATATGGTGAACTAGATGGCCTGATTATGCCATCCACGAGCAGTTTATTATTGTTTTGTCATTTCTTCCTTAAATGACGCGGGATAGGGGTTGTATCTAGTGGAAACCGGGGAATCCGAGCTGGCGCGTATTTCACCAAACAACTTTCGTTGTATAAATCAATTTTTTGAATCTATTGCAATTTTTTGTGTGGGTAACATATGTTTTAATTTTACGCATAGTGAGTTTACTGAGGGAGACTTTAATTGTTTCACTTTTATTTTTATAGAGTACTCATGAAACTGCCCGTAGTATGAATGACGATTCTTTTAGGCTAGGGTCTGGGGCGAACTGAGTCTTCTGCATATGCTTGTTGATTGTAGTTGTGAGGTTTTCTACAGTGACTCTGATTTACTCGGGATGGATGCTTGTACTGAGGGACCTGGTGGTCTCTTTCCTGCATACTTGAACCGTGGAGGTTTGTTTTGATAAATAACTGCTGATGTCCTGATTGTTGAAGTCTCCATAAGCTCTGGTCTTGGTTGTGGCTTTGGTGCGGAGGGAGTTGGTGATTTCTGATTTAGTTGGGTGTATACTGGTTGATAGTGAGTATTGCCATATGGTGGTTGTTGAAGTAGGGGTTGTTTTGCGCATTCTGACTATGTGGCGCTGGGGGCAAATGTGCTATTTGTGGAGGGAAAGGTTCCCTGCGTGTTGTTGGCTGATTATTAAGTTTAGTTCTGCGAGGTGGTTGCTGAGGAGGCATGAGGTCGTTTACCCTTTTCATAGAATTCTGGTTATTGTTGGCATGGTGGGAGCAGAAGTTCTGGTTCTCTAACTTGAGACACAGATTGAGGGCCTGATGTAAATCGGCTTGTTCTCGAATGCCGAGGAGCTTTGGAAAGTCCCCTCTGAAACCTCGGATAAAGGTGTCTAAAGCTTTATTCCTGTACGTTTTGTGATTAAGGACAATGATTCAGAGCCAATTTCCGTGCTCGATATTTTGTTTAAAATGAGCGATAAGTGGGTATTAACTCATTGGTAGAGTTGTTGTATTGAGGCATTGCCTTGAATGAGAGAGGTCATCGGGTACGCTAAGGTACCAATGTTCATCTTGTCTATGTAATGCAGCGTAATGCACCTTGAAATTGCCTACCAGTCTAACGGGGTGCTGTAAGACTAACGCAGTATCTGCGTTTCCCACTATTTTATTTCTTATTATATTTAGGATGCCCTAGTATCTAGGCGATCCTTTAAGCGGTTCACATATTTGGAGAATCCGGTCGACGCTCTTTCTCCAAGAGTTGAATTCTCCCGGATTTCCTGAAAAATCCCGCAAACATCTCACCACGTCTGATATCTGGGTATATCGTTTGGTCACGACCGGACGAATGCGGTTGGGGTTGAGGATCAGGATTAGGTTGAGGTTGAGGTTGAGGTTGGTTATCATTGGGTTCAGCTGCGATTAGCATAGCAGGTCGGATAAGAGGGTTTTGGTTAGCTATGTTTGGTGTGTATGAATGAATAAAATTTAAGTAAAATTTTGTGTTTAAACTTCCTTTTGTATTTAACACTCTACTTTTTTGTTTAAATTGTACAGTATTTGACTAAAATTTGACTAACTTATAATTTCTTTCACTTTCTTATAATAATAGTTTTGTTTTCAGCTTTCGGTTTCTTTCTTACAATTATGTAGTTTACGCAGATTGCTGATAATTCAATTTCTTTTCGGATACTTAAAATGTTTTAAATTTTCTTAAAATCTTTTTATAATTATTTTTTATCTTCACTGAATAAAACAATACAATAAAATCAATTTTACGTACAATACAAAAAAAAGTCGGTAACCTAGTTCAAGTTTGGATGACATCTTGCGAAGAGTGGCTGCTAATACACTTAGCTCTTTTTCCTCCATTTCCGGCTACTAAGGGGCTTATTTCCTCGTTGCAGGTTCGACACGGTTATGTGGCACTTCTTGAGGGCCATTGTTTTACAGTTTACAGCGGTACTACTTGAGGACCCTTTGCTTAGTTCAGTTCATTGGTCACTCGCGATTCAGAGGTACTTCTTGAAGACCGTTGTTTAGTACTAATCACACGCGGCTCAGCGGTACTTCTTAAGGACTTTTGCTGATTCACTTGCACACGTATTTCGTGTATATTCGCGACTTAATTTTTACTAGATCGACCGAATTCGAACTTTTATACCCGGTCCCAGTTCCAATTAAATATTTTTAAATTAAAATATTTAAAAAAATTATTTTATTACGAAGACTGGCCGCAATTCTTTATTGTCAAAACCAAACTTAAGACAATTTTAGTGCTCTACATCTATTCATAATATTCTATTGAAGTGATTGCTCAGGTGCAGACGCATTGTCAATAGTTTCGTTTCCGAATGTTTCCCATGGATCCGGTACCGCCATGTGCAAAATTTTGGGTGATGGCTTGTTAACGTGGGAAAATGACGATAATACAGAATTTGGAGTGTTTCAAGGTTTGCACCGTTAACTTGTATATAGTTTTATACTATTGCACATACCTTTCATACATTTGATACTCATATATAATCTTCTTTCATATACATGGAAATTCTTGCTATCTCTTTTCTTATATCAAAATTTAGTCAGTTATTCATTATCATTCGCACGATTCGGTGGTAATCTATATCGCAAAGCATTAAAGTCGCTAAATGAATTAAACACTTTCTTTCTTTACTTTGTTCTTTCTTTATTTTGTTCTATTTGAATTCCGGTGTACATTTTCTAAATCTGGCTCCGAAACCTGGGATAGAAACGGAGAACGGAAAGAACGAGTATTTGCCGTTTTCTTTGCAGTTGAACGAAATGTGTTTGGCAAGTCGCGTTTCTTATTATGGTCAAGTGACCAAACTTGTCAAAGGCACGACCGATTATCTTAAATCTGAAAATTCAAAAATAAGGGATAATTTAAATAATCTCGACGACATTGAAGAAAAATTAAACGTTTTGCAGGACCGCTTAACGGCCGCACATGATAGTTTGCGTAAAACTAATGCAGAGATGGTGAGTTTGATTAAGTCAGAGGACCAGGTAAGAGAAGCTCAATCTGTGGCAGATTAAAAAGACACAGCGATCGGGACTATCACACGCCTAAAATGCAGACTGCCTAAACTTAACCTCACCAGTGTTGGCCAGTAGTTTCAGTAAGTCCAAATGACACCACTTCTGCAAACGCCACTTTGCCCCCACTACCGCCTCCGACATCCTCATGCAGTGCTGGGAAATTAAAAAAATTGCAGCCAAAACTGTTTTCTGGAGATTTCAATGAATGGGTACCGTTTTGTTAGCAGTATTGTGGTGTCGTCCACGAAAACTCTTCTATTACAACAATTTAATTTTATGATTAATGATTTTCAGATATATAGATGGACAAAAAAGCAATATTTTAGTTAAAATCGATATACATAATTATGTTTCAATTTTGGACCGTAATTTACAGAAGAGTTATTCAGGATTACATGACAAAAAAAATCGAAGAAGAGTAAAGATGTGCGGTCACAGTACTTGAAAGATCGTCACAGGGTGTCAGATTTCTCGATTTTTTTTTAATGCCAATAATTTTAAAAGTACATGACTTAGATTTTTTTTTTATAATTTTGTGATAACCGACACCACTTGACCTATCACCCGTTTCCGGCTTGACGTTGATTTTTGGGACACCCTGTATACCATATAAATTCAATTTCGATCTCAACCCATTTTATTTTTATATTTAATGAATTGTTACATTTAATCACCACCGTAAATCACTTATATACATAAGTTAACTTTCTCCTCATTATAATGCGATAGATCTGTTTTCAATAATTTTCACAGTTTTTTTTCGATTCTTACATAGTTGAAAGTACAGGTTCTGTGTGCAATCTGCTTCATCAGCTGTTCTGTGTCTTTTGCTTAAGATGGTGATCGGTCGTGGATCTTATAAGTTGTATAATAAAACCAATTTTGCTCCCAAACGATATTTTGTGCCTTATTTTATAACTTAATTTAAGCAATCTACAAATTATTAGATTGTTAAACATTGGCGAATTTGACAGGACACTCAAAAGATCCTTATTTAAAATCGCAATTAGTGCTTATAGTACAGATTCGCATTAGGTTAGGTTAGGTTAGGTAAGAGTGGCTGTTGGAAATACCAACCCACTTAGGCCTATTGGCCCATTGTGATGCCACGTGGATCTATGATCTTCTTACTACTGGAACCAGTTTGAGCTTTTAATAAAGCGTAGGAGACTGTTAACGTCTATTTTTTTCTAGATCGTTTAGGTCGTTGTAGAAGAAAGCTCCTAGGTGAAGCTTCCTTCTCTGAGAGAGAGCTGGGCATGTGCAGAGTAGGTGGGGGATTGTCTCCTCCTCTTCCTCGTCCATGCAGCTTCTACAAAAATCGTTAGTAAAAGCGCCAAGCCTTCTTGCGTGCTTGCCTATGAGGCAGTGTCCGGTAATGACACCTATTATGGCGCTGAGATGTTTCCTTTCTAAGAGGATCAGACACTTAGATCGACTCAGATCCAGCTTTGGCCAGATCTGTTTTGTCGCTAGACATGTTTGTCCAGCAGTCCACCTAAGGTCCGTTCTTTTATTGGCATCTAGCTTTAGTGTTAGTTTGCACGTAGCGATTGGTATACCTATACTACCTTTGTCTGGTAGGATAGGTAGAGTGGTTCCAATTTTGGCGAGTTCATCGGCTCTGCAGTTCCCTGGAATGTCTCTGTGGCCCGGCACCCAACAGAGGTGAATGTTGAACTGCTCTGCCATCTCCATGAGAGATGATCGGCATTCAAGGGCAGTTTTAGAACACAATGAGACCGAGTCCAGGGACTTGATGGCGGCCTGACTATCCGAAAATATGCGGATATCCTTTGCAGATATCACGTTTTTCTTCAGCCAGGACAGAGCTTCTTTAATCGCCAAAATTTCCGCCTGGAACACGCTACAGTGATTTGGAAGGCGGAAAGAGAGGCTTAGGTTAAGCTTATCTGAGAAAACACCGCCGCCAACTCCGCTGTCGGTTTTAGATCCATCTGTGTAGAGATGGATTGACTTGTCCTCCATGAAAGCATCCTCCTCCCAGAATGATCTAGAGGGGAAGCTTACATGGAAGTTTTTGTCAAACCAAAGTTCAGGTATGGTGTAATCGGTGTTCTCTGTGAGGAATCCTAATGTATTAAGAATGTTGGCGTGGCCAAATGAATTATTTGTCCACTGTTTAGTCGCTTTAAGGCGAATAGCTGCAGTCGCAGCTACTTGCTTGCTAAAAATGTCGAGGGGTGTCAAGTGAAGCAGAATATCTAATGCCGCAGAGGGGGTAGACCGCAAGGCTCCGCTTGTGCATAGACATGCTGTTCTTTGGACTCTGCTTAATTTAATGCAGTTGACTGCATTTTCCAAGGCCGTCCACCAGACAACCACCCCGTAAGTGAGTATCGGTCTTATGACCGAGATGTATAGCCAGTGGGTTATGCGAGGTTGAAGGCCCCATTTGTTCCCAATGGCTTTCTTGCAGGAGAATAAAGCTATTGTAGCTTTATTGACTCTTTCTTGAATGTTAGGTTTCCAGTTTAGTTTCCTGTCAAAAATGAGACCCAGATATTTTGCTGTATCGGAGAAAGCTAAACTGGTACCGTTTATTGAAGGAGGGTCTATGATTGGAATTTTATATTTCCTAGAAAAGAGGACAAGATCAGTTTTATGGGGGTTTATTCCCAATCCACAGCGATCTGCCCAGCAGGTTAATCTGTTAAGATTTACTTGGAGGAGTTCTTTAATGGTATTTAAATGTTTTCCTGAGACGGCTATGGCAACGTCATCCGCATAGGCAATCACTCTGCTACCACCCTCTTCCAGGTATATCAGTAGTTCGTTAACCACTAAGTTCCAAAGAAGGGGGGAGAGGACACCGCCTTGCGGCGTACCCCTACTGACATATCTTTTAGCAGAAGTCTCACCCAGTTTGGAGTTGATTATCCTGCTTGTTAGCATTAGATTAATCAGCTCCCCAAGTGAGTCGTCTACCTGCAGAGTTGACAACGCAGTCGTGATTGCGGATGTGTTGACGTTGTTAAAGGCGCCCTCTATGTCCAGGAAAGCAACCATTGTGTACTCCTTATATTGTAGGGATCGTTCGATGTGGCTAGTCAGAGAGTGCAAAGCCGTTTCCACCGACTTTCCTTTACAGTAGGCATGTTGAGCCGTAGACAGAAGTCTTGGATCAACTTTAGCTCGAATATGGATATCAATCAGTCGTTCTAAAGTTTTCAGAAGGAATGACGATAGACTTATGGGTCTGAGGTCCTTTGGGACCACATGAGAACATTTTCCAGCTTTGGGAATGAATACTACATTGACTTCTCTCCATAACAGTGGAATGTGGATAAGTTCTACACAGCTCCTCATAATATTTTCCAACACTGGTAGAATAATATCTGAGGATCTCTGTAGCTCGGCAGGTATAATACCGTCCGGACCAGCAGACTTGTATGGTTTGAAGCTATGTAGCGCCCAGAGCAGTTTGTCTCTCGTAATCAGACTATGAATTTTGGTCACGGTTGCAGTAGGCTTGTTTGGGCTGCTACTGGCCGCGAGTTGGGAGCTACCTGGAAAGTGGGTGTCCAGAAGCAGGTTGAGTGATTCATCACTTGAGGTTGTCCAAGAGCCATCGGTTTTTTTCAAACAGCTGGGCATCATAGGATTTGTGGAGAGGATTTTTCTTAGCCGCGAAGCCTCAGAGGTTTCTGTAATTTTGTCACAGAATGACCTCCAGGATTGTCGCTTTGCCTTCCTCAGTTCTTTTTTGTATAATTTGAGGGATTCTTTATATGAGTCCCAGTCGGTCACTTTTCTTGTGCTTTTTGCTGCGTTGAAAAGTTTTCTGCATGTGTTTCTGAGCAGTCCTAGTGCCGATGTCCACCAGTGTGGCTTTTTCTTGCCTCTTGGTTGAATAAGAGGGCAGGAAGCGGCCATAGCCTTATTGAGAGTCAGAGTAAATTCCCTGACTTTCATGTCGAGCTCATTGGTGTCACGCGGGGGACTTGATAGTTTGGAGGATATCGTTTCCGATAGGATTCCTCTATATTTTGTCCAATCAGTTTTCCGGTAGTTCCGGAAAGTTGGTTGGCGAGGGGGAGCATCACTCAGACTGAATTGGATGTACCTATGGTCCGAAAAGGAGTGTTCAGACGATACCATCCAGTTTGTTAGCCTTTGAGTGATGCTGTCGGAGACAAGAGTAATATCTAAAACTTCTTGTCGGTTTTTTGTTATGAAAGTGGGCTCATTGCCAATATTGCAAATTAAGAGGTTAGTACTTAAAATATAGTCTAAAAGTGACTCACCTCTATCATTGATGTCGGTACTGCCCCATACCGTATGATGTGCGTTGGCGTCGCATCCGATTATGAGGCCAGTTTTTTGCCTTCCCGCTTCCAGTACCACCCTTTCTAGGTTATCACCAGGGAGAGGGCCCACTTGGTCGTGGCCAAGGTAAGCCGATGCCAGCCAGTATGAGCCTTTGGCAGTTTCTAATCTGGCAACGGTTAGGTCGGGGTCACTGAGGTTGGGAAGTAGAAATACGTTAAGGCTACGTTTCACTAATATACAAGTTCTAATCTTACCTTTGTCTCTTGTATAGAGCGGAACGTATGAGGGTGTCCTAAGTCCACGAACCACGCCTTCTGCAATCCATGGTTCCTGGATTAGAATAATGTCTTCTGCGCTTTTGGAAAGACGCAGAATGAGTGTGGCCGAAGCCTTTTTTGAGTGGTGGAGATTAATCTGGAGAAACCGTATCATTGCTACAGTCTTCCAGAGTCGCCTCCACCACGGTGTTGTTGAGGTCCTCCGATTCTGAAGATGTGCCCAAGAGCTCATCTTCAATCTCTGATCGTGTAGAACCTCTATTTGCTTCGCCATCGGTTTCCATTTCCGACAATGTGTCAGAATCGGAGACCGACGGCTTTGTAGTCACCTCGGACAGATTGGAGTCATCGCTATCCAATTCTGGAAAGGATATCGATGCTCCAAGATCCACGGTTGTGATGTCAGGTGTTAAAGGAGGAGGAGGTTGCTTATCAGCATCCAACTCATCCTTTTTGTACACCCTTAAATGAATGGACTCGAATCCAAACCGAATCATGCCTTTCGTCTGCGCCAGAGGATTAAGGGATTCCTTATTGATCACAATTAACGCGCATCTATAAGAACCCCTTAGTTCCTCCAGTTTCGCGACTTTCCAGTCATGAGTCGGAAGAGTCGGGTTGCTGAGCCGGATGATTTCCAGGATATTTTCTGGAGAGGAGGGTTCGGCTGGAATCCAGGCACGAGTTCGAGGTCTACTAGGAATGTCTTCCTTAGATACGACCTCGAGTTTTGCACCTGGCCAAACCTCTCCTAAACCATCGATGGCCTTGGTGAAGAGATCGAGAGATCTCTGGTCGGAGCAAGCGATGGCTTGCTTGACATGGCCTTGGTGCCAGCCAGCGTCGCTTGTGATAGGAGGTGGTCCTGGGTTCTCCCGCATGATGGCCAAGAAGTTGCTGGAGAGCTTCAACTTGACCAATTGCCACCGTTCCGGTGTAATGGAACCGTCGGTATCGCTTCTATCGATCACCGCGATCACCAATGCGTCCTTTAGGACTTCGTTATAAGACTTCAGAGATCTGCTGTTGGATGGCACAGGGGTTGTGGAACTGAACTGAATTTTGGGCCTCTTGGAAACCGATACGGTTTCCTCCAACGATCTCTGACGCTTAGAGGAGTCTTTTGACATTTTGTGAGCAATGGAAGCAGTGGGAAATCCATCTTTTAGGATATTTTTAGCCCACTCAACCTTGCTCTTTATTTCCGCACTTCTCTCCACCTCCGGAATGGATCCGAAGGTTTTGATAATGCGTGAAGCATTTCGGCGTCTTATGTATAGCGCCTTAGATGGAGCTTGCCGATGCGGCTGAGCTCCAGATTCCTCTTTGGAGGGAGGAGTTTTGGTAGCAGCAACAAGTCCGTGGCCTGCCACAAACTTGCTGCTGCTGGGGGCGGGGGAAGTGATAGGACCATGGCTTGCCACAGTCTTAACACTCCCCAAAGGAGTTTTGGTAGCAGCGACAAGTCCGTGGCCTGCCACAAACTTGCTGCTGCTAGGGGCGGACGAAGTGATAGGACCGTGGCTTGCCACAGTCCTAACACTCCCTGAAGGAGTTTTGGTAGCCGCGACAAGTCCGTGGCCTGCCACAAACTTGCTGCTGCTAGGGGTGGAGGAGGTGATAGGACCATGGCCTGCCACAGTCTTAACACTTCCTGAATTCTTTTTATTTGGCTTGTTCCTTTTGCCTTTAGAGGATGGCGCACCATGGCCTGCCACAGTTTTGCCTCCTCTCGGCAATGCAGGAGCCTTGCCGGTAGTCGGTGTAGTCACCGTTCCACCGCCCGGTAATTGAGGAGTACCGGCCTCGGTTTTTGTTGTCAGGTTGTTGTCCATAATAGTCCCACGAGTAGCGGAGAAAGGGATGTCCATCTGTACAGAGATCCGCCATATACAGATAAGGCTAGCTAATCCGGAGGTCGCCAGGTATCCGGATACTCCGTTTGCGACTGAGCTATTTTTTGGAGATACTGGGCCCTCAGCCAGGTTGATCTTCGGCACGGGTCGTATAACACCTTGATCCAGCCCAGGGGAATGATGGAGTGCTTTGGGAGTTGGGGAGGGGGGGGGGGAGCATCCTTTGGTTTCAGGACTCGTCTGGAGAATTTCTTCTCGAGAGTCATTGACCCTACTCAGCCTCTACAACTCGACAAGTTCGATGCTCACGGTAGAAGACAGATTCGCATTACTATACACATAATTTTTCCTTTTGTTTATATTTACCTTTGCAATGTCAAGTGAAAAAGAAATTGCAATTTTGAAAAACAAGCGCGCGTCGGTTATTGGACGATTAACTAAATTCAACACATTCTTTTTAACTGTCTGTGATGATATTTCCTCACCTGAGCTAGAAACTCGGCTCAGTATGCTAGAGTCATTGGCTGGGAGGTTTGATGAGCATCAGACAATTCTCGTATTTCTCGACCAAAAGCAAATTGATGGTGATAAGCGCACTGATTTTGATAAATATTATTGTGAGGTAAAAACCAAAATTCTGACACTAATCGGTGGCAAAAAACCGCATGCATTTCATCAGGCTCACGATGTGTCATTAGTTACCCCCATCCTTCGAACCAAAAACGCACATTTACCCGAGATCCAGCTAGCAAAATTCTGTGGTCAATACACAGAGTGGCCTAACTTTCGATCAATGGTTATGACATTAATTGATTCTGACGAAGAGCTCTCACCAACAGAAAAGTTCCAGCACTTACGTTCGTGCTTAATGGATTCTGCGTTGCGAACGATTAAATCGTTGGAGATATCGTCTGAAAACTACATTAAAGCTATTAAATTATTAAAGGCTAGATTTAATAATAATAGATTGATCTTTCAGCCACACATTAGAGAATTATTTGATCTTCGCGCAGTAGCATTTGCAACTGCGTATAATCTGAGGGAATTAAGTGATTCGGTCCATTCGCATATCCGGGCCCTCCAGTCTCTGTGTAACAAGGAACAAATTGCGGATGGTTTGCTCATAATCCTGATTGGTAACAAGCTGGATGCCCAAACCCAAAGTAGATCGAACGCGCGCTTAAGGGGTTTGTGCACCCTTAAAATGTTCGTACACAGCGCGGGCGAAGGAAATTTAGGGACAAAGAAAGACTGGTACCAAACCAATGTACATTGTTTTTAAATGTTTGTAAGTTATAAGCGAGTTGTACGGCTTAGGAAAGAATCACTATATTTTAGAGTACGTCCGAAAATAGGCTTGAGGGTATACTGATGAGCATTCATGGTGAGACGGGTGTTACGGTTGAAAGTTAGAATGGACGGAATGCTACTGGCGATTTCAATGGAGCACTGGTGGTAGGAATAGCGATAAAACAAAGTGAGACAGGAGACATTACGTCGGTGTTCGAGGGCGTCGATTGACTGATATTAGTATCGCCTATGAGTTTTATCGCACGGTTTTGAATCCTATCTAGCAGGTGCAGAGATGTTGTAGGAGCACCTGACCAGACTTGTGGACATTATACTCCAATTTCAGGCTTTATATATTGTGGCCAGATCAGAGGGGGTAAAATATTTCTTACATCGCTTGAGGAAACAGACATTTCGCAGCATTTTTGACGACATCGAATATGTTGTCATTCCAAGGTAAGTTGTCACTGACACACATACCGAGAATGGATAGTTTTCCGGTTTCGACGATGTAAGTGCCATTCATGGATAATGGCTGGGTATTTAGATGTCGCTTTAATGACAGCAGAAAGCATTGAGTTTTGAAAGCATTAAATTCGACTCTTGATAGTTCCCCAATTGGTAATGCTGTTGATATCAGAATTTAATGAGCTTAAAGTACGCTGCCATTCTCGTCCAACAGCCGAAAAGCAGGGGCGTGAACGTATATGAAAAGCAGAGAGTACTGTCATCAGCAAAGGAATATATTGGATTAGAAGTGGCAGACAAGAGATCATTAATGAAAATTAAAAAGAGTGTCGGAGACAGAACGGAGCCATGGGGCACACCAGCATTTATTTTGTGAATATCAGACTTGAAACCATCCAAGACAATTTGAATTGAATGTTCCGAAAGGTAATTTCTAATTCAATGAAGAAGAGAATCATCGATCCCAAAAGCACGCATTTTCGGCAAAAGAGTCTTATGCCAAACTCTGTCAAATGCCTTAGAAATATCGAGTTGAAATATTCTGCTTTCGCCAGATTAATGTACGCTTTGATTCCACTTTTCGGTGAGACATGCCATCAAATCACCAGTGGATCTGTTGCTACGAAAACCATACTGCCGGTCATTAAGAAGTTTTCGTGTTTCGAGATATTTCATGAGCTGACGGTTTATCAGCGTTTCCATTACCTTGGAAAGAAAGAACGTAAGTGCAATGGGTCTGTAAGAGGAGAGAGAAGAGATTCGTCCTTTTTAGCGAAGGGCTGGACGAATGCTGTTTTCCATCTGTTCGGAGAGAGTCCTAAAGAATAGGATTGATGAAAAAGCTTACCACTGCGGTTTTGCCAGCGAGGAAGAACACCTCTTCCGAAGAAGGGAAGATATCTGGACAAGCGGATTTATGTATATTAAGATCTTTAAGTACTCTTTCTACTACACGAGTGCGAAAGTGGATTCGTCCCATTGAAGATTCGACGCACTTAAGTGTAGGCGGGGAAAAAGCACAATCTGGGAGTGTTGAGCTAGCCGCAAAGTGTGGGGCAAACAGATTGGCCTTGTCCAAAGAGCTGACAGCTGGAATGTCATTGTAAATGAGCGTTGGGACGGAGGATGAGGCAGAATTTCTAATGTTTTTGACGAACGATCAAAAATTGTTACTGCCTTTGGGACATTGTAATAGTTGTTGCCTCAGTTTTTGGTCGTATTGGAATTTCACACGCTTGAGAAAGACGTTGCAGTCATTAATGACTCGTTTGAACTTTTTTCGGTTTTCCTCTGTTGGGTTGAATTCCCTAGTCATAATTACAAACAGTAAACACAAACACCGACGATACTAAGCAAGCCTGCGATGTGAAAATTCTGATGTGGGTTTACCAAATCAAATTGCTGTAGGTATTATGGTCTTGCAACAATATGAAACAGTGCACTAACAAAATTTTTGCTCACAACCCGCTATCCATCAGTTGTTACAATGTTACATACACTCAGTCACTATCCATACCGTATGATAAATAAAGTAACGGCAGTGACCGAGTGCAAGTAACAGTACTTCGACCCTGGAGCGGGAGATGTGGGATACCCGCACTGTGTGATATTTTTTTTTTTTTTTTTTTTTTTTTCACTTCACCGCACTATTATTTTTTGCACACGTGCGAGATACGTTGACCACTTACCCACCCAACCCACGATAGATGACACCTCAGCTTTACCCACACAGGAAACCGAAATGCAAGCTTGCACTATCAGCAGAACATATCGATGGGAAACCACCGCAAACGTAATAAAAACCAATGTACTTGCACAGGTGATATGCACTTGCTTAATCAGCGTCTGCTGGGTTTCCGGCACAATTCAAGTTCACATCACCTTAGCAATCAGAAGTTTCATTAAACTTAAACAAATGTAAAACAGTCAGTCAATAAAGTACTTGTTAACCTGTCGCGTTTAAATTGGGAGTTCTCTCCACAGTTGAGTTTTTTTTTGAGTAAACGGGATGTCCATAGTTGAAAAACATATCGTTCGAATGTGAAGTGAACATATAAATCGTAAAAACCATTGTTAACGTCAAATTAGTTGCAAAAAAACTTTCGATTAAAACATACCGTCCGAATATATAAATCGTAAAATAAATAAAAACCGTAAAGAAATAGACATAAACTAAACAACATTTAACAAGTGCAGCCGTTGGGTTTCATCCCCTTCATCACCGGAACCAGTTACAAAAAAAACAACAAAAGCCGAGCATATCTTCACCAACATCATCAAAAAGAAAAAGGAATGCAAACTTCTATCTATCTTATTGGGTGCATCTGTGTGCAAGTTGTGTGCTAGCATTATATATAACCAAAGAAAATTATTATAATACAAATGCAAAACCAATTTAGCTAATTATTATAACTTTTAAACAATTTTTAAGCAATTTTTATACTATAAAAATACAACTGATGTACCTAATTATTATAATTACGAGTATTATGTACCATCCCCAACATACACGAATACATACTCAAGCTTGTAAAATTTTTACACGAAAACATAATTCCAAAAGAATATGAATAAAGTACATAACCGTACTCAAAAAAATAAGAATATACAATTGTTTTTGTAATATTAAAAATTATAACCTAAAAAAAAAAAAAAAACGTCTTTTACGGCAACCGAATGCCTAAACAACCTGGGAAAAAACCAATTAACCTTTTTTTCATATAATTTAAGACGTCTATCAAGAAGTCTTAATTCAATTCCTGAGGATTCCTCTTTTTCTTTTTCTTCCTCTTCCTCAAGTATAATGGTCACTGACCAAAATAATCTCAATATTTCAGCTAAAGCCTCAGCTTCGATTAATAGAAATGTCAACAATATTGACTTATTTAATTCCTTACGGATATCCGACCCGGTTAAAGACCTCCCAAAATTCGATGGAAATCCTAGAGTCCTTCACGAATTTCTCAACAACATCGAGGAAATACTACTTTATATCCGTGGCACTGATAACACACCTTATGGTCAAATACTCTTACGTGCTATAAGGAATAAAGCCGAGGGACAAGCGAATAAGGTCCTGAATATGTATGGGACACCGCTTGTATGTGATGACATTAAAAAAAATCTCATCATCCATTATTCTGACAAAAGATCAGAAGCTACACTTATAGGAGACCTTAACGGAATACGACAAAAGAACAAAACGATAGAATCCCTTCACAAAGAAGTGATGGAAATTCAATCCACTCTCTGTAACAATATTTTGATCCACGAAGAAGATCAAAATATTATCAAATCCAAAACAGAACTATACGCTGAAATTTGCCTAAACGCCTTTCTAAGCAGTCTTAATGAACCTGTTGGCTCAAGGGTGAGAGCCATGAGACCTAATTCCTTGGTCACTGCCCTCTCCCTCCTTTAAAAGAACAAAGTATCTCACCCAAAAATACAGCTCAATCTCCCAAATCATATAACCCTTCCAGCTCATACAATACCCATTATTCCCGTCAAAATCAATCCAAGCGAAATTATCAGGATAACTGGACGCCAAATAACCCAAAACAACAGGACTCCAAATCCCAAAAATATTACAACCACAATAACAACGACAATCGACAGAACAGAAATCAGAAGCCCGAATATCATTCACAAACTTAGTCTAGCGGAAAAACTACCCCTGTAAACAATCATAGCCAGCGAACTCGTAACACGAAACCCCACTTAAGCCATTAGAAATACTTCACATCGACATTTACAACATAAACCAAAACCAGGTTCTCACCATTTTCCCTTTTCGCCTGCGGATACACCTTAACATGTAGAAGCAGCATAACTGTTCTCAAATGTCTTAAGACATATATTAGCTTTTATGGTGTACCAAAGAAAATTGACTGTGACTAAGGCTCCGAGTTCATTGCAAATATCTTCCAAGACTTTTGTAAGCAACATGACATTACCCTCCATTTTACATCCTTTCAACAAACTAGTAGTAACTCTCCAGTAGAGAGACTACATTCCACCTTAACGGAAATCTATTGGCTTATTCTAACAACCAGGAAAGAACAAAAACTTTCCACTGAACATCAAGAAATATTATCAGAAGTTTTCATCACCTACAATAATGCAATTCACTCAGCCACCAGACTCCCTACGAACTCTTTTTTGGCAGGCCATACAAATTCACAAAAAATATAAATTTTTCAGACGAGCACGAATATCTGTCTAAATTAAATGAATTTCTAGATAAACTTTACCCCGAAATTAAAGAAAAAGTTAATAATTTAGTTAAACATAGAACTCAAAAACTTAACTTGACTAGAGAAGATTCGGAAGAAGTTAAAGAGGATCAAATCGTCCACAGGAAAGAAGCCAAGTTAACACCAAGGTTTTCTAGGCATTTTGCAAAAAAAGACAATAAAATAACAATTATAACAAAACTAAATAAAAAATTCACTACAAGGAAAGGAAGAAAAAAGATTAAATAACAGTATATATGAATGTTATATTCTATGTAATACACTCACGGCATATGGAAGTATTTACATTAGAATGATATTAATGTTTATTAAAAACCGAAATGCACTTCACGGCATATGAGTGTGCCTTTGTAATAAACCAAATATCCTAACACATACCATCCTGATCAAAAAATTCCCGACCACACCCACCGTGTGGCGCTCCCATTTTTCCGATTTGAGTTCTGTTGGTAAATCTGTTGTTGACATTCAATCTAAATCTTAGCGTCATAACTTGACATTTGCAAAAGTTACGTAGCCAAGAGTACGAGTACATCTATACATGTGTGTGTTGGCGATTTTTTACATTTTTTTAGAAATGGATTTAAATTTGCAACAATGAATTTGTATTCAATTTTGCGTAAAAAAGGGATTTAATGGTGCGCGAACGTTGGAAATATTGGATAAGTGTTTCGGCGACGATTCTCTAAAGAAAACGGTCGTTTACCAGTGGCACGAGCGGTTCAAAAGTGGTCGTGAGTCAATCGAAGATGATGAACGCAGTGGCAGACCATCGACATCCAAAACCGACGAAAACATTGATGAAGTAAAAGAAATGTTGGTCAATGACCGTAAATTAACCATCAGAGAGATAGCGGAGGACCTGAACGTTGCCTAGGAATCCGTCCAAGACATTTTGGTTAATGATTTGGGTTTCCGTCGTGTAGCAGTAAAGTTGGTGCCAAAAGACCTCAATTTCATGCAAAAAAGAGACCGTGTTAGCGTAATAAAAGGGATGATTTGCGAGGTTGAATCCAATCCCACATTCATCAAAAGGATCATTACTGGAGACGAGACGTGGGGTTATGAGTGGGTTTATCCAGACATCAGGCAAGGGAATGGTGTTCACCAAATGAGCCGAGACCAAAAAAACCACGCCGTTTTCAGTCAAAAAAGAAGGCAATGCTCTCGGTTTTCATGGATTACAACGATGTAGTGCATCATGAATTTTTTCCAGAAGGCCAGACAGTAAATAAAGAATATTATTTGGGCGTTATGAGACGTTTGCGTGAAGCAATTCGCAGAGAGAGACCAGAATTGTGGGCAGAAAACTCGTGGATTTTGCACCATGATAATGCACGGTCGCACAGTGCCATCATTAGTCGTAATTTTTTGAGGAAAAATGCAACAAATACCATCCAACAGCCACCGAATTCACCTGATTTGGCTTCCTTTGACCTCTTTCTGTTCAATCGAGTTAAAAAAAACTACAACGAGGAACGCGTTTCAGCAGCCGAGAGTAAGTAATGGAAAAATCGCAACAAGCACTGATGGACATACTGAAAACCGAATATAAAAAATGTTTCGAGGATTGGACCAAGCGCTGGCATAAGTGTGTTGCAGTCGATGGGGATTACTTTGAAGGGGACAATATAGATATAAATGAATAAACACATTATTAACCTAGAAAATTACAATACTAACATTCAAAATATAGGTAAAACTATTGACGTTTTCAAGGAAAAAGCTACACACACTAACTCAGTTCACATTACAAAATTAAAACTACAAGAACTCGAAAAGAAATTACTGACAATATACCCAGTTAAACGAAACAAACGAGGACTTATTAACGGTCTCGGATCAGTTATAAAATTCATAACCGGAAATATTGACGCACAAGACGCACACGAGATAAACAATCAAATAGAAACTATTAATTCAAATGTACACAATATTAACACCACAATACTAACCCAACACACTTTAAACTTTCAGACAATAGAACGATTCGAAAACATCACATCACATATTAATAAAGAACAATCTAAAATAGAAAATTTCCTCGAAAAAACATATAACATGGTCAAAAGAGAAGAGCAAATACTTATAGAGACACAATATCTTAACCAAATTAACTCTAATATCGACCATCTTACTAACCACATCTCCGACATCGCCGAGGCATTCATTACTAAACCCTAATGAATTAAAAATATTAGAAGATAAACTTAATAAACTAGAAATTAAAGTTCAATCAATGAACAAATTTATGAATTTCTACAATTACAAGCATACTATAATAATTCTAATATAATATTTAATGTTCAAATTCCAAACATATCCCCACAAAAATATTTTTACTATCACATTATTCCCCTCCCGATTAACAACACTAAAATGATAATAACAACCCCCTACATAAATATTAATGAAAATAATGTACAGCATTTCAACGCACCTTGCCCTAAGATAGAAGGAAAATTTTATTGCTCAAATCCCAAACACCAGGAAGAAACACGAAACTCGCAATGCATTGGCAGGCTGATGACCAATAAACCAGATAATTGCCCATTCAGTGACGCAGGAAAAGTGGAACAAATTTCTCAACCAAAGCCAAACTTCATATTATTTATAAATGTCCCCGAATTATTAATTAATTCTACTTGTAGTACAAAAACAACAATGATCCAGGGTACAGCACTTCTTCATTTCAAGAACTGTGATGTTAACATTAATGGTATGACATATCAAAACAGCCCCAACACTTTGTGGGATGACATCCATGTCCCTCCACCTCTAAACAGCAACATCAAAATCAATTCCACAAAAGAAGTCCTTAGTCTAGAGAAATTAAAAGAATACCATTTTGTCACAAAATCAAAATTACTCAACTTAAATTCCAAGACAGAAGTGCTTAACAAACTGACAGCATTATCAGTAGTTATCCTCATCATATTCATCACATTCATCGTAATCGCTATCATTGTTATCAACGAGAGAAGACCCCAAACAGATCAACCTGCACTATCAGCAGAACATATCGATGGGAAACCACCGCAAATGTAATAAAAACCAATGTACTTGCACAGGTGATATGAACTTGCTTAATCAGCGTCTACTGGGTTTCTGGCACAATTCAAGTTCACATCACCTTAGCAATCGCGTTTAAATTGGTAGTTCTCCCCCAGTTGAGTTTTTTTTGAGTAAACGGGATGCCCATCTCGTAATTCGCGCGGTTGTTTTGTTTGGTTTTTGTTTTTTTTTTCGTTGCGCTGTTATTTTTTTTCTTTTTTTATGCCGCACACGAGAAATTACGTGTGCACGCGTCGGTGGTCGACTCGATACTCAATGTTGACAGCATTGGATACATATTTCTAAATGCTCCTTTACTAGAATGTCGTCGGTTAGGATAAAATTCATGGTATCTTTGTCGCGCACTAGTTGAACTTTCATTGCACAGCTCATAAATGTAAATACGAGTAATGTCTGCGTATTCATGATTTTTAAATGCAGACATTTCAAATAGCGTTTCTAAGCAACTGTAACCTTAGCGTAAAAATATAAATTGATGAATTATTTTTTTTCTAATCTTTTATACCATTTTTGTTTGGTAAATTTTCCAAATAGGCCTTCATACCCAAATCTAACTCTTTCTGAGAACTTTTAAGGAACAGGATAAAGAAATGAGGGTTTTGGGATTTAGTACAAATAAATAAATATCATGAAATCTATGAGTTTTTATACAAACTTGATGAGGTTTTTTTTTGTATTATTGTTACTTTCATAAGAAAAAAGTTGTAAAACCTTATGTTAATTAGACATTTTCTGGAGAAAAGTGCCCTCAAAGTCAAAAATTAGCATGGCCAATGAAAATGGAACAGGCTTAGAAATTGGATATCTAGACACTCAAACAGGATATAAACTTTATTTAAACGTCGTTAGAAAGGCTAGTATTCTAAGAATAAGGTCCTACACGAAGTTTCTACCATTAGTACTAACAGAACAATTTCCGTTAACATGGGTCAGGGTACACCAAAGTAAGCTTTTTTTTAAATCTTCCATAAATGATCTCAGCATTGGAGATAGACCCTTACTGTAGAACGATTTTTTTCATAGAATACACCCAGGAACCATTTCCCAAATTATCGTTGACGAATTAGGGGACACCCTGTATACAGTTGTCATGGGCCGTAGATAGGCGTATATCTGAAGCAAAAGGACATTGTCTCTGTATAATTGTCTCAGAAATGGATATTCTACTAAGTTCTGTACATCTAAAGATTGCAAGCAATGCAAAGACCGTCATCACTCATTACTGCACTTGGGACGTAGAGCCGATAATCCGACTAAGAAATGCACATACTCACCAGCTTTACCTAATAAACGAAACGCTCACTCGGTCGGTTATACAGCAACTAACTTTATTTTATTTCATTCTCTTTGTTTTCGATAAATACAATTACATTTATCTCTTTCTACGGTATATATTAATAACGTAACATAACATAGCATAACATAACATAACACCCTCATCCTGAGATAATTGTTATACTTAAGTATATATTAATTCAAAAATTTTCTTTTTATTTATGTTTTATCTTATAATAAATATCATTATAAATTGAGCCTTTCCGGAGCTTTAGTTTTATTTCTAGACCTTAATAGATCTTAAGGACCTCTTAATTAATTCCTTTCTATCGCTACTCACATCATTGTCTCTAGGACAGTTGCTCTCAAACATTGTTGCCATCATAATTAACATTACTGTCTATACGAATATTTTCGACTTCGTTTTTTATCATTAGCTGATGGTGGTGCAACAAAGCTTTGATTTGGACTTTTGCCGTTGTCCATAACAATTGGTAGATTTAGAGAAGTTTCCGAAGTTATATCTTCTATTATCCTTCTACAACAACCCTTATTGAGTGTACCTGCCTTCATCATTTGATCATTATGCCTTTTCGTAGATCTACCGGATACTATTTCTTTGCAAATGTAGACCGAGGAACCTAGTCTTTGTTCTACTACTCCTGCACTCCAGCTTTTGCAGGTCGGATTCCTGTAATTTCTAATATAAACAGATCACCCTTTTTAAATATTTTCTCTTCACTACTATTTGCTAAAAAATTTTCGTCGCTATTAAAATTTGGATGAATTGGTCCAATTGTAAACAAATATGTATGTCGATTTAACATCAGCATCGAAGGTTTTTCTCCTGTTGCTATAACCAAACAGATATCTCTGCAACTGCGTTACGGCAGCTTTTCTGAATTTTCCGCTGCGTCATTGCTGGATGGATGGAATGGTGAAGATGTTACGTGCTTGATGCCATTGATCTTGCAAAACCTCTCGAACTCGCTATAAATAAATTATGCTCCGTTATCAGATGCCAAGGTCTTAGGTAGACTAAATCGAGATAAAACCGCTATTAACCTTTCTAATGAGTTCCTTGTATTTGCCCTGTACACCATAAATATCTCTGGCCATTTACTAAATGAATCCGTTATAATTAAAAACATTCTATCTTTAAACGGTCCTGCATAATCTATGTGTACCCGGTCAAATGGCCACTCTGCATTTGCCCATTTCACTGAGCCCGCTTTTGGTGATTCGGGTCCTCCTTGTACACACTGTTAGACAACAGCTCAATGTTTTATCTGACTGCGGGCACCACAAATATGAACGCGTTATTCCTTTCATTTTTGTCATACCTATATGTGTGGCATGTAGTTCTTTTCTTCTCAATACTCAATTCGTTCCTTCGGTTGAAATAGCTCTTTAGCTTCTCTTCAAGATGTTCTGGCCAACCATTTTAAATATAACGACAAACCTGACTTAACACTTGGTCGTGTTTTACCTCTTCTCGGATTTGATTAAAATTCACTGGGACAAATTGTTCTACCCAATTAATATAATTAAAGTCCCTTATTTGAGTATCTATCTGAATACTCATTACCGGCAATCGAGATAATCCATCGGCCGTTGTATTTTCAGCACCCTTAACATACCTCAACTCGTAGTTAAAGTGTGACAAGTATATCGCCCATGGCGTCGCTCTGCAGCCATCTCTGATACTTCTTTTTGCTCTCCACATAATGCTAATAAAGGCTTATGATCTGATTTAAATCACCCACTCACAAGATACTCATAAAACTTACACACGCCCCAGTAAATTGCCAATGCTTCTTTTTGTATCACAGCGTAATTCTTTTCAGCCTTACTTAGTGTTCCTGAAGCGAACGAAATTGGCCTTTCCCTGCCATCCGGCATTTTATGCAAAAGAACTGCTGCTATTCCATGAGCTGACGCATCGCAAGCTATAACAATCTCATATTTTGTGTTAAAATCTACCAGTACCTTGTCGGAAATTAATGATTTCTTGCATTTATTAAAACAATCTTCACAATCTTTATTCCAATAGAATTCCATTCCTTTTTTAATAAATTATACAACGGGGCGAGTAAAGTGGACAAATTGGAAACAAACTTCCCATAATAATGGACCATACCGACAAACGCTCGAACTTTGGTCACATTGCTTGGCCTTGGTTACTCCAGCATCGCAGCTACTTTGTAAGGATCTTTTTATAGGCCCTCCTTACAATATGGCCTAAATATTTTTTTTTTTTTAATGTTTAACTTTATTTCATATCAAAATTGAAAGCTAAAATATAAACACAATTTCAAAATATTAAATCTACAAAGCTTTTTCATTTTTGAAATCGAAATAGTGAAGTACAATCTATTGTTCAGAACAAGAGGCGAATGTACCTGTCACTTTAGATATAATTTTAACAGTACAACTATTGATGGGGAAAATATATAAAAATTACAAAAAGTTAAACAAAGAATGTTGTTACAAAAGAAATAGAAAAGAAAATCCAAACAAAACTCAAATTAAACAAAAGACATAAAGCACATATCAATTGTGCAATGGTTGAAAGAGAATAACCATTTTTTAATATTATATAAGAACACAGTTTTCACTCTCTCACATCTAAGGTTCTCTGGTAATAAGTTAAATAGACGAGGCGCAGTAACAAAATAAAATCTTGAAAAGTGTGTTTTATTGATTCTGAGCACATTTACAAAATTCCTAGTGTTGACTCGTAAATTGTGAATTTTTTTGAACAGCATAGTACCCGGAATTTTCAAAAAATCAAAACTAGAAGTTCGACGATTAATTTTACACATAATTCTGATCGCGTGTTTTTGCTTCGTTAAAAGATCTTTTATATTATTGAAATACTTACCACCCCAACAAGCTATTTCATACTGCAGCTTTGATTTCAATAAACCATTGTAGACAAGCTTTAAAATGGGCAGGCTACTGTAAAGACTGAGATGGTAGAATTGCCTCACAACTCTATTTAGATACTGCTTCAGCTGGATGGCATGATCTTTCCAACTGAGCTTATTATCCAATATGACACCTAAATATTTAAAATTGTTGACACGATCAATTTTGAACCAAGCATCACTACAACTTTCCAACTTTGGCGAATGGTAATACAAAGGAAAGTCATAGCAGAATTCACCTTTGGTGTTAAAAATCATGAATTTCGTCTTATTACTGATTAACAGCTTATGTTGCTTAAACCATCTTCTCAATATGTTTAGATCATTATTAACATTCGAGCATAAATTAAGAGCAGTATCGTCCGCAATTGCTGTAATTTTGCCTATAAAGGGTTGGATATGCAACGAATTGACATATATTAAAAACAGGATTGGACCCAAAACAGATCCTTGCGGAACACCGACATTAATGAAATTCTGCGAACTAAAACAGTTTTTGAATTTCACCATTTGCTTTCGATTTTTTAAATACGAAGAAAACCAATCATAAATAAAGCCTCTGAAACCCGCATCATACAGCTTACTTAACAGCAGAGTGTAATCTACCATATCAAAAGCTTTAGTAATATCTATGAATAGAGTAGCTGGAATTTCGGATGTATTCAAACTGATATATATTTCAGCAGTCAATTTTAATAAGGCACTTTCCGTAGATCTCCCACTTCTAAAGCCATACTGGCTACCACTAAAAAAATTGGTCCTGTCTAAGAATGATAAAATTCTGGATTTTATACCTCGTTCAAAAACTTTAGAAAAAACTGACAGAATTGAAATGTGGCGATAATTATTTAAAGTCATGATGTCACCCTTTTTATGGAGTGACATTATTACTGCTGTCTTAAGTGAATCTGGGAAAATTCCCCGCTGTACGCAGAGATTGAAAATAAAACACAATACATCCGACATTTCGAAAGAAATATTTTTCAGCACCGAGCTGGAGATTTTATCAAAAGAAGAAGAATTCCATTTTTTAAGCGATAGTATAATTTTCTGTATTTCAAATGCCGTAAACGGTTCGAAGAAAAAACTTTCTGGTTGAAAGTTTGCTTTTTGTAACGTAACATCGCTTTGGCAATAAGAGCAACCATCGTTCGGAAAACCCTGAGAAGAATTGACATTCGAAAAAACTCATTAAATAAATTAGCAACTCCTAAGGGATCAGACACAGTTGAATTCCTTTTTAAGTGAAGTAAGTCTCTCTATATAGTGGTATCTCGGTTTTTAGCTCTAAACATAATTTGTCATAATATTTTTTAAGTCTAACATTGTTAGGATGTTTTCTAACCCTTAAGCACAGTTTCTTTTTCAATCTAATTTTCCTTAATAAAGGGACAGTCATCCATGGCTTAAGATATTTAAACTTGTTATTTTTATTACATACAATCTGATATTTGGATCTTCTTAAGGAACGAATCAAAAGCAATAGATGGATCCTGTGAATTGGACACATCACCCCAAGACTCAAAATTTAAATGTAATTTAAGATATGGGGCTTAAAGAAAACGCATTTTCCTTTATTTAGTTTTAAGCCCGCTTTCCACAAAACACCTAAAACTTCCTTCAAATTTGCGATATGTTCTTTTAGATTAGTTCCAGTGACCACTATATCATCTAACAAATTTACTATACCCTTACATCCCTGAAGTGTTTTCTCCATTTCTCGTTGGAAAATTTGACATGTCGGCTTCGTCCCAAAAGGTAAACGCAGAACTCTATAAATGCCCTTGTGTGCACTCCATGCCAGTTTCCTACCTGTTTCTTCGTCTACTATAATTTGATTATATGCCGACGTAAAGTCCAGCTTGGTAAATTAAATTGCCCACCTTGAAGAGAATTAAAAATGTCCACAATCAACGATCAACGGATGATCGTTTACTGTCACTTTGTAATATGCTCAAACCCGCACCTTACCGTTTGATTTTAAAACTGGTACCGACGGCGTACCCCATTCCGAATTTTCAATTCTTTCTATAGTGCCATCTTTTTCTACTCTTTCAAGCTTCTGTTCAACTTCATCTTTAAATGCAAACGGTATTTTTCGCGGCTTGCAAAACTTTGGTTTTGCATGCTGCTTAAACTCTAAAGAAACCTCAGCGTTTTTATAACGGCCCAGCTTTCCATCAAATAAATTACTATACTCTTCAAGAATGTCTTTCTTTAACTTTTCTAACTTTTCCTGATTTCTGCTGAATGTTCATTAACTATTTCTCTTCCGCGAATGTTATGTTATTCATTAAATCTTTACCTATCAACGGTTTCTTATCGGCGTTCCCTATATCAATTACCTGGAAACACCCCAAAATCTATCTGTTCATGAAATCGACTGTAACTGTTACTTCCCCCAAAGGCGTTATTACACCTCCATCGTAATTGCGCAAACATAAGTGACTCTTTTCTAAATTTGCTTTAGTGCAAATTTTCTTAAAAACTTCCCACGGCAACACTGCCCCAGAGTCAAATTCAACTAATAGTAGAATATTATTCAATTTACTTTTAACGATAATCGGATTTACTTTTACTCTATAAGAGGCTACATTATATAACAATTCTTCCGTGTAAATTTCATTTTCCAAATTATTCAATCTGTTTCTTACAAACCTTTTCTACATGACCTTTTACATTGCATTACATGCATACTACGTTTTTGAACTTACAATCTCTAAAAAGGTGGTTTGTCTTACCGCATGCAAAACACATGGCTTTGCTTTCTTTCTTCCCTTTTCTTTGATGTCCCTGACACTACTGCTGGTGGTAGTACTGCTGTTGTTGCTTGTGATATTGCTGCTGTCGCTGATGATACCGTTGTTGGTGTTGTTGTGTTTCTCCGGTTCTTTGTTTGTTTCTCTCCTCCTCTAATTTGTTTCGATCACTTCCAGACTTAATGCGGTGTATGCCGTCTTCTCTCTCTTTAAGTGCAATCTCCCGTTGTTCTGCTACCCGGAGAATATCAAATAGCGGCTTTTCTATCTCCTCTTCTCATACTCGATCCAATACCCGACCTCTTAGCAGGCCGGTTATAAAACGGTTCATCACATAGTCCTCGGCAAGAGTACGATAACTTAGGCGCGAAAAGGAATAATAACGGTTTTTTGTAGAACAGTTTAATGCAAGCATTTTTTTTACTGTGGAATTTTAGGAAAAAGAATACTTAAAATGAAAAAAAAAATATTAAAAAATAACGGCAAGACTTACAGTGAAGTACTATACCGGTTTCGAAAGCCAAAAACCTGTTCCTTAATCCTAAATTTCAATTAAATTATTTGTCAATAATGTTTGAAAAATTCGCATGCAAATTCAAAATTTTAATAAAAAAAATTAAAAAAAAAAGTTTAGACCAATTTTTTTCAAAATTGTGAAATGAAGTGCTAAATTGGCTTTTTGTGGTCAATGCTTATATCAATGCTTATATATATCGAACACAGAAAATCGAATGGTTTTATATCTTCTAGTTTTTGAGAAAATTGAAAATTGCTATTTTTGTTTTGCTTTCTTGGCATTTACGTGGTCTTCCTACTCGTTCAAATGGCAGGTGCCTATATTAACAGTTTTCTTAATTAACAGTACCCGGGTGGTCCGCTTCGCGGGATTAAGGTATCTATACTCTCTTTTTTGGAATGCGGAAGGTCCCGCTCACGCAACGTCGTGCTCCGCTCGGGGTAGGCGCTTTTCGTCAGGCAGGCGCCTATGTCATCAATACTCTTCATCTACAGTACTCATGACAGAGTTTTGCTGATTCGCATTATAGAAAATTCACATGTTCGAATGTTGCAGCAAATTATTTACCTTGCGTAATATGTATGTATGTCTGTAATTATTGTATATAATATATAATACACTTGATAATGATGCAAAAATATAACCGAACAAAGGTTTGACTTTTGTACCGTTGTTTTTTTTTCATACATATGTGGTAAAGGGTGGCTAAACTTTTTTTTTTAATTTTTTTTCATTTTTTTTTATTAAAGTTTTGAGTTCGCATGCGAATTTTTCGAAAACAATTGACATAAATAATTTTATTTAAATTTAGGATTAAAGAACAGGTTTCTGTTTTTCAACCGGTATAGTACTTCATTTCAAGTGTTGCCGTTGTTTTTTAATATTTTTTTTTCATTTTAAGTTATTTTTGTTTTAAATTGCCCCTACCTCATAAACGGGGCGAGATAGACCGCCCCCCCTTCCATATTAAAAATGCTTGTATTGAACTGTTCTACAAAAAACCGTTATCAATTTTTGGCGCCTAAGTTATCGTACTTAGTTCTCAAATGCACTATTAAATTTACAGTATATAGCGACACTTTTAACTCTTATTAACCAGGAATTTACTGCTTCTCCTTCCATCTACTTGATATCGAAAACCTCCATACCTTTTCTGATGTACGAAGATGCTGTCTCAAACTGTTTTTTCACGCAGCTCATGAGTTCTGCATACCCTAGCTCATTTGGCTTTCTAGGGAACACCACCTCTCTAAGTATTTTGTAGGCACTCTGACTCACTGTCATCAATACCACTGGCACTCCAAGCGTTCTTCATATATGAGGAAATCATCTTCCAAATTAAACGATGGCACTGCTCCCACGTGGCTAGCACTTCGCACAATTGAAGGCAGTATTGGCAGTGTATAAAGTTTTTTTTTACACGCGTCTTCTATTTTTTTTTCATACATACATAAATACTTTTTTATTTGCTCGTCGCTAATGTAAAATCTTAGCTTTACCTAATATACGAAACGCTCACTCGGGTGGTTATACAAATAACTTTATTTTGTTTCATTTTCTTTGTTCTCGATAAATACAATTACATTTGCCTCTTTCTACCGTATATATTAATAACGTAACATAACATAGCATAACAGAATACAGCATAACATAACATAACACCAGCATTCTCAAACAATCACACATGTTCGCAACCAAACCCTAATAATGCAGTTTTGACTTCTACTTTAAGTAACACTTCAACCTCAACCGCAAATAAAATGAAAACTCAATAAAATCGGTTCGTATTTCTCGCAATTGCAATTGTCCTAGTACGAGATAAATACCGGAAACTTACCCCAGGTAGAGCTTGACTGGATTCTGCTACACTTCGTAACTTTTCGTTTTGCCCAACTTCTAGCATTCAAGTGAGTTGTAACAAACATACCAATTAGTGGTATGATACTAATTAATATGGTTTAAAATTGCTTCCGGTTGGCGTAGGAGAGGATATCGGGATACATCAAACGACAGCCAACAAAATCATTTGGTTTGTATGCCAAAAAATTGTTGCTAGAGCTGGCGAATGGATTCGTTTTCCCTCCAGTTAGAATGAAATGAATGAAGCCAAAAATGTGTGGCTGATCAACAATTTGATTCCAAATGCAATAGGAGCAGTCTATTGTACATGTATTTTAATAATTCGGCCTCATGAACACGGCGATGAATTCGTTAACCGCAAATGATTGAAGCTATTTAATGTACAGGCGACCTGCGATGGAAAGCATAAGTTTACAAGTGTTGATTGGTCTTGGCCAGGTTCGGTGCACGATGTGCGAATCTGGCGCAACTCAAACGTAATGCAAAGTATGTACGAGAATGCTACCGGTACTTTGCTGCTAGCTGATGATGGTTATGCCAGATCGCGAAACATCAACACCGGCCCAACGTTTGTTCAAAAAAATTCATGCCAAGGAGCGTGTTGCAATTGAATGTGTATTCGACCAGGTGAAAAAGAACTTTCCCATATTACAATCTAAAATACGAATGACAACAACCCATCAATGATTTTGGCTTGATTTGTTTTACATAACATCGCAAAAACTTTGCATGAAGATTTTCAATATTTTGAACATCAAATCGAAACAGTCAACATGCCTTTACGTGAAAACACATGCAATAATAACGAAAAATTAAGAGGTATTCAACGCCGTGATGCAATTGCTGCGTTTTTGTCAGGTTAGAACGTGGTTAATCCTCGTAAAAAAAAAACCTTTTAATCAAGTGCCTTATTTGAAATTTAATTTAAATTGCTAAATTGTATTTCGTTTAACCAAACACAAACCAATTTTTAAGTTATTTATTTTATTAAAAAAAAATTTTTCTTGTTAAATGAAATGTAGAAATATGTTGATAGTACAAAAATTAAAAAAAATTTACTGAGTCAATCCTTTTTCTTCAGTCTGTATTTGAATTAGATGTTTTGCTTTTGTTAATATTCCTCTGCATCTATCGTAAAAGTCCTTCTGAACATCAAATACCTCCAATTGTTTCATCAAGACCAGGCGCTGAAAATCACTCAAGCTTAGCCTTTTTTCCCTACTGTCAATCTCATCCTTTAAGAATAAACAAAAAGTATACTGGCACATGTCTACATTGGTTCAACTCCTTAATAAAAAACGAACCTCATACTCTGATGATTTCATTTCAGAATCTACGGTGCTTATGCCACTGGATGCGTGCTTGTGGAAGGCAAAAATTCTTCATCTACCTCAGTCTTAGACGCAGTCTTACGAATATAAGTTTCATCTAACTTCTTCCTCTTCCTAGACGAAGGCGTTTTCGATGCGAATATGGATTGTGAAACCTCGAGTTTGGCCTGATCATCATCGGAACTGCATAATTAAATTTTTTCTTGTCCAGGAGTTTGAGGTACACCAACTAATTCAATTGTAAATATCAAATTAATTATTTATTAAAATGTTGAAATACTTACAATTCAATTTAACCACAGTTGGGTTTTCTTCAGCTCCCAAGAGTTCAAAGAAAATTTTCTCACCGGCATTTAGAACATATTTCCGATTGCCAGTTTTGTTATTGTTGGTCTTTGTTTTGAAGCGCATCCTCATGTTGTTCAGCTTTTTGTAGATTTGCTGTTCACTGATTTGCAACAATATGAAATCGATAATGTCCTGGTGTTTGGCCTTTCCGAAATTGTCATAGCTTGAAAAGAAAACATTGGGATTAATTGACATTTCAATTATTTTGTTTCGTTTCGTTTGTTATTGTGCCAACGTATGCTACGGATTCTATGAGACTGTCAAATATGTCAACGTCAACCTATCCGGCATCGTAACGGACGCAACGGATTCTATGGGCCGGGCCCTTTACTTTTCAGTAGGTGCTACATATTTTTGTGTTTACTACTTTTTATTGATATGAGCTATTATCATTATCATAAGTATATAGGTTTGACTAAGGCCGTCTTAGGTACACTAAAGATATTCGTTCGATATGCTGAGCAAGTTGGCATGGCGCAATGGCATTTCTTCTTCCGTTTATGTTTTTAACTGGCTTTCCAAAGGTCTGGAAGGACTTAGCACAACTCAAAGCATTGATTATTTGCTGTTCATAATCCCTTAAATGCGATAATCTAAATAAAAGTTTAGACACTTTTTATTTATTACATTTGATGTTCTGAAGCCTTAAAGGATATTTCCAAAAGCATGCGGTCGGAGAAAGTTTTTATGCGTATTCGAAATCCTTGTAGATAGTGTTGCCAATTTCCAGATACGAAGCAATATTCAAAAACACAGCACTCAGTACCTCGCAGAAACGTATACTCGTCATTAGGATCACCATCATTACTTCCATTTAGAATTATGCAATCGAATGCTTCAGCCAGCTTAATTATTTTACAACCGTTTTGGTTTTACGAATGAAGTAGGAGATCCATTAAAAAAATTAATTTGAGCTAGAACTATTCTTAAAATCGTCGATAAACATAAATTTATTAACAAATCGTTGAGTTTATCATGGTCGCGTTGCCAATGGTTATTGTATAGATAAGTAGGTACATATACAAATGTATATACTGGGTGTTCCAGTTTAGGTTTTCGTCCTGATAGCTGAAGATTCCTGAAATTATGGAAAACAAAAAACTGTATCAACCCCCTCCAAGTTATAGACCGTTAAAGTGAGGAACCTCTAATTTAGAGGTAAAACTTCTTAATAGGCCATAGCTTTCTAATGGATTCAGCTTAAGAAACCGTTGTGAACATTTTTGAAAGAGAATTTCAGTGTGCATAAAATACTAAAATTTCTTCGAGTTCGATAAACGTCAGCCAAAATTATGGCATTTTAAAACTAACATTTTGAAAAATTGTTGGACCAATTTCATCAGAAAAATGCGTTTATCTCGAAATTCTCAACTTTTAGGTTAACTTTTTTTATCAAAATTTTTATCTTCTCTTCATTATCTATTTTATTCAGGCAAATGCTTTATAAAGCATATTGTTACTAAGTTTTAGTTCCAAAACGTATGTTTCTTCGATCGTCTTGAGTTGCATATCCATAGTACTTAAGTTTTTACGGAATGCAATTAGCTCTCCATCACTTCTCCTACTAAATACGTTCATCTTTTATTTTTTTTATTTATTTTTTTATTTTACATATAATTTTATTCATTTCATAGCAACTAAAACTAGAATAACAATTTTAATAGGATAAGGAATGAATAAATAGTTGACGTTCTATAATTTAAGGTACAATTTTTCCTAAATTAGTGGCGAACAGTTGACTACTAATAACATACATTTAAAAGTTGTGATGTGGGGTGACAATCAGTAATTAAAAGTTGCGATATTTTCTGCTATATGGTACGAGGGGCGTTCAATATATTCTCGGTATCGATATGAAGGAAAATGCGAATTCAATTTAAATTGTTTTTATTTTTCAATATGTTCTCCCCTAACATCAATGCATTTGTTACATCTTGAGATAAGCTTTTTTAAACCCTCAAAATAATAAATTTCCTCTTTCTCTGCAAAATACCGACTTGAGTTCTTCATCATCCGAAAATCTTTTTCCACGAAGACATTTTTTCAAATCCGGAAACAGGAAATAATCACTAGGGGCAAGGTCTGGACTATAGGGTGGGTGTTGGATTTCTTCGAAACCACAATCTCGCGCAGCAGCCTTGGAAACTCGCGCCGTGTGAACAGGAGCGTTGTCATGAAGAAGCAACACACCCGCTGCGAGTTTACCCCGTCTTTTCTTTTTAATTTCCTCCCGCAAATTATGCAAAGTGGAAGCGTAGGATGTGGCGTTGATGGTTTCACCTTTTTTTTGTACTCAATGAGCAAGATTCCCTTTGAGTCCCAAAAAACTGTGGCCATGAGCTTCCCGGCAGACGGAGTGACTTTGAACTTCTTCGGGGGGTCTGTTCCTTTTTTATGCCACTGCATGGACTCTTGTTTGCTTCTAGGATCATAGTCGTGGACCCATGTTTCGTCCCCAGTAACAATTCGATTCATAACACCGTCCGCGTTCTCACTACACATCTCCAAAAGCTCTCTACAGCATGCGATTCTCACTTTCTTCTGAGGCGCTGTGAGCATTCGTGGCACCCACCTTGCACTGACCTTTGAAAGGTTAAGATGGTCATGAAGAATGGTGTGAATGGTACCAATTGAAAGCTTGGTGACCTCTGCCATCATTTTCACCTTTATTCGGGCATCCTCAAGAACAAGTTTTTCGACTTCTTTGATGCTTTCTCCCGTACAAGCAGTAGCCGGGGCACCGGAGCGGGGGTCGTCTTCAATGCTCTCTCTGCCTCTCTTGAACTCACTTGACCACTTTTGCACAGTTGATAATGAAGGTGCGGAACCCTGGTAAACAGCCACCATCTCTTCATGAATAGTTTTTTGACTTTTTCCTTGCTTAGTGAGAAATTTAATTACAGCGCGATACTCAATTTTCACCATCATCGCCTCAGTTGCCATTATGATTCTGTTTAACTAGAGATAAAACGCGAATTAATAATCACATTTATATGAAATTTTACATGAATGCACTAAAATAATAGTGTTACTTGATAAATAAGTCAATTTATATATGCAACCACAGCTTCACCCCGATACCGAGAATATCTTGAACGCCCCTCGTATGTAATCACAAAAATCAAATTTTAATATTATGCAAGTAACTGAAAGAACAAAGTTAATATATTCAAACATTGTTAAGATTAGATTCTTAATAAAGTTTCAACATTAGCTAATTCTAAAGTAAATAACCATTTTTTATTTCTTTAATGAACATATACATTCAAATTTTGAGTAATATGTGCGGAGTATGGTATAAGCTACCATAAAATACTTTCGGGCTATAACTGTGTAAAAGCGAGAACAATGAGCTTCGAATACCATAAAAAAACACCAAATTCTTCTACGCAGTTAAAAAAATCAATAAATTGCAATTTATTTTTACCCCTGCAACGTTATAGCACAGATAATAAATCTATACAGATGTCTCATGCCTGTAGAAAAAAATGGTTCACTTTTGTGTCGGCTAGCCGCTTGCTTTGTTTACTGAAAGATTTTTTTTTTCTCTCACCACAAGTTGTGGGCAGTGACACAGGGAATATGAGACACATGTGCAAGGGGCTTGCGGGAAGGGGTATGAAGACTTGGCTGTTTATTTTCATTCGACTGCAACAGGAAACTACATAATTTTTCATGAATTGGTATTTTGTTTGAGTGGATGGGTATGTATGTAAGAAAGAACAATTAAAAGGCGGGAAAAGTGGAATATTTCGTTCCATTTTGTAATTGAAGTTTGACAAGCAAAATATTATTCGTGTTATTAATCTGCAGTGCAAATAAATAATAATAAGTAATTGAAAAGTAATTGAATTGTATTGGAGTGAAAATTAAAGTGCACAGGTTAAACTATTAATTTACTTTTCTTTGATATTTACATACATATTTTTATTTTAATATATTTTATCCACATACATATGTGTTATTTTACATATGTATGTACATATATCTACTAAATTTTTACATAAAGTAACTAGCGTTTAGGTGCTGAAAAGGTAAAGGTGCCGAAAAGTAGATAAACACATTTATATTTGAACTACAATCTACTAAGAAAAATGTCCTGGAGGAGAACAAAGTGCGCAATAGCACATTGCTGTGCAACCGAAAATGAGTTTTCGGATAGGAAATTATTTCGTTTCCCTAAAAAAGGCACTTTTAAATATGATGAATGGTTAGCTTTGACGGACGAGTCTCGTGAACATATAAAATGCCTTAAAAAACCTTACATTTGCAGCAAACATTTTGAAAATGGCTTATTGGGAAAAAAATATTTAAAAACAAATGCTTATCCCTCTCTCTTTTTAAAACGAAACGAGAGTGTTCCGAACTCTGAAGACGATTCTGTTTGCTTTGATCCAGTCAAAGCAAACATATGATTACATATGAAAATTACAAGGATTTAAAACTGAGTTCGAATGAAGCTACAATAGGAGAACTAAACTTTGCTTCTAAAAATTATCAAGGACAAAATTCAATGATCAAATTGAATTTGCTTGCGCCAATTGTGAGGCTCATGTAAAAAGGCAATCTTTTTACATTAGGAGAATTGAAAAGCTCAAGAAATTGAACAATGTCTTGAGAATAACTATTAAAGAAAATAGAAAATCGAAACTAAATATATTAAAGAAAATTCGTCGTTTAAAAGAGGACAAGAAAAGGCTACAGGCGCGTGAAAAGCAAAACATTTAAGAGAAAATCGATTCATTGCTTGATATTCATCAAAATGCTATTACATTTTCGAAGCTCATCTTATCACAGGGTAAAAATGAATATACCGAAGAGGAGAAATGGATCTCGCAGTGCATCTTTTTTCGTTCAGCTGCCGGATACAACTTTTTGCGGGATCAACTTGAGATGCACTTGCTGCATCCATCTTCATTGCACAGGTGGATTAAAATTAAAAGTCTATCACCTGGCTTAAATAGAAATGTTATGCAAGAAATTAAGGAAATAACCTCGAAATTACCACCAAAAGAAAAAGAAGTTGTGGTTATATTTGACGAGATGAGCCTTCAGACGGATCTAACTTATAATAAATTTAAAGATGAAATTGAAGGTTTTGTTGATTACGGAAGAAATCAAAGATATAATTCATACGCTAAGTCTGCATGCGTCTTTATGATTCGGAGCATATGTGGAAATTTGAAGCAAGTTTTATATCACGTCGTTTGTCCGAGCAATATACCCACCAACCTTGATATATGCACAGATCTGAAATTAAATGATCGCTATTTGCTGCGATCAAGGACCCACTAATCGTAGTTTATATAGAAAGCTTAGTATAAATGAAAACTTTCCAAACTTTATTTACAAAAACAAATCCATATATGAAATGCATGATATCCCGCATCTATTGAAAAGTATTCGAAGCAACTTAGTAAAATACAATTTGACCACTTTTGATGGAATTGTTAGTTGGAAGGTAATTGAATACCTTTATAATACAGAAAAAAATAATACTATCAAAATATGCCCAAAACTGACAGCGGCACATATTGACCCTACTGAATTTCAAAAGATGAACGTGATGCTGGCTGCACAGGTTCTAAGCAGATCTGTATCCTGTGGAATTGAAGCTTTAATAAAACTGAACAAATTCCCAGGCCATATAGCCCAATTTGCGAAATCGACAGCTGAATTTATTAAAAAAATAGATCGCCTTTTCGATCTTTTAAATGGAAAATCAGCTCTTGTACAGAACGATAAAAATATCCATTTTATAATAGAAATGAAGGATTATATATTAAATATTAAACCCATTAACACAACAAATAGATCATTCTGTTTCAAAGGTTTGGCTCTAACTATAGGGAGCGTTTTAAGAATAAGGGAAACGTTATTCATGAATCATGATGATTTATATTACATTTATGTAAATAAATTTAATCAAGATCCATTAGAAAATTTATTTGGGAAAATAAGAGCGCGGAACATAAATAAAAGTAACCCCAGTGTTGCTGAATTTAGCTCATTGATAGCCAAAGTTATATCGATTATATTTCTATTTAAATCGAAATGTTCCAATTGCGAGGAAGACGATTCGGAATACTTGCAGGTGGATTGGAATGCCGTTTTGCAGAATGATACAGAGGAGGAAACTGTGCTTAAAGAGAATATTCTTCAGAATGAAAACTGTTTTGAAAATAACATGAATACTTACAATATAATTAACCCATGAGATGAAAACGCAGTATCAGTTAAGGTACCGCAAGTCAACGACCTTGCTATTAGATATTTTGCAGGATACTGCTATTTCAAAACAATAAAAAAAGATGAATAAAATCTGTGAAAATTGTGCGGGAGAAATGTTAAAAGACAAGCACGATTTCAATCTAACAGAAGTACTGATAAAATTAAAAGAATATGAGAATTCGAAAGAAAATACAGTTCTCTTGTGGCCGTCCGAAAAATATTTTCAGGTCTTCATACACAAATATTCTCGGCATACTTTGAAAAACTGCCTTTTGCATCTAATTTAAGAGAAAACATAATCAAAGAATGTATAAAGGCAACAAATATGAATTTTCCGAAATGGTTTGATACCTCTAGTGTATGTTACAAGCACAAGATTAATTTAATAAATTTCCTAATACTCGTAATTGTATTGCTCTAGAAAAATTGTAAATGGGTCCTTGATAAGAACAGAAATAAAAACAGGATTCCCAGAAATAAAATAAAAAAATTGCAAAATGTAATGAACGCTTAAAAATGTAAGTAAGCCGACATGATAAATTGACAACGATTATTGGAGGGTTGGGAGGGTGGGGGTCGATGTCCTGCCACGTCCTCGCTCGTGTCCCCTGGAAACTACTTAAGTAAGGGTGCTTTAACTATAATGCACCCTTTAACTATAATTTGTCAAAACATGTGATTTCTTAGAATTAGTTTTTCAATTTTGTACTTAAGCCGGCTTTACTTAAGTAGGCCAAGAGCAGTGATCAATTATTATACAGGTAGATAATACTATGTACATATATTAGAATATATACATATATATATATATGTCCCAAAATTTTCTACCGTGCCGAACCCTTACTCTTAAGGTACGTTTTGAGTTTGGGCAATAAAAAAAGTCACACGGGGCCAAGCCCGGACTCATTTGACAAAACCACTGATAAAAATATGTTTCTTCTGGGATTGATTTGATTGAACCCGTCGTAAAAAACCTGATTGGACCCTCTCAGTGCGGTTTCACATCTTGACATCTCTGCCAAACTCGTCCGTCTGTTTGCCTAATGTCGGCTATATGATTCTATTCAGTGTCCGAGTGAACGTGTAAAACCTCTTCGGTCCACAAAAATACAAAACCTCAGTATTTTTCCAAACCTCCACCTGATTCCGGCAAATAGATACGCTCTCATAATATGGTTTTTCAATCTCTTTCGCCAGCTGTTTCCAGCAGTGCTGCACTCCAACTTGGTTTAGATCCCATTCCACTTGTTCGCACTCCATACTAAATTCGGCCGTCCAAATATTTTGCGTATAGTTTTGAAAACTCCATTTTACATAACTTGAAAGAAAAGGGAGCAAATACGTACTCGTAAATATACATTTTCCGCATAAGTTCGATCTTGCTCAATGCTTGGAAATTTATCAAATTTTGTAGTCCTGAGCACAAAATTTGACAAAAATCCCGTCATGTATCATAAAATAAAAGACAAGTTCACATCTAGTATTGTTACACATTTTATTTCTTGTTTAATTGAGAAGCGAATTAGAGAGATGGTGCGAACCAGACTGCCGATAGTTTATCATGTTCTCTAATATTCGGTCTTGTTCTTACTCAGTGCAAGTGTGTAATCATACGTAATCACTAGTACATCACAAATCCAAATAGGGAAATCGCTCTTGCGCTCATGTACATATTATATATCTTCAACCCCATAACATGTATTAGCCCTTAACACCTCGTGCTTCAAATACCAATCACTTTTATAATGTGGTGCAACGTCATACCTACTCCCTCCAGCACTTCCACCTTCACGGACCGTCGATTTCATGATCTTAAAAATTATATTTCTACCCCCATTTAATTTACATTGCATAACAAGTTGCAAACAAAATAACAAGCACACGTACATAAACCCAAGCAAACCGGTTATACTGGGCAATGTCAACGTATGATGCCTTTGCAAATCGCAGTCCATTCAAGTACAGATGGGCGAATGGTTTTTTTTTATTTATTTCTTTCGTTACGTATTGTTTTTGCATATGAGGTAAACAACTTTGCATGTGTGGGTGACAAGTGGCAAGAGCAAAAAGCGAAAAGATGTAAAAAGATCTTTCTGCTCTTTGTGAGAAGATGCAGCTTTTTAAAAAGTTATTTTTTTTGGCTTGAATTCATTTTCATAGGACACAACTTCCCATATGAATGAGACATCTGTATAGATTTATTATCTGTGGTTATAGCTTTATTCTGGTAAACGGATGTATTTCAATTTAACTCTTCTTGCTCATGTAGACATGCGTCGTCATAATTGCTTTTTTTGGCGAGTGTTTATTGGTTACTGTCTAAGCTGTACTTCGACGTTTGACGTTTCGTACACATTGTTTTGATTGATAAGTTCATTCATTAAATCGTGCATACCTGTAGGGATCATTCCAATTCAATTTTTCAGGGCATGAAGACCATTCATATTGCTGTATTTAAGTCCTTCAGACAGGTCCCAAGTGAATATCCTATCTTGAGTGTACAACCTATCATCTCTTAGGTCGATTTTCAATATTGGATTTCCCGAATGAATTTCAATATTGGTACGAATTTGCACTTCTTCGGCACGTCTTTGTTTATGCGGATATGGAGCCTCGATTTTTCATTTTTACGATAATTGTCACAGTATTCAATTCACGATTGGGAACACAATGAGCAGTTTCTATGTCCTTTGTCATCGAAATAGGTTCTTTAACTAGATCAGCACATATGGACTTTGCCCCCTCGTTCATGTCGGTATTTTTTTCTGGTGGCATTGTACACCTGCCTCATGAGATGAATTATTAGCTAAAATACAACAAGTGAATTTGCACTAATTATTTTTTGTTTTCGCTCCTCAATTCTAATGAAAGTAATATTGCTTTTTGGGATTTTACGCTTGTCGGGGCTTGGTCGTCGTTTCTTGGAGTTGTTTAGTTCTGGGGGAGTTTCGAGTAGGCCTCTTTTACTTATTTGTTGATGTTGTCTTTGAATTGGGGATTTTTTTTATTTTATATCCTACCACTTACACAAATTTTAGTTTCCATATGTGTAAAATCATCCAGTGCTGTTATCTTTGCTGACGAAAGCAAATGTAAATTCAATTCATCAGATGCTATCCAGTACTTACCGTGGATGCGCGGAGGAGATTTAAAAAGAGAGTGCGTATTAACAAGAAAACACATTTCCTCTAAGTTTTATGATATGGGGCTGCATTTCATTTTTGGCCAAGGGGAATTAGTTTTCTGCATCGGCAGACAGCTACATAAGCATCATAAGCTACCATCTGGTGCCTTCCACTAACAATTGATCCTATTTTTCACGATGACTGCACCTTGTCATCGAGCTAAAGAGATAAGTACCCTATCTATAGAACATTAGAAACTAAATTCCGTCATTTATCTATAATTCTGTACCTTGTGTGCTATTAGGTGACGGATTTTGTAACAAGTATCGGGTTAATAACACTACGCTAGTCTGGGAGCAGTCCCGATTTGAACCCGATTGATTCAATTTTGGTCAATATAATGACGAGGGAAGAACGGATGTAGTCTTGTCATGCACATCATTAATAACTAATTTGGGATTTTATATGGGCCCTCCTATAAGATATATAACACGGATTTTTACGATATTACTTTGTATCATATTATTATTAGTTATTCAAAAAACTAATTTTGTCTGCCAATATCATATATGGAATTTTATAAAAATGTAAAAATGAGTTAAATTTCAATTATCTGTAACTTATTGTTCTATAATACAGAAGTATGACGTGCCATCTACGAGTATAGATATATTTTATGTTGCATTTATTATTTCTACTTTTCTTTTTTCTTTTGTTTGCTCTATAATTTTTTATTATTTGTGTAGATCGTGGTATCCCACAAGTACGCATTTGTTGAATGTTTAAATTGAAGTTTGCTTTCAAACAGATCATCACAGCTGGTAACACTCTTTGAAATTTAAGATATGGATGCAAACGATGTAAAACCATTATTGGTACACAATATAACGTTGCAAAATCAAACGAATATGTTATCACATGCATTGAATAGGAGGATCGTCTACCACCCGAAAAAACGGCATCAAACAATTATTAAACTGCTGCAATGGAGACGAAAAAAGATTTGCAATATTTAGGAAAATGTTTACGCAAAACCAATTAACAAGCATCTGGAGCATAGATGAACTAAATTAGATGCTAATCCTTTTGCAAATCCCTAACCATCGCACAGACATACTGTAAGTGAATAACCAATCCATTGTACATGTCTATAATTTGTCACGAATTTGCTAGAATGAGAGCAATTTATAGACCATTTCAAATCCCCATATAATTGGAAAACTGCGCAACGAGGGCCTGGAAGCGCATGCTATTCATCTGCTCACTGGAAAATGATATTTATGAAAAGGCTGAACTTTCTCCACCTCCTTTCATATTTAAAACATTTGCATCATAAGTAAATCCAAATTGATATTAGCAAAACATTATTTCTTCTTTGCAACACAATAAATGTGAAGAGAGTGGTTTCCATAAAATCATCATTGCCAGCTCCACTGAAAAAATGTACAATGGACACGCCTTACACGTCCATGCATTCTCTATACACTCTGGTTTCGCATCGGTCAATACTGGATTCTTATCTTTTCCACAATACATTATCCAATGCCATTTAAGCAGATAATCAGCACGCTCTGAGACTCAGTCATAGATAAACTAACTTAGATGTCAAACTCTACTAATCCTTTGGCAAACCCAGACACACTGTAAGTGAATTCCAACACTTTTACATTCTCTATAATTTTCTCAAATTTGATAGAATGAGAGCATTTCACAAGTAAAATTGCTAGAATGAGAGCGATTTGCACAAGTGTGTATATGTGGATGACATTTTTTTTTTATTAAAATGGACGTGGTTTGTATAAAATGAGAGGGATATTGCCGTTGATGACAATTCACACGTTTTCACAGCCAGGGTCCACGGATAGATTCGACCAGTATAGGAAAACATATCTGGAAATTTGCCATATGTTATTTCATCTATGGTGTCCATGTGGTGCGTTCTCTCACGAAAATTACATTTGCTGTCATGTGTCGCATGGAGAAAAGAGACATTTATAGACGCTAAATCGTATTTTTTATTTTTTTTTAAAGAACTTAACACTCATGTGGGTATGACTACACTTATGATGCCAAAGCATGTGTTAAGTTTTTCGGAAAATGGGACAGAAAGAGAAAGAAAGATGTTTGGGCTCAGTGGCTACTTCGCTTCCATACATTTCATGGGGAGACTATATTATTGGTGTAAATTACCTTGATGTTGTATTTAGGCAACCATTCATCTCACGAGCTTTTGGTTGACTGAAAAAAAGCCTATCGGTCACAGCTGGTATTGAACCCCGAACCGTCCGATTGGGAAGCCAATACATTACCACTTGAGCCACGGCCACCCACATGGTAAATCCTCGGCATTTAGTGAAGATTTAGGTTGTTTAGGTAAAGCCTTGCTAAATCCCGGATTTAGTTTTTGTGGAGATATAGCAAAGATGAACTTATATAGTATACGTAGATGGAAAACTTCCAAAACCATGGATCACCGTCGATTGAAAGTGCGTGAACTAGCAGATGTAGCAGGCATTTCAAAAAGCGGTGTACATCGCATGTTGACTGAAAAATTGCACATGAGGGCTGTGCGCAAGATGGGTGCCGTGATTACTCACAATGGAACAAACCCAGCGTCGTTAAGATGTTTCAATCGAGTGTCTGGCGTAGTTTCATACCAATAAATCCGAGTTTTTGCGTTAATTCATAATGTGAAGAGAGTGCTTTCCATAAAATCATCATTTCCAACTCCACTGAAAAATATACAATGGGCACGCCTTCCACGTCCATGCATTCTCTATACACTCTGGTTTCGCATCGGTCAATGCTGGCTTCTTATCTTTTCCACAATACATTATCCAATGCCATTTAAGCAGATCATCAGTACGCTCTGAGACTCAGTCATAGACTAACTATACCTAGATATCAAACTTTTGCAAACCCTTAACTTTCGCACAGAATCACCAACACATGCTACATCTCTATAGTGGCTAAAATGACAACAAATTTCACGTAATGTTCATACCTAGTGATATATAATAAACCCAAAAATAAAAGGAAAAATATTTTACGCTGGTGAATATTTAATTTAACTTGGTGAAAAAGTTAAGATAATAGAATATATGAAAAAACCTCTTTTTTTTGTTTCAAGTGCACAAAAGGGGATAGTTTCAGAATAAAATTAAAATAAAATTAAAAGGACCTAAGAATCATATTTTGAACGTTTCATTTTAAGATATAAATGAATGGAAACTATTACAATTCTGAAATCAAGCTTAAGTTTGTATTGAAAGTTAACTTGCATAAGCATTTTGCATGTTTTTTTTTTTTTTTTTTTTTTATAATTTACGCGCGCCTAAGGGGTTATGAATACCCTTACACTGTTGCCATGGCGCGGGCGGAAAGGTAGAAGGAGGAGAAAGGAAAGTTTGTGATGTAGTGGTTTGAAACTCAGGTGTGTTTGGTTTCGATATTGACTCTCCAGGGGTGGGAGTCCGAATAGGACGGAGAGATTTTTCTTCACTCGGAATGGTGAGGTTGTGAATTTTAACGGTTGTTTTTTTTTTTTTTGTGTTTGAAAACCCTACAACAGCCAAATCTGTTATGCCTTCACACGCAGATTTTTCTGACTGAGTTCCAATTACACAAATGAAAGCTTGTCGTGGCTAGGATTCGAACCTTGACCCTCCGAGTGAGAAGCGATTGCTAGTACCACTACACCACGGCCACCCCCAGACACAAACTCTGTACTCTGGACATCAATGAAAAGGATTGCTAATTAATGGCACTTTTAAAATCAATTTCCTTGCTCTTCTCTTTGTTTGACATGTGTTAAGTAAATAAATGAATTAAATAATACTGATAAGTAGAATTAACATTTTTGATCATTTTTTAGTTTTTTAGGAAAATATCTGTTTTTCTAATTTAATTTAAGGTTTTCCAAAATATTTCGAGAACGTTTTTTTTCGCATATTATAAAGTACAAAAGCAGTGGTATTTTAGTTGTTCATTTGTTTAAAAAAAATTCCCAGATTAGCCAACGTACAGTGTGAAGCAAAACTCTTGATATCCCTACTTAATTTGGTTTTGTCGAAGGGAATTATGTTTATAATTGTTTTCAACAGATCTGTTTATTTGCAAGTAATAAATGTTTGTTTGTACTTTCTTAGAGGCAAAAACAAAAACATTAATATTTCGTTTGGAAAAAAAAATATAGAAATAAAAATGTTCCGCTGCATGTGAAATGAGCACAGCTAAAGTATTGATACCCTTAATGAAAACTGTTAGTTGAAATTTTGTGATCGTTTTGAGTATATACTTTGAATTTTGGTATCCTTTTATGCTTTTAACATCTTTAAGGCGGTCTGGTACGGAATGCGTCAACTTTTCCAGATATTCACATGTTAAATCTTATAATTTCGCTAAAAATAAGGCTTTTAACTGCGGCTTTGATGTAATGACATGTTTTCGTAAGCTCTTCTTTAAATGATTCCAAAGACGTTCCCAAGAGAGCTGGTTAAGATCGGGGTGTTGTGGTGGTGTTACTAGCAAGTGAGGGATAAGCATTGTTTATGTACTTTGAACTAAATTTTCCTGCTAAATATTTTAGTATACTTCTTTTGTCATGATTTCAATGAATATGACTAAATTACCGATCCCAAAAAAGGACATTTGGCCCCATATCACACAACCACCATCTTCGTGCTTTACTTTTCTCCTAGTGTTTTTGGATTCAAAGCTTCATTTGGTTGCCTTCATGCTTTCGAAGACCTATTCGATTCATAAATGTTAAATTTTGATTCTTCTGAGAAAATCCTAGAAGTCAAATCCTTTGATGAATACAAAATTCATCAGCAAAGTCTTTTCTTTTTTTTATTTGCTTCGCTGACGAAAAGTTTCCTCTAACGTTATAGGATTTATACTCAGTTCGTTGTGTCCATCTACATACTATGTACGCTGCTTTCGATAGGCCGCTGCTTTCTTTCACATTCACGACAATCCCGCCAAATTTTAGCATTACAACGTGATATTTGTGAAAGGTTATGTTTACATAGATCATTTTCTTCTCGGAAATTTTTTGTTGCAAAAACTGAGCACTGAATTTGAAAATGTTGCGTCAGTAATATATTAAATATAAGCTAAATTGTCCAGTCACACCCATATTTTTTCAAAAAATAAGTGGTCAATTCTCTGTTGTACCAAATGGGCTTATAAAGCACTAATTTTGTTTATTGTTTTATTTGTTGCTATTACCAATATTTTAAATTCAATTTTGCAAAAAGCTTGTGTAAAGTTATATTTTCACAAATTAAAACAATCAAAATAATCCTTATCTATTACTTCGTATGAAAAGTTAATACAATAATTGAATTATAATACATATATGTATTTTCCATCTAATCTAATAATCCAATTTATTCATGAATTGTAATTTACAATTTTTCGGAACATGCTCACCGTGGTGAAATGAACAAATGTCAATATTTTATTGAAGAATGAGCAAATATGTAAGTGGAAAAAATTTGTATTGTTTTAAATCAATAAAACTAATCCGTTTTTATTTAATAGGGCGATAAAAATGGGGAAAAATAAGAATCGCACTTTTGATGTAAGACCCACATCCGGTTGTACCGCCAAAGATGAGAGCAAGCGCAGGTCAGGTAACTTTGTATTATGCATAGTAAGAATATTTTGTAGAAAATTAAACTCTACTTTTTCCATGAAAACACCCCAACGTGTTACGGGACATGGAGACACTTCATATGCATGCATGCACTGTGATAACCCCAAGAAGGTTGTTTACTACAGGTAAGGTTTGTTCTTATTTTTTATATTTTCCACTAATATGTATGCAGTCATCGACCTATCGGTTTTTTCTTTTTGGCAGAAATTTTTCGATTATGAAGCTGATTCGAATTATGACTGGGAGGAAGGAGAACCAGGCGAATCACTTAACTGAAGCGAAGATGAAAATGACAAATTAGAGGATGATGATTACGGGGTTGATAATGAATGGTTTTCAATACACGGACGCTTGAGCGAAGATGAATAGATGAATAAAAAAATCAAATCACGATTAATCAGTCCAATATGGGAGCACGAAAACGGGAATCAACCATATCATGGTCCTGCAATCATTTAGAATAAATTGTGGTTACGTGCAATGATGGTTTGCGAACCACTGCCTGCACAGATCCTGAATCTAGAACACCCCACCAGAGCAGCAAAAAAAGACTTGAACTTTTGAAGCGTTTTTGAGTGATTTGTTACGTCAAATTCATGGCAATAGTCACTCAAAAGTTGTTCTCATAAAAGAATATAAATTATTCAGAATTTTCACCGTTTTTTTATTTGTGTTATATAGAATAGGAATGCGGCTTTATCGGCTATATACTCGCATACATATGTATATTACACATAATACGACTAGGTTTAGAAAAAAAATTTAAATATTCTTTTTTATGTAAATGAGATAATCTTTCAATTTAAATATTTTTTTATTCATTTTGATAAAAGTATTTTGAAAAAAATAACTTAACTATATTTTTCGGTCGCATCGGTGTACTAACGGCTCCATAGTATGGATTCTGGATGTCTAGACAAAATATAATATTCTCAATTTAGAATGCTCCACCGAGAGGTCGGAAATACCAAGTACTTATCTTATTATGTGGAATAACTTTTTCACTTTTTCGCACATTAATTATAACAATTCTGCATCTGGGAATGAGATTACATCATGGCAGTGTTTGGATTTCATTCCGTTGTTTGAGTGATAAATTAACAATATTGAATCTCAGTCAACATTTGTTAAGTAAGGAAGACAGCAAACAATCTACCGAACTAACTAAGGAGGTACGGCAAGGAAATAATCTGATGAAAAGTATATGGTATATGTAGTAACGGAATTCTTTATGTTACACAACAGGTACCTTGTATTCTGAATCGAAAACAGCCTTGTGGAAAGGAATCCGAAAAAAAACGTCTTTATTATGTTGGATAAAACTGCAGAAGACTGGTTCAAAACCATATATTTGGGTCGTGGCGTTTTTCACCAAAATTCAAACACATTTGTCTTATATTTTAAATGAACTTTATTAAACTAAATATGTGCCGTTTCGATCGATAACCTTTACCATTTTTCTGGTAAGAGCATTATGCCATCACATGATTTTGACCGGGCTCTCTTGACGCCAGCTTTACACAATTAAGATAGTTCTGCAGAGAGCGAAACAAATGGTAGTAGGACGGGGCAAGCTTAAGACTATACGGTGGATCCATCTTCGCAACCAAGCTCTCCCAATTTCTGCCTAGTCATTAAAAATATGTGTGGTCATTGCATTATCTGATGGAAAACAACGCATTTCCTATTGGCCACTTTACCTCGATTGCCCGATTTAATAGCATTAGTAGTTCACAGCTGAAAGAAAGTGGAAGCAATCGTCTGGCCAGGATAGAGAAGCCACAAAACATAAAGCATTACTTAATGTGTCATCAATGCAGGCTGTGACAACGTTTGTGCATCTTCATCCACCTTGGAACTTTTGTCGTATGTGATCCAATGGCTCTTATCAACTCTGCAATAGTGAGGTTATCGATCTCTCTTTCAGGAACAAGTTTCTATCTGTAAGGCATCTATAAAAAAAAACTGATGTCAATTTTTGCGCAACTATTATTTTTCAGCAAATCAACAAAAAGGCTTTAAATAATTATATTAGTTATGTAGTTTATATGGCTAAACCAAAACGTAAACTTTTTACTCACTAATGACATCATTCGTAAGCACTCGATAGTTCCACTCTTGAAGCGCTTTTGTCGAAACTTTTGTACTCCAAATGTTGAATCTGCAAAGAAAAAGGCATTAAATATATATCTAAACTAAAATGTATACATTTTACTCACATGTATTTAGACAGCACCATTGGAACCATTACACTGCAAACGTTGAATCTGCAAAGAAAAAGGCATTAAATATATAGCTAAACTAAAATGTATATATTTTACTCACATGTATTTGGACAGCACACAATGGTTCCACCCTGGGAACGCTTTTGTTGGAACCATTGCACTCCAAATGTTGAATCTGCAAAGAAGAACGTATTAAATATATAGCTAAACTAAAATGCATATTTTTTACTGACATGCAATTAGTTAGCATCACTTATCCACATTTCTTCAAGCTCTTGAATGTTGCATTTGGATTCATTATTCTTACTGTGAAAAAGAAGTAAAATAAATTATTTTGAAATTAAAATGTTTTTACTTACTCACAAGAAAATGTAAACAAACTTTTCCAACTGCTTTTGCCACATCCAATCCAAAGCAATCTGTTGATGGTAGCAGTATTCCGTAGGAGATTATTTCTTCTTGCCCCATATGTCTTGATTTTTCTTCTTTTGTTGTCCTAGAAAATATAATAAAGAAAATTAATGTCCAAGATTACATTTTTTTTGCAACTTACACGAAATTAGATTTGTAAACATGAAAAATGTTAAAATCGAAATTCACCATTTTTATATGGCTGACGTCACTCCTAAAACTTTTCGAATTTTGACGATTCTAACGTATTCATGGACAGGTTCACGGATAGGGGCGTTCAGTAGAAAACCGGTTTTGATTTTCCGATATCTGGAAAGTTTGATATCTAGGTATAGTTAGTCTATGGACTCAGTCATAGATAAACTAACTTAGATGTCAAACTCTACTAATCCTTTGGCAAACCCAGACCCACTGTAAGTGAATTCCAACACTTTTACATTCTCTATAACTTTCTCAAATTTGATAGAATGAGAGCATTTCACAAGTAAAATTGCTAGAATGAGAGCGATTTGCACAAGTGTGTATATGTGGATGACATTTTTTTTTTATTAAAATGGGCGTGGTTTGTATAAAATGAGAGGGATATTGCCGTTGATGACAATTCACACGTTTTCACAGCCAGGGTCCACGGATAGAGGCGACCAGTATAGGAAAACATATCTGGAAATTTGCTATATGTTATTTCATCTATGGTGTCCATGTGGTGCGTTCTCTCACGAAAATTACATTTGCTGTCATGTGTCGATGGAGAAAAGAGACATTTATAGACGCCAAATTGTATTTTTTATTTTTTTTTAAAGAACTCAAGACTCATGTGGGTATGACTACACTTATGATGCCAAAGCATGTGTTAAGTTTTTCGGAAAATGGACAGAAAGAGAAAGAAAGATGTTTGGGCTCAGTGGCTATTTCGCTCCATACATTTAATGGGGAGACTATATTATTAGTGTTAATTACCTTGATGTTTTATTTAGGTGGAGATATAGCAAAGATGAACTTATAACATATATATGGAAAACTTCATAGACTATAGCTGTCCCAAAAACCGCTTTCCACTGAATGGATTTAACCGTATGACCTTGTCTGTGAATACGTGTGAATTGTCAGCAATGTCAATTCCCCTCACCGTTTACACAAAAACGCCGTCCATTACACACTTGTACATAGTTAACTTTACGTATGAATTGCTGTCATTCTAGCAATACTTTTAGGATGGAGCTTATGTCTCTCTCACACTCGTCTAGTTAAGTAAGGTAATTTAAATAAGCAGTCATGTGTAGCCAGTCAATAAATAAAGATTAATTTTTTCACAGAAAACAGTTCTATCTTTTACTTTTTTAAATACAAATACCCCATTGTGTCAGGTGTGCTCTGTAAAATAATAAAAGTTAATATATTATATATATAATAATAAAAGTTAAAATATTGTATATAAAAAAATAAAATGACGAGCGCAGGATAATCGTCGGGTAGTGTATTAAATAAAGATGTAAAAGATTTCACAACAATTATGACGTCAACATTCTATTTTGCAATTGGATTTAAAGTGAACGAATATGCCATTAGCGTGGAGAACCTGATATGCACACTTCCACATATGAATGTGGGCAATGTTGATGCTGATGACGACGACAATGATTCAAACGCATTGGTTGTGGGTTCTTTGGAGCAAGGTATAGCCACACCGAAAAACAGTTGGATAACTCCACTGAACATAATGGACCACGAAATAGATAGTCAAATCGATACAGGAGCTCAGGCGAATGTTATTTCATCGTACCAGTTTTATCAGATATGATACACCTCTACACAGTTAACATCATCGGATTAGTCTTAGTGGGGAACGTCTACCTGTCATCGGCTGCACTACATACACTGGAGTGTTACTACAAGGGTCAACAACATTGGATTCAATTCCATATTCTGGACTTAAATTGTCATACAGTTATTGGATTATCTTCTGCGTTAAACTTAGGCTATTTAAAAAGGTAGATGAAACTAAACTTGCATGCGTTAATGAAAGTAATTCTAAAATGTTAGCTAATTCTATAGATAACAATTTACTAAATGAAAAACCTACTAAAAGTATAAAGAGTATTTAAAGTTGCAAATCAAGTTTAGTACATTATAACATATGTAGTATATGGTATAGGTCTCGGGCTATTAAAAAATAAGTTTCATTTAAGTCTTATTTCTGAAGTGTCTCCTACAATAGATAGTCCCCGGAAAATTCCGTTTGCACTGCACAATTTATTAAAAGAAGAATTAGACCGAATGAAAAATTTGAAAGTGATACTAAAAGTTGTTGAGCCCACTGAGTAGGTCAACTTAATAGTTTTGGTCAAAAAAGTTAACGGGAAATTAAGAATTTGTCTTGACCCGAGAAATTTAAATAAAGTCATTCGCAGAGCGCATTATTCTTTCCCAACTGTTGTCGAGATCAAATCTAAATTAAGTGGTTCTAAATTCTTAGATGGCGGTTGTTGTTTAAAAAGAATGATTATACATAGTAGACAGTACCAACTTTATAAAGCTTAAATTTGAAGTTTGACGACGTTACGTTGTTTAGTATTTCTTCGGCAGCCATCAGTAGTGAACGCTTTCAGTGAATTTTTAAATATGGAAAAAATTGGTCATCGTTATACGATACAATACTATCATTTGAAAGTCCCCAATCCAACCAACATCAAAACGGAACTGCTTCTTCGTTTCCAACAATAAAATATTGGGTGGCAGAGTTTAAGCGAGGCCGTACGAGTTGCCAAACGAAAATCGCAGTGGTCGACCAAATGAGGTCAGCTCCCCAAAATGTTTGAAAAAAATCCACAAAATGGTATTGGATCACCGTCGATTGAAAGTGCGTGAACTAGCAGATATGGTAGGCATTTCAAAAAGCAGTGTACATCGCATGTTGACTGAAAAATTGCACATGAGGGCTGTGTGCAAGCTGGGTGCCGCGATTACTCACAGTGGAACAAACCCAGCGCCGTGAGGATGTTTCAATCGAGTGCTTGGCGTAGTTTCATAGCAATAAAGCCAAGTTTTTGCGTCAATTAATAATGGATGAAACATGGGCCCATCACTTCACACCCAAGACGAAGGAACAGTCAAAGCAATGGGCTCAAAGGGGGGAATCGGCTCCAAAGAAGGCGGAGACAGTTCCATCTGCAGGAAAATTCATGGCGTCAGTTTTTTGGGATGCGCGTGGGATAATTTTCATTGATTACCTTCAGAAAGGAAAAACAACCTACCAATTACGCGAACTTATTGCAGCGCTTGAAGGATGAAATCAGGAAATAACGGCCGCATTTAGAGAAGAAAAAATGTTCATTGATTACCTTCAGAAAGGAAAAACAACCTACCAATTACGCGAACTTATTGCAGCGCTTGAAAGATGAAATCAGGAAATAACGGCCGCATTTAGAGAAGAAAAAAGTTTTGTCTCATCAAGACAATGCACCAATTTACACATCCGTCATCGCAATGGCCAAAATCAATGAGTTAAAGTTCGAATTGCTTCCTCATGCACTCTGTTCGTCAGGTTTAGCCCCCTCGGATTATTTTCTATTTCCGAACTTGAAAAAATGGCCAACAGTAAAGAGGTGGAATCTGCGGTTGTTTTTTCAACGATTCTCACTATAAACAGGGTATTGAAGCTATTGAACATCGCTGGGAAAAGTGTATTGAACTTAAAGGAGATTATGTTTTCCCAAATTTGTAGTATTTTCTTTGTTAGGTCGGGTACTTCTGGGACAACCCTCGTAGATGCGAGCTCGGGTTTCTGTGTTATTCCATTAGACGACGAATCTTCCAAGCTATGTATATTTATCACACCATTTGGGCGATATCGTTTTTACGTCTTTTTTTTAGAATAAACGCACCCACCGAAATCTTTCATGCTGAGATGGTTAAACATTTTAATTATATTGATGATTTTTTTTTTCCATGCTAATACATTGGCAGCTCATGAGATTGGTTTTAAATTTAATAAGGAACAATTTAAAATTTGTCTAGATGAAGTTAAGTTTATTGGCCACGCTTTTAGTTGAAGTGGAGTCCATCCAGATGAGTCATTCTGTGAAATTCGCCGTCCTATGTTCGTTAGTGAAGTACAAAGATTTCTAGGCATGGTAAACTTTTAGGTAATTTCGTGAAAGATCTGTCAGTTCAAAACAGTAATCTTCGGCAACTATTAAAGAAAGAGGTAGCATGGCATTGGAATGATATTCATGAAAAAGATTTTGCCAAGTTAAAGTCTCTCAAATGCAGTGCTCCAATTTTAACATATTATGGCCCTAAAAGAACTACATATAACTCTTTCAGTCGATGCGCCCAAAAGCGCAGTAGGCGCTGTTATATCGCATGAGAACCGTCCTATCGTTTTTGCTTGTGCGACTTTGACATCTAGTCAGAAAAACTAATTGAGAAAGGCTTATTTGACATTCTCTTTGGGTGTTTGAAATTCCACCAATATGTTCACGGAAAACGCTTCATTGTCGAGACTGAACATAAACCATTGTTTATGAAGTCATTGTACAAAGTTCTCGCTCGACTTGAAAGATTAATACTTCGCTTGCGGTCTTATGATCTAAAGGACGTATTGTACAAGCCTGGCAAATATATGCTTACGGCCGACACGCTTTTCAGAGCACCATTACCAGAAAACACATTGAATGAGTTTGATAAAGATTTGACACTTCATAGCAATGTTGTCGGTTTCACCAGAAAGATTACTTAAAATCAAAGAAACGAGTAATAGTGACGAAATTCTTTAAAAAGTAAAAAAAATATATAAGGAGCGGTTGTCATAATCAAAACAAAAAAAATTTTTAATGAAAGATTACATGCCATATTATAAGGTCAGAGGTGAGTTGCATGTTGTCGACGATATTCTGCTGAAATCAAGTGCTTCTTCCATGAGGCATTATATTTTGAACCGCATTCATGAAGAATACCAATATTCAAAGATGTCAAAGTCAAATATAAACAATGATATTCAGAATACGAGTATAGTCACCGATTATGAAACTTGCATGCGTCGTCGTCCATTACAGCCGAAAGAACCTCTACAGCCGCATGAAATTGCCCCAATTCGGTTGTACAAAGTAAGTGCAGATTTGTTTGAGTTTAACAATCAAATGTATTTACTAGTGGTTGACTATTAGTCAAAGTACACTGAAATAAAGCATTTAAGCTCTGGTTACAGCGGTCAGATTGTCGTCAATAAACTAAAAGCTATTTTCGCCCGTCATGGAATTCCCCAAATAATGATTTCAGATAACGAGCTTCCATATAACTCTGAAGTTTTTAAAAAAATTTGTCAAGATTGGCAGATTGATCATATAACCTCTAGTCCCTGTCATCCTCGTTCTAATGGTTTGATCGAACGCTCAATACAGAGCGTTTTAATTAAAAATAAAGTATCTGGATCAGACCCTTACATATCATTATTGCACTATAGAACTGTTTCAAAAGGAAACATTCCGTCACCTTCGGAACTTCTTATGTCAAGGAAGATTCGAACAAAAATACCGGCCATTTCAAGAAACTATGTTTTGAAACCTTGGCCGTGGCTCAAGTGGTAGTGTGTTGGCTTCCCAATCGGACGGTTCGGGGTTCAATACCAGCCGTGACCGAAAGACTTTTTTTCAGGCAACTAAAATCTTGTGAGATGAATGGTTGCCTAAATATAACATCAAGTCCAATTTACACTTGTAATTTAGTCTCCCCATTAAATGTTGGATGCCACCCATGGGGCGAAATAACCACTGATCCCAAAAATCTTTCTCTCTCTCTCTCTCTATCCAATTTTCCGAAAAACTTAACACGTGCTCCGGCATTTTAAGAGTAGTAATACCCTCTTGAGTGTTAAGTTCTTTAAAAAAAAAAAAAAAAAAATAGACTGTCAAAAAGTGAAAAAAGAAATACTGAACAAAAACAAGAAGTGAAAGGCATGCTCCGATAAAACAGCTAGATCACTAAAATCTTTAAATAAAGGACAAAAGATAAAATTCCTGATACAATTATAGAAAAATTCCAGGAGCCAAGATCGTATATTATCAAAGATAAGGGCTGCAGTATTTACAAACGAAATAGGCTATTATTCATATGAATTTTATTCAAAAAAAATATCGATTCCGCCTCAGAGGACTCGAATCTTGGATGATGTTGATAGAACCTCACCAAGAAATGAAAACAAGGTCCAGCAAGAAAATGGAGTACTAAACAATTAACATATCCGAGAGATCACATAAAATAACTGAAGTTGATTTGCTGCTACATGGTGATATGGCTTAAATATTGTTTTCTTAAATCCAATATGTGGGATGTAATAAATTTCCTGAAAGTTTGTGAAGTTTATTCATTGTATTATAGTATTTGAGTTTAGTTTTATTTAATTTTGTTAAATCTTATGATAAATAGGAAAAAGATAAAAAGGAATTTAATCATGAATTTTTGAATTAGATTTTTATGAGTTTTACAGAATTTTACAGATTTATATATGTGGATAAATATTTATACTATGAATTGATTTAAGCTTCTGAATGGGAGATGTTGTATGAAGTTTACGTCTCTCTCACACTCTTCTAGTGAGGTAGTTTAGGAAAGCAATCATGTGTAGCCAGTCAATCAATAAAGAATAATGGTTCCTGTGCAGTCTTATATAAATACCGTCTAAACAAGAATTATAACGCGTAGGTTGATTTAGCACGGACACTAAACCAAACGAATGCAGGGCAGACGAAAAGCAATCGACATCTGAAGTACCACAGAGGATATTAATATTAAAATCCCCCAACAATACTACGTTTTTGGACCTCTGAAGTTCTAAAAATTCTGTGAATTCAATTGATTGTACACTTACTTATGTAGTCTGTAAATGCAGATGAAACAATAGCTTATAATATCAGCGTTCACCAATTTACATGTTTTAACTACACAATCTCTTAAAGAATTTCTATAATATACCGCGACTTCACCAGCTGCATATGAATCGTTACAATGAACATCAAATGTAAAATTTGGAATGATATCAAATTCAGACCTCTCTTCCTCAAAAAATCCAAATTTCAGAAAGGAAAATGAGATCAGGTAAATGATCCAAAGATGTGAGACGAGCGAGAAATGCATTAAAATTAGTTCTTATGCTACGTATATGGTATTTTGGTGAATAATAGAGAAACCAGAGGATATATCATTGACTTGATGGTCAACACAGAAACACTTTAGTAATTGAAAAACTACCATTACCACTGGAAGGAGAATTCAAAATTAAATTATTATTAGGCATAGCTTAAATTAAATACTCAAACTTTCAAGTTTATGAAAATCATCAAAAGAATTAATTCTTTTTACTCTATCTCTTTCTTTTTTCCTGATAATACGGGAATTCCTAACCCAATCACATTGACATATATATTTATCTTTAAGTTCTCTTGCTTTTTCCAATAACGATCTTGAATAGCTCGTGAGACAATCGTTAATATACAGGGTGTCCCGTAATTCGATGACGATAATTTGGGAAATGATTCCTGGGCATATTCTAAGAAAAAAATCGTTCTACAGTAAGGGTGTATCTCCAATGTTGACCTCATTTATCGAGGATTTAAAAAAAGGCTTACTTTGGTGTACCCTGACCCATGTTAACGGAAATTGCTCTGTTAGTACTAATGGTAAAAACTTAGTGGACCTAATTTTTAGAAGAAATACCAGCGTTTAAATAAAGTTGATATTTTGGTTGAGTCTTTAGATATCCAATTTCGAAGCTGTTCATTGTCTCATTGCAGAAAAACCCACAAATTTTATGATACTTGGAAAAACCTGCAGCAGTTAAAATTTATAAAAAGGGTTTTTTTTTTGCTTTAAGCTACAAAGGCTATGAATAAAAAATGATTTTGTGTGGCCTTAGGTAGTTTTTATTTTATGTGAATACTAAAACAGTTATAACAGGTACTCCTTGGTTTTGTATGCATGCTAGAGCCCGTTTTTGGATTGCACTGCGAATGTTTATTGATGCTAACTGCTGCCTCACTTTTGATGACGTTTCGAGAATACGAATGCAATTTCGGTTGAATAAACAAAACAAGAAAATCTTCAAGAGTATTGATTTTAGTTAGCATTACTTCCTTAAGCTGCACAAATTCACTGTACAGCATATCCAATGTTATTGCTCGCTGACCCGTATTCTTGACATCATGGGAGGCAAACGTTAGGGGAGTAGATGCTGTATTAACAATAGCTGTGGAAGTGCTAGCAGTAGATTTCTTGCTGGAACTAGTACTCTTAGAAGAGGCAAGATATGCAGATGAAATGGGAGCGTCAAACAAAATTGATTTTCTCCATTGAGGTACACAACTGACACATTTAAAACCTTGATTATTTTTTTCAAAGAAATCAATTTTTCTTTTGTCCAATTTTGCACACTTAGCATGGCAACTTCAACAACAAAAGGAAATTTCCACCATCTGCCGTTTTCGATGGCGACGGTTGTCTACAAATCTTTTACCAAAATACCAGCCACACACTTCGGCTTAATGCAAGGCCGAAACTAGTAGTAATACGCATTTGACAATTTTTAGTAAATAAAAGATTATAAGTAAAAAGAACTTGTGTTTTAAATCTAAACTGGCAACCAATCGCAAAAGTGGTGACCACGACCTGATACCACAAGTTTCTAAGAATAAATTTTGAATTTTACGCACGTTTGAAATGGCAAACCCAGGAACTTCTGATGAAAATCGCAGCATTAAAAAATTTAAAAATCTCACCATTTTGGAAAATAAATCCAGCCCTATCGTTTGTACAAATTGAGGCGCAGTGTCACAACAACCGGATAACTTCGGACAACAGCCGTTTCAACGCAATCATCGCTTCCTGGGATCCAAAGGTTTTGAACGAGGTGTCGGATCTTCTCCAGAAGCCACCAAACGAAGATAATTATCTGACTTTTAAGAACGCCAGCTCAACAGACTGTTGACATCACTTGAGCTCGGTGATAAACGCCCTTCAAGCCTGTTATGGGAGATGACACGACTAGGAAGACAGAATGTACCAGATGACATGTTGTCCACAATTTGGATGGCAAGAATGCCAAATCATATACGTGCAATACTGTCAGCTAGTCATAACGTTGATCTCACTGCGCTGTCAGAGATTGCTTATAAAATTATGGACAACACGACTACTAATGCTGTTTTTGCAACCGAAGTCAGCGATGAAAATCCAAACAGCATCAACTTTGATAGGCGACTCACAGTCAACGAGCCTACCCTCACCAATCTGACAGCTCTCGTAAACAAATTGGGAGTGAATCAACCTCACGGTAGATCCATGTCACGAATTAGGTCTAGTTCAAAGAGGCCTAACTATCGCGAACCGCATTCGTCATTGTCTTACTTTCACAAGAAGTTCGGCGAAAAGGCTGTTAACTGCAAAAATCCCTGCACCTTCGTCCAAAAAAACTAGGAAGGCTGTTGTTACCTAAGGCGGTTGACAACAGCTGAGGATTGAACCCCGAATGCCGCCTTTACGTCAACGACAAGAATATGCATCAAAAATTCCTGCTTGACTCTGGATCGACCATATGCGTTGTACCTCGTCCTCGAAACTTTCCAAACAAAACTACTTGTGGCTAACAACTCTCCAATCCACACGTATGGGCAGATAACTGTCACCCTCAACCTCGGTCTCTGAAGAGAAATTACATGGCCATTCTTCATGCTGACGTCAAAACAGCAATTATTGGCGCACACTACGGACTTCTGATCGATTTGAAATCCAAACGTATTGTCGATAAGACAACATTACTAAGTGTGGGAAAGTTCATTCCACTGGAATTATCAGAGTATTGTCCTTATTCGGGTCTGAACCATATATTAGTCAAATCGAAATCCAACATTGTGCAACACTACATCATTACAGCAGGTCAACCAACTACTGAACGCCTACGACGACTAACCGGCGAAAAGTTGAGGCAAGTCAAAATCGATTTTGAGGATTTTCTCCGGAAGGGTTACTGTCGTGTGTCCAACAGTCCAATCCACCTTGTTCAAAAAAGACTGCCGGCTGGAGATTTTGTTGTGACTATTGTCGTCTGAACGCCGAAACGCAACCAGACAGCTATCCAATACCGCATATCATGGATTGCAGGTTTATTTGACTGAGATTTCAAGTCGGGAAGACCTCCAAAAGAGAATAAATACAGTGGTAGAGGAGCTAAGAGGCATTTTACCAAACATTAATTTCCAGTCTGAAATCATCAAACGCGCCAGAACGTGTATCCAAAGACACGGGCAATTTTTCGAAAATTTACTATAAAAGCGTTTTGAAATCCTAAATCATAACGGTCCTTTTTAGGACCACAAAAACTATTTAAAGGGATATTAAACTTATTTTGTGACCCATTTGCCTGAATAAAATAGTGGTTTGGAATAACTTCCGTTATTCGTAGGTGGAAAAGTTACACATAAAAATCGTGGATAATGAAGAGAAGACAAAAGTTTTGATAAAAAAAGCTAACCTTATAAGTTGAAAATTTCGAGATAAACGCATTTTTCTGATGAAATTGGTCCAACGATTTTTCAAAATGTGAGCTTTAAAATGCCATAATTTTGTCTGGCGTTCATCGAACTCTACGAAATTTTAGTAGTTTATGCACACTGAAATTCTCTTTCAAAAATGTGTACAACGGTTTCTTAACCTGAATCCGTTAGAAAGTTACAGCTTTTTAAGAAGTTTTACCTCGAAATCAGAGGTTCCTCATTTTAACGGCCTATAACATTGTGCGTGTGTGGGGGAGGGGGGGGGGGGGGTGAAAATAGACCCCCCTGAAACACAATTTTTTGTTTGCCATGCCTTCAGGAATCTTCAGCTATCACGAAACCTAAACTGGGACACCCTGTACAGGTCTTCATTCGGAAACCACCGAAGCAATAAATCTCCATCTCGCAACAAATCAAAACAAAACTCAAACAGACACCCACTTTCGACAGCGAAGAGCCAGATTTGACATCCCAAACAAATCGTAACTTCGTTACTCGAGGGGGAGTACTCTTGTCTACAAATCTTTTATCAAAATACCAGCCACAGACTTCGGTTTAGTACGCAGCAGAAACTAGTAGTAATACGCATTTGACAATTTTTAGAAAATAAAAGATTATAAGTAAAAAGAACTTGTGTTTTGTATCTAAACTGGCAACCAATCGCCAAAGAATTTTCTACCAAATGGAAATTTGTATGGAACGCTGGATGGTACAAAATATTCACAAAATAGGTCAGGGTAGTATAAATATCAGTATCCTCCAAAATATGTAAATCAGCTCTTCGGCTGCATTTTTTTTTTTCATAGTCAGCGCGCGCTCAAGGGGTTTTTGTACCCTTAAAATGTTCGTACACAGCGCGGGCGAAGGAAATTTTGGGAGGAAGAAAAGACAGGTACCGATATACATTGTTTTTAAATGTTTGTAAGTTATAACGACCAGGAAACACAGAGATCGGCAGAGCATTCCATAAGCGAGTTGTACGGCTTTGAATGGGTGGAATGCTACTGGCGATTTCAATGGAGCACTGGTGGTGGAAGTAGCGATAAAACAAAGTGAGACAGGAGACATTACGTCGGTGTTCGAGGATATCAATTGATTGACTGATATTAGTATCACCAAAGAGTTTTATCGCACGGTTTTGAATCCTATCTAGCAGGTGCAGATATGTTTTAGGAGCACCTAACCAGATGTGGGCATTGTACTCCAATTGCCTTATATATTGTGGCCAGATCAGAGGGGGTAAAATATTTCTTACATTGCTTAAGGAAACCTAGACATTTCGCAGCATTTTCGACGACATCGAATATGTGGTCATTCCAACCTAAGTTGTTACTGACACACATACCGAGAATGGAAAGTTTATCGGTTTCGACGATGCAAGTGCCATTCATGGATAATGGCTAGGTATTTGAACTTTAATGACAGCAGACATCATTGAGTTTTTCAAGCTTTAAATTCCACTCGGTTGATAGTTCCCCAATTGGTTATGCTGTTAATATCGGAATTTAATGAGCTTAACATACGCTGCCGTTCCCATTCTACAGCCGAAAAGTAGGGGCGTGAGTCCGGGAATGAATATGAAAAGCAGAGAGTACTGTCGTCAGCAGACAAGAGATCGTTGACGAAAATTAAAAAGAGTGTCGGAGACAGAACGGAGCCCTGGGGCACACCAGCATTTATTTTGTGAATATCAGACTTGGAACCGTCCAAGACAACTTGAATTGAACGTTCCGAAAGGTAATTTCTAATCAATTGAAGAGGAGAGTAATCGATCCCAAAAGCGGGCATTTTCGACAAAAGAGCCTGATGCCAAACTCTGTCAAATGCCTTAGAAATATTAAGTGCAACTATCTTGCTTTCGCCAGATTGATGTACGCTTTGGTTCCACTTTTCGGTGAGACATGCCATCAAATCACCAGTGGACCTGTTGCTACGAAAACCATATTGACGGTCATTGAGAAGTTTTCGTGTTTCAAGATATTTCATGAGCTGACGGTGCATCAGCGTTTCCATGACCTTGGAAAGAAGGGACGTAAGTACAATGGGTGTGTAAGAGGAGAGAGAAGAAGATTCGCCTTTTTTAGGGACGGGCTGAACAAATGCTGTTTTCCATCTGCTCGGAAAGAGTCCTAAAGAATAGGATTGATGAAAAAGCGTACGCAGTGGTTTTGCCAGCGTGGAAGAACACCTTTTCAGAAGAAGGGGATCTTGAGATCTTTAAGTACTCTTGCTACTTCGTTCCATTGTAGATTGAACGCACTCAAGTGTAGGCGGGAACAAAGCACAATCTTTGAGCTAGCCGCAAAGTGTGCAGCAAGCAGATTGGCTTTGTCCAAAGAGCTGACAACTGGAATGTCATTGTAAATGAGCGTTGGAATGGAGGATGAGGCAGAATTTCTAATGTTTTTGACGAGTGACCAACAATTTTTACTGCCTTTGGGACAATGCAGTATTTTTTGCCTCAGTTTGTGGTCGTATTGGAATTTCACACGTTTGAGAAAGACGTTGCAGTCATTTCTGGCTCGTTTAAACTTTTTTCGGTTTTCCTCTGTCGGGTTGGTCTTGTGGGACCGAAAAAATAATTCTTTAACCCTGACAGCCTCTTTACAGCTCGAGTCGTACCATGCCTTTTCTTTTGGTTTGATACTCTTCATCCGATGAGAGATAAACCATCTCATTCCAAAGAGAATAGTTTCTGCGAGCATGTCAGCAGCGGCATCCACGTCGTTATCGAGGAAACATAACGACCAGTTAAAATTCCTAAAGAATTTGTTAAGTCCGCTCCAATTGGCTTTCTCGTCTTGCCATACGGTTCTTTTAGGAATCTTTTCTCTAACTGTGTGGTGGGTGTACGAGAATTTAGCTGATATGACACAATGGTCCGACGAGCCGAGAGGCGAGAGCACATCAACGCAGTACTTGGCAGGGTGAGAAGTTAAAAACAAGTCCAGGGTATTGGCGGTATGACTATCAACGTATGGTATTCGTGTGGGCTTATTTACAAGCTGGGTTAAATTATTTTCCGCAGCGAAGATCTCAACACACCGTTACAGTGTCTGAGAGGTGTGGGCGGGGATCTACCTGTGTTTCACTAAGTGCCAAAGCATCTGGTCGGTACTTACAGACTTGGACATACGCAGAAAAGTGGTTACTTTTTAGCCCGCGTATATTGGCTACGTCCACCCTCAATTCCCTAGTCATAATGGCAAACAAACACAGTAAACACAAACACCGACGATACTAAGCAAGGCTGCGAAGTGAAAATTCTGACGGTGGTTTACCGAATCAAATTGCTGTAGGTGTTGTGCCCTTACAACAATATGAAACAGTGCACCAAAAAAATGTTCACACACAACCCGCTATCCATCAGTTGTTACATACACTCAGTCACTGCCCGTACCCTACGATAAATACAGTAACGGCATTGACCGAGTGCAAGCAACAGTACTGTGATGAGGAGGGATACTTTTGTTTTTTTAAATTGCACTGCACTGTTTTAGTTTTTTTTTTTTTTGTTTTTTTTGCACACGCGCGCGGTGGTCATTGTGGGTTTTTTTTTTTTTATGCGCAGCACAGGAGAAATGACGAGTGTGGGTGACGTGTACACTCGTCGGTGGTCGACACGGTACTTTGAAGTGTAAATTAAGAAAAGTGACTAAGTGGTTTAAAAAAGTGAAAATGGTTGAGATAAGCGATTGTATTCTGAATTGTAACTGTATTGAATAAAGTGATTGTATTGAATGAAATAAGTTCTATCATTTGTACCCACAGGAACATTTTACAATTTGTTAATACCCTGATCCCAAGGTACATATAATATAATATACTTGGCGCAATTATTTTGGTCTCGGTCTGTGCATCTGTCAAGTTCTGGCAATATGGCCGACCACAGTGATGACAAAGGCGGAAATATTTTGGTTGCGAAAGATTTTTGATTTAAAATTGACTAAACAAAGTTTAAAGGTGTTAAAATATGTTGTGCTGTGTACGGGTGTTGCGTTAACAACTACGAAAAAAATAAAAATAAAACGGGAAATGAAGAGATATCGTATCACTCGTTTTTTTGTGCCGCCGAAAAGATAAGTTAAATACAAAAACGGCGCGAATTTGTGGCAAACATTTAAAAAAAAGTGATTTTGTCATTAATCCATTGTACGAGCAATATGGAATAGTTCTGAAAACAACCAGAATTAAAGAAGATGCTGTTCCTTCACTTTTGTTACCATTGCAAAAGGATGAAGAAGTGACGAGCCCACGGGATTTACGGATTCAAAATAGACTTTTGATCCCAAGGTATGTGAAGAACAATTATTATAACCGTTACTTACACTAATAACACTTGTTTTTTTTATTTTAGTGATGCACTAATTGTGCATGACAAGGAGAACATAGATCTGAAAGTCACCGCGGAGAATTTATTTCTATCAAACAAGTGTGATTGCTCTACGCAACCTGGTGCTTCCAAGGTAGACTGCGGTACACAAGTTAAACTATTAATGGTCGACTGTAGTACACTAACTGAAGAAATCATCCCTATACCGAAATTAGTGTAATGCGAATTAAGTGTAATTAGAATTTCAGCAGAAAACTGGAAGCAGCAACAAACTATTGACTCCGTTGGTCATATTTTTGCCAAGGGTCAATTAAGAAAATTATAATGTCCTCAAAAACGTGCAAAATGGTCATCGGACGATATTGCTAATGCATCCAGCTGGCCCCCCAGCTAGCCCCCGAGCCTACCAATTGCTGTTGCGAAAACAATACCCTCTTCCAGCTGTGATAACACTTAAAAAGTGGTGCTCAAAATTAGAGGTATATCCGGGAATAATCCAATTCGTGTTGAATATTATGAAAAACATCGATATGGAAGAAGTCGACAAAATTTGTGTACTTTCATTTGACGGAATTCAAGTCAAAGAGAAAATTGTCTATGACAAACGGAAGGATGAAACTCTGAAAGCTGCGAAATACGTCCAAGTGGCGATGATAAGGGGATTGACTGGCAATTGGAAAGAACCAATTTTCTACGATTTTGACCAAGGGATGATCAAACAAATACTGTTTAGTATTATTCATCAAATCAAGGTTTGCTGCGTTAACTTGAAATCACGGTTACAAAATGGTTTTTTTTTTTCAAAACCCAACCGATGAATCAGGAAATGTGTATGTGTTCGCTGATGTGCCTCATCTCATAAAACTCGTCCGGAACAACTTCGTTGATAATAGTGGTTTTATTTTGGACGGGCAACTCATTTCCAAAGGAATCATAGATAAGTCTGATTTGAGTATAGCATACAAAATATCACTAATCAATTTATATGTTAAAGGTGCAGAACGTCAAAAGGTGAAACTTGCAACAAAATTATTCTCACACGGTCTCTCAAGCTATTATGCGGGCTAGTAGTTTAGGAAAATTAAGTTCGGAAGGCTGGCTTAAATGTTCTGTATTTTTTAAACAGATAATAATTCAAATTTCCTTAAAAATCACGTGTCATCTACATCTTTACAATTTCAGGTAAATGATTGGTTCGACTGTCTCAACGTAAGAGTTCCTTACCAGGATAGTCGCGAACGAGTTCAAGGCGTTGAACTTTCAGAATCGCTCCAATTTGGGATTGTCGATCAGATGACTTCCGTAATGCTTAATATGAGGGTTAAAGCACAACGAAAACGAACCATGTGCCCTTCCAGAAAGGTAATGTTGAATTAAACGAATTTTTGTTTTTTACAATCATATAATACTTTTAGGCATTATCACGACTTAAAGACTGAATACAGTATTTCGTATTTACTGACATACAGACTGAATCAAGATGTTTTAGAGAATTTTTTAGGAACGATTCGATCCAAAGATGATCATACAATCTAAACCGTTTGAAATTCATATATCGACTTCGTTCATACCTGGACAAAATGAAGGAAGTTTATCTATGAATAATATGTTTTATTCTTTAAGTGACCATATTTTCTTTTTCTTATTTACATCTTCCACAGGCAATGCTTTAGTAGATAATACACCCGATTTGGAAGGTACGGGGTATTTAAGTAGCTCTACTGGAGACACTTAATCCCAACTTCATAACAACTGAAGAACCGGTAGATGAACTGGAATCTCTACAGTACGATGGACTGGAGCATTTGGCAGGATACATTTACCACAGGATCAAGAATCCAGATTTAGCTGTTCAAAATACCCAGCAAGAGACATGCTCATGTGGACTAATCAGCTGACGGAAGGATACGAGTATCTTCAAAAACCAAAAGACGAAATGATGGTAAATATGGAGAAGATGGAGAAAATTTTTAAAAGGTTTAATAAAGATGATATAGTTTATTGTCGTAACTATTTAAAACAGTTACTTAATCTCTCAAAAGACATACCGTCCGAAAGAAAAGTGAAAGAAATTTTCTACCGTTCACGTATGTACCTACTTTAGAATTAAACACCTAAATAATACAATAGAAAACAATTTAACAAGTAGAAAAAGAAAAATTATAAAAACAATATTGTAAAATAGTAGAATTAAGTTTGTGTATTTTGAATTTGTGATATTTTTTTGTAAGCACAGAATCATTTTTACATACATACATACTTATGTGTTCAAGAAATTGAATTCGTCTTGTTGCGTTATATTTTCTAATACACACATATTAAATTTCTTTCCAGATACCCTGACACCAAGTTGCAGATGATTGTTGTTTTAGAATCTCTATTAATCAATATCTATCATTATAAATGAATAAAAGTCTCCACAAAGAATTCGAACTCAAGCAATTATTAACGTACAGCATATGTAAACAAAAATTTATCACTCTCGGCAGCCATCTTGGATTTTTCGGTATTTACTTTTTTTGACACATGCTCAATGTATTACCTTATTAGATCTGTTTGTTAACTTGAAATATCGTATAAATTTGTACAAATTCGTACAACTTTTTACAAATTCCTGTTTGTTTCCTCCAAAAAGTTGCAACAAAGAGAACCGATGAGAGATATAAACATTTCCCCTCCATTGAAATAGTTGCAATTTTCTGACTCATAAATTTCTGTGGGTAAGCTGTGCAACAACTGTCAAAGCAAACAGCTATTCTGCGAAAGAATTTATTTGATTTGTTGTTATTTCTTGTGATTGGTGTTTTGACTTGACTTTTGACGTTATATACACAAATGTGGTTTACTGCGTTTGTTTACTTTCTTGCAAGTTTCTCTCTCTCTGAGAGAATTTTCTGCCACCTTTGAATTTTGACAACTTTTACCCATTTCACCATTTCTGTACCGTGCCCTGATCCGTCGTTTCACCCAGTTCGCATTTTTTCATGAATGTCCTCCATAAATGTGTTTCCTCAAACATTATTTAACATAGCTGTAGCTTTGGTTCTATTTAAATTCGTATTTTTAGCTATAATTGAGTCCGGAAAAATATCTTTACAGAGTGGGCCCAAGCTATCGGGCTAATTTTAGTTCAGCTCTTCTTACATTTTCTTCTAAATCCGTCCTCGTAAATAAAATTTTCGGAGGACCCTTTATTTCGAATATTTTTTCTTGTAGCTAACACCGAACAGAGTAATTCATTCTTTCTGTAACCAATGCAAAAAGTCCGCTTCTTTAAATCACAAATCATTACATTTATTCAGGCCGCTTACTTTTGTCTTTTGTGGATAATTGAACTCTATTAACGCCACGATCGCTGAAGCCGGATTGGGATTGGAAGTAGCATCTGCTTCTGCATGAATATCTTCTATTCTGATTTTCAATTGCGCTCAAGCTGAGAAATAAAAACTCTATTTTTTCTAGAGGACTGTCATGTCCCTCGGTCTGGACGTACATATGTGGGCTGTTAAGAAGAATTCAAACAAATTTAGTTAATAACTTACCTAAGGATTACCTTGTGCTCTATTTTGAAGTTTTAACAACCCTTTATCCATTTTTGAACAAAATCTTTATTATTTCGCAAGAAAATGAAACAAAAACAAAACGTAAGCAATCAAACATATGTACGTACTAGTATCTAATGTGCTTATTAGATTATTCCGCTATTACACGGTGACTTTTGAGTCAAAACTCTTTTGAAATTACACAAGTGCTAAAGGTCTAAAAAATTAGATACCAATCAACAACCCTGAGTCGTGGGTAGAATTTCGATGCCTCTTTTTTGACGTTTCTCTTTCTCCTTGTTTGTAATTTTTCTATATCGCTTCATTTCTTTTCGTTCCCCATTAAGAACAGTTGCCAAAAAATGACGGAAGTTGTTTGTATGAATCCGATGAGGATAATAAAATACTTATTATTTGTGCTTATATCTCTTATTTTTTAAATAAAATATGCGGATCAATTTGAATACTCAGATTAATAAATTGGCCAAAGACAGTCGATTGCACGAAAACAGAAATTTAGTGTGGCACACATAGTATTTAACGCTTATACATATTTATATGGGTTAGTACATTTTGACATAAAATATAAGAGAGTAATTTAGATTCTGAAATGAAAAGCAGAAGCAAAATTTTGATTCTGATAAAATGAGGGGAAAAAGTTTGATGTCATTTTTTGCTCCGGACCACAAAAGAAGCCTTCTGCCTGCCAAATCGAAAAGGCAATTAGTTATTGTTTTCGTTTTCCTTCGTAAAAGGGATTCCCCGCATTATTATTTGAAATTGGTGCAGTGCTGATATACAGAGATGCGATGTTTCAATGAAATTTCCATTTCATTCATCATAATCGATGTTTTAATCACTAAAGATCAAACTATCGATGTATTAGCTACCCATAAATTAATAAATTTTTAGTGTCAAACGCCACAAAATCCCCAATCGAGTTGAGATTCCCGTCGGTGGGGAATTCCCCACCAATACATTAAAACTAATTGGAATATAAACAATGTGGTTAAAAAATCAATAGATTACATGGCTTGGTTTGTATCATGCAAATGCACGAACTTTCATTTTGGAGTAACATTAGCGGGAATACTATATAGAGCACCAAGCAGTTCCGAAAGAGTGTTTTGTTATTTTAAGGAAAGAATTGAAATGCTTACAGAAAAAGAGAACAACATACTTATAGGTGCTGATTTCACCACCTACTGTTCCCGAGAGATTTTTGGAACAATTTGTAAAAGAGAATTCTCTTCTTAAGTTTGAGGAGTAGGGAAGAATTGCCTCTTAAACCCAAAATCTCGCAGGAACGCTTTTTTGTAAAATGTGTTTCAAATGTCAAAAGTATTTTGATTTTTATATTGGTTATTATTACTAATTATTTGATGTAATAAGGAGTTAATGAGTTCTATTATATCAGGCGAATAATTCAGTTCAATATGGAGCTCTTTTTATCGCAATTCAAAGCAAGTTTATACCTTTACGAGTTTGACAGTTCTTTTAAAATTTAATTAAGTCCACGTTTTTTTTACAATTTCTGCTCAAAAAAAAAAAAAAGCTCGTGTTGAAAATTATAGCAATTGGCTGGGTGGGGAAATGAAAAGAAAATATTTTTCTTGTGGCAACAGGTTTTTGTACAAATTTGGAGTCCTGGAACAGACCTATTGATTGGTGCAGAAACTATATGCACAATCTAACAAAATAGTTGGATATTCGTATATTGTAACAAATTTAAAAAAACAAAGTTAAACAACGCTTTATAAAAGAGAATTATTTGCTTAAGTTCCAGGAGGAGGTTTAATTTCTCTCTTAAACTCAAAATCTCGCGGGAACATGTTTTTGTAAAATGTGTTTGCAACGCCAAAAGTGGCAAGGAAAAACAAACCAAAAAAGAAATTGTATAACCAGACGCACGTTTTTAAATTGGTTGTTATTACTACTTTATTGATGTAATATGCGTTTAATGAGTTCTATTGTATTAGGCGATTCGCTTCAATACGATGCTCTTTTTTCTCCTTTGTCCATGCCCAAGTCACCTTTTGAAATAATTAGCATAAAATTGTACCAATACGGACAAATTCAAACTCTTGTGAATTTGACAGTTCTTTTAACATTTAATTGATCTGACGTTTTTTACAGCTCTTCTCCAAAGAAAAATCTCGTGTAGAAATTTGTAAGAATTGGCAGGGTGGGGAAATGAATTACTCCCGCAAATGCGTTCCCTTTTAAAATTTTTTTCTCGCGGGAACAAGTTTTTGTACAAATTTGGAAAAGAACACCCGGAATAGTGGATGAATTGAAACTATGTAGAGATTGAAGGCAATATTTAAGCTTTTTAGAGAAAGTTAGTCCCTTCTATAAAATTAAATTACAACTAAGATTTTAGTTCGTTATATAGTTTTTTTTATGGAAAAACGATAAAGCTAAAGAATTTAATAAAATAAAATACTTTCCTTTAAACTGTTTTTTAAACTCTACAAGGCTTTATTTGTTGTTGTTGCGGATATTTTTCCTTCCACGGGTAATTTTTGATCATATTTAACAAAAAATTATAAGATTTATTTGCCTGAGTGATAATAAACAACAATTACAATAAATAAAAGAATGTTATATTGTACATAACAAACATGTAAACACATGTTTTATTTAAGATATGTTTTGTTGTATTTTATTGCAAACTACTAACATTAAATATTTCCTGCAATTAACTTATATAGCATTTGCAAATTTATTTAGCCTAACAGCAAATAAATTTGACCCAAACACAAATATATTAAGCCCTTTAGCAGTTAACATTAACCTATAAGCAAATACGTTTAACCAAAGACCAAATATATTTAAACCAAAAACAAACCATTTAAACCAAACCACAAATTAACGTACATATTTGCTTTTGGGCTAAAATTAATTGCTAAAGGGCAATTTTGTTTGGGTTAAATTTATTTGCTGAAAAGGTTAAATAAATGTGCCAATTCTATATATTTTAATTAAATATCGAGCAGTGTTCCCCGTGGCTTCTTAGCAGGGATGTCATCACTCGTTTTTGTCCGGGCACCAACATCGGTTAGCTTACCACCTTTTCTTAGCAATTGTTTTTCTATAATTCGGGCATTATTTGCGTAACTGTCAGCAATTTCCCTCTGTAAAAAAAAAAATCCATGTGAATTTTACGACTGTTATGATAATATATAAATATTTATTTTTTTTATTTACCGCTTCAATCTCGTCTTCTTCTTCATCGATTGTCGATACGGTTACAGAACTAAATTTTCCCATGTTTTTGGTATGCCGTGTTACCATGACTTTTTGTGACGATCCCGTGCTAGTGCTTTCAGGTTGAACATCTTCTGTGCGTTTAATCGAACGGATTGGAGTTTCGTTTTTACTTTTAACCAATGCACCTTTTATAATGAACGTGACGTTGGAATCAGGAACATGTCGATAATAAACAGGTAGATCGCACGACTTACACTTTTTGTAAATAAAATGACCAATTATTTGTTGATTAGTTTAAATGGTTTATTCGAATGTATTGTATATAAAAACTAGTCTAAAAAAGTCAATCTCTAGACTACGTTTTATTAACTTTTAACATATAAGTCAATGTTTTCTATATCAATGAAAATATTTGAAAATGTATGCATTGGTACAATATATGCCACTTAAAGTTAAAGACGTACCACAACGCTTAAACAGACTTGTAGTAAACATTATATTTAAAGCTAATTGTTCAACCAATTAAATATTTAATGTGTTTAAACTTATCTAAAGAAACAACTACGATTTTCTCTGATAAGAAAATGCTAAAGTGAATAAGTTAATTTATTATGTTATTCAAACCCATATGACCATAAGTTGAGCTAATACTTAAGGAAAATGAAAATGTTTAAAGAATTTTTTATCTATTGTTGTTGCATTTGTTGCTATTGTTAACCAATAGTTAAACATAGCGTAAAATATGGTGAAAAATATAATGAGAACAAGAAAGGAACTGAGCTTTGAACTGCTCACAAACACATATGTTAACATGAAGCAGTTATCAGCAAACACACACCCTTCGAATCTGTTTACGTGCAAACATCACGTCGTCGTCACGTTCCCGATAACGACACGGTGCGATCAGAACAACAAACAACCCAATCCGAAAGTGATATCATCCTTCGACCACCTTATCGGCAACAAACAAACGAATCCGAAAGGGATGATCCCTTGCTCGACCTTCACACTAGTTGCAGACCGTATATTAAATTGTATTAGAAATAAAGTAGTTTAATAAACCCTTTATTTGTTAGTTTGCATAAAGGGGAAACTAAGGCAAATAGTAATAAATAAAGAAAAAAATCACAAATTGCATGTATGTGTGAAAGTTTTTAAAAACAAAAATTCCACTCTTCAAAAAAAAAAAAAAATATATGTATATACACGGTGTCCCCTAATTCGATGACGATAATTTGGGAAATGATTCCTGGGCATATTCTAAGAAAAAAATCGTTCTACAGTAAGGATCTATCTCCAATGTTGACATCATTTATCGAGGATTTAAGAAAAGACTTACTTTGGTGTACCCTGCCCCATGTTAACGGAAATTGCTCTGTTAGTACTAATGCTAAAAACTTCGTGTAGGACTTTATTTTTAGAAGAAATACCAGCCTTTATAACGGTGTTTAAATAAAGTTGATATCTTGTTTGAGTCTTTAGATATCCAATTTCTAAGTCTGTTCCATTTTCATTGCCCATGCTAATTTTCGAGTTTGAGGTCACTTTTCTCCAGAAAATGTCTAATTAACATAACGTTTTACTATTTTTTTTCTTATGAAAGTAACAATAATAATAAAAAAAATCATCAATGAGTTTGCAGAAAAACCCACAGATTTTATGATACTTGGAAAAACCTGCAGCAGTTAAAATTTATAAAAAAAGTTTTTTTTTCTGCTTTAAGCTCCAAAGGCTATGAATAAAAAATGATTTTGTGTGGTCTTAAGTAGTTTTTATTTCTGTTACAAATATAAAACGCTATAAAAAAAAACACCAGTAAACATATTGTATTCAAAATTGTTTCATCTATTAGACCACAATGTTGATTATTAAAAAAAATTGGATTCACTCGAAATGACTGCCTTTCGGCACGGTGTGGCTATTGGGCTATAGCGGCACGTACGATTTCCATGGAGATCGTGGACGTTGCTCTGGTTAATGCTGTTGTAAGGCTTTCTAAATATCTGTGGGAAGTCTTGCAGACCATGTTCTCCAGTTCTGACCACAAACCATAATCCAGTGGGCTCAGATCTGGACTCCACGACGGCCAATCTTCTGCTGCTATAAAGTGAGGAATATTGACTCTGAGCCACTCCTGCATGGTTTTGGCTTTGTGCGATGGAGCAGAATCATGTTGGAAGATCCATTTGTATGCATTGAAAAGGGTATTGGTCAAACGCTTCACAACACCCTCTAGCACATCTTCTTGGTAAAGCTTTGCACGAGTTTTTACGCTTTTTTCACAGAAATGGAGGGATGTGACACCATGGTGAGAGACCCCCACTAAACCATTACGGAAGCGGGATGATGTCCACGTTGAACCCTTGGAACAACTTTTTTCGCTTCGTTAAATGAAGTGACATAAATTTTGTCATTTTGTTTGTTGAAAACTTCTTCCACGGTAAAAATTTTCCCATCCGTAAACAGAATGTTTTCATGGCCATTGCCCGCCTGCCACTGCAAAAGTAGCTTGCATCTTTCCAGCCTAATTTTATTTAGTTGAGGAGCTAGAAGATGACCCGTGGACCGACGATAGGCATTCATATGCAGATCATCCTGAATCAGCCTAGCCATGGATCTGGTTGATATATCCAATTCCTTGGACATAATCTTCTGCTTCCTTGAGGGATTTCTTCGAATTCGTTCACGAACTGCCTTTACTACCGCATTTGTAAGGACGATGCGCGGGCGACCATTTCTTGGCCTGTCCACTACTCCAGACAGTTCGCCGAAGCGAGCAATAGCCCGATAAACGAATATTCTCGATATTCCGAGTGCTTTTAGCAACTTGAAAATTTGGCCAGCACTTATGCAACGCTATTCCCGCTACTCCATTCTCTTTAACGCCCCACTCCATGTTAATATAGTTTTTCACTGATCAGTGCATGTGTTCTGGAAAAAAGTTAACGGTTCTATTCCCGCAAGAATTTTTGAACGATAAGCGCTGGAAATTGTGTAACAGAACTTATGGCATGACTAGGTATGTAAATAGATCTTCTCTATCGGTAATCCAATTTCTTTGGCGCAAATGAGTGCGAGAGATATAGCGGATGGAAGGCGTTTTGTAGTTTTTATGTTTATAGCAGACGTGATGTCTTTGTCAATGATTGAACTGCTTGAAAACACAAGCTTTAGACACCGCTTAGCTCTCGTTACTTCAATGGAGTATCGTGTCACCGACGAGTGCACACGGCAACCAGTTCTCTTGTGTTGCACACCGCGCCTGGTCGAAGTACTGTTGCTTGCACTCGGTCACTGCCGTTACTGCATTTATCATACGGTACGGGCAGTGACTAAGTGTATGTAACAACTGATGAATAGCGGGTTGTGAGTGAGAATTTTGCTGGGGCATTGTTTCATATTGTTGTAAGGGCATAACACCTACAGCAATTTAATTCGGTAAACCAACTCTGAATTTGCACTTCACAGCCTTGTTTAGTATCGTCAGTGTTTGTGTTTACTGTGTTTGTTTGTGGTTGTGACTAGGGAATTCAGGGTTGGCGTAGCCAATATACGCGGGCTAAAAAGTAATCACTTTTCTGCGTACGTCCACGTCTGTAATACAGACCAGTTTTGGCACTTAGTGAAACACAGGTAGATCCCCGCCTACACCTCTCAGATCACTCTGATCTGAAGCTATCTGGCAACGAACTAGTGCCAGTATTCTTTCCTCATCGCGGTCTCGCCATCTATGTGCGTAGTGATGTAGCTTACCAAATTCCACCATAATGTAGTGCCTGTTCTAATCCGGAATTCAACTTCATGTGGTTAAAATTTCATATCCGTAAGCAAATTATCCACTCCTGCTTTATTTGCAGAAGCCCCAAACTGGACAGCAACTCGACCTTTAACGAGTTTGATGCGATGTCTGACTCCATGATTACGGGCGATTTCAATACACATAATTCTGGTTGGCTTCGATATTCTGGACAGACAACACCCGAGGGACGGTGTGTTGAGATCTTCTCTGCGGAAAATAATTTAACCCAGCTTGTAAATGAGCCCACACGAATACCAGACGTTGATAGTCATACTGCCAACACCCTGGACTTGTTTTTAACTTCTCTCCGTTGATGTGCTCTTCCCTCTAGGCTCGTCGGACCATTGTGTCATATCAGCTAATTTCTCGTACACCGACCACACAGTTGGAGAAAAGATTCCTAAAAGAACCGTATGGCAATACGAGAAAGCCAATTGGAGCGGACTTAACAAGTTCTTTAGGAATTTTAACTGGTCGTTATGTTTCCTCGATAACGACGTGGATGCCGCTGCTGACATGCTCACAGAAACTATTCTCTTTGGAATGAGATGGTTTATCTCTCATCGGATGAAGAGTATCAAACCAAAAGAAAAGGCATGGTACGACTCGAGCTGTAAAGAGGCTGTCAGGGTTAGAGAATTATTTTTTCGGTCCTACAAGACCAACCCGACAGAGGAAAACCGAAAAAAGTTTAAACGAGCCAGAAATGACTGCAACGTCTTTCTCAAACGTGTGAAATTCCAATACGACCACAAACTGAGGCAAAAAATACTGCATTGTCCCAAAGGCAGTAAAAATTGTTGGTCACTCGTCAAAAACATTAGAAATTCTGCCTCATCCTCCATCCCAACGCTCATTTACAATGACATTCCAGTTGTCAGCTCTTTGGACGAGGCCAATCTGCTTGCTGCACACTTTGCGGCTAGCTCAAAGATTGTGCTTTGTTCCCGCCTACACTTGAGTGCGTTCAATCTAAAATGGAACGAATCCACTTTAGCACTCGTGTAGTAGCAAGAGTACTTAAAGATCTCAACATGCATAAATCCGCTGGTCCAGATGGTATATCTCCCCTTCTTCTGAAAAGGTGTTCTTCCACGCTGGCAAAACCACTGCGTACGCTTTTTCATCAATCCTATTCTTTAGGACTCTTTCCGAGCAGATGGAAAACAGCATTTGTTCAGCCCGTCCCTAAAAAAGGCGAATCTTCTTCTCTCTCCTCTTACAGACCCATTGTACTTACGTCCCTTCTTTCCAAGGTCATGGAAACGCTGATGAACCGTCAGCTCATGAAATATCTTGAAACACGAAAACTTCTCAATGACCGTCAATATGGTTTTCGTAGCAACAGGTCCACTGGTGATCACCGAAAAGTAGAACCAAAGCGTACATCAATCTGGCGAAAGCAAGATAGTTGCACTTGATATTTCTAAGGCATTTGACAGAGTTTGGCATCAGGCTCTTTTGCCGAAAATGCGTGCTTTTGGGATCGATGACTCACTTCTTCAATGGATTAGACCTTTCGGAACATTCAATACAAGTTGTTTTGGATGGTTTCAAGTCTGATATTCACAAAATAAATGCTGGTGTGCCCCAGGGTTCCGTTCTGTCTCCGATACCCTTTTTGATTTTCATTGATGGTCTCTTGTCTGCTACTTCTAATCCAATATACCACATCGATCAAAGAGTTCCCGGAATTTATTCAGAATATTAAATATACAGGATGAATAACTCGAACTCCAATTTTTTAAAATGCTATTTTTTCATTTTTTTTGTGCCAAAGCAAAAAATGTTGGAAAATACATCAATTTTCAAATTGTATCAGTAATTTTCAATATGTTCACCTATGGCGCGAATAATGGAATTGAGATGGCCGAAGAAAGGATCGTACACTGCACGCAAGTGGCTCTGCTGTATTTTGGCCCATTCCCGGCGAAGTGCTTGTTTGATGTGGTCCAAACTTTGGTATTTTTTAGTGCCAACCTTCGCCTTTAAGATACCCCAGACCGAGAAATCCAACGGATTTGCATCCGGAGAATTTCCAATCCATTGTATCGAAGAAATGAAGTGTAGAACATTGTTTTTTAACCAATCTTGGTTAACGCGCGCTTTGTGAGACGGTGCCGAGTCATGTTGAAATGTCCACGGTCTCCGACCGAAATGATTGTTTGCCCAAGGCTTCAATACTGCCTCTAAGACAGTTTTAATTTTGACGCCACGGTCCAAAAATACGAGCGGAGAGCGGCCATCGGCGGTTATGACGGCCCAAACTATCACCATCGGTGCTGCCTGCTTTCTGGTGGCCGTCCGAAGGTGTAAATTTTCGAAGGACCTCTCTGACAAGTAAACTCGGTCATTTTGTTTGTTGACATATTGCTCGATAACAAATGGCGACTCATCGGAAAAAACCAAATTCGGCAACTCACCACTTTCGTGCAAGCGTAGCAACTGTTTTCTGTTGGGGTGTAAGATCGTGTGCTTTTTGGAACTTCAATGGCTTGAGCCCAAGCTCATTTTTCAGTATGTGTTGCATCCGTTGCAACGATATGTTGAGCTCACGAGCCATTTTTCTTCCACTTCGACGCGGATTTCGCTCAATTCGAGCCTTTACTTTTCGAACCATTTCTGCCGATATTGCTGTTTTTTATGACCACCTTCATGGCGTTTTGCAACGCTGCCAGTATCACGGTAACGAGCTATGGTTCGAGACACAAATGATTTATTCACGTTGAGGTGCTGGAGGGCTCTAACCATAGCTACTTGTGGTTTTCCAGCCAAATATAAAGCAATCACACTATCGCGTTTGAATTCCATCACGGATAAAAATTTTTCAACACAACTGAGACGCAAATCGTTTAAAAGGCTTGTAAATAACAAAATTATCTGTCATGTGTCAAAATTTGAGCTCACTGTCATGAACGGTTTGGAAATTATAGCAGTCTGAAGTTTGTTGCAGTTCGAGTCATTCGGGGTGTACAAGTTTATTCATCTAAATCTATATTGTCCCCTTCAAAGTAATCCCCATCGACTGCAACACACTTATGCCAGCGCTTGATCCAATCCTCGAAACATTTTTTATATTCGGTCTATCAGTGCTTCCTGCGATTTTTCCATTACTTCCTCTCGGCTGCTGAAACGCTTTCCCCATAGTGGTTTTTTAACTCGATTGAACAGAAAGAAGTCACAGGGAGCCAAATGAGGTGAATTCGCTGGCTGTTGGATGGTATTTGTTGCATTTTTCGTCAAAAAATTACGAATAATGATGGCACTGTGCGACGGTGCGTTATCATGGTGCAAAATCCACGAGTTTTCTGCCCACAATTCTGGTCTCTTTCGGCGAATTGCTTCACGCAAGTCGCAAACGTCTCATAACGCCCAAATAATACTCTTTGTTTACTGTCTGGCAAAAATTCATGATGTACTACTCCGTTGTAATCCATGAAAACCGTGAGCATTGCCTTCTTTTTTGACTGAAAACGACGTGGTTTTTTTGGTCTCGGCTCATTTGGTGAACGCCATTCACTTGCCTGATGTCTGGATTGCGTGTCGTACTCATAAACCCACGTCTCGTCCCCAATAATGATCATTTTGATGAATGTGGGATCGGATTCAGCCTCGCAAATCATCTCTTTTGCGACATCAACACGGTCTCTTTTTTGGACGAAATTGAGGTCTTTTGGCACCAACTTTGCTGCTAGACGACGGAAACCCAAATCATTAACCAAAATGTCTTGGACGGATCCATAGGCAATGCTGAAATCCTCCGCTATCTCTCTGATGGTTAATTTGCGGTTATTGATCAACATCTATTTTAGTTCATCAATGTTTTCGGTGGTTTTTGATGTCGATGGTCTGCCACTGCGTTCATCATCTTCGATTGACTCACCACCACTTTTGAGCCGCTCGTGCTATTGGTAAATGACCGTTCTCTTGAGAGAATCGTTGCCGAAACTCTGTTCCAACCTTTCCAACGTTCGGGCACCGTTAAATCTGTTTTTTATGCAAAATTTAATACAAGTTCCTTGTTGCAAATTTAAATCCAATTCTAAAATTGTAAAAAATCCCTAACACACACAGAGATAGATGTACTCTTGGCTACGTAACTTTTGCAAATATCAAGCTATGACGCTAAGATTTAGAGGGAATGTCAACAACAGATTTACCAACTTAACAAAAAAAAACAGAACTCAAATCGGAACAATCTAAGCGCCACACGGTGGTGTCCCCCGGGAACTTTTTGATCAAGGTGGTGTTCCTTTGCTGATGACAGTACTCTCTGCTTTTCATATTCGTTCCCGGACTCACGTCCCTGCTCTTCGGCTGTAGAACGGCAACAGCAGCGTATGTTAAGCTCATTAAATTCCGATATTAACAGCATAACCAATTGGGGAACTATCAACCGAGTGGAATTTAATGCTTCCAAAACTCAATGCTGTCTGCTGTCATTAAAGCGAAATTCAAATACCCAGCCATTATCCATGAATGGCACTTGCATTGTCGAAACCGATAAACTTTCCACTCTCGTTATGTGTGTCAGTGACAACTTACGTTGGAATGACCACATATTCGATGTTTTCAAAAATACTGGAAATGCCTAGGTTTCCTCAAGCGATGTAAGAAATATTTTAACCCCTCTGATCTGGCCACAATATACAAGGCGTTTATCCGCCCAAAATTGTAGTACAATGCACACATCTGGTTAGGTGCTCCTAAATCATCCCTGCACCTTCTAGATAGGATTCAAAACCGTGATACTAATATCAGTCAATCAATTGAAACCCTCGAACACCGACGTAATGTCTCCTGTCTCACTTTGTTTTATCGCTATTTCCACCACCGGTGCTCCATTGAAATCGACAGTAGCATTTGGCCCATTCAAACTTTCAACCGTAACACCAGTTTCGCTATGAATGCTCATCAGTATACCCTCAAGCACATTCTCGGAGTTACTCTAAAATATCGTGATTCTTTCCTAAGACGTACAACTCGCCTGGTCGTTATTACTTACAGACATTTAAAAACAATGTACATCGGTACCTGTCTTTTCTGTTCTTCACAGTGCTTGTTGGAAAACCATTAATGCTTCTATATGCGGCTTGATTGTAAGGAGCCTTAATGATTTTGGACAGTTTCCATAGATGAATAGGCCGTAATCAATCTTGCTTAGAAATATAGATTTTACAATTGAACAAAGAGTATTGATATGTGTATTACATTTCTTACTGTATTATATTAGTTCTCGCAGCTAGGCTTATTGTTAAATATTAGCCCTAAGATGCTTAAATTTTGTACGGTTTCTATATTTAAGTCATTGAAGTTTAACGTTAAACCACTACACTGCGGCTGAGTCTTACATTTATGTAATGATAATTTGGCACCTTAAACATTGAACCATTTTAGTACGTCTTTGGCTGTATTCGTTAGTAGGATTTTAGTTTCAACTTGATCCGTGTGTTTACACACTATGTATAAATCATCTGCATAAATACAAGATCAATAAGTTTATGTTTCAGTATAATTTTACTTATATCATCGAAAGCACTACCTGTTTACGAATATAGTTTTAATTTCATTTGTTGTAAAAAAATAATTATTCAATTTAATTTTACTTTGCATTGTAACTTAAAATGTATATGAGATTATGTTGTGACTCACTGTATATGTAATGTATCGAATGAATGCTCGCGATATCAATTTAATTATAAATTTTGTACTGATCATTCGATACATGTACAGTTGAATTGAATTACAGATCACACAGCAGCACTCACTCATGCACTCGTTACACGGCTCGCATCATAATCCCTTTTCGCTCTTTGTTAATAGAGAACAATCTTAAAATTCGTAAATGTGCGTGGGTTGCGTGAAAGTTGATGGTCGTTGCAGTGACACTCTCGTTCACTTGGATTTAGATCACCAAAAGGGTAACTAATAAATTGTTAATTTCTTTCGCTTTTTTTGTTTTGTTTTCCTTCCTTTGGTTCGTTATTGAATAACAAAACACCACCAATAGTAGCCTTGGGGAATTCCATTAAATAGCGGGTGGGATGAAGACAACCATTATTAAACAATTTTCGGGCCAATGTGCCATGCTTTGAGTTTATTTAACACCATCTTATGCCTATCTTATCAAAAGCTTTTTCGAAGTCAAGAGAGAGGATTGTGACGATGATTACGAGCTGAAAGGGCATTCGAAATAAAGAAGTCAAAATGGAGAAGTGCATCAGTGCAACCGTTTTTTGGTTGAAAAGCCACTTGATTGGAGCTTAATATTGTAGCTTTTTTTGATTCAATAAACCAAAGTAGTCTTTTGGCAACAATTTTCTCTAGAACCTTTAACATACAGGTAATAATTGATATCGGGCGGTATCCGTTGACATTATTTAAGCATTTGTTAGGCTTATGGAGAGGCAGTAAGAGGAGCTTCTCAGCATTGGTCAATGAAATCACTATAAATTTAGGGCTGTCCGGAAAAGAGTTATTTTTAAATTCAAGAGCAGATTTTACTGCGACTCTATGTATATAATTTCACTCACAAACAGGTCGAGAAATAAGACAAAAATAGGACTTTTGGTTGGCTGAAAGAACCAGTACGCATCGAAAAAATCAGAGAGAAACACAATCAGCTGAAAGATGTAGCCAAGTCGAGTGTTAGTCGGTGACTGAAATTACAATTTAAAAATTAATACAAATGGTGAAAAAAAAGAAATATAAAAAAAATAAAACATAACTTAAAAGAAAATTAATCTATATACAATATAGAAAGCATTAATAATTTTTTTTTACGAACTTAACTAACTTATTTTTAAACACAACAAATTTTGATTTAGATTTAATTTCACTTGGAAGACTTATAAAAAAACTTCCATCCCCCATACATAATGGCACACTGAGCTCTGTTGCCGTCACATCTATTGGGCCTCTTGTTCTTGACATTAATTAAATCGTATGGTTGAATATAACGTACATTTACAATATTAATTTCTCAGTACTCGGGTAACATTTTATTATTAATTTTAAATATAAAAGTCAATGCACTGATAATTAATAGCTGTTCTATTGTTATAAACTGCAGAGCATCTAGCATTATTTTAACCGCATAGCTATTGTTTCAGATTCGACGAATTGTGGAGCGAACGATCAAAGAAAAGTTAAACATGCGAAAGAATTTTCGCTACCACAAACGAAAAAAAATAAAACTGCGAGTCAAACTTCAGATTCACTTTACAAATTTATTTCACCTTACTTCTGCGAGTACAATTCACGAGTGTCTCGGCTAAAACGATTTTGCCACCATCTAACCCACCCATGCACACGCACTATGCATTGTGCGTGGTAATTACAACAACAATATGATAATGAGGTGATGGGTGGTGCGATCTATGGTTCGATCTGCATTCTGTTGCACTGTTGTTGTAGAACCAACCAAACAAGAAATTAATAAATACATACAGTTTGATATGCAAGAAATACAGTGAGTCAGAGAAAAGATAACATTAACAAATAATAACTTGATTGTGAACAATTAATACATAAAGAATATAACAATATAATAATATAACAACATAATAACAAATTTATGGTTGGCTATGTCTTGAACAGCTATATTCGGCAAAAATTGAAACCGATCTTTTATTCCCTGCTAACAGGCATATAGAAGTGTCGAGTTAAAATGTGGTAAAATAATGGGAACCTTTTTTGGATCTTACAACATATATGTAGGTGTGCGAAATGTGGGAGCGAGAAACTAGTCGACGTCCTAGAAGAAGCATTGGTAATGTAAAGCAGATCCAGCGAAGCGAAGTAAGTTCTTTTTTTTCACATTTTGTTCAACATTTTTAATTGTTCTTTTGTTCATTCATTCAAATATTCAACAACTTTGTTATAAAGTGAATTATAAAAACAATCATACAAATAGAACAGCGGTTTTCTTTAACTCGGATCCTACAATTTCTTGGGGGCCCAACCGTGATCTGTATAAAAAAAAAAAAAAAAAACAGAAGATTGTCTAATCGACAACGCCAAGACTGTTACGATTAGTTCTCCTCTCTGATGGAAGATACGCTTCGCGCGCTTACGACTAATCAGTTACGTGCATTGTGCAAGAAACATTTGTTGGCAAGTCACTATAGACTTAAAAGTGAACTAGTGGATATACTAGTTAAAGACAAAATTAATGAGCAGGACATAGTGGAATCAAGTGACAAAACATCTGCGGACGAAGACAGTCAAGACAGCCAAAACGAGGAACAGCAGAAACCGGGGCATAGTAGCAATACAACCTGCATGGATTCCAAAACGTGTAAGGAACATCTCACCATGACGAAAAATTTTAGTTTCACGGACATAGAAGATTCATTGGAAGTCTTTGAAGGTACCGCTGCGCAGTACATCAACCAAAAGTTTCGAAGATATTTCGACAATATGCCAATGCAACGACGTTCAAAAGTTTATCTAACCTAAACTTTAAAGGAGTAAACTAATAAAAGGAGTTGCAAAACTATTCGTCGAGGCTACACCAGAAATCAGCAATTACAAAACATCTCTCATCTCAAATCTGAATTCTGCACCCCACGCGCAAATATCGAAGTGCATAATATGCTGAGGACGCGGAAAAAACCCGATCAAGAAACTTACCTAGAACATGTGTATAAGATGCAGCAAATAGCAAACAAAGGAAATATTGACGAGTTGTCTGTAATCTCGTATATCGTAGCTGGTATAAAAGATGATCCACATCGTAAGCCAATTTTATTCGAAGCAAAAACGGTAAAAGAGTTAAAGGAAAAACTAAAAGTTCAAGAGGTTATTCAGGAAAGTTCACGAATCAGCAAACCACCACCTCAAACATCAACAAAAGAGAACAGCCATCAATTACAAAAACAACAGCAATGGTGTCAAAATTGTGGTGGACGCTCACACAAGGCAGAAGTTTGTCCATATAAGGAGAAAGGTACTCGCTACTTTCGATGCAACAATTTTGGACACATCGGCAGGAATTGTCCAAACAATTTTACTCCAAGCAATACAAGTCTCATGTGTTAAGCAATTTAAAAGCCAAGAGTTGATTCGATCCCAAGATATGCACGCCACAGTAAAGATCGATAACGTGAGAGTGACGTCACCATAATGAAGCACAGCGTTTACGGTCATCTTGAACCCCCTTCTGAGTTACTTCAGCCCGGAATAGTTGTACGAGGATTTGGTCACAATCCTAACTTGACTTTATGAACCTTTTCAACGATCATATCGATTAACTGCTACAAGTTCGAAGTAAATTGACATGTCGTACCAGATGTTTGAATGTCAGTGGATATAATAACTGTCAAGGACCTGCTATCTCTCGCTAATCTTTCCGTGGATAGAGGAGTTGTTAAAATTGAACGCATTGACAATTTCCTATGCAAGAACTACCGTGTCATAATGAAGCCGACGTCATCAGCATCGAGTTGTCAGAACCTCAATACGAAATTGATGAAAGAAAGTCCCAAAGAACTGAATGAAATTAATTTTTTGATTGCAAATTACAGACCCATAAAGCCACCCACAGCAGCCATAGAAATGCGCATCGATCTAATGGACGACATTCCAGTGTATCAGCCACCGCGACGTCCCCCCTCGAGAAAGACATTGTACGTAAGCAGGTGATCAAATAATACGTCCCAGTAAGTCCGATTACGCAAGCCCAATTGCCCTCTCTGCGAAAGAAGATGGCAGTCATCGATTATGCGTCAACTATCGAAGGCTTAATGCGAAGGTTATACGAGATAGATGCCCTTAATAGAAGATTTATTAGATTCGCTGAGTACTGCGAAAGTTTTTCCGACTCTAGATCTACATAATTGGTTTTTCTACGTGGATGTTGCTCCCGCCAGTCGCCGATACACGTCTTTTGTTACTCCGGATGGCCAATTTGGGTTCCTGAAAGCACTATTTGGCCTTTGCAACTCGCCTTCAGTGTTTCAACGATACGTGAATGTACGTCGAGGAGCTAATTCGGTCGAAGCTGATTAGTATTTGCGTAGGTGATATTATTATTCCCACAGTAGACGAAAGAAGCAACATTGCAACGATCCGCAGGGTGTTTGAAATCGCAAGCAAAAACGGAATCAAATTTAAATGGGAAAAGTTTAATTCCTGCAGAGGAGAATAAGTTATCTTGGGCATATTATTAGTGAAGGAACCGTAGTACAAAGGTTCCTAGGGCTTACCAGTTATTTTCGTAAGTTTATTAAAGATTTTTCATTAATTGCTAAACCATTGCAGGAACTTACGAGGCAGGATACCAAATTTGAATTCGGCCACAGACAAAGAAACCCATTTCGAAGCTTGAAAAATATTATGTGCAACGAGCAGGTACTGAAAATCTTCAACGCTACTTTTGAAACAGAGCTTCATGCAAAAGCGCCCAGACAACCAGCAATTTCATACGGTTTTCTATTTTAGTTTTCAAACCAATGATGCCGAGGAACGGTATTCTAGTTATGAGCTTGAAATTCTGGCAGTAGTCCGATCACTTAAGAGGCTAAGACATTATCTCTTCGGGAAAAAATTTACTATCTTTACGGACTGTAAAGCCTTTGAAATGACAATGCGAAAACGGGATATGAATGCTCGGATTGTTCGCTAAGCGATGGTAATTGATGAGTTTCAGTGTCCAGTCAAGCATCGAAGAGGTTCGGCCATGCATCATGTCGATGCTCTTAGTCGATGCCCAGCAGTGTTCGTAGTGGAAGATGGAATTATTGCGAGGATTCGCAATGCACAACGAAAAGACGACCAGTGCAGTATTCTGATTGATATCCTAGCTAAAGAGGACCGTTTCCGAGATTATGTTCTGAGGACCGGTATTTTGTACAAATATTACGAGGGCGACTATTATCTTGTACTTCCGAAATCATCAGGAAGGTCATATGAACGGTCATATCAGCGCTAAACAGGTGGAAAAGATAGTCAGCAGGGATTATTATATTCCAAAACTTGCAGAAAAGGTAATTACAGTCATTAAAAATTTTATAAATTGTATATTAGCTGACCGAAAACTCGGAAACAAGAAGGTATTTTAAATCCCATCGAAAAGCCCGCCGTGCACCTTCATACCTTTCACGTGCACCATTTGGGTCCATGGAAACGGGCAACCGTATACAGCGTAGGCGACTTAGTTGGTCCTTATGAGGTGGTTTAGGCCAAAAGGAAAGATCGGTACGATTTGGTAAAGGTAGGGAATCACGAAGGCCTCCGACATACATCGTCTGCAGCTGATTCGATGAAGCCATGGATCGAAAGTGACACTATTTCCGAATCATCGGAGGCCGATTATGAAATCAGGATGGCCAACATGTAGGCGTGCGAAATGTGGAAGCGAGAAACTAGTCGATGAATAGACGTCCTAGGAGAAGCATCGGCAATGTAAAGCAGATCAAGCGAAGCGAAGTGAAGTTTTTTTTTTTTTCTTTTCACTTTGTTCAACATTTTTAATTGTTCTTTTGTTCTGTTCTTAAAAATATTCAACTACTTTGTTATATTTAGGAGTGAATTATGAAAACCATTATACAAATAGAACAGAGTGTTTTTCTTTAACTTGGATCTTACATATATGTGGGATTTTAATCCCAATGAAAACACTATCGACTTTTTATTGCTATACTTTATATTTATTTAAAGGGAAAAGACAAAAAGCGACCGGCCAGCACAATGGTTCAAATAAGACTCAAATACTACTCTACTTGCTTGCTGAATTATTAAAAAGGTAACGGTCTACTCTGGGTTATTTGTCTCGATCTGTGTGTTTATTCGTTGGTCGCGGTGTCGTCGGTCCATCTGTCGTGTGCTTGCTCTATGTATACACGCACCGTTCAGTCGGATGTTCTCTTGTGTTTTTTGTTGTATTTCGTGTGGTCTTCGTTCCGTTTGGCGACGGATGATTTTACTATTCTGTTGTCTTTTGGGTATGAATTGTATGCGTCTTCAACGTAGTTATGTGTGTGTGTTATGTATAAGTTTGTCGAACATTCAGTAGGGTATCTCCGCGTCGGTTTGGCTACCTATCCCACATATATGTATAACAAACATGCTCCTTAAACTTCAAATTAGAATCTAGCATCACACCAAAGCATTTAATACTTCTCACACATTCAATAATCCCTCCATCAATTCTTACATTCATAAGCGAAGGATCAATAATTTTTGCATACATTTTGTCTTTTTTACATTCAATTTTCTTCAGCTTCTCATCAATACTCTCAACATTCTTACAACTTATGTAGATCAAAATATCATTAGCAAACAAAATTATCTTACAAAATTTAACAAAATATTTAATGTAATTAATAAATAGAAGAAAAAGAATAACTCCCAATACCAAACCTTGTGGCCCACCTAGTTCTACATTCAACGAACTCGACAACACCTCATTTACTTTATTCTTTGAGACATAGATGTGATGCGACAATCGTTATCTTCAAAATTCTGATTACTGGTTTTCTCTTTTATCCTTGGTGCTGGTATTGGTATGGCTGGGCTTAAAGTACGGCTTCTCCACCATTTTATTAGGACAGCGACAAGGAATGCGATCAGTAATAAATATTCTGTGGATCCAAATTAGAGTACTGGTATGTTCTGTGCGTCTTTATATCGCTCAATATACTCTCCTGCCTTTTTTGAATCTGAATCGAATGCTCCAGCCTTGAAATTTCCAATGAAATGTCAGTTTGTAGTTTGGGTATTGGTTCCCGCTTGTAGTGTAGTGTTGTTAATTGATCCGATAAGTTGTGTGATTGAAAAAATTACGAGTTTATCATGCTAGTGCTTCCCAATAACTATCATCATTTGAACTTTAATGATGCAGTTTGATGATACATAAATGTATTATGCCACTACCTTTTAGTATTTTTGGTATTGGATTAAAGTTGCAAATAATATTAACAGTTGTTTCCTTTGGCACGCTGATAATCCAAGTATTTGACTGATGCATTTCTATCCAGTATGTTATTGGTGGCATGGAGTGAGTTAAACATGTCTCTGACAACTGCTGATTGTAATGTAGAATGCTCATTTCACAAGAGCTCGCTGCCGCGCCAGATATATAAATCGGGTGCTGAACGTTGCACCAATACCGTGTGGTGATTGAAGCTGGCAAGCTTCAAATTAGTTTTTATTTATAGGATAATAGTTACTTCCCTCAATATTCACCAATAAGTAGTCGGAAGAGGGTATGATATAGGTAAAGTTTCCATTGTGCCAAGTAGGTACTGGCAAGACTCTGCATACATAATAATGTTGCGTAAAGTAACTCGTCCTCTTGACTGGAGACTCTTATAAAATTGCAGATTAGATTCCAGCTGCCTCTCGCCAGGTATCATCAATGAACACGGAAGGTGTTCGTGTATCCGAGTCAATTCGTTCTTCAACGGTTGTACAGTCAATATAAGTGCATGTATTGTTCCACTGCGTGTTGACAACACAGTATTGAGTAAAATGTTCTGAGTGTTTTGATAATTTATCATTATCAGTAGTGTATTTAGAGTAGTGGACGACAGCTGTTCATATGGATTGTACTTGTCCATCTTCTCACAGAGTTGATTTAATACTCCATTCAGTTGGTTAAGTTGTCTTTTAGTAAATGACTGTTCTTCTTTAAATACGTTTAACGTTGAATCAATGATTGTGGTTTGATTTTTCATTAACAGAATCATATGGTCTTCATTTTCTTTCACGCGATCTATTGCTTCTTCATATCGTTATGCAAATCTTTGGTCTGAAATGGAAAGTTCTTCGAACGTCAAGAACGTATCTCCGATTACTCATTTTAAGTGGTATTTTGTAGACTTTACCGCACCAAAGCCCCCCGAAGTGTGGTGATGCAGTAGGTATAAAATGCCACTGAATTCCACCCAAAACAAGTTTTCTTGATGCAATTTCTGCAGACTGTCTTATAGCATTCTTTATTTGGTGCTGAATTTCCTTGTTGGCGCCAATAAACGTAGTTCTGCTACCGCTATAGAAGTGTGAACACGTTCCTCTTCTTGATGTAAACCTTCTACTATGAAAGCTTCAGACCTGAGATCACTCACTACTTCTATGTGAACGGCCTTGGTCGACAAACAGACAAATATAGCGATGTAAGCCTTCGTTGTTCTATTATATTTCCACGTCCTTTGGAAACTAACAACTGGATTGGTCCAGCATAATCGACTCCAGAATTTGTAAAGGGTTTAGACGGAGTTACTCGTGGGGACGGTAACATTCTCATTAATTGAGTTTTATTTTGTGCATTGAATCGATGACATCTTACACAATTATGGATAACCTGTCGTATTATCCGTTTTACTTGAATGACCCAATAAAATTGTCGGAAGATTGATAACATTAGCCGAATGCCTCCATGTAAGGTTCATTTGTGTATGTTTTCAATTAATAATTTTGTAAACCTCACGTTGTGCGGCAAAATGCATGGATGTTTTTCAGCATCTGATGTCATTGCATGCTCCAGACGTCCTTCCACAACCAGACGATTGTCTTTATCTAAGTAGGGGTTCAATGACAGAAGTTTACTTTTTCGGTTAACCCATTTAGGACCACTAATATATACAGGTTGTCCCCTAATTCGATGACGATAATTTGGGAAATGATTCCTGGGCATATTCTAAGAAAAAAATCGTTCTACAGTAACGGTCTATCTCCAATGTTGACATCATTTATCGAGGATTTAAGAAAAGGCTTACTTTGGTGTGCCCTGACCCATGTTAACGGAAATTGCTTTGTTAGTACTAATAGTAAAAACTTCGTGTAGGACTTTATTTTTAGAAGAAATACCCACCATTATAACGGCTTTGAAATAAAGTTGATATCTTGTTTGAGTCTTTAGATATTCAATTTCTAAGCCTGTTCCATTTTTATTGCCCATGCTAATTTCCGATTTTAGGCCCATTTTTTTCAGAAAATGCCTAATTAACATAACGTTTTACTATTTTTTTCTTATGAAAGCAACAATAATAAAAAAAATATCATCAATGTGTTTGCAGAAAAACCCACAGATTTTCTGATACTTGGAAAAACCTGCAACAGGTAAAATAAGGAATTTATGATTTTCTACCAACGTTTCTAACAACAGTTGACAATACATATTCGTAAGAGTGGTTTTCCACGAATTACTAATTTTCCAATATTTTTTTAAAATTGCACAGTTATTAAAGAGTTTTAAAGCGTGCTTTTTTATTTGACTACCTGTCAAAAGTTCTCAGAAGAGTTGGGTTTAGGGTATGAAGGTCTATTTGGAAAATATATCTTACAGAAATGGTATAAAAGATTAGGAAAAAAAATTAATTCATCAGTTTCATTGTTTACGCTAAGGTTAAAGTTGTTTAGAAACGGTGTTTGAAATGTCAGCATTTACACATAAAGAATACGATTGGAAGTTCAACTAGTGCGCGACAAAGATACCATGAACTTTATCCTAACCGACGACTTCCTAATAAAAGAGTATTTATAAATACGTATCGAAAGCTTCGAGAAACGGGATCAGTTTCGAATACACGACCGAAGGCGGGACCTCCACAAGTAAGAAGGATTTCGGCTGATGAAAAAATACTGGATGCTGTTACAACTGATCCATTAATCAGCATCAGACGCTTAGCTTAGCAATTCAATGTTTCCAGGCATAAAATTGCTAATGTACTGCATGGAGAAAATCTTTATCCATATCACCATACACCTGTACAAGAACTGCTTCCCAATGATTTGGAAAAGAGATTTGAGTTTTCTAACTGGTTGCTGGAGCTGAGCTTGGGTAACAACCAGTTTATTAGCAAAATTCAAATTTTCAAAATCTTCATACGTGGGCTGCGGACAATCTACATGCAATGGGACATAAATCATTTCAATACAAATTCAGCGTCAATATGTGAGCAGGTATACTTGGAAACAAGTTAATCGGCCCCTTCAAACTACCACCTAGGCTGAATTCTACAAACTATCTGGAGTTTTCGCGAAATAATTTACCAGAGCTATTGGAGGATATTCAACTGATTCAACTAGCTTCATCAAATTTTCAACAAGACGGTGCTCCAGCCCACTATGGTCGTGAGGTTAAGAATTCGAATCCAACGGTAACCGTTCGATAGGAAGAAATGGACCAGTTCACTGGCCCGCGAAGAACGAAATAGCAACTTTAATTGAATTGGAAGATGGTATTCTCGAAGCGTCATCAAAAGTGAGGCAGCAGTTAGCATTAATAAACATTCGCAGTGCAATCCAAAAACGGGCTCTGGCATGTATGTGGGTGGCCGTGGCTCAAGTGGTAGTGGACTGGCTTCCAAATCGGAAAGTTCGGTGTTCGAATTCCAGCCTCGCCCTAGCTAGCAGATACCACAGAGATTAGTACTGAGCGCACACGCCATATTTTGGGCAATATTCTGCATATGAAAAAGTTATTCTGCCACTGGGTGCCGCGCATGCTCACTCCTGATCAAAAACACGAACGCGAGAGCACTTCTAAAGAGTGTTTGGACTTGCTGATGCGGAATCGGACGGATTTTTGACGTCGATTGGTAATTGTTGATGAAACTTGGAATCTTTTCTGAGATTATCATGGCATACTCTTCGTGGACTACCTCGAAAAAGGAAAAACCATCAACAGCGAATATTACTGTGCATTATTGGAGCGATTGAAGGCCGAAATCGCTGCAAAACGGCCTCATATGAAGCGAAAAAAAATTTTGTTTTTGCAAGACAATGCGCCGGCGCACAAGAGCATCGCAACCACGGCTAAAATCAATGACTTACGGCTCCAATTGCTGTCGCATCCACCGTATTCGCCCGATTTGGCTCCCTCGGACTATTATCTCTTCCCAAACTCAAAAGATGGCTCATCAATAAAAAATTCAGCTCACACGAGGAAATATCGACGCCACGGAGGAGTATTTTGCAGACCTTCCGGAAAATTACTTTTCGGACGGGATCAAGAAAAGGGAAACTAAAAGGGGACTATACTGAATAATATAAAACATTTAAAAAAAAAATTGTTTAATTCCCAAGGAGGTTACTTTTCATCCCACCTAGTAAATACAGTTGTGCTTTTACAAACTCTGCCCGTCTTCTCCAATTTTCGGGATTCCTCTCAATAGTGTCCAAAATTATCTAATCGCGCAGTGGATGGTAGAGATGAAGTTGAACTGCGTCCTCGAACAGATTGCATTTTGCACTTGTTGACGCTTATGAGACTCCGAACCAATTCGGACCTAAAATCCAGCTGCGATATTGGTTTTTCGTTGTACACCATTCTGTGCAGCTTCCAGGCATTCACTACTGCAGAGTCTATCGTATTGATATATAATGGCCACCACCATTCTTTACCACCAATATTTATACAGTAGTTTGCAACTGCATTATCGTGCAAGTCAACACCCCCCATATATTTATTGTACATTGCGATCATATATGGTTGTGTTATCGAGATTTCTCTCCCTTCCCTACGATAATATCGTTTTACGATAACATTTGGCTGAGCAGACTCGCAATTGGTTGCCACTGTAACAACGGAATTGTCATTCCAACGTAACACACTTATTTCATTCGCATGATCATAACAGGAATCGATTATACCACGCTGTTTTTTGCTTATTGATTTGCTGGTTTCTAGTGGGCATTTCAGGATTCTTTTTTCACGAACAGTGTCGGTAGCAAAATATCCTTCATTTCTCAAATGAACCAATTGGCTAAAGCTTGTAAAAATTATCAAAATATATCTTGTGGGAATTTGAATTTTATACAACTTTTAAAAGATCTATGACAACTTGCCCACCTAGACCGATTTCCCTTTTGGTATTAATAACACTTTTCCCACCGTATGGTATGAACTGATACAAGTATCCATCGCTTGACGTCAGGCACCACATCTTGAACCCAAAGCGTACCGGCTTTCCTTTTAGGAACATTTTCGCTGAATGACGTCCAAAGTAGGGGACCATTTGTTCATCTATTGACAAATGATGTGAAAAGATACCGTACTTTAAAAAATTGATATTCAAAAGGTCAAACAGCGGACGCAATTTCGCAAATTTGTCTTCCTTTTTCAACTGATTATTATCTGCCACGTGCATATTTCGCTTGATCTCAAAAAATCTGTTTCTAGACATTGAAGTTTTTACAATTTGAACCCCTTTATCCTCATTAGATGACCAGTAAAGTTTTACTTGTGTGAGAGTGTGATATCCGCTTAAAATCAGTATTCCAAGAAAAATTTCCAGGTCGCTTTGATCCAAGCCAAACATAGGACAATTCTTATCTCTTGAATATTTTATGGAGTTCGTAATAATACACTCCATAACATTTTCGACGAACATTTGCCTAAAGAAATGAAGTACTGACTTTCCACGTAGATCTTCAACAATTTTCTTCGTGTTAACCCCCTCATATGATATAGCACTGGTCTCACAGTCAACCGGTGTTTTACACCAACTAACAGCATCAACTCTTGATGATTTGCTTGATGAAGGTTGAGTAACCTCGTGGTGCATGTTATTTTCCATTTCTATCTCATAACCAGAATGCACTATTTCAAATGTTCCCGCCAAATCCGAGGGCAAATTTCCCGTTCCACCTATAACATCATCATCAAAGTTTTCTTCGTCTGTTAGATCATCGACTTCGGGTGGTATGTAACAAATGTTTATTTCCTCATCCAGATCAATGTCTTCAACCATTGCTTCAAGTTCTTTCAGAGTCAAAGGCCTTTTGAAATCATCCCGATATTTTATGTTACTCTAAAATAATTATTAACATCAAAACCTACTGTATTATAAATGTTTGTCAATAATACATATATTATTGCACATACCATTTTATAAAATTTTTGCAAGCTTCTCAGATAAAATTTAACCTTTTCAAGCTTTCCGTATACCACAATGACACTGCGCTTGCACTACCAAGCAACAAAGCAAAAAATATAAATTAATAACTAACCTCCGTTGGCATAAACCTTTCAAGCGGAAATATTTTTCACAGATTACTAAAGCTTCGCCGTTTGTCCCAATGTTGCGTTTTCGCAACGTTACCAAACCAAGCCGATTAAAAGTACTTGGGGAATAAATTTTAAAAAGGATCAGATATTCGCAAATGCAATAGAATTAAAAGTACATCAGAAATTTTAGCACATAAGTTTGAAAACCATTTTTTTGTCTCAATGTTGCGTTAACACAGCCATGGGAATAAATGCGTTAAGCGGTTTTCCATTTCTTAAGCATGACAGTTCTTCGGGAAACACTCTTGCTTGAATGGAGCATAGCAGCACCTTGCGGGCGTTCTCCAAGTCGTCTACGCTCAAATCTCCAATTTGCCTCGATTTTCCTTTTCGGCAATTTTTTGCAAATCTTATGCATTATGCAACTACCTCTAACTGTTTGGCATAGCACGAGAATCTTTCAGTTAAATTGTTAATTGTGTGCAATGCTAGATTCAAAACGTGCTTTGTTCTGGAATCTTCACAGCATGTACCTCTTGCTTTGGCCACTTAATATGATCAAGCTGCAGCCACTGTTGACCATTCCACCACAATTGGTTGTTTTCCATTTGTTCTGGTAAACACCCTCTAGAGGCAGAATCCGCAGGGTTATCGAATGGCGTAATACGCCTCCATGAAGTTTGTTTAGTTACTTCTTGTATTCCCCACACTCTTTTCGCGACAAATGTCTTACAGGTTGATGGACTTGAGAGCCAAATATCTTTAGTATTTCTGCCATCTATGCTCCACAAAGTTCTAATTTGGGAAGAGGAAGTTTTCTCCGGATTGGAGCCACCTTTGTTTTTGCTGTCAACAAAGTTGTAGTGTAAGATCCATTTCTTTGAGCAACTCTTGAGTATACTACTGCCGCATATGCTGCTTTTCTGAGGCATCACAGAATTCATTAAGTTCAAATTTTTGGTTTGTCGTTACTTTAATCCATCTAGGGATCCTAACGTCCTCCAGAGTCACAAGATTGTCCTTAATTTTGTTCATTGACTTCTCAATTCAGCTAAAAGCGGTTCATCCCATTCCACATCCGATATCCAAATTTGTGGCATTAGAATTTTTGCACATACTGTCACTGGTGCTAGCCATCCCAGTGGGTCATATAATTTGGCTATTTCAGACAAAGTTTTTTGAGTTGATTAAATTTTATACTTTTGGCCGCTTCGGATAATAGTTGCCTTATAAGATTCTAAATGTAGTACAAATTTAGGTGGGAATCGTGGTCTCGATTTTTTTTTATGGGCGCGCGCTCAAGGGCTTTTTGTACCCTTAAAATGCTCGTACACAGCGTAGGCGAAAATTGTACTTCAACGTTGTTTTTACCAGTTCTTGCATTCGAACCGCCTAATCCATTTACCTTAACAAGGACTGTTTGTTTCTTGAGTCTCAATAACTGCACGACAGATTACGTAGGCAATAATCCAAGAGTGAATGCCACAATGATGTCTAAAGGGTTGGCAGAAAGATCAGATTCAATTGTGCATCCATTGCCAAAGATTGGCTAATTTACTACGCCCTAAGACAACTACACGCACCACCCCAAGGCCCGGACTTGAACGTCATAGAACATGTATGGGAGATTCTGGAACGCAAGATAAGAAGATATACCACAAGTAGTGCCCCAACCCTAAAACAGAAGCTCCAAGAAGAGTAGCAAGCCATAACAGCTAATGAATTAAATAATTTAGTTGCTTCAATGCCCAGACGCTTGCAGACAGTTCTAGATGCACATGGTGGACCTACAAAATATTAAATTTATCATTTACAATAGTTTTATCTTTAAAAAAAAAAAAAAAAAAAAGAATTTAACACTCAAGTGGGTATGATACACTATAATGCCAAAGCATGTGTTAAGTTTTTCGGAAAATGGGATAGAGAGAGGAAGAAAGATGTTTGGGCTCAGTGGTTATTTTGCTCCATGGGTGGCATCCAACATTTAATGGGGAGACTAAATTATTAGTGTAAATTGACTTGATGTTGTATTTAAGGCAACCATTCGCCTCATGAAAAAAAGTCATTCGGCTATGGCTGGTATTGAACCCCGAACCATCCGATTAGGCTGGATTAAAGATGTTTATGTTAGTTAATATGCCGTATGTAGGCTTTTGCCAATATTTATTTTTCGTTTTTTTGTGAATCACTTGTTAAGTTTTTGTTAAATTCCTTTTTTTATAGTGTATTATTACTAAAAAAGAGATTTGAAACAAAACTGTATCATTAGATTTTTCATAATGCTTTTGAGCTCGTTAGGTTACAAGAATGGTGGTCATACGTAGACTTTTGTCGCTCACTGTATATTTATATATTATTTATATATATTCGTTTTAGTATTGTTTGTTTTTCTAGTCTCTTCGTGTAAATAATGTCAATCTGGTACTATAAATATAAATTGTGCGGTTGCAATTTCTATAACCCACAATTTTAAGAGGTATAATACATTACGTGAAGTCTGAACTGTTTTTCAACTCCTTTATCGTGTAATATGTGCACTGTTTCGCCAATATTGTACGTTAATTTATGTGCCCGGAGGTTCCCATCAATTACTCTTGCGCCATCTGTTTTTCTTAACGGCAATTTATCTATACTGCAATCTACAAAAGAAAAATAAATATTGTGTCTTGCATTAGGAATAACAAATGCACTTATTACCTAAAATTAATGTTAATTTCCCACACAAACAGTAATATATATTCAAAGGTTTTTCATCATTGTACTCCTCTTGATCCTTAGAATCAGAACAAACTATACTACGCGAAACAACTTTCGGCATTTTAAAATTCCTATGATATCTCACAATAAAAATATACTTATGTACCAAACAACAAAATCACAGAATGGAGATGACACTTAAGTTTACACTTTCGATTTCAGGAATCAGGTATAAGAAGATCGTAAATTTTCCAATAATTTGTGCCAAATATTTTCCAGGGAATTCATAGTAGAATTTTTATGAATATTTACAAAATTTATTTAGAATACGCCAACTCATAGAGGGTGTTCACACAGCACAGAGTGACTGGATTTAGTCAACGTTTCGTGTTCAGACATAGTTCCGCGAACTCATTTTGTGATATTGACTGTCAGTGTCGGCTAAATGGATTATGGTTTTTTTTGTTTACTTCACGAATTTTATAAAAAAATTAATTAAGTAATGAGAGATAATAGGATAGTGAAAAAACGCAATTGTATATAAAATACATAAAAATTTAAGTGCATGTAGTTTGTTTTTACACTTTTCTCGAGTAACAACCGCTTGACATTTGGAAACATCAATAAGAAATCCGAACATTTTAGAAAAATCTAAAAATCCGGACTAACGTAACATGTCACCTTTCCACTTCCCCCTTCGCATAAAAAAAAAATCCATTCCCATAGGCTCATACGGATAAATTAAAATGTCAATTACAGTACGGCATATGCGAATTGTTTTCGTATAAATTGGACTGCGGATGAAAGTCCTAGTTTTTGCCAAGTGGAGCACTTGAATCGAACCATTTTTATTTTCTAAATGTGAGTAGTTGACAGAAAACACATTCTTTTTCCCTTTTTTACGCTTAAACGATCAAAACTAAAATGAATAAACATGTCACCAATGAAACGATATGGGAAAAAACATCAAGTTTCACCCTCGGTGGAAGCAACGCTTTTTCTTCCCATTCATTAAACAATTTTCCATTCTCTTCAGAACAATCTTTCATGCTTACGCCACTGTGAGAAGGGACTATTTATATGACTAAGGCGTAAATTAAGAATAAATACAAATGAACAAGATTACTGCTTCTTAACTCTTTACACCCTCGAACTAATTAAAACCAAACGTTTTATTTTATAAAGAACCTATTGTCTATGTCGAATCACGAACCAATGCTTGTGTCGACACAAGCAGAAACGATTTTGGAATCCAAGACAAGTGAAATTTGAAGGAAAAAACCGCTGCCGTTTCCGTTCTACAGCCGAAGAGCTGGGACCCGAGTCCGGGAACGAATATGAAAAGCAGAGAGTACTGTCGTCAGCAAAGGAATAAATTGGATTAGAGGTAGCAGACAAGAGATCGTTGATGAAAATCAGAAAGGGTGTCGGAGACAGAACGGAGCCCTGGGGAACACCAGCATTTATTTTGTGAATATCAGACTTGAAACCATCCAAGACAACTGGAACTGAACGTTCCGAAAGGAAATTTTTAATCCATTGAAGAAGAGGGCCATCGATCCCAAAAGCACGCATTTTCGGCAAACGAGCCTGATGCCAAACTTTGTCAAATGCCTTATAAATATCAAGAGCAACTATTTTGCTTTCGCCAGATTGATCGCTTTGGTTCCACTTTTCGGTGAGACATGCCATCAGATCACCAGTGGACCTGTTGCTACGAAAACCGTACTGCTGGTCATTAAGAAGTTTTCGTGTTTCTAGATATTTCATGAGCTGACGGTTTATCAGCGTTTCCATGACCTTGGAAAGAAGGGACTTAAGTGCAATAGGTCTGTAGGAGGAGAGAGAGGAAGATCCGCCTTTTTAAGGGACGGGCTGGACAAATGCTGTTTTCCATCTACTCGGAAAGAGTCCTAAGGAGTAGGATTGATGAAAGAGCTTACGCAGTGGTTTTGCCAGCGAGGAAGAACACCTCTTCAGAAGGGGGGGAGATACACCATCTGGACCAGCGAATTTGTAAATGTTAAAATCTTTAAGTACTCTTGCTACTACACGAGTGCGAAAGTGGATTTGTCCCATTGAAGATACAACGCACTCAAGTGTAGGCGGAGACAAAGCACAATCTGGGAGTGTTGAGCTGGCCGCAAAGTGTGTAGCAAGGAGATTGGCCTTGTCCAAAGAGCTGACAGCTGGAATGTTATTGTAACTGAGCGTTGGGATGGAGGATGAGGCAGAATTTCTAATATTTTTGACGAACGACCAAAAATTTTTACTACCTCTAGGACATTGCAGTATTTTTTTGCCTCCGTTTTTGGTCGTATTGGTATTTTACACGTTTAAGAAAGGCGTTGCAGTCATTTCTAGCTCGTTTAAACTTTTTTCGGGTTTCCTCTGTAGTGCTGGTCTTGAAGGACCAAAAAAGACATTTCTCTAACCTTGATAGTATCTTTACAGCTCGAGTCGTACCATGCCTTTTCTTTTGGTTTGATACTCTTCATCCGATGAGGGATAAAGTTTCTCATTTCAAAGAGAATGGTGTCTGTGATCATATCAGCAACGGCATCCACGTCGTAATCGAGGAAACATAACGACCAGTTAAAATTTCTAAAGAAGCTGTTAAGACTGCCATACGGTTTTTTTAGGAATCTTTTCTCTAACTGTGTGGTCGGTGTACGAGAAATTAGCTGATATGACACAATGGTCCGACGAGCCTAGAGGGGAAAACATATCAACAGTGTACTTATCAGGGTAAGAAGTTAAAAACAAGTCCAGGGTATTGGCGGTATGACTGTCAACGTCTGGTATTCGTGTAGGCTCATTTACACGCTGGGTTAAGTTATTTTCCGCAGCGAAGGTCTCAACACACCATCCTTCGGGTGTTGTCTGTCCAGAATGTCGAAGCCACCCCGAATTGTGTATATTGAAATCGCCCGTAATAATGAATTCAGTATGAGGATACAGGAATACAATTCTTTGAATGGAGTCAGACAGCGCATAAGACTCATTAAACTCATTTAAAGTCGAATTGCTGTCCAATTTGGGGATTCTGCAAATAAATCATTAGTGGATAATTTGCTTACGGATATGGAATTTTAACCACATGAAATTGAATTCCGGATTGGAGCATGGACTACATTGTGGTGGAATTTTGTAAGCCACATCACTACGCACGTAAATGGCGAGACCGCGGTGAGAGAAGAATAATGGCACTAGTTCATAGCCAGGTAGCTACAGATCAGAGTGATCTGAGAGATGTGGGCGGGGGTCTACCTGTGTTTCACTAAGTGCCAACACAGCTGGTCAATATTTGCAGACGTGGACATACGCAGAAAAGTGATTACTTTTTAGCCTGCTTATATTGGCAATATCCACTCTGAATTCCCGAGTGATTATAAAGGAAGACAAACACAAGAAGACGATTAAGAGAAAATTATAAGAGACTACCATGATCGATCACAGGGGCATTACATCTGAAAAGAGAAGTATTTTTACCCAACATGAAAGAAAAAATCGCAAAAACAATAAACAATTGCGATAAATGTAACCTTTTGAAATAGGATAGAAACCCACCTAAACCCCAACTCGAAAGACCTCAAATACTACTAAAACCAAATAACAACCAAACAATAACCAAATACTCATATTGATTGACAAATTTTCGAAATTTGCCTATGGTTTCACTCTTAGCTGCAGAAATAGTTTAACGGTGTGAAGTTTTCTAAAGAAATACATCAGCCTGTACAGCATTCCCAAGAAAATCGTTTACGGCCAAGGGTTCGAATCCATTTCAAACATATTTAAAGATTTCTGCAAACAACATGAAATCAACCTCCACTTCGCATCTTTTCAATAAACGAGCAGCAACTCTCCTGTTGAGAGGTTGCATTCAACCCTTACTGAAATATGCAGATTAACTCTTTCCCAAAGGAAGGAAAATAAACTCTCTACAAAACACGATGAAATATTATCCGAAACATGCATTACCTATAACAACGCTATTCATTTAACTGTAAAACATACAGGTTCATGTAACCGTCCCTGTGAAAAGTTGATTCGCCCGACCATAGATTTTTTTCGAAGAATCTAGGATCTTCTCTGAAACTCTGCAACATCGTTTGACAAAATTGCACTCTGTCTGGATAATCTCGGGGTAGCAGACTTTGGACTCGTTGTACATGGTACGGATGGAGCTGGTTTTTCCTTAGGATTCGGTGTGCTGTACTTTTGGGCACTCTTATATTTTCTTCAATGGCACGTACTAAGGTACTAGGGTCTTGTGTGACTGCTTGTAAGACTTCGTCCTCGTAGGGCATGACGGGTCTTCCCTCACTAACCATTGGATTTGGAAGTCGACCCTTTGAGAATGGCCGGTGGACATTTACAAACACTCGATGGTCCGGATGACGCTGAGCATTTGGGTGTCTCTCAAGATAAAGTCTGGCTGCAGCACTAATATTACACCTGTATTCCTCATAAATGAGATGCATGTTAACATATTCCTGAGCAGTGTATCGAGATGGCATGATGGCATTCACGCTACACAATCACAAGATCAACGATCAATAATAGCCCAGAAGAAATCCAAAAAAAAAAAATCAAAAAAATTCGCTGTAAGCGAAGGAGCGTAACGTACTGCAGTATTGCATGATGTGCCTATGCATCACTGCTTGACAAGGGTGGCATCTCTATCTGTTTCACTCAAACTAGTCGAAATGGCGTGTTTATCCGTCTCAATCATGCCGTCACTGTCTGTCTCGCACACACCTTATTAAAAAGAATTAAATATGAATCGGGTTTCTTTAACAAAATATTTTCCTTTTTCTCAATTAAGCGTTAGTCTAACAAGTGTCATATCATTTTGGAATCCAGACTAAATACGCCATCTTTTAAAGTTACTTGCCAAAATGGCACAGTACATTTTTTTGTTAGTACAGCCAGTTCAAGTTAAGTGATTAATGATTTTCAGATACATGGACGGACAAAAAAGCAATAGTTTAGTTAAAACCGATATAGTTATGTTTCAATTTTGGACCGTAATTTACAGAACAGTTACTCAGGGTTACGTGACAATAAAAAAATCGAAGAAAAGTAAAGATCGTCACATGGTGTCAGATTTCTCGATTTTTTTTGAGTGCCAATAATTTCAAAAGTACATGACTTAGACTTTTTTTATAATTTTGTGATAACCAACACCACTTGTCCTATCATCCGTTTCCGGCTTGACGTTGATTTTTGGGACACCCTGTATATTAACAAGATAAAAAAAATGAATAAAAAGACTATGAATTTAGTAAATAAGTGTTGAATAGAAACTATTATTAGATATTTAGATATATAATTTTCTTTCTCTACTAAATTGTTTAGAGTAAGGTTAGGGTTAAGCGAGTTGGTTGTTTTTTGAATTTTTTTTTTGTGAATTCTATTGGAATTTATTTTTGTGTGCGCAAACAAAAAAAAATTGTTTATTTTCATCCAAGCGATTCTCCGAAGTGCTGGCGCCAGAACTAGGAGTCATCCATGTATAACCGGTAAGTCTTACATATATTTCAGTCTCCTTGTTTTGGCTAGAATAAGAGTAGCCTTACAGTTTCTGTGTGATGGACTTTTTCCAAGTCAAGTCTCTCGAAAAACAAACTCAAAAAAATACCACCACCCACAAAGCCGACCGTTTGGGATACGTATAGGACTAGTTAGTTTTAAACGCGAAGTCCCGGTCTTGCACAGTTGTGACGGCATACGGAAGTGATCTTACTCTTTCTTTTTCTCTCTTTTCTATCGTCTTTCTCTCCTCCTCTCTTTTAAGTTCGTCCGTATAATAACATAGCTTTCTTCTTAAATATCCTTGTTCCGTTTTAGATTTTTTTGATATTTCGGCACGAAACAAAAAGGTAAGTTGAGTTGAGGTGCACGGGGTAGTGGCAAGAACCAACCCAATCCGACGAGCTAGAGCCGAGCAACCACGAGCGTGCCATTGTCATCTACTCCTGCATCATGGATGCCTCCATGGCCAACTGACTCCTTACAACATATAACAAATAACATACACATGTTAATTCATGTACGCTCGGATTGGGTAATTCATGTCCCTAATCTCAACTGTACTATTATAAAAAAACGTATATTGTGATATCTCTTAACTGAGAACAGCGCCACCTACATTTTAATGGTTAAAGATTGCAATCATTGTTTAATGGAGAATGGAATTGAACTTTGTAGCAAAATGGGAATTTGTATGAAGCGCTGGATGGCACAGATGGTTCTCGACATATGTCATTGGAATATAAATAACACCGCCCCAAGGTATGCATCAGTTGAATTTGAAGTGTGAATTAGAGGGTGACTAAGTGGTTTAAGTAAAAGATAAGGAAAAGTTAAAGTGGTTGAGATAACCTATTGGATTGCGTATTGTAACTGCATTAAATGAAGAAGTGGTTTTGAAAAGGAATAAGTTCTAACATTTGTACCCACATAAACCTTTTACAATATCATGCCGTGTTACATACCGTTTTAATGTTGTCGCTATATTGGGGATCGCTGGCTGGTGTCGATTCAGTGATGTCTATACCTTCCTGTCGTGAAGCCCCATGGCGATTTTCTGGCTTCCTCTAATCGGATGTTGGACGCTGTCGCCGGATCAAATTAGCTTCTGACTCTGCCAGTCTTACTTACCCTTGAAAATTAGAAAAATCAAACACATCTCTATGCGTATGTGCCTCTCAAAAATAATCTAATATAAATGACACCATACACATACTACTGTGATATCCCTTAAATGTGCACGGCTTCATTTCAATAGCAGAAGATTTTCTTACTTGAATAGCAAAATACTATTGGTGATTTGTGAATGGAGAAAGGAATCGAATTCTAGCAAAATGGAAATTTGTTTGGAACGCTGGATGGCACAGATTGCCTCGAAATATATTATTGGAGTATAAATATCAGCATCCCCAAGGTATGCAAGTTAGTTCATCAGGTGAATTTGAAGTGTGAATTAAGAGAAGTGAATAAGTGGTTTAGGCAAAAGATAAGAAAAGTATAAGTGGTTGAGATAAGCCATTGAATTCTGAATTGCAACCGTATTAAATAAGGCGATTATATTGCAGGGAATAAGTTCTATCAATTGTACCCACAAACTTTTTACATTGGTGTCAGAAGTGGGGTGGGACTTATTGTGTGTAAAAAAAAAAAACATGTTTTGTGATTGTTGGAAAAAGCTGTAATGGGTCGAAAACTATTGGCATATTGGAGTTGACCCTCGTTCAACTCGAATCCGAGCTGAACAAGAGAAACTTCAGCGCCAGTGGAGGAAAAAGTGACTTGGTCTTCAACAGAAAATGATGAACAAAAGAATAATCTGGAAGAACAAAAGAACATTCTACAGCAAAAGTGCGAAGAAATCGATGACAAATTTGACAGAATAGAGAGTGCTGATGACAAATTTGTTAAAATAGAGAGAAAGTTGATGAAAAATTCGAAGAAATGGACGACAAAGCTGAATAACTGGCAAAAGAGCTTGACACAACACAAACTCCGAGAATGTTCTTTAAGCGGTCCAAGGAGAAAAGAGTTGGAGCCACCTTCTTTCGATCGCCAGATCTCATGGTCTACTTATAAGAAGCAGTGTGAAATGATTGTCTATGCGAACAACTGGGACAATGACGAAAAGTGCTTTGCCCTGGCAATGGCCGTGCACGGTCCTGCAGAAGAAAGGTTGCAAACAATAGAGATCGAAAAGCATAAAGATTATCGAGAAACGGTTTGGGGATAGCCACATTGCAGGTGTTTTTACAAGGTCCAATTGCAAGGCCGAATGCGGCAACTGTTGCCAGTGCGCGGGCGGAAAGATAGAAGGAGGAGAAAGGAAAGCATTGTTTGTGATGTAGTGGTTTGAAACTCAGGTGTGTTTGGTTTCGATATTGACTCCAGGGGTGGGAGTCCGAATAGGACGGAGAGATTTTCTTCACTCGGAAAGATTCAGGTTGTGAATTTTAACGGTTGTTTTGTGCTTGAAAACCCTACAACAGCCAAATCTACATGTCAGTGTTATGCCTTCACACGCAGATTTTTCTGACTGAGTTCCAATTACACAAATGAAAGCTTGTCGTGGCTAGGATTCGAACCTTGACCTTCCGAGTGAGAAGCGATTGCTAGTCAGTTTCAGTTTTTATGCATTTTTATTTATATTTCTTAATTTACTCTTACATGCTAGACAAAAAAAACGCTTAAAAATTAGCTTAAATAACTTAGAAATAATCTTATACTAACTTACTGGCCCCATGCGGGCACTCTAAGTTAAACCTAACACTTAAACTATGTCTTTCGACGGATCTTACAGTCTATATTTATTTTTATATTTAACGAAACTAAAACTAAGGAAATCAATTTTAAGTAAAAACTTAGTATATGGACATTTTATTTTTGTTATAAAACGTAAACCTAAAAACCTACATACTACTTAAAAAATAAATCTTAATCTACTTAACCTACTTACATCTAATATGTAATTTTTTTTTTGAATTTTTTTATTTTTTTATTTATTTTTTTGGATTTTTATATTTTTTTTCTTACAATCTAACTTAAACCTACCTAAAACTATGTAGGCCGGCCATGGCTAAAAAAACAAAACTTAGGCTGGACCACTCTGCTTCACATGAAGCTACCTATCACTGGAGGAGTTCGACGACGAAGCATCCTCGCTTTCATCAAGCCACCAAAATTGCTGGTGCTGCTGAGCAACATTTCCTGTCACGACTCCCTACCGCCCTACTGAACCGGAGACGCTCCGCACTGCCAAGAAGCGATTGCTAGTACCACTACACCACGGCCACCCCCCAGCAGAGGTGAGCAGACTGGCACATTTGTCATAACCCACCGCTGGCCAGGAAATTATCGACGAAATGCCAAAGGACACATTCACCAGGGGAATTGCAGATTCGAAGCTACAGTCAGCAGTAAGGATGGCCGGGAAAAGAACCCTTGCTGAACCACTGGCCTTCGCTTTGGCGATGGAAGCAGCCAATCGGCCTTTCAAAGAAACACATTTCATCAGGGAAGTACCATCTCTTGAATGCTCCTGCGCAGGACTTAATACCGAGGAACAAGATACTCCACGGAATAGACGAAGAATGCGCTGCTGGAACTGGAATAAAATAGGGCATCTTCAAACGCAGTGTAAAGAACCGATGCGTCGAAAAGGCTGCCATTATTGTGGTAACAAGCAAATATAGGAAAAAACCGGCAGAAACGGCTCTCAAGAAGCCGGTCAACCTTCCCGAAGCCATCAGTCGGGAAAAGCTTAAGCACCACCTTCTCGGGGCAGAAGTTGGTAGCAGGAGACGACGGCCCCAGGACCATCATCCAAGTCTCACTAGCAAAACTATGCAATGAAAGCCTTCTCGTAAAAGGCCTCAATCATCAGGAGGGATCTAGTACAGAATTCCTGGTTGCATAACACCAGCAGTTACAGCTTGACAACAGCTACGGGAGAAACGGCTACTGTATATGTTGAAGTCCGCATAAAAATTCAACTAGCCGGAATAGTCTTCTCTCACGTTTTTCTGGTGGCTGACATATACGATGAGTATATCATTGGTACACACATGAAAGAGTATAGACTAGCAGTGAACTTTGGGGCATAAACCCTGAAATACCAGTGATATACGGAGACGGCCAACACTTCCATCTCAGAAATCGTCACGTGCTGAAATAAGATTCTAGAGCCTTCGTCGGAAGCAATTGTTTAGGCAAAAGGGGTCTTGGTAGCTACCGACTCTACTTGATGGAGCCAGAAATGGGAGGGACTTCATTTATTAAGAAGGACGACAACACGAAGTTTTGTGTAGACTGCCGATGTCTCAACGATGTCACCAAAAAGGACAACTACCCACTTCCGAGAATCCATGATACCTTGGATACATTTTCTGGAGCGAAATGGTTTTCAACTCTTGACTTGAAGAGCGGTTACTGGCAGGTAGAGGTTAATCATACGGATCGTGAGAAAACTGCCTTTACTACAGAACCGGTCTCTGGCAGTTTACATTTGGACTGTGCGACGCCTCGGTCACCTTCGAGCGATTAATGGAACGAACATTGCAAGGGCCAAGGTACTCTTCAGATCTGAAGGAACTACTGCGCAACTCGGCGCGAGCCTCTGCCCACGCCCACGTCGCTCTGAAATGGCTACTTCAATTTAAGAACCTTGAAGGCCAAGTTGCGAGACGGATTGAGCAGTTGCAGGGCTACGATTTTGAAGTACAACACCGTAAGGGAAAACTCTCCGCAAAAGCTGATGCTCTCTCTCGTCGACAGTATGGAGTTAAATGTGAAGACAGTAGCCGTAAGGAAGCTAAAGAACAGGCCACTATCCAAAGATCAGGACCGATCCAATATAGGGTTGGAGTACAAATTAAATCTGTTCCTCCCAACAGACAGATAGTAACACCAAACCAATATTGGCCTGGAAGGACCACGAGGAAAGATCAAGTTGGCAGGCGATATCGGACCAAACAGGAGGCCATTTGGGAATAAAGGAAACGTTGGAAAAGCTAAAGGATCGTTTCTATAGACTAAGCGCTAAATAAGATGTCCAGAATTGGTGCAAAAAGCGCATAAGTTGTGCGGCTACCAAGGGCCCAAAAGTAAAGCAACAGGGACGAATGCAACAATACAATGGCTGAGCACCATTTGTACGAATAGCCCTCGACATCGCTGGACCGAAGCATTTATTGGCAACCGATACACACTCGTCGTCATGAATAACTTCAGTAAGTGGCCGGAAGTGTTTGCCATCCCAAGTCAAGAGGCTAAGACCATAGCAGAAGAGATAGTCAAAAACTGGGTGAGCAGATTTGGGGTCCCAACGGAACTACACTCTGATCAAGAGTGAAACTTTGAATCAAAAGTCTTTCAGGAAGTGTGCCAATAAGGAACACAAGGACAACTGCACTACACCTTCAATCTGACAGAATGGTCGAGGGATTCAATAGGACCTTGAATAAGTATCTGCCTAAGGTCGTCGGCAATCGCCAGTAGGGCTGGGATCGATACATGTCCCTCTTCTTAATGGCCAACCGAAACGCGATCCATAGTTCAATAGGAGATACACCATCCAAGATCTTATTTGATCACACAGTTCGGTTGGCAAGTGATACAAAATTTCGATCCCCACCTACAGAGCCCAAGGAGGTGAACGACTGCGTGTATGGCTTACACAGCGGGATTCGTAAGTTGCTTGAAAACACCCGAGCAAAGTTGACGCTAGCGAGCAACCGCACGAAGACTAGGTACGACATCAAAGCGAAGTCGTCCGGCTTCAACGAAGCAGATCTGGTGTGGTTGTATAATTATCTGCATAAGAAACGCAGATCACCAAAATTGCAACAGGATTGGAAAGGTCCGTACAAGGTAATAATTTTTAATTTAATTTTTCATTTTGGTGGGGGCTAACGCCCCCATTTATTTGGCTTCATACAATCTTAAAAACTAGGACTTAAAACTAATAAAAATTACGGTTTAGCAATATCTTGGATTTATCACTAGGGCTTAAAGCTAGGGATGGTGAAGGAGATCGGATTCGAGGGAGAGAGTGCTGCGACTAAAATCGAAAACGGAAAGGTTGGGGTTTACCTTACGCAGCATACGAGAGAATGGTTCGTTAGAGCCAATGGTGCGGTGGATTGGTAAATAAAAGAGACGGGGCAACGTAGATCTCAAGGGTTAAAGAGTATCAGCTGCGTTCCTTCGTTCCTCAAGGGTATCCAGGTTAATTAGTTTGAGACGGTCTCGATAGGGACCGTAAGTAAGATAAAAGGATCGTCCCAAGGTAGACCTCGGAGAACAAATGGAAGAAAACGACGCTGGATGCTTTCAATACGGGATACATGAAGGAGACACCACGCTTGGCTAGCGTAATTGCGAAGGGGGCGAACGTGAGTGATGTATAGTGATCTGGTCTCGTACGGGTTGGACGACTATCTTCTAATGAAGCCAAGTGATGAGTTTGCTTTAGTAATTATCTCATCAATATGCGAGATATACTATGCCGACAATGGCATAGTATGCCAAGGTATATAGGTTCGCCTTAGAGAAGGTAAATTCGGGGAGAAGACTTGTTGCACTGGCGCGATTGACATTTGGTGACATTGAGTTCTAAGCAGTTCTTGATACACCAGGTGGAAAACTATTTAGATCTATTTGAAGGAGGCTGGAGTCATGTTGTGAGGAAATGGGTTTACAAAATTTGGTACCGTCAGCATAGAGAGGAAGTGCTGAGTGTTGAATGATCCTTTCAAGATCGTTCATAGTTAGGATGAAGAAAAGTGGACCTAGGTGACTACATTGAGGAACACCTGAAGTGGCTAAGAAGGGGGCTGATAGAACAGACCTTAAATGAACACTATAAAAACGATTATCTAGGTAAGAAGATATCGATTTTAGTAAAATGGGTTCAAATCCCAGGAGGGACATCTTGAACAAGATTAGTTTATGACATATCTTGTCAAAAGCCATACCGAAATCAGTTGTTATAACGTCAAATTCTTCACCATTTTCTGAGGCTGAGAGAACAGGGGACACGAATTCGACAAGGTTTGTAGTAGTTGATCTACCTTTCAGAAAAGAAAGGGGAAATAAGAGATTTGCACTGGAAGCTTAAGGCTTCGTACAAAATACTTTTGAAGAGTTTGGGCATATTGTATTGTATTGTATTGTATTGTATTGTATTGTATATATTTATTATAAAAATTTATTGTACAAGTAAGATATAATCTTATAATAAATTGTACAAGCTAAGCTTATGAATATTAAATCACAATATTTTGGAAATTAGATAACAAATTGAATAAAATAAAATGAATAAAAGTAAAATTAAAAAGGAAAGAAGAAATAGCTAAGAGTAAAGATAAAAAGGAAAAGGAGTTAGATAAGATGAGGGTATTTATATTCCATTAGTAAATTTGCGCATAGTATTTGAAAGCTTCTCTAGTAAAAGTACTTGTGTTATTTGTCCATTTAATATGCAAGGGTAGTTCATTCGAAAGATGAATCGCATGTATACCAAATTTTCGGCTTGTAATTAAATAATTACATATATCAAGGTGGAATTATTTTCATTGTTCCCAGGTTTTCCGTGAAATTAATTTAATTTTAAGAAAGTAATCTGGTTCTTTAGTTGTTATAATTTTTTTAAATAGTTGAATTGTTCTATAGTTGATTAGAGCTATTAATGAACAACCTGTTATTTTTTTTTCTAAATTTAGAAATGTGATCAGAATTTCTTATATTAAAAATATGTATATCTCGCGCAACGGTTGTACGTCACGATAAGTTTCCTTCTGGATGAGTAATCCATGTCGGAATAAATTTCGCATCCATAAAGGAATAGTGGTAAAATGAAAGCTTTAACAATCTTAAGCTTAACACTTGTCGGAAGATACTTTGTCGTAGAACTTAGACCCCGTAGAGCAGCATAAACTTTCGATACAACTTTGTTTACGTGAATATTCCAATTCAAGCTTTTACTGAAGTACTATATATCCCAAGATTTTTTTTATGTTATTAACGTACTCGACAGTTGTATCATTAAGAATTATCGGAAGGAACACTTCTTTTTTCTGCTTCTGTTAATGATCATAGCTTCCCTCGAGGGTTTTGTTGTTTTTCCCCTAGAGGGCGCGTCCTCAAGTGTCGGATGGAGGAACGCTAGTTATTAATACTCGTTATTAATGCAGGGTAGGTGGGAAATAAAATACCACCCGTGGACAAAAAAAACAACTATGTGAAGGAACATAGATTTCAAACCAAAACATGGTTGGTAAAGAGACGGTAATTCTTACGATGCAGGGAGTCGGATCCCCAGTACCGGCGTCCGTCAGGGGTGAGCAAGCAGGCCCCGGGACGTCGACATACAGTGATCGCAAAACCAAAAAACCAGATACCGTAACCCCGGGAGTGGAACACTTGGCTCCCGTTTAACAGAAAGCTTCAAGTGAATCCAGAAGAGATTCCTTTAAGAGACGTGAACGGGTGCAACGAACACCGCCGCCGGCGTCGGCAGTGAACACCCCTGTAGGTCTGCATGAGCCGGTCGCAGAAAATCCTCCAGCCGCTCGGGATATGTTCCAGATGACTTTAGGCAGTAACGCCACGGTTGAAGAGGTTCCAGGAAATTCGACTGAAGAGGAACTGAGCAGGCTAGTTAGACATGTTGAAGTCCAAAAATCTACGCAAGAGCTTATAGATTTGTGTCCTACAGAAACTCAGCTTCCCCTCTCGGCTCTCGAAGACCAAAAACCCGAAGACAAAATTTCCAAGGAAGTACAGAAATGATGAAGAATGCCTGTGATAAGCAAAAAAATGTTAGCTAGACATCAGAAACGGAATTGCTGCACTAAAGGCATCGCTGGACAAAATGAAGTGGGACGCAAAAGTCCGAACCTTCCTGAAGCCAACCCGGAAGATACCGCCAACAAACGAGAACAAAAAGCCAGGAGAAGAGACAGCTCCAACTATAATGTCAAGACCCCCAGCCCGAAACAAGAGACCTCCATCTAGCCCCCTTGTAAAGCAAACGGATAAAAAAACTAGAAATTCTTCAATTCCAGTAAACAAATCAAAACAGGAGAAAATGCTTGAGACGGAAGGTGTTGACACTGAAACAACAAACACAGAACAGGAAAGCTTTGCAAAAGTTCTCAAGAAAAAGAAATGGAAAATACCAGTTACACCCAAACCTACTCCTAAGGAACGCCCAAGAGAATACCCTACAAATAAAACCAGGCAGAAGGAAAGTAGGCACCGGAAATTCAGGCACAAGGCAATCCTTATCAACTCAAAAGGCAAGGAAAAATGCACTGATATTCTGCGGGAAATTCCTAAAAAAGCAAACCCCGATGAAACCGAAACTCATCAAATCGGTGCGACAAACAAAGCAAGGGGAAGTCCTCTTCGAACTGGGACCGGGGACAAAGGACAAAGAGGCTTTCGGGAAATCCCTTAGAAATATTTTAGGAGAAAGAGCTACGGTTCGCAACCTTGAAGAAAAAGTCGAAATCAGGGACTTGGATCAACTGACCACAGCAAAAGAGGTCGAGGAAGCCATCAAGAAGAAAACATCAGTCCAAAATCTGGAAATACAGGTGGCAGTGACTGGGATAAACAGAAGCTCACAGAAAATCTCTATAGTCCACATAAACGCTCGAGCAGCTTATGAGACGTTGAAGATCACTCAAATCAAAATAGGATGGGTTCAGTGCAGAATGCGTCGCAGAGTAGAAGTTCCTAGATGCACGGACAGAAAAGGACAAGGACTCTGCTTCAACTGTGGAAAAGGGGGCCACAAAAAGATCGACTGCAGAAAATCACCAAAATGTTGCCTATGTGCGGATCTACAAACACCAGCGTTTGCCTTAAATCATGTGCCGGGGTCCGTTAAGTGTCGAGTTTTCCGAGAGGCACTTGAAAATGCGAAGAAAAAGGTCTTACAATGACCAGAATCCTACAGGGAAATATCCACAGGAGTCGAACGGCTGACAACCTATTGTCTACATTACTAACCGAATTGCAGATTGATGTCGTCATCATCAGCGAACAGTACGTAGACAAAGAGACAAACTGGATAGTGGACACCTTAGGAACCGCGTGGGCCACGACCGGTTGTAAGCATATATTTCAGCCCGAACGACAGGATCGACGATTTCCGCCAAAAACTGGATGTAAATGTAGGTAACACCCCGACTTTCAGGAGGTCAGAGTAAAGAGGCACCATACCGGATGTAACCTTCGCTACGGAATCTACATCCGCAAGAATAAAAAACTAGCGAGTAATCGAGAATTATACGGGCAGCGATCATCAATACATTGTTTTTGATTTAGAAGCAAACTAGCGAACTCCTATCTTCAACCGTTCACCAGCACCGAGATGGAACATCAACAGGTTAGACGAAGAGCTTTTCAAATCCGCCATTGAAGAAGGAGAAAGTGCGGTGCTCCAAGTACAAGGATCCGCGGAAGTAAAAGCTGAAGCCACGATGCAACTGATACAGCTCGCATGTGATGCTTCAATGCCCAGGAAAAGCTTCCTACAACTTAGACGCATAGTCACCAGGGGAAGGAGAAGACACGCTGAAAACATAGAGGAAACTCTAGCGGAGTTCAGAACCAAAAGATCCGAGCTCAAGAGGGCCATCAATTCGAGTAAAAAACGTAAGTGGGAGGATCTCCGCCGAGACATAAACAGCTACCCCTGGGGGCTAGGCTACAAGGTCGGAATGCGGAAACTGGGAGCCCAATCGGCACCGCCTATTCTAAACGAAGATAAGATGGAGTGCATTGTAAACACCCTTTTCCCAACTCATCCGGTCAGGCCTCCCTACAACACACCAGCCCGACGACAGAAAACTCCAAGTTTTAACGAAGACGAGTTGGGATTAGCCGCACAGATAATGAAAAACAGAAGAGCTCTCGGCCCTGATGGAATTCCTGGAAAAAACAACGATTGGTGCTGATCAGCAAAGGAAAAGGAGACCCTAACTCCAGATCAGCGTACAGGCCCTTATGTATGCTGGACACTGCGGGAAAACTGATGGAAAAACTGGTCAAATCACGGCTCATAGATGCAGTACAAAGAGCGAGAGATTTGGCACGGTCGGAGCTATTGAAGAAGTGGTGAAGTCTGTTCAAACCGCCCAACAAGGAAGTTGCCGCTTTAAGAAGATCGTTTTGCTGGCAACCCTGGACGTAAGAAATGCATTCAACTCAGCCAGGTGGAGTGATATACTAAATGCGCTAGAAAATAGATTCAACATCCCAGCCTATCTATTATAAGACATTTAATTCACACAAAATAATACACCAGACGAGACGATGATTTTTCTTTTAAATCTTTATTGCAACTGCCCATCATGATTTCGACAATAATTAGCCTAGCTTAGCATAAGGTATGTGTATTTGTAACAACAAATATAATACAAGAACAACGATATTTAGGCAAACAATAGAATCCGGTATGTATACTTAAAAGTTGGGGAATTATGAAGGTTAAACTGTGACATCGTTCGATCAGTCTAATTGGATATTACATTATTTAAGATTAGATACGCGAGGTACATAAGCGAGCATGTAGGTGCATGGATTTGTTGCGATAGGATGATCATTTTATTATTTATATCGAAAATACAATTCTCTTTTAAATTAGTTCCTTACAACTCGATCATCCTGACAATGAATCGTCCTCGATTTATCTCATGCACATACATCGACACTTTTACGTCTGACAAACAATTTCATTCTGAATATTAATCATAACATAGCTAGCGATAGTTTTCAACAATTTTTTTTTTTTTTAATTAAATATAAAAAAACGCGAAATGTACAGAAGGTACAATTTAAAAAATTATAGATTCGTAATAGTAAATTCACATTTGCTTTCATTTCAATACGAACGGATAACTATACAATACATTATAATAATAACAAAAACGGAATATCGATACGTGTGACTTTTATAAATTAACATACGGTTTCATATTCTCAGGAGATGCTATTCCTTCGTATGGAACTCTTGATATTTGTAAGTTATCCAAATCTTTTATTATGTATCTATCATTTGCAAGTGATTTAATAATTTGATATGGTCCTTTATATTTAGCCAATAATTTTTTATTTGTTCCAGGAGTATTTAAAACATTTTTTATCATGACATAATCACCGACCTTATATGGATATGGGGTCTTATGTCGCTTGTCAAAATAAACTTTATTACACTCCTGACTACGAATGGTCTTTTCATGTGCTTGTTGTCTAACGGACTCAAGATTCCTGACCTCTTCTCTGACAATATTTTCCTCCAAATGCTCACGGAGTTTGTCACTAACTATACCCTTTTGAGCAACACCAAAAAGTAGAACACTTGGACAAAAACCTGTGCTTTTGTTATCTACATTGTTGAGAGCAAATTCTACTTTGTTTAAATATTTTGTCCACTCACCGGGTTCCACTTCACTCTCTTTAGCGAGCATTGGAGTGAGGCTTCTATTAATTCTCTCTACTTGCCCGTTAGATTGAGGCGAACTTGTGACTATCTTAATATGCTGAACATTATAATCGGTACAAAAAGTGGCAAATTCCTCAGAAGTAAAGCAGCTCCCTCTATCAGATACTATTCGGGTTGGCTTGCTGTAGTTCGTGAAATAGGATTCTAAGCACTTCAGAGCTTCTTTCGTACTAGTGCTTTTGACAGGATATAGTTTTGTGAACTTAGAGAACCCATCAACGATCAAGAAAATGTGTTTCTTTAGATTCCGCACTGATGAAGGTAAAGGACCATAGTGGTCAATGTGAATTGTCTCAAACGGTTTATCACCTTTTGGAATACTATGAAGAATTCCCTCTTTTTTGCCAGTTGGTGGGGAGAAATGTATGCATTTTAAGCAATTGCTTATATGATTTTTTATTTTGGCTTTCATATTAGGAAACCAGTAACTTCTCTTTAAAAAATTGTAGCATTTTTCGACACCAACATGGCATAAGGCATCGTGGTGAGTCTGTATGACATTTCTTTCCATCTGTATTGGAACATAAAAGTACACTTTCTTATTTATTTTACGATAGACGAGACCGTTTATCAGTTCATAGCATGTACTTTCCCTTTTCTCTAGCATATCTGCCAATCGTCTTATGACGGTATCTTTTTGTTGGGATGCAGCTAGTATATGCTCAAAAGACTCCGGTTCAATAACAAGTATGTTGTGACACCTGCTAAGAGCGTCAACGTGACCCATTCTTTTGCCATCCCTATGTTCGATTGAGTAATCATGTTCTTGTAGCTCCAGAGCCCAACGTGAAATTCTTGGATTCAGAAGTTTTTTATTCAGGGTATGGGTCAACGATTTACAATCAGTAATGATCTTAAACTTAATTTCAGTCAAATAAATCCTGAAGCGCCTGAGCGCATATATTATAGCCAAAGTTTCTAGCTCATAAGAGTGATATTTTGACTCTGGAGCTGTGGCTCGTTTGGAAAAGAAAAATATTGGATGCAAACGTTTATCTTCCTGACGCTGTAAGAGTACTGAACCAAATCCAAAGCCGCTTGCATTACAGTGCAATTCCGTTTCAGCATTTGGATTGTATATGCTTAGTAATGGTGCATCCAATAACTTTTTTTTAAGCATATCGAAAACCACCAATTCTTTTTCAGCAAAAACAAACTCAGCATCTTTTTTCACAAGATCGTACAATGGTTTGATAAATTTTCGGAAATATGAGCATAAGCCCAAAAAGGAATGCAAGTCTTTGGTGTTTATAGGTCTAGGAAATTCTTTTACTGCTCGTAACCCAACCGCGTTTGGACCAATACCATTTGCAGAAACGTCATACCCTAAATAAGTTATTCTTTCAAATACGAATGAGCACTTATCGAGCCGGAGCTGTAAATTATGTTCTCTAAATATTTCCATAACCTCTTCTAATACCTTAAAATGTTCTGCCCTTGTTTCCGTAGCAATAAACAGATCGTCAATATAAATTAAAAGTTTCCCTGATTTAATGAGATTTTTAAATATTAAATTGATATACCTTTGAAAAACGGCCGAAGCATTTTTGAGCCCAAAAGGCATACGCAAGAACTCAAATTGGCCTATTGGTGTTATAAATGAGGTATATTTAATTGACTCAAGCGACATCTTAATATGGTAAAATGCACTTTTTAAGTCAATTAGAGAAAAGTACTTTTTGAGGCGCAAGGTATCTAATTGATCCTCTATTAAGGGTATTGGAAAATTATTCTTAAGTGTTATGCTGTTTAATTGACGGAAATCAATGCACAACCTCAATTCGCCAGTCTTTTTCTTCACCAAGACAATCGGTGATGCAAAAGGTGACTTGCTTTCTCTAATGACTTTATTTTCTATTAAGTCATCTATTATCTTTTGTAATTCGCATTTATGGGCATACGGCAGCCTTCTTGGAGCACAATTAAAAACCTTATTCGTATCAGTTAAAACAATTTTCATATCAAAATCGGAACACTCATTTGAATAGTGCTTAATATTCGAAATACTATTGTTTGAAATACTCTCGGAAATTAAATTTGTTATTTTAGTCTTCTCTTCGTAGCTTAAGTTTTCACCAATATTCAAAGAAATTTCATTAGAGTCACTGAACGTATCGATATTTAAAATTTCATTATTTTCGTTTTCCAACGTATAAGTTTCTACTTCCCCAATTTGAATTTTATCTTTATCTAAAGTTAATTTAATATTTGTTTTTTGTAAAAAGTCTCTTCCTAAAACTATAATATTTTTCATTGTATCGTTCTTTACTACATATAGATATAAGTTGGTATATAGATTATCTTTCTTAATTTTGCAAAATACCTTACCATAAATAATTAACTTACTGCTATTGATACCGATGAAGTCTTGTGCTGCGGATTCTACAGTTGTCATCATATATGGTTGGACATATTTCAGCTGGACGAAGCTAATGGGGCTTCCGGTGTCAATCATAGTCATCGCATTCATCTTGGTACAAATTGCGTCAGGATCATCGCTGATGAATTCGTACTCGAAAATACCATGGAAATCTTGTAAAAATGAAGAGCTCGAACAGTTGTTGGTTGACTCATGGTATTGAAGCATCATTCCAGCAGCTGACTGTGGACAATCCTTAATGAGATGTAGCATTTTTCCGCACCGAAAACATGAACCCTTTTCTCTGCGTGGCTTTGGACAGTTGGTAACGATATGACCAAAGTCGTTACAGTTATAACACTTGGTGCTGATTTTGTTGCGTGCTTGTGGCGTAAACTTTGGCTGTATAAGAGTTTTGATATGACTGCTTGTACTCACAGAAGTTGACGGCTGAAATTCTGGTCTCATTTTCTCGTATTTTCTTAGAGTAACTTTCAACTCAGACAGGCTATTGGCTGTAAGTAGAATTTGTTTGTTAACCATTGAATCAGGTATACCTTTGATTATATAATTTATGATGTCCTGCTCTTCAACGTCCGCTGCACTGGCGATTTCCTGCATGCTTAGAACATACTGCTGGTAATTCTCATCCTTTGTTTTTTTTCGACGGCGTAAGGCATTGTGGACGTCAGAAGCTGTTGAATGCTGATGAAACTCATTGAGTAATGCCCTTTTTAACTCAATCCACGAATGACATGATGTTGATCGTAAAAATAGTTTTGCGGTTCCCTTCAATAATCGCTGAGCGTAGATAAAGCACTTTGATTCATCAAACTTATAGATGGATTTTGATTCTTCAAACGCTTTGATCCATCTCGCGATAGGAAAGTTGTCGTCACCAGAAAATGTTGGAAGGGAATCTTCTATATCCCTAAAACTTACGCTGTCAGTTGTAGAAGACGAAGTGAATGTCTCAACAGGGGTATTCAACTCGGCCAGTCTCTTCTGTAATGCATGTATCTCTTCCTTCCTCTTCACGACTTCTCGCAAAGTCACCAAATGTTGGTTTACCCGTCTATTCTCCTCTTCAAGCTCTGATGAATTCTCATCCTCACTAATCCCATCAAGGACAGCTGTTGGAAAGTATTCCTCCATTTGAGCATCAGTGAGCTCCTTAATAGCATTCTCCAATCGAATTTTAAGTGCCGCCTTCACCCCAGTTGTAGATAAACTCAATTCGGCTAACTTGTCTTTTAGTTGTGGTACAGTTGCGATTTGCAAAAATCTCGCAGCGTATGTTGCCATAACGAATTAGTTGCAATGTTTCTTTGTCAATAATCCACCAAATCGCATCAAATATTGTACTTAACATAAAATTACACGTAACATAAAGGTCCATAAAATTTCATAAATTAATTAAAAACTTGCAATAATCTAGTGGCTTAAAGTAACACGCGTATGAAGGTACACTAATCCCACTTCTGATTTAACTATAAGACATTTAATTCACACAAAATAATACACCAGACGAGACGATGATTTTTCTTTTAAATCTTTATTGCAACTGCCCATCATGATTTCGACAATAATTAGCCTAGCTTAGCATAAGGTATGTGTATTTGTAACAACAAATATAATACAAGAACAACGATATTTAGGCAAACAATAGAATCCGGTATGTATACTTAAAAGTTGGGGAATTATGAAGGTTAAACTGTGACATCGTTCGATCAGTCTAATTGGATATTACATTATTTAAGACTAGATACGCTAGGTACATAAGCGAGCATGTAGGTGCATGGATTTGTTGCGATAGGGTGATCATTTTATTATTTATATCGAAAATACAATTCTCTTTTAAATTAGTTCCTTACACTATTACACATGATGAAGGACTATCTCAGGGATCGGGAGCTGATTTACGAGACCACAGAAGTCCTACGAAGGAAGGAAGTAACATCGGGAGCAGCACAGGGATCAATCTTGGGACCAGACCTCTGGAACATCTCCTACGATGATATACTGCGGATGAAGATGCCCGAAGACACCTTTCTCGTTGGGTACGCAGACGACATCGCGGCAGTAATAACGGCAAGAGACACTGAAAACGCTCAAAGAAAGTTGAACCAAGTCATGCGACGAACAACCTTCTGGATGGATGAGCACGGTCTTAGTTTGGCAACAGAGAAAACTGAGATAGTCCTTCTGACGAAGAAGAAAATCCCGACACTAATAGACTTCCAAATTGGCTCTGAAGTCATTAAGAGCAAGGACGCGGTGAGGTATTTGGGATTGAGGCTTGACACAAAACTAACTTTCTGGCAACAGATAAAGTACGCAGCGAAAAGAGCCTCTACCGTTACATCACTCAGTAGATTAATGGCGAAGATAGGTGGTCCAACGCCAAGTAAGCGCAGGCTATTAATGTCGACAACGCATGCCATTCTCCTATATGGAAGTGATCTGGGCGGACGCGCTTCGACAAGAAAAGTACTGGAAGCAGATGGCGGCAGTGCAAAGACGCGAAGCTCTACGCGTGGCTAGCTCTTACCGAACGGTGTCGGAACCAGCCGTCCTTGTAGTAGTAGAAGTGACTCCCATCGATCTCCTAGCGGCACAAAGGAAGTACGTCCACGAAAACAAGGCGGAAATTGGATTGGAAGCGGCAATCGACCAAGCAGAGCAGTAAACACTACACGAAAGTGGCGTGGCAGAGGAAGGTGGACAGCGAGGCTGATAAGAAATGTGGCTGAGTGGAAATCCCGGAAACACGGGGAGTTCAATTACTTCGTCACCCAGTTCCTCACCGGACACGGAAATTTCAAAGCCTTTTTACATAGGATCGACAAAACGGATAGCCCAGCCTGCCAGTACGGCGACTCCCCAGCAGACGAAGTACATCACACATTTTTTGTCTGCAGAAGATGGGATGCCCAACGTACAGCACTGGAAAACAGCATTGGTGCCTTCAACCCAGAAAACATAGTGGATAAGATGCTGACGAGTGACCTGAACTGGGGAAGAATTTACCAGTTTGTGGAAGATATTCTCAGAAGAAAGAAAAGAGAAGAAGAATAATACCGGGAAAGCACGTAAACCCGAAAGGTGTAGGATCACTGCCCCTTGAAGTAATGCGAAGAGCGGTCCCAGGGGGCTGTGTCAGAAGCCACAGGGTTGGGAGGAGTTTTAGTCCGTATGATCCGAAAGCATGCGGAGAGAGCCGGACACACGGAGATGGTCAACGCCAACAGACCTCCTTATGGTGCGTAGGGCATTTCTCCTCCCCCCAAAAGGGGAAAAAAAAAATTATCATAGCTTTAGTTTTTGCTGGATTGAGACTAAGTCCATTATTTAAAGACACGGTGTGAATTTCTTTCAGTGTTTGATTAATATTGTTTTTAAGTGATTTTGGGAACAACGAATGTATTCGGACATCATCAGCATATACAGGGTGCCCCAGTTTAGGTTTTTGTTATGACAAACAAAAAATTGTATTGTATTGAAAATTGGTCCAGCGATTTTTCAAAATGTTGGCTTTAAAATGCCATAATTTTGTCAGGCGTTCATCGAACTCGACGAAATTTTAGTATTTTATGCACACTCAAATGCTCTTTTAAAAATGTGCACAACGGTTTCCTCACTTTAACTGCCTGTAACTTGGAGGGGGAGAAAATGGAGTATATGATATTCGCAGGTCGTAAAACATTTAGGTATGTCATTAATGAAACATGAAAACAGTAAAGGACCCAGTACAGGACCTTGAGGGACAGCTAAAGGGCCTCGAACAAGCGAAGAACATTTATTACCGACAAATACATTTGCTAAATATAAAGCCATTAAATTACAGAGGGTAGTCTAAAAGAAAAATTGGCTTCCCAGCTTTTTTAGTAAAAATGAATGGCTAACGCTACCAAATGCCTTAGAAAAGTCGAGAAACACTATAAAACCTAGCATATCGCTGTCTAAGCCGGCACGTATATCTTCACATACTTTGAGTAGGCCTGCGGTACAGTTATATTTGGGGCGAAAACCTGACTTAAATTTTATGATAAGACTTCTATTTAAATTGGCTACTAATTTAATTTACTAATAAAAGCACAGATAATAACTATATTCAGTTGTCTCATTCATATGGGAAGTTGGGTAAGGGTACGATAACTTAGGCGCCAAGAAATACGAGAGTTGTTTGAGAAGTTTCTGACCGCAACGTAAAGATAGCGGCAATCGTAAATAAAAACTAGTGAATGCTAGTTGTAAATCTTTTGACAGTTACTTACCGAAGTTTCAGTCATTTTGGACGCGCAGTTTTTAGTTGATAGTTGTTTGAGTGAGTCGATGTGAGTATTTTTTGTGAAAATGGAAAAAATTGAGTATCGAGCTGTTATTCAATTCTTGTTTTTGAAAGGCAATACGTCTACGCAAATCAAAAATGAGTTGAACTCTGTGTACGGGGACTCTGCATCATCATTTACCACAGTGAAATGTTGGGCAGCTGAATTTAAACGTGGCCGTAAGAGCTTGGGAGCTGATGAACGTTCGGGACGTCCAAAAGCTGCAACCACTGACGATAACACTGCTAAAGTTCACCAAATGGTATTAGACGACCGCCGAATTAAAGTGAGAAGATAGTAGAGGTTATGAAAATGTCCAAAGAACGTGTTTGTTACAAATTAAATCAAGATTTAGGTATGAGAAAGCTGTCCGCGCGTTAGGTTCCGCGCTTGCTTACGTTAGACCAAAAACGTGTTCGAATGAACATTTCCAACGCTCTGTTGGCGCAGTTTAGGCGCAATAAATCCGAGTTTTGGCGCCGATTAATTACTGTAGATGAAGCTTGGATACACCATTATACGCCCGAAACAAAAATTCAGTGAAAACAGTGGACTGCAAAAGGCGACCCGGCTCCAAAAAAAAACAAAAACTGTTTTTACGGCTGGGAAAGTGATGGCGACTGTTTTTTGGGATAGTAAAGGAGTTATCTTAATCGATTATCTTCAGAAAGGAAAAACCATTACAGGAGCACACTACGCATCATTATTTGTCAAGCTGAAGGCAGAAATTGCGGAAAAACGGCCACATTTGCAGAAAAAGAAATCCTGTTTCATCAAGACAACGCGCCGTCTCACACCTCAGCGGTTGCCATGGCGAAAATCCATGAATTACGGTTTGAACGGCTTGACCATTTGCCTTATTCCCCAGATCTAGCCCTAAGTGACTTCTTTTTGTTCCTTCATCTAAAGACTGCGCTCGGAGGACAGAGATTTTCGTCAAATGAAGAGGCAATCACCTTCGTGAACAATTATTTTGCAGAGAAAAACACCAAGTACTATTTGGCGGGAGGGAAGAGAATATCGCTGGGAGAAGTGTGTAGAGTTACAAAGAGACTATGTAGAAAAAAAAAAAAAAATTTGAAAAAAAATGACTTGTATCATAGTTCCGTCGGAAACATTTCAGCCAACCTTCGTAATAACGGTTTTTTGTATAACAGTTCAATACAAAAATTTCTTACTATGGGGGGGGGGTCTATCTCGCCCCGTTTAGAAGGCAGGGGCGGTAAAAAAAAAAAAAAGTCTGTTAAAATAAAAAAAATTATTAAAAAATAACGGCAACACTTACAGTGAAGTACTATACCGGTTTTGAAAGCCAGAAATCTGTTATTTGATCCTAAATTTAAATTAAATTATTTATGTCAGTAGTTTTTGAAAAATTCTCATGCAAACTCAAAATTTTGATAAAAAAAATGAAAAAAAAGGCAGTTGTTGACATATCCTTAGCGGAGCGACGAAGTCGCGTAAGCGGCTAATCCCTGCGGAAAAAAGGTTAAAATCCCTTTAGCGAGCGAAGCTAGCCACCCATCCAATACTTTAAACACATTAGACTTTCTTACAAGCGCCTGCCTGACAGTTTTTGATATACACTTATTCAGTGTGCATGTTTATGGAGATTTCAGAAAACAGGTTTAAAACCCGGATGTATGAGTCACATAAACATGGATGGATTAAAAAAAAAACATTAAAATTTTAATAAAAAACAAAAATTAAAATTTAATAATAAAAAAAAAAAAATTAAAACTAAAAAAATTTTTTCATTTCCTCAAGAAAAAAATATTATATTTATGTCTTTTAGGCCATTTTAAACCAGAAAAAAAACAATTTTTTTGCTTAGTGCGCATAATGGAAACCCGCCCCAGGTATAAAATAGAGATGCTTAATTATACTGAAAGAAATTATAAGGAATGCAATTGAGCTTTCATTCTAAATATAATTTATGTAGTGCGTGAAAAACATTTTTTTGCTAAACACTTTTTCCAAATATTCAGGATCAGGGTTCCAGTATAAATACGATTTCTTAAGATATGAAAATGAAACTGGTATATAAACGCAATATTCTTCTTCTTTTATTAACTGCGGAAGCTTGTAATGTAAATATTGTAATCTGAAAACAAAATCATTTATTGTAAAAACGATAATGAAGCCAATATAAGTTCGAATTTTGATTTAATCATTTACCAAACCACTAATACTGACAAAGTCGTAGATATCTTCCGCTTATTCTTTTTAACTTCATATTAAATCAAGGATGAAATGACTTTCTGCCTTATGTGAATGTTTCTTCTCTCAATGTGTTGACCACTTATAAATCCCAAAAAAAAATTTGACTATCAACGATCTATCTGAATACTTTCAAACCGTGCATCAACAAATCCATAATTGATTAAATCAATAATAATAACTAATAGAGTAATTATTAAGGGGCACACCTAGTGTGACCGTAAAAAAAAAGTGATTTTTGGGAATTTTTTTTAAAGAAAACTACCATCAAATGTTTTAAAATTTGGAGGATATATTTATACATAAATACTGAACATTTATTTTCAAAGGAACAAATTAAATTTTCAGCGAGTTATTCGCCATCTCCCAAGTCACAAAAAAAAAGTTCCTCCACTGGTGCAGTGATTGCGGCCTTCACCTTGGCTGAAATAAAAAAAAAAGACAAAAAAGATTATTAAACTAGAAGGTATTGCCTATATAATGACCCACGATTGTGAGTTTTGAAAAAAATTGTCGAATTTTGCCCGAAAATTTGATGATTTTTGGCCCGCCAAAATTACACTTTTCATACACTTTTAGGGGTGGCCGTGATGTAGTGGTACTAGCTATCGCTTCTCACTCGAAAGGTCAAGGTTCAAATCCTAGCCACAGCAAGTTCTCATTTGTGTAATTGGAACTCAGTCAGAAAAATCTGCGTGTGAAGGCATAACACTGACATTTAGATTTGGCTGTTGTAGGGTTTTCAAGCACAAAACAACCGTTAAAATTCACAACCTGAATCATTTCGAGTGAAGAAAATCTCTCCGTCCTATTCGGATTCCCACCCCTGGAGTCAATATCGAAACCAAACACACCTGAGTTTGAAACCACTACATCACAAACAATGCTTTCCTTTCTCCTCCTTCTATCTTTCCGACCGCGCACTGGCAACAGTATAAGGGTATTCATAACCCCTTAGGCGCGCGTAAATTATAAAAAAAAAAAATCCAATCGAAAAACTGGAGGGTCATTATATAGAAAAACATACCTAGTACTGCCATAAGTTCTGTTACAAATATAAAACGCTATCAAAAAAAAAAAAAAAACAGTAAACATATTGTATTCAAAATTGTTTCATGTATTATATCACAATATTGATTATTAAAAAAAATTGGATTCACTCATAATGACTGCCTTTTGCTTTAACACAAGCTTCTAAACCGTGTGGCCATTGGGCTATAGCGGCACGTACGGCTTCCATGGAGATAGTAGACAATGCTTTGGTTAATGCTGTTTTAAGGCTTTCCAAATTTCTGTGGGGAGTCTTGCAGGCCATTTTCTCCAATTCTGACACCAAATCATAATCCAGTGGATTCAGATCTGGACTCCCCGACGGCCAATTTTCTGCTGCGATAAAGCCAGGAATATTGACTTTGAGCCACTCCTGCATGGTTTTGGCTTTGTGCGCTGGAGCAGAGCCCTGTTGGACTCTATTCATTGAAAAGGGTATTGGTCAAACCCGTCACAACACCCCCTAACACATCTTCTTGGTAAAGCTTTGCACCAGTTTTTACGCCTTTTTCACAAAAATGGAAGGATGTGACACCGCAGTGAAAGACCCCCACCAAACCATTACGGAAGCGGGATGTTGTCCACGTTGAACCCTTGGAACAACGTTTTTCCCTTCCTTAGATGAAGTGGCATAAATTTTGTCATTTTGTTTGTTGAAAACTTCTTCCACGGTAAAAAATCTCTCATCCGTAAACAAGATGTTTTCATGGCCATTGTCCGCGTGCCACTGCAAAAGTCGCTTGCATCTTTCCAGCCTAATTTTTTTAAGTTAAGGAGTTAGAAGATGGCCCGTGGATCGACGATAGGCTTTCTTATGCAAATCATCCCGAATCAGCCTAGACATGGATCTGGTTGATATAACCAATTCCTTGGACATGATCGTCTGCTTCCTAAGGGGATTTCTCCGAATTCGGATGATTTGTCTTCGAGTTACAACTACAGCAAATTTCAAAAATGTACTTTCGAGAAAAACGCGTTTAAAGATAAAATGATTGATCTCATTGTTATAAATAGATAAAAATCATGCTTAGAGCTAATCTGCTATTCCAGGCCCATATAATTCACCTTCCTCTTCTTCAAACAGTGCTTGCTCGGCTATTGAAGCTCTTCTTCGAGATGATGAATATCCATGAGTTGGACCAATCACAATATTCAGGTCTATCATTGTAACGGATCGGAACGGAATTTCCTCCGATTTCTCCGATTTTTACGAATTTTGTATCATGGTATCTCTTCCGATGACCTAATCGGACAAACCTCCGAAAACAAATTTTCTTGTGCGATGTATGACTGCAAAGTGTCAAAATAACAGCAATGCGATGCATTCCGATGCATGACATGATTATCTTTCCGATTGTCTCCGACGTCAAAACAAATGTGATAAAAGTTCCGCAAGCATGGGTACTCTTCAAAATACGTTCCATATATGAGAGTCATGATTGGCTCCTTGGAAGTTAGCGTTTACGGCTCTAATCCACATGTTGTAATCGTAAATCTACATATTACCATACAAAAGAATAAAAATAAAGGTGTTGCTTTGTTTCAAGACTTGCTTACAATTAACACGTTAAGGGAATTGAATTTTATTTTCATAAATTGAACGTCCAATACATACATCGGTACGCGTCTATATTTCGTTTACGATTCGGATAACATGAAGCAAATAAATCCTCCGATCGGAGAATAGTTCCGATCGGTTACGATGATAGTTACTATTATTATCATTATTTTGTGATAGTTTTTCAGCAGACGTACTGGTATTCGCGGTAGACTGTTCGAATGTATGTTGATTTCCCGTAAACTTTTGTTTTCTTGAAACTGATCTATGCCGGGAATGTCGTATCTTTTTGATTTGGATACAAAGGTTGATCACTCATTTTTACTAAAATAATTTTAGTACGTTATTTTTAAAGGCAGAGACTATCGAAATATGAAAAAAAACTATTTTTTTTTTCAAAATATCACACTACGTGTGCCCCTTAATTAAAGCTGTTCAGGATTAAGCTGGGCCTTTTAAATGCCCCTATTTGTTAGTGTTTGATAGATTTTTTATTATTTTAGACAAGTGTAGTACGTGTTCACCCATTTCTTTTTTTCTTTTTTTTTTTGCATGGAGCTTTAATACTGTAGTACAAGGAAACTCTCCGTCCACTGATTAGGCATCCGATCGCCTCTACTATATTTGCCTTCAATACGTTTTGGCAATTGAATCTGTTGGGAGCTTTTTCTCCGCTGTGTTGCTATGATGTTCCACTTTTGTCACTTGTGAGGGTACATCTTATAGGTCTCGATACAATTCATCTGCTGCTACCACACATTTGGCTCATTATTTCATCATTCATATGAAGCCGACATTTTGTACTACCGAGCAGTTTTCGCACCACACTTGCATATTCCATCGAAGATATTTCATACACTTTTAACGATTAGTCCTTGTTTTTTTTCTTATATTGGTTTTGCCTCTGGTTTCTTTAAAAACAATATCGTCAGCAAAGTCGTTGCTAGTGGTTTGTCCAAGATTCGCCGTTTGGCGTTATTCCAGCATGGATGGTAATCTATCTGCTTTTTGGGTCTTCCGCTGCTGTTAATTGCCACTCGCGTTATGTAGAAACCGTATTAAGTATAGTAAGGCAGCGTGTTTGCATGAGTTTCATGAAAGTAGCAATCCTTTTTCCGAAATTTCACCACCTGGTTTTCTGAATGTATATAATATCGAAACTGTTATAGACTTCCCAGTTCCAAACATTTCTGATCTGATTTAAATCTTCAGTTCATTATAACCGTGACTTCCTAAATTTTTCATGAATTAAAAACAACAATAAAAAAAACATTTGATTTGAAAAACGTATAATTTTATGCTGATAGTCAAAAACAAAACAAAACAAAGCAAAATATTAACGTATGGCAAAAATGCTTTATTTTTAAAAATATATAATTTTTCATTGGATTCTTTCCTTAAAGGTTGAGCACATCTATATTAAGACTTTTGTACATGAAAGTTAAAATATCTGTTGCTTCCTCAATGCGTTTCGATGTTGGTTTACCGGCACCATGACCAGCCTTACTATAAACTCGCAACAGAATTGGTTTCTTCTGGAATTCTGAATATCTCACAGCTTCTTGTAAGGCAGCAGCAAACTTTAACGAATGTAATGGACTTACACGGTCATCATGATCAGCCGTGAGAATTAGAGTTGACGGATATTCTTCATTAGCTAAAAAAAATTTAAACATATATTTTTCTAATTTAACATAACAGACGTCTTATTCTTTATATGTATATGTATGTTATGAATATATAATTATAACACAAAGAACGAATATTTTGTCAGTTAGTTAAATCAAAAATCTATTTACACTTGCGGTCATAAAAACCGCACCAACTAATGAGTTCTCAAAAAATGCCTAATTACATCAGATCGTAAGGATTTTTCTCATACAAATGAAGGGTATTCCCCATAGCGGAGTTCGGCCTCGTATTTAGTGCAAAAAAAATCTGTTTGAATTGAGTTGTGACGGTGACAAGTAAAAAAAAAAAGTGAAATGTCTGGTAAATATCATCAACTGACTCGGGACGAAAAAGTTCAAATATTGACTTTAGTCGAAGAAGGGCTTGGCTAGCGTGAGATTGCGGTTAAAATAGGACGCTGTCATTCAATTATCGTACAACTGATGAAGAAAAAAGAAAATTTGGATCCACTGGAAAGGAAAAAAGGCTCGGGACGAAAACGTAAAACAACCCAGAAGACGGACAATGTATTTCAACGAATTAGCATGAAAGATCGCTTTAAAAGTGCAGAGCTGAGTGGATTTCATCAAGTTGATCTAAGTGCCGAAACTATACGCCGACGGCTACGGGAGATAGGTTTATATGGAAGACGACCAGCGAAAAAACCTCTCCTAACCACAAAAATGAAAAAAGCTCGCTTGAAGTAGGCAAAAAAGTACGAAGATTGGACGCAGGATGATTGGCGATGTGTGATATGGTCCGATGAAAGTAAATTTAATTTGTTGTGAAAGGTTCAAGGACGAGTGCATAGTCAAAACAGTGAAGTTTCCTCAAAGCCAAATGGTTTGGGGATGTTTTTCTTTTTACGTTTTGGGCCCTTTGCACTTTGTTAATGGAACTATGAACGTTCAAAAGTATGGAGAAGTAGTAAGGGAGTTTTTGGTGCCAGCAATTGAACAGCATCATTCGTATACTGCCAAGTGCATTTTTCAAGATGATTCTGCACCTTGCCACCGCGCCAAATCCGTAAGTAAAGTGTTATAAATCAACTTCTAGATGTCTACTTTATAAATAATAAACAGACAAGTAACTAGAGTCTTTCAATAATTTTCAGCTCAAGACAACGTTTGATGACCTCGGAATTACCAGACTAGACTGGCCAGCTAATTCGCCCGATTTAAACCCAATCGAACACTTGTGGCATATAATGAAACGTAAGGTGGCTGAACATAAACCAGAGAGTAAAAAAAAGCTAAATGAAGTTTTGGAACATGTATGGAATACTGAAATTTCAAGGGATATTACTAAACTTCTAAACTTTTATTCGATGCCTTCTAGAATAAAAGCGGTTATAACCGCCAAAGGAGGAGCAACTCGGTATTGATAATTTTTTGGTAAAAGTGGCATATCTAAACATCTTATATACACATACATAAAAAATGTATCGTTTGATTTTGTTAACCAATGACTGTATTAAAATATTTTAAAAAAATAAGAAAATTACCTGGTTTTTCTTTCTTTGTTAATATCTTTTTTCAAACATTCAATAAACAGATGGAAATTAAATAGAAATACTTATAAACTACTGCGGAGTACTCAACAAAAATTTCATTTCATTATAAAAATTATTATCGTAGTTATTAACAATTTTTCAATCATTTTGATATGGTGCGGTTTTTATGACCGCAAGTGTAGTTCAAACAGTTAATAAGAATTTTAGAGAATCAAATGAAGTTGTTACCAGTAGTGGTACATAGCAATGTATCGTTCGGGAATGTTACAACTTTGAAGTGACCGGTAACGCTATTTTACGTATTTAATGTTGAGTATAAAGCGTATTATATAGGTGTATGCATCAACCACTGACTACACGGACGAGGAAGTAGACCGCTTCTATCAAGACAGAACAAGCAATGAATGAAAATAAATGACATTTTACGCTTAGGTTCGAAGATTTCAACGCAAAAGTGCGCAGGCCTGAGGAAGCTTCGAGCGAGGACAAAAGTTAATCGAATTTTTACACAACAACAGCTTTTTCGATAGAAAGCAGCACAAGAGATAAACTTGGATAACCCCCGACAGAAATACAAAAAACGAAATCGACTTTATTATTACAGACAAAAAACAACTAATAACAAATGTTACAGTACTTAACAAGTTCGGAATAGGAACACAGCATTTAGTGCAACAATGGAGCTGAACCTTAAAAGTGAAAGAAGGAAAATGATAAACAAGAAAACACCAACGAAGTGGACAACACAATCTGATTAAGAAGGTTTGTAGAAATGATTCCCAACAAACTAGACCAGAACCATAGAAATCATTACTGAGTCAAACGCAATTAAAGCAGCACAAGATACATATTGTTAAGTAAATAATAGAGCTAATGAACACGAAAAACTAAGCACTGCAACAAAACAACTTGTAATAAAAAGAACAGAAGCAAGAAAACAACAGGACCTTGTAGAAATAAACCTATGAAATAAAGTAATATCCAAGGAAACCGTAAAGACATCCGAAGGTATAACTACGAAAAGACACAACAGTGCATAGAAGAAAACAAAAGTATAAACATTTTGAGAAAAACTACAGTTGATGGGAAAAATAAAATAGTAAAACTCAAAAACGAAAACGATGAAATTGTTACAAGCAAAAACGAAATACTACGTTTAACAGAAACATTTTACAGCAAACCAAATATCATAAGCAACCAACATAGAATCAACCAGACCCCAAATTATAAATTCTGGATCGGAGGAAATGGCGGACGAGACGGTGGAAGAATTACAGAGATCCCTAAAAGAAATGAAAAACTACAAGGCTCCATGTGAAGACCAGCTAGTATTAGATGCCTTTAAAATAGGTGGACAATGCAAGAAACTGTTTAATATGTGTATTGAGCAAAGAAAAATACCAGTACAATGGAGAAACCCGTTTTTTTTTTCTTTATTTAAAATATTATTTATTTCTCTTCAATTACTTATAAACATAATATAAAAACAAATCCATATAAAAATTCAATACGTTAACAATTACAAAGTTAAGTAAGAAAAAAGATAAATAAATAAATAAATCTGGTGGCATTCGATATTTTATACTGCGCGAGTTCAAATAATGTTGAATGCCATTTCAAAAGGAACAATACAATAAGATGGGGTGGGGTGTTGAACAAAAAATAGAGAAAAAAAAAAAAACAATTTCAGCAATTTAATTCATTTAACATGATATCAATTTGTTATCACTTCATAAAGGATGCAAAATTTATGCAATCAATATACTAATACCAAAAATTTGAACAAAAGTTAGATCAAAATATTAGAAGTAAGAGAGTCTAAACTATAATGATCTTGAGAAAACAGCCAATTTTTTACGCGCTTTAGAAAACGTTTGGACATGTGAACACATCTGATTTCTTCCGGGAGGACATTAAATAAACGATAACATATAACTGAATAAGAATTTCTATATGCGGTGGTTCGATAATTTGGCACTTGTAACATATTAAGCGAGTTATTACGTAGATTATAGTTTGAGATTATACGAAAGTTTCGATTACCAGACTTCATAAAGAATGCTTTTAGAACCTTAAAACAGTATAAGTGACGAACAGGAAGAATACCTAATTGACAAAACAACGGAAAACTAGGATGCCTACCAGGTTTACGACAAATCTTTCGGACAACATTCTTTTGCAAGTCTAGCAATGGCTGAATTTTGTTTTGATAACCACCTAACCAGCAATTTATACTGTATTGCAGCTTAGAATTAAAAAGTCCATAATAAATTGCGGTTAGGAGCTTAGTTGAACATATATTACGGAGGTAATAAAAATGTCTAAGTGTGGAGATAAAGTACTTCTTCAATGCGGTAGCGTGAGAAGAAAATTTCATATTAGAGTCAAGTAAGAGTCCTAGGTACATATCATCAAAAAACAAATCATCACTACAATTTTCACTAGCACAAAATAATTGACCAAACACACGGGTTGCACATTTACATTGATACAAATTAAATTTTTTGCAATTCGGTGCATGAAAATATACATCTGGTTTTGGATTAATGGACGGAGATAAATTAAAGAACTTAAGAAATTTAGTCTTAGGACTTATTACAAGTTTGTGTTCAGCGAACCATTGTCTTAGACTATGTACAACGCAATTTATGTTAGCATTTAGATCTAAGGGACTGTTGACGCCATACGATAACCCAACATCGTCAGCAAAAGCTGTAGGTAAGCCTTTTAGATTGAGGTGGAAGAGTGAGTTGATATAAATTAAAAATAGAATGGGACCTAGAACTAAACCTTGTGGTACCCCAAGCCTGATAAATTGTACATCACTTCTGTTCTCATTCAACTTTACTCTCTGTGATCTATTATTCAGATATGAGTTAAACCATTCAGGCATGAAGCCACGTACACCTGCATTTTCCAGTTTACTTATCAGAATTTTATGGTCAAGCATGTCGAAGGCTTTGGTTATATCAATGAATAACGCAGCTGTACATTTTCTTTTGTCAAGGTTGCATATTATCTGAGAGCAAAACTCTAGAAGTGCGTCCTCGGTTGATTTGCCCTTTTGAAACCCAGATTGAGAAGGATGTAAGAACATCGTCTTGTCTAAGAAATTTACTAACCTAATTTTTATAAGTTTTTCGAAAACTTTACTTATGGTTGGCAGAAGGGAATCGGCCTATAATTTCCTATTTCAGTTGGAGAGCCTTTTTTAAACAAAGGAATAACATCTGCACACTTTAGATCGTCAGGAAAAATACCAGAAAAAACACTACGATTGAATACATCAGCTAATACATCCATAATGAAACATGCAATATTTTTTAGGACAACATTAGAAATACCATCGACACCACATGAATTTGAGTTATTCAAACTGCCAATCGTACTTAGAATCTCTAAAGGAGTTATAGGGTCAAAAACAAAACTTCTACAGTGCACAGAGTTTACAACATTAATAGCAGAACACTGAGAACATAGATTTTGCGTTAGTCCACTATGTAATTTAAGTCCGATACTTGAAAAATGTCTATTAAAAGCGTCAGCGATTTCATTTTTATTTGTTATTACCTTATTACTAGTACGTAGGACAATAGTTTTTTGAATGGGAGATTTTTTATTGAGAATGGTGTTTACAACTCTCCACTCTTTCTTTAGATTACCTCTAGCTGAAAAAAATTGAGCACGGTAATACGAGTCACGGCAAATTGGGATTTCCTTTTTCAAATCAGCACATAATTTCTTATATTTTATTTTGAGAAATGCGTTGCAAGGGTATTTTTTGCACTTTGCTCTAAGTTTATTTTTAGTTGTTACTTTAATTAATAAAGAACTAGATAACCAAGGCTTAAGTTTATAAACATTTCTGAGTTTGACTATTGTTTTTACATTTTGCGTTAAGTAGAAGGCCGGTCATGCAATGGTCCGTAATCAAAAGGTCAAAAACACAATATTCACATTCTATAGAAGCAACATTTCGAAAACGTCCATAAATGTGGTCTAAACAAGTACCTGATGCAGGCCCAGTAGGCACATTGATGAAATTTGTCAGGCCATTTAAAGCTAACACAGAAAGATAATTTGATACCATAGAACTATCATCTAGACAATCAACATTAAAATCACCTACAACCATTAAATTTTTGGATTTCTCCCTATCTAACACAATAGAAAAAATCATTAATAAACATCGTCACATTAAACATCTGCAATCTATAAACACATAAAAAAAACAAATATTTCATTATTTATTTCGATGGACACCTTTAAAACGTCTGCACTGGAACAATCAACTGGGGAAACAGCAATGATTTTAAAAGTTTCTTTATGAAGCAGCCAACGCCACCTGCTGCGAAATTTTCGTTTGTTTTGGCATAGAAACGAAAACCAGGCAGGAAGTAATCATTTTCTTCAACCTCATAGATCCACATCTCAGACACGAACACAATATCCGGTACACAGGCAAACGAGTTAATATGTGCGACGAGCGCAGAAAAGCTTTCTCTCAGACTTCTAATATTTTGATTGCAATTAGTTAGAACAGCACCACAGTGAGGTTTGTATTCGACAAGGATAGAAGAGTTATCAATCAAATCATTTTTAGAATTCATAATACTTTATAAAAAGAATAGGAAAGAAAACAAACTTAAATGAGTGAGATATCAGTAAATGATTTGATCGAGATAACTCTTCCACCCTCCTCTTTTCTTAACAAAATTTGATTTTTACTAAACCATACGTATTGTGCTCCGTTTTTTTTTTGCTATCTCTTTCGTCTTCATTAAAAGAGCTTGCGTGTAACGAGTAAGGGAGTCGTTGACAAATATGCTGCTTCCTTTGTTGTTCTTGCTGTTGCTTCTGCTTACATCCACACTGGAGAGGTCAACCACTTGAGAGACGAGTTTGTTTTTGTTCGTCCTCTTTGCGCACATTATGCGTTGCTTCGTTGTAAAGTTGGAGAACTTAACACATATAATTGGCTTAGGCTGAGATTTTGAGCGCATTTTTTTATGTAACAACGCGTAATTTCACTGTCAGCAACATCTATAGATAGGGTATCACAGAAAATTTGTTTTGCCTTTTCAATAGCATTGGTGTCATTTACATTTGTGACACCAACAATGTCTATAGAGTTCATTAGCGATTCTTGTTGTTGCCAATTTATCTTAGCCTCTAGATCTTACACTTTTGCTTTAAGTTCAGCGTTCTCTTTTCTCAGTTCGGCCAATTCTTGGAGAAAGCGGGTGTTACAGTCTTCTAATCGTGTCAGTTTAGCATATATCATCTGGAGAGTACATTGACTCTCGCTATTGACGTCACTGTTAGATGACTCACTATTTGGCGGCTGAGTGTAGGAATCTCCAGTTGGAAGAGAACCAGTGTTAGATGGAGCGTTGTTGTTGGTGCGCTTCTTGAACGTTGCTGGCGTTTGATCATGCACAGAGCGTCGTCGTAAAACTGCACACTTATCGCACCGATAGGTATTACCACTTGATTTATAAAATTCAGCATCATCTTTAGTGATATTCACACAATTTAAATGAAAAATATGCTTGCAGTCATCACAATTTATTTTTGCAGAGCAATTGCGATCCATTTTTTGTTTACACACTGGACAATTCATTTTAACTTATGAGCTTATTATTTGCGATGTGTATCCCACGAACACTCAACTCAACTCCTTATCCTTATGTGTCTACCTTATCCACAAAAAAGGGGATATTATGGATCTGGAAAACTACAGCCCGATTAGTCTCCTACCGCATCTTTATAAACTGTTGACAAAAATTATAACAAAAGTAATCGAGCAAAAACTCAACTTCAACTAGGCTAGGCCGCTTCCGACAAGCTGAGAAATGTCCTAAAAAACGGAATTCCTATGCGCCTAAAGAGAAAAGTATTGGACCAATGTATACTGCCCGTTATAGCCTACGGAGCTGAGAACTTAACCCTTACAATATGGTCTATTAACAAGCCCGAAATAGTTCAAAGAACAATGGACTGAGAGACCGCATTCCAAATGAAAAAATTGGAAGAAGAACTGGAGTCATTGATATAACAGCAGACAACAGGTGAACAAAAAGATTTATGGAATGGAGACCAAGAGGAGACGTCAAAAACAGAGGAAGGCCACCAACATGACGGACTGACGATATCAAGAGAGACCTATGAGGATGATGATAGATATATATACAGGGTATCCCAAAAATCAACGTCAAGCCGGAAACGGGTGATAGGTCAAATGGTGTCGGTTATCACAAAATTATAAAAAAAATCTAAGTCATGTATTTTTAAAATTATTGGCACTCAAAAAAAATCGAGAAATCTGACACCCTGTGACGACCTTTTAAGTACTGTGACCGCAAATCTTTACTTTTCTTCGATTTTTTTTTGTTGTCACGTAACTCTGAATAACTGTTCTCTAAATTACGGTCCAAAATTGAAACATAACTATATCGGTTTTAACTAAAATATTGCTTTTTTGTTCATCCATGTATCTGAAAATCATTAATCACCTAACTTGAACTGAGTGTACTAACAAAAAAATGTACTGTGCCATTTTGGCAAGTAACTTTAAAAGATGGCGTATTTAGTCTGGATTCCAAAATGGTATGACACTTGCTACACTAACGCTTAATTGAGGACAAAAAAAATATTTTGTTAAAGAAACCCGATTCATAGTTAATGCTTTTTAATAAGTTAAAATGCGTACCAAGTGTGAGCGAGACAAACAGTGACGCTGTGATTAAGACATATAAACACGCCATTCCGACTAGTGTGAGTGAAACAGATAGAGATGCCATCCTTGTCAAACAGTAATAAGAGTACATTGCCAGTGAAATCCTTGAAGTGTAAAACAATCCTACACCCCTAATACAACCTCTAGTAAAAGTGAAACTTATACCAGAATTAACGAGAAGGGAGGCTTCATTGGAGCGACAAGAAGTACACCGTGGAGAGATGGATCCGCCACGTAACGAACCTCAAGGGGCGCAGGCACGTACAAGCCGAATGAGTAAGGTTGCAGGAAGGAGCGATGACGGTCATTGCAGAATGGAGGGCGATAAATCAAACGATCACCAAGAAGACGAAGAAAGTAGGAAACTAGAGGAAACATGGAGCTAACGCTACTTAGAATGGAGGTCGAACAACTATAAGGCAGAAATTCCACAAGTTTTGAGGACGCTGAATGTAGTCCCAACGTTTGCAAGCAAGGACGACTATCGTGTAGAGATGTGGCTCAAGCACTTTGAGGCCGCAGCGCACGTGTTCTTATGGGGTGATATGCAGAGAGTTCTTTATGCCAAACAGTTGCTGATGGGGGCAGCAAAGATGGTGCTACGATCGAGACCGGGGTTGGTTAAATGGGAAGAGTTAAGGGGGTTTTTGCTAGAGGAGTTCGGCGACAGCATTTGGGCTGCTTATATTCATTGGCGGATGATTGACAGCAAGCAGAAAAGGGATGAACCGTTGTAGTATTTGCTGGCAATGCGCGAACTGGGGGCAAGGGGTCAACTCGACGACAAGACAGTGATCCAATACGTCATCGACGGAATAAACGACGAGCCTAGAAATAAGCTACTTCAGTATGGAGGGAACACCATAAAGGAGTTCAAGGAAAAGTTGAACGACTACAGGCGTTTCAGGGAGAGTCTTCCCAGAGAAAACAGGTTGGGTCTAACCAGAAACAACGAAATGCAAACAAAAACAGGACCACGATACTTCAACCGTGGAAAAATGAACCACAAAAGCAGTGATTGCAAGGACCAACGCCCAAAGTGCTTTGCGTGCAACGAGTTTGGCCATAAGTCAAACAGCTGTCCGACCAAGGGTAGCAACTACAGCGGGCGGCCAAAAACGAATTTCGTAGGACAACAAGAGACAGTGAGGGATTGGAAGAGGGTCACGATAGAAGGTCAACCGATTTTTGCCGATATCGACACTGGTAGCTCTATCAAGGCGATACGATACGACGAATACGTCGCTATGAATCTGCCGGACCTACAGGATTGCAAATCGAAATTCGACGCCGTAGCAAAGGAACCAGCAGAATCCCCAGGGTACTTTGAAGGAATAGTGATGATCGATGGACGGGACTACAAGGCCCGCATTTTCTTCTTGTCAAGGACTTACATGAAGCAGCCTATGATCATAGGAGAGGACATTATGAAGGTGAAGAAGTGGCTGGAAGATGGTATGATCAGGCCGAGTTGTTCGGAGTTTGCAAGTCCGATTGTACTAGCCAACAAGAAGGATGGCACTAAGCGACTCTGTGTGAACTACCGGAGGATTAACCGCCAGATGATAAGGGATCATTACCCAATGCCACTGATCGAGGATCAAATAGATGCCTTGAGCAAAGACAAAGTATTTTCGGCATTGGACCTGGAAAATGGCTTCTTCCGCGTCGCAGTCGCCGAAGAAAGCAAAAAGTACACGTCATTCGTTAGACCCTCCGGGCAGTACGAATTCAATAAAGTCCCGTTCGGATTATGCACATCCCCAGCAGTGTTTCAGCGTCACATCAACCTAGTTCTTAGGCCTCTGTTAGAGAAATCTATATGGACGATTTAGTGGTGTTGGCTCAAGACGAAGAAGAGGCCCTTAGGAACCTAGAGGAGGTACTCAAAATTGGGAGCGTCTATGGTGGCAAGGCCATTGACGGACCTACTAAAGAAGGATGCCGCGTTCAAATGGTGTGCGAATCAGAAAGCAGCTTTCCAAGAACTGAAGGATATCCTTTCGTCGAAACTGGTTTTGCGACTCTATCGGCGAGATTTGGAAACGGAATTGCATACTGATGCATCCAAGTGGGGTTACGGGGCGGTGCGGCTTCAAAAGCAGGATGCTGAGTTCCATCCTGTCTACTACTACAGCAGGAAGACTTTACCGGCGGAACAGAATTACAGCAGCTATGAGCTAGAAGTGTTGGCCATAGTTCCGCAATTAAGAAACTGCATCACTACCTGTTCGGAATTCGATTCAAAATCGTGACTGATTGTGTTTTACAGGAGTACGACTATCAGTTGGAGCATCGAGCCGGAACAAAACTCAAACATGCGGACGCGTTAAGTCGAAATTCATGTTGTTTCCATATTTCTCCGGAGTTCTTGGCGAGGAACGAAGACGCCCAAGGGAAGGATGAAACATTAAAGCCGATTAAGAAGCTACTAGCAACAGGAGAGAGCTACGGCGATTTCATAATAGAACAAAACATTTTTTACAAGGCCGACAAAGAAGGAAGAAAGTTGCTGTGTACCCAAGCGAATGCTGGATGAAATCATAAAACAGGTACACAACGGTGGTCACTTTGGTGTTAAGAAGATAGAGGAGGACATCAGCAGGGACTACTTTATACCGAAGCTGCGGGACAAGCTAGAAAATTGCAGGAAGAACTGCATTAGTTGCATACTTTCGAAACGAAAAGCCGGACGTCAGGAAAGATTTCTCAATCCGATAGACAAGGAAGATGCGCCATTAAGAACCTATCACATCGACCGCTTAGGTCCACTCTCTCCTACTGGAAAAGGATACGCCCATATCCTTTGTGTGATAGATGCTTTTTTCAAGTTTACCTGGATTTACCCCGTAAAGACGACAACAACGGCAGAGGTTATTCAAAAGCTAGAGATTCACAAAACGATTTTTGGGAACACTGAACGAATAATTTCAGACAAAGGCGCAGCGTTCACGTCCAATACTTTGAAGGACTATTGCGAAATGGAGAAAATACAGCTAATGACCATAACAACAGGCGTACCAAGAGGCAACGGACAGGTGGAGACAGTGAATCGGGTTATAATATCAGTGCTCTGCAAACTAAGTACTGATGATCCCACGAAGTGTTATCGGAACACGTCAAAGCTCCAGCAGTGTTTAAACTCAACATGGCACCGAAGCTTCAACAGGGCTCCATTCCAGCTCCTAGTGGGCGATGCGGATGAACAACGATCTGGAGCTAGCGGAAGCAGTTAAGGAGGAGTTGCTCAGTGCTTTTACATTAGAGCGAGAAGACGCGAGAGAGGATGCGAGAAAAAGCATCAAGAAAGTGCAGGACGAGAACAGATCTACATACGACAAGCGACGAAAACCGCCGGAGAAGTATGATGTAGGGGATTTGGTGTCCATAAAACAAACGCAATTTGGCGCAAATATAAAGCTTTATCCTAAGTTCCTTGACCTTACAAGACCGGTATGACGTAAGGAAGAAAGGAAACCAAGAAAGGCCACGCACTACATCTACAAGCGCAGATTACATGAAGCCATGGCGCTCTTCTTCCTCGGAAGAAGAAGATGAAGAAGATGAAAAAGATGCTGAAGAAGTTGCGCGCTGTGATCAACCAGTCACAAACAGGGAAGACTTTGCAGACACCGAAAACAGCCATAAAGAATAAGATGCATAAAAACCTGCTTTACCAAAATAAACAAGATACCAGATAAAACAGAACATTGAATGTGAATATAACAATAATCAGCTAAGACGAACATTAAAACGCAAACAAATTAGACGAAGAACCGATGAGTTGACAGGAGAGGCCGAGGCTTATAACGCACGATGGCCGAGTGTAGAATGGAAACTATTGGCAACGCCACACCATCGCCAACTGGAAATGGAACATGCCAGATCGAAGACGACGACAATGAGTACAACGACGACGAAGAAGAAGACGGAACAAGAGAAGCTGATACAGATGAAAGGAGAACGACGTAAAGACGATATATAAGACGGGCGCGAGTTGTGAACATTTATTATACACTGGACGTCTAGTATAACGAAAGATATAATGTTCAGCCAATTCGTTATATCGAAAGCAGTTTTTTCGACCTTAAGAAAAAACATACTATTTACTGATCATTTAAAAAGTTTTTATTATATCAACTTTTTAAAATTGCACAAATTGAATCAATGTTGAGAAGAAAAAAAGTCATTTATTTGAGTTTTTGGTTTTTGAAGGTTTTTGTTTGTTCATAACACCTGTGGACAGCTTTCTCCTGCAACTGTCGTAGAATTAATATTTTGGAGCAATCTTATTGTTTTTCTTCCGCCCATTTGATACAAGCTATCAATTGGTGTTGTGTAAGCGTGTAAGACAACTTCAAACGCAGAAAAAACTACTGAGACCTGTTTTGAATCGTTCCTTTCCTTGAAATTGAACAGCATTCGTTATATGGAATAGAATAATGGAATTCAAATGTTGATTCGTTATACTGGACATTCGTTATATCGGCATTCGTTACACTGGACGTCTAGTGTATTACTTACTTTTTAACTCTCATTAGCTTAAAAACTAAATAAAAACCCTACATATATATAATATATGTATATATATATTTAGCATTTACATTATTTACATAAACTTGTTAGAGAAGCTCGTGATTGCTTTTGCAAAAATATACAAAGCCTTACGCTTCCCTGTTTTGACTCCTGTTGAGAATAACTTCTTTCGAATTTATGCGTGTATGGTAACAAACGGGGTATCGCTGCACGTTGATTTTGTTTTGCTTAATTGATTTTGATAATACGAGGGCGGGTCAATAAGTCAATAAGTTTTTGAATTTCTGACCTCTTTACTGAAACAGCAACACTGCTCCTGTTAACAGGCATCTGTCAGTTGACTCCTGTCAAAATTTAAACTTGCTGCGTCAGTTAGTTTGTGTTTGACAGCTATTTTTATCAGACTACTCACTAATTTGAGGAGAAAATGGAAAAAAGTGAATTTCGTGTGCTTATTAAGCATTATTTCTTGCGAAAAAAAACCATTACCGAGACCAAGGCTAAGCTTGATAAATACTATGGGGACTCTGCACCATCGATTTCAATGGTAAAAAAGTGGTTTACTGAATTTCGTTGTGGCCGTACAAGCACTGAAGATGCCGAACGTCCTGGACGCCCAGTTGAGGTCTCTACACCCGAAACAATCGAAAAAAATCACGAAATGGTGTTGGCCGACCGAAGATTGAAAGTGCGAGAGATTGTGGAAGCCGTAGGGATCTCGCATGGCTCAGTGGTTTCAATTTTGAATGATCACTTGGGCATGAGAAAGCTTTCCGCAAGATGGGTGCCGCGTTTGCTCACAGTCGACCACAAACGCAATCGTGTAACAACTTCACAGGAAGGTTTGGCGTTGTTTAATCGCAATATGGAGGAGTTTTTGCGCCGTTTTGTAACCGTGGACGAAACATGGATCCATCACAACACACCAGAGAACAAACAACAGTTTCTAAGGGTGAATCGGCGCCAAAGAAGGCCAAGGTGGGTTTGTCAGCCAATAAAGTTATGGCGACTGTTTTTTGGGATGCACGCGGGATAATCCACATTGACTACCTTCAAAAGGGAAGAACAATCAATGGGGAATATTATGCCAACTTATTGGACCGATTCAATGACGATTTGAAAAAAAAAACGACCTCATTTGGCCAAGAAAAAAGTTCTTTTCCACCAAGACAATGCAAGGGTGCACACATGTGCAGTTGCCATGGCAAAAATCCATGAATTGGGCTATGAATTGCTCCCTCATCCACCCTATTCCCCAGATTTGGCTCCGAGCGACTACTTCTTGTTCCCAAACCTGAAGAAATGGCTTGGTGGAAAAAGATTTGACTCCAATGATGAAGTCATCTCGCAAACAAAGGCCTATTTTGAGGACCTCGACAAATCATTTTTTTTGGAAGGGATAAAAAAATTGGAGAAGCGTTGGACAAAGTGTATAGAGCTCAAAGGAGACTACGTTGAAAAATAAAATTATTTTTTTTATCAAAAAATCTGTTTTAATCCAAACGGACTTAGTGACCCGCCCTCGTATCTAAGAATATTCTCTCAAAATATTTTGAAGAAATTCAATATATTTTTTAAAATACATAATATACACCAGATAGCAATGATAGTTTTTCCAATTATTATGTCAAAGTTAAGAATGACATTCGGCTGCCAAAATATTCAGCAAGGTTTGCCATTTCATCATGCATCGTTTTACGCTTGCCGAACGTGCACAAATTATTATAAAATATTGTCGAAATTCCGGCTCAGTTGTAAAACGCAAGGTAAATTTAGTCGTGAAAAAGAAAAGGCGCTGTGGAAAAGTTTGAGCGTGAGTACACTCTTTTGGATCTGAAGCCACCAAGCGAACAGAGATTGGTGCGAATGAAGAAAACAGCGGCCAGTATCGACGAAGACCCAGAAATGTCAATTCGACGTCGATCAGCTAAATTGGGTATCGCCAGAGTCAACCCGGGTTGGGTTTGGGCCTATATCCGTATGGTGTTGACACAAGAATTGAAGCCGGACGACCATAGACAACGCCGTGTGTTCGCCAATTTGGTGCTGGAAATGTTGGCCGGTGATCCGGATTTTAGAAAAAAAATCATATTTTCGGGCGAGGCCCATTCTTGGCTCAGCGGCTATATCAACAAGTAATCCACAAGTGTTCGGTCAAGCATCAATGCATCCACAAAGTTTGACTCTTTGGTGCGATTTATGGCATGGAGGCATCATCGGACGAAAATGAGGAGGGAGACACCGTTACCGTTAATGGTTTCAGGTATAGAGCGATGATAACCGACTTTTTGTGGTCAGAGCTCGACAACGTCGATATATCCGAGCTGTGGTTCCAACAAGTTGTGAAGGAAAAATTTCGTGACTGGGTCATCTCACGGCGAGCGTTCATCAATTTTCCGCCACGATCATGCGATTTGACACCACTCGATTATTTTCTCTGGGGCTACGTCAAATCCTTAGTATACGCTAACAAGCCAACCACTTTGGACGAGCTCGAGGCCAACGTTCGACATGCTATTGCCGGAATAACGCCGCATATATTGGACCGAGTCATCAAATATTGGACTGACCGCTTGAAGCACTGCCAGCGAAGCCGAGGCGGCCATTTGAAAGATGTGCTATATCACACATAATGTCATGGACGCAACTTTAAAATAAAGCCAGAATCAATTTTATATTATATCTCACACCGTTGTTGTTTTATTTAAAAATTTGTTCCTATCGTTTTTATCTGGGTCACCCTTTATAACATTTTAAAGCTATAAAAGCGCACGCGGAGAAATCGCCTCTATGTTACGACTTTTATTTACCATTATAACAGCAAACGTTTTTATACGTAAGTGGGAGTTGTATACGAATATGCTTGTCAGTTTATGTGCATTAAACTATTCCGATTTTATTATGATATTAGAGGTCCAAGCCGACAAAAATGTTTCAGATCAAAAGAAATCTGTCTAGAATGCCAACCAGTTGCCATTGTGGAAACCGCCGGCCTGACCTCAACAGTCCAAATTTTTAAATATATACGTTTTTTTTTTTTGTGAAAACATATATACAAATGTACTCTTATATGTTTTGTATCGATAACATTTACCTACAATATTTCTCACAAAAAATTATTAAAAATTCGTGAATTTTAGGCATTAATGGTGTGCTCCCCTTAAAGTCTTCGACAAATTATCCGAGACATCCTCTATACATATATGTTAACAAAAAAACCTAAAAAATAAAAGAAAGTTACGAACGGATTGTATTCGTCAATTACAGAAATACAGAAAAGATAAGAAACGTGAAGGCGAAAACAGATTTTTTTACGTCTAAAATCAGGAAAAATTCGATGGAAATTAATTAACCTTGATATTAATATTTTGTTTATTATTTGAAAAATAAATCAATCATCATTGGGTAAGTTATAAGTTCTGGATAAGTTCTAATCGTTTTGTTTCACATAATTTAAATTCCTAAGTGCCTTTGCTAAGGGTTCAGGCATTTATATTTAATTTGATTGTGTTGATGGTCAGTGGTGCTTGTTGCTTGGTGTTTTTACTGACGATGGTGATAAAGCTATGGACATGGTATAGGGTGTTTAACTCCCTAAACATCTGGAACTGGCTATAGGATACCAAACGAGGCGATGGCCGTGGTGGGGATTGAGGAAGACACGAGCTGGGTCAATGAGTTAACAACAGAGGAGTTAAGAACGGAGTCTTGTTTTTGTCACGTAGCAAAAGAGGTCGATTCGGTCGTCGCTAAGTTGTTTAAAACATTGTAAATTTGTTATCTTTATTTTATCCCCATTTAAAATAAAACTGTATGTTAAAATAGATTAAAAAGGAACAATTGGTTTTTTCTGGGCATCCGTAAAAACGCGAAATATTAGTGAGGGATCTTGATTTTTCCTACATGGAAGCTCAACCGGGATACGAACTAAAAATTCCTAGTGTTTGTGCGGTGCAGAATTTAACCTCTTGGATTTTGGAAATTTTGTTGAGGTGAAGAAAAGTGTGGACGCTAAGACGTTAAGAAGAAGCTAAGCAGTAAAGTGAGGAAAAGTCGGTAAGATAAGTGAAGTGAGAAACGGTGAGATAAGAAGCAAGGCAATGAAGTGAGAAAAGTCGACGAAAAGATGAAAGATAAGACTGATTAAAACATAAAGCTTAGTGGCACAAGGAACTGTGGAGGTTTGTGTTGTGATGAATGGATGAGTAGCATACGTTGACAGTTCGACAGTTGCAAACCTTTTTAAAGAGAAACAATTTGTCGTATCGGTACAACGTTAAGTCTGATTTAGTGAACCGAATTAACGACGAATTTAGACAAGGTGTTGTGAAGATAGAGGAAGTGTTGAGGGCGCAAGAAACAAGTAAACTGGCGACCGTGGAAGCGCAGGACGAACAAGTACTCGAACCGCAGGACAAGGAAGATCCAATTTCAGCTGTAACGAAGGCAGAAGCGCAGGAGGTTGAGAGCAGAACGATGTCCAACCATAATAACTTTGTTTTCCCCGATGTTGAAGAGTCGCTGGAGCAGTTTAGCGGAGAAGGAGGAAGAGGTTACGCTAAGTGGGTAAAAGAGTTTCAAGACATTGCTACGGCATGTGAATGGAACGATGTGCAGAAATACCTTTATGCACGCAAGCTGTTGGAAGGAGCTGCAAAATTAGCTGTGGAAATAAACTAATTGGAGTGGGTTGAAGGACTGTTTGGCCAAGGAGTTTGGGAAACAAGCATCTAGTATTGAAATCCACAGACAACTGGCTTCTAAACGAAAAGGGGCATCCGAAAGTTACCTAGAATACCTTTACGCTATGGCCCTTTTGGGTGCAGTCGATTCGGACAGCCTCCACGTCAAGAGGGATATACCAAGTAAAGCGTATTCAACTCGATGGTAGGCATATCGAGGTCTACATTTGCGGCTGTGATATGATTACGCCTTTGTGGACAACGGGAGCGACGTGTCTATTATCAGTCAATCATTCTATCGAGAAATCAGAAGACCAATAGTCAGACCTGGAGCGGTTCTCAAGGGATTCGGAAAGAAATCACAGATAATATTAGATGCGTGCTGGGTGGGTTTGAAGATCGGGAGAGACAACCATCGGGTTCAATTCCAAGTAGTATGTAAGTACGTATGTTAGAAGACCAAAACCCAGTATACCAGAGTCCGCGAAGATTGGCACCGAAAGACAAAGAGGTGGTAAACCGACAAGTTGATAACTGGCTACGCGATGGAATAATACGTCCGGGCAAATCCAACTATGCTAGTCCTATCGTACTATTTAAGAAAAGAGATGACACCTAACGATTTTGCGTCGACTACCGCCAGCTGAACAAAAAGATCGTCAAGGACAGGCACCCTCCCCCATTGATAGAAGACGTACAGAGGCTCTACAACATACCATACTGGACTTGAAGGACGAATTTTGTAGACATCGACGAGTCAAGTCGCAGGTACACTGCTTTTGTCAGACCAGCACGAGCAGTACGAGTTCACAAAGTGTCCGTTCGGACTTTCTACCTCACCATCGATGTTCCAGAACCAACACCATCGTTCATGAATTAACGCGTCAAGGAGTTGTCCTAGTTTTAATTTTTTGTATAGTATACTTATTATTTTGCATAACCAAAATCAGTGAATGATTGTTAGGTTTTTGTTTTCTTTTATTTTTGTTTGTTGCAATTCATGTTCATGTACTTATTGATCAAAAAAAACGTTAAAGAAAAAATATGATTTAATAATTATAATGTAATTATATAGAATTATAATATAATTTAAAAGCAAGGTCTCGAACTTCGCAGTTCTTATTTTTTTGCACAGCACTGTATATCTGTAGCCAAATCATATATATAGCACACACCAGTAAAACATAAAAAAACAAATTGTTGAAACACCCTTTGTACTACGGTCTCCCCTTTTTGGTACTGACTGATTTTAGTCGACGAATATATCCTCTGTATCACGCCACCAACTCTAATCATTAACAGTAATAAATTCCTAATGCGAATCGAATAGAGAATATATCTGTTTTGATTCAAGAACATGCTCAGTAGTGAAAGTTGTACTAAAAAATGTAACACTTATAACAATAATTACGAGTACTACATCTCCCACTAATAAACTCGGGCAATTTCTTTATATATTCGCATTAATTTAAAATAAACATTTGTTAAAAGTGTTTTTTTTCTGTTTTCGTGTACAATGAATATAAAAGAATAATTACCATTTGTTGGTGTGTGAACATTGTGTATCGGGGAGTACTTGTATAAATTATCAAAATGTTCCTTCTCCGATGGACTTCCATAATCTGAGCACCAAGCATGGCCAATAGTGAATTTATGGAATCGTAGCATATCCATTACTCTTGAAAAATTATAACAATTTAAACCAAATATAATTATGTTTTAGAAGCTTTTTCTTACCCAACTTGTGCAACAGCTGCACCAAACAGATTCGGCCGTTGGTTTATACACGCACCAACCAGAAGACCTCCATTAGATCCTCCTTGGATAACAATGCGATCTTTGCTTGTATAATTGTTATTTATAAGATATTCCGCTGACGCTTGAAAATCATCAAATACATTTTGTTTATTAAGCAAACGTCCTCCATTGTGCCACTTTTCACCATACTCTCCTCCACCGCGAAGATTTGGATATGCAAGCACACCATCAAATGCATCGATGAACATCAAACCAGTTATTCCAAAGGATGGTTGTAGGCTTATGTTGAATCCTCCATATCCATAAAGAAGGCACGGTCGCGGTGTTATTGTTTCTCTATTTTTTCGAATTATGAACATAGGGACTTGTGTACCATCTCTACTACTGTAAAATACTTGTTGAACTTTATAATCATTTTTATTGAAACCCTCTAAATTAAGAGTTATTTCACGAAATATCTTTGGTTCCTCATTAGGCTTCTCAAAGTCAAAATGATAAATAGTTCCCGGTATTAAAAAAGAGGTGAAATGGTAAAATATTTCCGAATACTTCTTGTCACCCGAAATACTTCCAATTGTTCCGATATCAATATCAAAAGTACGAATTAGTTCACCAGTTTCAAGCAGTCGTGCTTGAAGGACACTCTAAAAAATATATAAGGAAAACAATAAAATAAATACAGGGCATAAACAATTATTGTAAAAAGCTAAATCTGAAATATATTTATGGGGGATTTATTTTCTGTTTTCACTAGTATTATTTTAAATAGCAACTGCGGCACCCAATTTACTTGGCCTTTATCCATCCACTATCTGGAAAATTCTACATAAAGATCTTGGCCTCAATGCATATAAGATTCAATTCGTGCAATAGCTAATATCGCGTGACCATGTATTGCGTCGGATGTTTTTTTTTTTTGGGCGGGCGGAAAGATAGACGGAGGAGAAAGGAAAGTTTGTGATGTAGTGGTTTGAAACTCAGGTGTGTTTGGTTTCGATATTGACTCTCCAGGGGTGGGAGTCCGAATAGGACGGAGATTTTTCTTCTCTCGGAATGTGAGGTTGTGAATTTTAACGGTTGTTTTGTGCTTGAAAAACCCTACAACAGCCAAATCTACATGTCAGTGCTATGCCTTCACGCGCAGATTTTTCTGACTGAGTTCCAATTACAATACACAAATGAAAACTTGCTGTGGCTAGGATTCGAACCTTGACCTTCCGAGTGAGAAGCGATAGCTAGTACCACTACACCACGGCCACCCCCTAAATGTTGAGTTGTAGGGCTTTAAATCATTTGAATTTGTCCGAGCTTTCGCATGAATTGGAATTGGTATACACGCCCCGTGAGTACCAGTTTTGTTGAGTGAGAACACGGGCGAAAAACCCACGCTTTGTGGAATTTGGCCCCTGGGCGCATACGAAACAGTAATATCTATAGAATTACATTCTACAACGTCATGGGAATTTTGTTTATGTCTATATAGATATGGTCTATGGTTTCATGGTTTTATGTTTATTTAGATATGGTCTATCCCATACTTAACAAAAAAAAGTTGTAGATTAGTCAAATTATTCAAAAAAAGAAAAACCTACCGAATTTAACAAAATCGATAAGGTGTATCTTGAGATAGAATAAAAATGGTGCAAAGAAGAGCCGAACGGGAATAGTAGAAGCTTTAAATCGGGATTTTGAAGATGTCCCTTGGTAGATAAACAGGCGTTAAGCGTTAAAAGAGGTGTAACGTCGAAGCTGTTAAAAGAATGAACCGGGTCACCAACCTTCCGAAATATGGCTGGCCAAAAGCGATGATGTGGATGGCCGTGGCTCAAGTGGTAGTGGACTGGCTTAAAAATCGGACGGTTTGGTGTTCGAATCCCAAATGCACCCAAAAGACATTTAATTTTTCAGTTAACAAAAATCAAGCAAGATGAGTAAGCCAACTTCCACTAAGAATTTAGTCTCCCCATCAATTGTTGGATGCCACTCTCGACGCGAAATAACCACTGAGCCCAAACATCTTTCGTTCTCTCTTTATCCCTTTTTCCAAAAAACTTAACAGATGCACTTGAGTGTTAAGTTCTTTAAAAAAAAAAAGATTTCTAACCAGTGGAGATACTTTTCTTGTTCCATTTATTTTGAACACAATTAAAATTACGAGAGAGTTCTAAACAGTTGAGAACGCAATTTGTTGGAAGCATGTCGACGTACTCCACGATTCAACGTTTACGGATAATGATTGAGAAACACGGTGAAGTGAAATATTTTCACATAAATGTTTGTGTATGCGTAATACATAAATATGATATTAAAATATATACCTTGACGTCTTGTATGTATTCCAATATAAGTTTGTTTCCATTTACACATATCGCTCTGTCTAAAACATCCTTCTCATGTTCCTGTTTTAAAAAATTCACGTTATTAAGAATACCAAAATATATTATAAGTATATTAAACTCTTACGGCAATTACAGTACTCCAATTTTGTTCCTCTGGATTTTCCAAATCAACTGCAATCACTCTATAGTTGGGGGCTTTTTTGTTGGTACGGAAATATACTTTTGAACCAGTATTCGTTATGTACTTTAAGTGGAAGAAATAATTCAAATGAAAATGTTTTGAAAATTAAGAGAAGTAAAGAGAAGCGGGAGAGGGACGGTCAGAGGAAGGAGTGAGGGGGAGGGAGAGCGGTAGTAAGGAGGAGGGGCGAGCGGTGGTGACGGTAACGGGGGGTGAGGGGGGATAGGATGAGAGAGAGGTTGAGGGAGAGGACGAGGGAGAGGACGAGGGAGAGGACGAGGGAGAGGACGAGGGAGAGGACGAGGGAGAGGACGAGGGAGAGGACGAGGGAGAGGACGAGGGAGAGGACGAGGGAGAGGGAGAGGACGAGGGAGAGGGAGAAGGACAAAGGAGATAGGGTACCAAATGAATTCTTAACACAACTGACATGCCAGTCTATTAAAATATGTGACACAATTTCACTTAACCAATTGTTGGGGCCGTTTGCTGTTAATAATGTCATCGATGTGCCGGATTCCGCCACACTAATCACTTAAAACACTGAGTTCACAATCTTTCGGAATGACTCGTATGTTACGAGGTCTGAAATTTGGTAGACTTGTTAAACAAGTGACTAATCTATGTAGTCAGTTAATAATTTTTAGTAGTGGTAATTTTTTAGTGATGATAGACCATGAGGCTTTCTGCTTACGAAAAAGTTTAACCACTTACATACAGACTTATCGTTATAGAGGTAGCATCAGCATTAAAGCTAACATTTTTTTTTTTCATTTGATAATGATAACGACCAAAATCACATAAACTATTTTTTAAACTTGAACAGGGACACGATTTAATTCGTTCTGCATAGAAATGGTGTGGTGTTTCTTTTAGTAGAATATTTTTAGTGTTTACACTTTTAAAGTAGACAGTGAGCAGTGGGATAAAGAATTATTTTCGGGTGACTTCCGTAATCCAAGCGAGGTAAAGGTTTGGGAACCAAGAGTTCGAGATAGAGAGGTAATTCGAAGACGTGCATATCACACGGACGACGCATTACAAATTGCAAAAAAAAAAAAACAAAAAAAAAAAAACCCCAACGGCATCAGTAGCTTAAACACGTTCGCGCTGCGTGCAAGCATTTTAAGGGTACTCAAATCCCAAGAAAAAAAAACAAAAAGCATCATAGGCTATATAAAGGTACAACCTCGAAACACAAATAAACGGGTTAATATTTTAAAGATTGTAGCTCAACGGAGAATAGCGATGGTGAAGGGAGAGGGAGATGGGAAAATGGAAAGAGAAGGAAACAGAGGAGGTGGGAAGATAAACAGAAAAGGAAAGAGAGGAGGTGGGAAGATGGAGAGAGACCGAAAGGGAGGAGGAAGTGCGAATGGGGACAGGGAATATAAATAAGGATTGGTTCAGAGAAGGCAAAAGATGTAGAGAGATAGGGGATTAGCCGGAGAGAGCAAGAGGGTGTAGGAGAAAGAGAAAGAACAATAAATACATGTAGTTACGATACAATGACAAAAAATAAACATCATTGACTTACATCGTAGTCCGATTCAAATTTGGTAACAACTTCATGAATTGACAGTTTGGACTTAATCTCTCCAGATTTTTCTAGATCAGCGTAAAAAACTATATTATCGCGGCAATCTTTTACTATTAGCAAAAGCAGATATTTTCCGCAATGTGTAACTTCACAATTGCTACAAAAAGGAAGGTAACATAATAAAACAGATTAAATATAATATAAGTTACATTCGCCACGCGGGGTGTTCGGGAAATTCCACTACGAGGACATCTTTGTCTTGAAGTTCACCTACTCTGTGGTAATATAGCTTTTGGTTCTCATTTTGTTGTGTCTCGGACCCATCAGTTTTGCCTTCTTGTTCGGGATATCGCTGTGCAATAAAATGTTCAAAAAGACACGTTTTTTTTGTACTTATTATTAATAAAAAAAACCTTTACTTACACCGTAGAAGAAACCCTTGTTATCTTTAGTCCACTCCATGGGAGAGAATTTGACTTTTTCTAAGGTTTCGTTGAAATCTTTCCCTGTTTTCACGTCCCTGATTTTTATTTTGATCCAGTCGGAACCACTCTCACTTAAACCATAAGCGAAAAGGTTGCCATCTTCTGAGAAAGATGTTTGCGATAGGGCAGTTGTTCCATCTTCGGACAAAGCATTAGGATCTAAGAACACTTTTGGATCACTGGTTAGTCTTTCTTGTTGATAAAGCACACTGAAATTCGTACAGAAAAAGCAGAAGTACTAATGTTTAATATTCTGACTCGAAGCTTTAGCTTTTAATCTCTATAAATTTTTTGAAAACTAGCTTAAAAACAAACTTATTTTGTAACCAATAGCGTATCTTACCGTATTTTCGCAACAAAACTGCTTTCAAATCGTATGATTTGGCGCCACTCGAGTACATCTTGCGGGGCTATGGACTCACAAAATCGTTCTTTTATACTAATACATAAATTACAAAGCTAAACTATTCAAGCGTTATTGGTGGGATACACCCGAAATGTTCAAAAGACTGGCACAGAATTGGACCGGTCGAAATGAATAAAGTTTTTTGATTCAAACTAATAAAAAAAAAATAAAAAATAAAAATTATATAGCTATAGAAAAACTCTGTTTTGTTAAAATATAGATTTTATTAAGCAAGTGGCTGTTTGTGTATCGTACGCTCTGCATACAAGTGTTTTTAAGCTCATATTCATGTTATTTACATATCTTATTCATATTCATCTTTGTACAATACTTGCTTTTTAAAAAATATAAATCTTTATTAAAATATTACTAGGATACAATGGTGGTACTTAAATTAAGCTAGGAAGACTAGCTGATCCTGCAGCTGGAAGTTGACTTGACTATTAAAGGTTTTAGATGCAGTTTATATACTCTCGGGATGACATGACTTGAGTGGTGATTTATGATGACTTCAACAATCGATTGTTCTAGATTGATCGGTAATGACATGTTTCGTCATGATTAGACTTGTTTACAGTTGATCGGAAGCAATATGTGACAATGACATGTTTGATCTTGATTTGGACTTGGTGTCCGGATGCTATTGTTTATAGTTGATCGGGAGCAATATGTGTCAATGACATGTTTGATCATGATTGGACTTGGTGTCCGGATGTTCTCGTTTATAGTTGATGCTGTTGAAATTGAGTGTCAATGATGCTGATGCTGAATTAGCAGTTTTGGGATATCTTATTCTAGGAAACGATTATCTTAACTTGCATGCACAAAAAAATATATTCAGACTTAGTTAGTGATAGGAACTATCTAATGAATTCGACTATCGATAGTTAATAACTGAATGATTTCAACTATCGAATAGTTTTATTAATTCATTCATTCATTCAAACGCCGGAGGGAAAGGGGTCATACCTTATATACATTAATATAAATTTCAAACATATGCAACCCCGATAGTCGGAAGTCCAAACCACTGAAAAAATCATTCATTTATATGAAAAACATTTGAATATTTTTTAAAACCTCGATAGCCCAAAGTCCAAAAAAATTATTCACTGATATGAATCTGGCATCACCGTCCAGAATCATTGGCTGTCAGCTAAGTCAGTACTATTTAAAATAAATAGTAAACTTTCTATACTGAAACAGTCAAGCAAAATACCAGATAATCCTAAAAATGCTGGCTCTCAAAGCATATCAAACAATGCTGAAGATAATCAAAATAATAATCTTAAGAAAATTCAAGAGCTAGAATCCCTGTGCGAGGAGGTGAAAAGAGAGATTTTATTGCTCAAGAAGGAAAATGAAAAGATAAAAAATCGCTAATGAACGAGCGAACACAAAATCCAATTCTTCTCAAATTCAGGAATATGCTACAGATAAAGATGAGCCTAATGTTGACCCTTATTGGACTGTAAAAAAGAAAAGGGGAAGAAAAAAAGGAACGCTGAGTCATCTCCAGAAATTATAAATCAGAATGGACCCAAGATATTAGAACAAAAAAAAGAGGTGAAGTAACTCACGTAAATGAGAATTCAGTAAACACATTCACAACCTCACACTCTGAGAGAAGAAAAATCTCTCCGTCCTATTCGGACTCCCACACCTGGAGAGTCAATATCGAAACCAAACACACCTGAGTTCCAAACCACTACATCACAACAATGCTTTCCTTTCTCCTTCTTCTATCTTTCCGCCCGCGCCCTGGCAACAGTAAAAGGGTAGTCATAACCCCTTAGGCGCGCGTAAATTATAAAAAAAAACAACAAAATAAATAAACACACGTCGTCCTCTACCTATCTTGATCACTGGTGTTAGTAACTATCAGCAGATGTTCAGTGCTATTGCTGAATGCGCTAAAAGTGATTTTACGGCTAAACTGATTAATTACGGCTAAACGATTGTTATGTTTCAGCAGCTGTTAAAGTTACCAATGACACCCAGCTGTCAAAATATTCAGTGAGGTCTGCCATTTCATCAAGCATCGTTTCACGCTTGCGGACGTTCGGAAATTAATAAAAAATATTATCGAAATTCCGGCTCAGTTGTAAATACTCAACGTGGCCAGTATCGAAGAAAACCCAGAAATATCGATCGCCAGAGAGTCAACCCGGCTTATTTTGCGGTTGGGTTTGGGCCAACATCCGTATAAGAAGCACTGACGCAAGAATTGAAGCCGGACGACCATAGACAACGCCGTGAGTTTGCTAATTGAGTGCTGGAAATTTTTGTCGGAGATTCAGATTTTGGCAAAATAATCATCTTCTTGGGCGAGGCCCATTTTTGGCTCAGCGGCTATGTTAACAAGCAAAATTGCAGTTATTGGAGCGAACTCAATCCACAAGTGTTCGGCCAAACATCAATGCATCCACAAAGATTGACTGTTTGGTGCGGTTTATAGCATGGAGGTTTTTTTTTTTTTTTTTTATAATTTACGCGCGCCTAACGGGTTATGACTACCCTTACACTGTTGCCAAGGCGCGGGCGGAAAGGTAGAAGGAGGAGAAAGAAAAGTTTGTGATGTAGTGGTTTGAAACTCAGGTGTGTTTGGTTTCGATATTGACTCTCCAGGGGTGGGAGTCCGAATAGGACGGAGAGATTTTCTTCACTCGGAATGGTGAGGTTGTGAATTTTAACGGTTGTTTTTGTGTTTGAAAACCCTACAACAGCCAAATCTACATGTCAGTGTTATGCCTTCACACGCAGAAAATTTTTCTGACTGAGTTCCAATTACACAAATGAAAACTTGTTGTGGCTAGGATTCGAACCTTGACCTTCCGAGTGAGAAGAAATAGCTAGTACCACTACACCACGGTATCATGGAGGTATCATCGGACCGGAAATAAGGAAGGAGACACCGTTACCCTCACTAGTCTCAGGTATAACGCGATGTTAACCGACTTTCTGTGGTCAGAGCTCGACAGTAGCGATATATCCGAGCCGTGGTTCCAACAAGACGACGCTACATGCCATACAAGCGACACAACGCTCGAGGTTGTGAAAGATAAATTTGACGACTGGGTCATCTCACGGCGAGCGTTCATCAATTGGCCGCCGCGATCATGCGATTTGACACCACATTTTCGCTGTGGCCAGAGTAGGTCTTTAGTGTACGCTAACAAGCCAACCATTTTGGACGAGCTCGAGGCCAACATTCGACACGCTATTGTCGGAATAACGCCGCACATATTAGACCGAGTCATCAAAAATTTTACCGACCGCTTGAAGCACTGCCAGCGAAGACGAGCCGGCCATTTGAATGATGTGCTATTCCACGCATATTGACATCAATTTTGCTTCAAATAAAGCCAAAATCAATTTTATATCTCCCACCGTTGTTGTTTTATTTAAATCTTTTTTCCTATTGTTCTTATCTGGTCACCCTATACAAAACCAACATGTCAGAAGTTGACGACTATAGAACAACAACTAAAGGGATAGCCTTTACAACATCTTTTGGTACTCCTACGACGATAAACAAGAGCTATGGCCTACATCATTCCTGTCACCTTAATCTTATTACTTCAGACCTCATTAAACAGGGTTTTCAAGCAATAGGAGCAGTCAATATACTAAAATGGAAAACTAGAGAACCTAGAATATGTTCATATTAACATTTTAAGCTACAGAGGATATAAAAACAATCCATAGTATACGACATATCTTGGGTTCGATAGTAAGCATTGAACCAAACAAACACTCAAAAATTATCCCACAATGCAATAACTGTTAAGGGGTTAGGCTACTATAGGATTTTCAAAAAATCGATTTTTTTCTTATTGCTTTCAATGGTCTCTTAGGATCTCAAAAATTATATAACACAAGATTATGGCCGGGAAATATAGCGAAGTTCTTGTTTTCCAAAGTATGGTACAAGACCGCCAGGTAGGGTTTCTATAACTTAAAATTTTAAACGTGTTTATCCTAAAACTTCATTTTTCAAGTTGGCCGCACCCATAACTTGAACAATTTTCAACCAATCCACTTCAAATTTTAACTAGATCTTTAAAAATAAATATGTAGGATTTTTTTTTATATATGGGCATAGTTCACTTGTTATTAACTATTTCCTGGCGATTTGTATGCGAATTTTGCAAGTCTGACTTTGGAAGTGCGCCATTCGGCCAAAAATCAATATGTTAAAAAAATTCTACGTACTTCTCTAGCTGTTGTTATGTAGAATACAATAAAAAAAATTTAGTGACTCATCGCAATTCAAAATTAACAGAAGCTCTTCGTACGGCCGTAGACCCTTCCCAAAAAAGAGAGGTCATCTGAGAAACGCTCCACCATTTTTAAATAAATTATTCTATAAAAATCGGGTTTTACAGTCAAATCATATGTAACATACAATAAACTTTTACCTTTGTAGACTCGATTTATTTTATATTTTCCCTGAAAAAAAAAAATCTGAAAAAAGCCTAGTTTTACGGCCTCTAGAATGGCCTAACCCCTTACGCCTTTAATCACACAAAAAACTTCTGTGTCAAGGTTCCGAAATGTGCCAAGTGTGCTGGCAAACACAAGACATAAGAATGCGACATACTCGTAGCTATCGAGGTTGTACTGTAGCTAAGGAATTGCAGAAAATCCGAAATAAATTATCAGGGCATCAAACTAAGCCACCTCAACCATAAACACCTAACACCCTGCCTAAAAAATAAACCAAAAAAACGCAAAAAAAAAGTCCGACGAACCTTCTAATCTACATAAACCATATTATCCACAAATCCTAAAAGAAACTGGTTCCGGCCCCAAAGAAAACCTAACTCCAGGTCTCCTATCGAGAATACTAACTAGATTAGATCGGCAAGAATTATTTAACAAATTTCTGAAAAAAACGTCTTGGTAGGCTAACTTACACTAAATTAAAGATGGGTAAACACCTAAGAATTATGCTATGGAACGAGAATCGATTACTCCAACACCAAGATGAGCTGCAAGTTATCTTTGATATAGAAAAAATTGATGACTGCTTAGTGTGTGAAACCCATTTTATTGCGTTTCATGAAATGTCCGATTTTCGCTAAGTCGGAAATACTCGTAAGAAGTTCGCAAGTGAACATATGTGCCAGAACATTAAATTTTCTTTTTATATTGGGTCTACAAGTAAGTTTCCAGCGTTTTTTTCCAAAATTTGAAGTTTTATTATGAAAACATAGTTACAATGCTTTATTCAAAGTATCGTCCATCGGAAGCTACAACTTTCCCCCATCTTTCTGGCAATTTATGAATTCCGGACCAAAAAAATTTCTCGTCTTTCGAGCCCAAGAACGTATCGAGCCAATTTTTGATTTCCTCTACTGAGCTGAAGCGTATTCCCGTAAGAGCGTGCTGCATCGAACGAAACAAGTGGTAATCAGATGGTGCCAAGTCTGGACTGTAAGGCGGGTGAGGCAGAATTTCCCATCCACTATTTTCCAAATAGTTTTTCACCGAAACCGCAACATGTGGCCGAGCGTTGTCGTGATGAAAAATGACGGACTCATGCCTGGTCTCATATTCTGGCCGTTTTTCTTTTAATGCCCGCTTCAAACGAATTAGTTGGGTTCGATATAATGGTCTTTTGATGGTTTCACCACTCGGAAGCAGTTCGTAGTATACGACACCCTTTTGATCCCACCATATGCAGAGCATGACCTTATTCACGTGAATATTTCGTTTCGGCGTCGATTGGGCGGGATCGCCGGGCTTTGTATACGATTTTCTGCGTTTAGGATTATCATAATAAATCCATTTCTCATCACCACTGACAATACGATGCAAAAATGATTTATTTTTATACCGCTGCAGTAACATTTCGGACATGCAAAATCGCCGTTCGACGTCTCTTGGCTTCAATTCGTACGGCACCCAGTTTCCAACCTTTTGAATGAATCCCAGTGCTTTTAGGCACAGGGAAACGGCTTGTTGCGTGACGCCCAATGATGCAGCAAGTTCTTCTTGAATCTGACACGGATCCTCATCCAGTAAAGCGTCCAATTCCTCGTCTTCAAAACTTTTCGGCTTTCCGGGGCGATCTTTGTCTTCAACTCCAAAATCACCACTTTTGAACGGTTTGAACCACTCGCGGCACGTCGATTCACCAATACATTGCGCCCCATAAGTTTCCGAAAGCAAACGATAGGCCTCAGCCGCACTTTTCTTTATATTAAAGAATAAATGCAGCGCTTCCCGCAAATGACGTTTATTTGGCTGGAAACCTGCCATGATTTTGCTCGATAAAATGTACGACACCGATAGAACTGCTCAAATATAACGCTGCAAAGTTGTTGACAGATACAAAACCTACAAATAAAACACATGGGGTCTGACATTTCTGCCCGGGATCCACTGGTGGCGCCATCTCTGACAAACGCTGGAAACTTACTTGTAGACCCAATATAAAATAAAGTGGTACGTGTGCTTGACGTGTGAGAATTTTAGGATTCGTTACAAGTACCGTTATTTTTTTTCTAGGGATTATTTACTATGATGGCAGTTCAACTTCGAACCCTCTTCCTTTACGAATTTAAAATGGGACATAATGCGTCATTAGCAATGCAAAACATTAATGACGCATTTGAGGATGTAGCGGTAAACGAACGCACTATATGACGTTGGTTTGAAAAGTTCCGTTCGGGAGATTTCAACCTCGAAAATGAACCACGTGAGAAGCCGGAAACGTTAGTTGACGACGATGTTGTCGGTGCGGGAGATTGCACAAAGCATGTTAATATCCCCAGTGCAATAAGTCGACACCTTTCTCTCACAGAAAAGGTAAAGAAACTCGATAACTGGGTACCCCATGAACTGAACGAATCCCAAAATCTGCGCATCGCCTGCATTAAGAAACTAAACTGAACCGTTTTTGCCGGATAGTCACCTGTGATGAAAAGTGGATACTGGGCAGTGGTTGGATGCAGATGAAAAACTAAAACACATACCCAACGAAATGTTTACTACAAATGTATGGCCCTTTATGATTTTCAACATTATCACGGGATTCTTCTGCCTGTGCTAGCCAGTCATTATATTTCTTAGTTCCCTTTTTAGGAAATCTAAGCATTTTCCTTTCTGGAAATTGGGCAGTTGTTGCATTGCAGCATACAATAACGCACTTTATTCACCACGACATTTCCTCTAAGTCGATTTTTTTCCCAACTTTTTTTGTATTTGTACCTAATCAACCTGAAATAAGCTTAAATAATATATTTTATCTTTCCTAGATTAACTCTTCAAAAATTTTACTAGACACACACACAGTAAAATATCACTTTTCACTTCGAAAAAATACAATTTAAATATTTTTTACCACACCACGTACTTACATATGAATATACACACGTATGTATAAATAAAATTGTGTTTCGCAGTCGCAGGTCGGAGATGGTACAAAGAGTAGCAAAAGAAAAAACTTTTCGCACAGAAAATTTATTTTCCATTTTTTTTCTTAGCGAAGCAGAAAAACTTTTTGTTTGCCCGTCGTTGTTTGCTCATCGCAAAAAAGATCAACATTTTTTTGTATGGGGATGCGACATCTGGGTAAGTTTATTATCTGTGGTGTAAGTATCCTTGGATATATGTTATATTGTATAAATGTTCTATAAACGGAGATGCAAGCGAGCAATGCGAGGATAGCTGCAATGTAATATTTTATCCGGAAAGTTATGGAAATGATATTCCTGAACTTCGAAGTTATGGACAGTTAAAGGATCATAGCAAAATAGAATCACTTAAGTCAATCTTCGGTAGAGATGATGGCTGACATGTTGAAGAACGTCTTCGGAGAGTATTAGATGCGCCATACAGCAACCATACCAAATGCAACAAGGCTAGTATATTTAGTCATCGACGATGCCCACAAGGCAACGAAGCATTGTTCAATGCCAGTTTAGAGCCGGGATATGAAATATCATGAAATCCCAGCTTTGGAATTGGTTATCCGCAACTTATATTCTTGTCCTCAACCTTATAAATCAATACCATTGCTGATATTCGGAAGGAGACTTATAGATCGCTGCGTTGGAAGTGTCTTTACCCCTTGCAGACAGAGCATTAGAAGCTGAATAATATGCATTATAAAAGAGGGTATTATAATTTTCACCGCTCCTAGTGGAAAGTGTTAACGGCACAATGTTCAGTATACCCATGGTTACATTTATGTCTTACATCTCAATAATACTAGGTGGAGTGAAAAGTAACCTCCTTGGGAATTCAAATTTTTTTTTTTTAAATGTTTTTTTTTATATTATTCAGTATACTCCCCTTTTAGTTTGATACACTTATTCCAGCGACTTTCCAACTTCTTGATCCCGTCCGAAAAGTAATTTTCCGGAAGGTATGCAAAATACAACTCCGTGGCGTCGATGATTTCCTCGCGTGAGTTGAAATTTTTATTGATGAGCCATCTTTTGAGGTTTGGGAAGAGATAATAGTCCGACGAATCCAAATCCAGTTACCAATCAACGCCAAAAGTCCGCCCGATTCCGCATCAGCAAGTCCAAACACTCTTTCGAAGTACTCTCGCGTTCGTGTTTTTGATCAGGAGTGAGCATTCGCGGCACCCAGCGGCAGGATAACTTTCTCATATACAGAATATTGCCCAAAATATGGCGTGTGCACTCAGTACTAATCTTTGTGGTATCTGCTAGCTGGCGCGCCCTCACTTTCCGGTCAGCCAACACCATTTCATGTATTTTTTTGACATTGTCCTCTGTAACCGCATCGGAGGGCCTGCCGCTGCGGACTTGATCGGTAGTGGAGTTGCGGCTACCACGAAACTCTCGAAACCAATATTTGACGGTGTAATTTGACGGAGCATTAGCCCCACAATATTTATCCAACTTTTCTTTTGTTTCCTTCGCCGTTTTGTCTCTCAAAAAATAATGTTTTATGAGAGAACGAAAATCGTTTTTGTCCATACTCAATGTGATGCCAAACACGTCAACAACAATCAGCTGTCAAAACAAAACTAAAGACAGTATCGCACTGAAATTTGGCATGTCTGCCTAAATATGAACGGACTTCAAGGCACCATAACCTTTTTTGCAGTAGCAGCGCATTCTGGCAGTCAAGGAGGTTACTAGTATAGAGATCGTTTTTAGCTGTCCCTTCAAAATGAACGGCGATACTTCTCTCTCTCTCTGATCACCATATTTACATACTGGGATAAATGTGTCATATTGTTGCTGTTTATAACCATCAATTTTATTATTACAGGCTAAGCTTACAAAGGCCTTTTAATTTTCTTTTATTGATATTTGGGGCTTTTGTGACGACTTCAGGAATGATCTCCGAGTTTTGACTGTGAGTTAACTGTCGGTATGAGGTGTTTGTGCATTGCATCATAGATTGCGTTGCAGTTATTGTTATCATACTGTCCATGGTTTATTTGTTCAAACGCTCTTACTCATTTGTTTAAGGTATCTGTCAATCACTTCTTTTGGCAAATTCTTTCTGGACGATGGTTAGAGTTAATTCCAGCATGTACAATACATATTTTTATGATTGTAGGAATACATTGGAAAACTCCTCTAATTACGCAATTGCATTGAGAACGGTACTGAAACCACAATGATCACTGTCATATACTGATTCGTGCCTGTCAGTTGTATCCGCGTGTAGATAATTCAAGATCGAGATTGGATCTGATTTTTGAAAATGAGAAATTTTACTCGTCTTAGACTGTACTGAGCTAACAAATTGAGGAGTAGCACCACAAAACGTATCGCCATTTTGAAGGTGATAAGTTAATTCGCTCATATGCCGACGTTATTGGATGTCTGATTGTGTGTGGACGATGGGCTAGTGGATTGTAACATAGGCTGGCATAAATATTGTTGATTTAAGTGGCACACCTTGTGTGAAATTTTGAAAAAATCGATTTTTTTTCGATAGTCTATACCTTTAAAAATAACATAGTAAAATTTCAAATGAATATCTCAAATAGTTTTTGAGTTACAGCTTTCTAAAGAGTAGCCGCTCAGCGGTCAGAAAGTTACGTTTGCTACGGGATCTACCAGAGTTATTGTTCGGGCTCTGTCGTCATCGTACACCATTATAATACGTTTCCGGTTTCTATTGTTGACCTTCAGGTATACAGAAATGCATGAATAGCAGCATGCGCTTTTTAAAGAAGAGGAAGGTGAATTATATGGGCTTGGAATAGCAGATTAGCTCTAAGTATGACTCTTATTTACTTATAACAATGAAATCTATAATTTTATCATCAAATTTTCGGACAAAATTCGAATTTTTTTTCAAAACTTGCATTTCGTTAAATTTCATGTTTTTTTTCACAATCGTGGGTAGAAGGCAATACCTTCTACAATAGTTTAATAAACTTTTTTGTTTTTTTGATTTCAGCCACGGTGAAAGGTGAATCACTGCAGTAATGGAGGACCTTTTTTTTGTAACTTGAGAGATAGCGAATTAGCTCGCTGAAAATTAATTTTTTTTCCTTTGAAAATTTTAGTGTATATTAATTATTTATATATAAATATATCCTCCAAATTTTAAAACATTTGATGCAGTAATTTTGTTTTAAAAAAATTCCCAAAAATCACCTTTTTTTTGGCGGTTACACTAGGTGTGGCCCTTAAGAATTGGATTTGAAGTTATTCCCATGAGGTTTGTAGTTAAGGATAAAATTGTTGGTTCGCTTTAGATCTTGCGCGGATTATGTGCCACTGCTTGTCGGAGCGTGGTTTTTATTTATATTGAGTTACTATTTCTGTGTGGTGTTGTTAGCTGACTATTAATTGTTAAATTATGAATGACATTAAAATAACTATTAAAATTTATTATTTAGTTGTTTGACATTGGTAGAATTCTATTCGCAAATGTATGATCATAATTTATTTCAAAATTATTTGAGTAGTAAATTTTAATGTTAGGTCTCGTTAAAAGTCATTAATATGTTTATATTTATGTATTTCGAATTATAATTTTGAAATCGTTCTTTTGCAAAATCTTTGCAGAATCGATTGTTCACAAACTCCGAGTACTGGAAGCAAAGGTTCATTTTATAACAACACCATGTATACTTTTTTAACTGATGAATAAGTATGTTCAGTACATTTCAGGTGCTACTGTAGTCAAATCAAATACTCGTTGCTCCCTTAACTGTTGAGATAGCCTTTGTATTCTTCTTCATTGGTGTATGTACGAAATACTACTACAAAAAGCTACCGGAATGTATTCAGAAAATTGGAAATACAAGTTTATTCATCTAAATCTATATTGTCCCCTTCAGAGTAATCCCCATCGACTGCAACACATTTATGCCAGCGCTTGATCCAATCCTCGAATCCTCGAAACATTTTTTATATTCGGTTTTCTGTATGTCCATCAGTGCTTCTTGCAATTTTTCGATTACTTCCTCTCGGCTGCTAAACGCGTTCCCCGTAGCGGTTTTTTAACTCGATTGAACAGAAAGAGGTCACAGGGAGCCAAATCAGGTGAATTCGGTGGCTGTTGGATGGTATTTGTTGCATTTTTCGTCAAAAAATTACGAATAATGATGGCACTGTGCGACGGTGCGTTATAATGGTGCAAAATCCACGAGTTTTCTGCCCACAATTCTGGTCTCTTTCGGCGAATTGCTTCATGCTAACGTCCCATAACGCCCAAATAATACTCTTTGTTTACTGTCTGGCCTTCTGGCAAAAATTCATGATGTACTACACCGTTGTAATCCATGAAAACCGTGAGCATTGCCTTCTTTTTTGACTGAAAACGACGTGGTCCTTCAAACATTTAAAACCATCGTTCACCGGTACCTCTCTTTCCATCCTCCCAGATTTTCCTTCGCGCGCGCTGTATGCAAACATTTTAAGGGTACTTAATTCCTTGAGCGCGCCAAATTATACAAAAAAAAGAAGAAATAAATCCCTTCGGAGACACCGTAATGAAGAACAAAAATCATGAAAAACAAATCCAGCAAAAAGAAACCAAACCCGCATATAATCTATCTGAAATTAAGCACATGATGAAACAGCTTATAACACATACATCTAATATGATCAACATTTTAACCTTATTGAATACTAAAATATATTGACAATAATATCGACCTGAAAATACTTGTATGGAATGCAAATGGACTTAATCAACATGCCCTCTTTCTACATAAAATTGTAATCGATAAGTCTATTGATATACTCTTAATATCTGAGACTCATTTCACAAATAAAAATCAGATACAAATTTCTAAATACCGCACATATGATGATAACCACCCTAGTAGACGAGCTCATGGTGGTGCAGTTCCCCCAAAAACTGCAAGCGCTATTTGCACGCAAAAGAGATACTGAAAATAAAAACAGTTCAAGAATGTAGCTTAGCACAGGCCAAGCAAATATTCAAAGAAGAAAATCCATTCTTTTCCCCGCTCCTCCAGTATTCATCTGTCGTAATAAATGGAAACCAGTCATCTGCATCTACCAATCATGAAACCCCGTGGTTAATACCAAACTAAAAACTACGTCTCATAACAGGAGCCTACCTCTCCTGTACTCCGACTCCTCTCCGCCATCACTTGCACCATCAACTCCAACGAACAAACAAATTACAACTCATGCCGAAAACGAACACAATAACAAAATTCAAAAAAACAACTCACTCTCTGATAATAATACAACTACAACAATAATTCCCAATAACAATATAAAAGTTACACCTACATACACAAAAGTTACCCAGTCACATCTTACCCCCAACTCTCCTATTGATGATAATGACCCTAACCATTCCCCTTTCACAAGGATTATGGCCCATTCAGAAGCAAACTATACAGCAAATACCACCTTCATCAAAAAGTTCCCGGGGGACACCACCGTGTGGCGCTCCCATTGTTCCGATTTGAGTTCTGTTTTTTTTTTGTTCGGTTGGTAAATCTGTTGTTGGCTTTCCTTCTAAATCTTAGCGTCATAGCTTGACATTTCCAAAAGTTACGTAGCCAAGAGTACATCTATCTTTGTGTGTGTTGGCGATTTTTTACGATTTTACAAATGGTTTTAAATTTGCAACAACGAACTTGTATTCAATTTTGTGTACAAAACGGATTTAATGGCGCGCGAACGTTGGAAATGTTGGAAACATGTTGAACATTGCCTATGAATCCATCCAAGACATTTTGGTTAATGATTTGGGTTTCCGTCGTGTAGCAGCAAAGTTGGTGCCAAAAGACCTCAATTTCATGCAAAAAAGAGACCGTGTTGACGTCGCAAAAGAGATGATTTGCGAGGCTGAATCCGATCCGAAGCAGAGTTGAATTCTTAAAGTGATTACACGTGTTTTTATAGTTGCTCCTTAGTAAATTCGTTTTTTACAACAATTTTATAAAGTATAAATATTGTTATTTATAGAATACGTAGTTCTGACTGAAGCTGTTAAATTCTAGTTTTGGTAAATAAGCCTTTAAGCAATTATTGTGTCAACGCATTGAATTTTTATTATTCCACCAAAATATTCATATACATACATTTTATAACAATGGCAAACTGTTCGCGGTGCCACGACCCGCTGCCCATGGATGGTGAATTTGTAACCTGCGGGAAATGTAAGGGATTCTACCACTATGAATGTTCCTCTGTTTCTCACAATACATGGAGAAAATTGTCAGCAGCCTCGAAGAAACCACTACCCTCATTGCAAGCAGAAAGTCAACATGCTAAGCGGTGCAGATCGGCCGATTCTCCGAAAAATAAAGACTCCATCACCGCAACTTTAATTTCAAGTGGTGATATTGATCTCCAACAGAAAACGCATACGGAGATAAAGGAAATCAAAGTTATGCTGGAGGAATATCCGAAAGCAGTGAAATTCACAAGCGCAAAATATGATGATCTAAATTCTGTTCTAACAAAAAACACAGAACTAATACAAAGTTTAATGAACGAAATCAAAGAATACAAGAAACAAAACGAACAAAAAGACTTATTGATAAATACATTACAAGCAAAAATAAACACACTTGAACAGAAGCAACTTGACAAAAATATGGAAATTAAATGTGTTCCAATGAAAAAACTTTAAATCTGGAAATCAATGAAAATGACATCGAGGAAATTTCTACGTTCACAGATAGGAAAAATAGAGAGTTAAAAAATCTCTCGGTTTGCTTCACAAGAAGGCAAACAAAAGTTGCGATGTTAGAAAAGGCGAAAACCAAGAGAACATTAACGTACGCAGAAATATGTAAAAATGTAAGCAGAGAGACAAATTCTATGTACGCAAAGCAAAACATATACATTAATAATGAGTTATCAGCACACTTCAAAAAATTGCTCTGGTTAACCAAAACGAAAGCAAGAACGGTTAACTGGAAGTATGTGTGGATGAGGCACAACAAAGTTCTCGCGAGGAAAAATGACGGAGATTCTGTTGTAGAAATCAATTCAACTGTTGATATTGAAAAAATTGTTTAAACGGCAATTTTTGTTTGTACTACAGTCGCGTCAAAAAATTAACAAGTACAATGGAAGAATTAAACGAAGAAAATGAATTCGTGAATATTAAATTTAAACATTTAGAATGCCTTAAAGAAATGAAGGATTTTATTACGGAAATTAATGGAATTTCTTATTTCTTTTTAAATATATGATCTATTAGAGCAAATTGGAATAATTTTATTTTAAGCATTAATGAATTTATTGGAAAAATTTATGTAATAGTGCTCTCTGAAATAAATATAAAAAAATTGAGAACTCATTCTATATAATTACTGGATTTCATGAACCATTAGCCTATAATAGAACTGATAAAGAAGGTGGCGGCTTAATGATTTTCATAAAAGATGATATAGAATATACAAAAATAAATATGAATTATGTGTACTATGAATGTGTTACAATAACCATTCAAAGAAGACAGATTGAAGCTACAATAATTGCTATATACAGACCGCCTAGACTTAATGTAAATGAATTTATAGATGAATTAGGACAAAACATTGACAAAATAGATAAAAGGCAAACTTTGGTGTAATTGGTGATGTCAACAATGATGCAAATGATGTATACCATCCTAATGTGAGCAGATACCTTTCATTGATAGCATCAAGAGGATTTATAAACACAATTAAATCGGTTACGCGTGTCGACTTATCCCGAGACACAAAAACATTAATTGATCACTGCTTAATTCGCACTAAATGCATCGATATTATATTCGCGGAATTATATTGCTCTGACCACTTTGGCATATACTGCGCGACTATTAAATCTGATGAGAAAGAAGAAAGAAACGCTCCTGAAATGTTCAGTTATATTAGTAGTTATGAGTTGTCACGGCAAATTGAACAATTTAACTGGCAACAGTTGATTGATCTGACAGAAGTAAACGATTTGTACAATATCTTTAGAGAATGTTTTAAAAGAATGGTAAAATCATCGACGTATTTCAGAAAAATCAAAAAAAGATCTAATGAGCATAATTGGATAACCGCAGATCTAAGGAATGCATGTCTAGAAAGAGATCGTTTATATAGAAGATATAAAAACAATAGAAGAAACCAAGATTATGAAAAAGAATATAAAGCGTTTCGCAACCACCTAAATAAAAAGATACATAGTACTAAAATGAATTATTTCAAGCAACAATTCTTAAATGCAAAAAACAATCCAAAGGAGACATGGAAGATCATCAATTCAATACTTGGCAAAAGGCTCATAAATCTGGATGATCTGCTGGCTAAAAACTTTGCTACAAACGAGTATGATAATCTCGCAAATCATTTTGCACAAAAATCTTCTTTAGACATAAAAAATACTATCCATATATGCGAACATAAATCTTACTCGGGTCCATCCAGCAGTATTCAGCGATCAATGTATATGAATGAAGTTAGTACTGAAGAAGTACAGAAAATTCTTAAATTACTTAAAGACAACAAATCAGCAGGTGAAGGTATACGACCAAAGGACTTAAGAAATAATGCTGAGATTCTGGCTCCGGTTTTAGCAAAACTTATAAACTTGAGTCTGGAACAATCAAAGGTCCCCGAAAGACTTAAAATATCCGTCATTTGACCGATATACAAGGGTGGCCCGAAAAACGATATCGGGAACTACCGTCGGATTTCAATTCTATCGGTAACGAATAAAGTCCTCGAAGAGGTGGTATTCAAAAGACTTGTTGAATATTTAGAAAAGTATAATATATTGTCAAAAAATCAGTTCGGCTTCAGACAGAAAAAAAGTATAAATCGGTTGATCGGTGATTTTTCAAACCAAATTAATCAAAATCAAGAAAAAAACCATAGCACCATAGTACTTTTTATCGATTTGAAGAAAGCCTTTGATACGCTATGCCATAAAACAGATGGAAAAAACGGGCATAAGAGGACCACTTTTGTCATGGTTTGAGGACTACCTAAAAAACCGCAAATATAAAGTCAAAATTAAACAAAGCCTAAGCAAAGAAAAATCTTCAAAGTATGGAGTTCCACAAGGATCCAAATTAGGACCGTTAATCTTTATTATATACATGAACGATATGCTTGCAGCTCTTAACAAAAGCACAGTTTACGCATACGCAGACGACACGGCAATTATCGTTAACCACAAGGACGTTGAAGCAGCTGAAAAAATCATGCAGAAGGAGTTTGATATAGTCACAACATGGTGTCACGACAATGGCCTGATCATAAATGCAAAAAAAACTAAAGTAATGCACATACGTCCTCCGCACATCCTAAAACACAAGATCTTAATAAAAGTGCATGGTTATGATTGCCTACATAAGGTCAACAGTCATCAACTTCTTCGAGCTGATGACAACTGCTCAACGATCCTGGATAATGTATCAATATACAAATATTTAGGAGTCACCGTCGACTACAATTTTAAGTGGAGCTTGAGGCACTAATAAAAAAACTCAGGAGATCCGCTGCCGCTCTTTTCCATCTTAGCTACCGATGTCCAGCAGACGTTCTTCAACAATGCTATTATAGCCTAGTGGAGTCTCAACTGAGGTACGGCATCCTAGCGTGGGGCAACACGCAGCAGCTCCAGAGGCTAAACTCATTGCATGCCAGCATTCAACAAATAGTTAAGAAGTCAGAACGGCATCATGGTAATGATATAAGACAATTCCTCACAATAGAACAATTGTATAAGATGGACATACTATCAACTTTCAAAGATGATAACACCTATAAGCTACCAACCCAACAAACAGTTAACACACGTAGACGACAACAAAATAAGTTGTTGGTCCCAAGATTCTGGAACGAATATGGACGTAGAAAGTATGCAGTTGCTGTTCCGGCAATATTTAACGAGCTTACAACAAATTTAAACAACCTTCCGAAACCAATTTTTTTTAAAAAATGTTAAGAAAATGTTCTTGAATTCAAACTGTTAAACTGTTTTTTTTTTTTTATATATACGTGTAATGAATTTGTATTTTGAACTCAACATAATAGAATGTAATTAATTTGTAAGACCAATCTTCTGCAGACAAGCCCCCTGGCTTTGCAGATAATACAATATGAATGTCAATCTTTTAGAATAAATAAAAATTCAATTCAATCCAATCCAATTCAATTCAATCCCACATTCATCAAAAGGATCATTACTGGAGACGAGACGTGAGTTTATGAGTACGACACGCAATCCAGACATCAGGCAAGTGAATGGCGTTCACCAAATGAGCCGAGACCAAAAAAACCACGTCGTTTTCAGTCAAAAAAGAAGGCAATGCTGACGGTTTTCATGGATTACAACGGTGTAGTACATCATGAATTTTTGCCAGAAGACCAGACAGTAAACAAAAAGTATTATTTGGGCGTTATGAGACGTTTACGACTTGCGTGAAGCAATTCGCCGAAAGAGACCAGAATTGTGGGCAGAAAACTCGTGGATTTTGCACCATGATAACGCACCGTCGCACAGTGCCATCATTATTCGTAATTTTTTGACGAAAAATGCAACAAATACCATCCAACAGCCACCGAATTCACCTGATTTGGCTCCCTGTGACTTCTTTCTGTTCAATCGAATTGAAAAACCACCACGGGGTACGCGTTTCAGCAGCAGAGGAAGTAATGGAAAATTCGCAGGAAGCACTATTGGACATACCGAAAACCGAATATAAAAAATTTTTCGAGGATCGGACCAAGAGCTGGCATAAGTGTGTTGCAGTCGATGGGGATTACTCTGAAGGGGACAATATAGATTTAGATGAATAAACTTGTATTTTTAATTTTCTGAATAAATTCCGGAAAAATTTTGATCAAGGTGGTTTTTTTTTTTTTTTTTATAATAATCGGCGCGCGCTCAAGGGGTTTTGTACCCTTAAAATGTTCGTACACAGCGCGGGCGAAGGAAATTTAGGGAGGAAGAAAAGACAGGTACCGATGTACATTGTTTTTAAATGTTTGCAAGTTATAACGACCAGGAAACACAGAGGTCGGCAGGGCATTCCATAAGCGAGTTGTACGGCTTAGGAAAGAATCACGATATTTAAGAGTACGTCCGAAAATGGGCTTGAGGGTATACTGATGAGCATTCCTAGCGAGACGGGTGTTACGGTTGAAAGTTTGCATGGGCGGAATGCTACTGGCAATTTCAATGGAGCACTGGTGGTGGAAATAGCGATAAAACAAAGTGAGACAGGAGACTTTACGTCGGTGTTCGAGGGTGTCAATTGATTGACTGATATTAGTATCACCAATTAGTTTTATCGCACGGTTTTGAATCCTATCTAGCAGGTGCAGAGATGTTTTAGGAGCACCTGACCAGATGTGGGCATTGTACTCCAATTTTGGGCGGATAAATGCCTTATATATTGTGGCCAGATCAGAGGGGGTAAAATATTTCTTACATCGCTTGAGAAAACCTAGACATTTCGCAGCATTTTTGGCGACATCGAATATGTGGTCATTCCAACGTAAGTTGTTACTGATACACATACCGAGAATGGAAAGTTTATCGGTTTCGACGATGCAAGTGCCATTCATGGATAACGGCTGGGTATTTGAATTTCGCTTTAATGACAGCAGACAGCATTGAGTTTTGGAGGCATTAAATTCCACTCGGTTGATAGTTCCCCAACTGGTTATGCTGTTAATATCCGAACTTAATGAGCTTAACATACGCTGCCGTTCCCGTTCTACAGCCGAAGAGCAGGGGCGTGAGTCCGGGAACGAATATGAGAAGCAGAGAGTGCTGTCATCAGCAAAGGAATAAATTGGATTAGAAGTAGCAGACAAGAGATCGTTAATGAAGATTAAAAAGAGTGTCGGAGACAGAACGGAGCCCTGGGGCACACCAGCATTTATTTTGTGAACATCAGACTTGAAACCGTCCAAGACGACTTGAATTGAACGTTCCGAAAGGTAATTTCTAATCCATTGAAGAAGAGAGTCATCGATCCCAAGAGCACGCATTTTCGACAAAAGAGCCTGATGCCAAACTCTGTCAAATGCCTTAGAAATATCAAGTGCAACTAACTTGCTTTCGCCAGATTGATGTACGCTTTGGTTCCACTTTTCGGTGAGACATGCCATCAAATCACCAGTGGACCTGTTGCTACGAAAACCATATTGCCGGTCATTGAGAAGTTTTCGTGTTTCGAGATATTTCATGAGCTGACGATTTATCAGCGTTTCCATGACCTTGGAAAGAAGGGACGTAAGTGCAATGGGTCTGTAGGAGGATAGAGAAGAAGGTTCGCCTTTTTTAGGGACTGGCTGGACAAATGCTGTTTTCCATCTGCTCGGAAAGAGTCCTAAAGAGTAGGACTGATGAAAAAGCTTACGCAGTGGTTTTGCCAGCGTAGAAGAACACCTCTTCAGAAGAAGGGGAGATATACCATCTGGACCAGCGGATTTATGCATGTTGAGATCTTTGAGTACTCTTGTTACTACACGAGTGCGAAAGTGGATTCGTCCCATTGTAGATTCGACGCACTCGAGTGTGGGCGGGGACAAAGCACAGTCTGGGAGTGTTGAGCTAGCCGCAAAGTGTGCAGCAAGCAGATTGGCCTTGTCCAAAGAGCTGACAGCTGGAATGTCATTGTAAATGAGCGTTGGGATGGAGGATGAGGCAGAATTTCTAATGTTTTTGACGAATGACCAAAAATTTTTACTGCCTTTGAGACATTGTAGTATTTTTTGCCTCATGTTTTGGTCATATTGGAATTTCACACGCTTAAGAAAGGCGTTGCAGTCATTTCTGGCTCGTTTAAACTTTTTTCGGTTTTCCTCTGTCGGGTTGGTCTTGTAGGACCGAAAAAATAGTTCTCTAACCCTGACAGCCTCTTTACAGCTCGAATCATACCATTCCTTTTCTTTTGGTTTGATACTCTTCATCCGATGTGGGATAAAGCATCTCATTCCAAAGAGAATAGTTTCTGTGATCATGTCAGCAGCGGCATCCACGTCGTTATCGAGGAAAAATAACGACCAGTTAAAATTCCTAAAGAAGCTGTTAAGACCGCTCCAGTTGGCTTTCTTGTATTGCCATACGGTTCTTTTAGGAATCTTTTCTCTAACTGTGTGGTGGGTATACGAGAATTTAGCTGATATGACACAATGGTCCGACGAGCCTAGAGGGGAGAACACATTAACGCAGTACTTGTTAGGGTGAGAAATTAAAATCAAGTCCAGGGTGTTGGCGGTATGACTATCAACGTCTGGTATGCGTGTGGGCTCATTTACAAGCTGGGTTAAGTTATTTTCCGCAGCGAAGATCTCAACACACCGTCCTTCGGGTGTTGTCTGTCCAGAATGTCGAAGCCAACCAGAATTGTGTATATTGAAATCGCCCGTAATCACGATTTCAGTATGAGGATACAGGGATACAATTCTTTGAATGGAATCAGACAGCGCATCAAACTCGTGGAAGGTCGAGTTGCTGTCCAGTTTGGGGCTTCTGTAAATAAAGCAGTAGTGGATAATTTGCTTACGGAGATGGAATTTTAACCACATGAAATTGAATTCCGGATTGGAACAGGGACTACATTGTGGTGGAATTTGGTAAGCTACATCACTACGCACATAAATGGCGAGACCGCGACGGGGAAAGAATAGTGGCACTAGTTCGTAGCCAGGTAGCTTCAGATCATTGTGGTCTGAGAGGTGTGGGCGGGGATCTACCTGTGTTTCGCTAAGTGCCAAAACAGCTGGTCGGTACTTACAGACGTGGATGTACGCAGAAAAGTGATTGCTTTTTAGCCCGCGTATATTGGCTACGTCCACCCTGAATTCCCTAGACATAATCACAAACAAACATAGTAAACACAAACACCGACGATACTAAGCAGGGCTGCGAAGTGAAAATTCTGACGATGGTTTACTGAATCAAATTGCTGTAGGTGTTATGCCCTTACAACAATATGAAACAGTGCACCAACAAAATTTTCACACACAACCCGCTATCCATCAGTTGTTACATACACTCAGTCACTGCCCGTACCGTATGATAAATACCGTAACGGCAGCGACCGAGTGCAGGCAATAGTACTACGACCAGGAGCGGGAGAGGTGTAGGATTCCCACACTGTGTGATAATGTTTTTTTTTTTCTCTATGGCGTGGCACTATTATTATTATTTTTTTTTTCACGCGCGCGCGGTGGTTTTGGGGTTTTTTTTGTTTTTTTTTTGTTTTTTTTTTTTTTTTTTTTACAGCACGGAGAAATACGAGTGCAAGATGACGTGTGCACTCGTCGGTGGTCGGCACGGTACATCCACACAGCTGAACATTGCAAGAGTAAACACCTCACCAATATCTACCGTAACTCAAGACCTTATCCGAAACCATCAATATTACCTCCCACCCATGCAATTAGAAGATGACTCCAATTAATTACCATATAGACCGGTACGGAGTCTTAATGAACACTTCAAAAATAGTAGCACTTCAAACTTTCCCCAATGCACTAATAGGAAACCTTCACTACCTACAGACGCACTTTTCAAAATTCTACAATGGAACTTAAAAGGTTATTATAATAATTTTCATGAGGTGCAACTTCTGGTTAATGACATACGACCAAGTATAATCTCCTTGCAAGAAACTCATATCCCATTCGGTACTCAAACGTTTTCACCGTGGCCGTGGCTCAAGTGGTAGTGGACTGGCTTCCAAAACGGAAGGTTCGGTGTTCGAATCCCAGCCTCGCCCGAAAGGATATATCATCCATTTTTTCAGTTAATGAAAATCAAGTAAGACGAGTAGTTGACTAGAAATCAACATCACGCCAACTTCCACTAAGAATTTAGTCTCCCCATTAAATGTTGGATGCCACCCATGGAGCGAAATAACCACTGAGCCGAGTGGGAACCGATGCTTTCAGTGTGGCGAGGCCGTTGACTCCAGCTGGACAGATCCTCGATAATGCGGGAAAAAGTATTGCCTACTACAGACAGGTCTTTTGAAAAAATTAAAAGATCATCCGCGTAAAGTAACATACATTTCCTGATACTAAGTTTTTTTTAATTAAAATTCATTTTCTTAGTTTTAGTGTTAATAAATGTAAAAAACAAAATAGACTGTAAGCAACGTCGAAAGATATAGATTAAGTATTATGTTTAACCTAGAGTGCTCGCATGGGGCCACTAAGTTAGAATAAGATTACTTTTAAGTTATTTAAGCTAATTTTTAAGCGTTTTTTTGTATCAAAATACTTTGAATCAAACAAAATCATTGCCTACACATAAGACAAAGCCTGACTGTCAGGGTGAATATTATCAAATACTTGTCCTCAAAAAATAGTCGCATTAATGTAAATACTCTTTTAAATTTAATTAAATTAATTGTGTTATCTAAGAATGACTATGGTCTACCAATTTACGGCAAATACGCCAAATCATCACTGCAAGTCATCAAAACACTCTATCACGGCGCCGTCAGAACAAGTATGAAAACTCTCCACTTAACTCCAATCAACAATACACTTGCCGAAGCAAGTGGATTCAGATCCATGATAGAATTGGGCTCCTAACTGCAGGTATCATGCAGAAAATCAACTCGCAAATTCAGTCACCTATACATACTACCGTCCCCCAAACCATAAAACGGAAACGAAGCCAGAGACTCCAATCAACCTTATCCAAACACTTCAGTCCGCCAAAGATTTTGACATTCCCATCCTTACATCTAAGAACAAAATAAACCAACAACCACTCTGGACCCTTCCAGGCTACGCTCAACACCGCTCTTTGCCAGTATGCTAAAACTTCTACCAACAGTGACATATATAAAGCTCTTTACCTAAACATCGCTAACAAATTTAAATCCATCGGATGGAAACTCCTTTTTACCGACGCCTCAAAAACAGATAGCAAACACTGCATTTGCAGTGGAATCGTGTTATCTACTCGTAAATGCATACCACCAAACTTTGCATCATCCACTGCGGAAGCATACGCTATATTCAAAGCCATTCAACTACCAAAAAAAACAAAGACTGTAATTTTTTCTGACAGTCTATCTCCAATATTCGCTGTGAAGAACAACGGAAACTCCACCACAATTGTCGTAAAGATTCGCGACCTACTTATATTAAACAGTGGAACACTAAAAATCGTTTAGGTTCCCAGTCACATAGGGATCAGAGCCAACGAAGTGGCTGACACGGCAGCACGGTCGGCGACAAAAGAACCTCTGGTCACCTTCTACCAATACAATAAAAAAGACATAACGAACTACATCCTTCAAAATTGGGAACTTAAAGTCAAAAACGACTGGGCTTACTACAACCATATATATGTATAAAAACTTTAATCCTAGTGGAGTCAAAGTAATCTACCCCAACAATGTTCCTCGGAAAAAATTACAAGTGTACACAAGGCTTAGAGTAGGTCACTCGTATATAACGCATAAGCACCTATTCAAAAGGGAAACACCTGCACTATGTCATCTTTGCGACGAAAAACCTACGCTTACCATGCCTCACCTGCTTTCCTACAGGTCTCTCTTTTCTTTCATCAAACGTTAACCTTGAAAATACGAGGGCGGGTCAATAAGTCCGTGACTTTGATTAAAACACATATTTTTTGATAAAAAAATAATTTTATTTTTCAACGTAGTCTCCCTTGAGCTCTATACACTTTGTCCAACGCTTCTCCAATTTTTTTATCCCTTCCAAAAAAAATGATTTGTCGAGGTCCTCAAAATAACGAGATGACTTCATCATTGGAGTCAAATCTTTTTCCACCAAGCCATTTCTTCAGGTTTGGGGACAAGAAGTAGTCGCTCGGAGCCAAATCTGGAGAATAGGGTGGATGAGGGAGCAATTCATAGCCCAATTCATGGATTTTTGCCATGGCAACTGCACATGTGTGCACCCTTGCATTGTCTTGGTGGAAAAGAACTTTTTTCTTGGCCAAATGAGGTCGTTTTTTTTTCAAATCGTCATTGAATCGGTCCAATAAGTTGGCATAATATTCCCCATTGATTGTTCTTCCCTTTTGAAGGTAGTCAATGTGGATTATCCCGCGTGCATCCCAAAAAACAGTCGCCATAACTTTATTGGCTGACAAACCCACCTTGGCCTTCTTTGGCGCCGATTCACCCTTAGAAACCCACTGTTTTGACTGTTGTTTGTTCTCTGGTGTGTTGTGATGGATCCATGTTTCGTCCACGGTTACAAAACGGCGCAAAAACTCCTCCATATTGCGATTAAACAACGCCAAACCTTCCTGTGAAGTTGTTACACGATTGCGTTTGTGGTCGACTGTGAGCAAACGCGGCACCCATCTTGCGGAAAGCTTTCTCATGCCCAAGTGATCATTCAAAATTGAAACCACTGAGCCATGCGAGATCCCTACGGCTTCCACAATCTCTCGCACTTTTAATCTTCGGTCGGCCAACACCATATCGTGAATTTTTTCGATTGTTTCGGGTGTAGAGACCTCAACTGGGCGTCCAGGACGTTCGGCATCTTCAGTGCTTGTACGGCCACAACGAAATTCAGTAAACCACTTTTTTACCATTGAAATCGATGGTGCAGAGTCCCCATAGTATTTATCAAGCTTAGCCTTGGTCTCGGTAATGGTTTTTTTTCGCAAGAAATAATGCTTAATAAGCACACGAAATTCACTTTTTTCCATTTTCTCCTCCAATTAGTGAGTAGTCTGATAAAAATAGCTGTCAAACACAAACTAACCGACGCAGCAAGTTTAAATTTTGACAGGAGTCAACTGACAAATGCCTGTTGACAGGAGCAGTGTTGTTGTTTCAGTAAAGAGGTCAGAAATTCAAAAATGCACGGACTTATTGACCCGCCCTCGTATAAACAATGTTTACAACATTATGAACGCCCTAAAGCTTGTAGATTACATATAACATTCTTCTCTCTCATTTTTTTTATCTATAAGCCCCTAGTTGAAAACCCTGGCAGCTAGCACTAGATCAAGCATATTAACTTTGTAATTTACTTACATTTTAATAAAGTTATAATAATAATAATAATGAAAGGACCTCCTTCCAGGACCTCTTTACGCGCAGTTTTCCAATTGCACGGTGATTTGAAACAGACTATACAGAATTAAAGAGAGATTAAGAAGTGATGCAATGTACATAGATTGAAAAATGAGAGATGCATTCAGTTTTTTTTTTTAAAGAACTTAACACTCAAGTGAATATGACTACACTTATGATGCCAAAGCATATGTTAAGTTTTTCGGAAAATGGGACAGAAAGAGAAAGAAAGATGTTTGGGCTCAGTGGTTATTTCGCTCCATGGGTGGCATCCAACATTTAATGGGGAGACTAATTTTTTTAGTGTAAATTGACTTATGTAATTTAGGCAACCACTCATCTCACGAGATTTTAGTTACCTGAAGAAACGACTTTCGGCCACGGCTGGTATTGAACCTCGAACCGTCCAATTGGGAAGTCAATACACTATCACTCGAGCCACGGCCACCCACCTTGTAGTTTGAATGTCTAATGTCGAATGCATCAGTTATAAAACTTTAACTAAATAAAATGGTGTTAAAAGTGTGAAGAAAACAAGGTGTTAAGGTTCATCGAATAAATTATGTAATATAACCTTTCAACAAATTTAGACTATGCGACTAATTAGGAAATTGATTTCATTTAGATCAAAGTGAAAAAGCCATTCCTTAATTTTCCTATTGTAAAAGACAACATTTCTGTTTCATCTTATTTCAAGTGGCAGTACATTGAATAATCTTGGAGCAACAGAAGAGTAAAAGCTCAAATAGTGCTGTGTATTGAAAGATGGAATCAAAGCTACGAAGTGACTGATAGGTCGGATTTCTGTCAATGGAGCAACCACTCCTTACGAAAAATATCCTTAAAGCTTTGTAAAAGTAAAGATGCTTGCGTGGAAGGATTTTTGAGTTGACCAAAAGCAATAACTACTTTCTATTCGATTCTTTCTCCAAATTATTCTAACTATATGTTTTTGCACAATAAGTAACGGATGGACTTTATTACTATGAGTACCTCACCAACAGGCTAAACTATACTGCAACTTAGATTGCACAAGTCCATAGTATATTGTTTCCACAAGTCTTTTTGAACAAAATTGCCTCAGGTGGTAGTTTTTAATAAATAAGATCTTAAACTGGCAGTATGAATACTCCAATTCAATTTGCTGTCAATTTCAAGACCAAGATATTTAAAAACTGCAGTTCGTTCTATATAAAAACACTGAAGAAATTTTATCCCCATTGTATAAAGTAGAAAATGATGTTGATTTGAATGTAGCAGGGCTAAATAATAAATTTTTGCAACTTGCACTATGAAAACTCATAGGGCGAAAATTTTAGTTTTATCACTTATTATTAATTTATTCAAACGGAACCAATGCCTTAGCTCCTCTAAGTCATGTCAGCAATTAAATCTAACGCAGAGCTATTAGAATAAGAGCAGCAAAATTTGTTCGTTTACCTTTGAAATCTATGTTAATTATTGAATTAATGTACGTCAAGAAAAGGACTGGACCAAGTACTGAGCCTTGTGGTACACCAGTTTGAATTACGCAGGCTAAAACTATTATTTATCTTTACGACTTGCATACGGTTATTAAAGTAGAAAAACCATCTAGGAGCGTATCCTCTGTGGATTTACCAGCTCTAAAACCAAATTGATTATTACCATTATTCTATTATTTACTGCTTTTGAGAATAGTGGAAAAGGAAAGATTGGCCTATATTTCTTTAATATTGGTATAACTTCTGCAGTTGTTAACGAATCAGGCAAAATACTACTAAGGATACTTAGTAAGACATAAACAATATTTAATGAAATTGTCTTAATAAAATTATTAGACCATCCATCATTCCTTGACAAGTTAGAATTTTTTTTTAGAGAGTTTATGATCCGAAATAATTCAAAAGATGAAATCGGGTCATAATAAAAGCTATTGGCTTGACTCCATTCACTGCTAAAACAATCTTTCACACAGTAATTAGAAGATTCAAAGAAACCTGCATTAGAAAGAGTCTTGGTAACAACACTTGTAAAATATCGGTTAAAAACATTAGACATTTTATTGGGATTAACTATATTATTTCCATGAAAACATACACAGTTGAGTTTATTTGAAGGGGGTATCTTTTTATTTATAAGCATATTAACAATTGTCCATTCTCTTTTTATATTGTTTCTAGCTAGTTATAGTTTGTGGGAGTAATAATTTTCTTTCTGTCACATCCGCGGCAACTTCTTTTTTAATAAAGTCGTAGACATCCATGGATTAAGTCTTTTAACTTTACACTGTCTTTCGGTTTCAATAAGACATGAACTAACATGAGCTTTTAAGATATTAGCAAAGATGTTAAGAGCATTAGAGGGGTTACTTTCAAGGTACACATCTCATACAGTAGAACATGATTAAGACGTTCGTAGTTCAGTGCTGCAACTTTCTCAAACTGTACAGACTTTTCAGTTTGTTTCACGTTAGTGCCCTGAAAAATTAAACCAACCATACAGTGATCAGTGATTTTAAAATCTGCTATGGAGCTAGTGATGTTGAGCTTAGAACTGCGATCAAGTCTATCGAAAATATGATCAATACAGGTTCGTGTTGATTGAGTTACTCTTGTGGAGGAGAATCGGATAAAATACAATACCTAAATTTATATCACCAAGAATGAATAAATTTATTTTGATTAAGTCGTCGTGATCAGGTGTACCCATGATAATTTTAAGAGCTGACCCTAGAAAGTTAAGTGATCGTCTAGTTCTAAAGGCACGAGGAAGTAGCTGCGACTCGAGTGTCTCTATATGGCTTATTACGAGGGCGGGTCAATAATTCCGTGCATTTTTTAATTTCTGACCTCTTTACAGAAACAGCAACACTGCTCCTGTCAACAGGCATTTGTCAGTTGACTCCTGTCAAAATTTAAACTTGCTGCGTCAGTTAGTTTGTGTTTGACAGCTATTTTTATCAGACTACTCACTAATTGGAGGAGAAAATGGAAAAAAGTGAATTTCGTGTGCTTATTAAGCATTATTTCTTGCGAAAAAAAACCATTACCGAGACCAAGGCTAAGCTTGATAAATACTATGGGGACTCTGCACCATCGATTTCAATGGTAAAAAAGTGGTTTACTGAATTTCGTTGTGGCCGTACAAGCACTGAAGATGCCGAACGTCCTGGACGCCCAGTTGAGGTCTCTACACCCGAAACAATCGAAAAAATTCACGATATGGTGTTGGCCGACCGAAGATTAAAAGTGCGAGAGATTGTGGAAGCCGTAGGGATCTCGCATGGCTCAGTGGTTTCAATTTTGAATGATCACTTGGGCATGAGAAAGCTTTCCGCAAGATGGGTGCCGCGTTTGCTCACAGTCGACCACAAACGCAATCGTGTAACAACTTCACAGGAAGGTTTGGCGTTGTTTAATCGCAATATGGAGGAGTTTTTGCGCCGTTTTGTAACCGTGGACGAAACATGGATCCATCACAACACACCAGAAAACAAACAACAGTCAAAACAGTGGGTTTCTAAGGGTGAATCGGCGCCAAAGAAGGCCAAGGTGGGTTTGTCAGCCAATAAAGTTATGGCGACTGTTTTTTGGGATGCACGCGGGATAATCCACATTGACTACCTTCAAAAGGGAAGAACAATCAATGGGGAATATTATGCCAACTTATTAGACCGATTCAATGACGATTTGAAAAAAAAACGACCTCATTTGGCCAAGAAAAAAGTTCTTTTCCACCAAGACAATGCAAGGGTGCACACATGTGCAGTTGCCATGGCAAAAATCCATGAATTGGGCTATGAATTGCTCCCTCATCCACCCTATTCTCCAGATTTGGCTCCGAGCGACTGCTTCTTGTTCCCAAACCTGAAGAAATGGCTTGGTGGAAAAAGATTTGACTCCAATGATGAAGTCATCTCGCAAACAAAGGCCTATTTTGAGGACCTCGACAAATCATTTTTTTTGGAAGGGATAAAAAAATTGGAGAAGCGTTGGACAAAGTGTATAGAGCTCAAGGGAGACTACGTTGAAAAATAAAATTATTTTTTTATCAAAAAATCTGTGTTTTAATCCAAAAGGGACTTATTGACCCGCCCTCGTACATACAACCGGAGAATCCCTCGTCAAACCGTGTTTACTAAAGGCCGCTGAAATTCTGTTGGGAGTCAAAGCTAAGAACAAGTTCAAGGGAATACCATTATCTGACAACACCGTCAAACGTCGAGTTGATGAAATGGCTGGTGGAAAGTCAGCTTCTCGTTAAAATAAAAAAAATCTCCATGCTTTGCATTGCAATGCAATGAGACAACTGATATCGCAAAATGTTGTCAGTTTCTCATGTTTGTGCGGCTTATAGACATTGAAGAAAACGTAATGAAGGAAGATTTGCTACTATCAGCGAAAATTGACACTTCGACGAAGTCATCTGATATAATGAAAATTTTTGGCGACTACTTCGATAAGCATGAAATCCCATGGACTAAGCTTGCGGGGTTGTGTACAGATGGTGCGCCGGCAATGATTGGACGTTATTCCGGAGTAGCAACACTGCTCCTGTCAACAGGCATCTGTCAGTTGACTCCTGTCAAAATTTAAACTTGCTGCGTCAGTTAGTTTGTGTTTGACAGCTATTTTTATCAGACTACTCACTAATTTGAGGAGAAAATGGAAAAAAGTGAATTTCGTGTGCTTATTAAGCATTATTTCTTGCGAAAAAAAACCATTACCGAGACCAAGGCTAAGCTTGATAAATACTATGGGGACTCTGCACCATCGATTTCAATGGTAAAAAAGTGGTTTACTGAATTTCGTTGTGGCCGTACAAGCACTGAAGATGCCGAACGTCCTGGATGCCCAGTTGAGGTCTCTACACCCGAAACAATCGAAAAAATTCACGATATGGTGTTGGCCGACCGAAGATTGAAAGTGCGAGAGATTGTGGAAGCCGTAGGGATCTCGCATGGCTCAGTGGTTTCAATTTTGAATGATCACTTGGGCATGAGAAAGCTTTCCGCAAGATGGGTGCCGCGTTTGCTCACAGTCGACCACAAACGCAATCGTGTAACAACTTCACAGGAAGGTTTGGCGTTGTTTAATCGCAATATGGAGGAGTTTTTGCGCCGTTTTGTAACCGTGGACGAAACATGGATCCATCACAACACACCAGAGAACAAACAACAGTCAAAACAGTGGGTTTCTAAGGGTGAATCGGCGCCAAAGAAGGCCAAGGTGGGTTTGTCAGCCAATAAAGTTATGGCGACTGTTTTTTGGGATGCACGCGGGATAATCCACATTGACTACCTTCAAAAGGGAAGAACAATCAATGGGGAATATTATGCCAACTTATTGGACCGATTCAATGACGATTTGAAAAAAAAAAACGACCTCATTTGGCCAAGAAAAAAGTTCTTTTCCACCAAGACAATGCAAGGGTGCACACATGTGCAGTTGCCATGGCAAAAATCCATGAATTGGGCTATGAATTGCTCCCTCATCCACCCTATTCTCCAGATTTGGCTCCGAGCGACTACTTCTTGTCCCCAAACCTGAAGAAATGGCTTGGTGGAAAAAGATTTGACTCCAATGATGAAGTCATCTCGCAAACAAAGGCCTATTTCATTTCATTTTTGCGAGATGACTTCATCATTGGAGTCAAATCTTTTTCCACCAAGCCATTTCTTCAGGTTTGGGAACAAGAAGCAGTCGCTCGGAGCCAAATCTGGAGAATAGGGTGGATGAGGGAGCAATTCATAGCCCAATTCATGGATTTTTGCCATGGCAACTGCACATGTGTGCACCCTTGCATTGTCTTGGTGGAAAAGAACTTTTTTCTTGGCCAAATGAGGTCGTTTTTTTTTTTCAAATCGTCATTGAATCGGTCCAATAAGTTGGCATAATATTCCCCATTGATTGTTCTTCCCTTTTGAAGGTAGTCAATGTGGATTATCCCGCGTGCATCCCAAAAAACAGTCGCCATAACTTTATTGGCTGACAAACCCACCTTGGCCTTCTTTGGCGCCGATTCACCCTTAGAAACCCACTGTTTTGACTGTTGTTTGTTTTCTGGTCTGTTGTGATGGATCCATGTTTCGTCCACGGTTACAAAACGGCGCAAAAACTCCTCCATATTGCGATTAAACAACGCCAAACCTTCCTGTGAAGTTGTTACACGATTGCGTTTGTGGTCGACTGTGAGCAAACGCGGCACCCAACTTGCGGAAAGCTTTCTCATGCCCAAGTGATCATTCAAAATTGAAACCACTGAGCCATGCGAGATCCCTACGGCTTCCACAATCTCTCGCACTTTCAATCTTCGGTCGGCCAACACCATATCGTGAATTTTTTCGATTGTTTCGGGTGTAGAGACCTCAACTGGGCGTCCAGGACGTTCGGCATCTTCAGTGCTTGTACGGCCACAACGAAATTCAGTAAACCACTTTTTTACCATTGAAATCGATGGTGCAGAGTCCCCATAGTATTTATCAAGCTTAGCCTTGGTCTCGGTAATGGTTTTTTTTCGCAAGAAATAATGCTTAATAAGCACACGAAATTCACTTTTTTCCATTTTCTCCTCAAATTAGTGAGTAGTCTGATAAAAATAGCTGTCAAACACAAACTAACTGACGCAGCAAGTTTAAATTTTGACAGGAGTCAACTGACAAATGCCTGTTGACAGGAGCAGTGTTGCTGTTTCAGTAAAGAGGTCAGAAATTCAAAAATGCACGGAATTATTGACCCGCCCTCGTATCACTTGTTCAGCCGAGTTCTGTTGTAAATTATATGCGGATCGTACTATTTTCTCATATGTTGTTAATATTTTTTGAAAGGTTTGCTACATGGTATAAGAATGTGGTTTCCTGATAAACGTATACCGGGTCTGTTTCTATCATTACATATTTTTTGTCCTTTTAAATTAAATTATTATTCCTTGCATGCTTGCACTCGTATACTGCGATTTGTAAGTATTGTGTCACCTCTGTCTTCTTTTACTACGTGTTTGGCGTATTTTCGTACGTTTTTGTTACGACGGTGTATTTTAGAGTATATAACGTCTCCTTTTTTGTATGTGATACTCTTAGGATTTTTATTATGATATGAAAACACTTTATTTTGAATTACCTCAAGTCTTTGTTTTATAACAGGATACCCTCCTCGATTGAAGAACACGTCCTCTGGTTTCTCTCCTGTGACTGAGTGTATTATGGCAGTGTCGCACCGCGTTAAAGATTTAGACTCCTGGTGAAGAATTATTTTCCTGTGCTAGGATTCTAGCGAGTTTGATCAGCGTGCTGTGTGTACGCTCAACTTCACCGTTGGGTGCGGAATGACATGTCGGTGTTACTGTATGTACAATTTATAGTTTTTCGTAAATTTTTTTTGCACATATACCCGTAATGTTGATTCATTGTCAGTCATTACGAACTTAGCTTTTGGGTGAATTTGATAATATTTCGTCAATATATTGGTATGTATTCTTTTTGCTCGGAATTTCTCGTATGTAGCAGTATTTTGAGTATTTATCAGTTGTGCTGATGTATATGTTTCCGTTCATGTGAAATAAGTCTGAATGTATGTGTTCGCTTACATGATTTGGCATTGGTGCAGCTCCGATGGGTTTTGTTTTTTCTGCGTTCGTATTTGTTTGTAAGGCATATTTCACACTCTTGTGTTTCTTTTTTGCACATTTGACGTATATTATACAAAAGATGTGGTCAGTATTTCGTGCGCATTATTTTTATAATTTCTATGTACTCGTTTATGTGTTTGAATTACAATTTATTTTTGCCTATCTATGTCTTCTGTCATTTTTTGATATGCTAAAGCATTTGATATATTTGTCGTTTTCGACATGGAATAGTTTGTTCGTCTAATTTTATAGCATCATTTGTTACCTTTTGCAAGGAGATTTCCACTAAGTTGTTTGTACTAAAGTTTATAATTATTTGATTTCTAAATGTATTTAATGGTTGCTTTACGTATTCTTCTATGAAGTTTTTCCATCGTTTTAACTTAGTGTTTGGATTTTTATCCGAAATCGAAAATAATAAGTGACTGATGATCTGTGTAAATTGTTAGATCTGCTATACCGTACAGGTAATTTCTTAATTTTTCAGGTGATCAAACCATCGCGAAAAGTTCCTTTTCATTCGTGCTGTAGTTTTGTTCAGTTTGACAAAGAGTTCTAAATAAAACTGAAATGGGTTTCTCATTCTGAGAGAGTACAGCTCCTTTTGCAAAGTTACTTGAATCATATTTGTTGAGTTGTGTACCCTTAAAATGTTTGTACACAGCCCGGGCGAAGGAAATTTAGGGAGGAAGAAAGGACAGGTACCGATGTACATTGTTTTTAAATGCTTGTAAATTATAACGACCAAGAAACACAGAGATCGGCATTGCATTCCATAAGCGAGTTGTACGGCTTAGGAAACAATCACGATATTTTAAAGTACGCCCAAAAATGGACTTGTGTTGTAGTTTCTTGATGTTATGTTGGTCGCATGTATTGACGAGAGTTATCCACTTTCATCGGTTCTTGGCGTGGTTGATGATTATATTGTACTTGTATATTTGGATTGTATCACCTTCTATCCTCATATCTCTATGGTGGCGGATTTGGTAGTTGATTGTACCGTTGTGATGTAATTTATGCATCAAACTGCATGTTCGCTTTATCGTGGTATATTGTGCTTGCAATTACATATGCCGTTTCTAAATCCTTTGGGTGGTGACTGTATAATGTGCCACTTGTAAATTTGCTGTTGAGTCCTGTGATAAATGTACGGACTGCTTCTTGATCTGCATATTCTGACATGGGTGCAGATCCCTGTTCTCCTGACATCTCAATTTTTACGAGTGCAAGTTTCAATGCTTTGTTGACTTTGACTTTACTGTGGAATTCTGATAGTGTGCGTCTTCCTTGTGTGATACATACAGTATATTTAGCGGTCGTTGGTCGGAATAAGTGTAGTCAAGTCTGTTGATGATTGAATAGAAATTCAGCTTGGTGTTGTGGTTAATTAGTATGTGTGCTGCTTCTCCCATAATTTTTGAATAAAGATTAGTAAAAACTGTCCAGTAGTTCGGGCGTTTAGAGAATTGCTTAATATTTTCCTCCTCCAGGATCTGTATTAATTCTTACCTCCACTGAAGCATGGTATGGTTTCGAAGGTTTTTAAATTTATTTGATTTGCACCTGTGATGGTTGTGGTAATTTCTTCATGTTCTATTGTAGTGACTGTCTGGAAGGGTCTAAGGGTGAATCGGCGCCAAAGAAGGCCAAGGTGGGTTTGTCAGCCAATAAAGTTATGGCGACTGTTTTTTGGGATGCACGCGGGATAATCCACATTGACTACCTTCAAAAGGGAAGAACAATCAATGGGGAATATTATGCCAACTTATTAGACCGATTCAATGACGATTTGAAAAAAAACGACCTCATTTGGCCAAGAAAAAAGTTCTTTTCCACCAAGACAATGCAAGGGTGCACACATGTGCAGTTGCCATGGCAAAAATCCATGAATTGGGCTATGAATTGCTCCCTCATCCACCCTATTCTCCAGATTTGGCTCCGAGCGACTGCTTCTTGTTCCCAAACCTGAAGAAATGGCTTGGTGGAAAAAGATTTGACTCCAATGATGAAGTCATCTCGCAAAAATGAAATGAAATAGGCCTTTGTTTGCGAGATGACTTCATCATTGGAGTCAAATCTTTTTCCACCAAGCCATTTCTTCAGGTTTGGGAACAAGAAGTAGTCGCTCGGAGCCAAATCTGGAGAATAGGGTGGATGAGGGAGCAATTCATAGCCCAATTCATGGATTTTTGCCATGGCAACTGCACATGTGTGCACCCTTGCATTGTCTTGGTGGAAAAGAAGTTTTTTCTTGGCCAAATGAGGTCGTTTTTTTTCAAATCGTCATTGAATCGGTCTAATAAGTTGGCATAATATTCCCCATTGATTGTTCTTCCCTTTTGAAGGTAGTCAATGTGGATTATCCCGCGTGCATCCCAAAAAACAGTCGCCATAACTTTATTGGCTGATAAACCCACCTTGGCCTTCTTTGGCGCCGATTCACCCTTAGAAACCCACTGTTTTGACTGTTGTTTGTTTTCTGGTCTGTTGTGATGGATCCATGTTTCGTCCACGGTTACAAAACGGCGCAAAAACTCCTCCATATTGCGATTAAACAACGCCAAACCTTCCTGTGAAGTTGTTACACGATTGCGTTTGTGGTCGACTGTGAGCAAACGCGGCACCCAACTTGCGGAAAGCTTTCTCATGCCCAAGTGATCATTCAAAATTGAAACCACTGAGCCATGCGAGATCCCTACGGCTTCCACAATCTCTCGCACTTTCAATCTTCGGTCGGCCAACACCATATCGTGAATTTTTTCGATTGTTTCGGGTGTAGAGACCTCAACTGGGCGTCCAGGACGTTCGGCATCTTCAGTGCTTGTACGGCCACAACGAAATTCAGTAAACCACTTTTTTACCATTGAAATCGATGGTGCAGAGTCCCCATAGTATTTATCAAGCTTAGCCTTGGTCTCGGTAATGGTTTTTTTTCGCAAGAAATAATGCTTAATAAGCACACGAAATTCACTTTTTTCCATTTTCTCCTCAAATTAGTGAGTAGTCTGATAAAAATAGCTGTCAAACACAAACTAACTGACGCAGCAAGTTTAAATTTTGACAGGAGTCAACTGACAAATGCCTGTTGACAGGAGCAGTGTTGCTGTTTCAGTAAAGAGGTCAGAAATTCAAAAATGCACGGAATTATTGACCCGCCCTCGTATCACTTGTTCAGCCGAGTTCTGTTGTAAATTATATGCGGATCGTACTATTTTCTCATATGTTGTTAATATTTTTTGAAAGGTTTGCTACATGGTATAAGAATGTGGTTTCCTGATAAACGTATACCGGGTCTGTTTCTATCATTACATATTTTTTGTCCTTTTAAATTAAATTATTATTCCTTGCATGCTTGCACTCGTATACTGCGATTTGTAAGTATTGTGTCACCTCTGTCTTCTTTTACTACGTGTTTGGCGTATTTTCGTACGTTTTTGTTACGACGGTGTATTTTAGAGTATATAACGTCTCCTTTTTTGTATGTGATACTCTTAGGATTTTTATTATGATATGAAAACACTTTATTTTGAATTACCTCAAGTCTTTGTTTTATAACAGGATACCCTCCTCGATTGAAGAACACGTCCTCTGGTTTCTCTCCTGTGACTGAGTGTATTATGGCAGTGTCGCACCGCGTTAAAGATTTAGACTCCTGGTGAAGAATTATTTTCCTGTGCTAGGATTCTAGCGAGTTTGATCAGCGTGCTGTGTGTACGCTCAACTTCACCGTTGGGTGCGGAATGACATGTCGGTGTTACTGTATGTACAATTTATAGTTTTTCGTAAATTTTTTTTGCACATATACCCGTAATGTTGATTCATTGTCAGTCATTACGAACTTAGCTTTTGGGTGAATTTGATAATATTTCGTCAATATATTGGTATGTATTCTTTTTGCTCGGAATTTCTCGTATGTAGCAGTATTTTGAGTATTTATCAGTTGTGCTGATGTATATGTTTCCGTTCATGTGAAATAAGTCTGAATGTATGTGTTCGCTTACATGATTTGGCATTGGTGCAGCTCCGATGGGTTTTGTTTTTTCTGCGTTCGTATTTGTTTGTAAGGCATATTTCACACTCTTGTGTTTCTTTTTTGCACATTTGACGTATATTATACAAAAGATGTGGTCAGTATTTCGTGCGCATTATTTTTATAATTTCTATGTACTCGTTTATGTGTTTGAATTACAATTTATTTTTGCCTATCTATGTCTTCTGTCATTTTTTGATATGCTAAAGCATTTGATATATTTGTCGTTTTCGACATGGAATAGTTTGTTCGTCTAATTTTATAGCATCATTTGTTACCTTTTGCAAGGAGATTTCCACTAAGTTGTTTGTACTAAAGTTTATAATTATTTGATTTCTAAATGTATTTAATGGTTGCTTTACGTATTCTTCTATGAAGTTTTTCCATCGTTTTAACTTAGTGTTTGGATTTTTATCCGAAATCGAAAATAATAAGTGACTGATGATCTGTGTAAATTGTTAGATCTGCTATACCGTACAGGTAATTTCTTAATTTTTCAGGTGATCAAACCATCGCGAAAAGTTCCTTTTCATTCGTGCTGTAGTTTTGTTCAGTTTGACAAAGAGTTCTAAATAAAACTGAAATGGGTTTCTCATTCTGAGAGAGTACAGCTCCTTTTGCAAAGTTACTTGAATCATATTTGTTGAGTTGTGTACCCTTAAAATGTTTGTACACAGCCCGGGCGAAGGAAATTTAGGGAGGAAGAAAGGACAGGTACCGATGTACATTGTTTTTAAATGCTTGTAAATTATAACGACCAAGAAACACAGAGATCGGCATTGCATTCCATAAGCGAGTTGTACGGCTTAGGAAACAATCACGATATTTTAAAGTACGCCCAAAAATGGACTTGTGTTGTAGTTTCTTGATGTTATGTTGGTCGCATGTATTGACGAGAGTTATCCACTTTCATCGGTTCTTGGCGTGGTTGATGATTATATTGTACTTGTATATTTGGATTGTATCACCTTCTATCCTCATATCTCTATGGTGGCGGATTTGGTAGTTGATTGTACCGTTGTGATGTAATTTATGCATCAAACTGCATGTTCGCTTTATCGTGGTATATTGTGCTTGCAATTACATATGCCGTTTCTAAATCCTTTGGGTGGTGACTGTATAATGTGCCACTTGTAAATTTGCTGTTGAGTCCTGTGATAAATGTACGGACTGCTTCTTGATCTGCATATTCTGACATGGGTGCAGATCCCTGTTCTCCTGACATCTCAATTTTTACGAGTGCAAGTTTCAATGCTTTGTTGACTTTGACTTTACTGTGGAATTCTGATAGTGTGCGTCTTCCTTGTGTGATACATACAGTATATTTAGCGGTCGTTGGTCGGAATAAGTGTAGTCAAGTCTGTTGATGATTGAATAGAAATTCAGCTTGGTGTTGTGGTTAATTAGTATGTGTGCTGCTTCTCCCATAATTTTTGAATAAAGATTAGTAAAAACTGTCCAGTAGTTCGGGCGTTTAGAGAATTGCTTAATATTTTCCTCCTCCAGGATCTGTATTAATTCTTACCTCCACTGAAGCATGGTATGGTTTCGAAGGTTTTTAAATTTATTTGATTTGCACCTGTGATGGTTGTGGTAATTTCTTCATGTTCTATTGTAGTGACTGTCTGGAAGGGTCATTATGCCTCCAGTGTTTCTATTTTTAATTGTGTAGTCTGCAGACACTGTGTGATTACTTCTATCTGTGTTCGTAGGTTTGCGATGTCTTGAGCCATTATCGTCGTCGAGAATTGAGCGTAGAGAATTGAATAACTTCCGAAGTTTATTTCGTGATTCCAATTTGAGTGGTTCTCTTTTTAGTTAGGAAGCTTTTGTTACACTTTTATCTTCCATGATTTTATCCGTTTTGGCTGCCTACTATTTCAAGGTTTGCCTTTTCAATGAGACTGGATTTAAATTGTTATATCTCACTTTTTCAGAGATTGGTTTTAGGCTTTTCTCCAAAACCGTGGAATTTTTATTTTGTTATCCTGTATTTCAAGGATATCTGGCTGCAGTCAAGAGTTAGACCGGCTTGCACCCCAGGTTAATGTTGGTGGTTGAGTGAAAAGATTAATTGATATCCTTAAGACTAACCACTATATAAGATCTTAGTGCTATTTATAATATTAATACGACGTCTGTCATATTACCATGGAATATTCCGTTGTTTGTTGTTTACTGTTATTTGGGTAGTGAATTGTTTGAGTTGATAATGCATTTCGCGATATTGCATTTTAGGTTATGTCGGTGGTATTACATTCCTAAATGATGATGTAATCTTGTGCGTGACTTGGTAAGAATGCTGGAATAGGCAGAGAGTGAGACTACGTCATTAACTCGCTCAAGGGGTTAAGGCACCCTTAAAATATTTGCATACAGCGCGGGCGAAGGAAAGTTAGGGAGGAAAGAAACAGCGGTACCGATGTACGTTGGTTTTGAATATTTGAAAATTATAATGGTCAGGAAATAGACTTCAGCAGCGCATTCCATAGGTGGCATGTACGGCTTAGGAAAGAATCACGATATTTCAAAGTACATCCGAAAGTTGAGGGTAAACTGATGAGCATTTATAGCGAGACGGGTGTTACGGTTAAAGGTTTGAAGGGGCCGAATGCTACTGGCAATTTCAATGGAGCACTGGTGGTGAAAATAGGGATAGAGCAAGGTGAGATAGGAGACATGCTGTCGGTATTCGAGGTCGTCAATTGAGTGTGTGCTATTATCATAATTTTGAATCCTATCTAGCAAGCCCAGAGAAGTTTTAGGACCACCTGACCAGATATAGGCATTGTACTTCCATAAGGATAAATACCTTATATATTGAGGATAGATCAGAGGGGGAGCAGTATTTCTTACATCGTTTGATGAAACCTAGAGATTTCGTAGTATTTTTGGCGATATCAAATATGTGGTCATTTCAACGTAGGTTGTCATTGGCGCACATACCGAGAATGGAAAGTTTTCCAGTTTTAACGATGCAAGTGCCATTCATAGATAATGGCTGGGTATTTGGATTTCGCTTTAACGACAACAGACAGCATTGTTTTTGGAAGCATTAAATTTTACTATTTTGATTGCCCTTCAATTGGTGATGCTATTTATATCAGAAATTAATGAGCTTAGCATACGCTGCCGTTCCCGTTCTACAGCCGAAGAACATGGACTTGGGTCCGTGAACCAATATGAAGAGAAGAGAGTACTGTCGTCAGCAAAGGTAATTGGATTAATTTTAATTTAATTTAATTTTGGTGGGGGGCTGAGGCCCCCATTTATTGGCTTAATACAAGCTTAATACTAGGACTAAAAACTAACAGAACGACTTAAGAGCTAGGGACCAAGGAAGTGATGGAGGAGATCTTGTTTGAGATGAGAAGTGCTCAGGTGGAAATTAAAAAGGGAGAGGTTTGAGTTGACCTTTCGGAGCATTCAGGAGATTGGTTCGTTAGAGCCATAAGAGGTGCGGTGAACCGGTAGATAGAAGAGTTGAGGACAACGTAGATGGCGGGGGTTGGTATTGAAGGAAATGGAGTTCAAAATGGATGCACAGTCGATGGAACCTGAGAGAAGTCGATGAATGAGAAGAATGTCAGCAGTATTCCCATGTTCTTCTAACGAATTCATATTTAGAAGTTTGAGGCGGTCCTGATAGGGAGGTAAGATTAAAGGGTCGTTCCACGGCAGACCACGGAGAGCAAATCGGAGGAATCGGAAACATGAACCCGGCAAAAGGGGGACCAAGCTTGACTGACATACTCAAGCAGTTGGCGAACAAAGGTAACATAGAGATATCTGGTTACATACGGGATGGAAAATTCCTTGGACCATCGTTTAATAAAGCCAAGTGATGAGTTAGCTTTGAGGATCATCTTATCGATATGCGAACGGAAATTAAGCTCACAGTCGAATAATATGCCGAGGTCTTGAAGAGACTGGACCAGGGGAATTGGTTGACCATGGAGAAAATAAAGTCGGGGAGGAGACGGGTTGCATTTACGAGAGAAGGTTATAGATTGACATTTGGCTATATTAAGTTCTAGGCAGTTTTTGAGGCACCAAATTGAAAACCGATCAAGGTCTTCTTGAAGAAGGGCAGAGTCATGGGGAGAGGAAATAGTTTTAAAAAAATTTGTGTCGTCAGCGTAAAGCTAGAGGGAGGAGTGTTTAATGACTTTCTCAACATCGTTAATAGTAAGAATGAAGAGAAGAGGGTCAAGATGTGGGACTGTGGTGAGATGTAGGAAGCAAATTGCAGTGGCTAATGGTAATGCCATATTTCTTTTCGAAGAAATTTGTGATCCAATCAACATCTGCCTTTGGGGGGGCGCCTTTGATAAGAAGCGTGGTGATCAATTGAATCTTCGAAGCAAGCTTATCAAGTCTACGTTGCCATTCGGAAGGTGTCCAACTTGAATTAAAATGATTGCTTCCGTGGGGCAACGATTGGAGGAACTGACATAGAAGTGTTCTCTGTTGTAGAGTTGGAAGAAACTTCGCACTAATCAGTGGGTTGAACCGTCCGCAGATGACTCATTTGTGGGTGTGAGCGTGAATCCACTTCAGGTTCCATTAATTCAGCCATGAGCGATGTATTATAGGAAAGATTCTCATAAGGCTGCGGGAGGTTTGGTGTATCAACGATTTTGCTGTTCATTGTTGCGATGTGATGTTCAATATCGCATACGAGGGATCGAGTCGCAGTAAGTTCGTCACCGAGATCGTTCACTTTATCGAAGATAGCTTCGAGCATGGGATCACATTGTTTAGGAGAGAGTTCTTTGTGTGACGAGGACTGAAAATGAATGTCTATATCGTCACGCAGGGAGTTTATCAACTCGCAGGTTTTTTCGTTGGAGATAACCTGCGCAGAACACATAGCTTTAATGTCACTCAACACTTTATCCAGGTGACATAAGGGAGTTTCTTAATTCCTGGATCTCCCGGAGTCTAACTCGATTAGACCCGCAATTTTTTTATCCATGTGCTTTACTTTGGATTTTATTACATCGGCTGAGTTCTGCACTGAGTTACGTAACTCTTCAACACATTTAACACTGCTTTCAATGACCGAAATTTTATCCGTAATCTTTTTGGCGAGTGCGTCTTGGTAGGAGTCATTTTAATCACTTAGGCATTTTATTGCCAAAAGCACGTGCGAAAGTGAGATACTCTTACACTCATCACAGAAGAAAAGTAGGTTATCGGAGAATTCTTTAATAAACAGTGTATTTCTTTTGTTTAAACCGACACAAACGGCATGAAAGGCGTTCCCACAAATGCCCTTGCAAGCTACCCAGTCAGCATTGTTGTCATCGATTACACAATTGGCAATTCCGCAAGACATATTTAAATTGGTTGTGTAGCTCAGTGAAGGTATAAATATAGGTCGAGTTTATTTTTTTTAATTATTATTTTTCTTTTTTGTAGATAGGGGCTTTTATTTGCACTGAAATCTGCCAGTAGACAAAAAAAATAATGAATTCGAGCACTGGGGGTTATTAACCGGAAAATGCAATTTGACGAAATTTAGAATTGAAAAATAAACAGGTGAACAGGGAGAGCAAGAAAAACACGTTTAACTGGTTTGAGTAACTGTTGTAAACTGGATTAGAAGTAGCAGACAAGAGATCATTAATGAAGATTAAAAAAGAGTGTCGGAGACAGTTCGAAGCCTTGGGCCACATAAATATTTTATGGATATCAGACTTGAAACCATCTAAGACAACTTGAATTGGACGTTCCGAAAGATAGTTTCTAACCCACTGAAGAAGAGAATCGTCAATACCAAATTCAAGCTTTCTCGACAAAAGAGCCTGATGCCAAACTCTGTCAAATGCCTTAGAAATATCAAGTGCAACTGTCTTGTTTTCGCCAGATTGATGTACACTTTAGTTTCACTTTTCGGTGAGACATGCCATCAAATAACCAGTGGACCTGTTGCTACGGAAACCGTACTGCCGGTCATTGAGAAGTTTCTGTGTTTCGAGATATTTCATGAGCGTAAGCGTTTCCATGACCTTGGAAAGTAGACACGTAAGTGCAATGGGTCTGTAGGAGGACAGAGAAGATTCAACTTTTTTAAGGACGGGCTGGACAAATGCTGTTTTCCATCTTACCCGAGCGCGAAAATGGATTCGTCCCATTGAAGAAAAAAAAAAAAGCAAATGCAGAGTAAGCACGAATAGGCGCGTTTTTATTATCGTTCAGTTAAAGTGAGCAAGTACGGTGTGTAAATCCGACACATAAACTCAAGAACCTATAAAGCCTTAAGCGTTATTGATTATAAACTTTTTGCCAGTTAACCTGTAGTGAGAAACCCTACACCGGCCCTTGTATTTTTAATAAAATAGTTTATAGTACATATATTGCTTCTCCCGACATTTCGCTTTATTTCTTTTGAACTAATACCACCCAAAGACAATTCTCTTAAAACCATGTCTGCTCCGAACCTTCGTTCAAGAGTTATCTCTTCAAGAGGCCTGACATCGTCACCTACACCACCCACACAATCATCTTCACCTGCAGTAAAACAGCCGAACAGTGACAATGGTCCTCTTACCGTCAAAATCTTAGAGGAACATCCCACTAAACAAGCTGAAATAATGCGGCTTGGGTTCACAGAAGAAATCTCCAAGATGCAGAGCGAATTTCTTCTCCAGATCGAGGAAGTCAAGACAACCTGGAGTCAGCGATTTGATGAACTACACAACAAAATCACCAGCATAGTTGAGCGCATCGATATATTTGAAGAAAACACCAACACAGTTATGCAATCGCACAGTGCAGAAATCGTGGCTCTTCAACGGCGATGTGATGCTCTGGAAAGGAAAGAAGTAGCGTGTGATGCAGTGCTCTTCGGAGTACCTGCACTCCCAAATGAGAACCTTAAAAGTTTATTTAATCGACTCTGCCACACCATTGGCTGTAAGCCGCCTCTCTTACAAAACGTTTTTCGCACAAAAAAACGTAACAACAACAATAACACCGCAACACCTCCTATTGTGTTAAAATTCAGCAATTCACAAGAGAGAAACGCCGTTCTGATTTCAGCAGCGAACTACCGCAAACAACACATGACTGAATTACGTCTCCAAGATTTGGGCATAGAAGCGGACAACAGATGTTATCTAAATGAGAGCCTAACGAGACAAACACGGTTTCTCCTGAACAGCGCTCTTGGTCTCAGACGAAAGAAACAACTGTTTGCTGTGCACACAAAACATGGATCTGTGTATGTTAAGAAGTCGGCGAATGGAAAAAGCTTTCTCATTGAAAGCTCTGAAGATCTGCTTGCTGCTACTGCGACGCATCAATGAATATTGTCTACTATACGTAAGCCTATTCATCTATTGTAATTCTGTTGTCTTTATTCCTGTTTTTCTCCCCTCCCTTCTTCTATAAACCTCTACCCAATTCTTCTTCCTCCTCTCTAGTAGTATTGCACTTTTTTTTGTTTTATTTCTTTTTTAATGGATATCACAAGGTCAGGAAACCAATACAGTGTCAATGAAAAATCGATGCACACTATGGTAAATGTTCTATCCAGGAGTTTTGAGGGACTTAAGATTTGTTATTTAAATGCGCGTAGTTTAGATGATAGCAAATTAGACTATTTAAAATACTTGTTTTCTTGTTCCTGTATTATGTTATTTGTGTAAGTGAAACCTGGTTTAAGCCGAACGTACCTGATTTTTGCTATAAGATACCAAATTTTCAAATTTTTAGGAATGATAGATTTACTGATACAATGGGTTGCGGGGTAGTGATTTATTGCAAATCGGATCTGAAATGTGAAATTATCACTAAATCTAGTGGCAATGGAATCGAATATATTTTAATTGAAATACGCGACTGCAATACCAAATGTTTGGTTGCATGTGCGTACAGTAACAATAGACACTGCTCCCCTGTGCCCTTCTTTTCAGTTATCTCTGAATACTATGCACTCTATCAGCATATAATCATCTGCGGTGACTTCAACACCAATTTAATAAAGAATGACTCACTTGCTTTCCAAATGAAGGATTTAGTCTCTTCAGTCGGGATGGAAATAGTAAATACTACTTACCCTACACGTTTTGCTGATAATTGTTTACCCAGTCTTCTAGATTTAGTTGTTGTTTCTAATCCGTCGCTTGTTCTACTGTTCGACCAACTATCGTTTGATGTTTCTGACCATGATCTTCTTTTCTGTACCTATGATGTGAACTTGTCTAAAACAGTTATCCCAGATTCCTTCACGTTTAAAGATTTCAATGCCCTTCAAATTGCTACTTTTTCAGCCCCTTGGGAGCAATGCCGCTTAATGGCTGATCCGAACGAAAAAGTAAAATTGTTTCAAGCTATTTTAGTATAATTGTTCGATCAATGTGTACCAACTAAAACGGTCAAAATACAAAATAGAGCATGCCCATGGTTTACGTCTGAAGTGGTTTGCTCTATTAAAAGAAGAAACAAATTATATAGTAAGTGGAAGCATAGACCATCTAACGATAACTGGTCTTCGTACAAAGCGGCACGTAATTACGCCACCTTAGCTGTACGTACCTCAAAGAAAAACTATTTCGCCTCTAAACTAAATATATCCCTCCCTGCAAAAAAACTTTGGAGTAATTTGCGTAAAATTGGTATATCTAGTAGTAGCAACAACTCTAAATGTATTCTTGATCCCGATGAACTAAATCATGCATTTCTGGGAGATGATTCCAGTATAAATGAATTTGATTTTAGTCAGACTGAGGAAGTAGTGCGCTCGCTGCCAAGACTGGAAGATTTTGTAGTAGTCACTGAAGACGAAATTATCCAATCCGTAACAGCTATCAAATCTGACTCCATAGGTGAAGATGGCGTACCAGTACGCATTATTAGACTTATCTTACCGCAAATTGTTCCTCATCTCACACATGTAATCAACTGGTGCATAACAACATCAACGTTTACTCAGTCCTGGAAAATTGCGAGAGTTTTGCCCATCGCAAAGAAAACCTATCCAGCATCTCCTGCCGATTTTAGACCGATTAGCATTCTACCCTGCTTGTCCAAGGCTTTCGAGAAAATAATAGCAAAACAAATTACGAAGCACTTGTCTCTCAATAAGGTTTTAGGGCTAACCACAGCTGTTCCACAGCCATGGTCAATTTACTTGAAGAAATAAGACAAGATTTTGACAGGGGTCATGTTTCACTTCTCTGTCTGCTGGATTTCTCAAAGGCCTTCGATAAAGTAAATCATAAAATTCTGTGTTGGAAGCTAAAGAACAATTTTGGATTTAGTGAAAGGGCAGTGAAATTGCTGAGTAGTTTTCTTTCCGGTAGGTCGCAAAGGGTAGTTTCGGTTGAATGTAGTTCTTCACTAGTGGAAATCAAACAAGGTGTGCCACAGGGTTCAATATTGGGACCGATTCTCTTCTGCCTGTTCATAAATGACCTGCCATTAGTGTGCAGACATTCTTCAGTACACCTGTATGCACATGACGTTCAACTACACCTAGCGAAATCGTACTCCAACCTTAATGAACTCGCTTTTCTCATTAATGATGACTTAAAACGCATGTATTCTTGGTCAGTGTCAAACGAGTTACTACTAAATCCGGCAAAATCTCAAGTAATTCCAATATCCAAGAAAAAATTCAATTTTAATCTCCTACCTGACTTACGAGGGCGGGTCAATAAGTCCGTGCCTTTTGGATTAAAACACAGATTTTTTGATAAAAAAATAATTTTATTTTTCAACGTAGTCTCCCTTGAGCTCTACACACTTTGTCCAACGCTTCTCCAATTTTTTTATCCCTTCCAAAAAAAAATGATTTGTCGAGGTCCTCAAAATAGGCCTTTGTTTGCGAGATGACTTCATCATTGGAGTCAAATCTTTTTCCACCAAGCCATTTCTTCAGGTTTGGGAACAAGAAGTAATCACTCGGAGCCAAATCTGGAGAATAGGGTGGATGAGGGAGCAATTCATAGCCCAATTCATGGATTTTTGCCATGGCAACTGCACATGTGTGCACCCTTGCATTGTCTTGGTGGAAAAGAACTTTTTTCTTGGCCAAATGAGGTCGTTTTTTTTTCAAATCGTCATTGAATCGGTCCAATAAGTTGGCATAATATTCCCCATTGATTGTTCTTCCCTTTTGAAGGTAGTCAATGTGGATTATCCCGCGTGCATCCCAAAAAACAGTCGCCATAACTTTATTGGCTGACAAACCCACCTTGGCCTTCTTTGGCGCCGATTCACCCTTAGAAACCCACTGTTTTACTGTTGTTTGTTCTCTGGTGTGCTGTGATGGATCCATGTTTCGTCCACGGTTACAAAACGGCGCAAAAACTCCTCCATATTGCGATTAAACAACGCCAAACCTTCCTGTGAAGTTGTTACACGATTGCGTTTGTGGTCGACTGTGAGCAAACGCGGCACCCATCTTGCGGAAAGCTTTCTCATGCCCAAGTGATCATTCAAAATTGAAACCACTGAGCCATGCGAGATCCCTACGGCTTCCACAATCTCTCGCACTTTCAATCTTCGGTCGGCCAACACCATATCGTGAATTTTTTCGATTGTTTCGGGTGTAGAGACCTCAACTGGGCGTCCAGGACGTTCGGCATCTTCAGTGCTTGTACGGCCACAACGAAATTCAGTAAACCACTTTTTTACCATTGAAATCGATGGTGCAGAGTCCCCATAGTATTTATCAAGCTTAGCCTTGGTCTCGGTAATGGTTTTTTTTCGCAAGAAATAATGCTTAATAAGCACACGAAATTCACTTTTTTCCATTTTCTCCTCAAATTAGTGAGTAGTCTGATAAAAATAGCTGTCAAACACAAACTAACTGACGCAGCGAGTTTAAATTTTGACAGGAGTCAACTGACAGATGCCTGTTGACAGGAGCAGTGTTGCTGCTGCAGTGTAAAGAGGTCAGAAATTCAATCTTCAAATATCTTAATAATAGTAAAATCAAAGTCGTAGAATCAATCACTAGTCTTGGCTATACTATAACTCGAAATCTATCTGGTCACAATCACATCAACGTGGTCATTGGTCGTATCTACGGATGCCTTCGTAAGTTGTGGCTTAGCGCATATTTCACTCCGATTGAAACACAACGAAAGCTGGTAACAACGTTAATATTACCTCTTATAACATATGCTGACGTCGTGGTCGTATATAGTAGTCTTGACTCATTATCTCAGCGTAAATTACAAATAGCTTTTAATGATGCGGTGCGTTACATTTATGGCATTCGTAGATATGAGCATATCTCCGAATACTGTAGGTATTTACTTGGTTGTAATTTGGAACAGTATATCAATGCTAGAAACTGTATATTCCTACACAAAATTATTAATAATCAAAGTCCGTCTTATTTGTATAGCAGGCTTAATTTCACTCGCTCTTCAAGAACAACGAACCTTATACCCTACCGCTGCAATTTTCTTAGCTCTTCCCGCTTATTTTTCATTCACACTGTAAGACTATGGAACTCCTTGCCCTCACATCAATATCAAATCCATCCAATTTTAAAAGTGCAATACTCCTATATTTCTCCACACAATAAAACTAAACCTATCCCCTTCTTCCTACTCATCCATAATGTTTATATATATTAGTTTTAAATGTGTAATAAAATCATACATCTGAAATTAAAATACTATGTACTAAAAAAGATAATATCTTAATGTACAAACCATTTGAATGAAATAAATGAAATGAAAAAAAAAAAATGAAAAATGAAAGATGGGCACAGGTGGGCACAGCACAATCTGGAAGTGTTCAGCTGGCCGAAAAGTTTCCAACAAGCAGATTGGCCCTGTCTAAAGAGCTGACAGCTGGAATTTCATTGTAAATTAGCGTTGGGATGAAGGATGAGGCAGAATTTCTGATGTTTTTGATGAACGACCAAAAACTTTTACTATCTTTGGGACATTGTAGTATCTTTTGCCCCAGTTTTTGGTCATATTGGACATTCGCACGCTTAAGAAAATGTTGCAATCATTTCTGGCTCGTTTGAATTGTTTTCGGTTTTCCTCTGTCGAGTTGATCTTGAAGGACGGAAAAAATATTTCTCTAACCCTGACAGCCTCTTTACAGCTCGAATCATGCATGCCTTTTTTTTTTATTCTGACGCTCTTAATTCTATAAAGGATAAAGGATCCTATTCCAAAGAGAATGATCATATCAGCAGCGGCATCCCCGTCGTTATTAAGGCAATATAACGACCAGCAAAAATTCATAAAAACTCTGTTAAGTCCGCTTCAATTGGCATTCTCGTATTGCCATACGGTTTTTTTAGGAATCTTTTCTCAAACTGTGGGGTCGGAGTGCGAGAAATTATCTGATATGACACAATGGTCCAACGAACCTAGAGGGGATAACACATCAACGGTGTACTTATCAGGGTGAGAAGATAATAACAAGTTCAGGATGTTGACGGTATGACTGACTATCAACGTCTGGTATTCGCGTGGGCTCATTCTATGCTGGGTTAAGTTGTAGACAACGTCAATAATGCGGGTTATCACCTTGTATGGACCTTCCCAATCCTGTTGCAATTTTGGTGATTTGCTTTTCTTACGCAGATGATTATACAGCTACATCAAGTCCCAATCGTTGAAACAGGAAGATTTTGCTATGATGTCGTACCTAGTCTTCATGCAGTGGGTTTCTAGTTTCATCTTTTCCTGGTTGTTTTCGTGCAATTTACGTATCCAGCTGCGCAAGTTTCAAACATAGTCATTCATCCCCGTAGGCCCGGTAGGTGGGAATCCGAATTTCGTTTTACTTGGCAACCGAACTGTTTGACCAAATGGGATCTCGGATAGAGTGTTAAGTTGAACTATGGGCCGCGTTAAGAAGAGAGGTGTGTGTCGATTCCAGTCACACTGGCAGCTCCCGACTACCTTCGGCAGATGCTCATTCAAGGTCCTATTGAATCGCTGGACTAATCCATCGGATTGAAGGTGTAGTACAGTTGCCAGTGTCTTCCTTATTCCCACTTCCTGGAATACATTCATTTAAAGTTTTGTCCTTGATCAGAATGTAGCTCCATTGGCACCTCAAATCTGCTTACCCCGTTGTTGCCTATTTGTACTGTTACGATATTGACCTGTCGGGAGGAACGGACGTCTGTACTACAATACTCTACCGGCTCAGTTCTATTTCTCTTGCTCAACTCGGATTAGACAGATTAGATACGACAAAAAAAAGTCCTATCAAATAATAGAACTTATTTCTTTCAACGCAATCGCTTTGTTCAATACAACTACAATCCAAATCACTTTTATCAACCACTTTTTCTTTACTTTATCGTTTACTTAAACCACTTCTCTTAATTCGCATTTTAAGTTTCACTTTATGTATAACTATTCGATGCTGGTATTTATACTCCATCATTTTTCGAGAACTTTCTATACTAGCCAGCTGTCGATACCACTTTCCATTTCGTAGGAATATTCGCTAAAAATTGTCCATTATTACTCCAATGGATAAATCTTCTGTTATTCAAATATAGATGACACTGTTTTTTCTCAAAACATTAGATTATAACAATATAGAACAATTAGTCTTCTGCCGATCATCCCCAAGATATTCGAAAAATTGATATCTGAACGTATTGACATATCACTGAAACAAAAACGCTTTATCCCGGACCATTAATTTGGCTTTCGAAAAAGGAACTCCACTATTCAACACGTACATCGAGTAACAAACAAAATACTAAAGGACTTGGACGAGCATAAATTTTGTGTCGTAGTCTAGCTTACGTTGCAAATGCTTTCGAGAGGGAATGGCAAAAGGGACTTTTATTCAAACTCAAGACAACGCTACCGGAATATCGCCAATTTATCAAAAGCTACTTGGACCATCGGAACTTCTACACAATACAACAGCGAACTCTCGAGTCTATGAGAAATAGACGCAGCGGTTTTGCAAGGGAGTATGTTAGGACCTACCCTTTACCTCCTTTACCCAGCGGAGATATTTAAGCCAGCAAAACAGGACTTCATGCTAGCAACAACTTCTAACCAAAACAATAAACTGGTTTTACAAATGGAGAATACAAATTAACGAGAAAAAACGGTTCAAGGGAATTCCAACCCTCAAAATCTGGATCTTCGGTCTATATTTCCAGCGCCCAATTAGCAAACTCAGACGTTGGCTATGATCGTACGGCTTCAATCCTTGCGTCAGCACAATCTTATATGGATGTAGGCCCAAATCCAACCGCAAAATAAGCCGGGTTGACTCTGGCGATGTCCAATTCCACTGATCGGCGCCGAATCGACATTTTTGGGTCTTCTTCGATACTGGCCACATTGCGTATTTACAACTGAGCCGGAATTTCCATTATATTTTTTATTAATTTCCGCACGTCCCGCCAAATCAAATATCAATGCATCCTGCTACATTCCTCACGAAGACATCCATCGTGACCTCAAGATACATATTTAGCGTTAAAAACGAAATCAAAAAACAAAGTAGAAATTATCAAATATAATATCAAACCACCTTAACAGCGCAATACAAAAATTACCTGATAATGAATCAAACATAAGAAGGCGATTAAAAAGACTCAGATCAGTAGACCTCCAAAGAAATATAAACTTCGCTATATGTATATACTACACATCAATGTAAAGTGTTACTAATTTGTGATTCTTTGTACCAGATGACAGAAAAGTTATCACCCTATCCAAATATGCTACAAATTTTGCAAATGGCGGCAAATGTCAATTCTACTTTGACATTTGTGAAATAAACAGATATTGAGGCGAAATTGGCGAAGATGGATTTAACGTTTAATGAGGGAAAGATCAAGTATATGCTGTCAACAAGAAAGGACACCCAACACCGACGTCTCGGACAGAACGTCACCCTCTACAGATATAATTTTGAGGTAGTTAAGGACTTCTCTACCTAGGTTCCGGTATCCATTCAGACAACGACACCAGCGCTGAGATCAAACGAAAAATAACTCTTGCCAATCGCTGCTTCTTTGGGGTAAGGCAACTGCCTTGCAAAGCGTTCTCTCGAACAACAAAAGTGACTATATATAAGACCTTAATAATCCCAGTCCTACTCTATGGCGCAGACATGAACTTTATGAAAAATGAAGTGCTCTTGGCTACTTTGAGAGGAAAAGTCTTGGGGTGATTTTCGGTCCTCTCTGCATAGACAGCAAATGCAGGAGGATATACTACGACGAACTGTACTGGCTGTAGAGTGACATCGACTTAGTCAGAAGAGAGAAGGGCCAACGACTGAGGTGGCTGGATCCGAAAAATCTCGAATCCGCCCCCGACGGACAGCGCAGGTGGAGAAGGCCGCGACTCAGGTGGTGCACGCAAGTGAAAGGGGACCTCAGCCAACTTAGCGAGCGTAACTGGAGGTAGCTAGAGAAAGATCGAGCTAACTGGAGGCGTTTGTTGGTTGAGGCCAACAGTCCGGACGCCCCGGACTGTAGCGCCACCTTAACTACGTAAGGCTATCGTCAACAATGGGAAGGTTTCCCATTTCCGCAAAAGATATTTCGGCAGCGAATTTCGAATGAGGGAATTCCCCTGGAAAGCTTTGGTATCGTGAATGAAATTCGCCTCGTAATGTTTTATAGGTGGTGGAATTGTGAAATTAAAAGTACAGTTCGGTGCATCTTTTTGGGCCAAATTCAAAGACTTCTGATATGTATGTACGTAAGTTTTCAAGTTATTTTTATAAGAAAAACACAAATAACAATGTATTTCATTTAAATTAAGGTCTTGCTCAACAAATCAAAAACAGTTAGAGGCTATGATAAATATATTTCAAGAAAATCGAGACATTGCAAATGTTGATTCAAAAATTTATGGGACATGAGAAAATGACTCCGAAAATGACGATGTTGCTAGTCAAATCTTATGGTAATTTCCAATTTCTTTCTGGTAACCACATTCTGCGAAGAAACTAAGAATGCGCTTAGTCTCACTATGGGTGGAACCGCAAATAGCTTCTTAGTTTTTGAAAGATTGTTCGACATCAAATCCAACAAATATTTGAACATATCTTTAGTAGTTGCAAAATCTGGCAAACAAAGAATATAATATAATACTATTTTACAAAACTATTTCCATTGACTTCCAAAACTATGGGTAACTCGAACGGGTTGTAATTACATATCCCTAAAATTTCAGCTGGTTCTGCTACTCGGCAGAGAGAATAACTGCTATGCTGTGCATGTTTTTTTTAATTATAAAACATATTAACAACTATATGTAATCAATACGTCTCTACAATAATCACGAGAATAAACGCATTTTGCCAACTGATAACATATTCGAACATAATTTTGAAAACAATGTTTGCATTCCTCGGGAAATAAATTTCTATGAAAATGCACTATAGGAGGAATTTTTTCCCGACAACGAAAATGTTCGAGGGGAATCTAAAAGGAAATGAAATGAAAAAGACTAAAAATGTTTACACTTCTACTCTATTTTGTAGAAATATACGTAATTAATGACCAAAACAGGAAAAAACTATAGTCTTGAATTGGTAGAGGACTTTGTCTACGGATGTGCTGTAGACAATCACTCTTGCTAATTATTTTTATTTAAACCGGCATCTAAAAAATGAGACTCTCTCACGAACAGCAAAAAAAGAACTGCATAAGACCCTTATCGTCATAATCCTACTCCATATGGCGGTTGAAAATGCCCTTGATTGTTTCGAGAGGAAATTTATTCAAATGATTTTGAGGCCCGTTTGTATAAATGACATTTAGAAAAGGTACAACAATGAACTGCATGGGCTATATAGCGACACTGAATTAGTCACCGGCTTAGATGTCCAGGACATGTTAAGCGAACGAATATTACTGTTTCGGCAGGGAAAGTATTCGAATTCATTCTGGAGAGACAACGCGAAAGGGGAGTTCACACTTAGTGGTGCAAAATGGTGTTAAATGAACAGAGCCGTTGGTCGAGACCTAGATCCATTCCTTGCTATAACGCCACCTAAAGAATAAGTAGAACCATTCTGCACCAGAAAGATTATGCCTCATGGACATGTAGTGAATTTGACCCAATGGATTTTTTTATGAAGATATATTAGCACACCGTTTACTCATCAGAAATAACAACTCTGAATGACTTGAACGCCTTTCTTCATCGTGACAGCAGAAAGGAATTTGTAGAAATGTATATTTTTTAAAGACTTCTCTAGTGCATGTTTTGTATTTTGAACATTTATGGCGTTTTCGATTCGGCAGACAGAAGCCTTGATTTTGTACTCCGGAGCAAAAAAGTGACAAAACTTTGTCCCCTTATTTTTCCAGAATCAAAATTTTGCGTCAAAATGTACTAACCCATACAAATAAAATATGTATAAACATCAAATATTATTGTGTGTCAAACTAGATTTCTGTTTTTGTACAATCAGCTGGGTTTGGCCAATTTATTTGTCTGAGTGTTAATTAATTAATTCGCAAGCAAATACGAGGGTTGTCTGAAAGTTTCCGACCACAACGTAAAGATAGCGGCACTCGTCAGTAAAAGCTAGTTGTGCATCTTTTGACACTTACTTACCGAAGTTTCAGTCATTTTGGACGCGCAGTTTTTAGTTGACAGTCGTTTGAGTGAGTCGATGTGAGTGTTTTTTGTGAAAATGAAAAAAATTGAGTATCGAGCTGTTATTAAATTCTTGTTTTTGAAAGGCAATACGCCTACGCAAATGCGGCGTATTGTGTATGGGAACTACACCATCATTTACCACAGTGAAATTTTGGGCAGCTGAATTTAGACGTGGCCGTAAGAGCTTGGGAGATGATGAACGTTCGTCCAAAATTGCAACCACTGACGTTAACATTGCTAAAGTTCACCAAATGGTGTTAGACGACCGCCGAATTAAAGTGAGAGATATAGTAGAGGTTATGAAAATGTCCAAAGAACGTGTTTGTTACAAATTAAATCAAGATTTAGGCATGAGAAATCTGTCCGCGCGTTAGGTTCCGCACTTACTTACGTTAGACCAAAAACGTGTTCGAATGAATGTTTCCAAAGCTCTGTTGGCGCAGTTTAGGCGCAATAAATCCGAGTTTTGGCGCCGATTAATTACTGTAGATGAAACTTGGATACACCATTATACGCCCGAAACAAAAATTCAGTGAAAACAGTGGACTGCAAAAGGCGAGCCGGCTCCAAAAAAAACAAAAACTGTTTTTACGGCTGGGAAAGTGATGGCGACTGTTTTTTTGGGATAGTAAGAGTTATCTTAATCGATTATCTTCAAAAAGGAAAAACCCTTACAGGAGCATACTACGGATCATTACTTGCCAAGCTGAAGGCAGAAATTGCGGAAAAACGGCCACATTTGCAGAAAAAGAAAATCCTGTTTCACTAAGACAACGCGCCGTCGCACACCTCAGCGGTTGCCATGGCGAAAATCCATGAATTACGGTTTGAACTGCTTGACCATTCATCTTATTCACCAGATCTAGCCACAAGCGACTTCTTTTTGTTCCCTCATCTAAGAACTGCGCTCGGAGGACAGAGATTTTGGTCAAATGAGGAGGCAATCACCTTCGTGAACAAATATTTTGCAGAGAAAAACGCTAAGTACTATTTGGACGGGTTAGAGAGATGGGAGCACCGCTGGGAGAAGTGTGTAGATTTACAAGGAGACTATGTAGAAAAATAAAAACAAAATTGAGAAGAAATGTCTTGTATCATTGTTCGGTCCGAAACGTATGATTCAAAAATAAAAGTCCGAATAAGTTTTTAGTGTTCCATTGCAATCAAAATCGTCCACCTTCGAGGTACAAAAAAAAAGGAAGTTGCTGTCCCCGCACAATCGAAAACGCCATAAATATGGTATTAATTGTATAAAAAAAAGTCAAAATATTTACCTTTTTTTATTTATTTATTTAATTTATCGTTTTGTATGTTTTAGCGAATAGGATCATTTGTGAAAATGAGGTATTAATCACAATCCCTGTATATAAAATACGAAAATACGAAGGCAACCGAGTCCCTAAATAAATTGGCGGCATTCAACTCTAGAATATTCAGAGCTCAAGTAACTAATTGGTCTAAAAGATATAGGAATAATGCACTAAACATTGCAACCATTTCAGATATGGATTTTACCATGATTAGATGGATGCAGATTTCAAAACTAAAAGACGAATTTTATAAATCAAAATCAAACTCCATTCTCATCCTCATTTTTTTTTTTTTTTTTTTTAATGAAGATTTTATGTAGCTTTTCCTTCAAGATTTTTGTTTGAATTGTTCTGTTGCTTGTTTTAAATATTATAATTATATCAGTAGTAAGGTAGACTTATACCATAACTCTGTAAATTTTGCAATTTAGTTAATGAAATAATGTATCAATATTCTGCTACAATAAATATAATAATATAAAATCAAACTCGAGATATTTTGGTATATCTGTACTCATCAGATGCGACTACATATTGATCTAAGCGAAACCCTGCCAAATAATAAAAGGTAACCTCCTCCTTACTAACTTCCTCCAATATACATATCTACAAACATGTTAAATAATTTTTGTTGAAAAACATTTACATTATATGTTATTTTAATTCGTTCGTAAACATATCAATATACATGAATTAAACCAATAAAGATTGGGTTAATTCATATATTATATCACAGATAGTGTGCTATAAAGATAACGTCCTATGACAGGCCAAGTATGTATGTATGTCTTATTAGGAAAAACCATATGCATGTACATATTTATCGAATATGCACAAATTGAAATATGGTAGAAAAATTACAAACTAATTTAGACGTCAAGAATGACAAGTATTACTATGTATATAATATGTATTCATACATGTGCATAAGTAACAAAAATTAGGAAATTGAGATTCCTTTACTCGACTTTGCTTACCTATGATTTTGCAGTCCAGAGTTTTTATAGAAGTAATAAAATTGCCCATGTTTTGCCGGAACTCCAAACTTTGGAAAATTCCAAAGCTTGGTTAGTTTTGTGTTAAACTTTTGCCATTCGCTACAGTTTTCCAAAAAAGGACGACTAATTTTATTTTGCTCATTGACATATGCTTGTGTCTCTGAAGCATCAGGATCCTCTAGCCAGCGGTACACGTCTTTTACCTTAATATTCGTTATTAAAAAAGGTTAAAAAGTCCAATTTAACGATTGTTTTGCCTTACTTTGGTTCCATGAAAATCATCTTCTACAGAATCATCTTTGCGTGGTACAGGGTATTCAAATTTTTGACTACAAACCATAGTTTCTTTTTTATCAGTGCCTTGAGGAAATATATTTTTCTACATACTTTAGAATAAAACAAATTTGTAAAATTTACTTACAATTATTATATGACATGTTTTTGAAGCGTAATAAAAACTGATTTTGCACAATCCTTTTGTTCCCAATTCTAAAGCTAGCGAGATGGAATGATGCAGCCCAAAAGCCGGATTTCATTTTTCCCTCGATGAAGAGTGACTGAGTTAGCTATATTGTGACTTTTACTGTCATTTGACATTTTTAAAGTGGTGCCAAGTTCAAGATATTAAAAGAATAGAATGAACTTAACGCAGTAACTCAACGAAAAAAATGTATTTACATGTTGAAAGTTAAAATTTCTAAACTATTGAGCGTTTATATGCATTAAACAGAATGAAATAGTCCGAATCGGAACAAGTATCAATTAATCGTAAAATAAATCTACTGCAATGGGGACACACGCGTAGGGTATCTGCTCTTCTTTAAAATCTACTTTTCCTTTTAAATTAAAATAAGTTCTTTTATTCATTTATTTATTTATCGAAAATAACTTACAAAAATATATGTATTTATAAATTATTTAAAATAGAAGGCATCAGGGCAACGAGACCATGGATGCCGTAGGAAATTAATCACATATTTAGGGAAGATTTGCAATGGGGAAAAGGTATTTCATTTAAGTTAATATTCAACTAAAAATTAGTTCAAATTTCTTTGTATTTATTTTGAATAAATGGGGGGGGGGGTCATGGGTGAAAAGATGTCGACTCGAAAATACAGTTTTTCCTATTCTAATTCGGAAGAGAATTATGCATTCTGCTCTGGAGAAGTTTTTACAGTAGGGAATCCAGAAATGTGTAGGATGATGCATCCGTAGAAAGTTGTCCTACTTATGCCACGAGCTAATTAGTTCTTCTTTTTTAATTTCATTGAAGATTTTGCAGATAAGGAGGGGAACGCCTGCTAGTTCTTTTACTAGAGGGACGTGGATCGCTTCTTTAGCTGCAGCACCTGCAGCAATGCCCTGGAACCCATCACAGAGCAATGTTGACGTTGTTGTATAAAACGCTCCGAATGTAGTTAAGGGTTGAACAGTTATTGTTAGCACTTTTGATTCCCGTCAAGATATTTAGGTTATCTGTGAGGATAAGTGTCTTTACATTCCTGGATAGAGCTAAAGAAAGTGCTTTTATCAGTGCCACAATTTCAGCTAGATAACTACCAGCTGCATCTGGAAGGATGCCCTGGAAAAGAGTGATGTCTTCATTTGTATCCGAAAGTTCAATCACTGCATAGGAGGTATTGTTATCTTTAAAGGACACATCCGTGTATAAAGTTCTTGCCGGTTTAAAAATTTGGATTAATTCTCTGTGGAGGAGAATGAATTGTTGCTTTGAGGTGTTTTCTTGTGTGTGCCTTTTCCAAGAGGGCGGTGCGGAATTGCTGAGGTGGACTGACTTGTACACAGGAGTAAATCCGTAGAGAGAGATAAAACTCAATATTTTATTCAAAGAGGAGATCGAGTTTGTCCTGTTTTGTTTTGACATGGATACAATTTTGAGTGAAATTGAATGAAGTGGGTGGGTGGAATCGGTTACTGCTTTGTTTATTAATTTAACTGATCTTTTTTGTCCCAATCTGTTGATTGATTTAAAGCCCGCTCCTACTCTTAAGGGCTCAATTGGTGTTGTTTTTAGGGCTCCTGTAGCCGCCCGGAAACATTGCTTAATGGCTATATCGATATTCTCCAAGTTTTTCTTAGAGGTCCACATGTAATGTGTGAGCCATGCTGTAGGGTGCCTTCCACGAAAGATTTAGTTATTACCAAAGCTGTTTCAAGGTGTGGACCTTTACGTCGAGAACATATCTGAATAAAACCGTCTCAAATTGTGTGGTGCCGCGAAGCCTTCTAATGAAAGAGGGTAAGCTATTCCACTGCTTTATGGCATAAACGAAAAACTGACGCTCCGAGTTTCTGCAAGTGAACCTTGGTTGCAGTATCACAAAAGAACGAGGTGAGTTAGTAAACTGTATTTTTTGAATTAGATATGAAGGTTCTTTGTTTAAAATGATTTTGTTCAATGTTTTAAGGGAAAAATATTTGAAATACGTGTAAAGATTACAACCTAGTATGTTACTTGTGTAGCTTGAAATATGGTCATATCGTCGGAGATTGTATACATATCGAGTTATATTATTGAACGCCACAGTTAGATTTCTTTTCATTTCTGAGTTGTGGCTAGTAAACAATTGGCACCCACATGTTATCATAGGAAGGATTAAAGTAAAAGCCAACGTAAGTCGAACGTGTTGAGGAGTAAATTGCTTCGAAAGTGAAAGACTCCGTAAGGATCCATATATTTTTCCAACAACAGTTTGAATATGGTCATCCCAGGTAAGGGTAGAATTAAATAGAATGCCTAAGTTCATAGCTTTATCGACATATTCAATTTGTTCGTTTCCGAGATATACTGCAGGAAAGTAGCTGTTATCAAGTTTATTTTTATAAATAATTAAGCATTTGGACTTTTGTGGATTGAGATGAAGACTATTTGTATTGGACCAGCGAAGTATTCTTTTTAAATCAGAGTTCAATTTCACAACACCATCTTCAATCATGCCTAACTTGCAGTTTATACGAACTTGAGCATCGTCAGCATACAAATCGATTGAAGAGTATTCAGATTGGAGTGGAAGATCATTAATAAAGATCGTAAATTAGAGTGGACCAAGAATGGATCCCTGAGGAACTCCACAGAAAAGATTTAAAGGATGGGACGTTTTATTACCAATAACAACAGGTTGGCTTCTTCCACTAATGTATGATAAAATCAGTTTTGCAGCTGAGTGTGAAAACCGAAACTTTTGTATTAGTTTTTTAATAAGTCTTTTATGATTAATTTTGTCGAATGCCTTCGAAAAATCTAAGAGAACTAAAAATGAAACCAAGTCATTATCCATAGCATTTCTAATATCGTCTGAAATCTTAAGAGTAGCAGATACACAACTGTGGTTTGGTCTAAAACCGGATTGATTTCCACTTAAGAATTTGAATGTCTTTAAAAAGGTTGAAATTTGATTGTGTAAAATTTTTTCCAGAATCTTTAACAGAAATGACAAGATTGAGATTGGTCTAAACTCTTCTTAAGATAATCGAGTGGCTGTTTTTTTTTAAGACTGGTATAACTTTAGCTAGCCACTTTCCAAAGAGATGGAAAAGAAGACGTTGTTATTACAGTATTAAAAACATGTGTTAGCACAGGAAGAATGTGGGGTAGGATTATTTTGATGAAGTGTGGATGTATTTCATCAAAGCCAGAAGCTGATGATTTTATTTTAAGTACAGCACTTAACACATTCGCCTCATCCACCCTTTGAAATTGAAAGGGATGTCCACTACCAGGGTCAACAACTCGGTAGGTTTCATTTGCTTCACCAGTGCTTTGTACAGGGTCAACAACCGGCAAAATCCCATTCAACGATCCACTAAAAGTTTGAGAATCATCATTTTCAGGGTCAACATCCTGAAAAGTTTCATCTACAAGTGAAGCATTTTGATCACTACTGCTTTGAACTTTGGAGAAATGTTCATTTAAATAGTTGGGACATACATCCAGGGAACAATGTTCTCTTTGTCGACCAACATCAAGCTCTCGAACATTTTTCCATAAGGTTTTTGATGGGGTGTTTAAGTGTTTTGAATACAGTCTACATTTTGCTTCTTTTACTTTTTTGCACACATTTTTTCGTAAGGCTCGAAAGGTAGAGAGCAATTCAGGAACGCGAAAGCGCTTCTATCGCATGTACGCTTGATCCGTTTGTTTAATAGAAATAAGTATGTCAGCCGTAAACCAAGATTTTCTTTCCATACCAGAAAGTTGTGTTTTCAACGGGACATGCATATTAAAAAGTTGGTTTACTAAAGTTCGAATAAAATCAACTTGATCGTCAGGTGATGCCATTGCAAAAATCATTTGCCAGTTTGTTTCGTGAATACTATTTCCTAGGGCATTTACATTAACAGCCTTATAGACTGTTGATTTAACCTGTGGAGTAACTTTAAAAGTCGCAAACATTAAATCATGCCTTGAGAATGCAGGTGCCTCAAGTTGAGAATAAAGCAGAACGTTACCGATATTATTGACACAAAATAAATCTAAAAGTGTTGAAGTATTTGATGAAAAATGTGTAGGATTTGCAGTGTTGACTATTAATAAGCCAAAACTTTTTATTTTAGTGAGAAAACTAAGTGAGGTATCTTTCTGAAGTAAATCACAATTGAAATCTCCACAAAGGATCACTTTTAGGTAAAGAGACGAGAAGCGCCCAAGTTCAAGATATAACCTGGAAAAGTCGATATGTTTATTGGGGCGTTAAATATCTCCAAGCAAACAACAATATTCAAACAAAGATGACGCGTCTGATTTTACAACTAGTTTAAAATATATGCTGTCTCGAATATAAATTGCTGTACTACCACCTACACGATTAACTCTATCTGCACGCATTAATTTGTAACCAGATAAACTGTATACAACATCTTTTATTTCAGCTTGAAACCAGGTTTCAGAAACACATATAACATCTATATTTGACCTCACAAACCCATCCCTAAATTCATCAATTTTTGCATGCAAGCTTTGAGCATTTATTTGACAAACCTTTAGGCCATCACATTGTTTGCACAAAACTTTAAGCATAACTCGCAGTTTTTCGCCTCCATAATAGGCTAGTGGAGCATTACTATTAATACTATTACTAGTCATTTTCATAAAACATAAAATTAATCTTACAACTCTTCAAAAGAATGATTCCACACCAACGACAGAGACGAAATTCAGATAAAAGACAAAAATTAAGAAAAAATTCAAAAACAAATTCAAAGTAATAGATAGAAAAGAAAATTCAAGAAAAAAGAAGTCAGAAAGACAAGTATTGATCTCCTCCAGCTTACGATTTTCCTCCATGATCATCATCTTCATCGGCAATGGAATTTAAGCTTTCAATTTCTGCTGCAGTTGCTGATTTTCTACGTACGTAAACTTTTCCGTTTCGAGTATAGGCACTCAAAAGTTTTTTTAGCTCGTTTGAGTTGAAGAGCTTTTCGAAGAATTAAATGACTACATGACGTTAAGCTTTCGTTTACGTAAATTCGGTTGTCAGATGGTATTCCAACGTCACGTAAGCATGTACTCGATTGTGTTGCTTTCAACGAGAATGAATTGAACGAAGCAGACACTCTTCAACATAGATAAACTAACCTAGATGGCAAACTTTCCAGATATTGGAAAATCAAAACCGGTTTACTGATCGCCCCTATCCGTGTGATCCTGTCTGTGAATACGTGTAAATTGTCATCAATGGCAATTTCCCTCTCCTTTTAAACAAACCACGCCCATTTTAATCAAAAAAATGTCGTCTCCATTACACACATTCGTGCAAATCGGTCTCATTTTAGCAATTTTACTTGTAAATTGCTCTCTTTCTAGCAAATTTTGACAAAGTTATAGAGATGCAGAAGTGTTAGAATTCACTTACAGTGTGTCTGTGCAAAAGTTAAGAGTTTGCAAAAGTAGTAGTAGAGTTTGACATCTATGACTTCAATTTTATTATTATTGTAGTGTCGGGTGTTGTCCCTTGGGCTTTGCGCGGAAAATGTTTTCAGGTACAGGTGTTGGTATACAGTTCACAGATTGGCATAATTTCTGAAACAAATCGTACAGATTCTCATCAATTTCTCTTGATATTCCAAGAAGGATGGCGTCAGCTGACATTTTTTCGCGTTCTAACTCATCGACACGTTGGGCAAGTAACAAGTTATCTGCTACTGCAACAGGTGGTTCAGGTGTCATTTCAAGCTGTTGGACTCTTTTTGACAGATCAGCTATTGTTTTGTCCACCATTGCGAAGCGCTGTACAAAATCTTTTTAAATTTTGTTAAGTTTTTCAGTTAACTTACGATTTTCATCCAGTATCAGTTCTTTTAATCCCTTGATGTGTTGTTCGATCTTGAGTTCCAAGGATGTTTTATTTCCTTCCGTGTGTTTGCTTGTGGACGCAGTAGACTTCGCTGCATTTGTTTGTTGTTGTTTTCCCCCATTGCGCGTTTCATGTATTTTATTTATAGACGATGGAGTGTTTGACATGTTGCAGGTACACAATGGTCAATCAAATTTACCTATAACACAGAATACAAAAACTGAATGATCTTTTGCACGACTTTATTTGTCCAGCACTTATAACCAGCTAAATTAGGCTTTTAATATTTAAAAAAAACTTAAAAAAATATTGCGCTGTGAATTTCAGTGTGTTTAGCTTGTCATTTTTCACATGCATGCGCAGACGTTGTTCCGCTGATTTAGGAGATTGATGGTATTTTTGATGTGAAGGTCCCATTTCAGATTACAACTGAAAGTGACCCCTAAAACTTTTAGTTCTTTTTTGATGTGTAAACATCTTAGCCCTCTTTATGGACTTCACGAGTTTCTTGCCATCACGCGTAACCAAACTTTGTATTAATGTATTCACACAGGCCCAGAGTAACAGCAATAGCATTGCAAATGTCAACATTCCCTGCATACGTTTGCCCGAGCGAAGTCGAAATATTCTATGTGTGCACATAGCGTTGTTGTAATCAATGTAATTTAAAAATTTAGTTTTACCTATTTTGTAAGCGCTCGCCGCTCGCCCACACTGCACAAATCCAAATAAACGTATTTCATTTTCCACATACAAGTTTCGTACGGTAGCACTACAGACTGAGCACCGGGTACACAGACGTATTAGCACTTACAAGGACTGTGATGCCACCATAGCTACGGAATGAGAAGTCAACAAACGGTGATTTTGTTTTCAGTTCAATTAGAGAGGTTTCTAAGAATAGCTCCGGGAGAACATGAATTACCGCAAGTGTTCTTCTTGATGAACACTGCGAAGAATTAGCGTTTCCATCAATTTATCTCGGTCGAATTTATGTTTTTAAGGAAGGACTGATTGTTACACCATACATGATGGCGACAAGTGAACTGCTAAGAGCAGATAGACGTAGTGTGACCCCTCAGCACTTGCTATATATGGAAATGAAGATTTTACGGATAAGTACACGAGATCCAATGACTGTTGCTTTCAAATTCATTGGAAAAAAATACAAATCTCACTCGAGCCCAAGTAGAATCAGCAGATTTCATTGATGGATATCTTGAAACTAATTTGGCTTTTCTGCGATCAATACCAAACTTCACTTATTATTGGGCACAGCGCAAAGGCGATCTTTTTGCAATGATTCGTCAGCTCGAAAAACCAACGTTTTTCTTGACTTTAAGTGCGAATGAAATTGGTTGGCCGAAATTAATGAGGCTGTTGTATAAGCTTAGAAACAATGGAGCAGATATTGATACGAAAGAACTCGAATATATACATTTCAACTTAAAAGCTACACTGATCAATGAAGATCCTGTCACCTGTGCTATCCACTTCAGTAAACTTGTGCAAGTTATCATCAGCATACTTCAATCAACGCGTTTCAGTCCGTTTGGTCAACACTACTTCAACCACTATTACAAAAGAATAGAATTTCAACACCGAGGCAGTCCGCATGCTCATATACTGCTATGGCTAAATGAATCTGTAACTGATGCTCTGGGACAAGAAAAGGCTGAGGCTGAGGCATTGATTGACCAACTAGTGTCTGTGTCTCCAGCTGGAGCATCAGGCTTTGAAAAATTTCAACGACATAAACGTACGTTTACCTGTTATAATAAGAATTCCAACTCTTGCCGTTTTGAGGTGCCATTATTGCCATCTCTATTAACTCATATACTTGAGCCGATGCCAAACACTGATATACGTCGCGCATCATATTCGTCTATTTACAAGCGAATCAGGAAAGCCCTCGAAGAGACCTGATTTGGACGCCTTCTTGCGAGACAATAGTGTTACCAAACCTGGCAACGCTGCATTACACTAGGTATTGCATTAGCACCTTAAGTCTTCTGGTATGTCAATGCAACGACTGACTGTCAAATCATTTCAAAGTTAGTCGCTGCCTGACGAGGATGCCAAAAAAGGAAATAATTTAGCAATAGGTAACTATGTGTATATATTATATGTATTAAAAAAAAAAAAAAAACTAACTTGAATTTTAAATAAACAATAGCTGAAATATTAGAAAAGGCATGTTCTTCTTTTTTAAACGGCGCGACTCAACAAATAGTATAAATTCATATCCTATGTACCTTGACATAATGCGAGTTGGAATAAAGAGACCACCAGTGTTTTTAAAGCGAGAAACAAAAGACAAATGGATCAACCCGTTTTATCCATTCATTCTGATTGTCCTGGATTCAAATATGGACTTCCAATTTATTATCGAAGAATACTCATATGTCGTTCAGTATTTTAATAAAACAAACAGAGGCATAAGCAATCTTCGGCGCAAAATAATTGAAACCATGGACGAACATCCCGACTTCGACATAAGAGATAGCGAAGAAATTGGGCGTCAACATGTTAAATTGTGTAGAGCTTACAAGCCAAGAAGCTGCTTGGTATCTTCTCCTACAAGATATATCAAGAAGCTCTATTCAAATCATCTATATTCCAACTTTGTTGCCTAGTGAACGAGAACGTGTTCGAAAATCGAATAAGACATTAGAAGAAGAAAATACTGAACAAGATTCATGTGACATTTGGCTTGAAAACTGCTTCGACAAATATCAAAAGAGACCACAAAAATCAGATGATATAACTTTAGCTTAAGCAGTTGCGTATTATACAGTATCTAAAACAAATGAGTGGAGACGGCGTCAGAATTCAATAGTTATTCGGTATCGAAACTATGACATGGCGGCTGATCCAAACGAGTACAAACGGGAAATGGTAACGTTACATTTGCCTTTTCGTGACGAGGAAAACGGAATACTCAGCGAAAAAAAATATATTCAAATTTATAACGACAACGATGTGGATATCGGCAAGACAGTTCTATTTTGTCGAGAATTATGTGTTGAAGAAGCTAACGAGGAAGAAGAAATTTCCAATGATATTCATTTGCTAGCTGCACATATCCACGATGTGAACCCTTACGCTGATATTTTGGCTAATGCTGATTCAGACGCCAACGTAGACTTAAGACTAGCGACCCTGAATCGTCTTGGCTCAATAGTAAGAAAACGTGAAAACATCGTAGATAAAGAGGAGTATAATCACCTCTTACGCTGAGCTAATTACCGTTAGAAAGGACTTCTGATGCATGTTATTTCGCATCTCGTGAGCAACGAAACTGAAGAACCATTGCAATTTTTTCTGACTGGTCCTGCTGGTTGCAGGAAAACATTCGTTATCAATTTACTCAAAGAAATTTACTGTTGTACCGCAGCTTATTCAAGTATATTCAGTGCATCTTAGCCGATGAAGTCAGTATGATTTCAGCGGGATTGAATGAAAAAATTGATTCACTATTAAGACAGATTACGGCTATTGATTCTTGTTAGGAAAAGACGTTTTCTCATCGCTGATTTACTACAATTAACAGCTGTCCGTGCAGCTCCCATTTATAAGCAAGCAGAATATAGTATGGCAGGGCCGACATTATGGCGAACCTTGAGTTTCTACGAACTCACGAAAGTCATGCTTCGAGAGCTAGCTTTGAGTCTTATTTCTTCACTAAAGGAATAGCCTATGAACAATATCCCAATGGCGTACGGCTGTTCTTCAAGAATCACGACGTCGATATCTACAACAAAGAGATTCTCAACGCTACTGCGGACAAAGTGTTATCAGTAGCTACCGACATTTTTACCGGCTACAGGAGCGCTGAGAAATTAGCACATATTCGACAGCAGCTGCACAAGAAGGTAGTTTTAGATACCGGTGGACTGCCTTATGAACTTACGCTCGTTAAGGGCCGAGTGTATGTAAGATAACCAATAATATAGACGTTTCAGGTGGCTTAGCAAACGGAGCCATAGGATTTTTTGAATTGATCGAATATAAAAACAATATTCAAATTGAAAGTAATGTCGACTGTACCGAAAACGGTACAGTAAAGCGTCTATGGGAAAGATTTCCTGGAACTTGTAAAATTGGTCGAAAAGTGAAGAGTCTATCTGCTGGATACATTTAACAATATAATATGGAGAAAGATGTAGGTCCTAACGTACGCAGGAATTCTACCTGCACAGAGCTTACTTGCACTCCAAAGTGAATTTGCAAGGCTTGCAAATAATCCTTTAGGTACGCGTCAAGACAAAATTGTAGAACTACTGCGTGCCCCACACACCTCAGCCTCCTTTCTCGTATTTAATTGCCAGAGCCTGAGGACACACAGCAACGATCTCACTTATGCGGTAACACAAGAGTGTACCTTCTTATTGCTCAGCGAAACTTGGCTTCGTAATGATGAGCATATATCCGTTCCGAATTTTGATTGTTGTATACAGATTAAAAGGGATGGCCAACAGGCTGGCGGTGCGGCAATATACCAAAAGCAAAACACAGCGGATATCACTACACCACATATGGATGTTATGTATCGTCAAACGTCAAACTGCTCAGTAATGACAAAAGCAGTCAGTGATATTTGTGCAGCTGAATGCGTAATGCATTCCTGGTTGTGGTCTTATGTATTTCACCTAATGAACCAGTTGCTGAAATTATACAATTTCTATACTTTGTTCTCTTACCATACATGTCCTTTGGATCCGCTGAACTACAAGAAAACTACGATCAAATGCCGATGGGAGGTGACTTCCACGTAAACTTCGCGACGGATGAGGCAGAACCATTGATTGTGTTCTTAAAAAAAAATTAAATTTAGAAATAAATACAAATAGAAATATTCAAACTACAAATTCACGAATTGATGCCGTATTTTCAAGATATTTAAACACCTTTGAGTCACAGGTGCATATACGAGTATCATACTTTAGTTATCATCGACCAATAATCTCATGTTTAAAGAGATTGAGAATGAAAATGAATAAATAAATTAAAATCTGAAAAATTGATACAATAAAATGAAAAGAAATTCTTGTTTTTTTTTAACTTATATAATTGAATCGCCTAAGGATTTGCCGAGTCGCGCAGATGTTTACACATCAAATTCACGAGTACCTGTTACTCACGCCTTTTTAAATTAAGAGCGAATTAATTGAAGGGTAACATTTATGTTTTCTACAAAGATTTAGAGCTTTAATTTTGGAAGATGGAACGATTGCATCGGTTTTTTGAGTCCAGGCATGTATAAGATTATCTGCGGGTCTAAGTATGTCGTTCGTTACTGCTGGAGGTCCAGAAGCAACTAAAAAAATATTGTCTGCGTAAATCCCAACGAAGTCCAGTTTGTTTTTTGGTTGTGCAAATTCGGCAATGAGTCCATCAATGTAAGCATTATATAGGTAATTCGATAAAGGAGACCCTTGGGGTATCCCATTTTCAAGTTGCATTTTGTTAAAGAAAAAGCCTTTGACGTTAACGCAGAAAGTCCTTCCAATTAAGAAGGATGAGATTACCTTTAAAATTTGTTCGGGGACTCCCCAGATGTGCAGCTGTTCTATTATAGTATAGCAAAGATGGTAACATGGTCGAAGGTTTTTTCTAAATCAGATAACATAACAACGCTGTGGTACAAAAGGGAGTGAACTCCTCTGTTTGGTCTAAATGCGTGTTGTTCACTACGTGTACATTTTTTATCAACCAACCTATTCTACGTCCTAAAATTTTTTCGAAAATTTTGACGAGGACAGAAAGAAGGGATATTGGGCGATATCCATCTATTTGGTGGAGGTTCTGAGAGCTTTTGGTGATCGACTTTCCTTTCACTGGTGAGGAAAGATACTAGTTTGAAGAATGTTGTTGTAAAGAAAACAGATTCGGTTTTTAAAGCTGTCGGATGCTGTTTTGACCATTGTACAGGTTATTTTGTCTTAGCCTGGTGTAGAACCGCTAAGAATCTGCAGCGTTGTATCAAATTCCTATCTGGATATTTTATATAGAAGCTCGGTGCATTTGCTTGCTTGAGGAGGCAGTTGACTAAAGCTAAAAGACTGTTTCTTGGCGATAATGGCATCTGGAAAGGAGATGTTTTTACTATACTTTGACCATATACTTGCGAACATGTTGGATATTTTAGTCGGATCATTTTCCAAGGCATCATAGAGGAAGATATAAGGAAAACCTCTAATGTTATTTGACGATCTTAAGGCTTTGATCCAGTTCCATAAATTTTTTGAATCTAAGGTGGGATCCTGGGATTTTCCCAGGATTTACTTTTTGCTAAAAGCGATTCGTATTTGATCTTGGCACTGGCTTTTCTATAAGCTAGACAATTTAAAGTTGTTGGATATCTTCGAATTTTGTGCCAAGCTGAATTCTTTGCTTTGACTCGCATTGCTATTTTTTTGTCAAACCATACTGGATTTCTTCTGTATTGCTGTGGTTTAGTTGTTGGCATTGATTTTGCCGCTGCATTTCTCAAAATTTGTTTGATTTTGGCTGCTTCTTGATTAACATTGTTGGAACAGGGATTACATTGGGATAAAGAATGCGTAGATGACGTAAAAATGTCCCAGTTAGCATGTGTTTCTTTAAATCGTGCGGACGGCTTTTTTACGAGTTTTTTCTCAATTGTGTGTATAATGATTGGGACGTAATCTCTGCTTTTCCCGTTTGGCAGTACTTCCCAATGTAGGAAAGCAGCTAAATCTTCAGAAGCGAATGTAACGTCGACAGCAGAAAATGTGTTCCTAGTGTTAAATAAAATGGGAGATCTGTCATTTAAAATAATCAGGCCGTGGTCATTGGCAAAGTTTTCGAAAGATAAGCCCAAATTGTTAGTGGTGTTCGAGCCCCAAATTGTGTTTTTAGCATTTAAGTTACCTAATAATAGATGATGACTATTATTGTCTATGGGGATATCTTTTAGGATTTAGGAGCTTTATTGTTTTTTTAAGCAGGAATTTCTATTGTTTGATACAAAAGATTTGAAGTAGAGGGGCTGTGTGAGGCCACAGGTATTTTATTTTTGACGAGGAACCCACTTCCTGATTTGTAGTAATCGTGGCCTTTATTGTGAGGAAATGGGTTGTAATTCTTGAGTTTAAACAAGTGTGTATTTGATGAAATGATGTGTGTTTCTTGAAGCGCAATAATATATGGGTTGTAGTTTGCGATCAATCTTTCTAATGCATGCTTCTTATTTATGAAGCCTTGTATGTTCCATTGGAGGATAATGAATTCCTTATCCAGCAGTGTCATTATTGTTTTTTAAAAGCTATTTTTTGAGTGTGGGAAGTCTTTTGGGTTAGACTGTACGGCGGTGGGTAGTGTATTGGAGTTGTTGATTGAGGTGGAGTTATTTTATTTTTTAATTGAAGAGTGAGAGTAGTCACTTGATGTTTTGGTGGCAGCAACATCATCCATTCCTGTGTCCGCCTCTGGTGGCGATGCAAGTTACGTTTCTTCTAAGAGAGCATTATTTGCATAATTTTGTGGTTGTTAGAGGATCGGAGGGGTTCATCCCTCCTTGTTAACTGAACTAAGCTCTTCCCTGAGCGATTCAGTTTTGTTTTTTATAATATGTAGTGGCTTATCTTGTGTTTGATCACGGTTTTGTATTGTGTTGAGTTTGTAAGTTGATGTTTGTGTTTTAGATTCTGCTGGGGCGAGAGAGGAGTTATGGAGACTCCTTGCATGTCTCTCATTGTCTATTCTCTTTCTGATCAATTCTCCCATAGTGGGGTTAGAGCTGTTTCTCTTTTTAGGTGGAGGTAGCTGGTGAATGCTTGGGTTGTCATTATAAATTTGCCAAGCGTCCCAAACAGTGCAGTGACGATCGGCTTTGATTTCGTTGACGGACTTGTACCGTAAGAAAGTGGGGCATGGGTGATGGTACGAAGTATGATTTTCTTCGTTGCAGTTAATGCAAAAAATTCGAGTGCAATCGTTACTGTGTGGAATAAGACAACAATTTTTGCATGCTGGGGAATTTGTACATCGATTTTTGGTGTGACCCAGTTTTTGGCAGTAGACACAACGCATTGGGTTCTGGATGTATTCCTCAACTTTGCAATTAAGCCAGCTTATTTTAGCTTTATGTGGACGACGAATTTGATCAAATGTGAGGATAGCTGCGCCGGTTGAGACCAATGAGCCACCCTTTTTCTTAATAATTTTTCGAACTTCAATGACTTTATTGGGTATATAACTTAATTTAATGCGGTTTTTTTTTTTTCAAAATTTGAACGTTTATTTAAGAAAAACATGTACAATAGTATTATTCAAAGTATTGCCCATCTGAAGCTATGACTTTTTCCCATCTTTCTGGCAATTTGTGGATCCCATCCCCAAAGAACTGCGCCGGCTTGGCAGCCAAGATTGAATCAAGGGAATTTTTGATATTCTGCTCTGATGTGAACCGTATTTCAGTGAAGACGTTCTGCATCGACCGGAATAAATGGTAGTCAGAAGGGGCAAGGTCTGGGCTATAAGGCGGGTGGAGTAAGACTTCCCGTCCACTGCTTTCCAAATAGTTCTTAACCGGAATAGCAACGTGGGGCCGAGCGTTTCACCCGATTTTAGCAGCTCATAGTACAGCACACCCATCTGATCCCACCAAATACAAAGCATTACCTTCGCGCCATGGATATTCGGCTTTGCCGTTGATTTGGCTGGTTGGCCGGGTTTCATATATGATTTTTTGGGCTTGAGGTTGTCGTAATGGATCCATTTTTCATCACCAGTAACAATCCGATGCAAAAATGACTTCCTTTTGTGGCGTTCCAGCAGCATTTCGGACATGCAAAACCGCCGCTTGAGTTTATGTGGAACCCAATTTCCTTGCTTTTGAATATATTCAGCTGCTTTTAAACGTTTTGAAATGGCTGCTTAAGTGACACCCAAAGATTGTGCGAGCTCTTCTCGTGTTTGGCAACAATCTTCATAGAGTAATGCTTCCAGTTCTTCATCTTCAAACTTTTTTGGCTGCCCAGGACGTTCATCGTCTTCCAAGGCAAAATCACCACTTTTAAATGGTGCAAACCACTTTTGGCACGTTCGTTCAGCTAGCGCATGTTCACCATAAACTTCCACCAAAATACGATGACTTTCGGCAGCAGTTTTCTTCATATCAATGTAATGAAGAACTGCCCGCAAAAACACTTTTTCAGGCACAAAGTTCGACATATTTGAGTGAAAAATTATTATTGTTGTTTACGCTTCAAATGAATGACATATACTGAAATGACGTACAATGACAGTAGCTCCCCAACGCATGTTCCAATGGAATAATAACAATAGAATAATACAAGTTACGCCATCTCTTAGCAAACCGCACGAATTAAGTTATATACCCAATATATTTTTTTTTAGTTCATCTAAAAGTTTCTGTCGCTTATGGTCGCTATAAGTTCTGAGTAAATTCTACCTTGGATCGAGTTAAGGGAAATGTGGTTAGTCACTTTGACTGGAATTGAGTCGATGAGTTTGGATTAAATGAATTTGTCGGCTGTTGCAACGTTGAGTACCTTTAAGAGCAAGTCTCCAGACCTCATAGACTTGACCTCCAATATGTCTTTGGAGATGTGCTCAAATCCGCGATTGACTCGAATTGGGTTGTACCTTGATAGTTTACGAAAACTGTTGGAGTTTTTTCGCCTTTCTCTAGTCCAGTAATGACAATGTAACGTGAAATTTCATTATGAATTACTGGTAAAGTAGGAACATCTTCGCTATTGTGTTTTCTTTTGTGTTTATTGCTCCGGTTTAAGACCACTTCGGGTTCGAGGTCTTCCAATCGGTTATGATTGTGGGATCCGTCCCCCGTCCATTTCTTACAAAGTTTTGGTTAAACGATTATTGTAAGGTTCTTTTGGAAGAACAGATTAAGATTCACTTACCGCGTTCGGAGAAAATTATTTAACAGAAAACCAAATTGATAAGCACAAGGTGCAATATTAACTCTTCTTTTTTTTAAAGTTTTTTATACATGAAATTGAAGTGATTAAAACTGACGTTTAAGTCCCAGCTCACACACGAGAAAGTAAGTTATTTTATTAAATCGTGTTTCTTATATTCAACTTCCAAAAAACAAGCAATAGTGGAAAATGAAGTGCGGTTTATGTTTTTTGAAAATTGATAGACAAGATCTTAAAATTCAGTACATCAGCTTTAATGAATCGTACTGAACGTTGAGAAATTGAATTCTACGAGAAAAATAGCCAAGGCTTCAAATGTGGTAGTTGTGTTACTCAACTGAGAAAATCAATGTTGGTGGATGCTCCAATATATTCATCGCCGAACAGTGTCTCTTCCAAGAGTACCACTTTTAATTCTCTCACTAGTTATAGTTTTGAGAACAATAATGAAACTGCTAGCACGATTTCTGAAACTAGTAGCACAGCAGTTTTAAATTCAACGCTTATTTCCCATGATCTCGATAACTCGGGACAGCATACAATTACCTTGCAAATGCTATACAGAGAATTAATTGAACTCAAACAAATACCATAAATACTGAGGCGCTTACAAATATTAAAACGCTTGAAAAAAGCAATGCTTCCCTAAATAAGAGAATTGATCTATTAGAGATGAAGCTGAATAAATTGGAGCAAAGGGAGAAAGAGTCTTATGTTGACCTAATTGGTATTCCCGACGCAAGCAATGGGAATACGAAAGAAAAAGTAAACAAATTACTTACTGCAGTTATCGGCGAAGAGATAAATGCAAGCGAAATTGAATTGTGTTTTGTTAAGATCATCAAAGCCAGTAACAAGAACAAAAACAATACTTCTCCCATCGTTTGCGTTAAGTTTTCAGCCGTTTTAAAGAAGAAAGTTGCTGGAAAAGATGATAGTGAACAAAAACAAAATCACTTCGAATATATTTCGTGCTGAACCCAAAACAACAACACTGACAGTGGTAACAACAACAACATAAATATCAGCAAGATTTTCATCAACGATTGTCTCACTAGCTATACAAGGTCGCTTTTGAAGAAGGCTAATGAACTCAAGCATAACAATATGTAAATACGTGTGGGTTAGAGATTTCATTTCATTTCATTTTCATTTCATTTAAATGGTTTGTACATTAAGATATTGTTACGAAACCTAAAGAAAAAGAAAAACAGCAGAAAAATAAAAAGATTTTATTTCACGACGAAATACTTACCTGCTTCACGTTGTTTGTTATCGGCTTTATTTTGACAGGTTGAAGAGGTTTGTTCCCTTTGCCGAACATGGCGGAGCATTCAGCCACACAAAAAGGACAAATGATTGAGTAGTAAGCCATAAGAGTAAGAGGAAGAAAGGAGATGACTACCGTAGCAAGGGGAGCAAATGATTAAAAGTCAACCAAGAAAATATTTGCCGTTTCCTATGACGTAGGATTTCTCCAATGAAAAACAGTTGGCGAACGAGCGGTGGAATCTTAGCCGTTGCAACGGAGATAAGAAAACGGAAGGCTTTCTAACAGAAAAAAAAGAACCGCGGGCAACGTAAAAATCGAGGAGATAAAAAGGAGAATTTTCGGAAGAACCAGGAAGTCCAAGGCGAGCAGTTGAGGTCAGGAGACTACAGCCATAGCAAAGAAAAACAAAAAAAAAAAAAAACGTTTAATTTTAATAAAAGAACAGAAACAAAACCTCTCGGGAATTGAAACTCGGCGGTAGTTTCGACCATTAGGCAATTTACGTTACAATATTATCATTTTTAGTACTTAGTATTTTAATTTCAGATGTATAATTTTATTACAAATTTAAAACTAATATATATAAGCATTATGGAGAGATAGGAAGAAGGGGATAGGTTTAGTTTTGTTTTGTGCATAAATATAGGAGTATTGCACTTTTAAAATTGCAGGGATTTGATATTGATCTTATACGTGAGGGCAATGAGTTCCATAGCCTTACAGAGTGAATGAAAAATAAGCGCGAAGACTTAAGAAAGTTGCAGCGGTAGGGTATAAGGTAGGTGTTTCTTGAAGAGCGAGTGAAATTAAGCCTGCTATACAAATAAGACGGACTTTGATTACTAATAATTTTGTGTAAGAATATACAGTTTCTAGCACTGATATACTGTTGCAAATTATAACCTAGGAAACCCCTAGAGTATTCGGAGATATACTCATATCTACGAATGCCATAATTGTAGGTTTTTTTTTTTTTTGAAGAACTTAACACTCAAGTGGGTATGAATACATTTATAATGCCTCAGCATGAAGTGTTAAGTTTTTTAGAAAATGGGATAGAGAGAAAGAAAGATTTTGGGCTCAGTGGTTATTTCGATCCATGGGTGGAATCCAACATTTAATGGGGAGACTAAATTCTTAGTGGAAGTTGGCTTGATGTTACACATCTTACTTGATTTTCGTTGACTGAAAAAATGAATACTCGTATGTCTTTCGGGCGAGGCTGGGATTCGAACACCGAACCTTCCGATTTGGAAGCCAGTCCCCTACCAGTTGAGCCACTTAATTTACGCTGAGATAATGAGTCAAGACTATATACGACCTCAGCATATGTATGCTATGGGAGGTAATATTAACGTTGTTACCAGCTTTCGTCGTGTTTCAATCGGCTAAGCCACAACTTGCGAAGGCATCCGTAAATACGACCAATGACCACGTTGGTGTGAATGTGACCAGATAGATTTCGAGCTATTGTATAGCCAAGACTAGTGGTTGATTCTACAACTCTGATTTTATTATTATTAAGATGTAAGTCAGGTAGAAGATTTAAATTGAAATTTTTCTTGGGTATTGGAATTACTTGAGATTTTGCCGCATTTAGTAGTAACCCATTTGGCACTGACCAAGAATATATGCGTTTTAATTCATCGTTAATGAGAAAACCAAGTTCATTAAGGTTGGAGTAAAGTTGCGCTAGGTATAGTTGAACATCATCTGCATATAGGTCTACTGAAGAGTGTCTGCACACTGATGGGAGGTCATTTATGAACATGTAGAAGGGAATCTGTCCCAATATTGAGGCCTGTGGCACACCTTGTTTGAATTTCACTAATGAAGGGCTACGTTCACCCGAAACAACCCGACCTACCGGAAAGAAAACTACTCAGTAATATCACTGCCCATTCAGTAAATCCAGAATTGTTCTTTAGCTTCCAACACAAAATTTATGATTTACATTATCGAAGGCCTTCGAGAAATCCAGCAGACAAAGAAATGAAACATGACCCCAGTCGAAATCTTGTCTTATTTCTTCAAGTAAATTGACCATGGCTGTGGAACAGCTGTGGTTAGCTCTAAAATTGAAATCTTTAAACGTGAAGGTATCTGGGATAATAGTTTTAGACAAATTCACGTCATATGTACAGAAAGAAGATCATGGTCAGAAACATCAAACGATAGTTGGTTGAACACTAGAACAAGCTACGGATTAGAAACAACAACTAGATCTAGAAGACTGGGTAAACAATTATCAGCAAAACGTGTAGGGTAAGTAGTATTTACTACTTCCATCTCTACTGAAGAAACTAAATCCTTCATTTGAAAGGTAAGCGAGTCATTCTATATTAAGTTGGTGTTAAAGTCACCGCAGATGATTATGTGCAGATAAAGTGCACAGTGTTCACAGATAACTGTGAAGAAGGGCACAGGGGAGCAGTGTCTATTGTTACTGTACACGCACATGCAATCAAACATTTGGTATTGCAATCGCGTTTTTCAATTATTCGATTCCATTGCCACTAGACTTATTGATAATTCTACATTTCGGATCCGATTTACAATAAATCACTACCCCGCCACCTCCATTGTATCAGTAAATTTATCATTCCTAAAAATTTCAAAATTTGGTGTGTTATAGGAAAAATCAGATACGTTCGGCTAAAACCAGGTTTCACTTACACAAATAACATCCTTACAGGAACAAGAGAACATGTATTTTAAATAATCTAATTTGCTGTCGTTTAAACGCATTTAAATAACAAACCTTAAGTCCCTCAAAATTATTGAATAGAACATTTGCCATAGCGTGCGTCGATTTTTCACTTATACTGTATTGGTTTCCTGACGACATATACCTATGCTCGTGAGGGTATAAAAGACACGGAGATTCCCTGTTAGTAGGGATGGGCGAAATCCATCGATGTTTCGACTATCGACTAAAATCGAAGCATAGAGAGTCAATGGAAAAATAAATAACCATCGACGTCGTCGAGACTCGAGAGTGACATGATTTAAGCGGCTAACTTTAATATTTCCAATTACTTTTGAATTCTGTTAGATCTTAATTAATCAATTAAAAGCAATAAAAAAAATGGTTGACAATTTATTTAACTATGCCAAGTGGGCCACTTAAAAAAGCTCAGCGGACTGCAGGTTGAGTGTAGCTGATCCTTCATTCAATCAACCAGGAAGTGTTGATATTCTTTTAGGAGCGAACAAAGCATGGACCATTTTACAAGGCAATGTCGTTCCCAGTAAGCGAGGCTATCCAATCGCTCATCAAACTATTTTCGGTTGGGTTTTGGCTGGACAGTTTCTATCCAACACAAACTCAAACGTCGTCCCCAATCCTGCTGTCGTAGATATAGATTCGTCGTGTCGATGGGTCCTTTAAGGACAAAAACGGACATTTCTTAAACGACCTACTAATGATCGGTCCACGTATACAGCGAAATCCCTTTTCAGTATGTATACGATTCCGCCGCTTTCTTTTCGTACTTACGGGGCACATCGTCAAAATGTTTCGCCAGATTTTAGTATCAGAGAACGATTCTCATTTCCAAAGGATGATAGTTTGGCGGAAATCGTACTGTAACCTACGGTACCCGGTCGCACCGGAAATTGTGCTTAACGATTTTTACGTAGACGATGTTGCTTCTGGAGCAGAAACGCTAGAAGAAGCTATCGTCAAGAAGCACCTGTTAACTGAACTTCTCTTTAAGTACTGTAAGTAACCTGATAAATGGCAAAGTTGATGGGAAAAATCCTAGTTTCCTAGACAATTTCTCTTTTGATACAAACGCCAATAGTGGCTAAAAGTGCTCGGTTTAAGTTGGAACCCAAAAAAAGCATATTCAGTTTTCGTTTAAACTATACCGCGAGTGAAAAGATTACAAAGCGCCAAATCTTGAAAAACTTCGCTCGAATCTTTGATCCTCTCGGGTTTCTCTCTCCATCGGTCGTACAATTAAAAATTCTCTTTCAAGAACTTTGGCACCAGAAGCTTGACTAGGATGATCAGGTGCCTGAGTCAATTGTCAAACAGTGGGGAAAGTATCGTAATGAACTCCAGCTTCTTCCTAAAATTGAAATACCGCAAATTCTCGGGATCGGGCAACCTACTTTTGAACTACACGGATTCTCCGATGCGTCATCATCTGTGTATGCCGCGGTCATTTATTCCCGTTACCAACTCCCAAGTGGAAAATTCGAGACCAATATCGTAGCCGCAAAGTCTCGGTCGCGCCTGTAAACCAATTGAGTATTCCCCAACTTGAACTCTGTGCCGCTGTGCTACTCGCTCGTCTCTTTGTTGCTGTTCAAACCTCCCTGTGTGCAAACATTTTAAGGGTACCTTAACCCCTTGAGCACTCGCTAGTTTATAAGGGTTAAGGCCGAAGGAAATTTAGGGAGGAAAGAAGGATAGGTACCGATGTACGAGTAAGTTAGTTTTATATGTCTGAATGTTATAATGACTAGGAAATAGAGAGCTCGGTAGGGTATTCCACAAGCGAGTTGTTCGGCTTAGGAAGGAATTGCTGCTGGCAATTTCTATGGCGCACTGGTGGTAGAAATAGCGATAAAACAAAATGAGACAGGAGACATTACGAGGGTGTCAATTGATTGACTGATATTAGTATCACCAATTAATTTTATCGCACGGTTTTGAATCCTATCTAGTAGGTGCAGAGATGTTTTAGGAGCATCTGACCAGATGTGGGCATTGTACTCCAGTTTTGGGCGGATAAATGTCTTATATATTGTGGCAAGATCAGAGGGGGTAAAATATTTCTTACATCGCTTGAGGAAACCTAGACATTTCGCTGCATTTTTGGCGACATCGAATATGTGGTCATTCCAACATAAGTTGTCACTGAACGTACCGAGAATGGAAAGTTTATCGGTTTCATAGATGCAAGTGCCATTCATGGATAATGGCTGGGTATTTGAATTTAGCTTTGATGACAGCAGACAGCATTGAGTTTTGGGAGCATTAAATTCCTCTCGGTTGATAGTTCCCCAACTGGTTATGCTGTTAATATCGGAATTTAGTGAGCTTAGCATACGCTGCCGTTCCCGTTCTACAGCCGAAGAGCAGGGACGTGAGTCCGGGAACAAATATGAGAAGCAGAGAGTACTGTCATCAGCAAAGGAATAAATTGGATTAGAAGTAGCAGACAACAGATCATTAATGCAAATTAAAAAGAGTGTCGGAGACAGAACGGAGCCCTGGGGCACACCAGCATTTATTTTGTGAATATCAGACTTGAAACCGTTCAAGTTGTCTTGAATTGAACGTTCCGAAAGGTAATTTCTAATCTATTGATGAAGATAGTCATCTATCCCAAAAGCACGCATTTTCGACAAAAGAGCCTGATGCCAAACTCTGTCAAATGCTTTAGAAATATCAAGTGCAACTATCTTGCTTTCGCCAGATTGATGTTGGTTACACTTTTCGGTGAGACATGCCATCAAATCACCAGTAGGCCTGTTGCTACGAAAATCTTACTGCCGGTCGTTAAGAAGTTTTCGCGTTTCGAGATATTTCATTAGCTGACGGTTTATCAGCGTTTCCATGACCTTGGAAGGAAGGGACGTAAGTGCAATGGGTCTGTAGGTTGATAGGGAAGAAGATTCGCCTGTTTTAGGGACGGGCAGGACAAATGCTGTTTTCCATCTGCTCGGAAAGAGTCCTAAAGAGTAGGATTGATGAAAAAGCTTACGCAGTGGTTTTGCCAGCGTGGAAGAACATCTCTTCAGAAGAAGGGGAGATATACCATCTGGACCAGCGGATTTATGCATGTTGAGATCTTTAAGTTCTCTTGCTACTGCACGAGTGCGAAAGTGGATTCGTCGCATTGTAGATTCGACACACTCAAGTGTAGGCGAGGACAAAGCACAATCTGGGAGTGTTGAGCTAGCCGCAAAGTGTGCAGCAAGCAGATTGGCCTTGTCCAAAGAGCTGACAGCTGGAATGTCATTGTAAATGAGCGTTGGGATGGAGGATGAGGCAGAATTTCTAATGTTTTTGACGAATGACCAAAAATTTTTACTGCCTTTGGGACATTGTAGTATTTTTTGCCTCATGTTTTGGTCATATTGGAATTTCACACGCTTAAGAAAGGCGTTGCAGTCATTTCTGGCTCGTTTAAACTTTTTTCGGTTTTCCTCTGTCGGGTTGGTCTTGTAGGACCGAAAAAACAATTTTCTAGCCCTGATGAGGAATAAAGCATCTCATTCCAAAGAGAATAGTTTCTGTGACCATGTCAGCAGCGACATCCACGTTGTTATCGAGGAAACATAACGACCAGCTAAAATTCCTAAAGAAGTTGTTAAGTCCACTAAAATTGGTTTTCTCGTATTGCCATATGATTCTTTTAGGAATCTTTTATCTAACTGTGTGGTGGGTGTACGAGAATTTAGCTGATTAACACAATGGTCCAACGAGCCTAGAGGGGAGAGCACATCAACGCAGTACTTGTCAGGGTGAGAGGTTAAAAACAAGTCCAGAGTGTTGGCAGTATCAACGTTTGGTATTCATGTGGGCTCATTTACAAGCTGGGTTAAGCTATTTTCCGCAGCGAAGATCGCAACACACAGTCCTTCGGGTGTCGTCTGTCCAGAATGTCGAAGCCAACCAGAATTGTGTATATTGAAATCGCACGTAATCACGATTTCAGTATGAGGATACAGGGATACAATTCTTTGAATGGAGTCAGACAGCGCATCAAACTCCTGAAAGGTCAAATTGCTGTCCAGTTTGGGGCTTCTGTAAATAAAGCAGTAGTGGATAATTTGCTTACGGAGATGGAATTTTAACCACATGAAATTGAATTCCTGATTGGAACAGGGACTACATTGTGGTGGAATTTTGTAAGCTACATCACTACGCACATAGATGGCGAGGCCGCGATGGGGAAAGAATACTGGCAGCCAGGTAGCTGCAGATCAGAGTGATCGGAGAGGTTTGGGCGGCTATCTACCTGTGTTTCACCAAGTGCCAAAACAGCTGGTCGGTACTTACAGACGTGGACGTACGCAGAAAAGTGATTACTTTTTAGCCCTCGTATATTGCCTACGTTACACTCAGTCTCTGCCCGTACCGTGTCTGATAAATAAAGTAACGGCAGTGACCGAGTGCAGGCAACAGTAGTAAGACCAGGAGCGGGAGAGGTGGGATACCCGCACTGTGTGATATTTTTGTTTTTTTTTACTTGCACTGCACTGTTTTAGTTTTTTTTTTTTCTGCATACGCGTGCGCTGGTTTGGGTTTTTTTTTATGTTTTACACTTCGCGTTTTTTTTTCTTTTCTTTTCTTTTTTGTGTGCAGCACAAGAGAAATACGAGTGCAGGATGGCGTGTGCACTCGTCGGTGGTCGCTAGTTCGTGATGGTATTACGTGGCATTTTATTCCCCCTTCGGCACCACATTTTGGCGGTTTGTGGGAGGCGGGAATAAAATCGGTTAAACTCATCTACGGCGAGTATTCGTAACGAACCTTCTCAATTTCGAAGAATACTACATTCTGCTGACACAAATTGAAGCGCTTCTCAATTCACGACCATTATGCCAGATTTCTGATCTAGACCTTGACCCCCTAACACCCGCTCATTCCGTTCTAGGAGAATTCTATGCCACCATACCGGAACCTTTGATCGACGTTCCAACCAATCGACTCACCACTTGGCAGAAATACAAGGATACTGGAAGCACTGGCAGATAGAATACTTGACGTCACTACAGCAACTTCCAAAGTGGCGGCAGATCGCGAACAACATCAAAACTAATGATCCTGTCGTTATAAGAGATCCTAATTTACCACCAGGAAAATGGGCGATGGGGCGAGTAATTGAGATCCACCCGGATCAAGATGGTCTTGTACGAGTCGTCACACTTCGCACGGCTAGTGGCACACTCACTCGCCCAGTACATAAACTGGCCGCATTACCTTGCATTTGCTGAAGCGCTGTTTCAGGGGCGGCGGAATGTTTACTAATAATACCTTTAAACTTTATTTAATCAATTTTAAATCAAAAATCTATCTCAACCAAAATATTTCCGTTTTTGTTGTCACTGTGGTCAGCCAGAATTTGAGAGATGGACAGAACGAGACCAATGTAATTGCGCCAAATATATTGCCTTATTATATGTACCTTGCACTTGACAGTCCATTTACGCAATGACATTTCCGAGGGGTGTTCACTTAAGAAACTTATACATTTACAGGGTGCACAAATTTATCCGATTAAGTGAATACCCTTAATATAATAGTGGTTATACGTTTTAACAAATTTAGATATGATGAATCCCTAATAATCGTAAAATTTCCTGATAAATGCTTGGTGGGTGCGTTGTATGTTCCAGGCCAATTTACTTTGACAGTCATTTAGACTTGGGAGGACGCTGAGCTTTAGTTCTTTTTGCGTATATTTAGTTCGTTTAATCAACATAAATCATCGATTAAAAGGTTGTTATAACTCGCGAGTTGGTTGAACGAGATAGCTACATGTGGAATTTACTATAGTATATATGTATAGTAAAATAAATCAACATGAGAACTGATACATACAAATTCCACTTTTTATTATTTGTTTATTTCGTTTTTAATCTACATTTTAGCGTTGACCTCAAGATTTACTTCAAATTGTTATGGGTTAGGTATAAAGTAATCAAATGGTGTCCTTGTAATTAGCTAAAGAACTGAATCATTAAATTACGTTTCAGAGATAAATATTAAAAGTACTTGTTTTTGCATTACTCGAGCCAAAAGTTTTGATGAGTTGTTGATAACTATTTGTTATTGAGCATATGCAGTTATTATAAACAATAATTCAATAATTGTTGAAACAATAGTCTCAACTAAAATATAATACACACTCCATATGATACTCATAGATATTTTTAATGGAATTTTATACTCATAGATATTTTTAATGGAATTTTAACATTTTCCATATCATTGATGTCTACGTACCAACATTTTTTCAAAGTAATCGAAACTTGGAATCACTTCATATTGTTAGCATTGCCATTGAGAGATTTTTGCCACCTGAGCTTACCTCATATACTAAATGTCAAAACAAATAAAAAGCTTCTTACTCGTGGTTTATCACAATGGCCACAATTAAATATCAACATAAGACGTGAATTGGTAAGGAGGTATCGTGTATGAAAACGTAGTGTCTGATATAATCATTCAGCAGTGTTGAAGAAAAAATAACAAAATATTGGTTATTACTGCTAAGTTTGTAGAGTTAACCTCAAGTCATGTCTACCAGACGTCCACGAATCAAAGCTTCAGCCAATTTGTCCTTAGCTTCTAAACGTAAACCTAAAAGTTTGACTGATGCATGCGAAAAGGTAAAAAATGTTGGAAAGTCTGACGACGTAAACAATTCAGAATCTGTTCAAAACATTGAAACTGATTCAGTTCTGAATAAAGAAGAAACAAAAGTGGAGAACTCTACACCTGATAATGGCACAAAATACGTAGGTCGCGCACTATCGCCTCCAATTTTAGTCAACCCATGGAATACAAATGAACTTTCTCAAAATAGACTTAAGCCGTTTGAAGATGGGTTTAAATATCCACAAAACCCTGAATATAAGCGGCCGTTGACAACGAATACTGTTGAGGAGAATTTCACTTCCGATTTTGAAGACAATATCTTACACATTGACTTGCAAAAATCGCCCGGTTTTCCAATGTCACCGACGAAATCTCGCCAGAGGATAAGGCCAACCCCAATATTTGGTCAACGTCGGAATAGTTTTGTGGGAAGTAGTCCTTCACCACATACCGAAGACGAACCAACTGTAGGAACGCGTCAAAGGAGCTCAAACAGTACGTCATCAGATATTTCAAGCAACTTTTTTGTGAGAAGGTTTGCAGCTGGAAATATAGGTCGAATACGAACCGAATCAGGATGTTCAACAATTTCAGAATCAAGGGGATCTACACGAAAAAACCAAAATGAGGAATATCGAAATGTTACTAAGCGCGAGTATCAAAATCGATTTAACGGCAAAGTTCCCGACAAATCTACATTGAAGATGTTTGATCTTATTTATTACAATCCATCTACAAACCCAATGGAACAAAAAACTTCGGGAGCCATTCAAAATTCAGCAGAATCTGAATCCATATCTCCAGATGAAACATCAAAGCAATTAGAAATAACTCCTGAATCTACTTCTCATTCTGCAATGCCGGTGCCACAATTAAAACTTGGATCAAATGGAGAAATGATGATCGACGAGAAGAGTTTAGAAATTGAGACTACAGCTGAAGTTGAAGCACGAAAGTTACTTGCTAATACTAGTCTTATTTATCACGACGAGAATACTGGGAGTGAAGGCTTCTACAGAAAGCATAAACGTACAAAAGACTGGCTACCTGAGGAGACAATTAAATTCTACCGATGTTTGCAGACAGTTGGCACTGATTTTTCTTTAATGTTAACATTGTTCCCAAATCGGACAAGACGAGATTTGAAGTTGAAATTTAAGAAAGAGGAGCGATGTAATTTAAATTTGATTAACAAAGCTTTATTGTACCCAGGAACGTTCAATATTGAGGATTTGAAAGAACAACTCGACGCAGAAGAAGAAGAAAGGCGAGAACAAGAACGCCTTTGGAAGGAGATCAAGGCAAAGGAACCAAAAAAAATTAAAAAGGTAATTTAGAATGAAGTTAAAAGTTGCATACATATATGTAAATAATTTATAAAATTAAACACAACTTTGCGCGTATTATATACGAAAGCCAATGTTGGTGATTATAATTTGTCCCTTTTCCAACTGCCACAACTTCAACACCAACTACTATTTATGATCTGAGTATTGTACATGCAATCACTTAAAGTGGAAGCACATATGTACATTCTGACTTATACGTATGTACGTCTTACGCTTCATAACACTAACAAGAAATAAATAACAGCTTACATTTCTTAATATTTTATTTGTTAATTTTACAAAAAATTTATTTTTTCTTATAATCCACCCCGGCCTCTTCCTGCGGATGGAGCACCACCCTGCCAAGAGCCGCGACCAGACGACGGAGCGCCTCTACCACCGACACCCCCACGACCTCTTCCTCGGGCTAAATTAAATAAAAAAATATTTATATTTTTCCCCAAAATAGTTATAATGATCCATACTTAAAATTCCTTGCGCCCTAAGTATGGCTGATTTTCCCCTGCCGGCTGTGCCACCTTTCCCAGACTGCTTTTTAAACATCGGAGCATTTTTCAACATGTCAGGCAGAATCAAGAATCTTATTTTTGACCCACGTATATAAACATTCTCCAAATTTGTTGTGCGTCCATCCCTATAAGTCACAGTTATTTGAGTAAGCTGGCAATTCATGTTATCCTCTGCTTCTATTAATTTTCCGCGGTAAACTTCGCCGGTGATTGTTTCACATGTCACAATATGGCCCTCAGCCTCGTGCAATACTTTAATTGGAACTCCGATAGACATTTTTCTTTTAAATCTTATTTGTGGTTGAAACAAAATGAAAGTACTACTATTTTTCGTGTTTTTATTACGGCTTAGATGTTAAACCACAAGTAGACAACAGCGCCCAAAAGGAAAACGTTTAGTAAATGACAGAACGCCATTTTTCCTTATGAATAATTGATCTCTTTCTCTTTCATTTGCTTTAGTGCTACCAATTCAATGAAATTTTTAATATTTACTTTTTTTATCATAGTAATATACAGGGTGGGTTTTATGTTCTAGTTCGATTAATTGGTTACAATTATTATTTATTTTATATTCATATTACTTATTTAAATTCCTATCTATTATTACGAAGAACCTAACAACGCAACAAAGTTAAAGTTATTACAAGATTTTATTTAAACAATTGTTGAATTTCCATCATCAAGGAAATAAAGCACAATAATGACGCCGGGTGTAGTGGTCATTGATGACTCAGCTGAAGATTTTCATGACCCCAAAAGCGGATATTCTGTTCATAGTATAGAAGATGGAAGTATCTTATAATGACAATTTAACAGAAATTGTGATCGTCCATCCCGAACACTTTTCTTGTCACCGTGTATGTTACTTCTGTAGGTATTGCATTTTATACATGATGAAAATATTTCTTATTCCTGTGTTCATGAGAGTTGTCCGTTGATTTTAAAAACTTTTCATTATACGCTAAATAGACATTAGGTCCCTTCGCGTACTTTTTAGACTAAAAATGTAAAAACTCAAGGCCGGACGAGTAAGGATAAAATTCTCTTTCAGACAAATAATTTTTAAAACGTAAGCAAGCAGATTTTAGACAGTTTTTCGCAGACAAATGTCAACCGTCTTTATTTTGATTTTGTCTTGCTTTTTTTCCCATGGGAACAAGGTACAAATACCGCTTGCTGTTGACAACGCCACATGGGTAAAGTACCCCGCCGTAAAATCCCGGACTTTACAAATTTATTTGTATTGTATCCTTTGAAAATAAAATAAGGTTTTTATGAAGTTAGCACTTTTTTATTTCAAATCCTGAAGCTCATGACAAAGATTTTTCGGGCCTACGCACGTATGAATGACTTAATATAAATTTCCTGATAATTTATTTTTGAACTGTCGAACGAAACGGCATTTGTAGAATACCTCAAGGTGTTCGGGGAGCATTTTAATTTAATTTGCCTGCTCTCCAATATATTTTGTCTTTAAACATTTTCTAAAAACTCTCTTATTTGAACTTTTTTTTGCCAAAACAATAACTTTCAATTCGAAATGAAAACAAAGCCAATGAGTTTTGGCAGTTTTTAACAAATTTCTTGCACTAAAATCGACAAAATAGGGCAAATCATTTCTCTTATTTCGTTCTCTTCTGCGAAAAACATGAGTACGCGAACGGATTTTAGACTGTTTTTTTTTTTTGTAGATTTTCGTAGTTTTTCGTAGTTTTGAATAGTAGGCGAACACTTCTGTTACACAACTCCTAATTATGTTCATCTTCTTCTAAGTCGCTTAATCGACAGAATATTAAAATCTGTTTAAAGCATTAGTTGTGCTGTTTATGCTACTTTCTGATAACAACATGTTGCAGAGATACTTAATGTCCTATATCGTTAACCGCAATTTTCTAAAGCATTTTGAATTGAGTCTAAGTGTTAAAATTCTTCGCGCTACTGGAGGGTAACTTCTTAAATTAGATGTCTGGATCTTAATGTGTGGAAAAATAAAGGACTTTAAACACTGCGATGGTGTATTCGAACTTTACGTTTTATGTTGACGTCGTCACATATTGTTTTTGTATACGGGTTTGGCACTTTTTGAGAAATAATTTTTTTTTAAATAGCGCGCGCTCAGGGTCAAGGTACCCTTAAAATGTTTGCACACAATGGAGCACTGTTGGTGGAAATAGCGATAGAACAAAGTGGTAGACGACACATTTCGTCGGTGTCCGAGAGTGTCCATTGACTAATTGATATTATCATAACCTATGAGTTTTATTGCAGATATTGAATCCTATCTGGTAGGTGCAGACACGAAATGTGTGCATTTTACTCTAATTTTGGGCGGATAAATGCTTTATACATATATTGAGGCCAGCTCAGAGGGGTAAAAGTATTTCTTACACCGTTTGTGATGAAATCTAGGCGGCATCGAATATGTGGTCATTTAAACGTAAGTTGTCATTGACACACATACCGAGAACGGAAAGATTCTCGGCTTCGAGGATGGCAAGGGCCATTCATGGATAATGGCTGGGTATTAAAGTTTCGTTTTAATGACAGCAGACAACATTGTCTTTTGGAGACATTAAATTTCACTCTGTTGATGGTTATGCTGTTAATATCGCAATTTAATGAGCTTAGCATACGCTGATGTTCTGGTTCTACAGTCCAAGAGCAGGGACGTGAGTTCAGGAATGAATTTGAAAAGCAGAGAGTACTGTTGTCAGCAAAGGAATATATCGGATTAGAAGTGGCAGACAAGAGATCATGGATAAAAATCAAAAAGAGTGTCGGAGACAATACGGAGCCCTGGGCACACCAGCATTTGTTTTGTGAATATCAGATTTGAAACCATCCAAGACAACTTGAATTAAACGTTCCGAAAGATAGTTTCTAATCCATTGAAGAACAGAGTTGTCAATCCAAAATGCATGCATTTTCGACAAAAGAGCCTGATCCCAACCTCTCTCAAATGTCTTAGAACGTCTATTAACGTCGAAAGTTTCTTTATCCATAAACTCCGAATCTCGTTCTATATCAACTTGGGTCCCATAAAGTTGCAATTACTGCCATGACATTTGCCGATTGATAATTTCTTGGATTCGTTATAGTTTGTCGTGTCGCCTTTGTCTTTATACAGTAGACTCTCGTTTAGCCCTTATCATTTTATTTAATGACATCGGGAGACGTTTAAATTGGAAAATATTACTGCTTTTTTTATTTGGTTTTACTGAGACTTACTTTTTCTCTTTCATGCAGAGTGACCGAAGAAGTTACTTCTGTTTTCTAAACGTTTTTCCTCATCTTATATGTACATATGTATACTATATTGCGATGATTAAATCTCGGTAAAGATTTTCTTCGTTGAATATCGAACTTAAAAATATCAGTCCATTTGTTTGCAATAGGTGCATATTTCGCGCGTGTTTTTACTGCAGGCCTTTTCCCCCCATTTTTTTGTTTTTGCATCGTTCGTTTTCTAATTCAAGACCCAAATTATCCTGTTTTAATTCAAGTAAAATTCTAGTATTGTAGTATATAGGAACTCCGTTCTTAGTTTATTTCGTTGCGGAGACCCTCAAGTACTTCTCCTCGCTATTCCATTCAAATGCAGTATTAAAATACAATAAAATTGAATATGATATTTCCACATTTAGCTGCCTTTTACTACTATCAGGAGAAAGCTCTGCGGCAATATTCTCTTGTGCGTCGCCTCACAATTCGTAATTGTGATAATTATCTACTGTTTAACCTAATTCCTTTTAATTTATTTTGATTATAACTTTCATAGTTAATGTAAAAATAGTAAAATAAGCTAGTAAGTTTTGAAAAAAACGTTAAAAAAAGAGAACAATGTGTGCTCTATCTTTTCAGGTAACCAATGCCTCTAGTTCATCGTCACGTGTTCTAGTACCAGGCGACGACATATATCAAAATGAAAACATCACTAAAGGAAAATTATCTAAACGTTTGGTAACTAGCGTTAATGTCCAGCAGTCAAAACAAAAGCGGAAAAGGCTAACTTCAGAGTTAGTATCAGATCGTTCGCTTAATTCCATTGATGAAAATATATTGGAAAACGAACTTAATGACATATTGGATCCAACGGGAATACCTGATGATATAATAGATTCAGTATCGGATGACAGCAGTTTAAATGAAGCATCGATAAGCATCATCCTTAACGAACTAGCTAATGGAACACTTGCTTATGTATCCAGTGTGGACCCAAAGAGTCCCGATAAAATTATTAATGAAATATATGTTCTAGACAAAGAAAGCGGACAGTTGAGCGACAAACCTTTAGATTTACCTGAAGAAATTATAGATGCAATTCGATCAGTCATGATAAGTTAATCCTAGAAAGCCTAATCGCGTCTGCATTAACAAATGATTTTTTGTTGTTATTAAGTTTATGATCGACATATAAAATGAAATAAATTTATTATCAAAAGCAAAATTATACAAATATAAAAAAAAAAATTTTTAAATAATATTTTTTGCGCAGATTACCTTTTATTTATAAATAGGTTATAAGAATCTTAAATAATAAAAAATATAATAATAATAAACGAAATAACATACTATTATAACATACATTGATGAAAAGTATGGTATTTGTCTTCCCAATTTAACTTCGATTATGCCGATTACCATCACCTCTTCGCACTACATCCTTGTACTCATCCATTGCACGCTGACGTTCTAAATATGCAGGATCATCATTTTCAGCAAGGGATTCATTAGTTTCATTTTCTTCCTCTTCCTTGTCATTGGAGTTGATCATACGATCAACCATTTGTTTGTTCATTTCTGCGACTTGATCCTCGTTTGGAAAAATGCCCTCATGAACCCGCTGATGATAGAACTCACCAACAGTCATTACTGGCAAGCTCGGATATCCCATCCCAAAAACAGCCTTTTGTGTATTATCGCGGGTAATAATAAATGGTTTCATCGGCGGTCTGGGCTGTGCTTGAAATTTATTTGGCCTTGTTGGGCCAGAGGAAGATGACTTTGTTCCTCTGATTACAACCATCTGTTTCTCAAGTTGTAAACTATCCAACTCTTCGCGAGATTCGATAATGTTTCTTTCTAGAAGTTTTAGAAAGAAATCCCTCCTTATTTCTTCATCTACTGTTTCATTATGAACGGCTTCGCGCATAAGATTAATGGATTCATCGAGTTCCTTTTTTTTGCGAAATTGTGCAATTTTATCATTTCTTGAGTGTGCTGCGCGCATTAAACTTGCCAGCTCATTTTCTGGGACATTACTGTTTTTAATTTCTGTGCTGCTATTTACTTTCGGTGCGTCTGTTAGTCCATAGTCAGCACAGCGCTGTATAAAGTCACTGTGTTAAAAAAATATATATATATATTATGCTTCTAAATGTACATGCATACTTTTAATTGAATAGCTAAATTTTAACTCACTTGTAATATACTTCTGCCAATTGAAGAACTCGCATTCGATCTTTGTCGCTTAATTTAATACATAATTTAGCCAGAAAAAATGGCAAGAGGAGATATTGGACATGTTCTGTTGGCATTTCGTCAATAAGCTCATTCGGGCTAAACATTTCTAATTCATTAACCATTTTGGTGCTTTTCTCAAATAGTTCCATAGAATCTCTTACTTTTTTCTGTAAAACTTAACTTTGAACAGAATTTATTATTGGACATGGAAAACTTACCTGAAATTCAACACTAGAGAAAGATAAATGTGTCTTTTCCAATTCTTCATATAATTTCCATCCATCTAGAAATGTATGCCGTAAATTTTTATCCTCGGTAAAATCAGTCCCAGCCATTGCCATTATTTTTATCCTACGTCAGTAATTCACATATAACATTTGCCAAACACAAAACCCATGCATTTGCATTTACAGAAACGTCACATTTTATTCTTCAATTTTCTTAAACGTCATTTTTCAAGTCACTCCAAATTAATTTAAAAAATGGGTGAAGCTAGTGCAGTAATTATATTACATTGTATGTTTTTTAATTATATGTATTGTACTAAAATGTACGTATATACCTACGTTTTCAAGGTGATGTTTTTAGACAATTCACAAATTAAAACAACGATTAATAGAAAATAGGAATCTTTTTTTGTTCTCGAAAGATGTCAGGGGAGTATAATTTTGAGGATACTAATATTTATGATATGCAAGTCAGTTCCAAACTGAAATTTAAAATGTGGATTATAAGTAGAGATAAAGTAGTTTAAGTAAAAGATAAGAAAAGTAGAAGTAGTTCAGATAAGGGATTGAATTGTAAATTGCACTGTATTAAATAAGGCGATTGTCTTGAATGAAATAAAGCTCTATCATTTGTACGAGTATCCACACAAACGTTTTACAGGGGTAGAACTTATCCTGTGTAATGAAAAAAAAAGTGTTTTTGTGATTGGGATAAAGTTGTGATGGGTCGAAAACTATTTCAGTTGACTCAAATCCGAGTTGAACAAGAGAAACCCCAGCATCAGTGAAGGAAGAAGCGATTTGATTCTCGGATCTCAGTACGCGTTGAAAAACGAGGGACATGATCTATACATGTTACATTCTCCTTTGACGTACTACCGACGTCTCAGCGATGTCACCAAAAAGAACAGCTGCCCACTTCCGAGAATCGATGACACTTTGGATACGCTTTCTTGAGCGAAATGGTTTTCAACTCTTGACTTGAAGAGCGGTTACTGGCAGGTAGAGATTAATAGTAAGGATCGTGAGAAAACCACCTTCACTACAGTAAGCGGTATTTGGCAGTTTACGATGATGCGATTTGGACTGTGCAACCCTCCGGCCATCTTCGAGCGACTAATAGAACGAACATTGGAAGGGTTCACCTGGAAAACCTGTCTAGTGTATCTGGACGACGTTATCGTCATAGGTAAGATGTTCGAAGAGCATCGAGAAAACCTAAAAGAAGTGCTTGAGAGGCTGCGAAGAGCTCATTTGAAGCTGAACCCAGAAAAGCGTGCGATGTACTGTTCAGAAGTACAATATCTAGGCGTTATATCCGCAAAAGGAGTAAGGACGGATTCTAACAAAATCGAAGCGGTGAAAAGTTGGCCTGCTTCCAATGATAAAGAAGAAAATGGAAGAAAAGACAGGTACCGATGTACATTGTTTTTAAATGTTTGTAAATTATAGCGACCAGGAAACACAGAGATCGGCAGGGCATTCCATAAGCGAGTTGTACGGCTTAGGAAAGAATCACGACATTTTAGAGTACGTCCGAAAATGGGCTCGAGGGTATACTGATGAACATTCATAGCGAGACGGGTGTTACGGTTGAAAGTTTGAATGGGCGGAATGTTACTGGCGATTTCAATAGAGCACTGGTGGTGGAAATAGCGATAAAACAAAGTGAGACAGGAGACATTACGTCGGTGTTCGAGGGTGTCACTTGATTGACAGATATTAGTATCACCTATCTAGCAGGTGCAGAGATGTTTTAGGAGCACCTGACCAGATGTGGGCATTGTGCTCCAGTTTTGGGAGGATGAATGCCTTATATATTGTGGCCAGATCAGAGGGGGTAAAATATTTCTTACATCGCTTGAGAAAACCTAGACATTTCGCAGCATTTTTGGCGACATCGAATATGTGGTCATTCCAACATAAGTTGTCACTGAACGTACCGAGAATGGAAAGTTTATCGGTTTCATAGATGCAAGTGCCATTCATGGATAATGGCTGGGTATTTGAATTTAGCTTTAATGACAGCAGACAGCATTGAGTTTTGGGAGCATTAAATTCCTCTCGGTTGATAGTTCCCCAACTGGTTATGCTGTTAATATCGGAATTTAGTGAGCTTAGCATACGCTGCCGTTCCCGTTCTACAGCCGAAGAGCAGGGACGTGAGTCCGGGAACGAATATGAGAAGCAGAGAGTACTGTCATCAGCAAAGGAATAAATTGGATTAGAAGTAGCAGACAACAGATCATTAATGCAAATTAAAAAGAGTGTCGGAGACAGAACGGAGCCCTGGGGCACACCAGCATTTATTTTGTGAATATCAGACTTGAAACCGTTCAAGTTGTCTTGAATTGAACGTTCCGAAAGGTAATTTCTAATCTATTGAAGAAGATAGTCATCTATCCCAAAAGCACGCATTTTCGACAAAAGAGCCTGATGCCAAACTCTGTCAAATGCTTTAGAAATATCAAGTGCAACTATCTTGCTTTCGCCAGATTGATGTTGGTTACACTTTTCGGTGAGACATGCCATCAAATCACCAGTAGGCCTGTTGCTACGAAAATCTTACTGCCGGTCGTTAAGAAGTTTTCGCGTTTCGAGATATTTCATTAGCTGACGGTTTATCAGCGTTTCCATGACCTTGGAAGGAAGGGACGTAAGTGCAATGGGTCTGTAGGTTGATAGGGAAGAAGATTCGCCTGTTTTAGGGACGGGCAGGACAAATGCTGTTTTCCATCTGCTCAGAAAGCTGAAAAGTTTACGCAGTGATTTTGCCAGCGTGGAAGAACACCTATTCAGAAGAAGGGAGATATACCATCTGGGCCAGCGGATTTATGTATATTAAGATCTTTAAGTACTCTTGCTACTACATGAGTGCGAAAGTGGATTCGTCCCATTGAAGATTCGACGTACTCAAGTGTAGGCGGGGACAAAGCACAATCTGGGAGTGTTGAGCTAGCCGCAAAGTGTGCAACAAGCAGATTGGCCTTGTCCAAAGAGCTGACAGCTAGAATGTCGTTGCAAATGAGCGTTGGGATGGAGGATGAGGCAGAATTTCTAATATTTTTGACGAAAGGCAGACGAGATGGTAAAGTCAAGTATCTCGTCTCTTACCGAATTGATGAAATAGGTACTCCGATTATATTACATAGAAGCAGATTTTTGTTAAAAATATAATTTAAAAGTAACCCACCCCTTCCGTTGTTGTCGCTACCCCAGAACAAGACGAATCGCATTTATGTCTTCGGGGAAATAATCTGAAACACACGCGAGCTCTTCCAATTCATTCTCCTGAAGTAGTTCGAGGACGCTGCTACTAGACCTCTATTGATAAGCCCTGGAATGAGACAATATTTAATTTCGGAACTGATTAGCACAGCAGCCTTTGGTCCAAAATCGCCTCGGACAAATTCTAATAAACTTGAATTTTAGGTACTTGTCATTAAATATATATACATATATTATATATTTTAGTAGTATTTATTTTCTTATAGGTTTAAGATACAATCATTGAATTCACTAAATATAAATATAAAAATTCAAGTTGTAAATAAAAACAAAAAGAAAGAAGAATTTTAAACTACAACATTACCAAAATCATGAAAATAAAGTAATTCAGAAAAAATAAAGAAGAATGCTAACGAGAAGGGGAAACAAGAACAAAATATTAGAGATACAAAATTCTAACATATCATAATCAAGGCTGAATAGCGTTAAAGTTTTAAAAAGGTTCCAGATATTGTTATTGTCCTGATGGACTGCGGGAGTTCATTAAATAACTGATAAGACAAAACAGAAAAAAAATTACGGTAAGCAGTGGCACGGCAATTGGGTACTGATGAGACGTTAAAAAGATTACCATTTTAAATTTTTATTTTAAATTGCGGTTTATTTTTGTAGTTTTGTATTTTTATAATTGCTCTTTACAACAACGCTCTGTATAAGAAACGTGCAATTTGCATTTCATACTTTAGTTAACAGTTTTATCGCAAATCATTCCTTCAAAGGAAAAAAATCCAAAACAAAATAATACTTTCAATAGCAATGAAGTCTAAATTATGCGTCTCTTATAAATAAATAAGTATGATGATAATATGATATACAGGCTGTCCCAAAAATCAACGTCAAGCCGGAAACGGGTGATAGGTCATCACAAAATAGGTTATCACAAAATTATAAAAAAAAATCTAAGTCATGTACTTTTAAAATTATTGACATTCAAAAAAAATCGAGAAATCTGACACCCTTTGACGATCTTTCAAGTACTGTGACCGCAAATCTTTACTTTTCTTCGATTTTTTTGTTGTCATGTAACCCTGAGAAACATAACTATATCGGTTTTAACTAAAATATTGCTTTTTTGTCCATCCATGTATCTGAAAATCATTAATCACTTAATTTGAAATGACTGTACTGACGAAAAAATATACTGTGCCGTTCTGGCAAGTAACTTTAAAAGATGGCGTATTTAGTCTGGATTCCAAAATGGTACGACGCTTGCTAGACTAACGCTTAATTGAGGACAAAAAAAATATTTGGTTAAAGAAACCCGATTCATAGTTAATTCTTTTTAATAAGTTAAAATGAGTACCAAGTGTGAGCGAGACACACAGTGACGCTGTGATTAAGACGGGTAAACACGCTGTTCAGGCCAAACAAAACAATGCATATTTCACAACACACCGCATAGAGGAACGAACGAACCTAACACCTCGTCAGCCTATTTCGTTGCGTCATATCATTAAGTGTATATTATGATCACTTGTTTATTTAGGTCATTAATGATATTTCTAGATGTAAGCAATATTGTTATTAGTTGTACGATTTATAGATGTAAACAATATTGTTATTAGCTGCAATGAATAAAAGAGGCATTCGCCCAATAAATAAATGTTCAGTTTAATTCAGTTCAATAATGATCAACAACCAAGAGTTTTTAATCCGCCACAATATATTCAGCAAGTGAACAGGTTCAAGTGCTTGTCTCACAATTCAACAAGATATTTGGTTTATGTGCCTGATATCAAACGGAAGATATTCCGTTCAACGTTTTGGTGACCAAGCCGTGATTGCCTCCCCTCACCAGTGGTAAGGGGCAATTCACCTCTATTAATTCACATCAATTATGACCATCAGGTCATAATCATCATCTCGGTTGCTGCATTCAGCTAAGGGTCAATTAGCGTTACCAGGGCTATAACACTGGTAGTTGTCTCAACTATCGCTTATAAAAACCTCTCTACACAATTTAAACATGGAACAAATGACGGCGACTCAAAGATCACTTGGAGAAGAAGTCCAGCAAATCATCAGAAATTTCACGAAGGATTCTACAAGTCGAAAAACTACGGAGGAGTATTTTACCTCCAGAATCAACCGATTAGACACCATATGGGAGGAATTTGAAACCACCGACAATACAATCCGATCTCTTACGGCAGTCCCTCTAGACGACAAATACTTCTTGTCAGACTACTACACGAAGATCAACTTGCTATACAGCAAGTATAGGCAGATCTTGAGTGATTCGTTGGGCGAGATCAAGGCAAGCAATGCTAAAACGCTTATTACTGGACTAAACCCGACGACAGAAAACGTCGTTCCAATTATGACAGAAAGGTCGTCAACAAGTCAAGACGACAAACAATTGGTGTCAACAATCAAGCTACCAGAGGACCAGCATCAACGGGCCATGGATCAGCTTGAATTACTATTCAGAAGACAAAGAGTCATGATGTCTTCATTGGAACGAATCATCAACGGAACGGCCAAAGACGAAGCACCAGCGCAATGTCTATTAGCCATGAACAAGTTATGGACCCAAATAGAAGGCATCCATTTCTCCATTTAGGAAACTTGCAAAGGATATGATATGCAGTCGTACACTGATCTGGTGACCAGGGTCCTTCGCAATCGAGCCACTTTGGGAAAGACATCAGGTCAAGTCCATTTCCCCGAAATAAAGAAATCGGCAGGCGAGCACACAGCAATTCAGCTTCCAAAAATTACCATACCGAGATTTGATGGCAATCATCTGAAATGGCAAACATTTTCAGACATATTTAAGAAAATGGTTCATGACCAGCAAATGCCACTCATTCAAAAAATGTGGTTCTTAAAAACAAACGTTTCCGGCGATGCAGAACGTTTGTTGCGGCATCTCGAGCTAACCGATTATAACTACAACATAGCTTGGAATATTTTACAAAACCGTTTTAACAATAAACGAGCCTTAACTTCAGCACTGCTACAGCGAATTCTCAGTCTGCCGAACCTCATATCCGAAATGAAGGCAATCAGAGAGTTTCATGACGCCATTTATGAATGCCTAGAATCACTCAAAACTCTGGGAGTAAACACGAAAAACTGGGATCCGCTACTTATCCACATACTCATAAAGAAACTCGATCGACAAAGCCACTTGCTTTATGGGCAATCACTGCAAAGGCCTCGAGAACTACAACAAGTTCTTAAAATTCTTAAAGAATCGATTCGAGGCATTGGAAGCCGTGGGAGGAAAAGGTGCAGTCTCAGATTCGTTGGGCATACAAAATCAAGGCCACAAGGGCAAGGTGGTGACATCCGTGGCAACATCAAATCGCGAAGGCTGTAAGGTGTGCAGCATTAAGGGTCATCCACTTTATTATTACGAGAAGTTTTTAAAAATACCCGCTGCGGAAAGGTTAAAGTGGACCCAAAAACGAAATCTATGCGTTAATTGTTTTAAGGCAGACCACACCGCAAAGGCATGTTCAGCAAGATGTTGTACTAAGTTCACAGGAAAGCACAATAGCCTGCTACATTTGGGAAAACCAAACGCAATGACCCAAGACCACAGGACTGCAGACGATCCAAGGAAGTCATCAAATGAAGTTCTCCTTCCATCAACTGTAGCTAATCAAGTCCTTCCATGAACTGTAGCTACCATTAATCAAATCAACAAGAAGAAGGGATACATACTTCTAGCCACAGCCAAGGTTCTCATTGTGGCAAATAACGGAAGAATATGTGAAGCTCGAGCAATTCCGGACACTGGGTCGCAGATAAATTTAGTAATTGAGACGCTCATGAGACGACTAGCCCTCTCACCAACCTCATCAGCACTGTGCATTGAGGGCATAGGGAGGGGGACACGAAATGCAAAATAGCTAATCAACCTTGTACTACAATCAAAAGTTGGAAGGTTCCCCTGTAGGATGGAGGCATTCATACTCCCTGAAATCGTAGCACCTCAGCCTGCACACATTCTAGATACTTCAACCTGGGTTATACCTGAGGATATCACCTTAGTGGATACCAACTTCTACCGACCACACAAGATAGATGCTCTACTCGGAGCAGAATTCTACGAAGATTTTAATCGACCAGAACAGATACGGATTGGGAAAAAATTGTCTATTCTTCAAAATATAGTGTTTGGTTGGGTAACAACTGGAAAAATTGAAGATCAAAATTATAGCTCGGCAACCTGTGGTATACTAAGCGAGGAAGAAACAACAGATGAGCTCATCGAACGATTTTGGGTGGTTGAGGATTACGACAATGCACCAAGGCAAATGACATCAACAGAGAGATATTGCGAAAACCATTTCATTCAAACCGTATCAAAAACCAATAGCGGCCGCTTTATCGTCAGATTACCATTTCGAGAAAATGGCTCAGCCTTAGGAGACTCCAAAAAAACTGCTATGAATCGTTTTCTGGCATTAGAGAGGCGTCTTAGAAGAGACCCTAAGCTGAGAGAAGATTATGTAAAGTTTGTAGACGAATATGAAGCTCTTGGACACATGGAAGAAATCAACCCTAACACGATTCAACGACCCCACTTCTTTATCCCGCATCATTGTGTATTAAAACCAGATAATAATACAACAAAACTACGGGTTGTTTTTGATGCATCCCCAAAGACGTCATCCGGTTTATCACTCAACGATATCCTTCACACCGGGCCTTCAGTTCAAAGTAAACTATTTTCAATACTACTTCGATTTCGCCGGCACAGATATGCTTTCACAGCCGATATTGAGAAGATGTATAGGCAGATCATGATCCATGAAGAAGATCGAAGATCAAATTGATCATTTGGAGAAGACAAGCCACAGAGGAATAACCGAAGTAGTTAGGGGATGTGTGAAATGCCTGATATCAGAGTCCAAAGCCGGAAAGAGGGAAGGGCTGCTGACACCGATCGATAAGGAAGATAAGCCGCTAGGGACATATCACACTAACCACCTCGGACCGATGGAACAGACGCATAAGGCGTACAATTACATTTTGGTCGTAGTAGACGGATTTTCTAAATTCGTGTGGTTTTATCCCACGAAGAGTACGGGAGCTGCCGAAGTCGTGGATCGCTTGGAAAGGCAGTCAAGTCATCACAGACAGGGGGGCGGCGTTCACCTCAACTGCGTTCGAGACCTATTGCAGAGACGAAAACATCTAACACCTTATGATCGCGACAGGTATACCGCGAGGAAATGGACAGGTAGAGAGGATTCATAGAATCATTTTGCCGATGCTGACAAGGGCCTGTCTAGGAAGCCCGGTGAATTGGTACAAGCATGTGGACTGGGTACAGCGAACATTGAATAATTCACCTTCAAGGAGTACAAAGTTCAGTCCGTTCCAAATATTGACTAGATTGGAAATGCGAACGTCCGAATACCCAGAAATACGCGAGTGGTTAGCTGAAGCAGAAGTTCAGGACCTACACGCAGGATGAGATACCATAAGGAAGGAAGTGTGTCAAAATATCGCGGCCGTACAAATGAAGAACAGGAGAACTTTCTATAGTACCCGAAAGCCCGAGAGAGAGTATAAGCCCAATGCACTAGTCGCCATTCAGCACACGCAGTTCATAACCAGAGCTAAGCTCAAAAAAAAGTTCATGGGCCCATTCAATGTCGTGAGGAAATGAGAACATGGGAGGTATGACGTAGTAAAAGTTGGCGAACACGAGGGCCCGAATAGAACAACGACAGTCGCTGAAAACATGAAGCCCTGGAATCCTTCATTCGGGGCGAATGATCCGTCAGAATAGCCGATTATAAAAATCAAGCGATTGATACCTAAATCAGGAGCTAAAGAACATTTATGAGTGGTCCTTGGAAAATGAACAAAACAAAAAAACAAATGCTTTGATATTAAATTTTCGCTTTTTGCTCTTGCCACTTGTCACTCACTAATGCAAAGTCGTTTACCTCCTATGAAAAAACACTACGTGAACGAAAGAAATAAATAAAAAAAACAATTCGGACTGCGATTTGCAATGCATCACACGTTGACGTTGCCCAGTATAACCGGTTTGCTTGGGTTTACTATATGTACGTGTGCTTGTTACTTTGTAGCTTGTTATGCAATGTAGATTAAATGGGAGTAGGAGTATAATTTTTAAGATCATGAGATCGATGTTCCATGATGGTGGAGCACCGCTGGAAACAGCTGGCGAAAGATCGCGCCAGGTGGAAAGGCTTGTTGGTTGAGGTCCTGGTCCACCCCGGACTGTAGCGCCACCTAAGTAAGTAAGTACATAACACATGGGCTGGAAAGTCCGTGCCGTTTTATAGTAAAACACAAAATTTTTGCAAAATTCAACTTTATTTATCAATATAGTTGCCTTCGAGGGCGATACACTGATTGAAACGATTTTTCAATCTTTCGATACCAATTTTGTAGTGCGATTTCGGTTTAGCCTCAAAATAGGCCTCTATTTCGGTCTTAAATCTTTTTCCGGCGAGCATTCTTTTGAGGTCTGCGAACAGGAAATAGTCGCTGGGGGCCAAATCTGGAGAATACGGTGGGTGGGGAAGCAATTCGTAGCCGAATTCATTCAATTTTGCCATCGTTTTCATCGACTTGTGACACGGTGCATTGTCTTGATGAAACAGCACTTTCCTCTTCTTCAAATGCGCTGTTTTTCTGCGATTTCGTCCTTCAAACGCTCCAACAACGCAGTGTAATAGTCGCTGTTGATAGTCTGCCCCTTTTGGAGATAGTCTATGAAAATTATTCCATGTGCATCCCAAAATACGGATGCCATAACCTTGCCAGCTGACTGTTGAGTTTTTGGTCGTTTTGGACGAGGTTCATCGCCTGCTCGCCACTCAGCTGACTGCCGTCTTGACTTTGGTGTGAAGTGATGGAGCCAAGTTTCATCCATTGTTACATACCGACGCAAAAATTCGGCTTTATTGTGGTTAAACAGCTTTAAACACTCCTCTGAATCATCAACACGTTGTTGTTTTTGGTCGACTGTGAGCAAACGCGGCACCCACTTTGAACAGAGCTTTCGCATGTCCGAATATTCATGTATGATATATCCAACACGCTCTTTTGATATCTTCAGAGCCTTAGCTATCTCGATCAACTTCACTTTACGGTCATTCGTAATCATTTTGTGGACTTTTTTGATGTTTTCATCTGAAACAGCCTCTTTTGGACGTCCACTGCGTGCATCCTCTTCGGTGCTTGTATGACCACTTTTAAATTTTTCAATCCACTTGCGAATGGTTCGTTCGCAAGGCGCAGAGTCCGGGTAACACTTATCAAGCCATTTCTTTGCATCGGCTGCATTTTTTCCCATCAAAAAGCCATGATAAATCAACACACGAAATTGCTTTGAATCCATTTTTTTCACAATAACAAAAGTTGCTTCACTCACAACGCTATATCTCGAGAACTAATCGTCCGACAGCTGTCAAATTTATACACGTATCTTTTGAAGGTTGGTACTAACTGAAAATGGTATGGATTTAATTCAAGTGGTGCAATCTCTTAGAAACGGACTTTTCAGCCCATGTGTTATATTGGAAATATTTTTCCGACAGCCATGAATGAACCATATTTTAACTAGCAAAATCAATTCCTTGGAGTAGGGACTTTGGATCCAATTTGTTAAACCAGACTGAAGTACCACCGATTGCGTAGGCTTATTCTGGTGGTAATCTTCAACATGGTGTCGTTTGTGGAATTTGCATTAACGTAGAGGAAGAGGAACTCCTCTAAAGAAATCAGTGTTGACAGTGATAAATTGTACGATTTGGTAGACGACGGGGTTATCTTTGCTCGACAAAATGTACTTTATAATGGCGGCAGATTTGGGCCACCCTGAAGTGTCTATATCAATGACGTGTCCCAACAGCTGGGCAGATCTTTATTGTGGTTATACCTGTCTGCGGTTACATAATACGAGTATTTTAATATGCGATTGAAAAAACCATATTATGAGAGCGTATCTATTTGCCGGAATCCGGTGGAGGTTTGGAAAAATTCTGAGGTTTTGTTTCCAAGCTGTAAGGCGCATCGCAAATTTTCTAGTATGATGCGACACAACCGGGTAAGTTTTCTTGCGACCCCGAATTAGGCCATCGCATTATAAAGCCTAGTACAATGGATGCTGTCATAGGCATACATGGTAGGTATTGACTTGGAACTGGCTAGTTCTTTCCAAGATTTTCCAGGCCAGAAGTCACACTGCTTTCGGTAAATTTTTGTAGACCGAAGAGGTTTTATACGTTCACACAGTACACTGAGTAGAATCATATAGCCGGCATTAGGTAAACATATCCCTCAGCAGCGGGCGTTATCCATAGTCATCCTGCACAGACGGACGAGTTTGGCAGGGATGTCAAGATTAGACATCGCTCTATATAGCTCGTCTCTATATATGCTGTCATAGGCAGCCTTAAAATCGATTAAAGGTTGTGGGTATCTATTTCGGCTTCTTGAGTACTTTCCAGGATCTGCCGGAGTGTAAAGATTTGGTCGATTGTGGACTTTCCTGGCGTGAAACCGCACTGATAGGGTCCAATCAGGTTGTTTACGATGGGTTCAATCAAATCAATCCCAGATGTTTTTATCAGTGGTTTTATCAAATGAGTGCGAACTTGGCCCCGTGCGACTTTTTTTTTATTCCCCAAACTCAAAACTTACCTTAAGAGTAAGGCTTCGTCACGGTAGAAAATGTAAAAAAAGCTACGACCAAGGCTTTGAAGGCGATGTTAGAAATTGGCTTCCAGCATTGCTACGAAGAGTTGCAGCATCATTTGGATCGCTGTGTACGTTCTCAAGGGACCCACTTTGAAGGTGACAACTTGTAATTCATTGAATCGATTTTCTTTTGAATGTTTTGCTTTTTACGCGCTTGTAGCCTTTTCTTGTCTTCTTTTAAACGACGAACTTTCTTTAATATATTTGGTTTCTATTTTCGATTTCCTTTAATAGTTATTCTCAAGACATTGTCCAGTTTCTTGAGCTTTTCAATTCTTCTAATGTAAAAAGATTGCCTTTTTACATGAACCTCACAATTGGCGCAAGCAAATTCAATGGATCATTAAATTTTGTCCTTGGTAAATTTTTAGAAGCCAGGTTTAGTTCTCCTATTGTAACTTCATTCGAACTCAGTTTTAAATCTTCGTAATTCTTATACGTAATCTTAGCTTTGACTGGATCAAAGCAAACAGAACCGTTTTCAGAGTTCGAAACACTCTCACTTCGTTTTAAAAAGAGAGAGGGGTAAGCGTTTGTTTTTAAATAGTTTTTTCCCAAAATGTTTGCTACAAATATAAGGTTTTTTAAGGCATTTTATATGTTGACGGGACTCCTCTGTCAAAGCTAACCATTCATCATATTTAACAGTGCCTTTTTTAGGGAAACGAAATAATTTCCTATCCGAAAACTCATTTTCGGTTGCAGAGCAATATGCTATTGCGCACTTTGTTCTCCTCCAGGATATTTTTCTGTGTAGATTGTTATTCAAATATATGGTAGATGTGTTTACTTACTTTTCAGCTTTTAGAAAGTAGTAGTTTGTGATTAACCTAAAAATTGTATTAGTTAAAATAGGAGCAAAACAACTCAAATTGTATCTGTTAGATATTTCGATAACTCAAGGTATTGTGTTATCACCTTTCATTTACATATTTTCAAACCACTTCCTTGCCTATTTTGAGTATGGCATTTGGAGATTTTTTGGACAAAGAATGGGACGAAAAAACATCAACAACCAACATCACAGTAATCAGTGACCTTGGAAGATAGATACTCGTAGTTTCAATTTTTGGAAGTGTTGTCAAAAGGCTTTAAACATAGAAGCCTCCGAAAAAGCGTCAAAAAACATGCAACCGCATGAACTTCATTCTATATCATCAAACCACAACACGAGCCGCTATGTGAAAAAGCCGACCCACGATTCTAAACAACAATGGAATCAAGAAAGTCAAGCATCTAACCCTAAATGGAGGAAGCCGTCAACGAATAATGTTCAAAGTCAAGTAAAAGATAAAAAACGATGCCACAGATGTGGTCGTGATCATCAAGAGACGAATTGTCCAGCCAAGCAGTGAGAGTGTGGGAGAATGGGTCATACGTCAGTCGTCTGCCAAAGCAACAAGGCAATAAAAATCATACACAGCGTCAAAGAAGAGCAGCAGAAGCAGTCAGTGTTTAGCGTAGTTAAAATAAATGGAGTCAACATCGAGATGGAGGTGGATACCGGGGCTACAGAGTCGGTTATGAGTGAAGGGGAGTTCAGAAGAAAATTTGTTAATTCTAATTTAGAGAAATCTCACAGTAAGCTCTGTACAGTTACAGGTAGTCTAATAAAAGGAATCGGTACGGTGAAGGTTCGGGTGCCGTTTGGAGGAAGAGAGCATAATTATCGAAGGCGATAAACCCTCAAAGTGCATTATGGGTCGTTCTTGGATTGATATTTTGTACCCAGATTGGAGAAACGTTTTTAGTTTACCAAGTATGTTGTAGCAAAAATTTATTTAACGAGATAGAGCAATTTTTCCCAGGTATAACAAGTACTACATTAAGTAAACCTATTGTCGGGTACGAAGCTGAATCGTGCTTAAAGAGGATCAAACACCGATTTTTCACTCTGCGTATAGTGTGCCGTACAGGTTAAGAGACATTGTAGATAAGGAACTGGAGAGGTTGGTGGATGAAGGGATTCTAGTGGTAGTTAAGCAAAGTCGTTGGGCCAGTCCAATTGTGATTGTTCCCACAGCGAATGGTAGCGTTCGCATTTGTGTCGATTGTCGAGTTACCATTAACAGATGTATTGAGACGGTTCACTACATTTTTCCCAAAATTGAAGATTGTCGTGCTAAGTTGTTTGAGCTACTCAGTCGTTTAAGTCGCCATAATGTAAGAATAAATTTAGAAAAGGCAAAGTTTTTACAAAACTGCGTTAAATTCCTAGGTCATTCAATTTCACAAAAAGGAGTTTGTCCTAATGAATAAAAAGTGAAAGCTATAGTGGAAGCTCCGGCTCCTAAAAATGTTGCCGAGTTGCAGTCTTACCTCGGACTTCTTAATTACTATGGTAGGTTTTTGCCAAATTTAGCAACTACTTTGGCGCCGTTGTATAGTTTACTTAAGAAAAATTCTGTTTTCGTTTGGTCAAGTTTTTGCTCAGAAGCTTTCAAGCAAAGCAAAGATCTCTTGCTTAATAATACTTAATATTCTCGATTTGTATGATCCCAACAAGCCAATTATAGTCGCTACGGATGCCAGTCCCTATGGTGTGGGTGCAGTCTTGTCGCACGAGATTGAAGGTGTTGAAAAACCAGTGCTTTTCGCATCGAGTAGTTTGAGTCAAACAGAGCGTAATTATTCTCAATTGCACAGAGAAGCTCTTGCTATCATCTTTGCATTGAAAAAATTCCATAACAACATTTATGGCCAAGAGTTTGCACTTTATACCGACCATCAAGCTTTAAAGGAAATTTTCAATCCTAAGAAAGGCACAGCTTCAGTAGCAGCAGCTCGTCTTCAAAGGTGGTCGATATTACTTTCCATGTATAAATATAAAATTTCATACCGTCATAGCTCTCAAATGGGCCACGCAGACGCCCTTTCGCGTCTTCCGCTGCCTGAAAGTTCAGATGTTGAGGAGGATCCTATTAATTTTTTTCAGTCTGAAGAGCCATTCATATATTTCAAAACAGTTTTTGAACATTACAAACATTGCACAATATTGCAGTCGGTTCTTGAGTCGTTACTGAGAGCATGGTCGAGTCCTATGAGGGAAGAAGTAATGCCTTATTATCACAAGAGGAATAGTTTATCTGCGGATAATGGTTGTGTTTTTTATGCCAACCGTATAATTCCCAAATGTCTTCGGGATAGAGTTTTGGGCATCCTTTACGATAACCATGCTGGTATTGTTAGTATTAAAAGATTAGCCAGATCATATGTTTGGTGGCCTTTATGTGATAAGGATATTGAAAACAAGGTAAAAGGTTGCGAAGTTTGTGATCAAACCCAGAATGTCAAAAAAGAAGTTGTGACAACAAGTTGGTCGGAAACTTCATATCCTTTTCAAAGAGTTCACGTCGATTTTTTTTATTTTAAAGGGAAAACGTTTTTAATTTTAGTAGATTCCTACAGTAAATTTTGTGAAATTAAAATTATGAATTCAACTAAGGTGGATTCTTTAATAAGAGTTTTTAATGAAATTTTTTCGTCGTATGGTCTTCCTGATAAAATAGTTTCGGATAACGGACCACCATTCAACTATTTTATTTTAAAAAAATATTCTCAGTGTAGAGGAATTCTGTTAGTGCATTCTCCTCCCTATCACCCTGCTTCTAATGGGTTAGCAGAACGCGGTGTACAAAGGGCAAAAACGCCATCGGAAATGCTTTTCTCGTATAAACTGAAAATTATTTTGGATAGAATTAAGAACAATAATTTGCATTTAATTAATAATTATAGAAATTTCGAATTAGGTATGATTAAAAAATGTAAAGATGAAATACAAAAAAATAATTTTGTTTATAAGGAGGGAGAAGATGTAACGTATCAGTATAATTTTAAGCATTTTTTACGATACCTGCTAAAATAGTTAAGATAATAAGTAAGCTAACTTATTTAGCAAATATTAACCATAGAATACGCTTGGTACATCAAAATCAGTTACGTGAAAAACATTTAAAAGATATTGTGTATCTAAATACGAAAACATTGAACTTTAATAATGAAGATTGCAAAATAGAACCTAAGTTGAATAAATTTGAAAACGAAAAATGTAGTGTTGAAAAAGAAATAGTTTTCGAAGACCGTTCACCGTTAAGAAGATATCAAAGAGAGAGGAAAAAACCTAAGCGTTTTACCTTTTCTGTTTATGATAAGCCGAAGATTAAAAAATAATTTTGTATGGTACTATCTATGTGAAGGCTTGAGCAAAGAGGGGGAAAGTTGCTATATATTTCGATAACTCAAGGTATTGTGTTATTACCTTTCATTAACATATTTTCAAACCACCTCCTTGCTTATTTTGAGTATGACATTTAAGTCGTTGTTCGCGCTCCTTTTTGCTCCAACCTCCAACGAGGTTGCTTTCTTTTAGCTACTTAAGATTATACTCGTATATTAGATATAAATAAATTGCTAAGAATTAACTTGCTTGTTTTATTGAAATACACAATAGTATCAATAAAATCAATACACATATACATACATATGTATATATATATATACATATGTATATATATTTATATATATATATATATATTTATATATGTATATATATAAATATGTATATGTAATGTAATAGCTGCACCTAAACGCTAGTTATTTTATATAAAAATTTAGTAGATATACTCGTATGCACATATACAGGGTGTATCAGTTTAGCAGTACAGTCCTTTAAGGGCATATTCCCGAAGTTCCGCCGAACAAGAAATTGTATGGCAGGGGGGTCTATTCTCACTCCATTTCAAGTTACAGCCCATCAAAGTGGGTGACCTCTAATTTGGAGGTGTAACCACTTTAAACGCTATAATTCCTAAACTACTATAGGTACAAAAATAGTTTTGGATATTTTGGAAAGATAATTCAGAAGTGCATACAAGTCCTAAATGATCTGTGCAGCAAAAAAAAGTTATGGCTCGTTAAACTCAAAATTATGCAAATTTGCATTTTTTTTTTTAAATGCATTTTTCTTAAAATTTTTGCTTAATAAATTATATATTTTGCAAAATTTCCTAAAAATTATGTTTAGAAACTTTTTTACGTACGATCAACAGATTTTGTAGTAAAAGCCATTTTTCGTCAAACAAAAATGGTCAAACAAAATTAAGTGAGAATAATAAACTATCGTACCTATGAGCAATGCAGTTAACAGTCGAATAGGAAGAAAAAATCGTTAACAAAGAATAACTCTTTTCTAATCTTTTTTTTTCAATTTTACATTGTTTCAACTGATCTACAATCGACATTTTGCTCTCTAAGTGAACAGCCGATTGATAAATTGATCTCCCCAAAATATATTCAAAACGTGAATTCGCGGAAATTCGCGAATTTCTTGTTCGGCGGAACTTCGAGAATATGCCCTTAAACGATTATACTGCTAAACTGGGACACCCTGTATATATCAAGTAATACATACATATATGGATAAAATACAGGGTGTCCCCTAATTCGTCAACGATAATTTGGGAAATGATTCCCGGGTATATTGAATGAAAAAAATCGTTCTACAGTCATGGTCCATTTCCAATGTTGACGGTATTTATCGAGGATTTAAGAAAAGGCTTACTTTGGTGTACCCTGACCCATGTTAAGTGAAACTGCTCTGTTAATGCTAATGGTAGAAACTTCGTGTATGACCTTGTTTTTAGAAGAAATACTGGCCTTTGTAGCGGCGTTTAACTAAAGTTGATATCTTGTTTGACTCTTTAGGTATCCAATTTCTAAGCCTGTTCCATTTTCCTTGCTTATGCTAATTTTCGACTTTGAGGTCACTTTTCTCAGGAAAATGCCTAATTAATATAACTTTTTACAATTTTTTTCTTATGAAAGTAATTTTTTTCTTATGAAATCATTACCAAGTTTGCACAAAAACCCATAGATTTTATGATACTTGGGAAAAACATGCAGCAAATACAATAAAAAAAGGAATTTATAATTTTTTACCGAAGTTTCAACAATAGTTGAAAAAAAAAATAATTCATCAGTTTAATTTTTTACGCTAAGGTTACAGTTGCTTAGAAACGCTATTTGAAATGTCAGCATTTACAAACCAAGAAGACGAAGACATTATTTGCGTTTATGGGACGTGCAATGGAAGTTCAACTAGTGCGCGACAAAAATATCATGAACTTTATCTTAACCGACGACTCCTAGTAAAGGAGTATTTGGAAATACGTATCGAAGGCTGTGAGAAACGGGCCTTCAGTTTCAAATACACGACCGAATGCGGGAGGATTTCGGCTGATGAAACAATATTGTAAGTTGTTGCAACTGATCCATCGATCAGCATCATATGCTTAACTTTGCAATTCAATGTTTCCAGACATAAAATTTAAAATTTACCGCTTAATCCTTCTCCCTCTCTCAAAGATGATAACAGTATAGTTCAGCAATCAGTTACCCCATCTCTTAAAAACGACAACATTATGGTTCAGCAAACAATTACTCTCCAAATGATGTACACCGAAATCATGCAGCTAAAGCAAGTCAATACCGAGGCGCTCTCAAAAATGAAATCTCTTGAAGAGTGCAATGCTTCTCTCCACAATAGAGATGATGACCTGGAGGCGAGGCTGAATTGGCTAGAACAGAAAGGGAAACAGTACTCGGTGGATATTATTTTTATCCCAGATATTAATAAATATAACGTATGTGAGAGAGTAAATGAATTGGTAACAGCTGTTTAGAGAAAATAATTTTGAGAATTTTGATTATCAAAAAACAGATTTTTAAGTCTTAAGAGCAAATTTAAGTGTAGAGTTTTGGGATGAAGTTTACTTTGCGATTGATCCCACAGTTGCATTTGATTTGTTTCTTAATATACTACAATATCATATTCATAGCTGTAGCCAAATAATGAGTAAAAGTAACAACCAATTTAAATGTTTTAAGCAATGGATGACTCCTTCGTTAGTTAAAAAAATCAAAAAGAAAAATAAACTTTTCTTTATTATGAAGAAACACCCAAGAAATCAGAGATTAAATAATTATTATGAAAAGTTATGTAAAGAGGTTAAAATTTAAATTCCACTTTGTAAAAATTCATATTATAGTAATAAACTAGCACGAAATATTGGGAACTCTAAAGAAGAATGGAGAGTTCATGATATATGTACTTAATAAAAATAAACCTCGCTCTGATATTTTTATTCAAAGCGATAATATTGTTTTTTCAGATCCCTCTGAAGTTGCTAACTTGTTTAATAAATTTTTTGTTAATATCGTTCATAATAATGGTGATTCACATGTAACTAATTCTACACTTCTTTGTGAGACCTCTTTTGTTCATGACAATCCGATAGTTTTTACTTTGATCAATTTTCTGCCTTCGAAATTTCAAAAATCATTATGTCTCTTAAAACATCTAGTTCCTCATCCATAGTTCAAGTTCCTTTTCCTTTTCAAGTTTCCTTTTAAAATATATAAGTTTTCATATTTCTGATGTTCTTTGCAACATTTTCAACTCTTGGGTAGAAAAAGGTGTTTTTCCCAACAGCTTGAAAACTGCTGTAGTTCTTCCTTTGCATAAAAAATGTGATAGAATGTCACTTAATAATTATCGTCCCATTTCTATACCATCTGTTTTTTCAAAAGTTTTTGAAAAGGGCATTAAAAATAGAATCTTATCATTCTTAGATAGAACTCGTTTTTTAAGTGATTGCCAATTTGGTTTTAGGAGTGGAAAATCAACACAAGGTGCTTTATTAAAGTTATCTGGTGAAATATATAATAGCTGAAATTCTTCTCAAATTCCATCAACACTTTTTATTGATGTAAGTAAGGCCTTCGATATGGTGAACCATGCTTCGCTGCTTGATAATAGGCGGGTTTTAGAGGCTCAATTTATAAATGGTTTGCTTCCTATTTATGCAACCGTAAGCACGTTGTTAAGATTAAAAATGCTTTCAGTTCACAAAAATTGTTAAATATGGGTGTTCCTCAAGGATCAGTTTTGGGTCCAATACTCTTTCTTATTTATGATAACTCATTATTTTTACAACCGTTTAAAGGTAAAATCACAGCATTTGCTGATGATACATCTTTTTTCTATTCAAACAATAATTTAATTGATATGTTTGCAAATGTAAATTGTGACCTAGATATTATTAGAAGATGGTTTAATTTTCATAAGCTGATAATAAGCAACAAAACGAAGTTCATGTTATTTAATATCAGAGGTAACGTTTCCCAAGAAATACCTTTATATTACCGTTCACCAACTTGCAACCGATTTGTCTTGGGATATATGGTTTTCAACAATCAGAATACCTGCAACGCAAATTGTTTTTTGATCGAAAGTGTTGCCAGCTTTAAATATTTAGGTATTATATTCGATCGAAAATTTTGTTGGAATGACCATTCAATCTACTTAAAAAAATATATGAACGGAGTTGTAAGATAATTATTCCACCTTAGTATGTACTGCGATCTTCCTGTTTTAAAATTGGCTTACAACGTAATTAAAATCAAAGTTGGAATATGGAATTTCTTATTTGGGTGGTACGTATTTCAATAAAATAAAACCCTTATTAATAAAACAAAAGCATGCGATAAGAATTATTTCCAAAGCTAATCCCAGGATATCAAGTTTTGAGCTATTCAGATCTGTTGAATTTCTTCCTCTAAGACACCTTTACCGTTACAAAGTTTTAAAGATTTTTTTCATCAATTCAGGCTATTTTAAAGCTAGAATGCAAGACGACCATAGCTTCCGAATCAACACCAGAAATTTTGTAGTTGTGCCAACCATTAAAAAAACGCATTTTTCCCATTGTTTCCATGTTAACGCTCCTGGTTTATTTAATAGATTACCTGAAAAACTTAGGTGTGAGAGGGTAAAAACAGTATTTTTAAGTGCAATAAAATTTAGTCATTCAGAAGTTCATGTTTTATTAAATCCGATGATGTAAACTAATTTATAGACTTTTAAAATTATATATAATTTGCACTTTTTGATTCATTATAAATTTCTATTGTTTCCCCATTAATTTACAAGAGATGGGATCATACGTGGGCTGCGGACATCTCCATATACAAGGAGACATAAATCATTTCAACACAAATTCAGCGTCAATATGTGGGTAGGTGTACTTGGAAACAAGTTGATTGGCTCCTTCAAACTACCACCTAGGCCAAATTCTACAAACTATCAGAAGTTTTTGTGAAATGATTTACCAGAACTTGAACTGATTCAACTAGCTTCATCAAAATTCCAACAGGATGGTGCCTCCAGTCCACTATGGTCGTGAGGTTAAGAATTGGCTAGATGAAGAGCACGTCGTTGGATAGGAAGCAATAGGCCAGTTCGTTGGCCTGCAAGATCTCCTAACCTTACATTATTGTATGGTTTTGTATGGGGAGGAATGAAAAAACTTGTTTATTTAACCGAAATAGCAACTTTAATTGAATTTGAAGAGCGTATTCTCGAAGCGTCATCAAAAGTAAGGCACCAGTTAGCATCAATAAACATTCGCAGTGAAATCCAAAAACCGTCTCTATCCATACAAAATGAAGAGGACAGTTGGAACACCTGTTATAACTATTTTATGTGTGTACATAAAATAAAAATTATCCAAAACCACATACAATAATTTTTTATTTATAGCCTTTGGAGCTTAAAGCAAAAAACTCTTTTTTTAAAATTTAAGCTGCTGCAGGTTTTCCCAGGTATCATAAAATCTATGGTTTCTTTTATTATGATTTTTTTTATTATTATTGTTGCTTTCGTAAAAAAAAAAAATGTAAAACGTTATGTTAGTTAGTCATTTTCTGCTGAAAAATCACCTCAAATTCAAAAATTAACATTGGCAATGAAAACGGAACAGGCTTAGAAATTGGATATCTAAAGGCTCAAACACGATATCAACTTTATTTAAACACCGTTACAAAGGCCAGTATTTATTCTAAAAATGAAATCCTAGGTACACGAGGTTTCTACCACTAGTACTAACAGAGCAATTTCCGTTAACACGGGTCAGAGTACACCAAAGTAAGCCTTTTCTTAAATCGTCGATAAATGATGTCAACATCAGAGATAGACCCTTACTGTAGAACGATTTTTTTCTTAGAATATGCCTAGGAATGATTTCCCAAATTATCGTTGACGAATTAGGGGACACCCTAAAATACGAGTAGGTATGTAAATATGAAAGAAACGTAAATTTATAGTTTAACCAGTGCACTTTAATTATCACTTCAATTCAATTCAATTACTATTCAATTACTTATTATTATTTATATGCACTGCAGAGTAATAACACGAATAATATTGTATTTTGCTTGTCAAACTTCAATTACAAAATGTAACGAAATATTCAACTTTTCCCGCCTTTTAATTGTTCTTTCTTACATACATACCCATGAGCTCAAACAAAACACTAATTCATGAAAAATTATATGAGTTCCTGTTGCAGTCGAATGAAAACAAACATCCAAGTCTTCATACCAATTCCTGCAAACCCCTTGCAAATGTTTTTCATTTTCCTTATGCCACTGTCCAAAACTTGTGGTGAGAAAAAAAAAACTCTTTCAGTAAACAAAGCGAGAAAGAGAGAAAATAAAAAAGCTTTATATTACTCCGAAAGTTCATGTCGGCTGGACGCCTGCCGTCTAGGCGAACAAAAGTGAACCACTTTTTTCTACAGGGATAAGACATCTGTATAGATTTATTATCTGTGAAAACAGTATCCAAAATTTATGGAGCCCTACGCGGACTAAATTCCACCGCAAAATATCTTCCAACTAAAATAAAACTAGAGCTTATTCTTCTTATCATTCTCTACAGCTGTGACATTTTTGCAAATATGGACCATAAGTCTAGCAGAAAGTTAACAGTTGCCTATAATTCCTGTCCGAGATATATTTTCAATATAATAAGACATGATTTGTTTTTTGCGAAACTATGTATTATTTTTGATTAGTAGAATCTTATTATTATTATTATTATTACCAAGGGAACGATACAAATTAATTTGTAGGGTCCGGGATTTAACGCCGGGGTACTATGCCCATGTGGCGCGTTTTGTCAACAGCACGCGGAGTACTGAGTTCCCATGTGGTCAGCCACCTACGTACTTACCGCGCCCAACATTGCTTGATTTCTGTGATCTAGCGGGAACCGATGCAGTTTTTCAGTTTTTTTCAGTTTAAATGCATTTTTATTTATTTTACTTAATTTACTCTTACATGCTTGACAAAAAATTCTTAAAAATTAGCTTAAATAACTTACAAATAGTCTTATTCTAACATACTGGCCTCATGCGGGCACTCTAAGTTAAAACTAACTCTTAAACTAAGTCTTTCGACGAATCTTACAGTCTATATTTAATTTTATATTTACGTTAAAACTAAAACTAAGAAAATAAATTTTAATCAAAAACTTAGTATATGGACTTTTTTTTTTTAATTAAACTTACAGACTACCTAAAAAATAAATCTTAATCTACTTAACCTACTTACATATAATACATTCATACACATACATATATACAATACACAACACATATACACCTCATATATACATATATGCATATACATATACATATATGTATATATTTATATATTTTTTTTATAATTTTTTATTTTTATTTTTTTTTATATTTTTTTTTCTTAAAATCTAACTTAAACCTACCTAAAACCTACCTATATAAGCCGGCCATGGCTAAAAAACAAAAACAATTAGGCTGGCCCACTCTGCTTCACATGAAGCTACCTATAACTTGAGGAATTCGACGACGAACCTTCCCCTCCTTCCACTAGCCACCATAATTGTTGGCGCTGCCGAGCAACATCCCTCATGTCGCGACTCCCTACCACATGGAGGGCACTTTGAGCACCTGTTATAACTGTTTTAGTATACGCTTAAAATAAAAACTACCTAAGACCACACTAAATCATTTTTTATTCATAGTCTTTGGAGCTTAAAGCAAAAAAACAGTTTTTTATAAATTTTAACTGCTGCAGGTTTTTCCAAGTATCATAAAATCTATGGGTTTTTCTGCAAACTCATTGATAATTATTTTTTTATTCTTGTTACTTTCATAAGAAAAAAATAGTAAAACGTTATGTTAATTAGACATTTTCTGGAGAAAAGTGACCTCAAAGTCGAAAATTAGCATGGGCAATGAAAATGGAATAGGCTTAGAAATCGGATATCTAAATACTGAAACAAGATATCAACTTTATTTAAACACAGTTATAAAGGCTGGTATTTCTTCTAGAAATAAAGTCCTACACAAAGTTTTTACCATTAGTACTAACAGAGCAATTTCCGTTAACATGGGTCAGGGTACACCAAAGTAAGCTTTTTCTTAAATCCTTGATAAATGATGTCAACATTGGAGATAGACCCTTACTGTTGAACGATATTTTTCTTAGAATATGCCCAGGAATCATTTCCCAAATTATCGTCATCGAATTAGGGGACACCCTGTATATTATGGGTACCATAAAATCTTCATTTAATAAAAAGTAATCATTCTTAATTTATAGGTTCTTGAAAGACCCAAGTTCTTTAAAGCTTAAGTCACTTTATTGAAATTTCATTATTTCATATACTCCTCTACCCTTTATTTCCTGAGAACATAAAATTAAAACAAAAGGTTAAAGTAGGTATGTAATTATTAAAATAAATGTTTGCATATACTTATGTGTATGCACTATTGCCTGCGAAACTGGACGGATTTTTTCATTCGAAGGGGAGGCGATCCTTCTTGTTATTACTATGTCTTGATTCGTAGCATGAGAAAAAGTTTTCTTGTTTTGTAGCGCACATTGAGTCACCCATTAATCTCCCTGTTGTGATTGTTTTAAGTGAAATATAGATATATGAAAATGATTTAAAATTGTATTGCATAACACATGTAAAGAATGGCTTTGTACGTGATTATTCCAAAGTAGGAATTATGGAAAACAATAATGCGAAAAGTAGGTTAGCGACCAGTTTCTTCATAAATTATAATTTGATATTACTCGTAACTGAAGATTACGGTTGCCATGACATTTTAGTGATATCAATAAATAAACCAGTCGAACGTTTTTTTACCGTCAAGCGTAGAAACAAATCTATTACTTTGCGATAGATCAGCTACCAATAGCAGGTCAGAGAGTGATACCTTGATTATAGACTTTACAAAAACTCCACAAAGATACAGAGAATTATTTGTTTCCTATGGTGTAAAATGATGTAAAGCGCTTGATAAATGAGCCAACACGTGTGACTGCATTGACTGACACCTGCATTGATACAATATGTGGTTTTAATACAATATGTTTTTTGAAATCTTAAGTAAACACTTAAACCGAACAGAAAATCGTACTTAAAGCTGTAATATTTCTATTTAAGAAAAGCTAGTTTCCATATTATAGGCAAGGCTGGTTGCCACAAAGTCTGCCAGAGTCTGCTAACTCATAGCAGGGCTAAAAAGCTATAAGAGAAAACACTTGCGTTGAAAGTTAAAGTGTTTTTGTTTTTATTGGTGATAACATGCAACTTCTCTACTAATCCCCTTTGAGTATTTTCCATGCATATCGATATAGCGAATGGATTTTCGGGTCACGAAGTGTCAAAGAATGCGTTAACAAGAATTGGGCCAACGATCTTGATACATGATACAGCCTACAACGTGTAAACTGTGGCGCGTCACTAAAAACAAAACAATGTTGTGTGTATGCATTGAAGACATTGACTCCCGCAGTGTACAATGTATTCATGTTTAATATTCTACTTTGTCGGTATTTTTGCGGTGTCATCAGTCCGTATTGACTGTCGTATTGAATTGTACTGTCCCATTTGAAATATTTGGATGATGAGGTATAGGCCTTTACTTACTTACTTATCCGATCAGCGACCCTTGGAGGGTCTGATCTTGAGCTAGTGTCACTTTCCATCCTTCACGGTCCCGGTCACGTTGTTTCAAGTTTACCAGACCAAGGCTTCTGGCGTCCGCGATTACTTGATCTTTAAACCGGATGTTCGGTCTTCCTTTTTCTTCGTGAACCAGGTGGCTGGGATTTGAAGATTCTCTAGCATCGAGCATTTGCTCGATGTGGCCCAGGTAGTACACTCGGCGGATTTTTGCCTTCCGAACTACATCCACATCTTTATACAGCGCGTAGAATTCACGGTTATATCTTCTCCTCCATTCGAATTTTGCTTTCGAAGTGTTTAGTGTTGGAAAGCTAAAAATTTTAAAATGACCAGTTTGGGTTGGTGTTATAAACGTTATAAAATTCTGTTTTTTTTTAAAGAACTTAATACTCAAGTGGGTATACTATGAACTCAGAATGTGTTAAGTTTTTTGGAAAATGGGATAGAGAGAGAAAGAAAGATGTTTAGGCTCAGTGGTTATTTCGCTCCATGGGTGGCATCCAACATTTGATGGGGAGACTAAATTCTTAGTGGAAGTTGGCTTGATGTTGATTTCTAGTCAACTACTCATCTTACTTGATTTTCGTTAACTGAAAAAATGAATGATATGTCTTTCGGGCGAGGCTGGGATTCGAACACCGAACCTTCCGATTTGGAAGTCAGTCCACTACCACTTGAGTCACGGCCATCCACTTTATTTTACTGTCGATCAAAAAAACCCTATGTTTCATCTTTCTTGATTTATTTTACAATGTTGCTATACATTTCGTGCCAAATGACAGTGGTAGTTTTGTTTGATTTAAATAATTAACAATTCAAATTTCAATATAACACATTTACTATTATTTTAACATTTAAATTTATTTAGATTTATTTATATTTCATCTCCAACAATCTCCCCCACTGTGAACAAGCTCTCAATCAATCAAGTGCTGCCGCTTTACTGCTTGCTTACTATCACATTTCAAGTAGTTTTACTCTTTGTGAACATACATCACCTTTTTCGTTGTTGAAATGGCTGGACTCTGTTGACATTAGTCCGGTTTAACTCATACAAAGAAAGAAAGTATTAATTGGTATGAGTATACAAGATGCAAAGCGTGAACAGAACGAATTGGCCAGCCAAACAAGTTGATTCTTATTACCCTATCGCTGTCCCTGTTGAACTTGTTTCAGATTTCCGTGCGTATTTTTTCTTTTCCCCTACTCCTACTGCCGTAATTCAGTAAGTTTCATTATTGACTCGATTGATCGGATGAGGGATGTGTCGCGAGTTATTTATTATTTTAATTACAACATTATGTATTGTATTATTTCCCCTTTATTTGTTTCCGTCGTAGTCAGATAATCAGCAACAACATGTAATTTCATGTTTAGTGTTAATTTTATTATTTTGACCAGCAAGCATTGGTTTCTTTGATTTGTGTTCCTTCTTAGGGGGGGTGTGTGTGTGAGTGCATGGATTATAAGTTTGAAGATGAATGGAAGTTGCTTTGAGTAGAATGTACGATGTTCGATCGCGAATTTGTTTATTAAGTGGACTGTATGTTTGGAAGATTAATGACTATTGGTTTGAGTGAAATGTTTGACTATTGAGATTATGCATAATAATTTACTTGTATTGAAATGGTTTAAGATTACTGGTGAGTTATGTGTTGAGAGTTTGATTTTTGGTTTGAAATCTGTATGGATCCATGTTATTTTATTATTTCCATTTTATTATTTCCTTTAGATTCGAAACAAAAATTGCCTCCCTGAGCTCCTGCGACACCGGTGTGGTCTGAGTACGGTCGGGGAGGGGCCATTTGGTTACCCAATCGTGATGCCTTATAGTGTTAGGCTCTGGGAAGTTTGATTAATGAGTTGTGTTGAGATTTATAATGCTTGTACGTAAAGATTAGATGTTGTACTGTTTAAAGTTTAATTTGATTTCGAGTTGTTTGTTCTCGTGCTTATTTGTATTGTTATAATTATGAATGACGAGAATATTTTATCTAATGGTTAGGTATATCTATCGAGTATCGCGGGTGTGTTGTATTTTTTTGATGACGGTGTCATCGATTCCTGATGCATTCGTGGCAGAGGGCATAGTTTTGTAATTGGACATTTCATTTCTGCTGATCAAGTTTTAACGGTGGCAACTCGTGCAATGCCATCAGCACCTTTATCCTTGCCAAGCTCCATTTCAAGGGGGGAAGTCGTTCGTCCTTAATCAGCATTAAGTCACCTATTTTTATTTCTTCGTGGCCCTGGTCCACTTTGGGCGTTGCTGCAGGCGCGATAAGTATTCAGTACTCCATCGTTTCCAAAATGACTGCATCAGAGTTTGAACACGCTTCCATCTTTCCAGATGCGAAGATGATTTTCCAAATCATAGTAGGGTTGTGGTGGCGCGACGAGAAGTGATCCTATTAAAAAATGGCCTGGTGTTAGGCGCTGAAGATCATTGACATCGTCTGATTGATGGCACAATGGTCTGGAGTTCAGGCATGAAGGGTGATGAGCTCCTTAAATGTCATCAACTGATTACCAGATATAGGTGGAATTTTACGAATTTCACCCCAGCTTCCCAAAGATCTCCAAAATGTGGAGAAGCCGTCGGAATAAATTTCCAAGTTGTGCCATCGCTTGCTAGATTATTTGCGACCTCTCGCCAGTTCAACTGCGCCTCCTTGAATAATTTTCGGAGTTCTCCCTCCGCTCCTCTAAAATTTCTACCGCAATCGCTGTACACATCTCGGCAGAGTCCTCTCCTTGCCACAAAACGCCGAAATGCTGCTATGAAGGCCTGAGTTGTCATATCAGTCACTAACTCTATGTGGACAGCCTTCGTGACCATGCACTTAAAAATTGCAAAATACCCCTTGTACTGCCTCTCCATGTTTTCACGTCAATAGGCCCAGCGTAATCAACTCCTGCATGTGTAAGCGGTCTGGATATTCTTGTTCTTGGTGGTGGGAGATTGCCCATCAGCTGTACCATTGGTTTTGCCCTGAATCTGTAGCATATACAGCATTTATGTTTTAACAGGATGATCTTGTTTTAACAGAATGGGATGTTTTTGACCGAAACTGAGGTCGATATCCTCCTACTCGCAAAATTCCTTCCGCATCTTTGAAAGGGTTAAGCGCTTCCAGTCCTCGAAACTTGTTTAATTTGTCAGTCGATTCCTCCGAAGACATGCTGTGTTGTCCTGCCTTAATGATACGAATGAACGCTGACTCAAGATCTTGTGCTGTGAACGTTACTCTCCACATATCACATATCATCATTGGATCTCCCACTTTTGAGCAATAACGCAAATCATACGCAATAAGCCTGTAGATGATTTAAAAGAATACGTTCCTTCGTTTGCTAACACTGCTATTTCTTTCCAATCATGTGAAGCGCCTTTGAGAAGGCGATTGGGTTCTACTTCTGCTCCCACAAAATTTGTACCACAATCGCTATAAATCTGACCATAGACTCCCCTGCGTGCCGCGAATCGTCGAAATGCGGCCAAGAACGCGTGCGTCGTTAAATCGCTAACTGCTTCCAAGTGGTCCGCCTTAGTTGACAGGCAGACAAATATTGCTAAATACCAATTGAGGCACTTCGCTCCACGACCTTTCCATGTTCGCAGGTTTATGGGTCTTGCATAATCAACTCCTGTGTGAGAGAAAGGCCTTGATATTTTGACTCTCGGTGCAGAAAGTTCTCCCATCAACTGCTGTGCTGTTTTATTTCGGTGCCTGTAACATGTTATACAGTTGTGTATGTGTTTCTTGATGGCTCGTTTGATTTGAGCGATCCAGTATTTTCTCCGAAGAAATCCGGTCATTAGCTGTGTGCCACCGTGAAGAGTCTTATCGTGTGCTTCCTTGATAATTAGCCTTGTTAAATGGCGCCTTGGTTCCAAAATCGTAGGGTGCTGCTGCTTAAATGACAGGTTGGCGTTTGCAAGCCTTCCACCTACCCTAAGAATGCCTTCAGCATCTACAAAAGGGTTCAGTGTACCCATCGCTCTACTTTGCTTGACATTCTTGGGAAACATTTCCTGTTGAGCATAACGAGTGATGATTTGGTTCGCTCCCTTAAGTTCTTCGGGGCAAAGTGACGCTGATTTCGATCTTTACGACAATTTTCTATGAAACGTTTTATGTGGACTAAAATTCTTATGAGACTGCTCAATTTTGAGGTATGTTCTATAAGCTGACCGATGATGTTGTTGGGTTTCAATTTGATGTGCCTTTATAACCTTTCGTCCTTCTTCAGTGCTGAGATTTGCTGGTTGATCTAGAATCTGTAAATCCCACGATGATTGTAAGAAAGGAGGACTGTTCCACCACAGATTCGCCTGAATGAGGGCCGATGGTAACATGCCACGAGATACGAAATCTGCTGGATTGTGTTGTGTCACAACGTGTTTCCATATGCTCACTTCTGTAAGCCGCTGAATTTCGCCAACTCGATTTCGCACAAATGTTTCTCACTTCGACGGGTCCGCACGAATCCAGCCCAAGGTGATGGTTGAATCGGTCCACGCAAAGGTTTTCACACTTTTCCAGCCAAGAACTTCGTGCACATAGTTGATAAGTTTGGCCAGAGTGACAGCACCACATAATTCAAGGCGAGGAAGGCTTACTGGTTGTACTGGGGCAACTTTCGACTTGGAGATAAGTAGATCACTATTAATCTAGCCGCTGCTGTCTTCTACTCGTAGATATATCGCTGCTCCGTATGCCCTTTGCGAAGCATCACAAGACCCGTGCAGCTGGATTTGCCCAGCGAAGGCTGATTCAACATTTACCCAACGTGGAATACTAATTTTGTTTGTGTGTTGTAAGTCCTTATAAAAAACGACCCATTCTTTTAGAAGATCTGATTCAACTGTCTCATCCCAACCTAGCTTTTGCACCCAGAGTTCCTGCATAAACAATTTGGCTTTAGTGATGCATGGGCTGATCCACCCCATAGGCTCAAACAGGCGAGCTATTGTTGACAGGATCGTTCTTTTTGTAGACTGTGGATTTAGAGGAAGAATACAACGAAAACAAAACTTATCGACCCCTGGCAGCCACTGAATCCCTAAGGTTTTAATGCTGTCTACTCCTTCGGATTGAAATGAAAATGATACCTCAAGCTCAAGAAAAGAAACGCCCTTAAGCAACTCATCACAGTTCGAAGTCCATTTCCGTAAGTGAAACCCAGCTGAATTCATAACATGTTTGACTTCATGAATTTTTCTTTTTGCTTCTAGGATGGTGTTTGCTCCAGATATCAAGTCGTGTATGTACATCTCAGTTCTAATCATCTTCGCTGCATCCGGGTAAAGCTGTTCTGCCTCCTTTGCTAAAGCCTTCAAAGTCCTGATCGCTAAATATGGAGCCGATGCTGTTCCGAAAGTGACAGTTTTTAGTCTGAATATTTTCAGAAGATCTTTGGGTTCTTTTCGCCAAAATATTAATTGGTATTTTGTATCCTGTTCGGAAACCCAAATCTGCCGATACATCTTCTCTATATCTGCTATAAATGAGTATCGATGCAATCTCCATTTCAAAACGATGTCAGAAATATTGTGTTGAAGAGAAGGGCCCGTCATTAATTGGTCATTTAATGCAACACCGTCCGTTGTTTTAAAGGATGCGTCAAATAGAACGCGGAACTTTGTCGTGGAACTTTCTTCTTTAAGAACTGCATGATGTGGCAAAAAATAGTGCTTCGAGCTGCCTACAGACGACTCCTCAATCTCTTCCATGTGTTCTGTTGTTAAGTACTCTTCAATGCATTGGGAATACTGCTGATGAAGTTTCTGATTTACTGAAAGACGACGTTTGAGAGACAAAAAGCGTTGAAGAGCACCTTCCCTTGACCTACCCAGAGTTGGATGAATACCTCCTTTAAAGGGAAGCGCTACTTGCTATCTGTCATCCCTTGTGCGTTTAGTATTTCGCCTAAAATGTTCTTCGCTCTGTGTATCTTCAATTTTTTCCTGATGCTGAAAGGGTATTTCCTCGACTTCCGAAAACTTTCGGAGATGTGCGTCAACATCACTTGTTACTAAAAATGTCCTCATACGTTGGGGTCCGATGGGCGCTTTTCCAAATAAGATCCAGCCAAGTTTTGTTTTTTGGACTATCGGCATATCATCATCCTGTGGTCTAATAATATCTGGCAACAATACCTCAGCTAACACGTTTTTGCGCACTTAAAAAAAAAATGATCTGCTAGTACCAAACCTTTGGTGTGGTTCCAGTCTCCTACAGAAAAAGTTCGGGCTGGAAGATGGCCAGACAGCGACTTGTAAATAAAGGCATGTGTTGTAGACGTAAACGAAGAGTGATGCGAGCCGAATTCAAGGTCTACAACTCGTTGACACGTGCCACTGCTGACCAAACCCAACTCGCTGACTTCAACGTGAGTTAATTTTGATTACAACCGTAACATCTGTACCGCTGACTCTGTAATAAAAGAAGCCTTGGAACCAAAATCTAAAAGGGCTCTCAACGAAATCATTTCACCTGACGATCTTTGACCTTAATTATTGTTGCGGCTAATAAAACCTGAGTATTCTTATGAGGTCTTGAATGAAAATTGTTAAGACCTGGAAGAAGCCTCTCCTTGAGGTGGTTGGAAGTGAGGAGCATTAGCATTCATTGTGGAAGTGAAAAGGTTGTGTGTTCCTGATGGATTTGGAACCTGACTGTGTTGACGAGGTTGTGCACCGAAGCTAACTAAGTTGAGTGCAGCAATGAGTGATGAGGCTGTTGACAATAATAACATCTGCGATTGCTCGGACACTGTTCCGAGCTATGGCTATAAGCTAAACAGTTTCTACACAAACCCAACTTTCTAACCTGCTGACTACGATCTGGTATACTTAGTTTGAGAAGCTTATTACATTTTCTAACTGCATGCTGACCCTTATTACAAATCTTGCAGGTGAACTGACTGGAATTGGCATGGACATGAAAAGTAGTCTTACTGGAACAATTACGTGAATCTGATGATCGCGACTACTGCTGGTGGACGGCTTCTAGTGTTCGAAACCTGCCTTCAAGAAATTGTTTGAACTCTGCAAAGGTAGGTAGTTCCTTGCTATTTGGTTTCGTTCCTAACCTTTCTTCCCATAAGTGTTGTGTTTTCTTTGGCAATTTCTGCAAACGCACGAAGATTATCAGGACATCCCAGTGTTGAACCGGCACATTCAAGTTCGATAAACTGTGCATTACCTCCGTTGATGTGTCGAGGAGTCCCTTGATTGACTAAGGAATTATTAGTATGAATAAGTGAAATGAACAAGTCTCGAAAAGCTCGCCAAGTTTCGTAGCTACCGGAAAAGGTTGGCAAACTAATTTTAGGTAATTTAATGTCAACCCTTCTTGATGTTATGATTGATTCTGCCGTTGTATCATCTTCCTTCTGCGTTGAAACCTAAACCTTGTCCATACAATCCAAGAAATCTCCCCTATAATCAAAATTCAACTCCCTTATTTGATCATAAGTCTCTCCAATTTCATCTAAATGTTCCTTTAATTTTGCATCCCCTACATACTCCTCAAACAATTTTGTAGACAAATCCATAAATTTTTCTAAACCAGACAATCTACCAGAAAGATAATTAGCCGTACGAGTTTTGAAACCTCTCTTCGCAAAATTTTCTACTATAATCTTATAACGTTATAAAAGAAAATGTTTTTTCAAAATTTAGTCTATAATAAAATTCCCTTGTTTTGACATTTTGGTGGATTTGGGAAATTCCTTGGGAACAGTGGTTGCATACAACTTCTGCTGGTGACGTCATAGTCTTCACCAAAGCCACTATGCGGACTATTTTTTGAACGCTTGCGAAGTAGGGCATTGATCACTCCTTCTTCTACAACGTGATGATTAGTTGACACTGCTATAGCCCTTGTTGGGTCTCCAATACGATTGTTCAGGAAACAGGGTACCCCAATTTTGTCTCAGAAACTCCGGGCCATGCCACCAAAGCGCGTTGTTAACTAAATTTAAAGCTTGAACTCCTCTTGATGCTAGGTCTGCAGGATTTAGTTCCGAGGGGATATGTTTCCACATAGAACAGCTTGTCAGTCTCTGTATCTGTGAAACCCTATTCGCAATGAATGTTTTCCACTTCGAAGAAGGCGCGCTTATCCAACAAAGCGTTTTTGCCAGGTCGGTCCATGCAGCTTCTAATTTTAACGCCCGGATTACTTCCGCCAACAACGTCGCCATCAGAACCGCTCCACATAGTTCTAGCCTTGGCAGTGTTATCGACTTCAGTGGAGTAACTTTGGTCTTTGAAAAAAGTAAATTCACATGTGTTTTGTTGTCGTCTCCTAACGCCCGCAAATATATTGCCGCTGCATACGCCTTTTCAGAGGCATCGCTGAAACCATGAATTTATAAATTTGTGGTACTCCTGGTTATGTTGATCCAGCGAGGCATAACAATTTTCTCGATGTGTGGCAATTGCTCGCGAAAAAGAGACCATTCCCGCTTAATGTCTAGTGGGAGAGGTGCATCTCGCTCTAATCTTTTCCACCAAAGCTTTTGCATCATTATCTTCGCCTTTATTATGCACGACGAAATCCAACCCATTGCTCTCTAAGTCGGTTCATCGTCAGTCATTGTATGAAAACAAAATGCATCTGGGACGGGAAGCCACCTCACTCCCAGAGCCTTGACGTTGATTTCATCAATCGAGACTGAAAATTGTACGCCTTGTTCGTCTACTGTACTGTTGAAGAACCTTTGCTGAGTTGCTGACATGTTTTCGAAGCTTAAAGCCTGCTGTTCCTAATAGTGTCTTTATCGCTGTCAGTTTGTGTCGTGCCTCTTCTATGCTGTCTGCTCCGCTAATGACATCATCTACATAAGTCTCATCTCTTATGATTGGTAGTGCCAAAGAAACCTAGATGCCTCATCTTCAGCCAGTTTGCGCAGTACATGAATTGCAAGATACGGGGCCAAAGATGTTCCAAATGTCGTTCCCAGACGATACATTTATAGTGGCTCTCTTGGATCTACTCTCCATACTATCATTTGATAGTTAGCATCTGTGTCGTTGACTTGAATCTGGCGGTACATTTTCTCTATGTCACTTGTGAATGCGTACTGATACAACCGCCATCTCAAGATGAAGTCCATCACGTTTTGCTGTTGTTTGGGTCCTATTAGTAAATGGTTATTTAACGACGATCCTCCAAACGATTTGAAAGTTGCGTCAAACACAACTCGCAACCTAGTTGTTGTACTCTCTTCTTTAATGACCGCATGATATGGGATAAAATAGTGGAACGGCGTTTTAAGTACCTCACAATTTTCTTCCATCAAGATCATATTACCGAGCTCTTGGTATTCTGAAATACACTTAGCATAATCTTTGTGTTGTGTTGGATTACACTGCAGTTTCTTTTCTGGTGCAGAAAACGTTTGATTGCACTTTGTCTAGTTGGGCCCATGGTGGGACGTTTACCACCTTTGAACGGCAAGCAAACTTCAAAACAACCGCCTTGTAGGCGCCTTGTAGTTTCGACGAAGTGGGCTTCACATTCCTTTTCAGTTTCCGTTTCATACCTTCGAAAAGGTTCTTCCTCGAATTCCCAGAATTTTTGTAGTGTTGTGTCGAGATCTAGCTGGCAGGAAAAACTACTGAGCTCAGGTGTGCTGGATAACTTTCCTAGCAAAATCCATCTTAAGTGTGTATTTTGCGCTAGATTTAACCGTTGAACCGCCGCCTCAGTGATGAAAGAAGCTTCAGAACCCGGATCGATCAAAGCCCTCATGAACATAAAGGCCCCTGCTGCAGTTCTCATATTGACTAACGCCGTCGCCAATAACACCTGTGGGTATGCATTGATGTGAAAGTTACTCACATTAGGATTCCTCGTCCCCTGGAGGCTTTGACTGAGTCGAAACTCCGGTGCGTAAGCACTTATTGATGTTCCTTTGGATGTCAGGTTACTAAAGGTAGAGGCTCCTGATGGTTGAGAGGCTTGAGAAGTTGATGGAACCTGTTGCATTGATTGCCTGCAGCTATTTACATTACAAAAGTGACAGCATTTCGCACTGGGGCACTTTTGCTTATAATGGCTATATGCTAAGCAGTTTTAGCGAACTTTAGCAGTTCGTACTGCCTGTTTTCTCTAGGGTACATCTATACGCAAAAACTTCCTGCACTCCTTCATTGCATGTTGACTCTTCATACAGACCCTACAAACAACCTGATTCTTCCGTTCTTGTCGTATGTGAAAAATACGATTACTCCCTGACTTGTTTTGTACAACGTTACTACCATCAACCTGTTATTCTACGGCCTCAAGAGAAGGAAATCTATGTATATTCCAAGAACTCTACAAATTATTTTAATGTAGGAAGCTCCTTCTTAAAACCTAACCTTTCCTCCCATAAGGGTTGAGTGCTGCTGGTTAACTTTTGCAGGATCACGTAAATTAAAATTACGTCCCAGCTCTCCACCAGCAATTCTAAATTCTTCAACGCGTAGATAATTTTTGGCCTTAGTCGAGTTTCCTATTAGTATTCTTACAGTTTTACATAGGGCTAACTACGCTAAACTGAATAACCTCTTCAGTATGGCCAATTTTGACTTTCTTTACGATAACCCCAACCTTACGGTTAACGAAGTTCTTGCATCCTTTTACACCGAAATTTTCAAATGTCTATCCCAATCCGTACCTTTTTTACCCAAAAAGAATCCCTCATCATCACCACCCTGGTATAATAAAGAGCTGCGATCTCTTCGTAATAAGAGAAACAAGATCTGGTATACTTACTTAAAATTGCGTTCCGACACCGATTTCTTTTACTACCAGTCTGCCCAAATAAATTTCTCTGTACTTTGCCAAACTCTATATGACAACTATTTAAACCAAATGGACCACACACTCATTTCCGACCCCAAACGATTCTTTCAGTTCATCAAAACTAAATAAGTAAATCGGATAACTATCCATCATCTCTGAATTTTCTAGATAAGTCCTCGGGCGATCCCCAAATTATTGCAAATCTTTTCGCAATTTTTTTTAGCCAAGCGTTCGCCACCCATTCCCAAGAGGCAGACCACTCTTACTTTTCCTACTTAAATAGCTGCCCACAAACAACGTTGGAATCTGTGTCTATAACTTTAGAGCAGGTTGAAGATAAAATCATAAACCTCAAAGATGATTATTCTGCTGTCCCTGATGATTTTCCCTCTATATTTTTAAAAAAATGTGAAATGCACCTAGCCCAACCTCTTACAGCTCTCTTTAAGTTTTCCATCAGCCAGGGATTACTTCCCTCGACCTGGAAAAGGTCTTTTATTATCCCCCTACATAAAAAAGGCCGAAAAGATGATATTTCCAACTATAGACCAATTGCTAAACTGTCCTGCATACCTAAACTTTTCGAGAGCATTATTTATGACATAATGCTTTTCCATTGTAAACCTATTGTTTTCCAAAACCAGCACGGATTTCTCAAAGGTAGATCTACGACCACCAACTTAACGGAATTCGTATCAAGCACTTTATTTGCACTGGAATCTGGAAATGAAGTTGATGTGATTGCCACCGAATTCAGCAAAGCCTTTGATAGGATTTCCCATGATATGATCCTTCTAAAATTAAAAGCTCTTGGTTTCCAAATAAACTTTATAATATGGGTTCAATCATATTTAAATGAAAGACGTTACTATGTTCTATTTAGGTTCATGATTTCTGACCCAATTAAAGCCTCCTCTGGCGTCCAACAAGGCAGCCACCTTGGTCCCTTATTATTTATTCTGGCCATTAACGATGTTAATTGCATCATTAAAAATTCATACATATCTGTTTACGCAGACGATATGAAAATCTTTAGATATATATCTTCTTCCTCAGACAGCCTACCACTGCAGGAAGATCTTGACCGATTTTGTACTTGGTGTCAGAAGAATTTTCTTGAGCTCAACATCAATAAGTGTCAGGCTATAACGTATACCCGTAAGCGGGCCCCTACTTAACCACGCTGCTATCTAATCTTTAATCTGCCTATTCCCTTAATGAGTTGCGTGATTTAGGTGTTATCTGTGATAAGGCACTCAATTTCCGTTCTCACATTGATAATATAATAAAAAAAAGCCAACTCTACCCTTGGCTTCATCAAGCGCTGGTCTAAGGAGTTTTCCAATCCTTATGTTACCAAATCTCTTTACATAACCTTTGTTAGGCCTCTTCTTGAATATTCAAGCCAAGTTTGGTCACCCTACTATAGAACACGCATCCTCCGGATAGAAGCTGTTCAACGCAGGTTTTTACGATTTGCTTTACGTGGTCTTCACTGGGATGATAGCCAAAACTTACCACCTATTTTGCCTCTCTTCGTCTACCATCTCAGCAAACTCTCTCTCTCAAGAACATTCTTATTTCCACCTATGACTCACGTCCTAACTTTTTTTTAACCGCTCCCACCCTCTAGTTTTCATTTTCATCGCTATCGCTGCTGTGGCTCACCCATGGTTTCATTTGATCAGCCGACGACGAGGTAACATTCGGTCCTTCCTGGTTACCAACTTTTCTGACCTCGTACCGATCATTCCGCTTGATTTTGGTACACGGTATACATTTTGCTCTACATTTACAAGAGCAAAGTACCTGTTATTACAGACACTTCAGTGATATTCGAGAGATTTTCACGTATCTACACACGCGTGTTATACTTATGTTTTCTATATGTACATATTTATGTATTATTCCAGTGCGTTTGGCGTTATTATACTGTTATTTTTGTATGCTTAACAATATTTGTTTATTTTACTGTGTGAAGCTAATCAGTTGGTTCTTGCAATTGCAAAGGAAGCATTGCTTTTTGAGTTGGGACAATACGTTCGTTAATTAATTATTGAAATCATAATAGCCACGAACATATCTTTTTTGATATTACTGTCAAAGCATTTAAATCTCATTAGTGTAATTTTCAATTGTTTTGATTCAACCGTTCAACGATAATAGCTGTTCGAAAATGTGTGAAGCGAGTTTTAAATTATTTTTGTCAAAAGTGTGTGGGGATTATATTTTATTAGTATACAAGGCTAAAGAAACCAACAATTTCGTGGCCAAAATCCAGTGCAAACTCCCTATTAGTGATTCTCCACAAGAACAATGCAAAAGGTTTGTGCAGCAGTTTTCTATGTTTTCACACACCAACTGGATTGTAAAGAGATGTCCATCAGTAAAGCGTTTACAATTCCGCAAGCAGTACGGATGTCAACATTCGTCATTCAATAAAAAAGTTACTATACTCAAAAAAAAATCAAGAAATTTGGACTGTAATGCCTCAATTGATTTCAAATACGCAAAAATTAATAGAAACACAATTAAAAACGATAATTTGTTAAAACAGGGTTCGAAATTAATTTTTCACACTGTCATAAAGTAGACGTGGCATCTGCTTATAAGTACCTGAGTTGTGATAATAACATACGAGAAACATCATGAATACTTCGAGGCAGGAAAGACGCCAACAGTAGCTAAACACTATCATGAGTTAAATTTGTTACAGTTAGATAAGTGTTCGCAAAATATTGCAAACGGACAAAAAAAAAATCCGACTTATCGATCAGTGAGGCTCTTTTACGACACCTGGAGTAAAAATAATTTGGGGGGGTAATTGAAGAAGATCCCATGATAATTGTTGTAATAACGCGGATTATGAAAAGATTATTTCAGAATGGCTATTCTGATGAAATGGTATATATAGACTCCAGTGGATCTTGTGATCAGACGTGTACACGTGTAACATTCGTATTTTGTTCAGTAAAAATCGGCGCTTCCCCGATAGCGTGTGTATTGCACAAAGCGGTAACAGAGGCTAACTATACTCTTGCCTTCACTGCTATAAGAAACGCATTGGAAAAAGATACACACAAACGTTTTCAACCATCTATTATAATGACAGATGACAGTTATGCCGAACGGAATGCTCTCAAATGCGTGTTTTCACGATCATGTTTGTTGCTTTGCCACTTTCATGTTGGCCAAGCTGTATGGCGCTGGCTCTGACTTTCTGAACACAATGTGGAAAAAGAAGTTAGAAAACATGTAATGAAAGCTTTTCGAGCCGTTCTCTATTCAGAAGATGAAGAAAAAGCCATACATAACTGCATAAACCTGAGTTCGGTTTGTTCTGAAACAAAAAACCTAAAGCTGACTGAATACATGAGTAACTCATGGTCTAGAAGATCTGAATGGTGCCTCTGCTATAGAGATAATATGCTAACAAGAGGCAACAATACCAATAATTACATCGAAAGTTCAATTCGTATATTTAAAGATGTAGTATTACAAAGGTCGAAAGTTTTTAATAGCTGCGCATTCGCTAAATTTATAGCAGAAAATTTTGAAACATACCATCAACTTCGCTTACTAGAGTTTGCACATTCTAGGCGCAGCAAAGACATCGTATATATGAAATACCTAAAGAAAGCAGCAGAGATTACCGAATTTTTAAAAGTAAATGACAACGAATACAAAGTTCAATCTGAATGTGACAATAATAAAGAATACACCAATTTAACTGATATTGCATGTTGTGAATGTCCGGAAGGAAAATGTGGGAAATACTGCAAGAATTTGTGTTATTTAGAGAGTAAACTAAACATCCTTTTCAAAACATCTCCTCGCATCAATTCAAAGGATAGAAGGGAATTTGCTTTAATGGCATTAGATGATGTACCGTCTGACGGGTTTTTTTTCAAATATTGATTTAAACGATGATGAGATAAGTGCAAATGAATTATTTAAAGATAAGACTGAACATGAAGATATAATTTTACCACCACAGTTTTGTCCAATGTGCACATTATTCCTTCCGAAAATTCATCTGAAAATCAAGAAAAAATAAACCTGGAAGTTAATGAGTTGCGAAAACACTTTCATCGCTTAGCTGATATGTTGGAAACAGACAGCTCAGTTTCCAATGTAATGCTTGTTAAACGATTGAACAAAACTTATAACAACGTACAAACCATAGAACAAGTACGAAGTTTTGCGGCTAGTAGAGCAAACTTTTGCTCATCGAAAAAAATATGTATGCAACCAAGAGGGAAGAAATAACGTGGCGTAAGTGGAGGAAAACGCCAAATAAAAAGCAGAAGAAAAGTTTCAAGCACTTCAAGAAAGAAACATAAATCTCAGTCGCTTATTTTCATTCGTTTATTTTAATTCGGTTATTTATTTCATGTCCATTCCTTATTAATTTAATGTTGTTTATGTCACATGTCAAAAACGGAAATTAATATGAATTTAAAAAAATAAATTGAAATAATTTCATTTTTCATTACTAAACGCTGTTTAATTTCAATTCTATAAAAGAACTCTATGACCACAAAACAGCCTGATAAACAACGAATGGTTGTATGCCCACGCAATGATCTGTAGTAACATATAGTTTGCTCCAGTTTTTTCTTCAAATTATAAGCAAACCACTACCACCGCTCTGTGGTAGCATACAGTTTGCTGAGCACAAAATAGTTCAGCACAGACTATGGGTGTTTGGCAATACGCAACCCGGACTCATCAATTTTTGCCAAGAGAGAAAGAAGAATTTTGGACCTATATCTAGTTTTTATGTTATGGATGGTACCCTGGTCCGAAGGCTAAATTTCCGATGTGGATTTTGGCGTTAAATATTTTACGACAACGCTTGAATAATCCGTTAGAGTAGTATGGTTTGTTGCGTTGTTCACCGATATGATTATTCATCTTTTTTGTAACTTCATTTAGGAATTAACCGAATAAAACCAATCACTGAAAATTGTGGTTTTCATTTATGATTTTTTATTGTGTGCTCAGGTGATCATAAAATTATTTAGATCGATTTTATTTTGGCAAAAAACCCTTGGCTTTGCAGAATTTATAAAAATAAGGTGCTTTCGGTTTTCACCTGTAGCACTAAAAGACAAATAAGGCTTAGCCTTTCTTTTGTCAACTTTCCTTCTTTGCAATTTTCACCTCTGGCAACAAGACTTTTTGTTAGTGGTGAAACATTCCTGTCTCATCTGCGTTAAACTACTTCAAACTGGTTTTCGGATGATGGTCTTTTAAAAGTTGAGGCAGCAACATTAGCAACTTCGCCACATAATACTTGAAATTGGATATTACTTCTCGTCCGAAAAGACTCCAACCACCCACTGCTCGCATGAATGTTTTACATTTTTAGTTCTTCCACTAATTGTTTTGCTTTTTCTTGAAGCAATGGACCACTCATGGGAATGCTTTTTGAACAACATTTCTTGAAAAAAGAAGGCATTCCATGATCAATGGCTTTTTTCTTAGCTTCCTCTATACACTACACTCTAATGCATGCAAAATTATTTTTTTTTAGCCTTCCTGTTACCAACAGTTGATTTCGAGATTCCAAATTCTTGTGCTAAAAACCTTTGTGATGTGCCTATTTCCAGTTTGTTAAAATGTCTCCCTTATCACTCATATGCAATTTTTTGCTCATTAAGCAATTTTTTTGGTGTCATCTTGAAATCTAAAAATATGAATCCTTTAATATATAATTTTACAAATTATGCTGCTCTAAATGTCATGTTTATCTTACATACAATAGCTCAATTCTTAAAGGCACTCCTTTTTACCGATACAACAACAAGAGCTGAAACCCCTGGTGCTACTTACGAACTGAAGAAATGAATTCATTTCTATATATGTAACAGGCTAAAACATGAATGGACCTCTCGTTTTTTATCCTTATATCATTTTGTTCAGTTGATAAGCAAACACATGGATTAAAAATACATTTACTCCTGTGCGACTAATAGGCGACTATGATCGAAAATATTTTGCTTGGCCAACGCTTTCAGGTTTAGTTACATGTGATATGAAATAAATTGTGCATATTCAAGGCCAAATTCCAAAAGATTTGTATGTGATTTTCTCGGTGCATGTAAAAACATGATTCATAATTGAAGAAAGTAAGTAAGTAATAATACTGCATGCTACGGCCATCGAAAATACAAATGATCTTAGTACAATACAAATGTCAAAATGAGTCAAAAATTACTTAATTTAAGCTCCAAAACCACTAAATTTCAATTGGTCTTATCAGTCGCAAGCCATTGTGGGTGAACTATTTCTATGGCTTTGGAAGTGCAAGGGGCACTGTGACGAATACTAAGCACTTTGTACATCAATTACTTTAACAATAATATGGAATTAAGAAAGACTTTCCATAAAACAATGTTTTATGGCTCCTTATCAAGCATTCAGTTATTTGCTCTGTTGTAGAAAATCATGTGTCAAGCTCTATTACAGATTTTTCTCAATTCCCCTAGCACTTCTGAAATAGTTTCAGGATGCAAGATTTGGCTAACCAATCGATGCATAAATACTCGCACATCGATACATAAATAAATTTCAGGATAGCTAGCTTAACAAGGTTCAGAATATGATTTATATGAACCTCAACCTCCATTGAAGCACAATAACGAAGGACGTAATTTTCGGAGATGGAGACAAAGTACCCCCGAAATCCCGACAAACTCATAAAAGGAAAATGACGCGACAATACAGTTAGACACACTCAACTTCATACATTCTGTAAAATGTTTGTGTTAGTACAAATGATAGAATTTATTCTTTTCAATACAATACAATACAGATACAATTTACAATTCAATCGCTTTTCTCAACGGCTTTCGCTTTACTTTATCTTTTACTTAAACCACTTTGTCACTACTCGTAATTCACATTTCAAATTCCACTTTAGAACTGACTTGCACTTCTTGTGGGATGCAGATATTTATACCCTTGTCATCTTTCGAAAACGTTGTGTACTATGCAGCTTCCCATACATCTGTCACAGACCCGTGAACCTACTCTGTAACACCGCTGAACGCATCTGCTGTCACACATGAGTGAACGTAGCAGTAACCCGCTAGAAAGTAAACGTTAGCTGTTCCGCTGGCGGCACGGCAGCTACGAACGTCGAAGAGAAAAAACGTGATTTTTGGACAAACTTGCTTCTCTCGGATTTGTTTATTTAAATTTATATGTATATCCATGAAATAAAAGTTACTCTTTTTTACGGATATCACACTACTCCCTCCCTAAAGCTGTTCGATCCGAACAACTTCGTCATTCATCGTTCCGTTGAAATGACACATTCTATGCACATGTGCCAATTCAATTTTTCCTCAATCCCCACGTTGGATCCGGTAGAAAACGTCATTAATGTGGGTTTTAGCGATTTGCCTTTCTTACGTAGAGGATTATACGTACAGCCACACCAGATCTCCTTCGTTGAAGCCGGAAGATTTTGCTCTGATGTCGTACCTAGTCTCCATGCGGTTGCTCGCTATCTCCATCTTTTCTCGAGTGTTTTCATGCAATTTACGAACCCTGCTGCGCAAGTTATCCACGTAGTCATTCACCTTCTTTAGCTCCGTAGGTGGGGATCCGAGTTTCGCTTCACTTAGTATGTCCTGTTGAACTATGAACGGCGTTTCGGTAGACCATTAAGAAGAGGGGTATGTGTCGATCCCAGTCCCGCTGGCGACGACGTTAGACAGATACTCATTCAAATAAAATAAACACGCACTTCACTTTTCATATAAATTAGTATTCGTATATGAATGAATATGAATTAGTTGCACTTGGCAGAAATAGCACCAATTTTATGAATGCCATGCCTAGCAAAATCTACGAGAACTGTGCATTGCCTGTCACATGTCCACCAAATGATCTTGTGCCATAATTTTAACGGTTGGTGTTTCGCTGAAGAGCTGTATCTCTTTTTGAAACGCATATTGATTTCTTGGAAATATTTGTACAACTTTCTCTATTGAGAACTCATCGATTCATTATTATCATTTGAATTACGCGTGGATGTACAATTTCAGCCTATTTTGATATCGCCAACTGAAGCAAAATTGCTCTGCATGTTATTTTGCAAACAAAATCAAATCAAATAAAAGTTTTTTAAAAGGATGGAACTAACTCAAACAATTCAAGTTTCGCGGTAAATAGCCGGCAGCGGACCATGGAGTGAAAATCCTCTGGGATATACATTTTTCCTCCTCTCTCTTTCAAATTGTCAGATTAACTCATCCGTTTGAAAGAGAGTATTCACTTCAAGTTGGCTTTTATACGAATGCAATAAATGATTTGCATTGTTAGAATCAAAAAACGCTAAATTTTATTCCATTCCATCTTTTTCGAGAAAAGAGTTACAAAAAAAGTTTGACTTTTTTATTGAATTATTTTAATTTATTCAAATTACATTATATTTTATGCAATATTTATTTATTTTATTATAATTAAATAAATTGTTTTTGATTTTAAATTTTTTTAAAACATATTAGTTTCTTCTAGTTATTTGAAGTATGCACTTGTGACTAATAGGTGTAGTGAGTAACGATTAAGATAATCGCTTCCAAGAACAAGATATCGTAAAACTAACTATATCACTATCGACAATCGATTTTGACAAGTCACCATCAACTCTCTGCAAGAGCGTCCGGACTTCAAGACCAATCATTTTCAAACAAGTCATCACTACAAATGATTTCCAATTAACCTACAATAGAGCATGGATTGGTAAGGTCATCATGAATCACCACGATTCAGATTATGTCATCCCAACACTATAAAGTCCCTCTACTAACTTCAACAACTTCCAGCAGCAGAATCCGGCGGTTCGGTTAAGTTCATTTCATTAGTAATTAAGTACCGTTGTAGTTTAGTATTATTTAAATAAAGATTAAATATTTAAAAAAAAAACTTTAACACAAGAAAAATTATTAATTTGCATTCATTCTCACACAAGCATACATTCGAGAGTTGCGATATTCAATTGCAACACACGCACCTTTTGAAACATTCAGCATGTCAGCAAAATAGCTGATAGAGTAGTTGTCAAAATAAAATTGCAAAAGTCCAAATTGGAATAAATATTGATAGTTGCTCGTTTGCTGGGTTGGCACCACCTTTTTATTCTTCTTCGAGACCCGGAAATCCTTCGAAAACCGAATTTCTGTACCCACCATATTGTTGCTGTGCTTGACAGTTGCCAAACAATTTTAATTTTCAAATAGAAGGAAGATGATTTATTTTAGGCTACGACTTGCAATGCAACACCGCAAGGGAAAACTCCACTCAAATGCTGATGCTCTCTCTTGTCGACCGTGTGAAGTTAAATGTGAACACTTTTTTTAAAAAGGAACTTAACACTCAAGTGGGTATGAATACACTTATAATGCCTCAGCATGTGTTAAGTTTTTTTGGAAAATGGGATAGAGAGAGAAAGAAAGATGTTTGGGCTCAGTGGTTATTTCGCTCCATGGGTGGCATCCAACATTTAATTGGCAGACTAAATTCTTAGTGGAAGTCGGCTTGATGTTGATTTCTAGTCAACTACTCGTCTTACTTGATTTTCGTTAACTGAAAAAATGGATGATATGTCTTTCGTGCGAGGCTGGGATTCGAACACCGAACCTTCCGATTTGGAAGTCAGTCCACTACCACTTGAGCCACGGCTACCCACTGCAACCGTAAGAAGCAAAAGTACAGGCCAGGACGGAGCCAACAGAGCGGTGGAGTGCAGATGAGATCCGTTCCTCCCAACAGGCATATAATGACATTGAACCAATATTGGCCTGGCATATTGGGCACAGTGGGACTCGCTTTATTTGCAAGATGGTTTGTTGAAGAGAAAATGGGAAAGAGCAGATGGAACTACATCTCGTATGTATCTCCTATTCGTGCCACGATCCAGAGTCAGCCAATTACTCCATGAAATACATGACGGAATATCAGGAAGCCATATGGGAATAAACAAAACGTTGGAAAAAGTAAGCGAACGTTTCTATTGGCTAAGCATTAAACAAGATGTCGAGAATTGGTTCAAAAAATGCATAAAGTGTGCAGCTACCAAGGGTCCAAGAGTAAAGCCACAGGTACGAATGCAACAATACAATGTCGGAGCACCATTCGAATGAATAGACATCGACATCACTGGTCCGTATCCCGAAACCTTTAATGACAACCGATAGCGTATTGCCAAACTTTATACCAGCACAGACATCCATAGTCTGTGCTGAACTATTTTGTGCTCAACAATTTTACCATCATTGTAGAGCAAACTGTATGCTACCACAGAGCGGTAGTAGTGGTTTGCTTGTAATTTGAAGAAAAAACTGGAGCAAACTATATGCTACTACAGATCATTGCGTGGGCATACAACAATTCGTTGTTTATCAGGCTGTTTTGTGGTCATAGAGTTCTTCTATGGAATTGAAATTAAACAGCGTTTAGTAATGAAAAATGAAATTATTTATTTATTTATTTATAAAATTTCTGTTTTTGATATGTGACATAAACAACATTAAATTAATAAGGAATGGACATGAAATAAATAACCGAATTAAAATAAACGAATGAAAATAAGCAACTGAGAACATAGATGCATTTAATGCTTCTTGGCGCTCGGTTTATTTGCGTTAACATTTTTACTTAGGTTATGTCGTTTTCTTGAAGTGCTTGAAGCTTTTCTTCTGCTTATTATATGGCGTTTTCCTCCACTTACGCCACGTTATTTCTTCCCTCTTGCTATCGCTGTTGGTTGCACACATATTTTTTTCGATGAGCAAAAGTTTGCTCTACTAGCCGCAAAACTTCGTACTTGTTCTATGGTTTGTACGTTGTTATAAGTTTTGTTCAATCGTTTAACAAGCATTACATTGGAAACTGAGCTGTCTGTTTCCAACATATCAGCTAAGCGATGAAAGTGTTTTCTCATCAACTCATTAACTTCCAGGTTTATTTTTTCTTGATTTTCAGATGAATTTTCGGAAGGAATAATGTGCACATTGGACAAAACTGTGGTGGTAAAATTATATCTTCATGTTCAGTCTTATCTTTAAATAATTCATTTGCACTTATCTCATCATCGTTTAAATCAATATTTGAAAAAAAACCCGTCAGACGGTCATCATCTAATGCAAGTAAAGCAAATTCCCTTCTATCCTTTGAATTGATGCGAGGAGATGTTTTGAAAAGGATGTTTAGTTTACTCTCTAAATAACACAAATTCTTGCAGTATTTCCCACATTTTCCTTCCGGACATTCACAACATGCAATATCAGTTAAAATGGTGTATTCTTTATTATTGTCACATTCAGATTGAACTTTGTATTCGTTGTCATTTACTTTTAAAAATTCGGTAATCTCTGCTGCTTTCTTTAGGTATTTCATATATAGGATGTCTTTGCTGCGCCTAGAATGTGCAAACTCTAGTAAGCGAAGTTGATGGTATGTTTCAAAATTTTCTGCTATAAATTTAGCGAATGCGCAGCTATTAAAAACTTTCGACCTTTGTAATACTACATCTTTAAATATACGAATTGAACTTTCGATGTAATTATTGGTATTGTTGCCTCTTGTTAGCATATTATCTCTATAGCAGAGGCACCATTCAGATCTTCTAGACCATGAGTTACTCATGTATTCAGTCAGCTTTAGGTTTTTTGTTTCAGAACAAACCGAACTCAGGTTTATGCAGTTATGTATGGCTTTTTCTTCATCTTCTGAATAGAGAACGGCTCGAAAAGCTTTCATTACATGTTTTCTAACTTCTTTTTCCACATTGTGTTCAGAAAGTCAGAGCCAGCGCCATACAGCTTTCCCAACATGAAAGTGGCAAAGCAACAAACATGATCGTGAAAACACGCATTTGAGAGCATTCCGTTCGGCATAACTGTCATCTGTCATTATAATAGATGGTTGAAAACGTTTGTGTGTATCTTTTTCCAATGCGTTTCTTATAGCAGTGAAGGCAAGAGTATAGTTAGCCTCTGTTACCGCTTTGTGCAATACACACGCTATCGGGGAAGCGCCGATTTTTACTGAACAAAATACGAATGTTACACGTGTACACGTCTGATCACAAGATCCACTGGAGTCTATATATACCATTTCATCAGAATAGCCATTCTGAAATAATCTTTTCATAATCCGCGTTATTACAACAATTATCATGGGATCTTCTTCAATTACCCCCCCAAATTATTTTTACTCCAGGTGTCGTAAAAGAGCCTCACTGATCGATAAGTCGGATTTTTTTTTTGTCCGTTTGCAATATTTTGCGAACACTTATCTAACTGTAACAAATTTAACTCATGATAGTGTTTAGCTACTGTTGGCGTCTTTCCTGCCTCGAAGTATTCATGATGTTTCTCGTATGTTATTATCACAACTCAGGTACTTATAAGCAGATGCCACGTCTACTTTATGACAGTGTGAAAAATTAATTTCGAACCCTGTTTTAACAAATTATCGTTTTTAATTGTGTTTCTATTAATTTTTGCGTATTTGAAATCAATTGAGGCATTACAGTCCAAATTTCTTGATTTTTTTTTGAGTATAGTAACTTTTTTATTGAATGACGAATGTTGACATCCGTACTGCTTGCGGAATTGTAAACGCTTTACTGATGGACATCTCTTTACAATCCAGTTGGTGTGTGAAAACATAGAAAACTGCTGCACAAACCTTTTGCATTGTTCTTGTGGAGAATCACTAATAGGGAGTTTGCACTGGATTTTGGCCACGAAATTGTTGGTTTCTTTAGCCTTGTATACTAATAAAATATAATCCCCACACACTTTTGACAAAAATAATTTAAAACTCGCTTCACACATTTTCGAACAGCTATTATCGTTGAACGGTTGAATCAAAACAATTGAAAATTACATTAATGAGTTTTTAATTCTTTGACAGTAATATCAAAAAAGATATGTTCGTGGCTATTATGATTTCAATAATTAATTAACGAACGTATTGTCCCAACTCAAAAAGCAATGCTTCCTTTGCAATTGCAAGAACCAACTGATTAGCTTCACACAGTAAAATAAACAAATATTGTTAAGCATATAAAAATAACAGTATAATAACGCCAAACGCACTGGAATAATACATAAATATGTACATATAGAAAACATAAGTGTCAGAGCAAATGTAGTTTTCTCTGAGTCGGTATACATTTTGCTCTACATTTGCAGGAGCACATTGTTTTATGTTGCAGAGCGCCCGATGTCTGTGCTGGTATACAGTTTGGCAATACGCGTCCGGGTTAGGATGAGAATTCTCTAAGTCCTTCAATGTATTTGACGCCATAAGATGGTTTCTGTCTGCTTGGAATGACATCAAAAGATCAGCATGCCTTCATCGTGATGGTTTTCCCATCAATGCCAACCCAACCGTAAATCCCTCAGGCGAGCGTCAAACAGCAGAGAACATCGCAAGCTTACCTAAGTATAAGAACGGTATTGGTATCAGCAGATGAAATTACAAAAGTGGATGAAGTTCTGCACAAGATTCGGCCGATTCAGAAACCGAAATGATGCAACAAATCTTATAAGAACTCCAAATTGCTGACGCGGTTGATGTAAGTGAAGAATTCGAAGCAGAATGTAGGAACTATCAACCTATTACAACCAATGATGCCTTTAATAACATTAATTCGCTTCTGTTGTACCTCTTAAAGAATCAACCAAGCCTCATTTCAGGTGTTCTTAACATTGACAAAAATCGGGGAACATAAGGGCAAATCTAAAGTCATTGACCAAGGAAATTTAAGTAAATATGTTTAGCTTTATGCATTATTATACATATTATTTTTCGCTAATTCTTCTTTTCTAAATGAATTTGTAATGACCATATGTATTCACCTAATGTTGATTTCTATGTGTTTCTTTATTTTTATTGGATATATTTGTTTTAATAATCATATATGTACATATAACGAAAACAGTATTTTATTTTTATTCAAAAATATATGTATGTACATACTCCCTAAGTTAGCAGATTTCACTGTATTGGGTTCAAACAACATACCATATGCACTTTCATCTATACTCTGCAGCGCAATAGCCTTTTTTGTGTGTGTTAGTATTTAATTAGGTGATAAAAGTATTTTTCAAAACAAAAGGTCTCAAAACTTCTATGTTATCGCCTTAACTTATACAAAATGTATTTTAAACAATGCATTTAGCACTTTTCATTCGGTGTAAAACAGTGTACTAAGGCTGAAACTGAAATTTTGCTAATAGCCACAGCCAACCTGCTGTGACAGAAAATGCCACTTAAACTTAAGGTTTGTTATATGCGACAGTCGTTCGTCCAGTTTTAATGTACGCATCGCACTGTTGGACGATATATGAAAAATATAAGGGAAAAATTACAGCAACCGAAATGAAAATATTACGAATGTCAGCGGGTGTAACAAGTGATCTTATCTACAGAATACTCCATATTAAGAAACCGACAGTAGAGAAATTTCGGACTGAACAAATCACCTGGTTTTGCCATGTTTAATGAAGATCGTCGGAAAATCTGATCCAAAAAGCAATAGAGGCTCAAGTTCCAGCCGGTGTGTAAAGATCACACAACGGATCACTCAAAATCAAACATATCAGGAAGCTCTTGGCCTCACAAAGTTTGCTATAACAAAAGAACTATATACAATCAAAATGCGCACAAAAATAATAACATTAATTTCATCACTTTTACGATAAAATATCACATATGTACATATCTCATAAATAATTTTCGTTGCACACCAAAAATATGTCTCTACATACCTATGAATATAAAAATTATCTTGTATTATAAAATAATTATTAATTAAAGACAGAGCTGTGAAATTCATATTGAACGGGATATAAAATATTCCATGTAGTTGAACATGCCTAGAGTCGCAGTGCCAGTAGCATTTTTCTGATTAATAGACCTTTCCTCTAAATCAACTACCGTAACCTAAGCTTAAATAGCTTAATGTCGCGCTCCTGTCATTTCCTTCGACGTCGTTTTCTTTTTTTCATATACTTTTTTCAGTTAATGTTAACAGATCTTTATTATTTATTGAAAAACCAATTTTAAAAGGGAACCGATTTCATTCCGCATTTTTTATAATTTTTCCTTCTAATTCTGGAAAGTACGGGATGGGCTTTCAAATTAGAATATAAAAATCGCCGTTTACAAGAATTCTCAGTTGCCATAAATATAAATCTGGTTCCTATTTCATATTTCGGAGTTCTATTTTTTATGAAATATTTAATTTCATAACGTTTTTTTTTGGTGGATTTTGGATTTGAGCACTTCTCAATTTTCAACGTTATTGTTATTGCTGTCGCATATAAATGTTATGGATATTTCACTGTATGTTAATGCTTGAAGAAAATAATTAAAATACGTAAAAAAAAGTTAAAGAATGCCATTAAAGTTTCTAAAAAAGTCTCGCCACTACAATGTTACTTCAAAAAGTCTTTTTGTCATATCTGTTCATCACCTTCTTGGTAAGTTAGTACGAAAATATATAGAACATAATTAGGTAACATCTAAGTCCTACAATTGCATTATAAAGATAAATATTGAGGTGGTTAGCGTAAGTTTAAATCTTATCAGAGCATACGTTCTTACACCCGCGTACGCACTTCTGCGGTAAGCACTTCATTGCCAACAATAAGACTAGTATTCGACATTCAATCTAAGTGAGTTGTATGCATAAACATTTCTCCGCATACACATGGATTACATTCTCTATATGTAATGTCGATATAAAAACCTGCGAAGCTAATCGGCGGTTCCACAACTATCTGTGTAACTTGCACTCTTATCGTGTCACATTTTAACAATTCAATTCAGGTGTAAGTGAGGTATGTTTTCATATTTTCGTCTTTTCACCTGTCTACTCTTGTTTCATTTTGTTTTAGCATCTAGTATTTTTTTTTTGTTTTTTTTTTTTTGTTTTTAATTCCAATAGATTTATCACAAATTGAAAGGTGTTGAAAATGAAATGAAATGTTTGAATGGCTCCTTGAGTACATATATATTTGTGGTTTATCTTTTATCACTTCACTTTATTTCCTCTTGATGTTACAAGAGCATACCACATTCATTATTATTTATTTTGTTCTTAAGTAGACTTCCTTAGGTCATGGATGTTCAAAGATTTCATTTGAATCAGTTGACGCAAATAAGTTTGTACAATATGTCATTTTGATTAGACCAACGCACGCCAGCTAATGTAGTGTCTTAGCTGGGAGCTTCTACTCAAAAAAGCTTTTTTTTCTATAAAGAACATATAACTCATCAGCATTTTATTATTCTATTCATATGTATATATTCCTTCCATATACTCGTATATTATGTACAAATATAAGCATTTCTCAAACTTGTTTAATTTTTTTATAATTTTTCCGTTATTTGAGCATTTTAATATGTGAAGTAGCTCTTAATTTTAGTATTTTGAAACAAAGTTCTTCCAAACGTTTTAGATAATATTGTTATAGTTGGACAAATTATATTCTAACAAAATTTTAAAAAAATGAGTTGCAATCAAGCACTTAACATTTAAATTTTGCATATGTATGGATGTTAAGAAAATCAATTTATTATGCTTTAATTTCTTTAAATAATTTATTAAGAAAGCGCACGTAATTACGAACAGGTATTGGTTTTGTTGTTTAAAATTAATTGCTTTAGGGAAGAAAATTCAATTTTTAACTGTTAATATTCGGTAAACTTTTCTAAGACGTGCACATGATTGTTATCTTCTCTGATATTTCTTGAATTAAGGTAATGCCTCGAATAACATACTCATGCAGAATTCTTCTTGCAGAGAAATAGAACACTCACAGTGGAATTGGCGAGAGCGGATGTAAATGATGCATGAACTACAGTTCCGCAACATGTTTATATTTCTAAATTCTCTGCGGTATCCAAGTGATCACAGCACAAAACATAAAAAAAAAATTAATTTTGGTTCTTTTGTATCGTCTGCTTTTGAAGTTCCATTGTTTGTTGCAATAGTGGGTAAACGTTTCATTATATTTTTAAAGAAACAAATTATCACAACTTAAATAAAAAAAATAAGCTTCAAAGGCCGTTGATGCCAAACACCCTAAATTGTATTTGTTTTTCTTCCGTCACATTGCATTTAACAAAATATTTGAAAATAAAAACAATTTCAGACCTGCAGTTTATGCAGTATTTATATATATGTATGTGCTCCCTATAATTCAAATTTGAATGTTCTGTTTTTACTGCAAAGACAATTCTAAGGCTTAAGATTATACAGGTGTATGCACCAACCACTGACTACACTGATGGGGAAGTAGGCCACCTCTATGAAGACATAGAACAAGCGATGAATGAAAATGAAAGCCAAAAGTGGACAGGCCTGAGGACGAAGCTGAGAAAGCTATTGGAAAATTTGGCCTAAAAAGTAGAAACGAGTGAGGACAAAAGTTAATGGATTTTTTTTTACACAAAAACAACCTGCACTAAATGAACAGCTTTTTCGATAGAAAGCAACACAGGAGATGGACTTGAATAAGCGCCGACAGAAACGCAAAAAAACGATATCCACTTTGTTATTACAGACAAAAAACAACTAATAACAAATGTTACAATACTTACCAAGTTCGAAATAGGAAGCGATCACAAAGCAGTTAGAGCAACAATGAAGTTGAACCTTAAAAGTGAAAGAAGGAAAATGGTAAAAAAGAAAATGGTAAAAAAGGAAACGCCAGCGAAGTGAACAACACCATCTGATTACGAAGGTTTTGTAGAAATGATTTCCAACAAACCAAACAACGAACAATAGAAATCATTACTGAGTCAATTACAAATGCAATTAAAGCAGCACAAGATACATATTGTAAGGTAAATAACAAAGATGATGAACACGAGAAACTAAGCACTGCCACATAAAAACTTGTAATAAAAAGAAAAGAAGCAAGATAAAAACAGGACTTTGTAGAAATAAACGGATTAAATAAAGTAATATCCAAAGAAATCCGCAAACACATCCCAAGGTATAACTACGAAAAAATACAAAAGTACATAGAAGAAAACAAAAGTATGAAATTTTTGGGAAAAACTTCAGTTGATGTAAAACGCAAGAACGAAAACAATGAAATTGTCAGAAGCTCTCATTTTGGTTGAAAAGTATCCCATATTCGTACCGAAGGAAAAGAGTTTCCACAATTTTACGAAGTAACATCGGACACGTAGGCGATTGCCATCGGGGACTTTCCAGTCTCCTTGTGACAATGATGTACGCCTTACCCCATACATCTTCATTAAGTTGGTCGCAGCGGTCCCTAAAATGTTGTCGCTTGCTGGTCATATATTTCCCGTAGCTGTAGGGTGTTTTCGACATTCCGGGACCGCCGGTAGGTTCTTCGCGCCCGACGATACGCCGATTTAAGTCCCACGATCTCGTGATTCCACAAATAAACAGATTGTCTATGTTTTTTGTCCCCTGTTTTAGACATAGACGCATTACATGCATTAACTAGATGTCGCGATACTTGCGTTATGAACTCCGTTGCGATGCTTGCTTCTACTACTCCCTCGCCCATAACGTAGCTCAGTAGTTAGCTGCTCGTCTAAATTGTTTGCTCCACCTGGATAATTTTAACGTAGCCAGGTTACCGGTACCGGTCCTTAACACCGAACCGAAATTCACAAGGATAGTCCTGTGATCGTTGTGTGTGTAGTGGTCGCTGACGCGCTAGTTAGATCTTCTTAGCACGCTACTGTTATAAAGGTTATGTTAATGACGGACCACCTTCCCGCTCTACTAAAGGTGTACGTGTTTCCCGTGTTGGCTATTACAACGTCTAAAGAAGAGAGAGCTTCTAGAACAATGGCTCCTCTACGATTCGTTACCGTGCTTCCAAATTTCGTAGCCCAGGCATTAAAATCTATCGACCACCACTTCGAAGCTATCTATTGTAAGACTGGGTGGACACATGGATTCCGTTGATCTTAGGATGCGTAAAGTAATGCTTAGGCCGGACTAAGCATTCTTGAATAGATACCTTTCCGCAGGCTTTATTTGCCGCATCGGACATGCAGGTGTTTCCGTTCACGTTTTTGTACTGTTCGCAAAAAATCGCAACGTCAATTTTTAACTCGCTCACGGATTCTTGCAATAAATCTTGGATTGCTTCACAATGATTTATGTTTAGTTGCAAAATATTCATATTTTCGCGCATGCAGTTTCTATCGCCTTTTTTATTCCCAGCATCTCATAGTTCCCGCAATATGCCCTGTTTCTCTGCCTTCCCTAGTACAAAGGAAACACTTAGGTTTCGATTGACAGTCCTTTAGCTTGTGATCGTTTTCCCCACATCAAATGCACGTGGTTGATCGATCGCTGGATCTTTTGCACGCTCTTGCCAGATGTCCGAATGCAAGACATCTGAAACACTGAAACATCTGAAACTCAACCAATTCGCACCTTTCCCGTTTCCAGCAGCTTGTTCGCGGCTTCTGCTCGAAGACTTAAGGTTGCAGGGTATGTCTTTGCACCGAAGTATGAATGTGGGTTAAGGCTGACACATTAGCGTCTTCACCTAGCGCCTTCTTTATTCTTGTTTTGAATTCTGCGGTCGTAGTGTCAGCAGATTCCTTTAATGAAAGCAAGAGATCTTTGCTTGCTGTTTTTCGGATACGGCTTACGATCGCTCCCACATACTTAAGAGTGGGATCCGATTTCACTAGTCGAAGCATGTCGACATACGAAAGTTCACTAGTTTTTTTTAATAACAATAGCATCGGGACGAGAAGGCTTTTTGGATATCGTACCCTGTCTTCAGGAGCTTCTGCTGAGTTTTTGCAGATCACGCATTGATTCGCTTTGAGTTCCGGGTTTTGTTGTTTCTTAGTGATTCGCGTCGGAGCGCTTTGAGTGACCGAATCCGCTAAGCCTTCATCGCTAGAGCTTCTGATATTTTCCGCTGGTACTAACTTTGGCGGAGTCGTCCGCTTTTTCTTCGGGTTTGGAGCTTTGGACGGTTGCTGTTCAAGCTTGCTGTTCATACCATCGCCCTCTCTATTTCGTTTTGCCGGATAGTCTGGATACTCTGTCCTGCAGACTTAGTTCCGTTCAATCTCTTTAAAAACCGTCTTTATGAAGCTGCCCATTTTTTTTATTTCTCCGTGCACATTGTGCTTGTCTCTATAAAAAATCAATAAGCGAATTGATTTTGAAGTCCAGTTGTGACATTTTTGTTCCCTCGTGGCCGGGTTACCTGAGTGGTGCGTGTCTAGAGCTGTATCAGTTCTTGTGAGGAAGGTCGGACCGATCACACCCCCTGTGATCCCTTAGAGATAAAGCCGTCTTTACCGGTGTTCGTTTATGAACAATGAGGAGATGAAAAGACTGATCGGATCCAATTTACACATTCAAGCGAAAAGGAAAATTGAAGGCGCTTGCAGGGGAAATCCCAACTTGAATTGCAAACTGTAATTTGTGATACTTTAAACGATGAAATGAAAGGACAACCGTTTTGGTCAAACGTTATAATACAAGTGCAAGTGCAAGTTTTATTTGTTCTCTCTCTTAACTTTAACAGGTTTAAAAATATTTATGTATGTACATCGATCTGACGTTTGTGTTTTAGTGTTTTTCGTTTTGGATTCGGATTGTTCGGTTTGTTTGTTTCGTGAAGTGGTGCAAGTACCAGTTCGGTGCAAGTGGTGTTGGTGACGGCATGTCCATAACAAGCAATTTGGTACGAATTTGGTAAAAGTCGATTTGTATGAAGTTTATAAGCTATTTGGTATGAACGAATTCGTTAGCAGTTTAGTGCGATTGAATTGATGTTGTGTGAGTGACTGGTCAAATATGGAAGATTTGGACAGATATGGGGTAGATGGTGATAGTGGGTGAGTACATTATTGTGTATTGCTGGAAGATTCGTTGTGATTGTGATTGGTCGTCGAAACTCTCCATGTTGGGTTTTGACTTTCACTACTCTTGTCAGCTGGTCCGATCCGGGATATGTTTCTGTGATTCGGCCTAGGCTCCATCGTTCGTTCGTTCGATCGTCCTTGATAATACCAGATCACCTAACTTCAACTGAGGACACCGCTTTAGACATTTCGGGTGCTGTTGTAGTCGAGCTAGGTATTCGACTTGCCATTGCTTCGAAAAGGTCTGTAAGTGTGCTTGCTCGATTTTAGTTGAAGTGCTAACCACCTGGATCCACCATGGAAGCCTTATGTTGTTAATTGCCTGCAAATCGTTGTAAAATATGTTCCATTCTTGCAAAATCGTTGGTTCAATTGTTTTATTATCCCAAGACAATTTTTGGAGTCAAAGTTGCTGCATAAACCACTTTGCCTGTAGGACACATGGTGAAACCCATCCCATGGGTTCGCACAACCGCGCGATCGTCAACAAGATCAATTCCTGACGTCTTGACTTGGTTCGAACCTTCAAATAGTATGGCAAATGTGGATTCACTTTCTTCAACATGTATCCCTTTGAGAAGCTTTGTATTGTTTGACGACCACTTTCGAAAATTCAACCCAGCTTCCTGTAATACCGATTTCATTTCTCTACACTTTTCTACGGCTTCCTGAACAGTGTCTACTTCTGAGAATAAATCGTCCATGTACATCTCATCCTGGATCATCTTAGCGGCTTTGGAGTACGTATTTTCTGCGAGATATGGAGCTGCAGTTGTTCCGAAAGTGAGAGTCTTGAGTCGAAAGACCTTGAGCTGATCTACGGGATTTTTACGCCAGAGTATTAGTTGGAAATTTGAGTCCTCCCCTCCCCCGATACATTTTTTGCAATGTCAGCAAAGAACGTAAATCAATAAAATCTCCATTGTAGAATTACGTCGATGACATTCTGATGCAAGAGCGGGCCCGTCATCAAATGTTCATTGAGAGAGTCTCTATCTGTTGTTCGAAACTACTCTCAGCTTTGTTGTGGAACTCCGTGATGAGGTAGAAAATAATGAATGCTGTTGGCTAGAGATTCTTCCTTCACGAAAACCGTGTGATTCAATGGCAGATATTCATCCAGACAAGCCGAAGGATCTTCCTAGGAGCGGAAATGTGTTTCCTTTAAATGGAAGAGCCACCTGGTAATGACCATCTGCCAACTTCTTAACATTTTGCAGGTACTGTTCTTCACATTCAATGCCCTCTTTAGTTTCCATGGCCTTGAATGGAACCTCCTCCAATTCCCAGAATTTGCTAAACTGCTCATCGATATTGGTGGGTTTGAAAAATTCTGTGAATGGGCCTCGGTTCCAGAAACGCCTTACCAAATAGGATCCATCCTAACCTTGTGTTTTGAGCAATGAGCAATGTCTTATTCTGTGGACGGACCAAGTCGTGTAGCAAAACCTTCGCATAATAACATGTCGACTTTGGATGGTTTGTAATGTCGTTGAGGTGACTCCAGTTACTAATTGGAAACCTGCGGGCCAGGAGATGGCCAGACAGTGACTTGTAAATGAAAGCCTGAACAGCTGTTTTGAAATTTGTATATTGCTGCTGTCCATACCTAACTCAGAAAACTCGACCAGAATACGTCTCGGCTTCAAACGCAGGAGTTGAGCAGCTGATTCAGTTATAAAAGTTGCTTCCAAACCCGAATCCAAGACTTATATTCTTCTCCTGTGATTAATGGCGGTAGCCAGCAAAACCTGCGTCGGTGTGTGTGCGATTGTTTCACTTGGGATTCACTTTGTCTACGTTGGTGGAACTTTGGCGCATCTGGATTAATGGTGAAGTTGGAAGATCTATGTGGTTGGATGGTGGATATGATTGGATGTGTTGTTGGGGGGAGATTGTTGCGACATGTAACAAAGAGTGATGCATCTATAGCTACTGGGGCACTGCTTTGAATTGTGGTTGGGGGCTAAGCAGTTGGAACAGAGGCTCAACCTATCAACACTTTGTTGACGATTAACGATGCTTATCTTCAAAAATCTTTTACATCTATGAATTGCATGATGTCGCTTGCTGGAAATCTGGCAGGAGATTTGTGGCTTGCTAGCCTGCGAGTAAAAATTGCTTCTATGAAGTGTTTGTCTTGCCGACTAGGTCGTAGTCGTGCCTGTTGGGAACTAAATGCTTCCAAGGTACCAAAACGCATTTCTAAAAATTGTTAAAAGTTAGAAAATGTTGGCAACTCTTTTGGTTTCTCTCTAGCTACTAAACGCTCTTCTCAAATCTGTTGCGTTTTGCTTGGGAGTTTTTGGAGCAACACAAAAATCAATATCACATCCCAATGATCTACCGGAATATTTAAATTTTTCAGACTGTGAAGCACATCGGTGCTGGTGTCCAACAATTGTTTGATTAAACCGACCCTTTCCTGGCTAATGGGAGCCTGCCTGAAAAGGCATTTGAGCTGCGTGGTAGCTAAGAACCGTGCGTGATCATATCTGTCCATTAGGATCGTAAACGCCTTAATGTAATTACCGTTATCAATGCTTAAGTGATTTAAAAATTTCTGGGCTTCACCTGACACTTGATTTGAGATAATGCAATTCTAAGTCTCAAACAACGAACTATTTCTATCAATTAATGAGACGGTTCGTAAGTGCCGTGCTCTCGGATACATTTATTTATGGCAGCTTAATCCCCACTTTTGTTGCACTAGCAGGAGCTATATCTGCCAGACAGTTTGTATCGCCACCTTTCCGCTTATCGGTGCAAGTGAAAAAAAAAACGAAGGCCCCTCAGTAACCGACGGCAGCTGATAACTCGACCGCCGGACGAAAAGTAAGAGTAAACCGCTAGCCGCACCACGAATCGGAAAAAGTCAGGACAGATGGAGTTCCTGCAGATTTTAGTACTTACTGTAAGTTTAGAATTAAGATTGGAAAACAAAAGTTATTCAAATAATAAGAAAAAGAAAGAAAGAAAATACGTAATTAAAATGGAAAAAGATTAAGAAACTAGAATTTACTAAACCATAATTGATAATAGAAAATTTTGATTTTTCCCTTTGAACAAATACATATTTAGTGCATAAGAAATTAACTTCATCTACTATTTCTATATCTTTCAATTTCTGCTGAAATACAAAATTAAAAATTATGGCTAATCAAAATAATTTAATCAGTCCCCCGGTCCTTAACCAGCCAAGTCAACTTCCTAACCCATCAAATTGAAATCCACCCCAAGCTCATCCACACCTACAAAACCTCATAGTATCGATAGTTTATCAAGTTCTAAATAACGAAGGAAATGATATTATTCAAGGCATTATAAATCCAAACTCAGATACAATTCTCGGAGTTGATCAACAAAGTCCCATATGTAGTAAGGTACTTAAGAGATTTCAGCTCTTGGAAAAAGAGCGCGGACCGAATCATTCGCCTTTATGAATCTATAAAAGGTACACCTAAATATTTTGTCATTCTAAATGTCATTAGGAATAAAATTATAGATATAGATTAATTATGGAATCCTATAATACCCCCGTCCACTGGGACTGTATCTCGCGATGTCTGACCATGCACTACGCAGATAAGCGCGACATAGGAACACTGGAATATGATGATGACTTCCCAGGTGCAAGGCAACGATACAGTACAAGGTTTTCACCAAGCTGTGTAGTCTCATTTATCGCTTATTTCAAATACGATTGCTTGCATGGATGTTGGTCCGGAAGCACTTCCTCTGCTCATGAAAACCTATAGGGATAAAGCTTCGTAAGAAGTCTGAAAGGAGACTTACCTAAACTCCTTGGGATTCGTGAACATGTTGACCTGCGCCTAAAATTAGAAAACCAAAATTTTGGATCTTACTATGACTTATACACCAAGGGGCATTCAGAAAATTGTCTCATACAAATTCTCCAGCACTTCCTCCATGAGGACCGAATCGGAAAAATTCAGAAAACAATCAAATCCCGTTTCTCCCACAGCCTGCACATTTTTCTCAACTAGGTATAAGCAATAATCAAAGACCAGTCCCAGTCCCATTCAACAACAATCCTAGACAGCAACCTTTTAAAACTAATCACCGAATTCACAGTCAAGTACAACGAAATAACAACAGACCACCACCACCAAGACCGCAACGTGGAATAGAGCAAATGCAAACATCCACCATTGGAACGGCAAACGCCAACAGACGAATTGGCCACACGCGCCGAAGAGACTATGCCACAACAACCTAACTATCTAAGTAAACTGCAAAGTAACTTTCACTTAAACACTTCATCCCAAAGTAACCCCCCTACTCAAGATAGCCTTACAGTTCAAGACACTCAAGACACTCAAGAACTAGAACAGTACTATGCTGCCCTTAATATAGACAGCCAACAGAACGATCAAAATTTCAATGATTACGTAGAACCTCTAAGCCAAGAACAAACAGAAGGAAATATCACAGAATTAATTTCGGAACTTGGTGACATACATTTTTTAGGCTAGCAAGCTCTTCGTTGCTCTTCGAAGTAAAAATAGAAGGTGGCGAAGTGCTAAAAATAGTTATCGACACTGGTTCTAACAAGAACTATATCCAGCCATCCAAAGTAAAAAATCCAATTTTTAATGTACAATTCTATGCGGTCTCCATTGGAGGAAATATAAAAATTTCCTAAATGACCTCAAGATTAAATTCTTCCTCCTTCCGTAATATATGCACGACATAGCTACATGACTATTAGAGACAATATTCAAATACGAATTAAACAATTCGCTGCACAGGCAGTAAATACCGTATCCTTAAAAACAGAACACATGGCGATACAACAAAAAGAATTCATTAAGGCACTCGTAAGTAGGTACTTGAAATTGTTTGATGAATCAGGTGAGAAATTTACGTACACGACCGTCGTAAAGGGTGAGATTCGAACTTCATCAGATTCACCCGTTTACACAAAATCCTACCCATACCCAAAGATGAGGTTGAAACTCAAGTCCAAAAACTTATAGATGATGGTATAATAAGATCTTCGAGATCACCGTACAATTCACCGGTGTGGATGAAGCCTCTGGCGAAAAGAAATTTCGATTGGCGATCGATTATCGTAAATTAAACACCATTACTCGCGCAGCTAGGGCAAACCAATGTATTCCCTGTTATTGACCTCAAGAGTGAATTCCATCGGGTTCCACTTAAAGAAAAGTATATCGAAAAAACTGCCTTTTCGGTAAATAACGGGAAATATGAATTCACCCGCTTGCCATTTGGGCTGAAAAACGCCCTTTCTATTTTCCAAAGAGCGCTCGATGATATACTGAGGGATCATATAGGGGAAATATTCAGTAAAAACGAAGAGATGCATTTAAAAGATATCGATACAATCTTTAAAATTCTAGAAGCTGCAAATATGAAGGTGCAGCTCGACAAATGCGATTTCTTCAAAAAAGAAGTCTCTTCTGATGGCATCAAGATTAACACAGAAAAGGTTAACGCGGTACTAAATTTTTCTGGTCTGGGTACTACCGCCGTTTTTATTAAGGATTATGCGAAACTGGCAAAACCCTTAACGTCTCTTCTAAAATGGGAAGATAGACCCCTGCCGAAAAATTTCGCAAGTAAAAAAATGATCCATCTGAATGAAGACGCAATAGAAGCCTTTAGAAAAATAAAAAACTCTCAAGCATCAGGGGACATCATTCTTACCTACCTCAATTACAAAAAAGAATTCGAACTTAGTACCGACGTTCACCGGCTTCAAAAATGTCAGCAAATCGCTTTAAAGTTTTGTATACCAGAAAATGCAATATTATACATGAAAAATGTGAACGCTTAGAGTTCTATATCTTAGTTAAGATAATTGTAGAACAATCATATGAAACAATAAAACAAAATTTAAAAGCGTTTGGGGCGTAGACCAAGATCTCTTCAATGTTCCGGTGTAATCGATTCTTAGTTGTGTATGTAGACCAAAATCTACCTATATATGTAAATTCGATATTCCAATGCGAAGTTAGTTGTTTGCGATTTTTTCTTTACCCTCTTGGGATTATTGAGAAAAACAACTCAAAGCGAATTATTTAATCTATTATTAATTCTTGTCACTATGGTTTTAATACTTCTAAAGTTTTAATTTCAATTTCGAATTATTTAATATTTTGCCGCTCTATTTATAAGTTTTTAAATTTCGTTAAATGAAAACTTAAATCTAGACGCTAGGTTGGCTTTGTTAAATTTTTACTTTTCGTTTTGCATTTTAACTATGATAAAACTACTATGGAATTGTAAATGGACTTCGTAATTTTTTTTATTTCATTTCTTACTAATACCTTTTGACCTACTTTGTATTCTATTAGTTTCCTTAACTTCGTACCTAGTTCTAGTTTTTTTCCTATATTTTCTTGTATTTAGTTTTGCAGCTTCTTGTTTTCCTAATATTGTATATTAAAATTTAGTTCATCGACATAATCATACATTGGTGTTATGTCATTTGTGTCCACTGCAGTGCGTCTGTTTATTTCGAATTCAAATACCAGCTCGTAAGGTATATGGACTGTTGTGGACTGTACAAGTGTAGTAGAAATCTGCAAGAGGCATTCGCTTGTCCCAGTCTTTAAGTTGGTTCAGTTCCTTACCTGTTGCTTTAATATATTCCAACAATCTACAATGAGCACTTTCAACACCTCCGTTGGCTTGAGGTTATGCAGCTCTGTTTGTTATGTATTTGATACTTAATAATTTACTGAATTCCTCGAAAAGGGTTTCGCAGACTTCTAACTCGTTATCAGAAAGGATTATCTTCGCCATTCCGAAGTTCATTGTCCATTTTTTCATTAGGGCTCGGGCTACGGTACCCATTTCTTTATTTCGTCGTCCTGGATAGTTAAACCAAACTTAAAACCGTTTTCTGTCTATTCTAATGGTCAAATTAAATCTATCATGATTTCTTTTGGTGCTTTATCGGCTAACATTATTATCTTCATGACACTTCTTGTTGGTACTCGGTTCACCTTTTCAGTTTGGCAGTATAGACATTTTCTCACAAAATTTTCAATGTCTTTTTACATACCTTTACATCTATATTTTTTTCCTAACCTTTGAGTATATACCTTTTTGTCCTGTGTTTCCTCCAATGATATTCCTTGATTATAGCTAGACTTTTGTGGACATCGTTGACAAATTCCCTATCATTAGGTCTTTCTTCTTCACTAGTGCTATCGTATTCTACAATATTTTCCTCGCGAATATTTTCTGTGACTTCGGTAAGGTTTCTTTCCTCAGTATTTTAATTATCTCTGTTACCTTCGACGTTTTCTGCGTTTTCTTTACTTATTTCAATGTTTTCCACTTCGTTTTCATTACTTATGTTATTTTCAATGTTTTCTGGTTTATTTTCATTAGTTATGTCTATACCTGCTTCTCTGAGACTCATTAGATCTTGCCAAGCCTCTTCCGTTTTTTTTCTGTAATCCTTACATTCCTACTTAACTCGTCAACAACAATGTTTTCCTTACCCGTTTTGTAAGTGATGACATAGTTAAATTTCTAAAGTTTGAGACGCCACCTGGATGATAAACTTTGCGCTGTAGATATAAGGATGGAATTGTTTTGTGCCCCATAATATAGCCAAACATTCCTTCTCCGTAGTGCTATAATTTACTTCGGCTTTGTTAAGCGTTTGACTTGCAAAACGTATCGGCAAGTCTTATGTTTATGTTCTTAGGTTAGCACTGCACCAATTCTCTTATTGAAAGCATCTGTTGTAATAATAAATTGCTAATTAAAATCTGGGTACTGTAAACACCCTATGTTTAATTATAAGCTCTTTAAATTTTCTAAAACTTTGTTCTTGTTCCTGTCCCCAAGTGAAATCAACGTCTTTTTTAAGGAGTCTGTTTAAGGGTTCGGCAACATTACTGAAGTTACTCGTATTTACAAATTTTCTGTAAAAGCAAATCATGCCCAGAAACGACTTTATCCTCTTGGGACTCTTAGGCGCTTCCCTTTTAATGATACTACTGATCTTATTCGGATCCGATTTTACATCCTTGTCTGTTATTATGTACCCTAGATATGTGACTTCTTTCCTGGGAAACTCACATTTATCAGGCTTTAACTTTAAGTTTGCTTTTCTTAATTGCTCAAATACTTCAGTTGATTTTTCATTGTGCTCTTGTCAGTTTTGTCCATAGACTACAATATCGTCTAAGCAGACTAAACACTTTATTCCCTAAAGTCCAGTCAACACCGTATTCATCAGCCTTTATAAACAAGCAACCCGAACGGCATTCTTTGTATTCGAAATGGTCGTATGGAGTGCTAAACGCCGTTATTTCTATATCCTGCTCTTCCATAGGGATCTGATAAAACCCGGAAGTTAGGTCCAAAGTGGAGATATTTCTCTTTCGTAATGTTTGGCAAAGGGTAATTGTCTGATATCGTTAGCACAAAAGTGAACTTCAACGAAAACTAATATCGAGGATAATTCCATCCTTTTTTAACTTCTGAACCTGCTCACGAACTTCTTAATCGTGGGAATTGGGATATTATAGCTTTTGGTGAATATTGGCTTGGAGCCAACCTCTGTTCGAATCTTGTGTTTTGTTACCTTTGTTTTAGATAACTTTTCATTCTCTATGCTGAATATATCGCTATACATCCGCAAGATTCCTAGCAGACTGTTTAGTTCCTCTTTTACATTTATAGTCCTAAATACCTCTGATTTTCTTTGTTCAAAGTTTTCTTCACTGAGGTATCTAGTGGTATTTTTTCGCAACTACCTATTGTATTATAAGGTTGTTCTTATAATTCTCATCATATTCTGGCAATAAATTATTCTCTATTACCTGAAACTTTATTTTTTCCGTTTGAGGTGTGACAAAACCTATCTTCACTACACACTTCAACTAACGTTTGTCATGTCTTACCGCCTATTCCACTAAATTTCATTTACTTTTGGAGTTAATCTCGCCTTCATAGATGCAGTTACCCTTTATTAAACATATCTCTGCTCCAGTGTCTATACTTTTTTTTTTATCTCACCATTTATTAATGTTAGTACATGATGGCTTTCACAATTGTCTAAGGTCTGCTGCATGGTTGCCTCGCTCACTGAAGTTGACGGTTGGTCAGTATTCTGTTGTTGATTTCTTTCTTTATCTGACTACCTATTTCGTTTTAGTAACCTACAATTTCTTGCTATTGCCCTGGCTTTCCACAATTACAGCACTTTATTTCCTGCCTATTTATCATTGCAAGATTTTTTGGGTGCTACTTCTAAAGAGCTGAAGCCGTTATTGGTGCATTCCACGGTCACGTACAGACAAATCGTACTCATATTTTGACCATATTATGAACATATTTTCAGATTGGCTCAGTTAAAGTAATTCCTATATAATGTATTTGTCGAAGACATCATTCATCTTCGACGAACACAAAAAAATTAATTGCTTGCTTTATTGATTATGAGATAAAACAAAAAGAAAGAGATGTCATGTACAGACGGGCAAAGTCAACCAAAAAATTAGATGCACGTCCAAGACTTAATTTTTCAGCGAATCTATGAATCTTGGTGTTATGATGTCTAAAGGATCGTTGTAGTTCTATACCTGAGCTAAATAAAAATTAAATAAAACCGATAGTTTTGTTTTTATAAATAAAAATTAAATAAAACCGATAGTTTTGTTTTTATTAATTTTCATTGCCATGTCACATGCAGACACATTTCGTCGTGAAATCATGAAAAAAAAGTCAATAAGAAATTACAGTTTTCTCCTCAGATATGCAGTTTTTCTTGCATTTCACAGACTTGCCATCTGTTTCAATGAAGTATTGCTATATACATATATAGTTACTATTTCGGTTATTTCTGAGGGTGGAATATAAATGACGCGAGTTTTCGACACTAATTTCAGTGCTAATTCGGAATAGTCTTTAGCAGATTGGAGAACTATATTTTCATCTTGATTCGTCATTTTTTCTCTCACCAGCCTTTTTATGTTTCTGCGAAATATTTCCAATATATATTTTTTTATATTTTTCGCTTAGAATCGCTGTCAATTTTTGAACTCAGGTGAAGGTCCGTCACTCCTAAATTACAGCTACAGCTGTTGGTTCTTCGGTTTAAAAAGTTTATTTAAGAAAACATATACCGTGTTTTTGTCTTTAGCTTTGGCATCAGAGCATATGATGTATGTTTTATATTGGCCATTATATGTAGATACTGGCTGTTGTAAATACACTTAATCAGGGCCAAAGTGCACTTTGTACGTCATTTTGGCACTTGACACTTTGGCACTTAAATCCAACTGAAGAACACGAACATGTTCATCGTTGTTATCTTTTTGGAACTCAGTTGCTTAGATCCTCTTTAAATTGACATGACTCAGTACGGAAGTCATTGAGTTAACAAGAATTTCGAGAAGCTCATTCGTGCTGGTTTCATGGGTTACCAAACGTAACCTTTTCTCCGGAGATTCAGATCTGACACGAATATCTTTTTAGCATTTGAACAATCGTCGCATTCATTTTTTCATGTATCTTTGTTTCATGCAAGCTACAAAATTTGGAAAATTGAATTTTAATTTAATCGCTTACTGACATTCTAACATTTTATTCTTCTGCTGAGGCAATTTCATTTTTCGTACGAGCTTTGTAACCACTGATTTCTACTTTCGCTGAGATTTTGGCACTGCTCCAAAAGATTTGTAGACGGCTTGAGCCAGTGTCTGTTTTGTTTTGTACGGAGTTACTGTGTGTGCCGAAAGTGAATAATTTTTATCAATCATCCAATTTTCAGCCCATTTCTTAGCCCTTTCAACTCTCTTTTTGTCTCTGTCCACTTTTTTTTAGCTTCTAAAATCAGTTTTGGGTCTCCTCTCGTTTCTTTTTTCAAAGTTCGCGAATTCTCTTCGTCTCACTAGCGGTGTAATTTAGATCCTCACTGGTTGATGGTCGTTTATCAGGCGTGATGTCCTTGAAAAAGCAAATCAGGGATATAGATTGAATCCCACAATTTCCAAAAATAACTTTATTTTAAAGACAACAAAAAACTGCGTCACGTACAGACATTTAACAATTGCGAAGGCAAAAACCGAATTAAAAAACTTTTAATACATATTAAATTATGGGGGGCGTAAAAATAACTATTGTTGCAAATAATTGTTTTGAAAAAAAAAACCATGTACTCGTACATGGTACCAAATACCGACATAAGAAGTATCAAATAAACGTCATGTACAGACATTTAAATTTACCTCAACTTGAAGTTCAATTATACAATGAATATCACTCTATATTAAATAGGCGAGTTATTAGCAATACTCTACGCTATAATTCACTTACAAGTACCATATTTATTGTCAACCTCGCAACAAATCGTGACAGCAACTGTGTGAAGTTAACGTTGTAATACGTCAATATGAGTCTCATTTTTTTCGCCTAATCAAAGAGGTTAATTTACAGTATTTAACGATTATGGTTAAGAAATGTGGTTAGTTTACAAAAGATGGGATTGTGCTCCGTCATAAAATATATGTAAACATAAGAAAATTCTAACTTTGTCTCTCATGAAAAACTTCCGTATCGTCGTGGAATGCACGTATTCTTCTTCGCATGCAAATTTATTCGCGTCAGCGAGACTTCTGCGACGTTGCGTTGTCACATATGTTGAGAGTCTTTCGCGCAGTCCGGTAAGACCTACTGCCATTGGGACCGCATCAACTATTAAAAGGCTTCGTGACACGAATAAAGAATTAACGCAATCGATTCAACATTTAGGGTTCGTAACTCACAGTTACATCATGCTGCAAAAACTTAGACCGGGAAAATCGGACTATATTTGAACAATCATCGAACGACACCAGGAGCAGCTCCACGTTGAAATAGTTCCTTAAAATTCTGGGAACTAGGTATTTGATATTGTAGGCAATCAAGGACGAAACGAAAAAACCAGTGACCGTGGTCACAGCAAATAAGGACGGCTGTACAATGTGCAACGCGGGTAGCCATAAGATTTATAATTGTAAATTATTTTTTCTCTTACAGGTGTCGATCGCGAGAAGGCTGTGCAGCGTCATCGAATCTGTCGGTACTGTTTAAAGTTAGGTCATTTTTCTAGCTCATGTCAATCGAAGGGTTGTCAAACATGTAATGGCAGAGACAATCCGTAAATGCTGCGGCCAGTTCCAAGCTGAAACAGTGGTAGATTTACTGAGCAAGGGCAATCGTGAATGTAGTATCAGCATATGGAACACGGATTGTTTGCCGTGTGTTTAGATTCAGGATCCCAACTCCATTGTACGAGTATAACAGCATTGCTGGTGCAGACACTGGGTCTATCCAAATATCGGTCAGGAACATCAATAAACGGAATAGGAGAACATGGCTCGGTATTTCAATTTGCTACCTCCCTTACCTTTGAGTCAAGAACTTCAAATTTTAAGGCAAACATCCAAGCCAATATTTTATCCAACAACAATCAACCAAGTTGCGAATTCGGTTCCATGAACTGGGACATACCGCAATTTATTCAGTTGGCCGATCTGGCGCTTCCATCGAATCAGAAAACTGACATGCTGATAGGAGCGGAAATCTTTTTCGAGCTTCTTTTGGTAGAAGAATTCAAAGTGGGAGCTCATTTACCTACACTTCGAAATACTAAACTTGGTTGGATAATTTCAGGTGGCATTCAATCGACAAGTACGCATACTGTTTGCACCATTACCGCTAAACCATCTCTATAGCCATTGAAGAAAATTATCGTAAGATGCTGGGCGACAGAAAGACATAATACTCCCATCAAACGCATAAGTGCTGAAGAATATACCTGCGAGGAGTTATTCAAGACCAGCACATTTTGAATAATGGACAATTCATGGTGAGTCTACCTTTAAAAAGAATCCAACTTATTTAAGTGAATCCCGTAAATTGGCACGAAAACGATTTCTGTCATTAGAAAGGGGGCTTGAGAGGGAAGGGAACCCAAACTGCAAAGTATTTATACCGAACTTGTGGAAGAATACCAGTTGTTGGGCCACATGAGTCCAATTAGTGACTTTGAGGTTCCACAAATTCAATACGTTACTCCCTATCTCGCAGCCGTTAAACCAGAGAGCTCTTCTAGAATTTCTCTTAATGACATTTTAAGCGCCGAACCGACAGTCCAACCTGATCTATTGTTGTGAATTTTAGGATGGAAAAGTAAGCGTCTACAGCAGACATCAGTAAGATGTATCGTCTGATTTTAGTAGGACATGTGTACAAGACGTTCCAGTTAATTCTCCGGGGATCTCAGCGGGATAAACATCTGAGAACCTATACAACCGCAACGCACTGACGTATGGGTCAGCTTCCGCACCTTTCTTACCAACAAAATGCCTTGTGAAACTTGCAGACGACAGTCAAAAGGAGCACAGAAGGGCATCGGAAGTTATTAAGAATCAAATATATGTATGTCGACAATCTCATGTCAGGAGCGGCAAGGTACGAAAAGGTAATTTTGAATTGAGAAAATTTTGTGCAAATGACCCAGATATTCTACGAAATATTCCTGAACAACATAGAGAAAGTTGGTGATATTTCGCCAGTCAGAAATTATCAGAACTTTAGGATTGATCTGGGATCCAATTCTCGACCAATTCAAGTTTTGCTTTAATTCAGAAAAAATTGCAACATCCAAAAGCCCAGTAACACGAAGAACTGTTTTGTCGGACCTAGCGCGACTTTTCGACCGACTGGGCTTATTGTTTATACATAAGATGTGTAAACGAAAGTGGTCAAATCCTTTCTAATTTGCTTTGTTCCAGGTCCCGTATCTGACCAGTAACGGTTGTAACAATTGCTTGTCTCGAACTGCAGGCTGCTGTTCTTACGATAGAATTGGTAGAACGGCTGCTTAGGATTCTTAAAAGCGACATTACACAAACTCAACAACAGTGTTAGCATGGATACGTTCCCCTTCATATGTTTGGGACACATATGTTGCCATATGTAACTGTCACCAACCTTATGAAGGACATATGAAGTTGAGGAAAGAATGGGAACCCAATAACTTTTTTTTATTTTTTGTAATTGTGAATGAATTTAATAAAAACAGAGTTTTAAAGCAAATAAAAAAAATGTACATGAATTATGAAAATATATTTTTTTTTTACTCTGAAGTTTCCAAATTTTATTCGTTTCAGTCCTTAGGACGCTTTTTACCTTATTCGCAAAGTTTGTACGAGTAGCTTGTAAATTAGCAGCTCTTTTAAGCACGATGAGTAGGTGTCCTTTCGCCATTTTCTTAATGCGGGTAACATTTCTCCAAGGTTTTTTAGTTCGAGATCGCTTTTGACTTTTCGGAGCATTTCTGCATAGGTAAGCTGTCCCTTTGTTCTTATTATTAAGTATTTATTTAGCTCTTATTGCTATTTTGTACAATACATGTTTTTACATATAAAACATCAATTAGAATATTGTTTACAATTTATCGGTCAATAGAACAACGAGTTGGGACAGATCGGTTTGCTAGGATTTTTGGTACGTTGCTTCTGTTTAATCCAGCCTTTTTCAATATTTTTTCGATGGGTTGTCGGTGATTTACTCATGCCCGATTTCACAGTGCGAGCTTAAGTATTGGTTTAGTTAAGTGTATGATTAAACATGAACTTCACTTAAGAAGTTTTCGTTTTCGTAATCGATATTTAAGGGCGGTTTAGTTATGCCATTAATTGAGTGCCATTGTGAACCATTTACGGTAATTAGTCATTGTGATTAAGGACGAAATGTCAAACCAAATTTGTTATTAATTCTCGTTTAAAGTGCTTTTGTGTGAAAAATAGATTTAAATAATGGACATCAAGGAAAAAAGAAGAAGTCCTAATTTTAGTGTTGTGGAAGTGGAAACACTATTTCAAATCGTTGTAAAACACCGAAATGTAATAGAAAACAAAAGCACGGACAGAGTTTATGCGAATGAAAAAGCCGCTGCATGGCTAGAAATAGAAAAAGAATTCAATTGTACTTACGGCAACACATCCAGAACGACCAGTGTTTTCAAGAAAAAATATGAGATCTTAAAAAAAAAAACAACGAAGCAAAAATATGCTAATGAGAAAAAACAATATGTATGCTACAGGAGGAGGCCCGTCGCAGGATTCAAATATACTAAAAGCAACGTGGACGAGACTCTGCACAAGTTTTTAGGAACCCAAATATGTATGACTCGGATTTCTTGAAGCCAACTCAAACTGGTATATAAAATCCAACTGTAATTGGAACTCAGTCAGAAAAATCTGCGTGTGAAGGCATAACACTGACATGTAGATTTGGCTGTTGTAGGGTTTTCAATCACAAAAACAACCGTTAAAATTCACAACCTGAATCATTCCGAGTGAAGCAAATCTCTCCGTCCTATTCGGACTCCCACCCCTGGAGAGTCAATATCGAAACCAAACACACCTGAGTTTCAAACCACTACATCACAAAACTTTCCTTTCTCCTCCTTCTATCTTTCCGCCCGCGCCCTGGCAACAGTATAAGGGTATTCATAACCCCTTAGGCGCGCGTAAATTATAAAAAAAAAAAAAAACTGTTGATCTAAAAGTTAGATATCTCATGAAAGTTTTTTTTTTATACATATATACCACCTTGATTAAAAATTTTTCGGAATTTATTCAGAAAATTTAAAATACAAGTTTATTCATCTAAATCTATATTGTCCCCTTCAAAGAAATCCCCATCGACTGCAACACACCTATGCCAGCGCTTGATCCAATCCTCGAAACATTTTTTATATTCGGTTTTCGGTTTGTCCATCAGTGCTTCCTCCGATTTTTCCATTACTTCCTCTCGGCTGCTGAAACGCGTTCCCCGTAGTAGTTTTTTTTAACTCGATTGAACAGAAAGAAGTCACAGGGAGACAAATCAGGTGAATTCGGTGGCTGTTGGATGGTATTTGTTGTATTTTTCGTCAAAAAATTACGAATAATGATGGCACTGTGCGACGGTGCGTTATCATGGTGCAAAATCCACGAGTTTTCTGCCCGCAATTCTGGTCTCTTTCGGCGAATTGCTTCACGCAAACGTCTCATAACGCCCAAATAATACTCTTTGTTTACCGTCTCGTCTTCTGGCAAAAATTCATGATTCACAAAACCGTGAGCATTGCCTTCTTTATTGACTGAAAACGACGTGGTTTTTTTGGTCTCGGCTCATTTGGTGAACGCCATTCACTTGCCTGATATCTGGATTGCGTGTCGTACTCATAAACCCACGTCTCGTCTCCAGTAATGGTCCTTTTGATGAATGTGGGATTGGATTCAGCCTCGCAAATCGTCTCTTTTGCGACATCAACACGGTCTCTTTTTTGCATGAAATTGAGGTCTTTTGGCACCAACTTGCTGCTACACGACGGAAACCCAAATCATTAACCAAAATGTCTTGGACGGATCCATAGGCAATGTTAAAGTCCTCCGCTATCTCTCTGATGGTTAATTTGCGGTTATTGACCAACATTTCTTTTACTTCATCAATGTTTTCATCGGCTTTCGATGTCGATGGGCTGCCACTGCGTTCATCATCTTCGAACCACTTTTGAACCGCTCGTGCCACTGGTAAACGACCGTTTTCTTTAGAGAATCGTTGCCGAAACACTTATCCAACATTTCCAACGTTCGCGCACCATTAAATCAGTTTTTTACGCAAAATTGAATACAAGTTCGATGTTGCAAATTTAAATCCATTTCTAAAAAATGTAAAAAATCGCCAACACACACAGAGATAGATGTACTCTTGGCTACGTAACTTTTGCAAATGTCAAGCTGTGACGCTAATATTTAGAGGGAATGTCAACCACAGATTTACCAACTTAACAAAAAAAAAGCAGAACTCAAATCGAAACAAATCGGTATGAGCTAAAATTGATCTACGACTTTTGTCAACACCTCAACATGCCTACTGTAAAGGAAAGTCTGTAGAAACGGCTCTGCATAAACTGACTGAAGCTATATCGAACGATCCCTACAATATAGAGAGTACACAATGGTCCCATAACGTCAACACATCCGCAATCATGACTGCGCTGTCAACTCTGTAGGTAGACGACTTATTTGGGGAGTTGATCAGTCTTATGCTAAATAGCAGGATAATCAACTCCAAACTGAGTGAGGCTTCTGCTGAAAGATGTATCAGCAGAGGTACGCCGCAAGGCGGTGTCCAGAGAAGGGGATCTGGAACTTAGTGGTTAATGAATTGCTGATATACCCGGAAGCGGGTGGTAGCAGGGTGATTGCCTATGCGGATGACGTTGCTATAGCCATTACAGGTAAGCATCTTAATATCATTAAAGAACTCCTTCAGCTAAATATTAACAGATTAACTCGTTGGGCAGATCGCTGTGGATTGGGAATAAACTGCTATAAAACTGGCCTTCTCCTCTTTCCTAGGAAATATAAAATTCATAGACCCTCCCTCAGTAAAGGGTATCAGTTTAGTCTTTTCCGATACAGCAAAATATCTGGGTCTTATTTGTGACAGAAAGCTAATTTGGAAACCTAATATTCAAGAAAGCTACAGAAGCTTGTAAAAATGCCATTGGAACAAATGGGGCCATCAGCCTCGCATAACCCACTCGTTATACATCTCGGTCATAAGACCGATACTTACCTACGGGGTTGTTGTCTGTGGGTGGTTTTGGACAATGCAGTCAACTGCAGCAAACTAAGCAGAGTCCAGAGAACAGCAAGTCTATGCATAAGCGGAGCTCTACGTTCTACGCACTCCGCGGCACTGGATATTCTATTTAACTTGACACCCCTCGATATCTTCAAAAGGCAAGTCGCCTTAAAGCGACTACATAGTGGACAAATAATTTATTTGGCATCTTCTTAATATATTAGGAATCCTGACAGAGAACATCGATTACACTATACCCGAACTTTGGATTGGCAAGGACATTCATGTAAGCTTCGCCTCTAGATCCTTCTGGGAGGAAGATGCTTTCATAGAGGACAAGTCAATCCAATTGTTGTCTCGCCGGTTCATAGGTACACAACGGTAATACTGGAGGTAAAACCCCAACCAGAATCCAGCCCGCGTGTGTGAGTTTTCTTTAATTTACAATTTTATGTCCCAGGCATAACATAAAAAGTAGTGCCAGCGGTGAAAAAAAAAAAAAACAAAACAAAAGCAGTTGTGTGAACTAAATATATCATCGTGAACATTCTTATTACTGTGTTGCTGTGTAAAAGTTGCAGAATCATACAAATGGAGCTGAGTGATATGAAGCTAATAAAAATTTTTACCATTAGTAATTTAGTAAAATAAGCATAACATAAGTATATTTGAATATTTGCATAGAGTGTTGCTAATACTATTCAGGTGGCAAGGTCGAGAAAAGTTTTCAAAGTTAAAACATTTTAAACTCCAACATCTCCTAAGTAGATGTAACAAGTTCGATTTCCTTCAGCAGAGATCAAATTGAAGAATTATATAGTAAGTGGATAGAAGAAAACAACGGAACATATAGGATATTACTTTCTAGTTGGATCAGTAGAAAAGCTTTTATGTCCCCTAGGGGCAGTGATAGTGAATCAGAAGAGATAGGAACCGAAAGTAACCAAGAAGTTGAGGATTCAAGAAATTTAGACTTAATAATGCCTGAAATACCAATCAGTTTTCTAACATCCTTTATCCCTACTTTTAATAGTAACGGCGATGAGGTTTTTCGCTTCATTGACACATGTAATGATGCTATGGAATTAGCATCGCCGTCTTTGAAATCAGTACTTTTTAAATTCATAAAAACTAGAATTCGTGGTAATGCCACTACAATCCTAATGAACAAAGATATGCAAGATTTGAAAGCGTTGAAAGAAGAATTGTACGGTGTCTTTAGGGAACGCATAGTAGTCTTCAGTTACATAGAGAGTTGGTTAGCATTAGGCAAGATAGGAATGAATCTGACATTGTACACACAGAGAGTAGAAACATTAGAAAGAAGATTGATGCAGAGTAAGCTGCATAATATAAAATAAGAATATTCTAAAGATAGATTATATTAAGAGTGAGACCCTCACGGTATTTATCAATGGACTGTAGGAAAAATTAGCATCATACGTCGTGACACAGAGGCCTAAAACTTTAGCGGAAGCGAGTAGATGTGTTCAAGAGGAAGAGCAACGGCTCAACCTATTTAAATATAATACTAACAGGGATTATTCCAGTAAAAATTTAGCAAAGATTAATTTACATCGTTCAAATGACCTAGGACCAAGTTCTAGTGGGCAAGGAACAAGCTCCAATCCTTCAAGTGTGCATAAAAAAGAATTCAAAAAAGATCCGAACGTCAGGAATTTAACAGTATTTAAAGATACGAGTAATGCAGAAATCATGTTAATATCATCATCAATGGCGATATAAAAAGATTTATCATAGACACAGTTGCGGAAGTTTCAATGATTAGTGCGAAATGTGTGTACGAACGCGAGGTAGACTTTATCAGAACAATTAAATTTAAAGGGTTAGGAGGTAAACCTCATGAAACAATGGGAGAAGTCGTTAAAGATATTAAATTATTTCTAAATAGTAAAGGGAAAGCAAAGCCAACTATAGTCATAATGCAAGTTATTGAAAACGATTTACTTGGTGACTTTGACGGCCTTTTGTGTAGCCACTTCCTTAAGGATGGAGGTTACTCCATACATTATAAAGAAGGCATGATTAGAAGTAGAAATGAGGAGATGCATTTAAAATATTTGGGCGAAGGAAAGTTTCTTAAACAAAGGTCTGAAGCGTTCAGAGTTTTAAAAATAAAAAATAGCAAAGAATTAACATAAAAGAAGACATAGTTGGGCCAAGACTAATTATTGACTAATAAAGGAAGGAATCAGAATGTATAACCAAAAACAACAATGGTGAATGTGTAGCCACTGTGCTCAATGCGACTGAAGAAGATTTTAACATTAGTGAAATCCGAATTGTCGGAAGAAATTTTGAAGACTTTGAAGTAAGAAAACAGAGATTATCAGAAGTAACAGGAAATATTAGGACAGAACATATGAATAAAGAAGAGTTAGAGAGTATTATTATTATTATTATTTTTTTTTTTTTTTATTATTATTAAACATTTTATTTCAGTCTTAGAATAAGATTACATTTCAAATTCAATAATACAGGAATTCAAAACATGAAATAGTTAAGTAAAATCTGTAGCCTAAGTGGCAGTGATGAATATACTGTTTATATTGACAGAAACAAATAATTCATGGAATATAATTATTATTGTTGTTGAGGGGAGAATTTAATCTACCAAAAAAGAACAAGGAGATAAAACTATTATTTAAACATTTAAGTATTAAAAGAACAAAATTCATTTACGAACAAATTGTTAATATTTGAATAGTCAAAGCATAAGAGCCATTTTTTGATACCATTAACAAATACATTTTTCACTTTTTCACATCTTAGAGAATCTGGAAGTAAATTAAACAGACGGGGTGGTGAAGCAAGATAAAATGGTAGAAAATGAACTTTATAAACTGGTAGAACTACAACAAAATTTCTGAAATTACCCCGCAAATTATAAGTATCTGCGTAAAAACTCGGATTTTGGAGAAACATTCTAAGAACTTTATAACAATAAAGATGTCATAACAGAAGGGTTTTAAGGTTGTTGAACAGATTAAAACTTGGAGTTCTGCGGTTTACTCTGCGGTTTACTTTAAATATTAGGTATAATTAGAAATTACAGTGACATTTTTAGTATAAAGGATGAAAAGCTCACTCATACAAATATAACAAAACATCAGATTAAGACTACGGAAGGTTGTTCTCCCGTGTTTACAAAAACGTACAGATACCCAAAGATACACGAGGTAGAAGTACGTAGTCAGGTTGAAAAATTAAAAATGACGGGATAATAAGAGACAGTAATTCTCCATGGAGCTCCCCTCTTTGCATCGTTCCAAAGAAGGCGGATGCAAGCGGCATGGTGGATGGTGATAGACTATCGTAAACTCAACGAGTTGGCGATTGCAGATAACTATTCCCTTCCAAATATTAACGGAATTCTTGACCAGCTAGGAAAGGCAAGATACCTCACAACTTTGGATTTGATTTCCGGGTTCTATCAAATCCCGGTCAACGTAGAAGACAGGGAGAAGACTGCCTTTAGCACTTCTTATGGGCACTTTGAGTTTACAAGGATGCCGTTTGGCTTGAAAAATGCTCCGGCAAGTTTTCAACGCCTCATGAACACTGTGGTAACCGGGTTACAAGGCATCAAATGTTTTGTTTATCTGGACGATGTGGTATTTTAGGGTCAGAGTCTTGCGGAATGTAATGAAAAACTAATGGAAGTACTGGATCAAATTAGGACAACTAATTTGAAGCTGCAACCGGACAAATGCGAATTTTTTCGCAAAGAAGTCCAGTATCTGGGCAATGTAATAACTGACCAAGGAGTTAAGCCAGATCCCAACAATATAGAAAGTATAATTAAAATGCAGGCTCCTGAAAACCAAAAAGGAATTAAATCATTCCTAGGTTTGGTAGGTTACTACCGGAAGTTCAGTAAAATTGCAGCGCTTCTGAACGCGTTACTAAAAAAAGATGTTGTATTCAGATGGGGTAGTGAGCAACAACAGTCTTTTGATAATTTAAAAAGGGCAATAACAACCTTTCCAGTTCTGAAGTATCCTAATTGTAATAAAACTTTCATAATAACAACAAATGCGTCAAATAAAGGCATCGGTGCTGTTCTCAGCTAACAGCATGATGCCAAGGATTTGCCTATACAGTACGTCAGTAGGACACTAAACAAAACCGAGCAGAATTGCAGCACTACTGAGAAAGAGTGCTTGGCCACGAAGCAGTTTAGACCGTACATATACGGTAGAAAATTTAAAGTCCAGACAGACCATAGGCAATTGACTTGGTAGATCCCGGATCTAGAGTTTGAGTACGAGATCCGTTATAAAAAAGGATACGAAAACGTTGTAGCAGATGAATTGTCTCGAAATGTAAGAATGACGCAAGAGAAAAACATAGGTAATGATAATAGAAAAGATAACAGCCAGGAAATAGAAAGCTTCGAAGAAGTAGATCAAACAGTAGATGACATAGTTAATAGTATGAGGGAGGATAGCACTGTCATTCCAAGTAATGGGGTTGAATTAGAGGAAGAACAAATAGAAGGATTAGACCTGGGTGAGCCAGAAGAAGAGAGTGTAATAGAAACAATACCTGTAGAGAAATAATTGATTTAGAAGAAAGGAAACGTATAATAAAAGAGAGTCATGATGGTTTATTAGGAGGCCATACAGGACAGAAAGCAACCTATGCGAAACTTAAAATAAAATACTACTGGAAAGGGATGCAAAAAGACGTTGAAGAATACATATGTTAAGAAATTGCAGAAACAGAAGAAGTTACTAGACAGACGAAAAGAAATTCAATGAAAATAGTAACTTCAGCCGAAAGGGCTCTCGAAAAAATATCTATGGATTTGATAGGACCGCTTAAGCATACAAATGACGGACATAAACTTGGTTTGACAATACAAGATGATCTATCGAAATTTATAAAATTTATACCATTACAAGACAAATCTATGGAAACAGTAGTTATAACAATTGTTACTGAATGGGTTTTGAATTTTGGACTGCCAAAAATAATCCTAACTGGCAATCGAATCGAATTTGAAGAATTTTGTAAAAAATTTTTGATATGTTGCATATAACAACTAGCATATCCCATTCGCAGGCAAATGATGGAGTAGAAAGGGCACACTGTCGGAATATCTGAACGCAACAGGAAAAGAATTAGATGGCATAACAAATTGGCATGAGCTAATGCCATATGCTAGCTTTTGCTATAACACTACCATAAATAGTACGACAGGATACACTCCATATGAACTTGTTTATAGAAATCCAGCAAACAAACCAACCGAGGTAGATGATAATAACGAATGAAGTGTATTTGATTACGTGTACGAACTAAAGGAGGATTTTTTAACTAAGTCGTTGCCAGCCAAAAACAGAACCTTAAAGATAAAACGAAAGGCAAAAATACGATATGATAAAAGAGTGGGAAAACCTGTAGAATATAAAGTAGGACAGAATTTTTAGTTAAAAACTTAGTGAAAGGAAAATTAGAGAGTAAATTCAAAGGACCGTAAAAATATTAGAGGTACATGATGATTATGTATTAGTTAAGCTAGCAAATAAAACGCAAAAACATAATAAAGCTAATATTCGACCGTACTTTACAGAATCACCGGGTTCTTCAAGTCCATGGCCGGGAACATCGAAATCATGAAACTAAATGATAATAGTGGACTATATTTTAACCACAAAGGATAAGTTAGGGAGGTAGGAAATAAGTTAACATTAGTCAATAAAATCGATATAGGAGAATTAAATGATTACATAGATAATATTAAGAATATAATAAATACGATAAATGAAGCATGGTACTGGATTCAAAACGTTATTTGCCACAATGGATAACGAGGATGCTGAGTATTATTCAGAAACTATAAACATAATTAAGGGAAATGAAGGCAGAATTAAAAATGGTATGGAAGAAAATGTGAAGCTTATGTTAAAACTAGATAAACAGGTTCTCGATGTAGGTACACTTCAAAACATAACAGTCAATAAAATAAATGACCTAATTCATTCTATTAATTTGATCAAAGTCGAAGAAAGAAACTTCAAGCAAGGCAATTCAATTCAGTCTTATTTCAATGAAATAGTAAACAAAATTAATTTTAAAATTATGCAGTTGGAGTTAGAAATGGAACAGATCAATGACAGTCTATTGTTTATACAAAATGGCGTTCTCCATCCGAGGATCGTAGAGCCAATGAAGCTTTTAGAAGAATTAAATAAATTACACCTTATTTTCGAACCAACCGTAGAAAATTATGCTTATATTATAAAAGAAATATAAATACATGCATATGCTAAAGATGATGCCATTATTGTAATATTGCAAATACACCTTGTGACTGAAGAGCAATATGATTTATATGAAATTATTTCTGTACCAAAAATCATTGCGAATGGGCTTGTAATAATTGATGTTACCAATAAATTTAGTAAGGATAAGGAATTTTATAATTTAAAAAATAATATCGAAGATTGTAAAGAAATAAATAAAACCTATGTTTGCAAGTCTCAGTTATTTAAGAGTACATTAGATTATAACAATTGCGAAATAAATGTATTCATGAGAAACAAAGCAAATAATTGTATTTTAAAAACAATCAACTCAAAAATTGAAATGTTCTGTAAAATCAAGGAAAATATGTTTTTATTTACTGTTACGGAAGAAACAAAATACCATTGCAATTGTAATAAAGAAAAACAAATGTAGAAATATTAGTTTTAAGTGAAAATTGTAAATTCGAGACGGTGGAAACTAGCATTAGAACATTGGTTAAAACAAAAGAAATTAATCTTAAGGATAAATACTCATTAAATGAAGTAGAGGATTGTTGTATAAATGTAAAATTAAATAAATTCTAATTAGATGTAAAACCAATTAATAAAATCAATGTACGAAATATTGATGAGCTGAATGACCTATCCATCGACATACAAAATCAAAAGCATTTCTGGGAAAACGTTCTGGGCACAATTCCGGAACGATCAAGGAGTATAATTGCTGGTATTGGAGGCGTTACAATAGTGATCATAGGATCTATTTTCGCATATAAATGTGTCTGTAGTTCTGGTGGTCGAACTACATTAACAGTCTTTAACAAATGTTTTAACAGAAAAGATAAGAAATACGTGAAGAATTTGCCAGAGATCAAGAGAAAATCATCGACGTCATTAGAAGAAATTTTCAGACAGCGTACCAAGCCCAGTTTAAGGGTAAGGTACCCATAAACTTCGTAAGGATGGAGGTGTTATGCTGATGCAGTAAAACGTACCAGCCAAAGGTGTCATACAGGTCAAACGGCGGAAATACTTTCCCATAAAAATTGAGGGGTAATATTTCATCGACGACGATAATGCTACCGATGCCCATCGTCAGCCCAAATTAGTTTATAAGTAGAATTAAGTCACAGAAAATTGTTAGAGTGTAGTTCTGACCTCTACGAATAAAGTTACTAAAACTTAATCTGTTATTTTTTTCATTTTTATCCTCTTCGTCGGTTGTTTCGCAATTGTTGCTTCGCCGGTTTTGCATATATAACATCCAATTGTTGTCTCGTCGGTTCATGTCCCAGGCATAACAATATAGTTAAGTCACAACACAAAATGTCGAACCGGTTGACTTGTAAACCTTACGCAAACACAAACAATTCAACAAATTTCTTTCTTAAACAAAAAATTATTGTAACGAGTAATTATTTAGAGAAAAAGGGATATATGGTATTCGTTTTGTTAATTGATACGTATTATTTACGATTGTTAATTAACTATTTTAATTTCGTTTATTGCAGACACCTCGACTACTGTTGATTGCACTCTAAGTTCGGACAGCAAAGGTCAAGAATGTCTGGATAATGTTTGCCAACGGTTGTCTATTAGCCAACCGGAATTGTTTGGGCTTCGTTACTTAGTTAAGGGCAAAGAAGACGAATTAAAGTGGATTGATTTAGAACGTCCACTTAGTAGGCAACTTGAAAAACATGCTTCCGGACCGAAATTATTTTTACGAGTTCTTCACTATGTAACGACGGGAGTGAAGCATCTAAATGACGAAGTGTCACGCTATTATTACTTTTTGCAGCTAAAAAATGATGTCGTAGAAGAACGTATAGCATGTGATGTCCGCACAGCTATATTATTAGCGCTTTATTGTCGACAAGCAGAATACGACAACTACCAACGTGACAAGCACACGAAAGATTATTTAAGAACGCGTTTAATCCTTCCAAAGAGCCTTATGCATAATAGTTTCGATGAGAATCTTATTGATGAAGTTCTGCAACAGAATCCAAGTATTCAGCATCTAAGCCAAAGTCAGGCAGAGGAAATGTACATAAAGTGTTGCCAACGTTTGGATGGTTACGGTGAGGAAAGATTTTCTGCAAAAGATTTTGCTGGTTTTGATATTCAGCTCGGGTTAACGATTAATGGTATTGTTGTTAACTCAAACTCAAATTCAAATTCAAAGATAGAGCGTCAGTACTATCCGTGGAAAGATTTTCTTATGGTAGTTAATGTGAAACGCTCGATCAACATAGAACAGAAAAAAGATGAACTAATATACACATTGGCTTCTTTTACACTACCGGATGCAGATACTGCACGATATATTTGGAACCTTTGCGTAAAGCAGCACATGTTTTTTAAAACTTATATAGATGACGAAGCAGACAGTGAAAGCGGTGGACATCATCCAGAAGCAATACAAGCTTTTACGCAGGACTTTGGTGACAGTCGAGAGGATTTGCTTTTAGAGCAACAACGTGCAATATACACTCCGGAGTTTCAAATGGTTGGACAATGTGGAGTACAAAACTCAATCATGTCGTCAAATATATCTCTAGCAACAAGTGGTCACCAGCAGCTTCGCACACCTAATCAAAGTTGGGCAAACATCCCTCAAGAGTATGCATCGTCCACAAACTGCAGCTTCACAAATATGGTTTTGGATCCTCTGGATAACCGTATTCAGAGTACATCCTGTTTAGATCTAAGCAACAATAATAATTTCTCTCAGGAGCGAGAACGTCTAAAGGCGATGCTACCTATGTATAGACCTGCCCCCGACTATGAAACAGCTATGCAACAAAAGTACCGAGCTAGTGCAAATGAAATTCACAACATAAACCAACAAACTATTAGTGCAGCAGCTCCTGTGCGTGTTACTTCATCTGGCGCTATGCTATCTGCTGATCCTAGTTTCTTTTCTGGTAGTCATCCAGATGTACATAACATGTCTGCAATGACTACGGAAAATATTTTACATCATTTAGCGCCTCATCGATATCCAGATGTCACACAAACTGCTCAAGCAATGCATAATCCTTTAACAGCAAATACCGTATATTCTAATATTGAGTTGGCGCAACGCCTCCAAATGATACGAGTAAAACCACCACCGCCATATCCAGCTAATAGGTTAAGTTCTACCTCAACGCCTGACTTGGCAGTGACCAATCATCGCACACTTCAAAACTATCGTGCCTACGTTTCTGGATCCAGCCCAGATTTGGTGTCAAATAAAAATCTATTCAATACCCAATATCATCCTGTTCCTTATCCATACATAAACCATATAGGTCATTCACAGCCATACCTTTCACATGGTACGTTTGAGAACTTAAATATGATCGAAGAGCAGCCATCACTGATTTTACCTTTACCACCACCTACACAAAAACCACCTCCTCCCCCTATACAATCCACACCAGCGCAACAAGTTTTTCATCCGGCAACATTTCAGGAGCAGAACGGCGGAGGCCTTCAAAGAACAGCGTTAAACGGCTCAATAGAACCTATATATGAAAATGTGCCTCTGCCCCACTTTTATACTGCAGAGAATGCGAATGAGATGCGGAATCGAACGTCTAGCATTCAATCGGCACCCGGTGGAATGCATCAAGGTACACCAATCGCACAAATGCATAAAGAAATTGATGAAATCACCTTAAATATGCAGCGTTTACACCCGAGTGGAGGTGTTAACGGAGGCTTAACCCAAATAGAAACCACAAACGATGCACTTTTACAGATTAATATGCATAATTCACCTATTCCTCCTACATCGTTAACATCTGTACACCGGAATAATCTTTCTTCTCAAACGCCATTAGAAGAACCGCGTAAGACAAATCTTATGAAAACGATATCAGATGTTCTACCACATCCTCCAAAACATTTTCTTGATGATCGTTATAACACCTCACATTCGTCATCATATTTTAATTCCACTCAAACAACTATGAACACCACCGTGGAGTCAATAAATACTTCAGTAGACAGCAATGGCACAAAGGAAAAACGAAAAAAGCGTTGGAATATTTTGGGTAGAAGTAAAAATTCAGCTGAAAAAGAACGTAAAAGCGCTACTCTTGGAAGGGATAAAAGTAAAAATCAAATGAAAGTGGAACTTTCGCAAGAAGACATGAATTTAAGACATCGATGGTCGACGGGACTACCGAAGCTTCAACCGATTTCCGCAACATACAGCAAAGATAAATTGGTAGGTTTTAAATAAATTCATTTAGTACAATGCAGATAATTTGATTTGACGATGTTTTTAGTGTCAAATATTGGATGCAAAACTAAACGACACTCAGTTGTTTATGGAATTTGAACGAATACCGAAACGAAGAGAGAGTGCGCGCTATGAGTGCGCACTCCTAGAAGAAAACATGAGACAGAACGCGGATCCGAACTTTTTACCATACGATGATAACCGCGTACGAATAACACCGACGATGGAAAATAAACATGGTTATGTTAACGCTTCACATATATCCGTAAGCACAAATATTCAAATTTAAATTTGATATATACAATGATTATGTTTAATATAGGCAACGGTTGGCACAAAGCAGAGATTCTATATTGTTGCTCAAAGCCCACAAGTTGAGATGATGAAAGAAATGTTTTGGCAATGTGTGTGGGAAGCAGACGTTTACTTGATTGTCCAACTTTGCGAGGATCTTAACTATATTCCGGCCGATAGTAATCAAAGGCTAGAATTTGGACAGGTGGGCGATAATATTAAAAATTGTATCGTAAATAATGTACTAAATTCTTAAACAGTTGCAAGTGTACCAGGAGTTCTCGCAGACCTCTGATAGATGTGTTATAAGCAAACTTAGATTGTTCCATGTTCAATCTAAACGCTATCGATCTGTATGGCACCTTAATTATACTGATTGGGCTGAGCAGAATTGTCCACGCGATGTAAATCACTTTTTAGATTTTTTAGAAGCATTGAATTCAGTCAGAATGGCTTCAATAAATGAAGTGCCCCCAGGTCATAATACAAACCCACCAGTGCTTATACATTGTTTGGAAGGTGGTGGTCGTTCTGGTGTTACACTGACAGCAGATTTGCTATTATATACTCTGGATCACAACGAGGTTAGTAAAATATTTATAATTTTAAATTTATTTGCTCTTTCAAAAATATATTTAATGAATTGGTAGATTGTTTTTTCCGCTATACCTTCGGTGTGTTTGGCGGTCTTCCTCTGTTTCTTGGTCTCTTTGCTTTGATGCACAACTGTTGTCTTACGTACGAGCTACGTGCCATCTCCAGTTTGTCCTTGTTATGCGTGTTGTCATGTCGGCCACAAGTGGTCTCATTCTAACTTCCTCGTTAGATGTACGATCTCCTTGAGGATTAAAGTAAGGGTCTGTTCTCCATAGATTATCACTAGTAGCATATATTGGCCGTACATTTTCCTCATTAAGTGCATGAAGATATTGATTTTAATAGATGTTTAAGCTTACGCAGTTTGACGTCGTCCTGCGGCGTAGGAAGCCACGGCAAATATCAGGAATCTGAATTTGTAAAGCACAAAACAAAATAAAAAACAAGCTTTTTAATAATGATGAAGTTTATTTTTGCTTTATGATTTCCATTATTTTGTCGATTAGTTTTCTTAGGTTGCGATATAGTCTGCAACAAATATTAGTATAAGTGATATGATAAAAACTAACACCATTGTAAATTATACATATTTACGAGTACGTTGACTTTTTAGGATTTCAATTTTTAAAAAAGGAAACAGTTGGGTTTCAGAAGGAGCATACCGATAAGTGAATAACGACTTGCCTTGCATTTGACAAAGGAAATGCCACTACAAGAAGTAACATGGCCATCTTCAAATAACATTTATAAACCTTTAACAACAAATTTCAAATCGAATTCAGAAATAAAATAAAAATAAACACATTAACAAAAAGACCAAGAATATATTTGTTTAGGTCTCTCACCTCTTTTACTTTTCTCCAGATGTTGGCGAGAGGCAATATGTAGTATCATACAAGTCGTGTGGACACGGACATGTCTACACATTTAATAGTTGAATTAAACCCGATATGTGAAATGGCTTGAGAACTAATATTATTGGGTACAGAACTTAATTCGTGCGGTTTTTTTTTCCAAAATTTGAACGTTTATTTAAGAAAAACATGTACAATAGTATTATTCAAAGTATTGCCCATCTGAAGCTATGACTTTTTCCCATCTTTCTGGCAATTTGTGGATCCCATCCCAAAAGAACTGCGCCGGCTTGGCAGCCAAGAATGAATCAAACCAATTTTTGATATTCTGCTCTGATGTGAACCGTATTTCAGTGAGGGCGTTCTGCATCGACCGGAACAAATGGTAGTCAGAAGGGGCAAGGTCTGGGCTATAAGGCGGGTGGGGTAAGACTTCCTATCCACTGTTTTCTAAATAGTTCTTAACCGGAATAGCAACGTGGGGCCGGGCGTTGTTATGATGGAAAATTATTGCCTCCTGTCTGGTCGCATATTCCGGGCGTTTTTCGGCCATTGCTCTCTTCAAATGGATTAATTGTGTTCGGTAGCGTTGTCCATTGATGGTTTTACCCGGTTTTAGCAGCTCATAATACAGCACACCCATCTGATCCCACCAAATACAGAGCATTACCTTCGCGCCATGGATATTCGGCTTTGCCGTAGATTTGACTGGTTGGCCGGGTTTCACATGTGATTTTTTGCGCTTGGGGTTGTCGTAATGGATTCATTTTTCATCACCAGTAACAATCCGATGCAAAAATGACTTCCTTTTGTGGCGTTCCAGCAGCATTTCGGACATGCGAAACCGCCTTTCGACGTCTCTCGGCTTGAGTTCATGTGGAACCCAATTTCCTTGCTTTTGAATATATCCAGCTGCTTTTAAACGTTTTGAAATGGCTGCTTGAGTGACACCCAAAGATTCGGCGAGCTCTTCTTGTGTTTATCAACAATCTTCATAGAGTAATGCTTCCAGTTCTTCATCTTCAAACTTTTTTGGCTGCCCAGGACGTTCATCGTCTTCCAAGCCAAAATCACAAACCACAAACAAAATCGTGCAAACCACTTTTGGCACGTTCGCTCAGCTAGCGCATGTTCACCATAAACTTCCACCACAATACGATGACTTTCGACAGCAGTTTTCTTCATATTAAAGTAATGAAGAAGAACTCCCCGCAAAAACACTTTTTCAGGCACAAAGTTCGACATATTTGAGTGAAAAAAAAATTATTGTTGTTTACGCTTCAAATGAATGACATATACTGAAATGACGTACAATGACAGTAGCTTTCCAACGCATGTTCCAATGGAATAATACATGTTACGCCATCTCTTAGCAAACCGCACGAATTAAGTTATAGACCCAATACAAAGACGAAATATCTGTGGTTGCAGTTTTTGAACTTTCTAGGGATCTTTTTAAAAGTAATTATTTTCTTGATCACCATATAATCAACCGTGTGTGATATACATACATACATAAAATTATTAACTAAAAAAATAATACTAATGGGCGGTTTGCTGCGAAAATGTAATAAAATGGAGAATAATAAAAAAAATTACTACTGAAATATTGTAATTCAAATGAATTAATTGGAAAAAGCTCTCAAATTCAGTTGACCGCTTTGTAAACCAACAGATATTAACTAAAAACATAACATATTTTCATGTATTTTTTACCCGAACATGGAAAAAGACCACGAGAACTATTGAACATCAGTTATTAGCGCTTAAGCGGACTGCTTTTAACTGTATGGAAGACATGGGAAAAAGAAGAAAAAGACACGAAAGAGACCCTATCATTCCAAACTAAACTGATTTAATAAGACTAGGTGCATCGCTGTGTGAAATAATTTTAAGGGCACAAATTATCCCTTGAGGGCGCGCTAATTGTAAAAAAAAATAAAAACAAAAATGCTTTTAGATCTCAAGTCGAAAAGCAAATAAATCAACTTGCAAACCCAAATATCTCTTATATAATCATATCACTTCCTAGAACTCTTATCAAAATGCCTGCAGAGAAATTAGCAAATCTAATGATTTCTTAAACGAATCTCAAAACCTGTTCAAAAAAGCTTTACAAATTAATTGATAAAAATAAGGCAATTTTGGTCAAAATGGAAATAAATATTGTCCAAAGAGAAAAGAATATGTATTTGCATTTATTGTTGTATAATCGATTCTACACACTTTTATGTATTGTCAATTAATTTTAACTTTATTATTATTATTATTGTGTATTTATTAACAATATAAATAATTATTATTTCTATATGTGAGCAATTTTAAAAAATTAAACATTTAAGCCCAGCTCGCACTTTGAAAAATGATAGCGGACGAGAAACTGTTATTTTAATAGACGAAGGGTACGAATACGACCCCTTTAGATTCCAGACTGTCAGACAACCTCAAAAAATATCAGGGAAAGCGCAAAAAATCCTACTTAGAAACATATGTGGCAAATAATATGTTGTCGGGGTTTTTAAGGGACCTTGACCGATTATTAATTTAGCAGATACATTTAGTACAATTGTTCTTGGCGGAAAATTTCATGATCGACACCCTCATTGGGGAGATACTGTCCAAACTCAAGTGTCAAAGGAACTTGACCAATTTTGTACTTTAGCAGATACATTTAGTACAATTGTTATTGGAGGAGCTTTTAATGGTCGACACCCTGATTGGGGAGATACGATCCAAAACTATAATGGTAGTCTGATCTACAATTGATTCTTTAATAGCCCATTCCTTAGTCTTGTATCGGTAAACAACCGCACTTTTTCACGCGTGTCACCAGCTTTGTAGTTTTTTCTTTGAGTTAACAATTTCAATAGCAATAACCGAATTTAAGAAAGATAACAAACCGCTCAATGTGGGTTGCCAAAATTAATCCATTAAAGATGTTCTCTCAGTGTCATTCGTCTGTTCCCAACTATTCACTAACCTAAACAGCAAAAAGGTCACAGGTGGCTTATTTATTGACATATCTAAAACCGATATGTTCAACCATGATATTTTATTAACCAAAACTGGCAATGCTGATTTTCGGGGTTGCAAGCGCGACTAGTTTATACCGTACCTTAAAAATAGTTCGCAAAGGATGAAGATTAAAAATCTGTATATTGGTGTAGTTCTAGGTTCCTTATTTAATTTATATTAAATCGCTGATAATTTCAAATTTGGGGAAATGTCTACTGCAATTACGGTTGATGTGAACCGCGCTTATGGTTCAGATAGTTTTCTGAATTATATGTGTATATTCCCCATCGCAGAGTTGTTTCGAAGCACAGTTTATTTTTCACTCATTTTCATTCAGGATTTTTATTTTTACAGCAGTATTAGCTGCAGCAATATGTGTTTTAAAATTGATTAATAAATTTGGTGTTTTTTCTTAATCACAACTTTTACCTGTTAAGCACATTAAAAGCTTCTAAAAATAATTTATTATGGAATTTTCGATTTCAAACATGTTTTGGAAAAAAATTACGAAAATATTTTTTACATCCAAGTTATCTCCCCGATAATTCTCCTAGTCTGTCAGTAGTATTGTTGTTTTTAGATCAGGAAATTTACAATTTGAAATTAATTGACAATCTTAATTTACATGGTAATCTTTTGATTATGGTTTTGTTGTGTTATTTTCATACTGCAACATTTTGTTATTCTTGGCCTATAAAAAGCTGGATGAGCTTTTTTAAATAAATTTTCTGTCAGTCACAGTATTGACTTTTCCAATGCGTTCACAAAACACATTCCTTTAGTTGTTAAATTTAATACGGGTATTATTGTAATACATACATTATTAATTATGTGTAACTTGTTCATTATTTACCCCAGGGTTACCTCGCCAATTTTAATTTTTGTTAAATTGTAAGACTTTAAATAGTTTAAACTACAAAAATATAACACCATATATCACTAACATTTCTGTCATTAAGTAAATCGATAGATTAATTGAAATCATTGTGTATGAATTTTATGAGAGATAAATTTAAATTTGATCTTAAAAGTTCGAAACTGGAATGGTTTTAGATGGATTTTTTTAATAGCCTTTTCCTTTTAAATTTACTTTTTAGTAGAAACGTTTATTGATATAAAATTAACTATTGCATTAACGAAATAACCTCGAAGCTACTATCTAATAAAAACTTTAACTCGGTCCTTTTGCAGCTCTGGAAACATAGACTTCTCATTAAACTTTGAAGGCAGTTAAGTTGAAAAGACTCTGCCTTAAGAAATGAAAACAAATACTCCATATCTTAATGTAGTAAACCAAGGGTATAGTGGATTGTCTTTAAGAATTCATGGCCTGGCCAAAATTATCAATGAACGAATAACATTAATACAGACAACACATTCAAAACCTGATTTCAGAAAAAAAACCTTCTCTACTTGCCTTTATAATTTCATCACTTATTTACTTCCAATATTGGCTTACAACTGTAAGACATCATTGTCATCTAAAAAGAAGAAGCCTTAATTGATGTTAGTAGCTTAACATATATGTACAAGTGTATTTATGTTTTTACATTACATATGGTACTATATTAATTCAATCAACTGTCATGTAATATAAAAGGGAGCTCTTAAAGGAAATTGTGTTTTTGGTTCTTCTGATGTTCAGGGGTATAGAGTTCTAAAATCGGACGACGCTTACGAAGAATTGTCTTTGTCAGACAGGAGTATCTCGTTTGGACCAACACAAACTTTCTGCGTGACTACAAAAGTTAGTTTGGTATATATATAGGTATTCTGGCTGAACAGTTTGTATTACTTCGTGTAGCAGACAAAGTGAACGAAGCTTTAGTAAAGTTAAGATGGAGCAGCCGTAAATTTTCTTGGAGTACGCACAAACGCGTTCGTGGCGTTTAAGATTGTATAGGTTATCATTCACAAGCCTTGCAGCTATATCTGTCATATGAAGAGGCCGACTTAAAATAATTTGCATATGATGGGCAAACATGTGTGCACAACAATGTTTAATCTGGGCGGGAAGTTCGTTCACATACAAGGTGAAGAGAACTGGCCCTGTGGAACGCTGCTATTAACAGGAAAAAACTTTGACATTTTGTTGTTAGCCATCACGCTCCGATGTCTTTCACCTAAGTAGAAAAAAACTAGTGTTGTCGATTCCCAAGAGATTTAAAGTTCTTCCTAAGCTTTCTACATGTATTCTACATCCATGATTAACTGTGTCGAAGACTTTTGAAAAATCTTGCCACGAGTACTTCCAAATAATTCAAAGTCTTATTGTATCGTTAAAATGAGTAATTTAAGTTATATTAAATTAGGTACTCGACATAACTCGACGACGGCCGCGCACTCACTGCGATCCATCTGCCAAAATATCACCTCGCAGAAGGGTGAGTTGATCGTGTTCTTGTATGACAATCATGTTCGTGAATAAAGATCTGAAGGAATCAAAAAACTCACCTCGTTCCTATCTAGTGCTTCTCTAGTCTCCTCAACAACCAACAACAATATACATACTCGTATACACTAACACATGTAAACCCTACTATTATAGTTTAACTCGCGTGTGTAAATCGTAGGTGAGAAATAGGGACTTATCGCCGAGTTCGGGTATACCAAACAACATGCATGGGAGAAAATCTCTCCTAGTTACAGTGCATCAATTCGACGGTGCATGGATTCCAACTTTTTTTTTTCAACTGCCTGAACACGTGTTAAGTTTTTAGGAAAATGGGACAGAGAAAAAAAGAAAGATTTTTGGGCTCAGCGGTTATTTCGCTCCATGTGTGGCATCCAACATTTAATGGTGAGACTAAATTATTAGTTTAATTGAACTTGCCTAGAATACAAGGCAACCAGTCATCTTACGAGTACGTGATTTTGGTTTCCTGAAAAAAAGAATGTATTTCGGGCGCTGGTATTGAACCCCGAACCGTCCGGTTTGGAAACCAATACATTACAGTTTCAGTTTTCAGTTTAAATGCATTTTTATTAGACTTCATTAATTAATACTTATATGCTATACTAAAAAACGCTTAAAAATTAGCTTAAATAACTTAAAAATAATCTTATTATAACTTACTGGCCCCATGCGGGCACTCTAGGTTAAACATAATACTTAATCTATGTCTTTCGACGTTGCTTACAGTCTATTTTTATTTTTGTTTTTACATATATTAACACTAAAACTAAGAAAATGAATTTTAATTAAAAAAAACTTAGTATCAGGACTCTTTGTTATAATATAAAACTTAAAACTAGGCCTATGAACTACCTAAAAATAAATTTTAACCTACTTAATTCTACTTAAACTACCCCTTATTTCAGAGTGTGTTACCCACATCTGTTCTAATATAATTTTTTTATTTTTTTTTTTTCCTTAAATCTAACTTAATGCTACCTAAAACTATGTAAGCCGGCCATGGCTAATAAAATAGACAGATGACCGACTTTGCTTCACATGAAGCTACCTATAACTTGAGGAATTCGACGGCGAACCTTCTCCTCCTTCCACTAGCCACCAAAATTGTTGGTGCTGCCGAGCAACATCCCTCATGTCGCGACTCCCTACCGCTCTACTGCGACGTCTCCGTCGTAGTTGAGTCGCCTGTCCGCAGCTATCCGAGCGACGTGGAAGATTAGCGGCACCGCTAATCTGTCCTGGATCAGACCTTTCATATCGAAGTAGAGGAACGCTTCTGGAGGAATAAAGCCGTTAAAGCGAACTCTCTCATGATACATATAGTTAGGGTAGTAAACCCGGAGATCAGGTTGTTCGACGAAGTCATTGCTCTTGCAATGTGCTTTCGAGTCAACTTAATAACAAAATCTTCCACTCTTATTAGGTTCGCCCTATTGTATAAGACCTCATTATGATAGAATTTTATGTACTCGGATTCTGGTGTTCTATATAAACGAAGACAAGCCCTCTCAAACACCGGAATCTTTTCCAATAAGCTTGCTCTCACGTTGAACCACACGGGACAACCAAATACAAGCATAGGCCGGATAAGGGCCATGTAGCCGATCACCTTCACCCTCGCATCGAGTTGGCTGTTATAAAACAGTCTCTTTGTAAGGGCAAAAGCACCTTTGGCTCTGGTCAGAGCAACATGTATATGTTTGTTAAAATACAGATATTGGTCTAGCCAGATCCCAAGGTATCTGACTACATTTCGACAAGCAAGTGGCTGCCCGTACTGTCTCACGATCGAAAACTTCCGCCAATTCTTTCTGGTATCCCTAGAAGCCCCGGACAAAGGCGTCCTAAACAAAATGGTTTCCGACTTCTGAAAGTTGATTTTCAACTTCCAGTCATCGCAATATCGTTTAATTTTATCGAAGTCACGTTGCAGGAGTATGTTAATGACCTCAATCTTTGGACCTGATCGGTACGCGATTAAGTCGTCTGCGTACGCTATGGCATGGTGAAGTGAACCTATCAGATTACTTGTGTAAATGTTGAATGGGATCGGCGAATTTACCGCACCTTGTTGCAGACCGTTTTTAATGTTAAATGTTCCAGCAGAAGTCACATCGCCATTCTTCATGATGAACTGTCTACTAGAGAACATATCAAAAAGAATATACAGCAGTGGTTTACTAATGCAGCTTGAAAAAGAGTCCTTCTAACCATACTGTATCAAAAGCCTTCTCCAAGTCAATCAGGCAGGCACCAGTGCACTGGTTCTTGCCTTTGTTCCATTGGATATCAAAAACCAGTTTAGACGCAGCGTGAATGATATCATGTCCCGCCTTGAAACCGAATTGATTATCCGGAACTACATGTTTGTCCTCAACCCACTTAGTCAGGACTCTATTGATCACCTTCTCGAAAACTTTACTGATGTTTGGAAGAAGACTGATCGAGCGGAGATTCGCCGGATTGGAAGTATCTTTATCCTTTTTAGATATTGGATGTACCACCGCAGTTTTCCAATGCGCTGGATAATGTGCATTATTCATTGCATTATTAAACAGGGTGGTATAAATGCTCACCACTTCTAGTGGGAGATGTCGAAGCACAATGTTCGGTATTTCATCGGTTCCCATTGATTTCTTACTTCTAAGCGATTCGAAGATCGTTTGGAGCTCTTCCTTCGAAATGAAGGTGGGTAGTAGCCTGTCGTTGGTGATGACATTATTTGACATATTCTCGTCACTGAACTGGGTGAAACCCGAGCTCTCGAATCGCCAATTCGCAATTTCATTTCGAAGGCAGGAATTGTGCACAAGGACTCGACTCTCCAAGTCGTGGTTCGGGCCAATGATGTCATTCGCCTTGTACACTTCCTGGAAAGTCGCTCCTATAGCCTCTACCTGCTCCTGCGGATCTTCCATCACAAAGAAGTTGTCATCATCAACAGCCTCATTTGAATTTATCCCTGCTGCTACAAGTATTTGTTCGTTGTTCGTCGTTCGGGCGATTCTAAGACACGAAAGGTCGTTCTGATTATTTCTCCGAAATATTTTATTTATTTGCGGGAACATATTCGGGTTGCTGGTGTTTATAGCTCGAATTTTATTGCTCCAATACAAACTTATAGAATTTCTGCAATTTTCCCTTATTAATGTTTGGAGGTTTTTAATCGACGACTTCAGTGTCATGATCTCCGGGTTATGTCTGTCGGTAAACTGTCTGTACAAGATTTTTAGTCGTGACAACAGCCTACTTTTTTGTCGGTGCAGTGCGTCAACAGTTGCATTGCGGAATAAGTCTTCGTTGTCAGTGTGTTGATACCGAGGTATCGTTTTGTCCATTGTTCGTTTGATTGTCTCGTCCATTAGTCTTAGATACCTGTCAATCTCCTCGTTTGATAGATTTCTGTTGGACGGTGGGTAGAGCGAATTTGAGGAGAGTGCTCTCGTCAGTATTCTTGAGAAGTGTATCCAACGCACCCTACTATAGTTGTAGGAATGCCTTTGAACAAGCTCTTCCAATTCCGCAGTTTCGTTGGGAATAGTTATTTCGGTGCTGAGACCGCAATGGTCACTGTCATACACGAAAGTGCGTAGACAGTTTGTAGTTTGTTGGTTAGTGCACGTCAGTTGTATTCGTGAGTCGAAGAGCAGGAGATCCAAATAGGAGCCGTGTCTGGGAAATGACGGACTATCCGTCGCTTTAAGGCCTAGTCGATACATCACATTGTGCTGACCCCACCAATTGAATAGTAGGTTCCCTCTAGTATTTGGTATATTATTTTCCCAACCACTATGTTTGGCGTTGAAATCTCCGCCGATAATAAAATAGTTGTCTTCCAATTCCAGCCTCAGGAATCGAAAAAGTGTCTCGAGCTCTGAGATGAATAAGGTGGATTGAGTAGCCTTAGGTGCATAGACAGACACCATGTACAGCCGCTTTGCACTACGGAGGGGAATATACACGATGCATGCTTCCAGCACCTGGCACCTACGTACTACACAACTGTATACTCCTTTAAAACGTATGCCTTTTCTGACGAAAATCGCGACGCCACCTCCCTGAATAGAGTTGGGTCGGTTTCTCCGTACTATTTTGTATCTTCTGTGCCTCATTTTATGCCTTTTGGTAAGCTTAGTTTCGCTAACCAAAAGCACATCAGGGGCTTGGTCTTTAAGCAACTTAAATAGTGCGGCTCGTCGCTCTAACCTTCAGGGTCTGCTCCGCCACGTGCGTACCCATTACGACAAAAGGTGCGTTAGGCCAGGCAGCAGCGCGTATACTTGATCCACCCGCGCGGTCTGTTTCGTTAAATGACGTTGTAGCTGAGCCATCTGCCCTTGGATAGAGAGCAAGATAGCTAGCATGTCAGGTACTTGTTCCGGTGCTCTAGGCGCTGGGGCCTGAGAGACAACCTTCGCTTGCTGTACCGTGTTTCCCCTACCTGCCGCCATTTGGGCGTAGGTAACATGGGGAGTAACGGCTGGAGTTTGTAAATGCACGGGTGGACGTTTAACTTACACTTTCTGCTGCCGGGCCAGATTTATTCTTTTGATGTACTGGAATTTGGGACAACCCCGATAATTTGCGGTGTGTCCCGTGTTCCTACATAACGCGCAAGAGAGCTGGCTTTTTTCAGACGCTCCGTCCTTACCCAGATCGCATTCCTCTGACTTGTGGTTCTTTCCGCACTTTACGCATCGAGGCTGCATTTCGCAGTTCGACGCGGCGTGCCCGAACCTTTGGCAGCGAACACATTGTAAAATGTAGTCGCCCCGTTTTACTTTTTCCCAGTGTACAACCTGGTAGTCTAGGACTTTGATGCTCCTTAGACCATCCAGATTGCTGGTGGGACTTAACTGAACCAGGAAGAACGATAGTTTCCGCATCTCCCTTTTGGCTCTGGCTGTGGTGAAAGGCTTAACCCCCACGAATTGGAGCCCTTCGCACTCTTTCTCTTTCAGCAGTGCAAGGAGCTGCTCCGAATCAGTCGACGGTTCTAACACTCCGTCGTCGAATCCTTCAGTAAATTTTTTATTTTATGATAGCGCTCCACTGTGTTACAATGGATCACATGCCTATCTAACGATAATCTTTTTATAAAAAAATTTTTGCCTATGGCCGACTAACACAGTTCTACAGTGTCCTTTAATTCCAATTTGAAAGTGTTAATTGGTGGCACTTTCGGTTTAGTGGATTTCTGCTCTTGCTGTTGTTGTTGTCTCTGCTGCTGCTGTTGTTGTTATTGTTGATGTTGATGTTGCTGCTTATTCTGCTGCCGTTGCTGCTGCTGCTGCTGCTGCTGTTGCTGCTTAATCGGTTGCGATTTTTGTTGTTTGTGTGCATCTGTCTTTTTCTGCTGCTCTTGTGCAGGTGGTTTGTGGATGTTTTGTTTTTCCATTGGTTGTTTCTGTTGTTGTTGTGGAATCTCCACGTTTGTGTTTGACTGCTGTTGAGGTTTCTGGAGTTGCTGCTGCTTCTCCATCTCCCTCCTTGCCATTTGCTTAGCTCTTATAGCCAGCAATGGTACTGCTCAGGGCTTCGACCTCGTCGTCTTCGTCATCTGACTCGGATGCAGCTAGGGATGCAAAGCTGTTGTCTGCTCCCATATATTGTGATTTCCCTTCGTCGGGTACATGCGGACCGTTGTCATTGTCCGATTCTTTCCTCTTTTGTTTTACTACTGCTGCGCTTGCCGATATCATCGCAGCCCTCTTCTTCACTCTACCATTCAGCATTTCTAAGGAAGCTGAAAGGTAAGTGCGCTTTATGAGATTCGGAGTCGGCTTCAGCTTTCTCCTCCTCTTAATGGCTATGTCTGTTGTTTTTGTTGTTGTCGTTTTTGTCGTTTTTGAAACTAAATAAACAAGTGCATAAAAAGTGTACCAGAAACATTTTCGTTAAGTGTTTCGGTGGCCCAGTGGTAGTGGTGTCCGGCCGATAAAGCAGAGGTCGTGGGTTCGATCCCCGAAACACATTGGCCTTTTTTATTTTCATTTTAAAAGTAAAGTCAATAAATATAACTAAAGAAAGAGTAAACAGTGAACAATGAGTGGAAGTGAGCGGTCCGCTATTCAAATACCGGAACCTGCAGATGGCTTGATGTCATCAGATGACCAGGCCGTTATGTCGGCCCATTCGCATTCTGGTAAACCAGAAACTACCATTAAGAGGAAGCTGAGGAGTACTCCGAACCTAGTGAAGCGCCCTTCCCTGTCAGCATCTACAGAAAAGCTGCATGGTGGAGCGAGGGAAGAGGCGCCAACAACATCAGGAAGGGCAGCAGCGCAAGATGAGTTTCCATATGTCAGATGGTGGAGAAGGACGCTATATGGGAAGCGAAAACACATTTGCATTGTTGGTGGCCTCCGAGTCAGATGAAGATGAGGAAGAGGTAGAAGCTATAAGTAATAGCATTAAACAGCTCCAGCAAAGAGTGCTTGTTATCAAAGCCAAACAAATGGCAAGAAGTGAGAAGGAGCAAACAATAGAACTCCACGGTTTACAACAGCAGCAACAACAACAAATCGAAAAAGAAACACAACACATAAAAAAACAGCAGCAACCACAAAAATCCAGACAGCAGCAAAAACTAATGCGTCAAACACCACAACAACAACAGCAGCAGCTACAACAACAAGAGAAACAGCAGCAACAACAACAACAACAGAAAAAGCAGCAACGACAGCAGAAACAACAACAACATCAGCAGCAGCATCAACATCAGCAGCAGCAACAGCAGAAAACAACCAAACCACGGGTACCTCTAATCAACACATTCAAGATGGAGTTGAAAGAAACAATAGAATTATGTAAGTCGGCCATAGGCAACAATTTTTTTGTTAAAAGACTTAGTTTAGACAGGCACGCGATCCACTGCAACACAGTGGAGCGCTTCCACAAAATTAAAAGTTTATTGAAGGATTCGACGACGGAATTCTTCTCCTACGCCCCGAAGGGGGAGAAGCTGTAAACAATGCTGCTGAGGGGGTTAGAACCGTCGACTGATCCGGAGGAGCTCCTTGCACTGCTGAAAGAGAAAGAGTGCGAAGGGCTCCAATTCGTGGGGGTTAAGCCTTTCACCACAGCCAGAGCCAAAAGGGAGATGCGGAAACTATCGTTCTTCCTGGTTCAGTTAAGTCCCACCAGCAATCTGGGTGGTCTAAGGAGCATCAAAGTCCTAGACTACCAGGTTGTACACTGGGAAAAAGTAAAATGGGGCGACAACATTTTACAATGTGTTCGCTGCCAAAGGTTCGGGCACGCCGCGTCGAACTGCGAAATGCAGCCTCGATGCGTAAAGTGCGGAAAGAACCACAAGTCAGAGGAATGCGATCTGGGTAAGGACGGAGCGTCTGAAAAAAGCCAGCTCTCTTGCGCGTTATGTAGGAACACGGGACACACCGCAAATTATCGGGGTTGTCCCAAATTCCAGTACATCAAAAGAATAAATCTGGCCCGGCAGCAGAAAGTGTAAGTTAAACGTCCACCCGTGCATTTACAAACTCCAGCCGTTACTCCCCATGTTACCTACGCCCAAATGGCAGCAGGTAGGGGAAACACGGTACAGCAAGCGAAGGTTGTCTCTCAGGCCCCAGCGCCTAGAGCACCGGAACAAGTACCTGACATGCTAGCTATCTTGCTCTCTATCCAAGGGCAGATGGCTCAGCTACAACGTCATTTAACGAAACAGACCGCGCGGGTGGATCAAGTATACGCGCTGCTGCCTGGCCTAACGCACCTTTTGTCGTAATGGGTACGCACGTGGCGGAGCAGACCCTGAAGGTTAGAGCGACGAGCCGCACTATTTAAGTTGCTTAAAGACCAAGCCCCTGATGTGCTTTTGGTTAGCGAAACTAAGCTTACCAAAAGGCATAAAATGAGGCACAGAAGATACAAAATAGTACGGAGAAACCGACCCAACTCTATTCAGGGAGGTGGCGTCGCGATTTTCGTCAGAAAAGGCATACGTTTTAAAGGAGTATACAGTTGTGTAGTACGTAGGTTCCAGGTGCTGGAAGCATGCATCGTGTATATTCCCCTCCGTAGTGCAAGGGGCTGTACATGGTGTCTGTCTATGCACCTAAGGCTACTCAATCCACCTTATTCATCTCAGAGCTCGAGACACTTTTTCGATTCCTGAGGCTGGAATTGGAAGACAACTATTTTATTATCGGCGGAGATTTCAACGCCAAACATAGTGGTTGGGGAAATAATATACCAAATACTAGAGGGAACCTACTATTCAATTGGTGGGGTCAGCACAATGTGATGTATCGACTAGGCCTTAAAGCGACGGATAGTCCGTCATTTCCCAGACACGGGTCCTATTTGGATCTCCTGCTCTTCGACTCACGAATACAACTGACGTGCACTAACCAACAAACTACAAACTGTCTACGCACTTTCGTGTATGACAGTGACCATTGCGGTCTCAGCACCGAAATAACTATTCCCAACGAAACTGCGGAATTGGAAGAGCTTGTTCAAAGGCATTCCTACAACTATAGTAGGGTGCGTTGGATACACTTCTCAAGAATACTGACGAGAGCACTCTCCTCAAATTCGCTCTACCCACCGTCCAACAGAAATCTATCAAACGAGGAGATTGACAGGTATCTAAGACTAATGGACGAGACAATCAAACGAACAATGGACAAAACGATACCTCGGTATCAACACACTGACAACGAAGACTTATTCCGCAATGCAACTGTTGACGCACTGCACCGACAAAAAAGTAGGCTGTTGTCACGACTAAAAATCTTGTACAGACAGTTTACCGACAGACATAACCCGGAGATCATGACACTGAAGTCGTCGATTAAAAACCTCCAAACATTAATAAGGGAAAATTGCTGAAATTCTATAAGTTTGTATTGGAGCAATAAAATTCGAGCTATAAACACCAGCAACCCGAATATGTTCCCGCAAATAAATAAAATATTTCGGAGAAATAATCAGAACGACCTTTCGTGTCTTAGAATCGCCCGAACGACGAACAACGAACAAATACTTGTAGCAGCAGGGATAAATTCAAATGAGGCTGTTGATGATGACAACTTCTTTGTGATGGAAGATCCGCAGGAGCAGGTAGAGGCTATAGGAGCGACTTTCCAGGAAGTGTACAAGGCGAATGACATCATTGGCCCGAACCACGACTTGGAGAGTCGAGTCCTTGTGCACAATTCCTGCCTTCGAAATGAAATTGCGAATTGGCGATTCGAGAGCTCGGGTTTCACCCAGTTCAGTGACGAGAATATGTCAAATAATGTCATCACCAACGACAGGCTACTACCCACCTTCATTTCGAAGGAAGAGCTCCAAACGATCTTCGAATCGCTTAGAAGTAAGAAATCAATGGGAACCGATGAAATACCGAACATTGTGCTTCGACATCTCCCACTAGAAGTGGTGAGCATTTATACCACCCTGTTTAATAATGCAATGAATAATGCACATTATCCAGCGCATTGGAAAACTGCGGTGGTACATCCAATATCTAAAAAGGATAAAGATACTTCCAATCCGGCGAATCTCCGCTCGATCAGTCTTCTTCCAAACATCAGTAAAGTTTTCGAGAAGGTAATCAATAGAGTCCTGACTAAGTGGGTTGAGGACAAACATATAGTTCCGGATAATCAGTTCGGTTTCAAGGCGGGGCATGCTATCATTCATGCTGTGTCGAAACTGGTTTCTGATATCCAATGGAACAAAGGCAAGAACCAGTGCACTGGTGCCTGCCTGATTGACTTGGAGAAGGCCTTCGATACCGTATGGTTGGACAGGTTGGGCATTAGTAAACCACTGCTGTATATTCCTTTTGATATGCTCTCCAGTAGACAGTTCATCGTGAAGAATGGCGATGTGACTTCTGCCGGAACATTTAACATTAAAAACGGTCTGCAACAAGGTGCGGTAAATTCGCCGATCCTATTCAACATTTACACAAGTGATCTGATAGGTTCACTTCACCATGCCATAGCGTACGCAGACGACTTAATCGCATACAGATCGGGTCCAAAGATTGAGGTCATTAACATACTTTTGCAACGTGACTTCGATAAAATTAGACAATATTGCGATGACTGGAAGTTGAAAATCAACTTTCAGAAATCGGAAACCATTCTGTTTAGGACGCCTTTGTCTGGGGCCTCAAGGGATACCAGAAAGAATTGGCGAAAGTTCTCGATCGTCGGACAACATGGACAGCCACTTGCTTGTCGAAATGTAGTCAGATATCTTGGGATCTGGTTAGATCAATATCTGTATTTTAACAAACATATAGATGTTGCTTTGGCCAGAGCTAAAGGTGCTTTTGCCCTTACAAAGAGACTGTTTTATAACAGCCAACTCGATGCGAGGGTGAAGGTGATCTGCTACATGGCCCTTATCAGGCCCATGCTTGTGTTTGGGTATCCCGTGTGGTTCAACGTGAGAGCAAGTTTTTTGGAAAAGATTCGGGTGTTTGAGAGGGCTTGCCTTAGGGCTTGTCTTCGCTTATACAGAACACCAGAATCTGAGTACATAAAATTCTATCGCAATGAGGTCTTGTAGAATAGGGCGAACGTAATCAGAGTGGACAATTTTGTTATTAAGTTGACTCGAAGGCACATTGCACGAGCAATGACCTCATCGAACAACCTGATCTCAGGGGCTTACTACCCCAATTATATGTATCACGAGAGAGCTCGCCTTGACGGCTTTATTCCTCCAGAAGCGTTCCTCTATCTAGATAGTAAAGGTCTGATCCTGGTGCCGCCAATCTTCCACGTCGCTCGAACAGCTGCGGAAAGGCGACTTAACTACGACAGAGACGTCGCACATGGCAGTGCGGAGCGTCTCCGGTTCAGTAGGGCGGTAGGGAGTCGCGACAGGAGGGATGTTGCTCAGCAGCACCAGCAATTTTGGTGGCTTGAAGAAGGCGAGGATGCTTCGTAGTCGAACTCCTCCAGTGATAGGTAGCTTCATGTGAAGCAGAGTGGTCCAGCCTAATTTTTGTTTATTTAGCCATGGCCGGCTTACATAGTTTTAGGTAGGTTTAAGTTAGATTGTAAGAAAAAAATATATAAAACCAAAAAAAAAAAAACAAAAAAAAAAAATGTACATATTAGATGTAAGTAGTTTAAGTATTGGGTCTACAAGTAAGTTTCCAGCGTTTGTCAGAGATGGCGCCACCAGTGGATCCCGGGCAGAAATGTCAGACCCCATGTGTTTTATTTGTAGGTTTTGTATCTGTCAACAACTTTGCAGCGTTATATTTGAGCAGTTCTATCGGTGTCGTACATTTTATCGAGCAAAATCATGGCAAGTTTCCAGCCAAATAAACGTCATTTGCGGGAAGCGCTGCTTTTATTCTTTAATATGAAGAAAAGTGCGGCTGAGGGCTATCGTTTGCTTTCGGAAACTTATGGGGCGGAATGTATTGGTGAATCGACGTGCCGCGAGTGGTTCAAACGGTTCAAAAGTGGTGATTTTGGAGTTCAAGACAAAGATCGCCCCGGAAAGCCGAGAAGTTTTGAAGACGAGGAATTTTACGCTTTACTGGATGAGGATCCGTGTCAGATTCAAGAAGAATTTGCTGCATTATTGGGAGTCACGCAACAAGCCGTTTCCCTGCGCCTAAAAGAACTGGGATTCATTCAAAAAGTTGGAAACTCGGTGCCGTACGAATTGAAGCCAAGAGACGTCGAACGGCGATTTTGCATGTCCGAAATGTTACTGCAGCGGTATAAAAATAAATCATTTTTGCATCGTATTGTCACTGGTGATGAGAAATGGATTTATTATGATAATCCGAACCGAAATATTCACGTGAATAAAGTCATGCTCTGCATATGGTGGGATCAAAAGGGTTTCGTATACTACGAACTGCTTCCGAGTGGTGAAACCATCAAAGGACCATTATATCAAACCCAACTAATTCGTTTGAAGCGGGCATTAAAAGAAAAACGGCCAGAATATGAGACCAGGCATGAGTCCGTCATTTTTCATCACGACAACGCTCGGCCACATATTGCGGTTTCGGTGAAAAACTATTTGGAAGATAGTGGATGGGAAATTCTGCCTCACCCGCCTTACAGTCCAGACTTGGCACCATCTGACTACCACTTGTTTCGTTCGATGCAGAACGCTCTTACGGGAATACGCTTCAGCTTAGTAGAGGAAATCAAAAATTGGCTCGATACGTTCTTGGGCTCGAAAGACGAGAAATTTGTTTAGTCCGGAATTCATAAATTGCCAGAAAGATGGGGGAAAGTTGTAGCTTCCGATGGACGATACTTTGAATAAACCATTGTTACTATGTTTTCATAATAAAACTTCAAATTTTGGAAAAAAAACGCTGGAAACTTACTTGTAGACCCAATAGATTAAGATTTATTTTTAGGTAGTATGTAGGCTTTTAGGTTTAAGTTTTATAAAAAAAAAAATAAAATGTCCATTTACTAAGTTTTTACTTAAAATTGATTTTCTTAGTTTTAGTTTCGTTAAATATAAAAATAAATATAGACTGTAAGATCCGTCGAAAGACATAGTTTAAGTGTTAGGTTTAACTTAGAGTGCCCGCATGGGGCCAGTAAGTTAGTATAAGATTATTTCTAAGTTATTTAAGCTACTAGCATGTAAGAGTAAATTAAGTAATACAAATAAAAATGCATAAAAAAACTGAAAACTGTTTATTTAGTTTTTTTTTTCACTTTCCTCACGGAGGTCTATGAACGACTGAACCAATACATTACCACTTGAGACACGTTCACCCACTGAACCTTGAGTCCTCTTTTTCCGACGATATGGACTTCGATGTTTTCTACACGCTGCATAACATTTTGTAGAATTATATTAACATCAATAAATTGTGATTACTAACATTTTTCCATTTCATCCAGTTTGTCCAAAAACACACTGCGGAAATTACCAATTTCTTCTTTGATTGTTGTAATTACTGTTCCATTTAGCTTGGTAATATTTTATTAATTCTTTGGGTGTGTTTGCTTTGGGTAGTCGCGCGTTATTGTATGGTTAGCGCTTTAGACCGTATATTAACTTTATTCCTTGTGAGTTAGTTATGTTTTTTTGTTTCAAAACCTGTCGAAAAATTAAAAAGAAAGAAAAATTATTTCATTAGACTTGGAAATTTGTAGGACTAATGTTTAAATCACAGGTCAACAAACAAAAATATTTTTTTGCCGTGGTTCGCAACTGGTTTCTTTCATACCTCGGGATGAGATTAGTTAAAATACGTGTGTTAAAAATTGAAACACCCATTTTCTTAGGAAAATATATTTATATAAAAAAACAAAAATAAGTTTTGAAGGAAGGAAGGAAAAAGGAACTCTGAAGACATTTTTGTTCGTTTTGCTTGTCCCTTATAATTGTATGACGGATCGGTATGACCAGATCGGTTTTAATATCTTACACAAATCTGCGAGCATTTTCGATGACCATTTTTTTGTTATCTTTTTTCCATCGAGATGATGTCTTGATGGAATCTCTTCCCGTGCTCGTGGTTTACAGCAGCTAAGTCTATTACATCCCAAGACTTTATAATCCTGTAGTTTAGAAACCATCTCCATATAGTTTGCTGATTTTGTATTTGACAAAAAAAATTGCCATTTCAACAAAAAAAAAACAGGCATGCATTTTTTCTTCGGTTTATAATTTTGAGATAAAATTGGAATCCCTACAAAAAATTGTTCTTTTAATTTAGCTTCACTCAAACAAAAAAAAAAAAACTCCCAGTTCTACCCACGGCTTTAACGAAGTTTTTTATGTAGCCTAATTTTATGTGTAAAGGCGGTAAAATGATATTTCAGAAATCCAAAATTCGGGTCATCTCACGGCCAGCGTTCAGTAATTGGCCACCACGATCATGCGATCTGACACCACTCGATTATTTTCTCTGGGGATGCGTCAAGTCCTTAGTCTACGCTAAGAAGCCAACCACTTTGGACGAGCTCGTGGCGAACATTTGACACTCTATTGCCGGATTAACGCCGCACATATTGGACTGAGTCATCAAATATTGGACCGACAGCTTGAAGTAATGTCAGCGGAGCCGAAGCGGCCATTTGAATGATGTGTAATTCCACACATAATGGCATGAACGTAGCTTCAAAATAAAGCCGGAATCAATTTTATATCACACACCGTTGTTGTTTTATTTAAATTTTCAGACTGTTTTTTTAACTTAAATTGGCGCGCGCGGGATTAGGGTACCCTTAAAATGTTTGCAAACAGCGCGGGCGAAGGAAAATTAGAGAGAAAAGAAAGAGAGGTACCGATGTACGTTGGTTTTAAATGTTTGAAGGTTATAATGACTAGGAAATAGAGAGCTCGGCAGGGCAATCCATAAGTGATTAGGGCTTAAGAACGGATCACTATATTTCAGAGTACGTCCGAAACTAGGTTTGAAGGGACGGAATGATACTGGCAATTTCAATGGAGCACTGGTGGTGAAAATAGCGATAGACGAAGGTGAGACAGGAGACATTTCGTGGGTGTTTGAAATTGTCAATTGACCTCGTGATATTAGCATCACCTATGAGTTTTATCGCGCAGTTTTAAATCCTATCTAGCAGGTGAAGAGATTCTTTAGGACTACCTGATCAGATTAGGCATTGTACTCCAACTTTGGGCGGATGAATGCCTTATATATTGAGGCCAGATCAGAGGGATAAAAGTATCCCTTACATCGCTTGAGGAAACCTAGACAGCAAATTGGGCGACATGGAATACGTGGCCGTTCCAACGTAGGTTGTCATTAACACACATATCAAGAACGGAAAGTTTTTCTGTTTTAGCGATGCAACTGCCATTCATGGATAATGGCTTGATATTTAAATTTCGATTTGACGACAGCAGACAGCATTGTGTTTTGGAAGCATTAAATTCCACTCTGTTGATAGTTCCCCAATTGGTTCTGTTAATATTGGAATTAAGGGCACTCGATTTTTTTTTATTGCTTTCAACGGTTCCTTAGGGCCTCAAAAATTATATCCCAAAAGATTGTGGCCGGGAAATACCTCGAAGTACATGTTTTTCAAATTATAGTACAAGACCGCCAGGTAGGCAGCGAGTGCGTTTATATCAAAACTGAATTTTTCAAGTTGGCCGCACCCATAACTTGAACTATTTTCAACCAATCCACTTCAAACTTTAACCAGATCCTTAGATATATATTGTCTAAATAAGTACGTATGGCATAGTTCATTAACAATATTCTGGTGATTTCTCTGTGAATTTTGACCTTGGAAGCGCGCCATTCGGCCAAAAATCAATATATCAAAAAAATCCTACGTACTTCTGTAGCTGTTGTTATGTACAATAAAAAAAAATTTTGTGACTCATCATAATTCAAAATTTACAGGAGCTGTTTGCACGGACGTAGACCCTTAAAAAAAGAGAAGTCATCTGAGAAACGCTGCACAGCCGCCATTTTTAAATAAATTATTCTACAAAAATTATGTTTTACGGTCAATCATGTGTATAATAAACTTCTACCTTTGTAAAATAGTTTTATTTGTCTCATAACCCCTTAAAATAAAAAAAAATAAGTCGATATCTCATTGGATTCAAGATCCAAAGCTGAACACAAGTTCAGAAAAGGCAGTTTATAGAAAAACACGTTTAAGATTTTTCTTTAGTTTTTTTCGCTGCGCGTCAAATGTCTGGGAACTATATTTCTTTGATCACTACATTTTGTTCTTTCGTTTAGTTCTAAATTCAAGTAATTATAACAGAAATCCGGATGATGGAAAAAAACACATTTTTTTCCTGTTTACTTTCTGCCAAACTTCCGCATTTGAACTTACTTCGAGTACTTCATATACATATATGTATCAGTCTTTGTTTATATCTTTGAGCCCAGAAATTGTGGTGGGCTCTTAGGCTATAACGAAATAATGCTCCTTACGGTTAATCAGTTATTCCAGGGCCATATAATAATCCATCCTTCCTCCTCCTCTTATTGTTCCAATAATATGATTTAATCCATTCTGCAGTAGCTTAAATCAATTGGCAATATATCCACATACCGTCAGTTATACCATTTACACTTATTTCACGAAAGTCGAATAAAATCGAATCAGAAGGTTCAGCTTTCGAGTCTCGTCGGAATTTGAAAAACATGATTTTTTTCGGTCAATTAAAATCATGAGTGATTACCTAGAATGCACTAGTATTTTAGTCTTCTGAATAAATGTTGGATGCCGTGAATGGCAAAATAACCATTGAGCCCAAAAATCTTTCTTCTCTTTCTACGCAATTTTTCAAAAAGCGTAAGCGTATTCATACGCAAAAAAAAACTGCAATCTTTACCAATAGACTTGCTCTCACATTGAACCATATGGGACAGGATGGAGGTTATGTAGCAGATTACTTTCAACCCTGCATCAAGTTGGCTGCTAGAAACAATCTCTTTGTAAGGGCAAAAGCTGGGCTCTGTCTAGGAGGAAACGAGTCCACATTATAAACCAATGCTATACCACTTGTGGTACAGCCACTCGTCCTACCAGGTTTCCTATACATAGTATTTATTTGCTGATTTACTAGTTTTACAGCCTAATATTTAAATATTATCTTATTTCAATTATGTAATTAATACTAAAAATTTTTAATTTCTAGGATCTAGATATTCCGAGAGTCATTGGACAGCTGCGACATCAACGCGATAGTATAATACCATCCTTAGCGCAATACAAGTTCATTTACGCATTGCTTATTACTTACTTAAAGCGAACACGTTTGATATAAACTGAGAGATAAAAATCATTCTATGTAGTTTTAAAAAAAATATTATATTAGTTTAAGAGCCAATGATTTTTTTTTCAAATTACTTTTTAAAGAAAAGCTACTTATTTTAATTTTTGGATCCAGTGTACAGGCCTCAAATGTTCAAATCTGTAAGGTTATCGCTCTAAAGATCAAGACCGATCAAAGTTAGAAAAAAGATCAAAAATAAGTAATCCCGAACAATGTAAAATCAGGTAAATGTCAGTAAAATTGTATGATGAGCTGTTGATTACCCGGAGAAATTTGTGGTTCTATGGTATAAACTTTCTACAAGTAATTGTTGTGTTTCTTTTATGTGTATTTTTCTAGTTTATGTGCGTTTTTTTGGCTTTCACCGTAATTTTAAAATGAAAAACAGAATTTTAAAAGTGAGTGACTATAAAATCAAAGTGCTCTTTGAAACAAGAACATATTTCTCCTTCAGGAAATTAGAAATAACGTAATCCTGTTTAAAACACAAAAGCTAAAGCTTTTTAGCTCAACCGGCGTTTTTTTTCAAAACGGACGCAACTTTTTGTTCATCTATTCATACGTATTAGAAAACGATAAGGATAGTTGCAAGTGCAAATGATAACAAATACGCAACAATAACAAAAAATCTCCAAAGACATTTCGTAAAACCTGAAAGTCTGATATATTATTGAGGATATTCTAAATTTGATCTGATCTAACATCAAATTAAAAATTGCATGAGCATGTAAAACTTTTTCATCTGCTTGATTAATTATTCTCTTTAAATATAATGAAGAAGAAGAAGATGTAAGTGGCATTATACATGATAATAGTTGTGATCTACATTATTATATTTGTTCAAACATTTCAAACAAACCAAGAAGCCAATGGTTAACTTTGTTTTAAGAACGCGATTAAAGTTCTAATGAATAGTATTTCTCTCTATAAAATGTCGTAAGGAAAACGATTGTATCTCAAAAAATGTTGACTTGATTTATATTAAACTTATTAAAATACACAAAATATTAAGTCACATTCATAATGCTGATACATTAATATTTAAAAGGATCTTGAACAATATTTTAAAACATCCTGTATGATTTCAAATTTCAACAAATACTAATGAGTTCAAATTTGAGGACTTGTCTCATTATTGACGTAGATTACAAATTTTTGAAGTATGTTTGTCAATACATTATTTCTTATTTGCATCTATACTTATAACCGTCAAAAATACCGTTCGTTACAAATTGCCAATTACATTTATCGCGCAAAAATTTATGATTTTTTTACAACTTGGGTCACATGTTAACTCTCGCAGCAACCGGAAATGCAACATTTTTGTCCTATACACCTCAAATAAATAATAAAATACGGCTATTTTTACGAAATAACTGAAAAAAAATCACTGGCTCCTCGACTATATGTGTTATTTAAAATTGTAATATAAATTTGAAAAAAATAAAAAGTATTTATCCTCAATATTTGTGAGAATATTCTGACAGAAAAGAAAATACATAATCGTATTATGATAGTTAAACTTATATACAAAGTAAATTTTTTTTATGTATAATTAAAATCGTGATCAAAATGCAATTAAGAGCAATTTCTAAAATTGAAAGATATTATGTGCCTTAATGATTTACTACGAAAAGAATGTATAGGTAAATATTTTATGTTAACAAGTACTGTATTATGTTATATTCTTCATGTATTTTTTTAAGCCGACATAGTTTTCGACTACGACTCCGATACTATATATAAATATATACATATATTTTTGTAATATTTAAATTTATTTTATGTTGTTGTTTTATTTTTCGTATATATTCAATATTACCTAAAAACACGTCTAAGCTGTTTTCTGTTAAAGAATACCTTGCTATTTTTAAGCATAATGTATTCTTTGTTTTCTTATACATATACGAATATTGTTTCAAAGATATGTTTTCTAGTGTTTTCTTCCTTTTATTTCCTAAGCTTTGCAAACTTGAAAACGTTATTGACTTAAACGCGCTGGTGTAGTCATTTACTCTATCTGAGATACCACTTTTTTGTGCGTAAAGCGCCCTGTAAACGCTAGAACCTGGTACTAGTAAACATTTAACACAAACCAAGTTTTAGCTGATGTTTATCGTCTGCGACCTGGTACGAGTACCAATTTTTTGGTTTCACCAACATCAGAATTTGGTCTCACTAAAATCATTCTATCAGTGAATTTCGTCCTGTGAACACACAAAATAATCGGCAAATAATGGCGAACAATCCAAATACTAATGTTTGGAAAGAATTTTTCGAGTGTTTTCACAGTCTACCATCTATGTTGGAGTGAATTGGTCTCAGCGTCTGCGGGCTTTAGTGGTACCATGTTTACTAGTACCAGGTTTTCTATCGTTTTCAGGGTGCTTAAGATTGTAAACTTCGAAAGCATAAATCATTGCGATTTGTATACTTTGTTTATAATACATCTTTTAATATACAGGGTGTCCCCTAATTCGTCAAGGATAATTTGAGAAATGATTTTTGGGCATATTCTTAGAAAAAAATTGTTCTTCAGTAAGAGCCTATCTCCAATGTTGCCATCATTTATTGAGGATTTAGAAAAAGGCTTACTTTGGTGTATCCTGACCCAGATGATGCCAATATTACACACACAATTATAAAAAAAAACAAATTTAACTATGTTAATGTCAGTAACAATGTTAATACTAATGGCAGACACTTCTAAGCCTGTTCCATTTTTCTAGCCCAGGCTAATTTTTGATTTTGAGGTAGTCAAATAAACGAACACGCTGCTAAACTTCCTACGACCAACTAATAATTAAAAGAGCCGATTCCTCGTTATAAATTTTATTGGAGGTTGCACATTGAATAAATTTGATTGATTGTATGGGATCGATTATGGGTGTGATGAACATAAATGGAGTGGAAAAATAAGCACATAATTTTTAGACGAATTTGCATATTTATTTCGTTCACTGCCGCAGTACAAATTTTTTGTTTTTGGTCCGGAGTACCAAGTTTGCTTTTTTGGTTTAAAAGTTTATGTACTCATAAGTGTTAATAAAAAATGTTGTGTTTTTTGTTTTATGTTTTCATCGTTTTTTAAGTGTTTTATTGGTATGACTACCGGCGAGTTACATGGCACCTGATGTAACAGAAACGGGGTGCCACGTGACACGCCGGTGGTCACAGTTATTTTGCAGTTTTTTTCTTCCCATGTGCCGCTTTATTTTTTTGATTTTATTTCACAGATATTGAAAATGGCAAAGAAAAATTTCGCAATAAATACAAACTTATTTTACGGAAATCTAAATCGCGACGAGGACTCCGAAAACGATGAGGCTGACTTTGAAGCTTCGGATTCAGATGAATACCTTCCATCCGAAAGTAATCCGAGCTATTCTGATTTCCCCGCAAACGACGAAACATCTGAAGAAGAAAATGAGACTCCTGAACCATTGGTGATGGCAGATATGCCTGGTGGTTCTTCAAACGCATCTACATGGACCACTGTAGCTGGGCATTCACTTAAAATATTCCACAAATATCAACAATGCTACTAATTGATGTGTTGCACCTAATGGTCACCGAAGAAGTGTATCAGCTAATTGTTACCTAGACCAATGTCAACGCTAAGGCATATTTACGAAACAACATCAGTAATCATCCGTTACATCGCGTAACTCTCGTACAAAAAGATGGTTGGACATACCACATATAAAAGAATTTCTTGGACTCGTCATGTATGTACGAGGGTTGCCTGAAAAGTATCCGACTGTAACGTAAAGATACCGGCACTCGTCAATAAAAGCTAGTGAATGCTAGTTGTGCATCTTTTGATAGTTACTAACCGAAGTTTCAGTCATTTTGGACGCGCAGTTTTTAGTTGACAGTCGTTTGAGTGAGTCGATGTGAGTGTTTTTTGTGAAAATGGAAAAAATTGAGTATCGAGCTGTTATTAAATTCTTGTTTTTGAAAGGCAATACGCCTACGCAGATCAAAAATGAGTTGGACTCTGTGTATGGGGACTCTGCACCATCATTTACCACAGTGAAATTTTGGGCAGCTGAATTTAAACGTGGCCGTAAGAGCTTGAGAGATGATGAACGTTCGGGACGTCCAAAAACTGCAACCACTGATGATAACATTGCTAAAGTTAACCAAATGGTGTTAGACGACCGCCGAATTAAAGTGAGAGAGATAGTAGAGGTTATGAAAATGTCCAAAGAACGTGTTTGTTACATATTAAATCAAGATTTAGGCATTAGAAAGCTGTCCGCGCGTTGGGTGCCGCGTTTGCTTACGTTAGACCAAAAACGTGTTCGAATGAACATTTCCAACGCTCTGTTGGCGCAGTTTAGGAGCAATAAATCCGAGTTTTGGCGCCGATTAATTACTGTAGATGAAACCTGGATACACCATAATACGCCCGAAACAAAAATTCAGTGAAAACAGTGGACTGCAAAGGGCGAGCCGGCTCCAAAAAAAGCAAAAACTGTTTTTTCGGCTGGGAAAGTAATGGCGATTGTTTTTTGGTATAGTAAAGGAGTTATCTTAATCGATTATCTTCAAAAAGGAAAAACCTGTTTCATCAAGACAACGCGCCGTCTCACACCTCAGCGGTTGCCATGGCGAAAATCCATGAATTACGGTTTGAAATGCTTGACCATCCGCCTTATTCATCAGATCTAGCCCCAAGCGACTTCTTTTTGTTCTCTCATCTAAAAACTGCGCTCGGAGGACAGAGATTTTCGTCAAATGAGGAGGCAATCATTTTCGTGAACAATTATTTTGCAGAGAAAAACGCCAAGTACTATTTGGACGGGTTAGAGAGATGGGAGCATCGCTGGGAGAAATGTGTAGAGTTACAAGGAGTCTATGTAGAAAAATAAAAAAAAAATTGAAAAAAATGTCTTGTATCATTGTTCGGTCGGAAACTTTTCAGCCAACCCTCGTATATGGGAATTGTCAAATACCCTACTATCTCTCATTACTGGAGCACCGACAATTTTTTTAAAAACGCATTCATATCTCAAGTGATGTCGCGGAATAGATTCCAGTTAATTTTAAAATTTATTCACTTTGCAAATAATTCGGCTACAAATGGTAACCGCTTGGAAAAAGTGAGTGGACTCCCGGAGCTCTTAAAAAAAAATGTTGCCAACGCTAAAAGTCCGAATGAAACTATAGCAGTTGACGAATATACATATGATTCCTTGGCGTGGAAGGCTGCAATTCCGTTAATACAATCCCGGCAAATCATATAAATACGGTGTGAGAGTCTACAAACTTTGCGATCCAAGTGGTTACACTTAAGGACTGAAACGAATAAAATCTGTAAATTTTAATACGGGCTATACTTTCAATGCGTAAAAATTGCAATCATATTTTGTACCCAAATTAGCTTGTATATTCTCTAGTTTCAGTTTGTTATTGATTTTAGTTCGGTGCGGTTTAAAATATTTATAAAATATGAGTCAAGAGGAACGCCGTAAAAAGATCATCGACAAATGGCTCGAAAATACTTTGCGTCCAAACCATTCCATCGCAAAAAATGTAAACATAGCACGCAGTACAGTGGATTCTGTTATTAAACGATATTTGGAGACGTTGACAGTTAAGCGAAAATAGAAAAGTGGAGCACATGATACAAATTTGGGCAGGAAAATAGTGGGTACCATCCTAAAAAGCCGGACTATGTCATCCAGAGATGTTGCTCGGAAATATAATACCAACCAATCAATGGTACAAAGATCTAAAAAACGTAACGGTCTAAAAACACGAAAAAAACAAAAAATACCAAAAGTTACTGAAAAGCAAAACAAAGTCATCAAAACGCGAGCCCGAAAGCTATACGAGTTGATCGGCAGTGAGATGCTCGGGAAGGGATGAAGTTGAACTCAATTATCTTTTCTGCAGAAATTTAAAACATTATTTTTACTACAATTTGCAAAAAACTTGTTTCGGAATTCCAACAGGCTTGTCCTGGCTCCCACAAAGTTGGTTGCGTTGTCGCAATAAATTTTAATCGAACTACCCCTTTGACCTATCAATCGCTTTAGCGCTGCAATAAGTGCGTCGGATTTGAGATCTACAATGACCTCCAGATGCACAGCTTTAGTTGAGAAACAACAAACACAGCAATGTAGGTTTTATAGTGTTGCTTATAATGAATCTTCCATGAACTCAGGATCGGTCCACGATATTACCCTATCTTTTGGCAAATTTCCCATTAGTTGCCCCGAAAGTTTCGGCCTGTACCTTCTGCAATGTACACAATTGCGCACCACTTGCCTAATCAAATTTCCCACAAAGCCATTGTTTTTCAGTAAAAGAAGTTGAAATTGTTGGTCATATGGTACGTCAGCGTTGCATATTCGACCACCTACCCTGATGAGATTCCTATTGCAAACTTCATCCAAAAATTTGCCTAAATTGCAAATTGTTATGCTCGACTTAGTACCTCTAGACCTTGGGTCATATGCAAAAAGGTTTCGCTCAGACTCAAGCCTCACTTTTTATAGCTTTAGCTTGGGTTCGTATGCAAAACGAAAATGAGATACATCTCAGAGACTGAGCTTTTGCTAAACGGTTGAGACAGTTCTCATGGTTTGATTTCTCGTATGCCAAAAATGTCTCAGAACAAAGAGGTTAAGCTCATAAGAAGTCAAGACTAGAAATTTGATGTCACATTTGGTTAAATGGCTGCATACTTAAGTGATCTCAGTGTCTCTGCGCGAAATCGGGACTTCAAAAGTCTTTATAGATTTAATTCGGTTCAAGTAGATTGGATAACCGTCCAAGATAATGAGAATTTTCGGGGAAGGAAAATAAATAATTTAACCAGAATGATAGTTTTCTTAAGATCTATTGGAAATCCTGGACTTCAAATTGACATAGCGAAAGATTTTGGTATAAGCCAATCCATCGTTTCCAGAATAGTTAGTGAAGTTGCGGTAAAAATAGTGGAAAATGACACTGAAAAGTACTTATGGCAGCTTAAAAACAAATTTCCGTCATGTATTGGAGCAATAGGCTGCACACACGTTCGTATTAGTAAGTGGAGAGTAGTATATAAACCGAAAGGGTAAAGTGAGAGACTCATATGAAGTGTGAATGTTTGTGTTTTGAGTTTCCAAAATTATGTAGTGATCTACTTCTAGGTTATCATTCAATTAATGTGCAAGCGACGTGCAATGAGGCTGAAAAGTTTACCAGCGTGGATGTCTCATGGCCCGGCTCTGTGCATGACTCCAGAATATTTAAAGATTCGGATATTTACCAGGCACTTCTTAATGATCATACGCGTGTCCTCATTAATGAGGGTTATGCAATTACTCCTTTTATAATGACTCCATTTCGAAGAGTATCAACCGTTGTAGAAGCAAATTATAACAGTGCACTGACCAAACGCTTAATCTCGGTACCTTTCGCTCCGTCTCATATCTCAATCTACTGAGACTGAACGAAAGCTTTTTGTATATGACCAGTCTACCAGATTTCTTAACTGAGTTAGTTTTCATTTTTGGTAGCGCAAAGAGCATTGCAATGCATTCTAGGAATATAATATATTTAATATCTTCAAGCCTTTTTAGGGCCTTTGGGTAATTTTCGTCCGTAATTTGGAAGGCCTTCACTGTTCCTAGCGCTTGCTCGCTCAGACAAGACACCAAGTTATTAAATTATTCGATGTTAATGAGGGTATTGTCGCTGTGCGCTAACGTTTTGAATATGCTGATAAAAGGATGAATGCATTCCTACTTCGTTACATGGACGCGGAGTGCTTTGAAATCTTTGACTCATTTCAAATTACTGAAGAAACTTCTGAGCATACGGAGCTGGTGAACAAATTTCAATTCTTTATACCAAAAATCAATCTATTAATGGAACGGTATCATTTCTTCATAAGAAGACAGGGAGATTTTGTGACGGCACTAAACAATTTCAGCAAAAGCTGTGAATTCGGAACATTAAAATATGATTTGGTTTATGACCTTTTTATTAGCGGCTTAAATAGGAATCATAATTACATATGTGAAAAGCTACTAAAAGAGTACAAAAAAAAAATGGAAAATATAATTAATATGGCTAGAACAATGGAAGTAGTCGAAGAACAATCGAAAGAGCTGGAGGAGGGCATTAGTGGCCTAGAATCCTGCATTAAAATGAATCACGTTAAGGACCATTATTCATTCATCGATCTCATAGAAATATATCAATAAATAAAAATTTAAATATGTAATTCGTTAATTATTTAGATGAATACAAAGATGTGTTCAATGATTTGGGCTACCTTAATAACAAATGCCCCATGGTCTTAAAAGAAAACATCGTGCCGGTTGTGGAACCTCCAAGGAAAGCACCAGTGCAACTGCGAAATGACCTTAAAGAAGAACTCAAACTTTTGGAAACATTAAATGTCATTGCACAGGTTGAAAGCTAATGGAGGCCTACGTCTGCGTCTAGATCCTTACAATTTAAACAAGGCAATTATGCGCATACATGTTCAATTTGTGGATGTGGACGAGTTAAAATCTCAGTTGATAGGCGTGAAATTTTTTGGCATACTGGATGATTCATTTGGACGAGGAATCATCCAACCGCCCTTTGACAGGTTTCGGTTTCTATGCTTACGGTTCGGAATCATTGCGGCCCCAGAAACATTTTACTTGGAAATGATTAAATGTTTCGCTGATAAGCCGAATATCTATCATAGACGTTTTCTTAATTTTCACTAAATCAAGAGAGCATTATAGGACTTTGAAAATTGTTTTACAAGTCGAAATCACATTTTTATATTAGCGAAATAAGGGTAATTATGTCGTTGAACCCCCACACCTCCGATGTCCTTAAATTGTTAGTATGCTGTAGTATTTGTCATCCTGAACTTCGATATATTTATATATGTACAATATATACTTACGGCGTGGATATCATTATTTCACATAGCTTTCTTACTTTGAAAATTAAAACAATTAGCTCAATTTCCAATCGATGATTGGGAGGGACTTTATTGTGTTTTGAAACTTCTCTTGAGCTCTACAGGAGGTGGAGGGCAGCCATGGTCCCATCAGCCAGTGGCCTACCAACCCCAGACCTCGGAAAACAACCCACATAGGTTCACGGGGGGTTGTTCTGGCAGAGGAGAACGAGGAGGTTCGGTCGGTGAAGGCCTAAGGACAGTAGGGAGAGTCACGACGAACCAGGAACCCCAGGGTGCGACACTAGGAACACCGTTGTCGGAGCCCATAGATAGACGGGAGACGCGCAACGGGCTGCATCAGACAGGACGTCTGAAAGTCACCGACGGCGACAGGCGGCGAAAGGTCCTTCAATCCAGACACCCCAACATGATGATGACGGGTGGGGAAGATGATCCCTGGAACATACACCAGAACAAAAGCCAAGCAACAGGAGGCTGAAATAACACCCCATCCTGGTACCGATGTAGGTACGGATACCGGCATCACATCCCACAACTGATGTGGACGCAGCTAGCCAGAGCTAGCAAATTGATCGATGGGTGAAGAGACGACGATCTCTTTTATAGCAACACCCCAACGAGGGAGCAACAGTGGTGTGCAGGTGGACGGCCAACATAATCGGGCAGAGCCCAACGACGTACCAGCTTTGAAAGTTAGGTTCGATGGGTGAAGGGATGACGACCCCTTTTAAGCCAGCACCCCAGCGATGGAGCACCGAAGGAGCAGCAGAGGCGTGTAGGCGGACGGCCAAGTAATGAGACAGCTTCCACCGAGGGAACAGACAAACACACAAACAAGCAAACAACATCGAACAACCAACACACAACAACAAAACACAACAACCAACAACAAACAACACCAACCAAAAAACAACTACTGTACAAACCACAAAATCGGTTTTGGCCTACGGGCAGCGAGGCCAGAGGGCAGAAGGACCCAATTACAAAAAAATAAATAAATAATTGTACGGAGTGACACGCTATTGATCAGTCCCCCCTCCCCCCAAACCTGAACGACGATCTACCGGAGTAGTTAGGAACCCGCCGACAAAAATGTAAACATTGAAATTTGCACATGCACTAAACTTAGCTTTTGTTAGGAGCGGCGATCCAACGGATGGTTGGATCGAGATGCAATCTCTTCTGGATTGTATCGACACTTTTTCCTTCTATCCCAACACTCCAGCTACCATTCCGTCGAACTCCCATTCTCCTTTGCGATCGTGTTAATTTTTACAAAAAATTTGTTTAGTGTATTCCGATCGGGGAAAAATGCCCTCTCTGCTTTTCGCAATTCAATTGTATGTAGAATATAATGGTAGGGGAAATAGTAGGCATAGTTAGGATCCACAGCTTCCATAAACTCTCTCAGTGGAGTTCCCATTCATTACTCTCCCAGTGGGAGCGAACTCCGATATTGAGGAGTTTAGTGTGAATGTGGAAAATTGGTTTGAATGAGAGACCTAGTTGGACACGGGTGCACACACTAGCAAAGTTTGCTAGTGTTGTAGCTAAAAATCCCGTTGTTGGGTCCGCTAGAGCCAAATAAATGGATGAGAGAGCGGCTGTGCGAAAGTGTGTGTGAATGTGTATTTGAGCCTGCGGGAGCTGTGGAACAAAAAAATATTTGGAAGTGACGTTTGTGACGACCAGCAATTAGTGAGGGTCAGAGCTTAGTTTGAGTTGTGCGAATTTTGGGAATTGCGAAAAGCATTTGTTTTCCTTTTCAAAAAGAAAGTATTGTAAAAAAAAAAAAAAAAACATAAAGAATAGACGGAACACGCGACCCGTTATCTAGCGTTTTTGCGCGTTTTAAATTTACATTTGTAGAGGACCGAGATGCCGTACGGGCAAAAACCTCCAAGTAATCCTAAGCCGAAGGAATACCTGAAGGTTCTTACCAAAATAGAATGGGCTCTTAGTAGGTTGGATAGGGCGAGGGACACTTCTCCTAAGCAAACAGAGGAGAAGTGTAACCTCAAGCATAGATTGATCGTACTAGCCGGAGGTACGGAAGAGGAGTCGGGCGATGAGGGCGAGGTAGACTACGAGGACGAGGGAGAGCCAACTTGCTCGAGGCTTTTCAAGGACCGACGACCACAGCCAACGATGGGTGAACACAACGAGAAGCAGTAGCAGCAAATTAGGCAAAAAAGGTTTCCCCTCCAGCAGCATCAAGCAGTGGACATAACACCAGTCCACGCTGTGAGATCACCAGTGACGCCTGCCGTTGCGGAAGAAACCGGTTTCTACGCAAGCACTGGTGACCACAGCGAGCGCTTGCCACATGCGAGGGGGGAAACCTTGCCAAGTGGGATGTCAAATTCCCGGGAAAACGTTGTGGTGCGTCGGTGAATTCATTCTTGGAGCGGGTGGAGGAGCTCAGTCAAGCGCGCAGAGTGACTGAAGCTCACTTGTTTAGGGCAGCGGTCGAACTTTTCTCGGGGAAGGCGGTCATCTGGTATAGGGCGATTAGGTTGTCGGTCTCTTCGTGGCAAGAGTTGGTGGCGAAACTGAAACTGGAGTTTCTTCGCCCCAACTATGATGACCTCCTACTGGAGGAAATCAGGCATCGTACCCAGGGAAGCAACGAGCCCATAGGGGGATACGTCGCGGTTATTGAAAATATTTTTTGCAGGTTTTCGGAACCGCTAACGGAGCGACGTATCGTTCAGAGAAATCTGGCCCCCTTTTACCAACAACAACTTGGGTTAGCAGACCCTAAGACTTAAATTGGGTCGCAGGTTGTAGATGGTGCGGGCGAGCGTGAAAACGTTTGCTCCGCCACCGAATCCGAGGTCGCGTCGGTTGTTAGAGCCACATTTGGTTTTCGTGAACTGGGAGGAACCCAGAGTTGCGGTTGTCCGAGAAGGCAAACCACCGGGTGCACCCATCCAGTGCTTCAATTGTGATGGCGAGGGCCATTTTTCCAGCGCGTGTTCCGCTCCTAGAAGCTGCTACGGGTGTGGAGCGCCAGGAGTGACACGGCGCCAATGTCGACGCTCCAGCGGCACGTCCGCAAACGCGCAACAGACTTCCAGGCCAGCAGGACGGGAGCGCCGACGCAAGTAGGGGATAGGTCGCCTGCTGGAAACCAGTCGTTCATGTAGGGGTTAGCTTGGAGGCAAACGGCAAGGATAGTAGTTTTATGTAGGAGTTAGTATTTATGGTATTGAGATGTTAGGTCTTTTAGACAGTGCGGACGTCGCCGAAGCAGGGCAGTTGGAAGCTTTGGTCGACGGTATTTTTAAGTCGATGCCCGAGGGATTGGGGTGTACTTACTTAGTAGAACACAAGATTAGGACGTCGGTAGAACCTATTAAACAACGGTATTACCCGGTGTCGCCTGCGATGCAGAAGCACATTGATAAGGAGCTAAACGAGAAGCTAGAGGCGGGAGTTGTCGAGAAATCGAACAGTCCGTGGGCATCTCCGATTGTCCTTATCAAGAAAAAAGATGTCTTTTAGGTTCTGCGTCGACTATAGAAAGGTTAACAAGGTTACAGATAGGGTTACTCTCTCGTTGGGGTGTTGCTATAAAACAGATCGTCATCTCTTCACTCATCGATCAATTGGTTCGGTACTAGCTTTGGCTAGCTGCATCCACATCAGTTGTGGGATGTGACACCGGTGTCCGCACGTACATCGGTACCAGGATGGGGTGTTATTTAAGCCTCCTGTTGCTTGGCTTTTGTTGGGGTGTATGTTCCAGGGATCGTCTTCTCCACCCGTCATCATCGTGTTGGGGTGTCTGGATTGAAGGACCGTCCGCCGCCACCCATCGTTGACTTTCAGACGTCCTGTCTGATGCAGCCCGTTGCGCGTCTCCCGTCTATCTATGGGCTCCAACAACGGTGTTCCTGGTGGACCTCCTGTCGCACACTGGGGTTCCTGGTTCGTCGTGAGTCTCCCTACTGTCCTTAGAGTTTCACCGACCAAACCTCCTCGTTCTACTCTGCCGGACCAACCCCCTGTGAACTTATGTGTGTTGTTTTCTGAGGTCTGGGGTTGGTGGGCCACTGGCTGATGGGACCATGGCTGCCCTCCACTTCCGCCAGAGCTCAGTGTTCCCACTCAACGAAAAGAGGGACCGAAGGGACTTCACAAGGAAAAAGAGAGCCAAACTTGTTACGGGAAAATTTACCGCAACACAGTAGTTTCCGCAAAAAAACACTTAATTTGCAAACTATGTGGAATAATGATTTCCGCGCCCAACATGTATACCATATACTTGTATGCTTGTTCAAGATGACGAACGCTACAGCATTCTAAATTTCATGAAAATCGGTGGTGTGGGGGTTTAACGACATAATTACCATATATGTATATATGAGATTGGTATCCGCCCCTAACGGAAGCAAAATTGAAGCCATTTGTAGAATGGCAAGGCCTAGCAATTTCAAAGAACTAAAACGGTTCTTAAGGATTGTCTTCTACCTTTCTTCCTAACTCTGTTTAAAATCTGAATTTACTACAGCTTCTTAAAAAATATATTCAATGGCATGGGAATGATGACCATGAAAGAGTTTCGAAATTTAAAGCTTTTAATATCTAAGGCGCCTATTCTGACTTACTGTGGCAATGACAAACCAATCAAACTCTCGGTTGATGTACCAAAAGCAGCCGTGTGTGCACTTATTCAGCATGGCCATAATTCAATTGCAAATGCATCAGCAACCTTGATTTGTACTAAAGATTTAAAACGCCTGCACATAGGGAAATATTTGACACAATATCCGAATGCAACTTGCAACCAGCAGGAAAACTGCCTAGTGTGAAGGGTAATTGGGCTTCCATCAAACCAAATTGGCAGATTGCCTCGGACAATCTCACAATTTCTGATCTTCTCTCCATAGTTTCCTAAAAATTGTATCGTGTTTTGGCAAATTGCCACAACTTAATCAATGGCGGATAACGACATGTTCTAAAACGAAAAGAAAATTTGGATACAGGTAGTGAAATTCTATACCTTCTCGTCCGAAATCGTGTATTGGACCCATAGATAGAAAACTTTCCAGATATTGGAAAAGCAAAACCCGATTTCCACTGATCGCCAAGTGCAGCTATTAAATACGCTGATGTGTCCTTTGCTGGATTCAAATCGCATTGCACCTATGCCATGCTTCCAGTTATGGTCCAAAAAAATATAAATTAACTGCTGCCATTTCTGAAGAAAACTATTCATCACTAACATGCTACAAGACATAATTTTGTATAATTTTGACTATTGAAATTAAAGCAAACTTTCAGATCATCAGGGCTGCATAGTTTTAGTTTCGAGTATTCAGTGAAGTGACCATTTTTTACAAATATCATTACACCACCGGAAGAGTATTTTTCATTGCAATCTGTCAAAGGAATAAAGCCTGGAATATTATACTGATCTAATTCATTTTCGTATATCCAAATTTCGCTTAGAACAATAACAACTGGTAAATTTACGAGAGCCTGAAGATGGGCTACAAAAATGAAAAAAAAAATTCTACAAGTTCGAATGTTTTGATGCAAACAAACGCAATTGACATAAGAAGGGGATTTGACTATATTATCACATACAGTAGGGACTAAACGCGAATCAAGATTACATATTTTATCTAAATCTTCAGCACAAGTAATTCTTACAGCATTTTCACCCTCCTTCTTCCGCATGAAAACGGTTCCGTTTTTAGTCGATACTTAGGAGTACCCTTTCAGTTTCCTCTGTGTTCGAGCCAAGTTAAAGAGTTGGTGTGTTTGTTGTGTTAGGCTGTCATTCAAATACATTGTCTCCTGTCTTCCTCGTTCGTTCAGGAGTGTTGTTGTTAATTTTTTTTTTTTTTTCTCTTTTAAGATTTTCTCTTTCCATTTGCGTCTTCTTTGTTTGGTTGTTGTTGTTGGATAGATGCATTTGTCTCTTACTTATTGTTTTGCTATGACAAAGGTCAATGTCCTCCCTTGAGACATCAATATGAAGCCCATCACGACAGACCTTTAAAGCCATATCAATATCCGTTTTCTCATTGCTTTCTGTTGGAACGTTATAAATCTCTACTGCATTTGCAAGCAGTTGCTGCAGATCTTTGGGGACACCACCGTTGAAGTAAAAATGAGGAACTGCCATATCGATCATGTTGGCTAACTGCAGGCGCCATTTGCTCCAAAGCATGCAGTTATTTTCAGGAAGTTCTTCATCCCAAAGTAGGTTCCGTCGGCAAGCCTCACACATCACCAATTTCGCGGCTATCACGAAATGGCTCAAGAATCCTAGTGGATCAAACACCGACATCACTATGCTGAGCAGCTCGCGTTTTGTGGGACGTCTGTTTCCATCTACGACGTCCTTGCTCACTCGATGAGACTGTAGCTTTTACTGGAATCTGTCGCTTTCCGGGTGCCAGAACATGCCCAGAATATTTTCGGCTTGTAGAAGAATATCTGCATTGGCTGGCGTGGAATGCAATTCAAAACCAGCTGCTTCGTGGATCTCCTTTACTTGAGCCGATATTAAGATTGCTTGTTCAATGGATCCACTCACCTCGAACCTTCTATTGATCCTCCTGGTCCTTGTTCTTGACACTTCTGACACGAGCGTCTTCTTCAGATTCAACTGGCGTGGATGCTCGTACTCCAAAGCTATCCTTTCAGAAATACATAGTCGTCTACCAGATCATGCAGCAAGACATCAGCGGAGTCGGAATAGGTCAGGTAGACACGAGAGCGTCCTTTTGTGAGTGGTCATCGGCGTCGGCCCACCCAAGCCGTCGTCAGGCCCAAGTGGCAGTGATCGAGGCCGAACAAATATGAATATGATTGCATCGGGAACTCCTTTGGGTGAGTTGAAATGATACCCCATTCCGAATCCATGAGGCTTTGAATCGGCAAGTTGAGGTCCGAAATACCATATACACGACTAAGAGGGTATTTTTTCTTCATAATTGCTCCGCTTACCTGAAGGTCCACATTGCGTATTGAGCTGTCGTGAGCTGCCCTTCAGGCCCATCTCCTTAATCAAAACAACATCGAGAATGGAAATCAAAGATCTATCATCGAAAAGCGTATATTTGTTTATGGTTTTATTCGGGTCGTACAGCGTAACCGGTAGGACTCGAAACAGCAGCTTTTTATTAACGTTGGCCATTTTCTTAGTAGCTACGACTCCGCTTGCGTTGGAACATCCAACAGCGCTGGTTGACTGGCTGCCACCTCGTCCGATGGAGTAAACTTAGATTCTTGATGCAGAAGCTTATGATGTTTATGCTGCCATCCGTTAGTGCCACAAATACTTTTCATACGGTAGCTACGAGTAGAATGTCCTTTCTGCAGACAAAGACCGTGGTGCTTGACACTAACCCATCGTTCCTGCACCGTTGCTTTGTTGAACTTTCTGCATTCATAGATAGACGTCATGTATTCCTTGGCACAAAGGACATCGTGACGATATCTATTCCCATCGTTCCGCAGTATGCAACACCGGCAGGCGTCGCTTAGGCTCCCTGCCTTTATTGTCTTGGACGGAACAAACTAACCTGGCTACGTTCATTCGCTTATTCATAGGCAGTTTGCAAACTAGGTCTTTAAGCAGTGCTGGGTTCGCAATATGCTGTTGGCCGTTGAAAAATTGCAGAAACACTGCTAAATTCCTCACCTTTGTTGCGAATGGAACAAGACGAGCCATGTTGGAGTCGCTGACTGGCTGTATCTCACGAACTTGATTCAGCTGGTCCTTGATTCAATTGTTCCGGGTGACCAAAACGAGATTCTTCCAGGACACTTCCTACATTGTCTGGATGAATTAAAATTTGGTGGCTTCTTTTTCTTTGGCTGTACATGCGGAGCACGCTGTAGTGCATGTGAGACTTGCGATGATATCGGTGTATGCATGGACGGTGGATGTACATGCGGAGCTGGCTGCGGCACATGCGAGAATAGTGATTACATCGGTGTATACGTGGATGAAGGTAGCGTCACATACACGGCTGGCTGTTAATGCGGGGCTGACTGCGGTGCATGTGAGATTGGTCGCGTGGTATACATGGCTGGCTGACGCAGGGGCTGAGACTGCAGTGTTAGTTTTAATATGTTGCATTGCGAATCGCTACTCCTCGATTGGACTTGCGTGCCCTCGAGCTGCCCTTCTAATGCAGCAACCTGCTTTTGTAGAGACTGAAAGTACGTTTGTTCCACCTGGACAGCGCTGACACCTTCTGTGGCGGTTGTAGCGGAGAATGTAGTGCACCTATCAGGAGTTAGGTACACAAGTCTTTCGCTAGTAGCAGCTGAAGAAATCGAAGTTGGAACTCTGTTGGCTGAAATAGATCGTGTCCCGCTTGTGGCTGAAGATATCAGCGATCCACTGGCAGACACTATGCACTCTGAAGTATCGATGGCGGTTGGCGAAGTCGATTCAGAGCTCATTGTGGCTGGAAGCGCAATGTAGCCAGGAGTCTCAATAATGGCGAAGATGCTGACAGCGGCTGGAGGAATCGGCGCAGAAGTTGCTGTTGGTGCAACTCTTTCAGAAGTTACTGCGGTGTTGACACTACTTACAATGGCTGAGCAAGTAGTTGATACGATGGATTCCATGCCGTGGTTGCGTGGACTACGTCGAGGAGACGGTGTATGATTCAGCATGATGTGCGCAGATTATAACCACACGAAATAAAGATTATCTTGAATGGGGATAATGAAAAGGCGCACGCTCAAACTCTGCTTATAATTCTGTTGTTTAGTTAGTTTGATTACTTTACATTTTTGAGAATTATACACATGTACTTACCGCGGTTCGCACCTCTTCCCATGGCTTCAGCAACAAAATGAGAGAGCTAATCAGCTGGAAATTAACATGACTGACAATGGCGACCATGGAATGGGGTGCTAACGGCGGCAAAAGGGATTATGCCAAATAACGTGCAGTATGCGTTGGTACTATCGAGAGATAGATGGTGTTACCAAACCTGGCAACGCTGCATTACACTAGGTATTGCATTAGCACCTTAAGTCTTCTGGTATGTCAATGCAACGACTGACTGTCAAATCATTTCAAAGTTAGTCGCTGCCTGACGAGGATGCCAAAAAAGGAAATAATTTAGCAATAGGTAACTATGTGTATATATTATATGTATTAAAAAGAAAAAAAAAAAACTAACTTGAATTTTAAATAAACAATAGCTGAAATATTAGAAAAGGCATGTTCTTCTTTTTTAAACGGCGCGACTCAACATCTAAATTATTTCTTGGAGTAAACATCTAAATTATTTCCTTGGAGTATACAACGAAATTACTTCTTCGAGTATACATGGTGCATATCTAAACATATCGTTTGCACATCGACGAATACTACATCAGCATTGGCAGAAGTTCACCATGTGCTAGGGAGAGAGTGAGGTTAGAGACCCACGCAGCATCCACACATCGGAGTGAGGTTAGAGACCCACTGCAACTGCTGTTATCATCCTACTACTTTGCGGTATCAGCAAATAAAGAAGGTTTATAGCTGCTGATTAGTGCCAAAGGTGTAGTGTGAATGTGTAGTAAATGTTAAAACACATCCTTTACGCAAACACGCACACGTTCATCCATGTGCCAGTATCAAAGTGAGGTTAGAGACCCACACATCGTTCGCACTTAAGAGTGAGGTTAGAGACCCATCCAACGTTTTTGCAACATCTTTCAACATAAGAAGCCATCTGAACAAGTCAACTTAAAAAGAAGCCCGAAACCAGAAATAGCCAGCACACATCTACGCCGTTACTGTCAGGTAAGTCATGTCTCTTGATAATAATATATTCAATAAATCCGCCAAGACATTACACTCCCCTCCGCCATTAAATAAAAAAAGTCGTCATAAAGCTTCCCCCCAATCTAAAGCTATTCCCTCAACGTCGAGAACCCAACAACATTGCAAATCGTGCACAGGTCCAGACAATGACGAAATGGTTCAGTGCGACGCCTGCGATGAATGGCATCATTTTCAGTGTGTGAACGTAACATCAGAAGTTGAAACTCAGGATTGGTTTTGTCCGAAATGTGAGACAAGTGAGCGTACACCAGCAGTCGTTGATAGTGCTGAGAATCGTGCAAGAGCGTCTTTAAATAACAACGACAAGTCTATTCGAAACATTCGTCTCGAACCGATCAGATCCAAGTCACCAACTTCATCTAGAACTGCATTCAGTGCTAGCACTAAGTCCACAACCAATAGCAAGTCGGCGAAGTTACGTCTCCAGAAACTTGATGAGGAGAGAATTCTTAAGGAGAAAAGGGACAAGGAGTACCTCGACGCCAAATACAAAATCCTAGAAGAGCAGTCATCTGATGCTGAAAGTGTTGAGCAACATACATCGTTAAAAGAAAGGAGATTAGGACAGTGGATTTGCGATCAGTCGACAAAAGGTAACAAACTGGACTTCAAAGCTCATTCCATTAGTCATCCAAGCGCTATGAGGAAAAATGTGGAAAAGAAGGCAGAAGCCACTGTCCGTTTAAATGAGCCACCGCTTAATCTTAATGGTACCTGGGTAGGTGCTGAGCTGCCAACAATCAACGCAAACATCCACGACTGCCTTCATAACAGCACACGCCATGGCGTAGGTAATGCTCACCATTTCCACCAACAAAACCAAGATCACATCGGGCCGCCGTACAACAGTGAATTAACAGATCTGAATCGTCAACAACTAGGGAGTGGCCATATTGTACCCAAAGAGCTGCCGAGTTTTTCTGGTCTGCCGGAGGAGTGGCCGTATTTTATTAGCTGCTACGAAAATTCTACACGGTATTGTAGGTTCTCGAACGATGACAACATATACCGCCTACAGAGAAGCCTTAAAGGTAAAGCTTTACAGGCAGTGAGGGCACAACTAATGTACCCGAGTCAGGTGCAAAACATTATATCAACGTTAAGAATGATATTCGGCCGGCCAGAAACTGTAATCAACTCACTAATTACAAAACTTAGAAATGAAAAGGCTCCTAAGGCTGAGAGGTTAGATTCTCTGGTGAACTTTGCTCTCTCTGTGCAAAACATAGTCGCTACAATGGAAACTACTGGGTTGGTAGCACACCTTGATAATCCAAGTCTGCTGAAAGAACTGACAGACAAGCTCCCGCATCACATTCGTTTAAACTGGGGTATATTCAAGATGGGCTGCCACACAACTAGTTTAACAACATTTAGTGCATGGTTATACCAAGTAGCCCAAGCTGCCTGCGAAGTGACCGAAATAACACCTGCTTTATTTGACGATGGAAAAGCCGATAGAAGACGCTTAAAAGGCACTGTGTACGTCAGCGGTCACCATGCTAACATCCATCAAGATCTAGAGTCCTGTTTAATTTGTAACAACGAATGTCCATCGGTTCAAGTTTGCTCACAGTTCACTGCACTGAGTCTAAGGCAGAGGTGGGATGAAGTAAAAAAGCATTCTCTTTGTCGTACGTGCTTAATAAAACACCACGGTCAAAGATGCACGTCAAACAAAAGGTGTGGCATAAATGGTTGCAGCTATAGGCATCACAAAACGTTGCACAAAGACGCTGAACCATCGAATTGCCAAACTAACAGCAACAGATATAACTGCAACCTGCACCAACCATTGGCACCAGCATTATTATTTAAAATATTACCAGTAACCCTGCACTACAACAACATTACAGTGGAGACTTATGCACTCTTGGACGACGGGTCGTCAATAACGCTTATGGACGAGGAATTGGCTGACTCCTTAAAGTTAAATGGTCCTACGGAAAAACTGTGCCTGAAGTGGACATCAAACACATGTCGAACAGAAGAATCATCAAAAAGGGTAAGCTGTCAAATTTCTGCGATTGGCTCGGAAAAGAAATATTTTCTCTCTAGTGTACGTACCGTACAGTCTTTAGATCTTCCAGTGCAGTCCGTTGATTTTGAAGTTATCAAGTCCTTCTTTCCGTACTTAATTGGAATTCCTTTCAGTTCATACTACAACGTCAAGCCAAGGCTGCTTATCGGTTTGGATCACGCGACATTAACGAGTCCCCACAAATATCGAGAAGGGCGAAATGATCAACCAGCGGCAATCAAAACTCGGCTAGGGTGGACGGTTTTCGGCGTCTGTACTACATATAAAACGAAAACAGGAGTACATCACAATTATCATGCATGTGAATGCCAGGACAGTTTAGATGCAAGTCTCCATGAGTTAGTGCGAGAGTCCTTCGCTGTAGAAAACAGTATCTGCAAGAACAAACGGCGAATGATGAACATGGAAGATCAGCGTGCTAATCTTTTATTGGAAAAATATACACACCGCGTGGGAAATCGTTTTAGTGTACCGCTGTTATGGAAGAGTGAACACATTGAATTACCGGACAGCAAAATGTACGCGGAACGTAGACTCGCATGCCTCGAAAAGAAGCTTTTAAGAGACTGTTCATTGGCAGCCAACCTCCAAGAGCAAATTCAAGACTATGTAAGGAAGGGATACGCACGGAAGCTAACCAAGGAAGAGATGCTCGACAGCCGAAGTAAAAGGATTTGGTACCTACCGATTTTTCCAGTTGTTAACCCGAATAAACCGTCCAAAGTGCGCATAGTGTGGGACGCCGCAGCTCGATGCAAAGGAGTATCTCTCAACTCAATGCTATTATCCGGACCTGATGATTTACCTCTGCTTCCAGAAGTGTTGTTTCGTTTTAGACAAAGACGCGTGGCCATTTGTGCGGATATTAAAGAAATGTTTCATCAGATACGGGTGCGAGAAGTGGATCAGGATGCTCAAAGGTTTCTATGGCGTAATAGATTTTCGGGTGTTATGGAACATTATGTTATGCAGGTCTTGACTTTCGGATCTACATGCTCACCAAGTTGCGCAGAGTTTATAAAAAACAAGAATGCACTGGAATATGCTGTACAGTTCCCGAGAGCTGTGGAAGCCATAACAAAGAATCATTATGTTGATGATTTTTTAGATAGTCTAGACACCGAAGAAGAAGCTCTAAAGTTAGCGAAAGAAGTCACCTACATACATCGACAGGGAGGATTTGAAATAAGAAATTTTCTAAGCAATTCCGCACCCATAATGAAAGAACTGGGAGATAGCGCAGTTAGTAACAAGAATTTTAAGGTGCATGATGGTTTATACGATGCTGAAAAGATTTTGGGCATGTGGTGGTGCCCTGCAACTGATCGTTTTTCATTTTTATATCAGACTAGACTAGTAAGTATGGAAGTGTTGACAGGAGAGTCCCCTCCAACAAAACGGCAGGTTCTTAAAATCCTAATGAGCATCTTTGATCCACTTGGACTTGTAGCGCACTTTCTTGTGCTGCTCAAAATTCTTTTACAAGAAATTTGGCGAGACCAGACTCAATGGGACGAAGAAATTCATGCTGCTCAATTTAAATTATGGAAGGAGTGGCTAAAACTATTACCAGCAGTAAAGCAGATACAAATTCGAAGATCTTATTTGAAAGACCTAAAGTTCGAAAGTGGATGTTTGGTAGAACTGCACATATTCGTAGATGCTAGCCTTTCAGCGTACGCAGCGGTGGCATACATTCGGGTCCAGAGAGGTACTCACGTTGAATGTGCACTGGTATGCACGAGAACGAAGGTTGGTCCTCTAAGACAAATTTCCGTGCCACGTATGGAGCTACAAGCAGCCGTACTGGGCGTTCGAATAGCAAAGAGTATAGTTAAAGGACATAGTATAAAATTCAATAAACGGTATTTTGGTCTGACTCTCAATCGGTGTTGTGTTGGGTGAAAAACGAAAGCAGAAAAGTTAATCAATTTGTAATGTTCAGAGTGGGTGAGATACTCGAATGCTCTAGTGAAGCGGAATGGAGGTGGGTGCCCAGCGCGGAAAATGTAGCAGATGATGCAACGAAATGGAATACAAAAATTGACTTATCTTCTGAAAGCCGTTGGTTTCAAGGACCCAGTTTTCTATATCAACCCAGAGAAAAGTGGCCCTCGAACTCCACCAATAATCCGGATTCGGGAAGTGAACACACCATACTCAAACACACTGGGTTTAATTTAAATAGTTCGGTAATAGAATACTTACGATTTTCCTCCTGGAAAAGACTGTACAGAACCATGGCATGGATTTTTCATTTTCTGAATACAACATTGAAGAGAAAACGACAAGAGGGAAATAAGGGACTAACGCTAGAAGACATCGCAAAGGCCAAAAAATATCTGTACAGAATGTGCCAAGCTGAAGGTTACCCGAATGAAATAAGCCAGTTAAAGTGTTCGGAAGCGCCAAATGGTACCATGAAGTTTTGGAAGATTACCCCATTGACAAAGTTCAGTCCTTACTTAGATGAAGATGGCGTTATGCGAGTTAAAGGTCGTATCGATGCTTCCAATCACGCATCCTTCGACTGCAAAAGACCTATTATCCTGCCAAAGACCCATTATCTTACCCTTCTTATTGTAAAAGACTATCATGTACGATTTAAGCATCAGTATTTCGAAACGGTGATCAACGAACTACGGCAAGTTTATTATATTCCCACTATTCGAATGCTCTTGAGAAAAATTCAACACAATTGTCAAATATGCAAAATCAACAAAGCGACACCGGTACCACCACTAATGGCGGAGTTGCCTCCCGCACGATTAAAGTCGTTTACCCAAGTGTTCTCCTATGTAGGGGTAGACTATTTTGGGCCAATGCTAGTGACTGTCGGAAGACACTCAGAGAAACGATGGGGTGTTTTATTTACATGTTTGACAGTTAGGGCCATTCACATCGAGATAGTTCAGAGCTTATCTAGCGATTCTTGCATAATGGCTGTCCAACGGTTCTGTGCGAGAAGAGGAAGGCCAGTGGAAATGTGGAGCGACAATGGGACGAATTTTAGGGGTGCAAGTCAGGAGCTCATAAGTAGTTTGAAGCAGTTAGACGTTGATAAGATTTCACAGATGTGCCTGAGTGAAGGTATTAAGTGGAAATTTATTCCACCAGCGTCACCACATATGGGGGGGAGTTGGGAGAGGTTGATAAGGTCAGTAAAACAGACCCTAGCACAAATCCAGCTTAGTAAAAATCCTAAAGATGAGGTTTTGATAACTATGATGGCGGAAGTTGAGTATATTATTAATTCAAGACCTTTGACTTATGTTCCTTTAGATAATGACAGTAACGAAGCGTTAACGCCGAACCACTTCTTGGTGGGATCATCGAATGGCGTAAGGCTTTCTGGCCAGATAGCAGATGATGGTTCAGCTCTTCGTAGGAATTGGATAACGTGTGAAAGATATGGTAACATGTTTTGGAAGCGGTGGGTTATGGAGTATTTACCGACGCTCACGAGACGCACTAAATGGTTCAACCACGTCAAACCCATAGAAAAAGGAGATGTGGTGATCATTGTCGATGCCAATAGCCCAAGAAACACTTGGCCAAAGGGGAGAGTTTTGGACGTTCACTCTAGCAAAGATGGACAAACAAGGTCTGCCGTCATACAAACTGCAACGGGAGTCTATACCAGGCCTACGGTAAGACTTGCGGTGTTGGACATCAACCGGTTTGGCGAAGGTGGTAACCCGGTAGATACAACCAGCTTACCAGGGGGGAGTGTTACCAAACCTGGCAACGCTGCATTACACTAGGTATTGCATTAGCACCTTAAGTCTTCTGGTATGTCAATGCAACGACTGACTGTCAAATCATTTCAAAGTTAGTCGCTGCCTGACGAGGATGCCAAAAAAGGAAATAATTTAGCAATAGGTAACTATGTGTATATATTATATGTATTAAAAAGAAAAAAAAAAAACTAACTTGAATTTTAAATAAACAATAGCTGAAATATTAGAAAAGGCATGTTCTTCTTTTTTAAACGGCGCGACTCAACAGATGGCTTCCACGAATAATTAATTTATAGTCATGTTGACTAACGCACTAAAGATTTCCGACTCAAATTTGGTTTCCTGGTCGATGGTAAGTGATGCAGGAGAACCGAATCTAGTAACGCGATGCGTATGCCATGACCAATATATCAATATGTGGAAACCGTGTGCTGGCTATAGTTACATTACGTCCCGCCGCAAAATCAATAAGCCTGTGTCCGTTTTCGGAGGTGATGGCGTGGAAGCTGTACTTTACCACTATACATATTACCAAAGATGCCTTTCACGTCAAATTTGGGGCATTGCTCGTAGGTTTGTCGAGGCAGTAGAAGCAATCTTTGGTAAAGTCGTCCTCTTCCTCTTCCGGTGCGTGAGCGTTTATGAGCTTATGTTGGCGAATCTTCGCCAGACGTTCGCTTACATGCCTGAAGCTCAAGACTTGTTCTCCAAATTTTCCACTTAGGGGTGAATCTGCATGCGAATAAACGCTGCGACTGTTGTCCTTGTTGCGCACGTTGTCTGTAATATTTGCCTTTTCACAGTTTTTCATACTCTTCTTGTCTGTTCCATACCGCCGCACTTCTTGGGTGGCGGTTATGCCTGCTTTGTAGCAGTCGAGGATATCCGCCAGTAATTCGGCTGCAAGGGGTATGTTAAGGATTCGAATATTCCACGTACAGATCCAAAGATCGTTGTCCTTTAACTACTCAACAGTGAATTCGATATAATCCGAAGCTATTAGCCGGTTATACGTTAATATTTTGGTAAAAAATGAACGGAACTAGTCATGCAAGTTATATTATAGAGATAGGCTTATTTTTTTAAGAGTTTTTCTGGTTACAAAAACGGTTCCTTTTTCTCCTTTAAGGGTCAAACGACCAAACCTTTAAAAAAAAAAAATATTTTAATTGCATGATCATAATAATAGAATTAGTTTGCAGGCAGAAAGTGCGCCAGTTAAAATAAAATGTGTACGCAAATAATTGTAGAAGCTATTTCATTTTAACTTTTTACCTGTTTTCCTAAGCTTGGTTGTTTCTTCGAAGTTATAGGCTTGAAAAGAAAAGGCATGCGTAAGCATATACCAAAGCAAAGAATTGAATTGTTTAGAACTGCTATTTCCGATATTATCCGGAACACCCCGTGTAGAGATATTACGAAAGCTGAATTTGGCGACCTTAGCAATTACTAACAACCAAATTTAGTATACAGCTTAGGTAAGATCTCCACACTTTCAAAAATGTTTGTACTAATAACTAGTTTAAAGTGGGCTTTAGTGTTAGTATGGAATTAAGTTTTAATGTACTAAAAGCCATGTCTAAATTTTTAAACATGACATTAAAGAACAGAGTGATGCCAATTTTCTAATTTATTTTAGCTAATTTCTACTTATAAAAATTAGACTTGGTATCTTAAATAATTAAATTATCCGTAAAATACTAGTTGTTTTGAAAATTCCTTTTCCTTCATTATAATTTATTGAGATACTTTACAGTTTAATTTGGTATACTGGTGTTTTTCGTGAATGTTTCATTTAATCAATAAATTACTAAATACTTCAAAGTTGTTAATTTATGAAAATAATATAATAATCGAATTTTAGGAAGAATACTTATGGGATTCAGTTTTCATTTACGAAGAAAAAATGATACCCTATTAACTTCAGAACAATGGCATCACAGTTTTTGTTTACAAACGAAGAAAACAATCTCAGCTGATTTTGTTTACTTCGGCTTTTTAAATTTTTATTTTTCGCGCCACTTCTAAGAAAAACCAAATTCAAAGTGAATACGAAATGTCAAACTAGTGTTATGTGTAGTTTCAATAAAAATGTAGTAGACTTTTGGAAAGAGTGAAGTTTAAGAACAACTGACTATTATGCCATTATTAGTACACTTTCGACTTAAGTCGGTATTAATATTTAAGTTGACCCTTTTTTTAAGTCATGACTAACGATTCGTTGTTAGTAAGGCCCCTTGTCTGCTATATTAAACTTATGGATGAGAAAGCAGACCTTATTCCCTGCTAAGATGAAGTACAATATTTGTTTCAAGATTGTAAAAATGATGCGAATTTCCTAGGTAAATGGGGATGAATGATGAAGAGATTTTTGATATTAGTATTTTCTCTGTTTTTCGTCACGATCGTATGGATGTTACAAAATCATATGGAGGTGGTGTTCTACTTACTGTAAGGCGCTTTCTTGGAGTTGTTGAAATTGAAATCGATTTTAGTGTAAACAATCAGCTACATATCGACCAAGTATGTGTGCGTGTGGATCCTGTTGGCAATGGTATGCTTTTGTTTCTTTGTTGGAACTAATAATTTAAATCAAATCAATTTTGTAAAGAATTCTTTAAATAGACTATTGGACTTAGTGTTTGTATCAGACGATTTAAATGCGTCTGTGTTACAATGTTGTCCTTTGTTATCGAACTCAGTTCATCATTGTGCAATAAATATTGTTATAGAAACTTACAATTTTAATAATTTTTCCAAACTCTACAATTCGATTAAGGTTTTTAAATTTGATGCTAGTAGTCTTTCTTGTACAAATAATTGTTCTAATAATATAAATTAGTCAAATGAATTCTTGGGCAAAAATATATCCGAGAAGTTCAGGACATTTAATATTATTTTTAACGTATACCTATTATAAGCAGGAAACAATATTCTCGCCCGGCCTGGTATAACAAAAGACTAATAAAATTAAAAAATGCTAAAAATTTCGCGCATAAAAAGTGTTGTCTCATATGACGATTATACCCTTTTTCCACGTCTGAGAAAAGAGTTCATTTTTTTGTCTAAATTTCTTTATTGTAATTATATAAGCTCAGTTGAAAATAATTTAAAAAATAATCCTACAAATTTTTGGAAATTTATAAATTCTAAAAGAAAAAGTACTAGTTTCCCTACAACTATGAACTTTAATGACAAACAATCGAGTGAACCTAAAGAAATCGCGGATATGTTTGCTGCCGACCTGCGTTATATTAATTCCCTACCATCCGTTTTTAGTACTTCATGTTATTTCTTTGATATATGGTAAGTGATGCTGAAGTAGCATTAAGAAACTTAAAACCGCAACGAAAAGCAGATATTCTTGGATTTGTTCTTATTGTCCTACGTGATTGTTCTAGTTCACTCTGTTTTCCGCTGTCCGAGTTGTTTAACCAATCACTGTCGGAAGGTGTGTTTCTTGACGATTGGAAATTTTTTTGTATCATAGATTCAGTATACAAATCCGGTAACAGACATCTTATTTCGAACTATAGACCGATCACTAAACTTTCAGTTATTCCTCTTGGACAAACTTGTAAAAGATAAATTAAATTTCACTATAAGGCAATTCGTTAGTAAAAACCAACATGGATTTTGGATGGGTTGTTCAACCACATCAACTTAACGGAGTTTTCTAGTTTTGGCATTAATTCTTTAGAGAAGCACAAACAAGTTCATGTAACTTACACTGACTTTGTTAAAGCTTTTAGCAGAGTAAACTTGACTATTCTTTTAGAAAAATTGAAGGCCTATGGCTTTTTTGGTCCATTGCTGCAATGGTTTGAATCTTATCTACGTGGACGAATACAATACGTTTCCATTGGTGATCGTTTTTCAAAGAAGATTTTAGTTTCCTCGGGTGTACCTGAAGGAATTCACTTAAGCCTATCTTTATTCTTGCTCTTTATTAATGATCTCCCTGACTTATTAAAACATTCTCATTGTCTAATGTATGCTGACGATATTAAAATTATTAAATAGTATCAACGCTTAATGACTCTTTGATGTTTCAAAAAGACTTAAATTCGTTTGCAAAGTGGTGTAATGTTAAATGTTGATAAGTGTGTTTGCATGAGCTACAGTAGAAGTGCTTACAATATTTTGCCAAACTACACACTTAATAACACTGACGTTAAAGTAGTTAACGATTATAAGGATTTTGGTGTAATTTTTGATTCAAAACTAAACTTTCATCTTCACATTAACTACGTCATCGCTAAAGCCAATTCACTTTTAAGTTTTATTAAGAGGAACTCCTCTGATTTTAAGGATCCTTATATTCTTAAGAATTTGTTTTGTAGTATTGTTCGTCCTGTTATAGAGTATGCTTGTGTTGTTTGGTGACCTAGTACTATTTCCAATATAAGTAGAATTGAAAATATTCAAAAAAGATTTTTAAATTTTGCTTTACGTCGTTTGTGTTTTGATAATAATGAGTTTCATTATTCTTATAGTTACAAATGTCTTTTGCTTGGTAACATGAGTCTAGAATCGAGAAGAAAAATGTATAATATCATGTTTGTTCGTGATGTTTTATGCGCAACTATAGATAGTATAAATCTACTTACAAGTATGTGTGTGAATTTGCATACCTCGTCTAAAATTTTAAGAAAAAGACCACTGTTATTCAAGTTTCGTCATTTTACTTTGTATTGTCAACGCGAACCTGTTTCAAGGTGCATTAAATTATTTAACACTTACTGTTCAGAGCTTGATATATCTTTGCCCAGGAATACATTTAAAAATACTTTAATGTTTATTCTTAATCATTAAAATGATATTATATGATCTTTGTTATACATTATTCACAAAATTATATTATGTTAGTTTTTAAGTTTCTTTTATAAATTTTCATAATGTGTTGATCACAAAATCGTAGATTAAATAAATAAAATAAATGCTACACGGAGTGATGTATCGAAGACTTTAAATTAAGATTCCTTATCACATTTGGAGAAAAAATCATTTGGATGTGGGTTCGTAAATACATCCCCTCCCAGCTACAGAGGTTTTAAGAATAGCCTTACGCTCCCAGAGTCAAGTTGAAAAGAAACTTCTTTGAAATTTATGCGTGTATGGTAAGAAATAGGGTATCGTTGAACTCGTAATTGTGAGTACTTTAATTGTTTCAAATTGCCCTAAAACTAATGTGTCATAAGTTATTGAAGATCAATTTTTTTTTTCTTGCTAAAAATTTAAAATTTTGACATTATTTCTTACCAACTATTTTATTACAAAAATAATCGCACAAATTGGAGTGCTTATAAAAGAATGTCTACCAGTGTATCAGCTGTGGAATTTTTGTCTTTTGCAATTTTATTCTGTCAGCTGTTCTGCTGACATGCAAATTGCTTCAAATGGTGTGTTTGCTTCAACAACCTCAAAATTGCGAATAAACGTCAATGCAAATGGAAACGAATATTTTTCGAAGGATTTTTCTTTCGAAACGACTGAAGATATCTTCATCCACTTTCGATAGAGTTTATGCTTCTGCGCCATAATGTAAGACTGGGATGATCAAGGTATTATATAGGGTCTGCTTAGTTTCTCGTGATAGGGCCTCACTACTCAATTGCCTTCTTAGGTCAAAGAAATAACGATTGGCAAGGATGATTATTCGTTTTATTTCTGCTGAGGTTGGCAGAACTCATAGCAGAAAGTCCTTAACTATCTCGAGATTATAGCTGGCAATTATGGCATTCTGTCCAATTTGTCGATGTTGTGTGTCCCTTCTTGTTGACAGCATACTTGGTTTTGCCCTCATTTACCCATTTTGATATCTCTCAAATATGTAGATTTCATCGGCGTACGCTAGTTGTTACACAGACTTTTGAAAGATTGTGCCTGCAATTTTCATTTGTAATTTCCGCACAATTCTTTCAAATGCGACGTTAAGAAAGTCACATGACAGCTCGTCAACATGTCTAAAACATTTTTTGACATCAGAGGTCTAGGTTAAGTCGTTATCAATCTTGACGAAACAGCGAGCGTTCTCAATAGTCATTCTGCACAGACGGACGAGTTTATCAGGGATGCCAAGACTAGACATGATTCTACAATATATAGCTTGTCTCTATTAATACTGTCATATGCGGCCATAAAATTGATGAAAAGATTTTGGGCGTCGATTTGGACTTCTTGAGTTTTTTCCAGAATCTGCTGGGGTGTACAAATTAAGTCGTTTGTGGATTTTCCTGGTCTGTAACCGCACTGACAGAGACCAATCAGGTTGTTGGAGAAGGGTTTCAGACGTTCACGCAATATGGTAGATAAGATCTTGTATCCGATGAAGAGGAGACTTATACCTCTAACAGTTGGCGCAGTTAAGAGTGTCTCCTTTTCTGTGGATCGGGCATACGGTGCTGAGATTCAATTCATCAGGCATACACCAAATCTGAGAAATGAATTAGTGGATATTCTCCACAAAGTCATTTCCAGTAGCTTTGAATACCTCGGCCGGTAAACCTTCAAATCCAGCTGATTTGTTGGATTTTAGCTTAGACATGCATATCCTTACTTCGCTCTGGTCGATCAGGTGGTCGGAAATGATAGCCAAAACATCGTCTGAGTTGAATGGCCTATTCTGCCTGATGGCGAGATATTGGTCTTCTTCGCCGTTATATAATTGTTAGTGTTTCAACTATAAACAACTGGTTCGGTTGACGGTCAAAACCAGACTGACTCTTTATTTATGAACATATTTGTAATATCTTCCTTTGCATATTACATATAATGTTTAGCTCATATAATTCCAATATTAGTCGGTATTATAAATTATTAACAAATAGAATGTATGTTAAACGCCTAAAGATTTGTGTAAGATAACTAAAAAGCAGCAGTTTAAGATGTACTTACAACTAGTTAAATACAATGATGAAAACTAAAATTTACATATCTTTACTATAAATATTTTATATATGTATACCGATAATTATAAGCCGATAGCTAAACTCTCTTCCATACCCAAACTTTTCGAAAGCATAGTCTATCAACAACTGCTTCTGTACTTTAGGCCAACTATCTGCACAAATCAGCACGGTTTCATGAAAGCTAAATCAGCCACCACTAGCCTAACTGACTTCGTCTCTAGAACGCTTTGTTCTTTAGAATACGGAAATGAAGTGGAAGGCATTCAATAAAATTTCAAAACTATCATTTTCAAACTAAAATAGCTTAGTTTTCCCCCCTCATTTTGTGGCATGGATCAAATTCTATTTAGAAGATCAAGGATATAGAGTCGCGTTCACATCTTCAATACTCGACCCTATTAAAGCAAGACCTGGCGTCCTTCAGGGTATTAACCTTGGCCAATCATCTTTATCCTAACGATTAACGATACAAATCTCATTTTAACGAATAATAATCTTTCTATTTGCGGTGATGACATGAGAATTTGCAAAGTCATTTCATTGCCTTCTGACCCCTATTGCTTGCAAGATGACTTAAATAAGTTTTTGGTATGTTGCAAGCAAAACTTTTTGGAGCTTAGTGTCGGCAAATGCCAAGCGATAATCTATTCCCGCAAACGTCTACCCAGACACTCCAAGAAACTACTTCATCTGCGATGACCTTATTCCTTCCACTACCGAAGTACGGGATCTAGGAATAATCACCCCTATTCCCGTTGTCGTTTGTCGTGTCGTGTCGTTTAGTAATCGGTATCCTATAACCTTTTCGACACGACAAATTTATAGTAGAATCGTCAACAACGAAATTGTAATAAAATCTCTCAATACATGAATATGGGTAGCGTTATTTTAAACGTCAGTTTATATTTATTTGGAAATTACATGAAATTATTTCAAAAAGTTACGTTAGGATTGAAAGTTAAATAGCAAAATAAAGATTAAAATATGGACAGTATTGCGATTTTTTTTTCTTCTTCATCTTCTGATGATGAAAATCATGAGTGCCAAAAAAAGAATTTGACAATTATCCGAAAAAAAATAAGACAACTCTCGAATACTTTTGTTTTGCCTTATGAAAAGTAAGTTTGAAAGCTGAAGTAAAATTTGATTTTTTAATATGTAGATGAATTTGTTTTAGGTTTATACAATATTTACGGTTATCCAAGGAAGCATTTCAAAGTGTATTGGAGGTTGTAAGTAACAATCTTCTAGGCAGTCTCCGATCATCATCGGTACCTCCTATACTGAAGCTAGCGGCAAGATTGAGGATTCTTTCTGAGGGTTGTTACCAAAGCGGAGCGGGCAACGATTTTAACTTAGGACTAGTTGAACCAACAAAATATTTGGGCAGTTAATCACAGTTCTTGAAGCCCATATTTGCCCTCAGTGGATCAATTTTGAAATGACAGAGGAGGAAAAAAACCGAACAAAACTGAATTCTTTCCAAAGAGCTGGCTTTCCTGGGATAATTGGGTGTATTGATAGCATCCATATCAAAATCTTACCACCGAAAAAAGAAGAGCAGCACGAGTATTTGAACAGAAAAGGATTTTATAGCCTAAACACAATGACTGTAAGTTGAGTTTTTTTTAATTAAACTTTTCCAATATGTATACTTTTATTTATTTTATTTGAGGTTTGCGGTAGTAAAATGTCTATCAGATATACATATTGACGCCCGACAGCCAGGTTCCCGCCACGATGCTCTGGTGTGGAGTTGCAGCGAACTAAAACAGCTTCTATTGAAAAAGGTAATCTTGTGAAAAACGAAATATTTTTAAACTATGCAGGCGATGCAGGTTATCCTCTCCAACCTTTCCTAATGACGCCGTTTAGATCAACGCAGGAGTTTTAAAAAACCGCTTCCATTGTTTAATTGGTACTCGACAAATGCACTACAACCCAAAGAAAACGGCGCAAATTACAAATGAATTATGTGACAGAGAATTGTATTTCGAATCACATATTGACAGCGTTATAAATAAAAGTAACTTTGCACTGGGCTTGATCAAACGCTGGTCAAAAGAGTTTTTCAACCCTTACGTTACAAGGTCTCTGTAGATACATTACCTTTATAAGGCCTCTTCTCTAATATTGCAGCTAAGTCTGGTCACTCTGTAAACAAATCCACATTCAAAGAATTGAAGCAGATTTATCCGTTTCGCAGTTCGTGGTCTACCTTGGGCCGATTCATATGGATTTCCTCCCTATGAAAATAGGCTAAAACTAATTAACATGCATACCGTAAAAAAACGTCGTGAAGACCGTTTTCATCCACAAGTTATTGACTGAAAACATCGGCTGGCCGAAACTGATCTGAACTCACCGCACCAATTACGGTCACTTTGAACAAATAGCCCGAAGTCTTTGAGCTAAATAGCAGCGAAATCAAAAAACCACTGCTCAATATGCCACTTCCTTAGCATCTTCCCCCACCACCATTTCTCCTCGCCCCTTTGGGTTAAGAATGTCTATGTTTTTGCTTGTTGAATAAAGATATTGTATTGACACAAACATTTTACAATATAATATTATGGATGCATACTCAGACTAAATTTTTATTTGTGTAATGTATGCTCAACTAAACTTTTAAAAATCAATTATTATGGAATTTTTCATTCTAAGCTTCAGTATGGAATTCCTTGTTGGGGCGTCGTGTATTACAATAATATACGGCCCCTTCTTATCTTGCAGAAATTTATTTTAAGAAAAATTTGCCGAAAACCTCGGAACCATCCTATTCTACGACCTAAAAATTTTCCAAGTTCGGCATTTGTACTGTTTTAAGTTGTTGATATTAAATCTGGTAATTGCAGCTTTCGTTTAATCGCATACTGAAATTTACGTGGGAACTCCTCAAACTTGTTATCTGTACCCAGCTTCCATAGCACTGCATATCGTAATTTTTTTTCCGTTTTAACTTACAGTTTGTCGTCAGTCGATTAGAACAATATCAATACATGGAATGTTCATGGCTCTTCCAAATTAACTACGACAGCGTAATGGTTTTATGTCTTCTAGTTTTTGAGAAAATTAAAAATTACTAAAACTACTTTTTTATGAGATTTTTGTTTTTTGGTATTTACGGTGTTCTCACTTTGAGGATTAATGTTGATGATAAGTTCATCTTTGTAAATAAAGTACAGCAAATCCATTTAGCATTACCCAGAATGCACCACAAGGAGGTAGACTTGCAATCCCAGTCAGTCAGTTTGTGAGTAAGTCAGAAGGTAATTAAAAATAGTAAAGTCAATTTTTAATGTATTAAAAAGGTATGTCATATTTGTGAAAATCAATAACTACACGCTTTACCACATGTGTATGAAAAAAAAACAACAGTACAAAAGTCAAACGTTTGTTCGGTTATATTTTTGCATCATTATCAAGCAAAGGAAAAAATTTGCTGCAACATTCGAACATGTGAATTTTCTATAATGCGAATCAGCAAAACTTTGTCATTAGGTAATGTGAACTTTATAGTTTTGGGATGAGTACTGCAAATGAAGAGTATTGGTGACATAGGCGCCTGCCTGACGAAAATCACCTACCCCGAGCGGAGCAACGAATTTGGGTAAGCGGGACCTGCCGCATGCGAAAAGAGAGTTTAAATCCCTTAATCCCGCGAAACGGACTACCCAGCTACTGTTAATTAGGAAAACTGTTGATATAGGCGCCTGCCAGACGTTTAATCTATTATTCATTCAATTACCTCAAAGGAAGACCACGTAAATGCCAAAAAAGCAAAACAAAAATAGTAATTTTCAAAAACTAGAAGACATAAAACCATTCGGATTTTGTATTCGATTCAGAATTGATATAAGCATTGACCACCAAAAGTCGATTTAGCGCTTCACTTCACAATTTTGACAAATATTGGTCTAAACTTTTTTCTTAATTTTTTTTTATCAAAATTTTGAGTTTGCATGAGAATTTTTTCAAAAAATAATTGACATAAATAATTTAATTTGAATTTAGGATTAAAGAACAGGTTTCTGGATCTCAAAACCGTAATAGTACTTCATTGTAAGTGTTGTCGTTGTTTTTGAATAATTTTTTTTTCATTTTAACTAATATTTTTCTAAAATTTCCCCTACCTCCTAAACGTGGCGAGATAGACCCCCCTCCCATAGTAAAAAATGATTGTTTTTGACCCCTCTACAAAAAACCGTTATCAATTTTTGGCGCCCAGCGTAGAAACTCTTATTTCTGACATCTTGATCTAAATTTAAATTCATCTTATTTACTATAGATTATAATGTAAATAAACTACACTATTATTATTTTATATTTGCACTAGCAACCTGGCCTTCACCCAAAATGTAAGCCAAATTTGTTGTTCTTTGATATATTGCATCTTAAACAATTATCCTTTATGCACTCGAATACGAATCTTTTGAATTTGAATATACATATCTTACTAGTATAGGAGTAGGTATAAATAAAACAAACTAGTTAAAAAAACAGTTTTTCATCTCGTAACGACGTAACCCTTTTATTTTCATTTAAAAACAGTTTATGTAGTAACTACATTAATCTATTTGCATACACAAAATTCAACCCAGGTATGCGAACGGATCATTCTGTTCCGCAAATATGAAAAACGCACGAAGGAAAAAAACGAATAACATGATTCCACCCTGATACATAGTGCCCCTGTCTGACAGTAACTACATTCACGAAACGAACGAAAAAGCGTTTTCATATCTTTTACTGCAAACGAACAAAAAACAGAAGTTACTCCAACCAGGAGTGGAATCAACAAGGAAAAGTTGGATTTATTTTACATTGAAAACAACGGTTTCATTTGGGTGGATGAGACGAAAATGGTTTTGGTTTTCTCGCAGTATATGATTATAATTTCTCGTTAGTGGTTCTTATTAGTTATTTAACTAGTTATATTTCTTTAAATAACTGTTTCGTTTCGTTAACACAAAAACCGAAAACGACCCATCTCTACTTACTACTGTTAATGCTTCTCTTCTAGGGTCACCCCATCCAAAATGATGTAAATTTTAATAAAGATCATTATAGTGGCACTGAATTCTATTTTTTTTATATTTTTATATCTAAAAGCACTGAATCCCATTTATTTTCTTACTTTTTCTTTATTTTTAAAATTTTAAGAATTCTTAAAATATTTATTTGTATACATTAAAACCAAATAAAAAAAACTAATAAACTAAAACCAACTAAAATCTAACTTTTCCCTATTAATGTAGACTCAAGAAGACTAAATATATAGGTAGATGGACTAGTAAAAGACTTTGTAATAAAATCAGAATCAAAAATAGAAAATTCAACAAGAAAATGAAAACGTAGGTTGTATCATAATTTCGTTTGTTTAAAAAAATTAACAAAATACCAGACCGAAACATATTAGGACCGCACCGCAACTTTAACAGGTTAAGCAACATTTTTGGAGTTAATGGTTTAGAACGAAACAGAACAAATTACCAACAGCAAATCCTACGTTAACCGAAGATCTAAATTGGCTGTCGGTGTTCGAATACAACCAACCCTCTGCTAAATTTTTCTTAGCTGAAATCATGCTATGATTTGTTTACATTGCTATGACAATGTAAACAAAACTGTATTTGTTTGTTTTCGTTAAAATTATCAAACGCAATCTAGTTCGAGGAGCTGGAGAAAAAATGTATCCAATAAAACCATTCTCTTGCAAAACAAAAAACTAAGGCGTACACATAACCGAGAAATGCATATTAATATTGCAAAATCTTTATTTGAAATCATATGGGACAATCATTTATGTTTTGTTTTGTTATGGTTGTTCCCGAATTCATTTATTTAGTACACAAAGAATCAATAAATGTTACACTTTTAGCCCCATCTATGATTCACAAAGTAACATAGGCCGTTAACAGCGCCAACGGTTAAAAACTGAACTATAAACTGGAATAGGTTAATTTGGAAGCAAACTGACAGTTAGAAATTTTTTTCCCTGTGGTAAATGGTTTGCTCGTAGTTTTGGTGATTGGTTGTTCTTTTTCATAATTTATTCAGTGTTCAGTATTTAATCGTTAATTATTTAAGTGATCTGCTTTCGTTTAATAATAGAGTAAATTTTCTGCTAAAACAAAAAGAAAATATAACAAGGAAAATTTAATGAAGGAATGCATATACCTCCTACAAAACGTCGAAATGCCCTGCTGGTATTATGATAAGAAAGATCTCAAAGTGACACCGTCGATTCAGGACGGCATTTCATTTGAGACGGAGCGTCGTTATCGCAAGGAAGGAGCTCGTTTTATAATGAATTGTGGAACGCAAATGGGGTTAGGTCATAATACAATGGCAACAGGAGTGGTCTACTTCCATCGATTTTATATGTTTCATTCATTCAAGAGCTTTCCACGATATGTTACAGCATGTTGTTGCTTACTGCTTGCCGGAAAAGTAGAAGAAACGCCAAAAAAGTGCCGGGACATTATAAGAACGGCAAGGGCGTTGTTAACGGATGCACAATTCTTTTCGTTTGGAGATGATCCAAAAGAGGAAGTCATGACACTAGAACGTATACTACTGCAGACCATAAAATTTGATCTCCAAGTGGAGCACCCGTACTGTTTTCTATTAAAATACGCCAAATGCATCAAAGGTGACCAGGCTAAGTTGCAAAAAATGGTTCAGATGGCGTGGAATTTTGTTAATGATTCGTTGAGTACGGTTGTGTGTCTACAATGGGAGCCGGAAATAATCGCAGTTGCTCTAATACATTTAGCTAGTAAATTAAGTAAATTTACAGTTGTGGATTGGGTGGGACGCCAACCAAGTCACTCTAAATGGTGGGATATGTTTGTCTCTGATGTGACAATGGAGATTCTTGAAGATATTTGTCATCAGGTGCTAGATCTTTATCAGACAAGTCAATCAGAGAAAAGTGAATCAAGCAGCCCTCCACAAAAACCACAGAGTCGTGCTGAGTCACCAACAACTTTACAACAGCCCTTGCTATCATCAGCTTTACATGATACATCTCCAGCAACAGGGAAAAATTCCATAACTCCACAAACTTTTCCTAAACCAACTCTTGATGAAAAAATGGAAGTGAATAGTACTCCAAGTACTTCATCAATTAAAACACTGCAGCCGGCACCTGAGCCGATACCATATAACATGTATCCCGATAACTACATACCAATGTACCCACATGGACCTCACTATCCAACACAAATTCCAGGACCATCTCAGTTGGTTCCCCCGACATCAGCGCCCCCTCCTCTACCACCGCCAATGTATGGCGCACAGTTTCCAATGTCAAACCAGCCTATTCCGCCGCACTATGGTGGGGCGGCTCCGCCACTTCCAATGCACCGTTCAGCACCACCACCACAACACATGGGGCCTGTGCATCAAGCACCCCCTAGCGGTGGATACTACCCACCTCCATACGGCCGACAGCGATATCCACCACCGACATAATACTACATGAGTGTGCAATGTAAAAATGGTAGTTAACGCTTGAAATAAAAATATTTTTTTTTTACAAATGTTATAAAGTTTTTTTTCTGATTTGATATTTACATAAAACACACGATGTGCACGGTTCATCTCAAATCGATTGTTAAGCAATTCTCTGCAATTTTTGTTTTTTAGTGGCATTTTTAAATAAAATTTGTCTATTAAACCCATCGATAGGAAAGGACTTCCGGTTCTTTTATTTATTTTGAATGGCAAGCATTTTGAGTAGTATTCCAGATCGAACAAAAAGTATTTGCTAGAACATTCACTTTGGCTATTTAGCCTTTTACATTTGTAAAAGGAGCAATCAGTTTAGAAAGAGTGTATTATACAACCATTAAAAGTTTATTTCTTTTCAACATGATACAAATCCATAAGCGAGTTTTTAGAATGTTTTGTGTACGTTTTATTTATTAATATTTTATTACCGCCATTGTTTTTATTCCTTTTTTTAAACAAACCGCAAATTTATCATATATTCTATTTCAATTTTGAAGCCCTTTCAGTTTATAGTATTTAGTAAACTTATAAAGTAATCCTTTGCATGAGTATATTATTAAAGTAATTCTTTGAACGAGTATATTATTAAAGTAATTGTTTGCACGAGTATTTTGCCGTGCCAGCCAAAATAGCGTAAGCGCCAAATATATAAATTTGTGGTAGAGGCATATTTGTGCACATATGCCCTTTTTGCTTAGTATTTCAATAATATTCTGCAATATAGGCTTCTTTGCCTTTACATAGGCAATATTGCTGTACGTCTAATTTCAAATGTACCGTTAAATTAATACATACATACTTTTATATGTCAAATGGATGGTTCCTGAAGAATGAAAAAAAAAGTACTCATTTGAAAAATTTAGTCCACACACTTGCTATTGTATCTGCAAGTGTGACATAATATACTTTTTTTGCCTTAACACCTCTGGGCAATGCAAAGTTTCTGAAGAAAGGAAATAGTATATGCATTGGTTTCATATACATATCTATTCTTAACTTTTATCTCATCCGCGAATGCTGATTATATGATTGAGCTCCCTCTTTACACAACTGTGCAATTAAACAGTTTGTGGTTTTCCTCTGGTCTATCAATGAATAAAGATTTTTTAAGGTTTATTAAAATATTATTATTGTTATTATTATATTTTATTAGCACATAATTTAAATTAGATGGTAATATTACAATTTAACGAGCCTAGCTGCAGAGACTATTAGCTCTAGTTATAAGTAAAATTATAAAATTATATAATAATGTTAGCTTTTGTTAAGAAATCTGATATTTTGTTAATGTTTTCCGTGTTAGGGTATTTAAAAACTTCGTATATTGAATTATTTTTAAATATACTTTGAATAATAGGTTTTAATATGGAACAATTTTCTAGAATATGATTTAAGTTCAAATTTGTGTTGCAGGAGGAGCAAACTTGAGGGCTGCCTTTTATTAGAAGGTGTAGATGAGTAGCTGAAGTGTGTCCAAGTCGTAGCCGCACAAAGTTATCGATTTTATGTTTAGATATATCTATGGGGTATAGAGGAGTAATTCCTCAGGATTAACTTTCTTGTAGTGGTGGTGGTATTGAGTCCAGTTGTCTTTGGAATTGGCAATTATTGCATTTTGGGAGAGTCTGATAAAATCCGATTTGGAGTAAACATCGAACATATAAACCGGAGAGTTGGCTGCAATGTCTGCGTTTTCGTTTCTCTGGATCCCAACGTGTCCAGGAGTCCACATTAACTTGATGTATTTTGCCAATTTTATGAGCTGTTGTCTGATTTGAGATATGATCTCAGAGTTATTGTTTGGGTTTATTATAGCATTAAGAACGGATATGATAATATTTTGAAGGATGGCGAAAGCTTCAGCTGTAAATATTGAAGCGAATTCAGACAAATAACCAGTGCTAACAATGGATCCGTTTTCGAGTGTAACAGCGTATGATGTGTATTCTGTGGTCTTTGATCTATCGGTAAAGATAAAACTCAATCCGTTCGATTTAAAATCTGATAAGATAGCTGAAAAGAGTTGATAATAAGTGGAATTGCTGGTATTTGCTTTTTTATAGCTTGCTAAAGTCGATATCAAAGATGTAGGGTCTATGAACCATAGGGGATAGCGTAGATGGTTTTACGCACAATGGGAAGCTCTGTTTGGATTGCCTTTTCCAGGATAGTGACAATTGCGAATGGTATTCTCTTTGTAAGCTTATGGGTTCTTACTCTTTTCACATCATTATCGATTAATGAGTTGTTAACATAGAAAAGTTTCGCTGACAGCTTCAAAGTGATTGCGTCTCTTCGTTCTTCAATGCTAGGTAGTCCTGTTTCAGCTAAGATGTTTTTTATAGGGGTAGTAGGGAAAGCATTAATGCTTCGTCGTGCAGCTAGGTGGTAGACTGGTTTTATGATATTCAAGACTAATTTTGGACAGTAACCATATATGTACAATCCATAGTCGATTTTGCTTAAGATTAATATTTTAGTTATGTGTGATAGGATATTTATATGAACACTACTTTCCTTACAAGCTAAATATCTAAGGATTTTAGTTCTTTCAGCTAGGGATTTTTTTAATTCGAGACAGTGTTGTTTCCAAGAGTATTTATTATTAAAAACTAATCCTAAAATACTTAAATTATTTACATTTTCTATTTGTATATTATTTACATTTATAATTGGTGTTGGACAGTTTAGTTTTCGACATATATGAATGGATATTTGAGCACCTGATATTTTTGACCACTCCAAGTTTAAGTTAACTTCTATTAACATCATTGATTTTTGATAAAATATAAATATCATCTGCATAGACACATTAATCTAATGACTTATGCTTTTGTAAGATTGAATTTATATTATCAAATGTTATTATAAATAAGACGACCGACAAAGGTGATCCTTGAGCAATTCCATTATATAATGGGAGTTCGGAGGAGTAAATGTTATTAGCTTTTATAACCAATTTTCTGTTAGTTAAAAATGATTTGACATGAGCATATATTTTGCTTCCAATTCCCCATTCAAGGAGATTTCGTAGAACAACATGCACACCTATCCTATCGAAAGCCTTTTCAAAATCAAGAGAGAGGATGGAAACATGGTTTTTAGCTGAAAGTGCTTTTGAAACGATATAATCAATGTGAAGTAGGGCATCAGTGAATCCTTTATTGGCTTTAAAAGCTTGTTTGTTTCAGCAAACCATAGTAGGCGTTTTGCGATTATCTTTTCCATTATTTTAGATAAGCACGGGATGAGGGATATTGGGATATTGACTTTTTTGACTTTGGAATAGGGATGATTGTAGCAGTTTTCCAAGTCTGAGGGGGTAATCGAATTATTTAAAATAAGTGATATTGGTGGTTCAATCCGAAGCGCTGTTGGATTGTTAGGCTGTTGTATGTAGTGGAGATCTACTTAATATATTTGCTTTTTCTTTAACAAACATTAGAAAAATTTATATTTTCTGAAGCTTTTGACCAGGTTTGCGCGATAAAGTTAGATATTTTTGGCGGATCTATGATAATGCCATTATTAGAATGAATGGTATTTATAGCAAGTGAGGTAGAATCACCTGTCAAACGACGGATGTTTTGCCATATTTTGGCAGGAGAAGAGTTGGGGTTAATATTAGAGGTGATTTCAGAGAAGCTTTTTTGCTTTCCTGTCTTTAAATACTCGTCTAAATTTCGCATTTGATTTTTTGTAAATTACTAAATTTTTCGTGGTAGGGTTTTTTTTAAAGTTTTTTTTAGTGCAATCATTGGGGCCGTCAGAGGAATGGAGAAATTCGCTGCAATTCTAATTGCTTTTTGTAATAACGCAGCTTCCTTGTTATTGTTTGGGGACGGGATTATCAAAGATTTTTTTGTTTAAATAGTGTCCAATTAGACGAATCTGTTTTGAATTTTTTGTCGGGGGCTTGAATTTTGTAATACGTCCGATATTTAGTGCAGTCAGTATCGGAAAATGGTCACTGTTATGTAAATCACCCAATGTCTTTCAAGTTGATTTTGTGAGTAGCTCAGTTGAGCAACAAGTTACGTTAACATGTGTAAGAATCTTGTGCGTTTAAAGGCGTGTGGGCGACCCATCATTCAAGATAACCAAATTTTTTTCTATAATTTTCCATTAAGTATCCTTTTTTATTAGTGATTGAGGAGCCCCAAAGTATATTCCAAACATTTACATCGCCTCCGAGTATGATTGGAAAATCTACTTGATTTATAATATTGTCTAAGTCGTTTTCATTGATTTTTTTTGTAGGTGGTAAGTATATGTTAATATAAGTAAACTTGATTTTGTGTGTTAATTCAACAGCAAGGACTTGTAATACCTCTCTCGATTTTATGAGAGGTGTTTTTTTTTAATCAAAAGTGCTATACGTTGTTTAGCTGTGTCATTACATGGTGAGTTATAAAAGTAAACTTCAAAAATTTTTGGTAAAATTGGTGTCTTACCGAATGGACAGTGTGTTTCCTGAAGAGCTATTACTACAGGATTATGTTGTTTGATTATACCAATGGGCTCAAGATTATTAATAAAACCGTTCATGTTCCACTGTAGAATCTTGAGAGTTGTATTAAGACTACATGAATTACACGAACTTGTTTTACCTGCCGCAAAAGAAGGGTGTGTAGAAGCACAATTGTTTTGTTTTTGTATGTATTGCTTGTTGCTTGTGTTATAATGAAATGGTTGGTGGAATCAAGATGTTCGGCACTTCGATTCCGCCGTACGACCACTGAACCATACTGGCTCTCAATGGAGCCCGAATGATTGAATTGTCGAACGGCAGAGTCAGTATTGTGGCTAATATTTCTATTATTGCATAACGACATCATCCGTTTTTGAGTTATCTATATAGTACTTATTGTCTATCAAAAGTTTTTGTGTAACAGCAGATATCGGTGAAAGAGGGAGTACCGGGGAGGTAGAGGTATTACTTACTGTTGTTGTTGAATTGATAGAGGGTTGACTATTTGTAGTTGTATTGTTATTTACACGTGGTTGCGATGAGTTTAAAAGTGAATGCGAGTATTGGGAAGAGGATATATTTAATCTTGATGGTGTGTTAGCGCTTTGAATAAAAGTAATTTCGTTGGTGTTAGCAGTTTGTTTTTTGATTGTTGAGTTTAATGATGTGAGTTCAGATTTATTTGTGTTTGGGGTTTTTAATACGGTATTAGTATTTCTTTTAACATTGTTTGTGTTCGTTATTATGAATTTTGTTATTTTGATATTTTGTATATTTAATGAGGATGAGGGGAGGGGTATTCCAAATACGCTGTGTTGAGGGGCTTGGGGTTGGGATTGTAAGCTAGTTGATTTTTTTACCTTCTCGACAAAAGTTTCTGTTCGAGGTGGGATCTGAATTTTGTTGACTATAGGTTCGCTTAGCCTCCGCCATCGAACATTTATTTAGTGTTTTTATTGTGATGATCTCTCTTGCTTGCTTGTAAGTCGGACATTTTTTAGAAGACGATGGATGAGAAAGGGAGCAGTTTGCACACATAACACGAGTCCAGGGTTCTGGTGTGTGAGGTGGGTACATGAATCGCATTTTGTGCTACCTTTGCACCGTTTGATGTTGTGGCCAAGAAGTAAACAATTTCGGCATCGCATGGGATGTATTGAGTTATTTTTGCAGATTAGACTGTTTTTTTTGGCTGTAGGTCGGGGTCAAGATCGAGATCGAGAATTCCAAATCGACCACCCACGTGGTTCGGCCTGCGGGCCATTTTTTCACTTTGAATAGTTCACTCACGTGGACACGAAGCGAGAAACAAAGAAAATCAATTAAACAGATACAGGAAAGAAATACAGTTAAACGGGAGAAACTGGTTTGCGCGTTTTGCGGACTAAGTAACTGAACCAGTCACAGTTACAATATTTTGGAGCAAGGAAGATATTTTGTCAAAATACTATGCTTCCAAACAACGAGGCTGTGCAGAATAAAAACTGGGTTTGGTTTAAATTTTTTCAATAAATTTAAAGGAAATATACCTTAAGATTTTCGTAGCTGAGCACATATCAGGTGATGTGTTTCATTAACAGGTTGAAAGCTCTTAAAAAAAACAATAATGCTTAAGATTTTAAGGTCTTTAACCATTGTGTTCAGTAATTTAACTCAGGCAGAGTTTTCGTAATTGAGATAGAATGTCAAAAGTCTTATTAAGTCTTATTACTGGAAAGATTGTATATCGCAGTATAAAAAAAAAGATATGTACATATATACATATATTTTCCAGGCGTATACTTGAAAACTATGGCCTATTTGATTTTTGCGAAATCAACATCAAACAGTGTTTCAACGATTTCAACTTTATGAGTCTAAACTACGAGGGCGGGTCAATAAGTCCGTGACTTTTGGATTAAAACAGATTTTTTGATAAAAAAAATAATTTTATTTTTCAACGTAGTCTCAGTTGAGCTCTATACACTTTGTCCAACGCTTCTCCAATTTTTTTATCCCTTCCAAAAAAAATGATTTGTCGAGGTCCTCAAAATGACTTCATCATTGGAGTCAAATCTTTTTCCACCAAACCATTTCTTCAGGTTTGGGAACAAGAAGTAGTCGCTCGGAGCCAAATCTGGAGAATAGGGTGGATGAGGGAGCAATTCATAGCCCAATTCATGGATTTTTGCCATGGCAACTGCACATGTGTGCACCCTTGCATTGTCTTGGTGGAAAAGAACTTTTTTCTTGGCCAAATGAGGTCGTTTTTTTTTCAAATCGCCATTGAATCGGTCCAATAAGTTGGCATAATATTCCCCATTGTTTGTTCTTCCCTTTTGAAGGTAGTCAATGTGGATTATCCCGCGTGCATCCCAAAAAACAGTCGCCATAACTTTATTGGCTGACAAACCCACCTTGGCCTTCTTTGGCGCCGATTCACCCTTAGAAACCCACTGTTTTGACTGTTGTTTGTTCTCTGGTGTGTTGTGATGGATCCATGTTTCGTCCACGGTTACAAAACGGCGCAAAAACTCCTCCATATTGCGATTAAACAACGCCAAACCTTCCTGTGAAGTTGTTACACGATTGCGTTTGTGGTCGACTGTGAGCAAACGCGGCACCCATTTTGCGGAAAGCTTTCTCATGCCCAAGTGATCATTCAAAATTGAAACCACTGAGCCATGCGAGATCCCTACGGCTTCCACAATCTCTCGCACTTTCAATCTTCGGTCGGCCAACACCATATCGTGAATTTTTTCGATTGTTTCGGGTGTAGAGACCTCAACTGGGCGTCCAGGACGTTCGGCATCTTCAGTGCTTGTACGGCCACAACGAAATTCAGTAAACCACTTTTTTACCATTGAAATCGATGGTGCAGAGTCCCCATAGTATTTATCAAGCTTAGCCTTGGTCTCGGTAATGGTTTTTTTTCGCAAGAAATAATGCTTAATAAGCACACGAAATTCACTTTTTTCCATTTTCTCCTCAAATTAGTGAGTAGTCTGATAAAAATAGCTGTCAAACACAAACTAACTGACGCAGCAAGTTTAAATTTTGACAGGAGTCAACTGACAGATGCCTGTTGACAGGAGCAGTGTTGCTGTTTCAGTAAAGAGGTCAGAAATTCAAAAATGCACGGAATTATTGACCCGCCCTCGTATCTACAATCCAATGTTTTGAAATCATTAATTGCAATGGTCAGAGTGAACATTTTTCCTAGGGGAATACAACAGCAATTCTTCCCACAAACCGAATGGAGTTCTAGAAAGTTTTTTAAGGAAATTAATATAATCTTGAAAGTGATTAATTAATGAATGCTCTTTTTATTTCTCGTAAAATTATGTAAATTATGTAAATAAAAAGGGTGACCAGACAGTAATGATAGTGTTTCCAATTGTTATGTTTCAGCAGCTGTCAAAGTAACCAATGATATCCAACTGTTAAAATATTCATTAAGGTTTGCCATTTCATTATGCAGCGTTCTACGCTTGCCGAATGTGGGGAAATTATTAAAAAATATTATCGAAATTCCGGCTCAGTTGTAAATACGCAACGGTCGCTTCAGTGAGCAGGCAATTTATTGCACAGTGAAAAAGTTTAAGCGTGACTACACTCTTTTGGACCTTAAGCCACCAACCAGACAGGGATTGGTCCAAAATGAAGAAAACATAGCCGCCGTAACGGCCAGTATCTAAAAAGACCCAGAAATGTTGATTCGCAGCGGATCAGCTGAATTGGGCATTGCCAGAGGGTCAACCCGGCTTATTCTGCGGTTGGATTTGGGCCTACATCCGTATAAAATTGCCGTTATTGGAGCGAGCACAATCCACAAGTGTTCGGCCAAGCATTAATGCATTTACAAAGATTGACGGTTTGGTGCGGTTTAAGGCATGGCGGCATCATCGAACCTTATTTGTTTCGAAATGAGGAAGGAGGCATTGTTACCCAATGGTATCAGGTATAGAGCAATGTTAACCGACTTTGTGTGGTCAGAGCTCGACAACATCGATATATCCGAGCTGTGGTTCCAACAAGACCGCGTCATATGCCATGCATGCGACGCAACGCTCGAAGTCATGAAGGAGAAATTTGGCAACTGGGTCATCTCACGGCGAGCGTTCATCAATTGGCCGCTGCGATAATGCGATTTGACACCACTCGATTATTTTCTCTGGAGCTACGTTAAATCCTTAGTCTACGCTAACAAGCCAACCACTTTGGATGAGCTCAAGGCCAATATTTGATACGATATTGCCGGAATAACGCCCCACATATTGGATAGAGTCATCAAAAATTGGACCGACGCTTTAATCATTGCCAGCGAAGCCAAGACGGGCATTTGAATGCTGTGCTATTCCAAACATAATGGCATGAACGTAGCTTCAAAATACCACCAAAATCAATTTTATATCTCAAATCGTTTTTGTTTTATTTAAATTTTTTTCATATCGTCCTAATCTCGTCACCCTGTATATGTATACCCAAATTATCAATAAAATAAATATAGGTTAACACTTTTTAAGTAAGGAACATTTTTATATAAATACACCAACTTTTTTGCTTATAACGCCTAGTATATTCTAATTATGTAGAAAATGTTTCAAAGCTCACTTAATCCGAATTTATGTTTAAAAATTAAAAAAATTGAGTTCAGGACAGCACCCCAGTATATGTATATAGTGATTTGGTTTGAATTTTTGAACAGGCATTGTTGAACGAATGTTTAAACTGAAGAAAATAAATATTTATTTCCTGTAGATTATCATATATGTAGATAATAAGTGCACATATTTACGTTCAGAATACACGTTGCAATGAGCTGATTGGGACGTGGAAAAAAAGTTGAAAGTATTGTATTATTATTAATGTTAGCAAGAACCAATACATCTTTATGGTTATGGTACGCTTCTCATATTGGCTAAAGCCAGGGAAATGCAATGGCCATCTGCAATTTAAAAGCATTTCCGGATGTAAATCGCGATACGTACGTAAATCGGATTTGGAATTTTCTTAAAACAGCACCATAAATGTTCTCCTGTTAAGAGAAATTTGTTTAAAAACGAAAATGACATAACTTACGAAAACTTCTATTTAAAAACGAATACATTTTTCCAACTGGTAACATCTGCTCGCCTATACTGATGAAAGCAGAAAACATTCCCTAAGGAAGAACAACTATAATGGTTGACTCACACAAAATCAAACTTTGCTGATTTGTATGTACATCACTGGGAGGAACGTTTTTTGTAAGACTGATGGAATACGAATGTACAACTTTAATAGCCTAATAGCCTTCAGGTATTTAAGAACCCGCATCTTTAACAAAAACAAGGAAACAAAAATTCTAGGAAAAAGTGTTTATTGTATGTACCATATTTACTACTAGGTAGACAGTTAAACTATTTATACTTTTTTATATTTTTATTTTTTGGTTGCAAGAGTAATGTATCCAGACTTGTAATACTGCGGAATTGAAATAAATTCGGTTGTAGATTTTGCATTGCTTCTTTGCTGCGCTTGCCTTATAATGTAAATTATTTTCCCTAAGAAAAATGAATAAATAAATTGAAACAAACCTCCATAAGAGTTGTTCAAGGAATCTGTTACCCAAAATATTACTCTCCATGAATCTTTTATCTAATTGTTTCAATAACACAAGTTTGTTTGTTTTTGTCCACTGGTTTAAAATGTCGGCTGATGAGATTTGAACAGTTTCTACATGCAAAATTTGGTCGTCCTGAAAAATACGTAAATATGTAAATATATTTCTGATGAAAGCGGGGGACCTTGTTTTTAACTTACTGGATGATACTCAACAATTACTGTGCCGTTGCATGCAAGTTCTATTAGCTTTTTTAAATTCGGATAATTACAATTCTTCTTGGACTGATGTAATATAAATTGTTTTAGATTTTTAAATTCAGGTGGACTTCCTTGAAAATACGATGATATGAGTTCTTTGTTGTATGAAACTTTTATTTTATCCTGAAAATAGAGGAAAAAAACTATTAAAACTAAAACAGCCACATTTCGAAATTGTATGAGGTGGTGTTGTGCGAAAACTTGGCATTATTAAAAATTAGCTAAATGCAGTGTTGGATAATGTACGAGAAATACAATACAAACGTACAAATAATAAAGACGAAGACAGAAATAGTACCGACCACGACTGGTGCATCAAAACGTGAATTAAGAGCCCGATTGTAGAGAACTTTCAGTCGAGGATGTCAACTGGTTTGCTATGTACAAAAAGAGCGTTCGGGAAAATAACTCACCCAGCCCAAAAGCAATTAAAGCTATAGTTCTAGCAGAGGTTATATTTAAAAGCACGACCAGCAAACTCTCGACATCGAGGACTAACCGGGCTAAAATAAAGCAACAAGCAAATGACACTGAAGTCTGAAAAACTTAGAAACCTCAAGAGATACAGAAGCATTATTCAATTCCGATTTTAATTTATTTCAAACAATTTTTCGATAGTAAAGAAATAATATTGTTCATCCCAATCAAATCTATCAGTTAAACAAGTTTCATTACAATTCATCTTCTTTTATTAACTGTCTAAATATGTAACAGATATAATTACGTATTTCTCCCGCCTATCCGCACTGATATTGCGCTGCTTGTTTCGGGATGTTTGTTTTTTATTTCTTCATTTATTTACAAAAATAAAATATTATACATGATTATGTATAGGAAAGCAGATAAAGGTTATTTTTAAATTTAACTGGCAAGAATTTTTACTTTTAATTTTAAATTTGAAGTAAAAAGTAATCTTTTTCTTCTTTTGAAATTTGCGACGTCTCTAAGGTTAGTTGCAAGTTCGTTAAATAACATTGGGAATTTGTACGCTAGTTGTCTTCTTCCGTATGTGTTGCATGATCTTTTGATTTGAAGTAGTCCCTGAGCCAGACTTCTGGTGTTCTGTTTGTAGTTAATGGTCTTCTTGGAACGTGCGACGCCATAATACTCCAGCAATAACGCCATTTTAAATATATTTTCAATATTAAGAATTTTGAAGATACGGGGACTTTCAGCTTTAATATTTTCAAGTGCCGCATTTTGAAGCTGCAGTTTTTTTAAGTGTGTGGTGGAAACGTTGCCCCATGCAATTGAATTGTATTGAATTCAAACAGGGCGTAAAAAGCCCAAATGAGATAGACCGTACAGAGCTCTTCATAGGTCCAAACCTAGGCTGTCAACATGCTCATCCAAAATTAAGCGACTATCGGTTATTTATCATCCCCCAGATACTTATATTTTTTGATGATCTCTATTGGTTGATTCGATAAATATATGTATGTATAATTCGTTGTACTTGGTCGATGCGTTCCACGAATGTGTATCATTTTTATTTTAGATGCATTGCTATCTAGTCCATTATCGTGGCACCAATTATCCGCTTTTATAAACTCGCTCTGCATCAACGAAGTAGCCATATTCAAACATCTATGTCTAACAACTACTGCTATATAGGAAAGGTATGCTATTTTTGAAAACACATAACAGCTCAGTAGTATAGAGACATATAATAACAATGGTCCCAATTTCGATCCCTGTAGAACTCCGTGTTTGTTGTTTTTCTATGACTAAAGATCTTACCGATTTTCATACAAAAGCTCCTTAAGCTCAGATAATTACGTAACCAGTTGTTTAGTGCACCCCGAAAGTTATTAAAAGGTTTTCATGATTTAATGTATCAAAGTGTTTACAGAAGTCCATAAATAAGACCAGAACGTCATGATTGTCGTTTAAGCTTTCATAGACCATGATGGCGAATTCACCCAAAAGTTTTCCAGTGCTTTTATTTTTTTGAAAACCGTATAGCTTTTGGTGAATTTGGATTGGTATAAACTTAGATTTATGATTCTTGCTATTATTGGAGCAAACTTATTGGGATGAGCCTGCAAGCCACATGCTCTTACAGTATCCAGTACATCACCTACCGGATTTTCATTATTACCACATACCTAAGACTTCGCGAGTGGCCTCGTTATGGCGAGTCTACCACACTTTACCATTGTGACGATGCTCGAAAACGCTGCGTTTTTTAGTGCGAAGCGTCCAAACATGTCATTTTAACCAGGTACAGTATATTAACAACCACATTATTCTTTCTTTCTGTAATTGAATGATTATGTAATAGGATAACTGAGAAAATACTTGTCCGACAAAATTACGGCGGCGGTAGTTTTTGGGGAAATGTTTAATTAATATATATATAACCTGTCGATCGTATTGTCCGACAAATTGTTTGCGCCGTCAGCTCAGTCTGACGTCCCAAACATGTCGTTTTAACGAGGTTCTGTATACTGACTACAACATCTCGGACAAAAATACAACGTGACGAAGTAGTTATTGTTACTGCAGAAAACTGCCCTGTCCTTTCATCGAGATAAATAACTTCAGCAGCGAAACAGAGGACTATGAACCTACCAACACGTACGTAAATGACTTAATCAGAACAAGCCATCCGAACGCAGAAGAATGCAAAAAACATATTAAACTATGTAGAAACTACAGTGAAATACTGTACATAGAGGATGAACTACTCTCCTTTACGAATAAGAGCAAACATGACATAAAAACCACCGACGAAGTACCAATCTATACCAAATCCTGCAGGTATCCGTTTATTCATAAGGAAGAAGTGGAAAGCCAAATCACTAACATGTTAGATCAAAGAATCATCAGACATAGTTAATCTCCATGGAGCTCTCCAGTTTGGATTGTCCCGAGGAAACAAGATGCCAGCGGACGTAGAAAATGGAGATTGGCCATTGGCTATCGGAAATTCAATGATAAAACAATATCAAATTCTGAACATTTCAGAAATATTGGATAAACTAGGCAAATGTCTATATTTTACAACGTGCGATCTAGCAAGCGGATTTCACCAAATAGAAATGAACCCAAAACACATAGAAAAAACGGCGTTCACAGTTGAAGGAGGCCATTACGAATTCAGACCATTTGATCCGAAAAACGCTCCTTCGACTTTTCAAAGGGACAATGTCATGAAAGAACTCATTGTTTGCCTAGTTTACCTCAACGATATTATCATATACTCCAGATCCCTGCAAGAACACCTAGAAAGTATAGAGCTGATATTCAAAAAACTAAAAGAAGCTAACTTTAAGATTAAGTTAGATAAATGTTAGTTCCTCAAAAAGGAAATAGCCTTCCTAGGACATGTCATTACCCCCGAAGGCCTAAAACCTAACCCACCGAAAATCAATACCATAAAAAACTTTCCCATGCCGAGAAACCGAAAAGAAATAAAAGCTTTCCTAGGGTTATTATAGAAAGTTTATTAAAGACCTCGCTAAACTAACTAAACCCCTTACTAGCTGTAAAAACATGTTGTTTCGTTAGCCGTAGCCTTTCGGAAAGTGAAGAAAGAACTCCTGGCTAAGATCTGGGACACAAAACACTTTCGCTCATATCCCTTCGGAAGGAAATTTTAAATAATAACCGACCACAGGCTTTTGACTTGGCTTATGAGCCTGAAGGAACCGAATTCCAAACTTGTAAGGTGGCGACTCAGCTTGAAGAATTCGATTACGAAATCATTTTTAAGAAGGGCAAACTAAACTGCAAACGCCCTTAGTCGTATCATAATTAATAACGTTAACCAAGAAATATTTAATAATTACGAAGAAACTTTGAGCACCGTGCATATCAGCGAAGAAAACTTGAATGATGGAATCCCCATATCGGAGAAACCACTAAACGAATTCAATATACAAATTATTCTTGAAGTAATTAACACAGGATCATCAAAGATTACAGAAATAATATTTAAAAATAAACAAAGAAGGAAACGAATTTCTTAATGAATTACCATATAACCAAAAATTCAAGAAAAAGTAAAAAATATTACTGGCACAAGGATAGAAAAATTAAACAAATCGGGAGAAACCCCAGAAGAAGTAGTTGAATGCAAACCAGTCTTTAGAAAAGAAGCTAGACGCAATTAATTAACACCAAGATTCTCAAAACATATAGCAAAAAGAAATAGGAAAATAACAATCATTACAAATGAAAACAAAAAGATCCATAAATGTAAATTACGAAAAAAATATAAAAGACATAACAAATAAAAAAAAAAAATTGAAATAAAAAACCGAATGTTGTAATTTGGTGAGTTATTTATTAGTAACGCACGTCTATTTGCTACACACTCTGGCTAATTACTCTCCCGCTGCCAAAATTCAGCCTCCTTTTATCCTCCTCGTTGGCCTATGGTGAGTACCGCTCATTGCCATGGTTCGTTGATCAGCCCACTAAAACGACCAATAGCATGCTGGGTCGTTGTGGTCGCCCGACAAAGGTGTGGTTGTGGGATGTCGTTCGACAATGGTGTTATATGTGGTGCAAACTTATTTTTGTGATGAATAGGAAGTCGTATGACATGGTGTGATGGTGCTTACAGCTCGCCCATCCTGACGTTGCAATCAAGCGCATCAGTTAGTCGCTCGCACCATTCCTTCATTTTGTCCAAGCTCACGATCGCGGTAAACCTCCTTTGGGTGAGCTGCATTCCCGGCATATCTTCAACTACATACCTGTTATTCGGCAGTTCCTTCGTTCCTTTGAAGTGCGGCTCCAACTTCCGTAATTCACCTGTGCTGACAGATTCTTTTTCAAATAATATTAGGCCATTTACCTTGTACTTGATTGGTCTTCTATGCCTTTCGTCGCATTTTTCCATCTGATACGCCTGATCCTGCACGATGTTTTTCAACATTTCGCTGCTCCTTTCCGCCATTTCATCTGTTCCAATGACTTTACGGCCTCCTAGTTCTCTGAATAAGGGATCCTTTGTTATGCTCGTTGTAGTGTACGCAAACAGAAGCTCATGCGGCGTAGCCCTTGCCTTTTTACTTTTTGCGGAGTTTAAGCTCCATTGAAGGGACCTTAGTTGACTTGCCCAGTCTTGACCGCTAGAGTGGGCGCATTTTAGTGTTGCTAGGATCGTCCTATTGATCCTCCCGCACGTTTCGCGTCTTTTCCTATTCGCCGGAACTGCCGGTTTCCCCTGACTGAGTACTCCCTTTGTAGTTGCTTGTTTCTTCTGGAGCACGTTTATGATGTGGCGCAGATCTGGATTTTGCCATTGCATGCTGGCTATCCAGTCCTCGTCCGAGATATTTATGTTGAGGGCCAGAATAGATGCTTCTTCTGGTGCACGATGCTCCTCGACTGGTTGACGGCAACGCATTTACGTACATTGCTCGCTTCCCCGGTTGACGAATTGCTTTAAAATTGAATTCCTGTATTTTAAGCCACCACCTGGCTATCCGCGAAATCATCTTCTTTTTTTTTTTTAAAGAACTTAACACTCAAGTGGTTATGAATACACTTATAATGCCTCAGCATGTGTTAAGTTTTTTGGAAAATGGGATAGAGAGAGAAAGAAAGATGTTTGGGCTCAGTGGTTATTTCGCTCCATGGGTGGCATATAACATTTAATGGGGAGACTAAATTCTTAGTGGAAGTTGGCTTGATGTTGATTTCTAGTCACCTACTTGTCTTACATAATTTTCATTAACTGAAAAAATGGATGATATGTCTTTCGGGCAAGGCTGGGATTCGAACACCGAACCTTCCGATTTGGAAGCCAGTCCACTACCACTTGAGAAACGGCCACCCACAAACTTAACTGCGAGTCATTGAGCTGAGACGTCTGTGTGTACTTCATGAGCACACTCAAGGTCGAAGAGCGCTAATACTCGGGGGAGTTGCAAGTTATCTGCAGTGGTCTTTGTTGCAAGTCGTTCCATGCCCTATACATTGGCTTGAGTAAGAGATCCATTGCGTACTTAAGAGATTTTAAAAACAACTTTTTGTTCTATTGTAATGAGTGCAAGGACATCACTCCGTCCCACATCTTGCTTGCTATCAAGTGTCTGGGTCAATAACTTTGCGGCGGAAAACAACCATGCATTGAAATCAATTCAAAATCAATTCACCAAATATGATGACATTTTAAAATCAGTTGAAGAATTATCAGATTCCCTCGAGCAATCTGCAATCTATAATGAGAGTCAGTTTAGAAACTTATCTATGCAGTTGGCTCAAAATAGTGATTTAATTAAACGAAACGATAAACACGAAATTAGTGAAGATTTAAAAAACTTTATATCCCATGGTGTTAAATCAATAATAAAATCGAACATCCCCACAATAACAGACTCTTAAAGTTCTCTACGGTCTTCCCTCGATATTCATCTTCAAATTACGTCCCGAAGCAGCGTTCTTTCTCCGTCAAATAATGATCAGTTGCTCATAAACATCATGTGCCAAATGAGTGATTTAAACAACGAGATAACCGCGCGTTGTTAAACGAAATTGCTGATCACATTCGGATAGCTTCTAGTAAAATCGACGATATACCGGTGCAATCCCAGGCTCTACCGACTGCATCCTACAACACCTCGATTCTGGCTGAGATGCTTGAATCTGCAATTATGGAAACACCAATAACTCCTGGGTCATCTTCTCCTCCACCACCAGCCGCTCCGGAAATTGATGCTACTACACCAGCTCCTGAACCCACAATCTCACGATTCGGCACCTTATGAACACTTCCGAAGTGGAACAAGAAAATCAAAAAGTTGAATAATTCCAACAAAACCGAATCGGTTGCCTTTTTAATAAGAGGTACACATCTCGATTGAACCAGGCTAGCTAGTCTCTTCAAATCAAAATTTAAAATTGATGTCATCAACTGCAGTAAGATCTCCACCAACACCCTCAAGGTAAGCATCCCGTTAAAATATGAATGGTAGTTCATCAACTCTGCTTCCGACGTCATCAATCTGGATGGAATAATTATGGAAAGATTAAAACCAAATACATGAAACAACAAATATCGCAAGGATACTACCTTTAAGTCCAGTAATTCAAACCCCACTAAACCTAGAAAACAGCAGTCTAACCCTATACCGAGACCCAACTCTCAGAAAAAAAATCCAAAGCCTAACAAACAAGCTCTTGATCCAAATTGGAGTTTTAAAGTTGGGACATTCCCTTTATTCACTCCTTCTTCACTTCATACTGCCAATCACGTATACACAAAACGTTATTCCACACCGTCCAACCCAATTCCCAAACGTGTATCTTTTAATCTTGATCCTCCTCTCAGTCATTTAAAGACCCCAACAACATCTCCTCATTCCACTCAAACAAAAACGGCATACCCTAACCTTATTCGCTCCCATATTTTAAATCCCTCCCCATCTTCTAAGCTATAGTCCCACCCTCATACCACCTTCTTTTTTAGACCCCATACTTTCTCCAAAAGCAAAGTTAACCAAGCACCATATCGATTCAGGGGAAGATTTCCGGTATGTTCTATCCCGACTAAGAGACCGCATATTATACGATAATGTTCGTTTATATCTCGCATACCTACATGATAAGCCAGACCCTGTCTGTATCGACGGTATAACGAAAACCAATGCAATGGTTTCCATTCTGCAAGAAGGCCTTCCCACTAATCATAATGATCTGCGGCAACTTTTTATAGTTTTCATGAGCAATTAGATATGACTCCTGATGATGTGGCTAATGATCTCTCTTCTTTTGCGTCTCACGTAAGTTCCAAGCATACTACACCTCCAGTGAACACGGTCTAGTTTCAAAAACTACCATCGCTCCTAACTCACCACTCAATTCTTTACCGAAACCTCCCAAATATCTGTCCCTGTATTATCAAAACGTAAGAGGATAACAAAATAAGATTTCTGCTACGAGGGCGGGTCAATAAGTCGGTGACTTTTTCTCCTGTCAACAGGCATCTGTCAATTGACTCCTGTCAGAATTTAAACTTGCTGCGTCAGTTAGTTTGTGTTTGACAGCTATTTTTATCAGACTACTCACTAATTTGAGGAGAAAATGGAAAAAAGTGAATTTCGTGTGCTTATTAAGCATTATTTCTTGCGAAAAAAAACCATTACCGAGACCAAGGCTAAGCTTGATAAATACTATGGGGACTCTGCACCATCGATTTCAATGGTAAAAAAGTGGTTTACTGAATTTCGTTGTGGCCGTACAAGCACTGAAGATGCCGAACGTCCTGGACGCCCAGTTGAGGTCTCTACACCCGAAACAATCGAAAAAATTCACGATATGGTGTTGGCCGACCGAAGATTGAAAGTGCGAGAGATTGTGGAAGCCGTAGGGATCTCGCATGGCTCAGTGGTTTCAATTTTGAATGATCACTTGGGCATGAGAAAGCTTTCCGCAAGATGGGTGCCGCGTTTGCTCACAGTCGACCACAAACGCAATCGTGTAACAACTTCACAGGAAGGTTTGGCGTTGTTTAATCGCAATATGGAGGAGTTTTTGCGCCGTTTTGTAACCGTGGACGAAACATGGATCCATCACAACACACCAGAGAACAAACAACAGTCAAAACAGTGGGTTTCTAAGGGTGAATCGGCACCAAAGAAGGCCAAGGTGGGTTTGTCAGCCAATAAAGTTATGGCGACTGTTTTTTGGGATGCACGCGGGATAATCCACATTGACTACCTTCAAAAGGGAAGAGCAATCAATGGGGAATATTATGCCAACTTATTGGACCGATTCAATGACGATTTGAAAAAAAAAACGACCTCATTTGGCCAAGAAAAAAGTTCTTTTCCACCAAGACAATGCAAGGGTGCACACATGTGCAGTTGCCATGGCAAAAATCCATGAATTGGGCTATGAATTGCTCCCTCATCCACCCTATTCTCCAGATTTGGCTCCGAGTGATTACTTCTTGTTCCCAAACCTGAAGAAATGGCTTGGTGGAAAAAGATTTGACTCCAATGATGAAGTCATCTCGCAAACAAAGGCCTTTTTTGAGGACCTCGACAAATCATTTTTTTTTGGAAGGGATAAAAAAATTGGAGAAGCGTTGGACAAAGTGTATAGAGCTCAAGGGAGACTACGTTGAAAAATAAAGTTATTTTTTTTATCAAAAATCTGTGTTTTAATCCAAAAGTCACGGACTTATTGACCCGCCCTCGTATATATCTTAATTCGCAGATTCTGCCCTACGACATTTTTTCCCTCACAGAAACCAATCTCACCCCTAATATTAAGAATAATGAATTATTTTCCCAAGACTTCGATTTACGATGGTCTAGATAAAGAGGAAAATTTATATGGCCGTGGTGTACTTCTAGCTATACACTCTCGTCTCGAGTCTAAACCCCTTAAAAAATCGTTCACTGCGTTCTTTGAATTTGTTTGCGCTAGAATTCCCATTTGCAAGCGCATCTTATATATTTGCTGCTGCTATATTCGCCCCTCTCAACCAATTCAAGGTTACCAGCTAGCTGGTTGATGCAATCGACAGCATTTTTAATGCTGCTGATCCCAACGATGTAGTTATTTTTTTGGGTGATTTTAATCTACCTAAGCTTCTATGGGCTCAGACTGGCCAGTCCTATTTTACTGCAACAAATCCCACCTCTGATAAAAAAAATCTTTTCATCGACTGCCTTACTGACTCTGGTCTGTTAAGCTGTCCTGTATACCTAACCTTTCGAGACCACTATTTATGACATAATGCTTTTCCATTGTAAACCTATTGTTTCCCAAAACCAGCACGGCTTTCTCAAAGGTAGATCTACGACCACCAACTTAACGGAATTCGTATCAAGCACTTTATGTGCACCGGAATCTGGAAATGAAATTGATGCGATTGCCACCGAATTCAGCAAAGCCTTTGATAGGATCTCCCACGATATAATCCTTCTAAAATTAAAAGCTCTTGGTTTCCAAATAAACTTTATAATATGGGTCAATCATATTTAAATGAAAGACGTTACTATGTTCTATTTAGGTCCATGGCTTCTGACCCAATCAAAGCCTCCTCTGGTGTCCCTCAAGGCAGGCACCTTGGTCCCTTATTATTTATTCTGGCCATTAATGATGTTGATTGCATCATTAAATATTCATACATATCTGTTTACGCAGACGATATGAAAATCTTTAGATATATATCTTCTTCCTCAGACAGCCTACCACTGCAGGAAGATCTTGACAGATTTTGTACTTGGTGTCAGAAGAATTTTCTTGAGCTTAACGTCAATAAGTGTCAGGCTATAACGTACACCCGTAAGCGGTCCCCTACTTCACCTGGCTGCTATCTTATCTTTAATTTGCCTGTTCCCTTAGTGAATGAGTTGCGTGATTTAGGTGTTATCTGTGATAAGGAACTCAATTTCCGTTCTCACATTGATAATATAATAAAAAAAAAGCCAACTCTGCCGTTGGCTTCATCAAGCGCTGGTCTAAGGAGTTTTCCAATCCTTATGTTACCAAATCTCTTTACATAACCTTTGTTAGGCCTCTTCTTGAATATGCAAGCCAAGTTTGGTCACCCTACTACAGAACACACATCCTCCGGATAGAAGCTGTTCAACGCAGGTTTTTATGATTTGCTTTACGTGGTCTTCCCTGGGATGATAGACAACAACATATACTGACCGACTAAAACTTATAAATTTACAACCCTTTCTATACGTCGAAAAGTTGCCGACATTCTCTTTATTCATCAAATTTTAGTTGGTAATATCGATTGTCCTTCTTTACTCAAACTTATTTCTTTTAACACCAACCCACGCAATCTTAGGTCTGTGCCACTTTTCCGACTCAATATCCACAGAATGAATTACGGACACTTGGACCCAATGTCGAGAATGCTTCGTGAAGTTAACGATATTCTGCTTCTCTTCGACTACCATCTCAGCAAACTCTCTCTTAAGAACATTCTTATTTCCATCTATGCCTCACGTCCTAACTTTTTTTTAACCGCTCCCACCCTTTAGTTTTTATCTTTGGTTTTAATTGAAAATTGTTAGTTTGAAGAATAAGCTTACAATAAGCATTAATAAAACTGTCCGGGGTTGACAAGGGCTGCAAATCTTTGTTGTTGCCGCATTTAGTGCCTATGCGGAATCGATCAGTTCCGTCTTTTTTTTTCGTTAAGACGATCGGGGAGCAGTAGTCCGACTTAGATGGTTGTATTACCCCTTGCTGCAACAACTCATCTACTTTATCCTTGATAATACTCCTTTTCGCAAACGGCATTAGATATGTTTGAATACAAATGGGTTTTTCAGTTTGCAATTCAATATTGAAACCATTGCCTTATATTCGCCTAATTCGCTGGCATATTTCGCTAAGCACTCCCTGTACTCGATCACTAACTTTTCTAGGTGCAACTTATCCACCTGCCTCACCCTTCAACGTCTAATTCCGCTAATGAGATTTTCCTCTCCGAGCTCTTTTGCGCACGCACTTGGGTAGCAAGTGCTTGATCTCCACTCTCTGCTACGTTGTCACTAATTTCCAGTTTCTGGTACGACTTTTCGATCTTTACCTGCGGTTGATCCAATAGCATGCGTCCGATAATTAGCGGAGTGGGTTGGCTATGATCTGACACCACTAACAACTCGCACCAACTCCTCAGCCTGTCCACTTCGATTCCTACATACGCCTTTCCAATGACATGACATCCACCTCCTCCGAAACCAGATAACTGCCTGCTGTCCTTAGTAAATTGTAACATACTTTGTTACTGTGGGCCGTTGATTAGCACATGGATACGCCCTCACTACACAGATTAATGAATGCTAACACCTTGCTCCCACTCACTTTCACTTCCTTTTCGTACTCGCTTTTTTGTTCGCAAATTAGCAATTGGTGTGACCTATTGCTCGTACTTGGTCCGCTTAGTTGGCCTGCAGTTCTTAGTGTCGGGCAGTTCCGACTAATATGTCACACTTGCTGACACTGGCTAACCTCGGCGCTCTTTGGCTTTCTGATCGGTGTTCGTTTCTCCTCCTCAATCCGGTAGTCCAACGTATCTTCTTAAGTAGGTCCTGCACCGACTCCGGTTGAGCTGATTTAAGTACATCTTTGCACTCCGTGTCGATCAGTACCTGGACAATGTACTTGAATAGCGATGTCTCCTGTATATGTCCTCGAGACGCAATGGCCTTCATATCGAACACGTATTCTTCTGCTTCTTCCCTCTGTCGCTGTCTGCGGTTTCGCAATCGCTCGTGTATGTCAGCATCGTCTTCTGTGGTCGGGAATGTTTCACACAATTCGCCAAAAAACTCGTCCAGGGTCTCTGGAATTACACTGCGACTCCAGAGATTCGCTGCCCCAGATAGTTTCGTGGTTGCCGCCATTACCACTAATTTGTCGTCCAAATTGTAGATGCGTTTTATAATTTCCACCTTCTGTTTCCAGTCTTGGGATGATAATCCCCTCGCTTGCTTGGAGTTAAACTCCGGTAGCATGTCTGCGACATCTGTCATGGAATACGCATTCCTTGGATAGTACTTGTCTTCAGTCCTGTTGCTCACTACTTCAAATGGGGGTGTTTCTTTCAATGTCTCCTCGCGCATGGTCTGTTCGATCGCTGATTTTATTGTCCTCCGCTGTTCCATTTCCTCTAAACGTTGGACTGTTTCCCGCAATTCGCGCAACCCTTGTACCACCCTCTGCTCCTCACCGCCATCAGCAGCCGCTTCTGCTTCTTCCGCGAGTCCCTCAGACCTCAACAGTCCCTTCAGTAGATCTGCCTTATTGCCTGGTTGCTCCAGTCCTCGGGTTCGAAGCTCTTCGCGTAATTCGTCCCTCGTTAAAGCTGAGAATTCTGCTATCCTCGCTTCCTGCCCTAACATGTTGCACGTCTTTGTCGTATGCCCTTTCCCAGTCAGGTAAGTCTCTTAGCTCCTCGGTGCTTATGTTGCTGCGAGCACGATCCCACTTCTGACTTGTAGAAATTTAAAACCGAATGTTGTAATTTGATAAGTTATTTGTTAGTAACGCACGTCTATTCGCTACACACTCTGGCTAATTACTCTCCCGCTGCCAAAATGCAGCCTATTTTTATCCTCCCCGTTGGCCTACGGTGAGTACCGCTCATTGCCATGGTTCGTTGATCACCCCACTAAAACGGCCAATAGCATGATGGGCCTTTGTAGTCGTCCGACAAAGGTGTGGTTCTTGGATGTCGTTCGATGATGGTATTATATATGTCGCGAAATTATTTTTGTGGTGAATAAGAAGTGGTATGACATGGGTATGATGGGGCTTACAAGACATAACAAATAAAACAAAAAAAAAAATTGAATAATGGAATAAATATATATATTTAATTTTAAACATAAATTAAGTTATAACAGTCATTTAACATTGATCCCCGTCCACAAACCCTTCCCAAAATACTTATACTAAAACATTCAACCACATTCTCTCGCTTCCTAACTTACAGTATGCCGCTCGCTGACACTCAACGAATAGAAATTCTCAACACCCCAGAGCATAGCATATTACCCCTCCGACTAGGATCATCTAGATACATCACTAGCTTCTAAAATTTAATACACGTCATAAATCTCGATGACTACAATAACAACATACGTAGAAGAAATCACTAACTCTGTCCATCTCTTCCAAAAACATACTACTATCAATAGCTCTTCCCAAATAACAAAACTTAAAATCGAAGAACTTAATAGAAAACTCCAAACACTATACCCCTTTAAAAGAAACAAACGCGGACTGATAAACGGATTAAGTTCTGCAATTAAGTTAATAACAGGGAATATGGATGCACAAGATGCAATCAAAATTAATGACCAAATAAAAAATATTAATAATAACATTAACGATTTAGCCTAATGTATTTACTAAACTCTCAAATGATTGAAAGATTTAAAAATATAAGTAACCACATTAATACAGAACAAAAACAAGAAGAGAACACGACAGACTTACAAACATACAATATTTTAACCAACTCAATTCCAATATCGACCTATTAATTAATAACCTCTCAAATATAGCAGATGCAATTGTCCTTAGTAAACTAAATTTCATTCCCAACCTCTTACTAACATATTCGTATGATGAATTGAAGCTATGAATTTCTAGGGCTTCAAGCCTATTATAATGGATCAAATATTATATTTAATATCCGTATACCTATAATGTCAAAACAAATACCATATGTATCAGATTGTTCCCCTCCCAATAAACAACACACAAATAATAACAGTCAAACCATACATAAGCCATAATGAAAAACCCATACAACACTTCGAAAAACCCTGACCCAAAATAGAAGATACCTATTTTTGCTCGATAACAACCCTGGAAGAAGACGCCCAAAACTCCAAATGCATCGGGAAACTCTTGCTTGAGACAACATGGTCGTACATTGTCCAGTCAGCGACGTTGGCAAAGTCACAACAATAACACAACCGCAACCCAATTTATCAATATCAATACTTCAATTCTATTGAGAAATTTTGATGTAAAACCCTCAATGTTATAAAACTTGTTTTCTGCCATATTTTTCATTTATCGAGCACCCCACACGTTTTTTCACAATAATACTAATCTTTTTCATTTATTTATATTTTCGGCCTATATTAAAAATTATTTCACAATAATACTAATCTTTTTCGTTCATTTATATTTTCTGCCTGTATTAAAAATTATTTTTCGTTTTTTAGTTCGATTGATCATTAAAGCGTGTTTTTTAGTTTTTTTAAACTATATTTATTTTCCACTTTTTAGTTCGATGTGATCATTAAAGCGTGCTTTTTAATTTTTTTAAACTATGTTTTTTTTTTGTCGGTAGTACTGTAAATCTCCGACAGAGGGCGGACAGTTGTAACATTTTTATGTTGATAATATAAACAGCGATACTTAGTGATGTTATATTATTTGGGAAAAAGTCATATGGATCAAGTCTTATGATTTATTATTTCGTAATCGAACCATTTCATCTAATGCTTCACTGTTACAGAGGGTTTTACCTGTTAACTTTGAGCAATCAAGTTCTTCAATTCGAATACCGTCCAAAGATCTTCCACGACTAAGTGCTACATAAGCTTGTCCAGCAGCAAACAGTCGAGGACCTAGATAAATAAATCAACTGTACAACCTTGCATCTTGTGGACGGTTGATACCCAACTCAGGATTAATGGCAACATTCGTCTCTCAGCAGTTCCTTAGCTGTATTTTGCTGGGAACTGTATCGATATTGGTTTAATTACGTGTATACCATCTGAACTGAAATCGATACGGACTGACGGAATGTCTTCCTCATATACTTGGCCCCTGCGAAAACTTGGCCAGATAATTTCTGTAATGAAGTCCATATTGCCATTCACTAATCCACATCAATGTTTGACCTTAACATCACTTTAGCTCCTACGAATATTTTCAATACTTTAGGAAGATCACAAAATCTAAGTCCTTATTACCTAAATTTCGTGTAGCATCAATGAGTTGGTCTTGTGCTTTAATTGTATAAATAACTGTCCCTTTATTCTCAAAACTCTGAAGAACTTTTTCATTATGTCTAGCAACTTGTTCATTTGTTGGCTAAATTCTTAATGCTTTCTCAATCGAGAAATCATTAGACGTTGCTGTTGACACTTTTCCAAGAAGAATTTCAAGATGATTAGACGTCAATTCTCCAACTCTTAGGGCATTAAGCACATCTATAAATGCTGTGTCTCCTTGTTGGCGCATGTTTTGTTTGAGTTCAACCAGACTGAACTGCCGCCACAAATGTGTAGCGGGCTTCATTTGGTCTGGTTGTTGAAAAACTTGATGTCCTCGAACAGGTGGTAACCGCATTAGATCGCCAAAGAGTAAAATATTTATTCCTCCAAAACAAGCGTTCGGGCTTTTCAGTTGATGCAAACGAGAGTCGATCATGCAAAGCATCTCATAAGGCACCATAGAAATTTCGTCAATGAACAGAAACTCAACGTTTTGCCATAATTGACGCATTCCTCTTAAATAATTACCAGTAAGAAGTGGCATACTAACAATAACTCCATCTTTTTGAACTGCAAGTTTGAGCAAACGATGTAGTGTAGATCCACCGACCAACCGTTCTGCAACTCCAGTGAGAGCACCAACTTTCACGTCCGATTTTCCATAACATCGGTTAACTTGGTTTTTCAATAGATTGAAGAGAAATGTTTTCCCGGTGCCTGTTCCACCAGTTACGAAAATTTTCTCTCGTTTAATATCGCCATTAAGTTGATATTTAATACTCTCTGTAATAAAAATGAACAATTGTCTTTGATCAATATTCATAGATTGTTGTGCTCTCTGAAATTGATCATTGCTCATTTGTGTCTAGTAATTCTTCCTCTCCAGCTTCAGGATTTATAATCTCTGGCTGTTCTAAAATTTATTTATTTATTTATAAAATTAACAATAAATTTAAATCTATTATTACGAGTAATACAATTTTAAAGAGTACTAGCAACTAAGGCTTTCGGCTCTTCGTAAATATATATATCTTAAGTAGTAGATGTGTAATAGAGCTAAATTTATGTTTGTTTAAGTTTTAATTTTGTGAAGAAGAATTAATTTGTTTATCAGATTGATATTTTCGAAATTTGGATCTTGAAGTCGTTCCAGTACGGTTAGCTGATTATTACTAGTTAGTTGAAGAGGGTTACTGGCTGAAAGATAACATGATCCTAAAACGTGAGATATTGTAATAGTGGTGTTGCATTTCGGGCACATAGGGGGTGTTCCTTTTTTTAAAAGATATTCGTGAGTCAGTTGGATGTGGCCTAAGCGTAAACGAATGAAACTTATTATGTTCGCCTTAGAAATATTGGTAGGGAAAAAGGGACTGATTTTTCTGGTGTTAATGGTTTGATAGTGGTGCTTATATTGAGTCCACTTCAGTGTATGATGTTCTTTGATTTTATCAATTACTAGTCCGTTAAGATCCCTTCTGCTTGTGGATTGGAACATAAGTGATGGCGAAATATGACATAGATTTGCAGCACGGTCAGCGAGTTCATTGCCTACAATTTCAACGTGACCTGGAACCCACATTAGCTTTGTTTTCGTTGGAGTTTTTATTAGCGTGTCTCGGATTTTGGCAATTGTTGTGTTATCATTGTTTATGTTGAGAACAGCTTTTACAACAGAAAGACTGTCAGTGCAGATCGTCCATTTTCCGGCGGTTTGCGAAAACCTTTTGACGGCTTCATATACGGCTTGAGCTTCTGCTGAAAAAATTGACGCTGCACCTGAAAGGATGCCTTGTATGATAATCGATCCATTGTGTGCTGTTACTGCGAATGAAGTGCCATCAGCGGTTTTCGAGCCATCTGTATATATAAACTTCCAGCCCTTTGAAGTAAAGTCACAGAAGATTTCTTGAAACATCTTCTTATATACCAGACTACAAGTATTGTCTTTGCGAAACTCGAGGAGATGCAGTATGATGGAAGACGAATTCAGGTACCAAGGTGGTGAAGATGGAGTGTATTTTGCAAATGGTTTAAATGGAATTTCCAAATTTTATGCCGTTTTTATGGTGTTATGTATAGTAGAGGGGATTCTCTTTTGTCGTTTGTGTTTTAGAGCTGGGCTACATCTTTGTCGATAATTGAGTCCGTTTGAAAACATAATTTGGTCATCAACTTAAGTGACACTTCGAAATATCTTTCTTCAATGGATGGTAGGCCAGCTTCAGCTAAGATGTTTTTGATGGGCGTTGTGGGGAAAGCTCCTATGCTTCTTCTTGCTGCTTGGTGATAGATGGGTTTTATAATGTTTTTTGTAGATAGATAAGAGATAGATAGATAACTAAAGCGTACTCTATCTTACTTAACACTAACATTCTAGTTAAATAACATAAAGTATTAATATGAGCGTTACTTTTTCTTGAGGACAAATACTTAATAATATTGAGCCTTGACGAAAGCGCTTTTTTAAGAGATATACAGTGATTTTTCCAATTATACCTATTGTTTAGAAGAAGACCAAGAATAGTTAAATTACACACATTTTCAATTGCTATGTTATTAACTGATAAATTAAAATTTTGACATTTTTTTTTTGCGACAAACGTGAAGCGTTTTACATTTTTCAATAGGAAGCTTGGAACCGGATATAGAAGACCATTCCGTTATTTCTTTTAGTAAGTTAGAAAAAGTTTTTTTTGTTAGATTGAGGTCATTGTGTTTACATAAAATGTACGCGTCATCAGCGTATACACAGTGATCTAAATCTTTGTATTTGGATATTATACCACTTAACTCTTCAAAGGCGATAGCGAAGAGAATTACCGAAAGAGGCGAACCTTGAGGAATTCCGTTTTGTAGGGGTAGGACTCTTGAGAAGGTATTTCCAATTTTCACACAAAATTTTCTTTTGCTTAAGAACGATTAAATGTAATTAAAAATGTTCGGACCTACTCCCCATTCGGAAAGGTTTTTTAATACAAGATGAATGCCTATACGGTCGAACGCTTTTTCAAAATCAAGTGCTAAAATAGATACGTGGTTTCGAGCTGAGAGAGCATTCGATATCACATAATCTAAGTGCAAAAGTGCATCTATACAACCTCGTCTTGGTTTGAGCTAATCAATTTTTTGGACTCAGTGAACCAAAGGATACGGTTGGCTATTATTTTTTCTAAGATTTTATATAAGCATGGCAGTAAAGAGATCGGACGGTAACTGTCAACCTTATCAATTTCCTTTTTTGGTTTATGGATCGGGACAACACAAGCTGTTTTCCAACTTTGAGGTATAATACCTTTCCGGAATATATTGTTGTAAAGTTCGATTAGTTTTATTTTTGCCGGAGTTGGGCCCAGGTGTTTTACCTTTCAATTTTAGTAAGTAGCTTTCGAGTTCCACCAAAGAAATATCTTTTTGTATATGTTTTGCAGCTAGAGTTGTTGCAGGTTTCGGGGCTAATGAAAATGATTCCGATTTTCTCGTTACAAAAGTTGAAGAAAAGTTGGTGTCTTGTGCAGCGTTAGACCAAGTATTAGCAAAAAAATCAGAAATTTCATCTGGAGAACATACAGGACCACTTGGCGTTTGGATGGAAACTATATTTCTTAACTGTGTATTACCCGTTAGAGACTTGATATTGTGCCAAATTCTGCTCGTTGATGTATTGGGCTTAATTTGAGCTGTGAAATTTGCAAAGCTTTCGAGTTTGCTGATTTTTAGAAATCTTCTAAAAGTAGCATTTGCTTTTTTATAGGCGAGCTGTTTAACTTGTGTAGGATTTTTTCTAAAATTCCTCCAAGTTAGGACCTTTTCGGCTCTAAGCCTACTGAGTTCCGGATTCCACCAAGGAACATTCCGTCTTGGATTTACCGAAGACTTTTGTGGAATGGAATCATTGACAGCCTTGCGTATACATTTAAGAATTACCGCAGATTCTTTGTTTACGAGTACACAAGAAAATGGTTGGATTGGTAACGAAAGCACGACGTTGCTTGTGAACTTCACCCAGTTAGTTCTTTCGGGATTAAACCTGGTAATAGATCGATTACAGGAATTTGATTTTAATGATATTTTTGTGAAAATAGGAAAATGGTCGCTGTTATGTAGATCATCAAGAATGAACCATGATGCTCTTGGTAAAATTTCTGCCGAACAGCAGGTGAGATCTATGTGGGTAAATGTGCCATGTGTTGAAAAATGAGTCGGAGACCCATCGTTTAGAAGGGCGAGATCAGTATAAGTAATAAATTCTTCTAAAATATAACCTCGTTTATTGTTTTTTTGGGGAACCCCAAAGTCTACTCCAGGAATTTACATCTCCAGTGAGAATATAGGGTGGGTCTATTTGATGAATTATATTTTCAAGGTCGGATTTATTAAAAGTTTGGTCAGAGGGAATGTATAAGGATATTATAGTTAACTTAATACGAGGGCGGGTCAATAAGTCCGTGACTTTTGGATTAAAACAGATTTTTTGATAAAAAAATAATTTTATTTTTCAACGTAGTCTCCCTTGAGCTCTACACACTTTGTCCAACGCTTCTCCAATTTTTTTATCCCTTCCAAAAAAAATGATTTGTCGAGGTCCTCAAAATGACGAGATGACTTCATCATTGGAGTCAAATCTTTTTCCACCAAGCCATTTCTTCAGGTTTGGGAACAAGAAGTAGTCGCTCGGAGCCAAATCTGGAGAATAGGGTGGATGAGGGAGCAATTCATAGCCCAATTCATGGATTTTTGCCATGGCAACTGCACATGTGTGCACCCTTGCATTGTCTTGGTGGAAAAGAACTTTTTTCTTGGCCAAATGAGGTCGTTTTTTTTTCAAATCGTCATTGAATCGGTCCAATAAGTTGGCATAATATTCCCCATTGATTGTTCTTCCCTTTTGAAGGTAGTCAATGTGGATTATCCCGCGTGCATCCCAAAAAACAGTCGCCATAACTTTATTGGCTGACAAACCCACCTTGGCCTTCTTTGGTGCCGATTCACCCTTAGAAACCCACTGTTTTGACTGTTGTTTGTTCTCTGGTGTGTTGTGATGGATCCATGTTTCGTCCACGGTTACAAAACGGCGCAAAAACTCCTCCATATTGCGATTAAACAACGCCAAACCTTCCTGTGAAGTTGTTACACGATTGCGTTTGTGGTCGACTGTGAGCAAACGCGGCACCCATCTTGCGGAAAGCTTTCTCATGCCCAAGTGATCATTCAAAATTGAAACCACTGAGCCATGCGAGATCCCTACGGCTTCCACAATCTCTCGCACTTTCAATCTTCGGTCGGCCAACACCATATCGTGAATTTTTTCGATTGTTTCGGGTGTAGAGACCTCAACTGAGCGTCCAGGACGTTCGGCATCTTCAGTGCTTGTACGGCCACAACGAAATTCAGTAAACCACTTTTTTACCATTGAAATCGATGGTGCAGAGTCCCCATAGTATTTATCAAGCTTAGCCTTGGTCTCGGTAATGGTTTTTTTTCGCAAGAAATAATGCTTAATAAGCACACGAAATTCACTTTTTTCCATTTTCTCCTCAAATTAGTGAGTAGTCTGATAAAAATAGCTGTCAAACACAAACTAACTGACGCAGCAAGTTTAAATTTTGACAGGAGTCAACTGACAGATGCCTGTTGGCAGGAGCAGTGTTGCTGTTTCAGTAAAGAGGTCAGAAATTCAAAAAGTCACGTACTTATTGACCCGCCCTCGTATATTGCCTGCGCGATTCCAGAATCTACATCTTCAGGTTCTGCTTTCGATAGATACTTTGCAATATAGTAAAATAAAACAAAAAAAAAACAAAACCATGGATATTCATGGTTGAATATCCATGGTTTTGTTTTTTTTTTTATAATCGGCGAGCGCTCAAGGGGTTTTTGTACCCTTAAAATGTTCGTACACAGCGCTGGCGAAGGAAATTTAGGGAGGAAGAAAAGACAGGTACCGATGTACATTGTTTTTAAATGTTTGCAAGTTATAACGACCAGGAAACACAGAGGTCGGCAGGGCATTCCATAAGCGAGTTGTACGGCTTAGGAAAGAATCACGATATTTTAGAGTACGTCCGAAAGTGGGCTTGAGGGTATACTGATGAGCATTCATAGCGAGACGGATGTTACGGTTGAAAGTTTGAATGGGCGGAATGCTACTGGCGATTTCAATGGAGCACTGGTGGTTGAAATAGCGATAAAACAAAGTGAGACAGGAGACATTACGTCGGTGTTCGAGGTTGTCAATTGATTGACTGGTATTAGTATCACCAATGAGTTTTATTGCACGGTTTTGAATCCTATCGAGCAGATGCAGAGATGTTTTAGGAGCACCTGACCAGATGTGGGCATTGTACTCCAATTTTAGGCGGATGAATGCCTTATATATTGTGGCCAGATCAGAGGGGGTAAAATATTTCTTACATCGCTTGAGGAAACCTAGACATTTCGCAGCATTTTTGGCGTCATTCCAACGTAAGTTGTCACTGACACACATACCGAGAATGGAAAGTTTATCGGTTTCGTCGATGCAAGTGCCATTCATGGATAATGGCTGGGTATTTGAATTTCGCTTTAATGACAGCAGCAGCATTGAGTTTTGGAAGCATTAAATTCCACTCGGTTGATAGTTCCCCAATTGGTTATGCTGTTAATGTCGGAATTTAATGAGCTTAGCATACGCTGCCGTTCCCGTTCTACAGCCGAAGAGCAGGGACGTGAGTCCGGGAACGAATATGAGAAGCAGAGAGTACTGTCATCAGCAAAGGAATAAATTGGATTAGAAGTAGCGGACAAGAGATCATTAATGAAAATTAAAAAGAGTGTCGGAGACAGAACGGAGCCCAGCATTTATTTTGTGAATATCAGACTTGAAACCGTCCAAGACAACTTGAATTGAACGTTCCGAAAGGTAATTTCTAATCCATTGAAGAAGAGAGTCATCGATCCCAAGAGCACGCATTTTCGATAAAAGAGCCTGATGCCAGACTCTGTCAAATGCCTTAGAAATATCAAGTGCAACTATCTTGCTTTCGCCAGATTGATGTACGCTTTGGTTCCACTTTTCGGTGAGACATGCCATCAAATCACCAGTGGACCTGTTGCTACGAAAACTATATTGCCGGTCATTGATAAGTTTTCGTGTTTCGAGATATTTCATGAGCTGACAATTTATCAGCGTTTCCATGACCTTGGAAAGAAGGGACGTAAGTGCAATGGGTCTGTAGGAGGAGAGAGAAGAAGATTCGCCTTTTTTAGGGACGGGCTGGACAAATGCTGTTTTCCATCTGCTCGGAAAGAGTCCTAAAGAGTAGGATTGATGAAAAAGCTTACGCAGTGGTTTTGCCAGCGTGGAAGAACACCTCTTCAGAAAAAGGGGAGATATACCATCTGGACCAGCGGATTTATGCATGTTGAGATCTTTAAGTACTCTTGCTACTACACGAGTGGGAAAGTGGATTCGTCCCATTGTAGATTCGACGCGCTCCGGTGTAGACGGGGATAAAGCACAATCTGGGAGTGTTGAGCTAGCCGCAAAGTGTACAGCAAGCAGATTGGCCTTGTCCAAAGAGCTGACAGCTGGAATGCCATTGTAAATGAGCGTTGGGATGGAGGATGAGGCAGAATTTCTAATGTTTTTCACGAAACACCAAAAATTTTTACTGCCTTTGGGACATTGCAGTATTTTTTGCCTCAGGTTTTGGTCGTATTGGAATTTCACACGCTTGAGAAGGACTTGCAGTCATTTCTGACTCGTTTAAACTTTTTTCGGTTTTCCTCTGTCGGGTTGGTCTTGTAGGACCGAAAAAACAATTCTCTAACGCTGACAGCCTCTTTACAGCTCGAGTCGTACCATGCCTTTTCTTTTGGCTTGATACTCTTCATCCGATGGGGGATAAAGCATCTCATTCCAAAGAGAATAGTTTCTGTGATCATGTCAGCAGCGGCATCCACGTCGTTATCGAGGAAACATAACGACCAGTTAAAATTCCTAAAGAAGTTGTTAAGTCCGCTCCAATTGGCTTTCTCGTAGTGCCATACGGTTCTTTTAGGAATCTTTTCTCTAACTGTGTGATGGGTGTACGAGAATTTAGCTGATATGACACAATGGTCCGACGAGCCTAGAGGGGAGAGCACATCAATGCAGTACTTGTCAGGGTGAGAAGTTAAAAACAAGTCCAGGGTGTTGGCGGTGTGACCATCAACGTCTGGTATGCGTGTGGGCTCATTTACAAGCTGGGCTAAGTTATTTTCCGCAGCGAAGATCTCAACACACCGTCCTTAGGGTGTTGTCTGTCCAGAATGTCGAAGCCACCCAGAATTGTGTATATTGAAATCGCCCGTAATCACGATTTCAGTATGAGGATACAGGGATACAATTCTTTGAATGGAGTCAGACAGCGCATCAAACTCGTGGAAGGTCGAGTTGCTGTCCAGTTTGGGGTTTCTGTAAATAAAGCGGTAGTGGATAATTTGCTTACGGAGATGGAATTTTAACCACATGAAATTGAATTCCGGATTGGAACAATGACTACATTGTGGTGGAATTTGGTAAGCTACATCACTACGCACATAAATGGCGAGACCGCGGTGAGAAAAGAATAGTGGCACTAGTTCGTAGCCAGGTAGCTTCAGATCAGAGTGATCTGAGAGGTGTGGGCGGGGATCTACCTGTGTTTCACTAAGTGCCAAAACAGCTGGTCTGTATTTGCAGACGTGATTACTTTTTAGCCCGCGTATATTGGCTACGTCCACCCTGAATTCCCTAGTCATAATTAAAAAACAAACACAGTAAAGACAAACACCGACGACACTAAGCAAGGCTGCGAAGTGAAAATTCTGACGATGGTTTACCGAATCAAATTGCTGTAGGTGTTATGCCCTTACAACAATATAAAACAGTGCACCAACAAAATCTTCACACACAACCCGCTATCCATCAGTTGTTACCTGTCCACAGTCTCAATAACTCTGGGTGGTAGTTATTTACCCAAGCATCTTCCTTTCGACGCTTAAGTAAACAAATTCTGCCACCATTACGGAGAATATCATCTGAAGAATGTGACACTATTCGTGTCTCGTTACATTCTGGACGTGGAAAGTTGAATCGACATCTTCCAGAGGTATTATTTTTTGTACAAGTTTGTGTATGCCGATGAATTTGACATTTCTTAACAAGTTCATGAAGCTCTGAATCCTCTTCGTCTGTAAGCAGTTTACAGCAACAGTTACGATCAACAAGAAGCTTCCTTCCTCTGTGTCAAAATCTGGATGATTTTCAATCCAAATCACCATATGAAGGTGAGGGCTGCCACGATTCTGAAATTCTATACGCCACCAATAGTCTTGTACATTTCCGCCAAATACTTCATCATTATTTTTGATAAATTTCATTAGAGCATTTACTCTAACCATGAAATGTCGACTCAAAATTACTGGGTATGGATGGCCTACCATCAGCTATCAACAAAGCTTTTCGTTGATCTAACCAATTGAGATCATTTGAACTAAATGTTACAAAGTAGGTTGCAGCTCCTAAACATCTGATTTGAGCTAATAGCTCGTTCAAGGCTGATCTCCAATAGGATGCAGAACCTCTCAAATTTTTGACATAAAGATGGACGTCTTCGACTGCTCCTTTTTGATTAACAATTTTCTTGCCGCATGCCGATATAGTGCTTTTAATTCGATAATATTCAAAGAACGATAAGGCATAAAAGAGATGGTCGTGTCGCTTCCCAAAATTCTGAACTGAAAGTAGTCTAACGCTGTAACATTCACAGCTCTTTGCTCTTTGAAACCGTTCTTTCCATAGGGAAACAAAAAGTACCAGGCAAATTCTTCTGCTTTCAGTTCATGACCCACATTTACAATATTGTCTTTCGTTTTGCGGGTTATTTCATTAAGATTTCGAGAAACCTGTAATTCATCTTCCACATTCGGTTGCATTACATCAATCGGTGCCATCACTGATGTCTGCAGTGGAATTGTTTGATGAACCAATTCCTGTTGGGAAGTAATGATTATTTGGGACGCTCCCGCTACCCTCTCAGTACTCTGATGTATTTCTGTCTCCTCAAAATCATCATGTACATCAAAGACTTCAACATCAACGTAATCAAGAGTATACTGCACATTTTTGCTGCCTGTTGTACGTTTTATGAACTCGTCTAAATTATCGCACTCGATAATGCAAGCTTTTCCATTCTTGTCGTTTGCTCTGGATCCCTTTTGACCACAAGAATGAGAGTTACTGAAGTAATATTTATTATCATAGTGCATTACTCCGAATGATTGTCCTTCTGTTATTAGTATGCCTGCACTATGCTCCGTGAACAGATCTTCCAAACCTTGACGAAGAGTGTGACCAAAGTTTGCTTCGTTAAATTTATCATTTAAGCTTCCAAATATGCTTGGTTCTTCGTCAAAAGTGATCTGAAAAATTTTGTCGAATGTGATCAAATCATCTTTGATCAGATTGAAATTTCGCACTAATACCTAACCATTAGCTTCAATAGGATAAGGAGTTAAATTTCTCTCTGTTTGGAACCGTATATTGCTGTAGATTTGGTCACCTGTTATCATATTTAAATTAAGGATATTTGTAGACCAATGTTGTGGTGAAAGAATACAGGCCCTTAGAATGTTTGCCAGTGCCATTGCACAGCATTGTACGCCTGCGAATCCTGATGTGAATATGTCATCGTTTCCTTGATGACACGAAGCACGTACGATTCTCGAGAAATCGCTGATTCCCATGTAAGCACTAGCATCCTCCGTAGGTTCTTCATTCGTCTCTACAGTAATCTCTACTGGTGATTCTTCTACTCTTATAATATCCTTTTCATTAATTACAACGTTCTGATCGATAATGACGTCTTTGTAAAGTGGATTGTTAGCAACTAACCAATTCAGTGCATCATATACTTTTTGCCTAGATACTGAAAACTGTCGTGTTACGTTAATATTTTCAAGACGCTCAGTAATGACAACTATTCCAGCATTATTTGTGGTTCTTGGTAACATGTTCGGAAGATTTTCAGTAACTTCGAAAACATCCTGAGCGAACAATACTGCTTGACCTCGAAAACTATATTGCCCAAATACAAGCAAGCTGTTCAGGATATGTATGAAGATTCTTCATGAACGACAAGTATCAGCTGCAGAATGTGCGTATCGACTTTGTCATATCCCATTACCTGATAGTTCGCGAAGTTGCATTTTCCTGGACACAAGGAAGGCAGAACAGCGTTACCGAGTATTGCAATTCGACAGAAGCGGACACGCAACTGGCTACTATAGTAACATCTTTGAAAGATATGAAAAACGTCCGCTACAACATCCTGACTACGATTTTGTGAACATGAGCCTTACAGAGTTTGCAATGTTATTTGAACCTTTCTATCCGAAAAAGGTAAGTGAGACCGAGAAAAGTGTTGATCATGATGCTTATGAAGAACATCTAAACATGCGTCGCCAACTCATCACGTTGTTAGATGAGAGCAAAATGGTTGTGAGAAATGTCCCTGCAGTCGTCAGGGTGTCATACTTTATAGCAGCATCGGATCCAGAAAACTTTTTCTACAGCTTACTCGTTCAATATATGCCTTATCGTTCAGAAACTGAATTACTTGAAGATTTCGACAATTCGAAAGAGGCATTCTTAGCTCGAAAGAATCGTTTGAAGAAAATGAGTAGACATATGCGCCAACATCGAGAGCGGGGCCATCAGCTTGAAAATGCATTTAACCAAGTATATGCATTTGAAATTTTAGAACAGCCAGAGATTATAAATCCTGAAGCTGGAGAAAAAGAATTACCAGACACAGAAATGAGCAATGATCAATTTCAGAGAGCACAACAATCTATGAATATTGATCAAAGACAATTGTTCATTTTTATTACAGAGAGTATTAAAAATCAACTTAATGGCGATATTAAACGAGAGAAAATTTTCGTAACTGGTGGAGCAGGCACCGGGAAAACATTTCTCTTTAATCTATTGAAAAACCAAGTTAACCGATGTTATGGAAAATCGGTCGTGAAAGTTGGTGCTCTCATTGGAGTTGCAGCACGGTTGGTCGGTGGATCTACACTACATCGTTTGCTCAAACTTGCAGTTCAAAAAGATGGAGTTATTGTTAGTATGCCACTTCTTACTGGTAATTATTTAAGAGGAATGCGTCAATTATGGCAAAACGTTGAGTTTCTGTTCATTGACGAAATTTCTATGGTGCCTTATGAGATGCTTTGCATGATCGACTCTCGTTTGCATCAACTGAAAAGCCCGAACGCTTGTTTTGGAGGAATAAATATTTTACTCTTTGGCGATCTAATGCAGTTACCAACTGTTCGAGGACATCAAGTTTTTCAACAACCAGACCACAGGACTTAGATTCTGTGATACCTAACGATATCAATAAAACAGGAGGTCTTCCTAAAGTATTGAAAATATTCGTAGGAGCTAAAGTGATGTTAAGGTCAAACATTGATGTGTTAAGAGGATTAGTGAATGGCGATATGGACTTCATTACAGAAATTATCTGGCCAAATTTTCGCAGGGGTCAAGTATATGAGGAAGACATTCCGTCAGTCCGTATCGATTTCGGTTCAGATGGTATACACGTAATTAAACCAATATCGATACAGTTCCCAGCAAAATACAGCTAAGGAACTGCTGAGAGACGAATGTTGCCATTAATCCTGAGTTGGGTATCAACCGTCCACAAGATGCAAGGTTGTACAGTTGATTTATTTATCTAGGTCCTCGACTGTTTGCTGCTGGACAAGCTTATGTAGCACTTAGTCGTGGAAGATCTTTGGACGGTATTCGAATTGAAGAACTTGATTGCTCAAAGTTAACAGGTAAAACCCTCTGTAACAATGAAGCATTAGATGAAATGGTTCGATTACGAAATAATAAATCATAAGACTTGATTGGTATGACTTTTTCCCAAGTAATATAACATCACTAAGTCTCGCTGTTTATATTATCAACATAAAAATTTTCCAAATGTCCGCCCTCTGTCGGAGATTTACAATACTACCGACAAAAAATAAACATAGTTTAAAAAAATTAACAAGCACGCTTTAATGATCACATCGAACTAAAAAGTGGAAAATAAATATAGTTTAAAAAAACTAAAAAACACGCTTTAATGATCAATCGAACTAAAAAACGAAAAATAATTTTTAATACAAATTAAAAAAGCGTGTGGGGTGCTCGCTTTTTAATCTTTTTCATTTATTTATATTTTCGGCCTATATTAAAAATTATTTCACAATAATACTAAACTTTTTCGTTCATTTATATTTTCTGCATGTATTAAAAATTAATTTTCGTTTTTTTAGTTTTTTTAAACTATATTTTTCTTTTCTATTAATTTCAACGAGTACTATAACTTTTAAATTTTTTAAAATTTCTTTTATATTAATGCAAAAAAAGTTCAAATTTTTTCTCATTGATCGTATGTTATGATATACTCGTAAGCCGCATAAATTTGTTTCCTTTAATTCATCTAAATTTATGCTGATAAAACCATGTATCACATTACTATTTAAGTTAACATAGCACACTAAGGAATATCCAGAAGACGACAAACCTCAAAACCCCGCTACAAGCACTGACAATAGAATGCGCACACACAAACCGAGTCACGGCACCTTACAAACCAAAGGCAATAAGTGCTGCGTATGCTCTCGAGATTGTCGGACAGTTGCAGACTGCCATGCGTTTTCAGAGTTAAGTTACAGCTCCAGATGGGCGACGGTAAAGGAATGTCGTCTTTGTCACAAATGTCTCAAGCCACATTCCAATCGTAGTTGTCGATCGAAGACATATTGTGGGATTAATGGATTAGCTTCAAGCATCATAAACTGCTGCACAATCTATCGAAACCGTGACCTCTTACGAAACCAGAGCCGCAGATATCGGAAGTCGTACACTACCACGACCAGTTCAGTAATCCAACTGTTCTATATCGCTACGTTCCAGTGGTACCTCATGGGAAGAACGCATCAGTGCATACTTATGCGTTTAAACAACCTTCGAACTGTGGAATCTCTCGAGCTACCGACGCAGTCATTGATGATGGACGAGATGATAAAATTGTATCCACATTTGAAGAATATTCCAGCGACATCCTATGACGCAATCCGACCCCGGATTCTAATTTGGCTTGACAACATGAGGCTCGGATTTGCCACGAAATCTATTGAGGGACTCGTTTAGGATGGGTCGTATATCGCCCCCATTGTGCTAGTTCGACAGTTGCTGCTACCAATCCTGCAGCTCACCACAGCATTCATATGTGCGACTGTAATAGCAAAGCTGATAATGATCTACAACAAGTGGTAAAAGATTTCTTTGCCTTAGAAAGTCTTGGTACTGCTCAACCGCAAAACGTCCTCATTTCCCGCGATGATCAACGTGCTCAGGATCTACTCGTACTTCATCTTACAACTGAACGTAAACAAAATCGCTTTGAGACAGGTCTTCTCTGGCGGTGCGATGACATCCAACTACCTGACAGCCGAGAGATGGCTATGCGACGATTAGTGTGCATTGAAAAAAGAATGATGCGTGATTCAGGATTGAGGTCTATACTTGATGCAAAAATTGGCTACTACCTGTCTAGTGGCTATATCCGAAAATTGTTAGCTGATGAGGCAAGACGACGCAGCCCGCGTACCTGGTATCTCCCAGTATTTCCCGTTATAAACTCCAACAAACCACTGAAGGTGAGAGTAGTATGGGATGCACGGAGTTTCTCTAAATTCTTTCCTACTTTAAGAACCCGACCAACTGACATCACTTACGTCCGTGCTTGCTAGATTTCGGGAAAGAAAGATTACCATTTGCATGGACATTCGTGAGATGTTCCACCAGGTCGTGATCCATGAAGCCGATGAGGACTCTCAGCGGTTTCTCTGGAATGAACCATCACGAGAACCAGATGAATATGTGATGACTGTGATGACATTCGGTGCCACATGTTCTGCCAGTAGTGCTCAGTACGTTAAAAATCTGAACGCTAGACAATTCGCCGGAAAATTCCCTAGAGCAGCGGTCGCAATCACCCAGCCAGATGATTTCCTGGATAACGTTGAAACCAAAGATGAAGTAATAGCAAAGGATGTCAAAGAGATTCACTCAAGAGCTGGATTCGAAATACGAAACTGGATGTCCAACTCAATGGCCGTTATCAGCGCTATAGAAGAGAACGCCAAACGAAGGTACTGGGTATGTGGTGGTGTACATCCACCGACAAATTTACATACAAAATAAAGGTGAACGCTCAAAATAAGGATTTGCTGTCCGGAGGTAGACGTTCAACGAAGCGAGAACTACTTCGTACACTGATGACAATTTTTGACCCCCTGGGACTACTCGCGAACTTCTTCATTTACGTGAAAATTATACTACAAGACGTGTGGCAATCAGGTGTAAACTGGGACGACGGTATTGGCGACGCGGAGTTCCAGAAATGCCAGAAATGGCTTACTTGGCTGAAAGTTCTTCCGACTATAGAAACTGTCCAGATACCGAGGTGTTACCTAAGGAGATTCCAGTCCGTCGGAGATTCCAGTGAGGTTGAACTGCATACGTTTGTCGATGCGAGCGAGAGAAGCTATGCTGCAGTTGCGTACTTCCGAGTCGTGAATGGAAGCCAAATCGACTGTGCCCTGGTAGCCGCTAACCCCCGTGTAGCGCCTCTGAAGCAGTTCTGTATACCGCGAATTGAGCTACAAGACGCCGTTCTTTGGACAAGGCTGGCAAACTGTATTCTAAAGGAACACTCGATTAAGGTCAACAAGCGCTTCTTCTGGACCGACTCAAAAAACGTACTTTGCTGGATTCGGTCTGATCACCGAAAGTATAGTCAATTCGTCGCATTTCGCATCAGCGAAATTCTGGAAACGACTGAAATTTTAGAATGGAAATGGATTCCATCAAAATCTAATGTAGCCGACGAGGGAACAAAGTGGCATTAGTGCTAAAAACATCTGGATGCACCCATCAGACATGATGACGTGCACGTCAAATTGACAATTAGTCTAGGCGCGCGATAAGAAAAAAGAGTGAAAGAAGAACAACGTGGGCGAGCCATACTAAAAGGGAGACTAAAAGAATTTTTTAATACATTACGTATATTGTCGATTAGTTGAATTAAAGTCTACGTATTTAAAAAACCTGAATTGTCTTAATTTGGCCGCCACAACTCCCATTGAAGATTCGACACACTCAAGTGTAAGCGGAGACAAAACACAACCAGGAAATGTGCAGCAAGCAGATTGGCTTTGCTGACAGCTGGAATGTCATTGTAAATGAACATTGGGATGGAGGAATGAGGCAGAATTTCAAATGTGGACATTGAAATAGTTTTTACTTCAGTTTTTGGTTGTACAGAAATTTCGCGCGCTTGAGAAAGACGTTGCAGTCATTCCTGGCTCGTTTGAACTTTTTCCGGTTTTCCTCTGTCCAGTTGGTCTTATAAAACCGAAAAAACATTTCTCTTAACCCGACAGCCTCTTTACAGCTCGAGTCGTACCATGCCTTTTTTTTTGATCTGATACTCCTAATCCGATGAGAGATAAAGGATCTCATTCCAAGGAGAATACTGTCAGTGATCATATCAGCAGTGGCCTCCACGTCGTTTTCTAGTAAAGATAACGACCAGTTAAAGTTCCTAAAGAAGGTGTAAGTCCGCTCCAATTGGCTTTCTCGTATTGCCATATGGTTCTTTTGAGAATTTTTGCTCTAACTGTGTGGTCAGCATACGAGAAATTAGCTGATATGACACAATGGTCTGACGAGCCTAGAGGGGAGAGCACATCGACGGTGTACTTATCAGGATGAGAAATTAAAAACAAGTCCAGTGTGTTGGTGGTATGACTATCAACGTCTGGTATTCGCGTAAGCTTATTTACAACCTGCGTTAAGTTGTTCTACGAAGCGGAGATCTCAACACACCGTACTTAAGGTGTTGTCTGTCCAGAATGTCGAAGCCACTTAGAATTGTGTATATTGAAATCGCCCGTAATAACGATTTCAGTATTAGGATACAGGGATACAATTCTTTGAATAGAGTCAGACAGCGAATCAAACTCCTTAAAGGTAAAATTGCTATCCAGTTTGGGGCTTCTGTAAATAAAGCAGTAGTGGATAATTTGCTTACGGATATGGAATTTTAACTACATGAAATTGAATTCCGGTACACATATAAATGGCGAGACCGCGATGAGGAAAGAATAGTGACACTAGTTCGTAGCCAGGTAGCTGTGGGCGGGGATCTACCTGTGTTTCACTAAGTGCCATTTCCACTCTAAATTCCCGAGTCATTACAAATTAAAAATCATAAAAGACACAAATACCAACGATGCTACGCAAGGCTACAACGTGAAAATTCTGCCGTTGGTTTCCCAATATTATTCAATACAATTCATAATTAAATCGCTTATTTCCACCCCATTTACAATACTTTTCTTTATCTTTTACTTAAACCACCTAAACACTCTTCAAATTCCACTTTTGAACTAACTTGCATATCCTGGGGGATGCTGATTCTTATACTGCCGCCTTGACATCTCTCGAGGACAATTCGACAAAAGTTTCCATTTTCCAATGCTTGAGTCTTCTGCTATTCAAATATAGACGACTCTGTTCACTTGTTCGTCCCGATCCGGTAGATAACGTCGTTAATGCGGGTTATCACTTTGTATGGACCTTCTCAACCCTCTTGCAATTTTGGAGATTTGCCGGTCTTACGCAGAGGATTATACAGCCATACCGGATCTACTTCGTTGAAGCCGGAAGATTTCGCTTTGATGTCGTTCCTAGTCTTCATGCGGTGGCTCGCTAGTTTCATCCTTTCTCGGGTGCTTTCATGCAACTTACAAATCCTGCTGCGCAAGTCATCCAAGTTGGAATCTGAACTTTCTTTCACTTCGCAACCGGACTGTTTAACCAAATACGATCTCGGATGGCGTGTGTCCTGTTGAACTATGGACATCGTTTCGGCAAGCCATTAAGAAGAGGGGTATGTGTCGAACCCAGTCCAGCTGGCAGTTGCCAACGGCCTTAGAAGGATGCTCATTCCAGGTCCTATTGAATGGTTCGACCATTCCATCGGATTGAGGGTGCAGTGGTTTTGTCTTTGTCTTTCTTATCCCTAGATATTGGCACACTTCCTGGAGGACTTTTAATTCAAAATTTCGCCCTTGATCAGAGTGTAGCTCCAAATCTTACAATTCACGATTTAATCGCTTATCTCAACCACTTTTACTTTTCTTTATCTTTTACTTAAAGCACTTAATCACTCTTAATTCTATCTTCAAATCCCACTTTTGAGCTACCGTCAAACATCAATACTTTGACCAGTGATGATAACTTTGACCGAAATCGATAAAACTTTTTTTTTACTCTAGCGTCATCTCTCTTTGAGATAATTTAGTCCAGTAAGCGAGGATCGAAACTTAGATATATTTCCTGAGTTAAGATAAAAAAGTTGTGGTGAAAATAATCAAATGTATCTGGGTAATGTTACCCAGTGTCAGTGCAAGTTTTATGTGTTAATTTTAGATCCTTAAAGAGGTTCCGAGTTTTTAGTTAAAAAGCTGTGTTATCCTCTTGAATATACTCAGAGTAAGTAGAACACTATTTTTCCTTTTAATTGAGGTATAAATCGTGATGATTGGCTGTTTGATTCAGGTTTTATGCCTAAATATACATATAAACGTCTTCCTAAAAAATCAAAAATTATAAAACTTTGACCGTCAATTTTTAACTTTGACAAACAATTTTACTTTGACCGCTCTAATTTTCACCACATTTGAGTTTGGTCTGCTCATATTGCATTTTTTTTTCTGAACCTAGGTTTTTAAATCCATAAAAATGTCGCATGCAAAAGAAAACAAACGCAGATACAATAGTTGTTCCGAAGAAAGCATAAAAGAGGCCATAAATTTAATAGAAAAAAAATAAATTTCTACGAGTATTAACAAATGTGCTATTTGGCATTGCCAAGGGCACATTAAATAACAAACTGCATGCAAAGCATGGCAAAAAATTTGGAAGGGTCTCTGTTTTTTCAAGTGAAGAGGAGAAAGTTTTTGCAAGGGCCATTATCACCACAAGCGAATGGGGCTTTCCATTCTGCATGTTAGATGTGCAAAAACTTGCTATAAATTATCTCGAAAAACGCGATAATAAAAATTACAAATAAATAGTACAATTTATTAAGCAATTATTGGCTGTCAGGTTTCCTTAAGAGGAATAAAGACCTTGTCAGTTAGAGGATGTGCCAAAATTTGAAACAATCAAAAGTTAAGATAACTAAAAATGACATTGAGACATACTTTAATCATTTAATAAGTACTTTATCATTGGAAAACGGGGAAGATATTTTACCACAATTTATTTTTAATTATTATGAGACAAACTTGTCCGATGACCCCGGCACTCAAAAATGCGTTTTTTAAAAAAAGTTGTAAGTATCCGGAGAGAATAATGGACAGCTCGAACATCGAACATCGACAGTCACGTTTTGTGGCTCAGCTGCTAGGGAAATTTTGGCGCCCTACGTTGTCTACAAATCAGAGCAATTGTGGGAACAATGGATGTAAGGTGGACCAACAAATACCAAATATAACAGAAGTAAGTCAGCTTGGTTTTATGCTTTCATATTCAAAGACTGGTTTCTTAATCACTTCATACCATTCACAAGAAAATGTTACAGTGAAGTTGTTTTGCTAGGCGATAACCTTTCAAGTCAATTCTCTGACTGTTTTCTTCCGAACTTAACACATTTATAACAACCACTCGATGTGGCTTTTTATGGGCCTCTTAAAAAAAACTGGAGAGGAATACTTAAAAGCTGGAAAGACAGCAAAGCCAAAACATCGCAAACTTTGGCTAAAGATAAATTTCCCAAGTTGCTCAAAGAGCTTGTTGAAAAGTCAGTTGACTGAGACAATATATCTTTAAATTTGATAGCTGGCTTTAAAAAATGTGGGGTTGTTCCGCTCGATCCTCAACAGGTTTTGAGCAGAATGCCGAATGAAGCAAGGGTGGAGTAGGCCACAGAAAATGTTTCTTCATGTGTCATCAATATGTTGAAAAAAATGCGTCATGATAAAGACGATTCGCCCGCAAGGAAGAAAAGGAGCAAAGTTCAAGTGATACCAGGTAAAGTATAGAAGAGCTACAAGGAGGTTCAATTTAGAATTTGGCAGAAGATTCGGAACGAAGTGGAAATGGGAATCGAATCACTCTTAGCAGAGCCGCTTAGCTCTTCTTCATCACCAGAAGACTTAATGAGAATATTTCTAACCAACAAAGTAGAATAAGGTAAGATCTTCAATTTATTTACTTTAAAAAGGACTAAATATATTTTTTTATCTAAATTCTTACAGAAGCCGAGACTTTTTTAGACCTAACTTTCGGAACAAAAGAATTTTCCTAAACTTTTGTGTTCCTAAAGAAATATTATTTTGTATTTATTTTTGTTTTTTCCTTTTTTTATTCTGAGTTTTTTAAGCATAAAATATATTTTTTTATTAAAATCATAAAAAATATTTGAACATTTCAACTTAAAAAAGTTTTTCGTTAATAAATTAACGTCCAGTAGTCTTAAACATTCGAAAATACTGAAATCTTATTGGTATGGCAAGTCCCGCGGGTGTGTGGTTAAGTTTGGAACCTCTGTAAGGGTTTACAATTTAAAATCGGTCAAAGTATTACTGTTTGACGGCAACTCTCATATCCTGGGGAACGCTGATATTTATACTGCCCTGACATCAATCGAGAACTTTCTGTACCATCCAGCGTTCCATACATTTTTCCATTTTGCTAGAAAATTCGATAAAAGCTTCCATTCTCCAAAGGTTGAGTCTTCTGCTATTCAAATATGGAAATCTGGTATTCAAATATAGAGGATGCTGTTCACATTCAAAGGGATATCACAATATAAACTGTTGTTTCCATTTTGACAGAAATAGTTTTGCGGTTCGTAATTGTTCACATATATATTTATTATAAACGTGTTAGCTTAACTATGTGACTAACAGTGCTTATCATTATCGGTCGTGTGCTCTCAGTTCTCCCTGCAACTACTTTAACTGTACTCTCTCACATAAATCTCCAGTTTTCGGCTTTTGCTTTCTCCTTAGCCAGCCACAGCAAGTGTCTATTTTGTTTCGTCAGCTGATTATTGACCATAAATGAACTAATACAGACGGCAAGCTTTCCAGATATTGGAAAACCAAAATCCGGTTTCCACTGATCGCCTCTATCAGTGTGACCCTGCCTGTGAATACGTGTGAATTGTCATCAATGTCAAATTCTCTCCCATTTTACTTAAAAAACGTCATTCACATTACTTTACGTGCAAATCGCACGTAAAGTTGATAGAATAACTTTACTTGTAAATTGCTCTCATTCTGGCAAATTTTGGGAGGTTATACGAGGGGCGTTCAACATATTCTCGATATCGGGGTGAAGCTGTGGTTGTATATATATCAAGCAATATTATTATTTTAGTGCATTCATGTAAAATTTCATATAAATGTGATTATTAATTCGCGTTTTATCTCTAGTTAAACAGAATCATAATGGCAACTGAGACGATGATGGTGAAAATTGAGCATCGCGCTGTAATTAAATTTCTCACTAAGAAAGGAAAAAGTCAAAAAACTATTCATGAAGAGATGGTGGCTGTTTACCAGGGTTCCGCACCTTCATTATCAACTGTGCAAAAGTGGTCAAGTGAGTTCAAGAGAGGCAGAGAGAGCATTGAAGACGACCCCTGCTCCGGCGCCCCGGCTACTGCTTGTACGGGAGAAAGCATCAAAGAAGTCGAAAAACTTATTCTTGAGGATGCCCGAATAAAGGTGAAAATGATGGCAGAGATCACCAAGCTTTCAATTGGTACCATTCACACCATTCTTCATGACCATCTTAACCTTTCAAAGGTCAGTGCAAGGTGCCACGAATGCTCACAGCGTCTCAGAAAAAAGTGAGAATCGCATGCTGTAGAGAGCTTTTGGAGATGTGTAGTGAGAACGCGGACGGTGTTATGGATCGAATTGTTACTGGGGACGAAACATGGGTCCACCACTATGACCCTGAAAGCAAACAAGAGTACATGCAGTGGCATAAAAAAGGAACAGACCCCCCGAAGAAATTCAAAGTCACTCCGTCTGCCGGGAAGCTCATGGCCACAGTTTTTTGGGACTCAAAGGGAATCTTGCTCATTGAGTACAAAAAAAAAAGATGAAACCATCAACGCCACATCCTACGCTTCCACTTTGCATAATTTGCGGGAGGAAATTAAAAAGAAAAGACGGGGTAAACTCGCAGCGGGTGTGTTGCTTCTTCATGACAACGCTCCTGTTCACACGGCGCGAGTTTCCAAGGCTGCTGCGCGAGATTGTGGTTTCGAAGAAATCCAACACCCACCCTATAGTCCAGACCTTGCCCCTAGTGATTATTTCCTGTTTCCGGATTTGAAAAAATGTCTTCGTGGAAAAAGATTTTCGGATGATGAAGAACTCAAGTCGGCAATAAATGGAGAAAGAGGAAATTTATTTTTTTGAGGATTTCAAAAAGCTTATCTCAAGATGTAACAAATGCATTGATGTTAGGGGAGATTATATTGAAAAATAAAAACAATTTAAATTGAATTCGCATTTTCCTTCATATCGATACCGAGAATATATTGAACGCCCCTCGTAGACATGTAAAATGGGTTAGTAATTCACTCAACGTGTGTCTGTGCGAGAGGTTAGGGTTTGCAAAAGCATTAGTAGAGTTTACCATCTAATTTAGGTCATCTATGATTAATGACATACACCATGTTATCAGGCATGGATGCATTAGGTCCGTTCGCGTACTTTTTGGACTAAATATGTAAAAACTATCAAATTCGAAGGAGTGAGGATGAAATTCTATCTCAGAGAGAAAATTTGTTAAACAATAAGCGAACGGATTTCAGACTTTTGTAAAGACTGTCTTTGTTTTGATTTTTTTTTGTTTTTCCAAAGAAAAATAACAAAAACAAGTGTTAATGATTTCGCAGTTTTTTATTTAAAATCTTGAACTTCACCACGAAGATTATTTAACCCTAAACACGTCTGAATCAGTTAAGATGAGTTCTTCGGATAATTTCTCTTTCTATTGTTAATCTCTATGCTTTTGTAGATGCCTGAAGGTGTTTGGGCATCACTTTTATTTAATTTGCCTGCTTTTCAATATATTCTGTCTGTAAACACTTTCTAAAAACACTTCTCCATTTCAGACTTTTTATTATTATTAATTAAATTTCTATTCAAATCTCACTTGTTTTTGGAAAAACAAAATAAAAAAAATGTCGAAATATTGTAAAAACAAACCCAATGACAGTTTCAAATAATAAAAAAACAGTTTCACAGTTTTTACAAATTTTCCCGAACAAATTTCTTGGGCTACTCACAAAATGGACAAAGGAGAAATGAATATCTCTCATTTCGCTCTCTTCTGGGAAAAAACTGAGTATGCAAACGGATTTTGGACCGTTTTTCGTAAATTTTCGTAGTTTTGCACAGTACTCGAACAGACCTACGAGTATAAACACCATTGTTTTTGGTGTTCTGCATTATTGTTTTCAACCAGAGGGAACGAGTTGCGCGTGCTTGTTTGACAATTCGTGATTTGCAGACGTTAGAAGAAAGGGCTGAAATGATTGCTGACTTTGGGGTTTTCGGTTTCGTTCTGTATATATCGGTAATATCAGAGTTCAGTACTTCGTGATTTACCAATTCTGTTTACAATTTCCACTAGATTTTCGTCTGCAGTGGGAGGTATATTCTTAAAATCAACATTGTTTTTCAATAATTTTTGTTCAAGACAGTTGAACAAAAGAAGACAGTCCTTGAGTTCGTGCAGTTTTTTGTTGATGTTTCCATTAGATTATTTTTTTCTTTCATGGCAATATTCACTTTGTCGTATTTCGAACATAAAAAATCACAGTTTGCCGTATTTTCCTTGATTTCGGTTCTCAACAACGAGTATACGTCGGTTGTTTGATCACCAGTGGACCTGTTGCTACGAAAACCGTATTGCCTGTCATTGAGAAGTTTTCGTGCTTTGAGATATTTCATGAGCTGACGGTTTTATCAGCGGTTCCATGACTTGGAAAGAAGGGACGTAAGTGCAATGGGTCTGTAGGAGGAGAGAGAAGATTCACCTTTTTTAGGTACGGACTGAACAAATGCTGTTTTCCATCTGATCGGAAAGTTTTAAAGAGTGCGATGGATGAACAAGCTTGCGCAGTGGTTTTGCCAGCGTGGAAGCACACCTTTTCAGAAGAAGGGGAGTTATGCCATCAGATTTGCGTGTGTTAAGATCTTTAAGTACTCTTGCTACTACACGACTGCAAAAGTGAATTCGTCCCATTGGAGATTCGACGCACTCAAGTGTAGGCGGAGACAAAGCCCTGTCCAAAGAGCTGACAGCTGGAATGTCATTGTAAATGAGCGTTGGGATGGACGATGAAGCAGAATTCCTCATGTTTTTGACGAACGACCAAACACTTTTTCTACCTTTGGGACATTGTAGTATTTTTTTCCTCAGTTTTTGGTCGTATTGGTATTTCACACGCTTAACAAAGGCGTTGCAGTCATTCCTGGCTCGTTTGAATTTTTTCGGTTTTCTTCCGTCGGGTTGGTCTTGTAGGGCCGTAAAAACATTCCTCTGACTCTGACAGCCCCTTGACAGCTCGAGTCGTACCATGCCTTTTCTTTTGGTTTGATACTTCTAATCCGATGAGGGATAAAGGATCTCATTCCAAAGAGAATAGTGTCAGCAGCGACATCCACATCGTTATCAAAGAAATACAATGACCAGTTACAATTCATAAAGGTGTTAAGTCCGCTCCAATTGGATTTCTCGTATTGCCATACGGCTCTTTTAGGAGTTTTTGCTCTAACACACAATGGTCCGACGAGCCTAGAGGGGAGAGCACATCAACCGTGTACTCTCAGTGTGAGACGTTAAAAACAAGCCCAGGGTGTTGGCGGTATGACTATCAACGTCTGGTATTCGCGTGGGCTCGTTTACAAGCTGCTACGTTAAGTTGTTCTACGTAGCGAAGATCTGAACACACCGCCCTTCGGGTGTTGTCTGTCCAGAATGTCGAATCCACTCAGAATTGTGAATATTGAAATCGTCCGTAATAACGATTTCAGTATGAGCATATAGGGATACAATTCTTTGAATGGAGTCAGACAGCGCATCAAACTCGTTAAAGGTCGAATTGCTGCCCAGTTTAGGGCTTCTGTAAATAAAGCAGCAGTGGATAATTTGGTTACGGAGATGGAATTTTAACCACAGGAAATTGAATTTCAGTTGGAATCAGGACTACATTGTGGTGGAGTTTGGTAAGCTACGTCACTACGCACGTAAATGGCGAGACCGCGGTGGGAAAAGAATAATGACACTAGTTCTTAGCCAGGCAGATTCAGCCGAAGTGATCTGAGAGGTGTGGGCGGAAGTCTACCTGCGTTTCACTAAGTGCCAAGATACTGTCTGTATTTACAGACGTGGACATACACAGAAAAGTTATTATTTTTTAGCCCGCCTATATTTGCTATTTCCACTCTAAATTCCCGAATAATTATAAAAAACAAAAAAATACAAACAACACAAATACAAACACCGACAACGCTAAGCAAGGCTGCGAAGTGAAAATTTTGACGTTGGTTTACCGAATAAAAGTGCTGTAGGTGTTATGCTCTTACAACAAAAGAAAAGGTTGCAACAATAAAATTCGCACTCACAAACCGCTATCCATACACTCAGTCATTCCCCAACCCGTATGACAAATACCACAACTGCAGTGGCTAAGTACTACTAAGGCAACAGTACTACGACCAGGAGCGGGAGCTGGGATACTCCCACTTTTTTCTTCCTCGCAACTTTGCACTAATTTTTTTTCAAAGCCTATCTAAAATTTCTGTTTCTGATCTGATCTGATCAAGTTTCATGTTCAATTATCAATTTTATTGCCATTAGTTGAATATAATTTTTCCTTATTTAGTAGCAGAGGAACTAGAGGCAATATCCAGAAACAAATTTTTGTTCTTTGCTAAATTAGTATTAACTGTGTCGAGTCATTGGAATTTAAAATTTAAAATAATAAAGGTTGTGGGGTTTTTCCAATTATTTATCGATAAAATATTTTATTATTTTATGACGTAAGTCTGAGTCATTTATTTTGCTGAGTTTAAAACCAAACAGTATTTTTAATCTTTTCTGCAAAATGTAAAGTATTGGCCAATACATTAAAATTAAATTGGCGGCTTATTGAATTGTTTTGATGATACAGAAGGATAAAAGTTTAAAAGTATTATTCATTCGCATATACGAGGTTTCTGATTAAGTATATTGCTATTTCTTAGGAAGAAACTTTACTAAGCCTTTTAAAAGTGCCTCAGTGCAATAATTTTGAAACTATAAAAGGAAAAAAAATATTTTCACTACGAAAGTACATTAGGATATATACTCCTCGAAATAGTAAAAAGTTCACTACAGAAAAGCGAATAAGTGCAAGCAACTCAACGAATGTATTCGTGTTTCATTTGCTTATTACAAAGAAGAATATGAGACATCTTTTAAACATTGTTAGCAGACTTAAAGAAAAAATTTACTTTTACAAATTAGAAAAAAAATATATGCAAATTAAAACCCAATCCACATGACATACCTACTTGACTTACTCATCCTCTGAAATTGCATCAGAATCTTCTGCAATAATAATAAAAAAGAAAATCATAAACACAAAAATTCCTCCTAATCCTCACTGCCAACCCCCCTCCAAAAAGTCGAATCAACATATTGTTTGTTTTTTAAAAAAAAAATATCTTCACTAACTAGCATCAGACTTTCAAAACAAATCAAATCTTCAGTTTCCTCAAACATATCGCCAATAAAATTAAATACAATCCAAACACGTCTAAGCGTCAAGCATCTATGAAATGCCGTGGCTCAAGTGGTAGTGTGTCGGAACGGTTCGGGGTTCAATACCAGCCGTGGTCGAGACTCTTTTTCAGGCAAATAAAATCTCGTGAGATGAAAAAAAAAACATCACACATAGCGTTGCATAGCGGGAACAAATAAAATAGATCTAAGCAATGGAAAGGGATACGTATCCTCACAAAACGAAATGAAATAGAAAAAAATTTCTTTCTGTCAACTGTCAAATTTTCGCACTGAATGTCCCATTCTATTGAGACTGCAAATCCCAATGGGTTCTTCCGATAATTTATCTTTGTATTCTCCATCTACCTATATGCCTGAAGGTGTTTGGGGAGCACTTTCATTTAATTTGCCGTGCTTTTCAATATATTTTATCTGTAAGCACTTTCTAAATACATTTTTCTATTTGAAACTCTAATTACAGATTAATCTTCTATTCAAATCTGGGTTATTTTTGGCAAAGCAAACTAAATAAAATGTGCCGTTTCGAAATAAAGACAAACCCAGCGACAGTTGCAAATAAAAAAAAAGTTTGACAGTTTTAACAAATTTGCGGGAACAAATTTCTTGGACTAAAATGAACAACAGAGGAGAAATCAGTTGCTTTCATTTCGTTCTCTTCTGCGAAAGACTACGAAAAAAATGAGTACGCGAACGTATTTTGGGCTGTTTTTCGCGAACTGACCTATTAGGTACTCGCGTACTATCCAAAACTACGAACAAATACCAACATCTACGAAAAATAGTCAAAATCCGTTCACATTTTTTTTCTATCGGAACAGAGCACTCAGACAAAGAGCTAGTCGCATTCTATACCGGTTTTGGAGAAATCCGTGAGGACCAAACTGCATCCCTTTTCTGGCTCAGATTCTGGCCGAAACCAGTCTTGGGCACAGGTACTTCTGCAGCAGGAGTTGTGTTGTCGTTGCGTCAGCAAGTCCATAAGACCAGAGTCCAAAGGCTGCCGGTGCAAAAGGTCACTGAAGATCCAGTGCGTGTTGTGCCAAAGACCACTTCTTTTTAATCGGAAGATGGCTTTGAGTGAGAGAGAGAGCACTAATATGAATATCAAGGGGGGGGTATTAATGCGTCCAGAGCGGAGCCAGGCCCCTATGCAGCCGAGAGAGACCGCTCTTTGGAGTCTGGTAAAAGCAGCAATGACGTATTATCGTGAGAACTTATTCTACCAGACAACCGACGCATAGGATATAATTGGCTTTATCATAGCCATGTAGATCCAGAGGACCCTTCTCGGTGACAGGCCCCATGTATTTTCAACAGCTCCTTTGCACTGCCAGAAGGCCAAAAGCGTTTTAGAGGCTTTCGACGTAACATGTTTAGTCCATAGAAGTTTATTATCCAGGATGACACCCAAATACTGAGCTTCTTTGGAGAATTGGATGGTTATACCTTTAAGCACTAGATGAGTCAGACCAGACAGCTTCCGGACAGATAGCTACACATGATGTCAAAAGTTGAGTTGTCGAAAGCATCCTCAATGTCGACGAAAATGCCCAACGCGTATTCTTGTCAAGTACGCCTTCAATTCTGCCTACAAGATTTGGAAGCGCAGGATCTTCCTCGTTGGCAAGCATGTTGCATCGCAGACAGAGGAGGCATTCGCCAGGCAATTTTGCGCGCCTGGACCTCGACCATTCTCTCCATGCTCTTCAACATGAAGGAAGTCAGGCTTATAATTCTGAAGCTCTTGGCGAGCGTATAGTCCTCTTTTCTGATTTTCGGCATAAAGGCTACTCTCACTGTTCATCACGCTTTCGGTATGTATGCCAGTGCCAGTCTAGCAGTGAAGTTTCTCTTCAGCTGACCTATACCTTTTTGTAACAAAACTGGGTATATGCCATCGGTTCCAGGCGACTTTCAGCCATCAGAGGAAGCAACAGCATGTTTAACGGCCTCATCCGTCACCACTACCGATGAGATATAAATACCAGCTAAGGCGTATTGTGTTATTTAGTTCATTATCAGCTTCGGTAATAGGAGTTAGTTGTGAGCTGGTTCTGATTAGGTTACTTGGGAAGTGAGCCTCTAGCATGAGATGGAAAGTCTCTACGTTCGGCTTAGGTACTACCAGATTTTCTGAGTGATTCCAGCCTGCTTGATCTTACCTTTTTGTGGACTTTGACCAGCTTGATGGTTTCATTGACAGTTTCGATTTTTTCGCAAGCCTCTTTGTCCTGAACTAAAGGGCAGCACTGTTGGACTTGGCTAGCTCCTCCTTAAATTGTGTCCAGTTATATTATAGAAACTTAATATACTATCTTCTTAACACTCAAGTGGGTATAACTACACATACTGTTCAGGCGTGTTACGTTTTTAGGAAAATGAGACAGAGAGAGAAAGATTTTTGGGATCTGTGGTTATTTCGATTTATGGGTGGCATCTAACATTTAATGGGGAGACTAAATTATTTTACGTGATTTTAGTTGCCTGATAAAAATGAATGTGTTTCGTGCGCGGCTGGTATTGAACCCCTAACCGTCCGATTAAGAAGCAAGCCAATCCACTAGAACTTGAACCACGGTCACCCACAAGGGTGGTTCAAGATTGAAAACATAAAACGTAAGTCCCGATTCATACTACTCAATTTTGTCCGGGATTTTTTTTCTGAATTCTCTTTTGGTCCTGCATAGTATGAATCTATTCAGTTTGCATTCTCGTGCTTTGATGTTAAAGTTCTTTATATTTTCTTTATTAGCCATTCGTCCTAGCTTCCTAGTTTCTGATAATATGAGAAGTTTGAGTTAGTTGAATACCTATTAGATCTAACTAATATAATAATTGCTGGCATGGATCCAAAAAAATGATGACCGAGAAAAAGTAGTGATTAATTTTTATGTGTTAATAATGCAACAAAAATAGAAAAGAGTATGGATACAGCCATGAAAGAAGAAAGTATGGGATAACAAATGCTTATTTTCATTTTTGATCAGAGAATTGCCTCGTTTTGCCATTCTTTAAGAATGAACAAGTCCAAATTCAGTTTGCTTTTATCCTTTGTGAAAAGCAAAAAAACACAAACATGAGGGGAGCAATCAAACCTGAAAAGTCACTTCAAGCTTCCTTGCAACAGGATAATTGTATAGAAGTAAAAATCACAACGCAAACACTAATTTCTAAAAAAAATTTGTATCGTTCCTTTGAAAAATAATAATTATTTCTAAAAAAAAACAACGTTCCAAATTTTATTTTTGTATCCGCTAAAAGATACAACAGCGACACAAGAATAAAGAAAACGCACAAAATAACGAAAGATGCAAGAAATGGCTAGAAAATTGTGCATCATTCATGTTCACATTTCCCTCTACTTCTTAGCCTTTTTACCCACAATTTTGGGAAATGCCCTGAAAAAACTGACTAGTATGAATCGGGACAAAATCCCAACGGGAATTACGATCAACTTTTCGAGCAGTAGCTTTGTTTTTATTGGAGTAAATTAATTAGGCGTTAATAGATTTCTAAGAACTGCATATATTTCGCTGATGACTTTTCGGATATGATCATCCTCACGTTTTTGTATTTTGAACACAGCAAGTTTCCAAAAATAATAGATGGGCAATGTTTCTGACTTAATAGTTTTATATTTTAGTTAGATTTATTTTTAATTGGTTTTCTATGCTTTAAATAAACTCTATTTTCAAACCCCTAATATGCCTAAAATTTATTCCTATGGTATCTATCTGCGTTTGCAAATATTTTGATGTTCTTTTGACTAATCATATCGAACGTTTTTAGAAAATCAAACAAGATTAATCCTCTGTTACCTTTAGAACTTATGTTGATGCATAGTTGGCAGCTTATCATATCATGCCTATCAAGAAACATTGACATTTGGTGATGCAGGAGTTTCATCGTTAAGACAATTTTATTAAATTTTATTAAATTGTGTTAAAGATGATAGTAAGGTCAGATCATTTTTATAAATGTGGGGTGTATTGCATTAAAGCAGGTTGGCTTTCACCTTATTTTTAAAATGGCTCATTTATCGCTTTAAAAGTTGAAAATTGCATGTTTATTCAAGAGCTCTCTTATTTAAAAAGAACTAGATATCTCTGACACAGCTACAATTTACATTTTAATAAACGCTCTGTTTAGATCGTCTGGATTCATGAAATCGAGATCCTTTGATTTTTTTCCGCTCAATAAAAATGTCTTAGACTGTCTTAGCATATTTTATTTTAGAGTTTACTTGATTTTAAAGTATCCGGAACGTATCAAGTTAGGTCCACATTTTTTCTTGACTTCGCCATACAATTAAAGTAGGTAACTTATTTTCAAACATTTGGTAATATATAAAACAAATGCTAAAACAACTTTTATAATTGTTTACCTCAAAATCATTTACTTTAATAACAATTTCAATAGGAGAGCACTTTATACCATTAGAAATCTGATTTCATGAAATTCTATTTCGGAGGAGAACAGTCCGGAATTGTTTAATTTAAGAACAAATATCATAATGTGGTTTTTGTAAAATAACGAAGATACCACCCACGGGTATTTTAGATACAAACAAAATAATTCAATTCCATACTCTACAGTATATACCGTGATCACCGTCAAATGGAATACGTTGTTCCAATGCTAAATATTGTATTTTTTAAGCTTAGAAAATATGTATCCAGATCAAATAAATACATCAAATGAACAGTGATTACTTACCAGTGCCTGCACTAGTGTACTCTCCTCTACATTTAAACTAAGAAATGTTGAAACTAGTTTTTCAATTCTATCTGAACGCTGAAATAAAAATTAAATCAAATAAAAATAAATCCTCAGTTGTCTAGGTCAAAATTAAATTTTATTTTTGGGTTTAACTTACTTTATCTGCATCAGTATTATCACACGATGATAGTCTTTGGTAATTCTTGTGCGCGTTTGTTTCCTTTTCAATGCTTGCCTCTCTTATGCTATTGCTGCTACCAATATCACTGCCACTATCATCTTTGTTTAAAACTTCCATACGTACATTGAGAATTTCCCTTCCACGCGACGCCGGTAATAAATCATTTAAATCAAAACTTAAAGATGACGGTGGTTTACAACACAAAACACTGCTGCTGTTACTTATGCATAAACTTGCATTGCTACTGCTGCTGCGGCTGCTACCACTACTATTACAATGTCCAAGTCCAATTTTATTTTTACACTTGGGACATTCAGACCATTCGATTGGTTTTCCTATTGTGTTTGCAAGAAATTCCTTTTCAAGACAATCTAAACATGTTTCATCGGAAAGATCCTTCTGTGCATACACACCGGTGCTGTGCAACGGTGGAAAAGCAGTACTGCTTCCTCTTTCATCTAGACTTCCAACAGAACAAAGTGAAGCTGTCGCCCCATTGGTCTTGTTTAGCTTTGAATGAAGAAACGTAGTTTTACGATTCTTTGTCATGGAAATGCTCCTTTCGGTGATGCGCTTTGGTTTAGCGCCAGTTATCTTTGATCTAGAATCGTCTATTGTACATGACACTGTCACTGGAGAAGTTCGGTCTTCATCGGCATCGGTGGAAGTAGACTGAATTTGCGTAAGGTTAAGAGAAACATTTGCAAAATCCTTGTTAGTTGAATACCGATGACACAATGTCGCCTTTCCATCTTCAATTGGTGAACTAAACAATTGTCTTTCATCAGGAGGTGCTATTCCACCTCCAATTCCAGCCGTGCAATCGTCTATGGAATTACTTAGAAAGATCGGTTGTGAATATTGTAACGAACGCAGATCCATTGACGGGTCTACTTCCGATAGGGGATCTGGCTCAAAATCCATTTCGAGAAAGTCTGTTTCGTCCTCAATATTGTTGTTTCTAGTTTCTAGAGTAATGTCGAATTCAGCTCCTCCTCGATAAGCGTAAATGCAATCATCAGAGTTTAGGGAAACTTCTTCATCAGAGAGAGTATTTTGAAGCACAATCAATTCATCGACATAATAGTTTTCACTGTTGTATGATAGATTATCTGTAGAATTGTTTATCGAAGTGCGATTTGAATTGGGTGGTGAATGTGTCGCCAAAGCTGTACTAAGCATTTCGTCTTCATCATCGTTAAAATTGCTACCATTTGTTGCTTCCGTCAGGGGTAATTGTAAGCCACCGGCTTCGTCAATAACAGTGTCATCAGCCGGCGGCAACTTAATAACTGGTAATTGCTGATGCTGTATGCGCTGGCATTGGCACTTACCACTCTTTACTTCGCCATTTTCGTCACAAAACTTACCTTGGTCCTCGAAGACATTGTTATTATTGCATTGGACCTTTTCTAGCCATTGTGGCTGGCCAAAATCAATTTTCTTTTTTGTGGCCTCCATACTGAACGCAGTAAAAACCGGGCAGACACTACTGCAAAGCTTTTCTCGTATTTTTCTTCTCTTCACTTGTCTTATTGGCAATTGATTCGAAGGATATTTTACATATTTACTATAATAGCAAGTTTTCTATTACCGACCACAATCCATTTAAGTTTTTTGCGTAAACATAAATTTTACATCGATTTTTCTTTAAATAGCGTACCAAAGAGACTTCTTTAACTTCCTAGGAGACGAAGTAAATTAAATTTTTCTTTCTTCCTTCTTTTTTTTTGGATATTTTCTTCCCTTCCTACAGCTGACAGTTTTTGGTTTATTTTTTATTTCTTCTTTTTAATGTATATTCTGTGCATTTCCAAGTCTAATTAATGACTGTGAATGGGTTTTGAAGAGCTCATTCACTATAGAGTTTAGCTACCTAAATGTTAGCAGTATTGCCAGGCGGCAACACAAACATTATAGAACGAACAAAAGTCTTGAAGATATGGTACCTACAGAATATAGATTGACAGGTTATTTGTATTTGGTTCTTATATTATGGACGTTTTCTAAAACGAAGAAACAAACAGTTATGCGATTTTTGTATTTTTTACTCTATACATATATAGTATGAACATGTGCAAACATATACATATGTATGTGTGTATATATATATGCATGTAAAGGGTGTTCTTTTTAGAGGTATACAAATTCAATATGAACTATAATACTTGAAGCTAATGTTAATGTCTATGATATTAGCTTTATTTAATAGATAATTTCATGCCATTACTTCCTAAATATGATATCGGACATATGCGTGCATGGCTAGCTCGAATGAAGCGCAATCGTCAAGTCCAATTTTCGACAACTTCATCGAGCAACTAGGGTCGTATATCAGCAATAACATGGCGAATGTTGACTTCCAAATCGTCCAACGTCTCTGGTTTATCGACATAGACTAGTGACTTCACATACCCCCAAAGAAAATAATCTAAAGGTGTAAGATCACAGGATCGTGGAGGCCAGTTCAAAGGTCCATTACGCGAAATTACGCTCTCAGCAAATGTTTTCCGTAATAAATTGCTGGTGTCGCGCGTCGTGTGGCATGTTGCACCATCTTGTTGAAACCAAAGATCTGTCACACCAAACAGTGATGTTGCGCTTAACGATGCAAATTCACCCAAATTCGGTATTATTGCCAAATCGTCTCACGCCGCCAACCACGCGGCTTTTCAATAGTTGCCGCCAATCACGCGGCTTTTCAATAGTTGCCGCCAACCCTTGCGGCAACAAGTGAGGTTTAATGGTTGTAAGGGCGTCTCGACAAAGGCTTCTGGGTTTTCTCCACTCCAAATTCGGCAATTTTGCTTGTTTACATATCCATTTAACCAAAAATGGGCCTTATCGGAGAATAAAATTTTGCGTTAAAAATGAGGATCAAGCTGAATCATGTTTTCGGTCCATTCACCGAACCTACGACGCGTATAATGGTCACGCAGTTTCAACTCTTGCACAAGCTGGGTCTTGTGAGCTTTTAAGCCAAGATCTTTCCATAAAATCTTCCACAAAGTGGATGGGCATAGCTCCAATTGCTGTACACGACGGCGAATCGACTCATTCGGATTCTCCTCAACACTGCGCTCCATAATGGCAATAACTTCTTCTGTTTGCACTGTTTGTCGTCTTTGGGGATGCATATTATCCACTAGAGTGTACGTGGTGCGAAAACAATTCATAGTGTTCCGAATAACTTGCTCAGGTAGACGATTATGTGGACCGTAAAATGGACATAGTGCACGATAAGTTTGGCTAACCGAACCATGGTTGTTCTGGCCTGAATCTATTCGTCGTAAAATGGCAAAATATATTATAACCACCAATCAACTTCAACGGTCAAACTGACAATATGTTGCCAGTTTGAAAACCAAAACCCTAAAAAGAACACCTTTTATTTGTATATACATAATATAAAGAGTATGTAACTTTTTAGTAGTTCGTTTTAAAAACAACAAAAAAATATTAAAAATTTAAATTCTTTATAACATTCTATTCTGGTGGAGTTATTTCATGTATTGTTTGTTAAATGAAGGCTTAGATGTCTATAAATAGATCTTATAGGTCTAGATCTATAATAAATTAAATAATTTCTGCATGGCTTTATGAGGGCTTTAGTAAAACTTATCCTATTTATCCAAAGGTTTAAGTACATCGCATTCGAAATGTATTGGTTAAATGTCAATTTCGTTATTTAGCAAAATGGTAGAACACGGATTTATTAATATAAAAACTATAAAATTGTGAAAGATTCCCACAACAAAACCAAACAGGGTCGTTTGCTCGAAAACAAAAATCTGGTTTGACACAATACAATTTGACGTTTATATGTATTTACAGTGACTCCAACAAATATTCGCTCACCTATTCTTATCTGAAACCAAAAGGATAAAAAACGATAACTGATTAATTAAGGAAAATATAATTCAAGTATATTTACTACAATTAACAATTCTATTCGTAAAAGACACAATAAACAAAATTCACATTCCATATCATTTGGCAAAAAAAAAATTAAGAATGTAGTCAGATTCTTCGTAACAATAGGTCCAAAAAGTATTCGCTCATCAATCTTTCATTATCATTCTATCTGTTTCGGTATTTTGTTGGGCCTCCCTTATTTCTTAAAACGTGTTTTAGTCGAGTTGGAACAAAATTAACCAAATCTTGGGTAACAACTGCCGAATTTGTTCACATTCTGTGGTTAGTGCCGCTTTTAGATCTGCCTTGTTATAAATTGTACGCTGCCTTATATTTTTCTCCATAGTATTCCAAACATTTTCTATTGGATTGATGTGGGGTTTGTGGTGGAGTTCTGTGTTCTGTTGTCGCCAACCCATACATCTAACGTCTGATCCACAAATATTATATTTATTCTCATCCGTAAATATAAAATTGTCCCAAAAAGCATTTGGCTCATTTTTATAGGTTTTAGCGAATAAAAATTTGTTGTTGTTGCTAATGAAGGATTTTTTTTTTGCTTTTCTGCCACGATAACCGGCATCATACATTACATTTCGGATTATATTTACACTAATGGTATTTTCGTTTGGGGTTTTTTTCGTTCTCCGGAGCACAAAAGTGACATAAAAGCCTTTTCTCTCATTTTTTCAGAAAAAAATTTTGCTTCTCGTTTTCATTTCAGAATCAAAATTTCTCTCCTGGATTTAATGTCAAAATGTACTAACAAATATAAATATGTATAAACGTCAAATAGTATAGTGTGTCAAACTAGATCTCTGTTTTCGTGCGATCGGCTGTGTTTGGCCAATTTATTATTCTGAATATTCAAATTAGTAATAAAATAATAATTAAAGCAATAAAAGAACAAAAGCGTATTGAGAAAAGACCGAACATACGTATGCTAATTTATGTAAATAAGTCTAATACATTATATTCATTTAGTTGTATTATAGGAAATATAAATTTTCTCTGAATTACCATGTAATAATGTTTTATTTGTTCTAATTCGGACTCGAACCTTCGAAACACCAATAAGGCAACGCTAACATTACCTTTTATTTCGCTTGTATAGATACATATATCATATACATAAGAAAACCGCCTTTACGATTGTTAAGTCACATTCATTAAAACACCAACGCCACCGCCACCGGCAAAGGACGCCAACAGCAAAGTTATCGCCACAGGCTGACAGCAACGCCACCGCAACTGGCACAAGACTCCGACAACAAAGAAACGGTCACCGCAAAGAACGCTGAAAGCAACGTCACCGCCACCGACACAAATCATAATCAACACCAAGCCACCGCTATGTCGTCTTGAAGGACAACTTAGTGGTCTTAAAATAAATTACATTTCGACTACGATTCGCAAAAACAAAACAATCTCTACCTCTGCATCTCCAAATAAGCTATCTCCCCATTCAAAATGTCTTATATGTAGTTATAATTTTTGCAAAAACGTCGATACATCCGAAATGGTACAATGTGACGATTGATGATTGACGGCTGGTATCATTACACATTCGCTGGAGCTACTGACGAAGTTGTAAAACATGATTGGAGTTGTATAAAGTGCAAATCTTTGTCTGTAGAAAATGTTCCAATGAAAATAGCTTGCAGCACAGCCGTCGAGTCCTTAAGCTCTCTCACCCCAGACACCTCCTTCTCCAGCAACTCAGCTACGCCAAGGTCATGCAACTCAACCACGTCCAGCTCTTTCAATTCAATCACGGATAATGGATTCACAAAAAAATATTATTCTTCTATTGCAACAGCTAAAGGAAAAACATAACCTTAAGGAAAAATGCAACAAGGAGTACATTGAAAAGAATATGCACTATTGAGAAGTCTAATCTGTCAATCCTCTGATATTGAACATGAAGAAATGCCACTAAAAACCACGCACGGTCAGCAAAAGTCAAATGACGCTACACATCTTCATGTATCAACTAGTACAATCATTCCTCAAACCGTCAACAAGCCTTTCTCAAACAGCACATTTATTACCTTAAAATTTTAACCAATTTCCCTTGCAGTTAAGCATGAAAATATCAATCCACCATTCATTCATCCCGGTATTATGTTGTAGCAGTGTCAACGCACCATAAGATTTACGAAACGTAAACGCAGCATAAAACATACGAAACAGAAAAAAAGAAACCAAGATAAACGGGTGAGAAGACGAAGCAAACCCAAGTAAATTCCTTAGCATAGATAAACTAACCTAGATGGCAAACTTTCCAGATATTGGAAAAATCAAAACCGGTTTTCTACTGATCGCCCATATCCGTGTGACCCTGTCTGTGAATACGTGTGAATTCTCATCAATGGCAATTTCCTTCTCATTTTATACAAACCACGCCCATTTTAATCAAAAAAACGTCGTCTCCATTACACACATTCGTGCAAATCGCTCTCATTATAGCAATTTTAACATACTCGTACTTGTAAATTGCTCTTCTTCTAGCAAATTTTGACAAAGTTATAGAGATGCAGCCCTTCTGAATTCACTTACAGTGTGTCTGTGCAAAAGTTAAGAGTTTTCAAAAGTATTAGTGGAGTTTGACATCTAGTTAGTTTATCTATGTTCCTTAGCACTTAGCAACCGGCAGCCAACGGACGCGCACCTCCCTCTCATCGTAAAACAAAACAATTATATTATTTTATATGAAGTGAAATGAATAAACGTATCTAATAAAAAAAGTAGTAAATGCATATGTGTCTTATTTAATCCGGCACAAGTGGTAGCCCCGACGTGATTTTATCCATCCTTTTACCATTGCATCAATAGGTCGCCCAATCATAGGAGCCGATTTCTTGAATGTTGATTTAAAAGAGAAATACTCATCGATCCAAGAACACAGTTATACACTTCAGCCACGGTTAAGTCAGAAAATGCACCAACTCCTTTACATTTTGTTATAAATAGTAATTATGGAAAAATATTATCTAAATTTCCATCTCTAGAGCAGCCACTAAACTATTTCAAACGGGTTAATCACTCGGTGGTTCATCACAGGACAGCTACCATACGCTAGGCCAAGAAGACTCGACGCCGTGCGTCATCGAGCAGCACAAACCGAATTTGAGCATATTCTAGGGTTAGGTATATGCCAAACATCAACTTCACCAGGTTGCTCTCCCCTCCACATAGTTCGTAAAAAGAACAATATAGACTGGATACCATGTGGAGATTACAGAACGGTCAACGCCGTAACGGTCCCCGACCGATACCCAATATCGCACATTCAAAATTTCTCCATGAATTTAGTGGTCGTACAGTTTTTTTCAAAAATAGATTTAATAAGAGCTTATCACTTAATACCCGTCGCTTCGGAAGACATATTTAAAACGGCACTAACCACTACGTTTGGCTTATTTGAATTCCACCGTATGCCATTCGGTTTGGGCAACGCATCCCAGACTTTTCAACGTTTTATCAACGAAGTGTGCCAAAGCTTAGACTTTCTTTTCCCTTACATCGACGACATTTTGGTCGCAAGTAAAGACGACTGAGTACGGTGTTTCAATCAATACATCAAAATGTATAATGGGAATAAAAATATTAGAGTTCCTCGGACATACAATCAACGCAGATGGATTTTTCCCTTCATAGGAACGGGTAGACGCCATTCGCAACTACCCCATACCATCTACTTTAATTTAATTTTGGTGGGGGCGAAAGCCCCCATTTATTCGGCTTAATACAAGCTATAATTTAAAATTAAACTTAAACTAAAACTTAAAACTAAGGTTGGTTATTGTGGTGAAGGAGAACGGATTTGAGGTAGGAAGTGGTGTGGTGGAAATCAAAGACGCTAGGGTTTGAATTAATTTTTCGTAGCATACGGGAAATTGGTTCGTTCGCGCTACAGGTGGTGTGGTGGGTTGGGAGATAGAAGAGACGAGGGGTACGTAGATTACGAGGGTTAGTGTTGAGGAAAATAGAATTGTGAAGGGACGTGCATTCAAGCTGACCTGAAAGAAGTCGATGAATGTAGAGAAAGTCGGCTGCATCTCTGCGTTCCTCAAGGGTGTTTAGGTTAATAAGGTTGAGACGGTTTTGATAGGGGGGCAGAGTAAAAGGATCATCCCAGGGCAAACCTCGAAGAGCGAATCGAAGAAAACGGTGCTGAATGCTTTCGATTCTCGAGATATGAACGCGATGATATGGGGACCATACTTGACTGGCGTACTCTAGGAGGGGACGAACAAAGGTAATATAGAGGGACCTGGTCACGTATGGGTTGGTGAATTCTTTGGACCATCGTTTTACAAAACCTAGTGCAGAGTTGGCTTTAAGGATTATCCCATCCATATGCAAACGGAAGTTGAGCTCCCTATCACACAAAATGCCGAGGTCGCGAAGAGATTCAACGGAGGAGATAAGTTGGTTGTGTAGAAGGTAGAGTCGGGGAGGAGATTATTGCCGCTTATGTGAAAAGGTGATGGATTGGCATTTGGTGATATTAAGTTCCAAACAATTTTTGAGGCACCAGATCGAAAAACTATCAAGGTCTTGTTGAAGAAGGAAGGAGTCATGGGGAGAGGAAATGGTTTTGAAAAATTTGGTATCGTCGGCGTAAAGGGAGACGGACGAGTGTTTGATGATCCTATCGAGATCATTTATGGTTAATATAAAGAGAAGGGGACCGAGATGGCTATCTTGAGGAACTCCAGAGGTGGCCAAAAATGGAGCGGAGTGGGCTGACCTAAAACGAACACTGTAAAAACGGTTTTCGAGGTAAGAGGATATCCATTTTAACAGTATGGGCTCAAAGCCGAGGGCAGACACTTTGAAGAGTATTAATCGATGAGAGATTTTATCGAAGGCTTTGCTAAAATCGGTTGCAACTACATCGACTTCGTTGCCGTTCTCTAGGGCAGAGATGGCAAAGGATATGAATTCAACGAGATTTGTGGTGGGTGACCTACCCTTTAGGAAGCCATGTTGTCTACAACAAACAGGCCCAACGGTTTGTGGGAATGATAAACTACATATTATCACCGATTTATCCCGCGACTGGCCGAAACGCTAGCACCTCTTCACTCGCACATAGTTACTTCGCAAAAGACATCAAAGGAAAACAAATTCTTTTCGTGGTCTGAAGAGCTCAATAGCGTTTTTCAACTAGCTAAATAGGTATGCTCTTTCAAATGCAAGTCTTTTAGCTCATTCGAAAGAAACCGGAGAAGATAGCATCACAACGGACGCATCGTAGGTGCCGTGTTGCAGCAAAGAAACACGGACAGGCGGGAGCCGCTTGCATTTTTTTCATTTCCTTTCCCCAGCCGAGACCTAATGCTCTGCTTTTGATCGCGAACTTTTAGCCATCTTCTTCGCAATCAAACACTTCTGATTTTTCGTTGAAGGGTGTGAAGTAAAAATTTATACCAATCATAAACCCTTAACGTACGCAATAGCAGCAAAAGCCGATAGAAGTACGCGTCAATCACGGCAAGTAGATTTCATTTTCCGAATTAACCACAAGTATTCAACACATTAAGGGTAAAGACAATGTTTTGGCACAATGTCCACGTCAATAGGCAACGCTGTTTCGGCCGACAAATCTACAGCAAATCATTTAGCAACAGGCAGATCAATAGCAACGCCATCCCCGAACAAACAGCAACTGGCAGCAAGACAATTACAATCTTGGGAGAAAGTGACGTTCCGTTATTGGCCGTTATTTATTAACTGGTTTAATACCTCAATGATTACTTGTGGATACATAAACAGCGAAAATTTACGACGACTTCAAAATTGTCGAAAAGGGGATGCTCTAGAAGTAGTCAGGTGTCGTTTACTTCTTCCAGACCAGGTCCCAGGTATCATTAGTGCCTTGAAGGTGCTTTACGGGCGGCCTGGCTTATTCATAAATATATTAATTGAGAAAATAAGAAACAGAGTCTCAACTCCACTCATACTTTGTAGAAAAACTACAAAGTATTACAAAATTATTGTTTCAGTACAAAACATGTGCTCGGTAATGGAAGCAAGCGAATTACATACACATCTTAGAAATCCATGTCTGCTTCAAGAATTAATTGAGAAATTACCACCGCAACTTCGTTTAGATTGGGGATGTTATCGCAGAAGAGCAAGCGCAGCGGATCTATCCACGTTCAGTAATTGATTATCAGATGTAGCACATTCAACCTGTAAAGTAACATCATTGCAAACATTTATCTTGCCATCATCACGAAATGAAAAACACTTATCCAGAGCCTGGCTGAATGTCTACCAGAGTTCAGAACAAGAAACAACTGCATGAGAATGTCCACTCTGCTCATTTCACTGCAAATAGATAGATTTGTGTCAATAATTCTTAAATGAATCTTAATGAAAGATGGAATGTAGTGAAATGGTTTTTTATACCATATACCGAACGTGCCTTCGACAATATGGTAGGGATCGGTGCTATGCCGTTAAGGTGTGTGGTCTTAATGTATGCAATTATAAATATCACCAATCACAAAATGATCGACACTACTCCTATAGATGCGCAGGTAAACCATGATCAAATGAGAAATATAATGCATTTTATTCAAAATTATCCCAATCATTTTACACAATGGAAAGAAACAAATAAACCCTTTTGCCTTCGTTGATGATGGCTCCTCCATACCTACAATATTAGGGATGCATATCTGGCAACTGAGCAATGTCATTGTGGATAAGTGGACAGTAAACTCCCATCGCACAGATAATGGCTTTAAAAGTATAATAATATCCAAATTTCGGTAAACTCATCAAGTAAAAGATTTAACTTGTTTAATATACATATGGTACATACTGTCACTTTGCTAAATCTTCCAACACAAGGTGTCAACGCATAAAGGTTGTCACACAGGTATTCGCATCTTAAGGAAATTCGCATAGGGTCGTACATCAATGCAAGATCCTGTATTTTGTTTACACACAGTGGAAACTGTATGTTCCGTTGCGATCGCGGGAATGCGTCGAAAATCAACCACTTGCTTTCAAAACACGACTAGGGTGGAAGGTGTATGGACCACATACGGAAGTTGATGGCCAACAGAAGTATTACAACTATCACATATACAACTACCAGAAGAACGAAGACAAATATCTGATCACGTTTTTTAGGGAATTCATGGCGATTGAATCAGCTGACACTCAAAATAACAAAACACTACTTTCGCGTGAGATGAAAAACTGTTTTTATTTTAACTAGTTGGTTTTATTTATACCCACTCCAAGTTAGCAGTTGGCGTTTTGTTCACAGCGCCTTTCCTCTCAAAGGAGATGCTGTCAAGCTTCGGCGTTTGTACAGGCTCTTTACATGGTGTTAAAATCGATTGTTTCTCTTTTCCAAGATTTGTTGACCGCGTTTTTCCCGTCATTATATTCGTAAGAAATGTGAAACAAAAACGAGAGCACACTTGCAAATTTATACGAGTAGTGAAATTAAAATTTTTATTACACTTAATATTACACTATGTAGAGTACGAAACAAGTTTAAAAATATTTAGTACTGTACAAGAGTTTTATATATCGCTCTTTATTGGTAACGTAGAAGAGATTAGAGATATTGAAAAAAATTTGCCGGACGAGACTATCGATACGTCTACTCTCTGTTTAGGTACATCAAGGTTTCGTTTCAGAAAGTGTATGCAAAGTGTCGTCAATTCTTGGTAGTGGGTAGCTGTCCTTTTTGGTTATATCGTTGAGACGTCGGTAGTCTACACTAAACCTCGTGCTGCTGTCTTTCTTCTTCATGAGGACTACTGGAGATGCCCACGGGCTTTGCGATTCTTCAATCAGCCCCTCAACCAACTTTCATCTTCGATTCCATTTCGGCAACTTCTGTTGCTAATGGAAGACTCCTTGCAGGTTGACAGATTGGTCGGGCGTCTCCGGTGTCAATGTGGTATTGAACAAGTTGTGTACGTCCATATTCTCCGTCTTGTGTAGCAAATGCGTACTCGCCAATTAGTTTCTCTGCCAGGATACGCTGCCCTTTATCTTGATTAAGTACAGAGGCTGAGAATTTTGTTCCTGATTTTCATAATTTGGTCTTTTGCGATCGGTGTTGCACGAGTCGTTTCCGTTGTGGTCGATATTGACTCAATAGCGGCGCATTTTCTCACTATTTCTCCCTTTGTCACCTTTGCACTGAATACCTTTGGATTTAGAATCCTTATTGGAACCATGTTGATCTTTGGTTCCACAGAGGTCTTTCCCACCATGAAGTCTTTCCTATTTTCTAGCTCCATTAAATAAAATCGGTGGCTACTAGGACCATTAGGGCAAAAGTGGAGTGAGGGTTCATACCGGTTCATTTTACTATTCCAAAAGCATAGAACTTTATTTACCTGTGGATTAATTAACAACACTTAAATTCAATTAGTTTTTGTGATGAAATCAATAATTATTTACCCGCGAATAAGCGAATGGTCTTTGCGGACTGTCAAATTCTACTCACATTCCACAAATATGGAATCCAATCTTCTTTCGCGTGACCAAAACATTCGAGCGAATTTGACCTCGAAATTCTCCTGCCTTGTTTTGTTTTGTTCGCAGGTTGCTGCGACTAAATTAAAAAGGAGAATGCAAATATTCGCTGTTCGCTGAGCTGTGAATATTGATACCTTAAGTCTATGTCGAAAGAGTAATGGCGTTTTCCATTGACCGACAGAAGCCTTTATGCACTACTGAGAGAAAAAATTCCATAAAATGGTTCCATTGGCACTCTTTTTACTTTTTCATAAGTAACATTTTGCTTCTAAATTTTATGTCAAATGTACCAATCCATATAAATATAAACATAAAATAGTGTTGTTTATCAAACCAGATTTTTGTTTTCGAGCAACCGACCATGTTTGGCTTCGTTGTTGGAATATTTCACAACTTTAAAGTTTTTCAACTCAATAAATCGGTTTTTGCCATTTTGCCAAACAAAGAAATTGCGAAATGAAAATTAGACATTTAACCAATCCATGTAATCCGAATTTGAGCATATTCTAGGGTTAGGTATATGCCAAACATCAACTTCACCAGGTTGCTCTCCCCTCCACATAGTTCGTAAAAAGAACAATATAGACTGGATACCATGTGGAGATTACAGAACGGTCAACGCCGTAACGGTCCCCGACCGATACCCAATATCGCACATTCAAAATTTCTCCATGAATTTAGTGGTCGCACAGTTTTTTTCAAAAATAGATTTAATAAGAGCTTATCACTTAATACCCGTCGCTTCGGAAGACATATTTAAAACGGCACTAACCACTACGTTTGGCTTATTTGAATTCCACCGTATGCCATTCGGTTTGGGCAACGCATCCCAGACTTTTCAACGTTTTATCAACGAAGTGTGCCAAAGCTTAGACTTTCTTTTCCCTTACATCGACGACATTTTGGTCGCAAGTAAAGACGACTGAGTACGGTGTTTCAATCAATACATCAAAATGTATAATGGGAATAAAAATATTAGAGTTCCTCGGACATACAATCAACGCAGATGGATTTTTCCCTTCATAGGAACGGGTAGACGCCATTCGCAACTACCCCATACCATCTACTTTAATTTAATTTTGGTGGGGGCGAAAGCCCCCATTTATTCGGCTTAATACAAGCTATAATTTAAAATTAAACTTAAACTAAAACTTAAAACTAAGGTTGGTTATTGTGGTGAAGGAGAACGGATTTGAGGTAGGAAGTGGTGTGGTGGAAGTCAAAGACGCTAGGGTTTGAATTAATTTTTCGTAGCATACGGGAAATTGGTTCGTTCGCGCTACAGGTGGTGTGGTGGGTTGGGAGATAGAAGAGACGAGGGGTACGTAGATTACGAGGGTTAGTGTTGAGGAAAATAGAATTGTGAAGGGACGTGCATTCAAGCTGACCTGAAAGAAGTCGATGAATGTAGAGAAAGTCGGCTGCATCTCTGCGTTCCTCAAGGGTGTTTAGGTTAATAAGGTTGAGACGGTTTTGATAGGGGGGCAGAGTAAAAGGATCATCCCAGGGCAAACCTCGAAGAGCGAATCGAAGAAAACGGCGCTGAATGCTTTCGATTCTCGAGATATGAACGCGATGATATGGGGACCATACTTGACTGGCGTACTCTAGGAGGGGACGAACAAAGGTAATATAGAGGGACCTGGTCACGTATGGGTTGGTGAATTCTTTGGACCATCGTTTTACAAAACCTAGTGCAGAGTTGGCTTTAAGGATTATCCCATCCATATGCAAACGGAAGTTGAGCTCCCTATCACACAAAATGCCGAGGTCGCGAAGAGATTCAACGGAGGAGATAAGTTGGTTGTGTAGAAGGTAGAGTCGGGGAGGAGATTATTGCCGCTTATGTGAAAAGGTGATGGATTGGCATTTGGTGATATTAAGTTCCAAACAATTTTTGAGGCACCAGATCGAAAAACTATCAAGGTCTTGTTGAAGAAGGAAGGAGTCATGGGGAGAGGAAATGGTTTTGAAAAATTTGGTATCGTCGGCGTAAAGGGAGACGGACGAGTGTTTGATGATCCTATCGAGATCATTTATGGTTAATATAAAGAGAAGGGGACCGAGATGGCTATCTTGAGGAACTCCAGAGGTGGCCAAAAATGGAGCGGAGTGGGCTGACCTAAAACGAACACTGTAAAAACGGTTTTCGAGGTAAGAGGATATCCATTTTAACAGTATGGGCTCAAAGCCGAGGGCAGACACTTTGAAGAGTATTAATCGATGAGAGATTTTATCGAAGGCTTTGCTAAAATCGGTTGCAACTACATCGACTTCGTTGCCGTTCTCTAGGGCAGAGATGGCAAAGGATATGAATTCAACGAGATTTGTGGTGGGTGACCTACCCTTTAGGAAGCCATGTTGTCTACAACAAACAGGCCCAACGGTTTGTGGGAATGATAAACTACATATTATCACCGATTTATCCCGCGACTGGCCGAAATGCTAGCACCTCTTCACTCGCACATAGTTACTTCGCAAAAGACATCAAAGGAAAACAAATTCTTTTCGTGGTCTGAAGAGCTCAATAGCGTTTTTCAACTAGCTAAATAGGTATGCTCTTTCAAATGCAAGTCTTTTAGCTCATTCGAAAGAAACCGGAGAAGATAGCATCACAACGGACGCATCGTAGGTGCCGTGTTGCAGCAAAGAAACACGGACAGGCGGGAGCCGCTTGCATTTTTTTCATTTCCTTTCCCCAGCCGAGACCTAATGCTCTGCTTTTGATCGCGAACTTTTAGCCATCTTCTTCGCAATCAAACACTTCTGATTTTTCGTTGAAGGGTGTGAAGTAAAAATTTATACCGATCATAAACCCTTAACGTACGCAATAGCAGCAAAAGCCGATAGAAGTACGCGTCAATCACGGCAAGTAGATTTCATTTTCCGAATTAACCACAAGTATTCAACACATTAAGGGTAAAGACAATGTTTTGGCACAATGTCCACGTCAATAGGCAACGCTGTTTCGGCCGACAAATCTACAGCAAATCATTTAGCAACAGGCAGATCAATAGCAACGCCATCCCCGAACAAACAGCAACTGGCAGCAAGACAATTACAATCTTGGGAGAAAGTGACGTTCCGTTATTGGCCGTTATTTATTAACTGGTTTAATACCTCAATGATTACTTGTGGATACATAAACAGCGAAAATTTACGACGACTTCAAAATTGTCGAAAAGGGGATGCTCTAGAAGTAGTCAGGTGTCGTTTACTTCTTCCAGACCAGGTCCCAGGTATCATTAGTGCCTTGAAGGTGCTTTACGGGCGGCCTGGCTTATTCATAAATATATTAATTGAGAAAATAAGAAACAGAGTCTCAACTCCACTCATACTTTGTAGAAAAACTACAAAGTATTACAAAATTATTGTTTCAGTACAAAACATGTGCTCGGTAATGGAAGCAAGCGAATTACATACACATCTTAGAAATCCATGTCTGCTTCAAGAATTAATTGAGAAATTACCACCGCAACTTCGTTTAGATTGGGGATGTTATCGCAGAAGAGCAAGCGCAGCGGATCTATCCACGTTCAGTAATTCATTATCAGATGTAGCACATTCAACCTGTAAAGTAACATCATTGCAAACATTTATCTTGCCATCATCACGAAATGAAAAACACTTATCCAGAGCCTGGCTGAATGTCTACCAGAGTTCAGAACAAGAAACAACTGCATGAGAATGTCCACTCTGCTCATTTCACTGCAAATAGATAGATTTGTGTCAATAATTCTTAAATGAATCTTAATGAAAGATGGAATGTAGTGAAATGGTTTGTTATACCATATACCGAACGTGCCTTCGACAATATGGTAGGGATCGGTGCTATGCCGCTAAGGTGTGTGGTCTTAATGTATGCAATTATAAATATCACCAATCACAAAATGATCGACACTACTCCTATAGATGCGCAGGTAAACCATGATCAAATGAGAAATATAATGCATTTTATTCAAAATTATCCCAATCATTTTACACAATGGAAAGAAACAAATAAACCCTTTTGCCTTCGTTGATGATGGCTCCTCCATACCTACAATATTAGGGATGCATATCTGGCAACTGAGCAATGTCATTGTGGATAAGTGGACAGTAAACTCCCATCGCACAGATAATGGCTTTAAAAGTATAATAATATCCAAATTTCGGTAAACTCATCAAGTAAAAGATTTAACTTGTTTAATATACATATGGTACATACTGTCACTTTGCTAAATCTTCCAACACAAGGTGTCAACGCATAAAGGTTGTCACACAGGTATTCGCATCTTAAGGAAATTCGCATAGGGTCGTACATCAATGCAAGATCCTGTATTTTGTTTACACACAGTGGAAACTGTATGTTCCGTTGCGATCGCGGGAATGCGTCGAAAATCAACCACTTGCTTTCAAAACACGACTAGGGTGGAAGGTGTATGGACCACATACGGAAGTTGATGGCCAACAGAAGTATTACAACTATCACATATACAACTACCAGAAGAACGAAGACAAATATCTGATCACGTTTTTTAGGGAATTCATGGCGATTGAATCAGCTGACACTCAAAATAACAAAACACTACTTTCGCGTGAGATGAAAAACTGTTTTTATTTTAACTAGTTGGTTTTATTTATACCCACTCCAAGTTAGCAGTTGGCGTTTTGTTCACAGCGCCTTTCCTCTCAAAGGAGATGCTGTCAAGCTTCGGCGTTTGTACAGGCTCTTTACATGGTGTTAAAATCGATTGTTTCTCTTTTCCAAGATTTGTTGACCGCGTTTTTCCCGTCATTATATTCGTAAGAAATGTGAAACAAAAACGAGAGCACACTTGCAAATTTATACGAGTAGTGAAATTAAAATTTTTATTACACTTAATATTACACTATGTAGAGTACGAAACAAGTTTAAAAATATTTAGTACTGTACAAGAGTTTTATATATCGCTCTTTATTGGTAACGTAGAAGAGATTAGAGATATTGAAAAAAATTTGCCGGACGAGACTATCGATACGTCTACTCTCTGTTTAGGTACATCAAGGTTTCGTTTCAGAAAGTGTATGCAAAGTGTCGTCAATTCTTGGTAGTGGGTAGCTGTCCTTTTTGGTTATATCGTTGAGACGTCGGTAGTCTACACTAAACCTCGTGCTGCTGTCTTTCTTCTTCATGAGGACTACTGGAGATGCCCACGGGCTTTGCGATTCTTCAATCAGCCCCTCAACCAACTTTCATCTTCGATTCCATTTCGGCAACTTCTGTTTGCTTTGCTAATGGAAGACTCCTTGCAGGTTGACAGATTGGTCGGGCGTCTCCGGTGTCAATGTGGTATTGAACAAGTTGTGTACGTCCATATTCTCCGTCTTGTGTAGCAAATGCGTACTCGCCAATTAGTTTCTCTGCCAGGATACGCTGCCCTTTATCTTGATTAAGTACAGAGGCTGAGAATTTTGTTCCTGATTTTCATAATTTGGTCTTTTGCGATCGGTGTTGCACGAGTCGTTTCCGTTGTGGTCGATATTGACTCAATAGCGGCGCATTTTCTCACTATTTCTCCCTTTGTCACCTTTGCACTGAATACCTTTGGATTTAGAATCCTTATTGGAACCATGTTGATCTTTGGTTCCACAGAGGTCTTTCCCACCATGAAGTCTTTCCTATTTTCTAGCTCCATTAAATAAAATCGGTGGCTACTAGGACCATTAGGGCAAAAGTGGAGTGAGGGTTCATACCGGTTCATTTTACTATTCCAAAAGCATAGAACTTTATTTACCTGTGGATTAATTAACAACACTTAAATTCAATTAGTTTTTGTGATGAAATCAATAATTATTTACCCGCGAATAAGCGAATGGTCTTTGCGGACTGTCAAATTCTACTCACATTCCACAAATATGGAATCCAATCTTCTTTCGCGTGACCAAAACATTCGAGCGAATTTGACCTCGAAATTCTCCTGCCTTGTTTTGTTTTGTTCGCAGGTTGCTGCGACTAAATTAAAAAGGAGAATGCAAATATTCGCTGTTCGCTGAGCTGTGAATATTGATACCTTAAGTCTATGTCGAAAGAGTAATGGCGTTTTCCATTGACCGACAGAAGCCTTTATGCACTACTGAGAGAAAAAATTCCATAAAATGGTTCCATTGGCACTCTTTTTACTTTTTCATAAGTAACATTTTGCTTCTAAATTTTATGTCAAATGTACCAATCCATATAAATATAAACATAAAATAGTGTTGTTTATCAAACCAGATTTTTGTTTTCGAGCAACCGACCATGTTTGGCTTCGTTGTTGGAATATTTCACAACTTTAAAGTTTTTCAACTCAATAAATCGGTTTTTGCCATTTTGCCAAACAAAGAAATTGCGAAATGAAAATTAGACATTTAACCAATCCATGTAAAAATTTTGACAGCAAAGTCGGAAGAAGTTTTTAATGTTCCATTGTAGTCCAAATCGCCTTATTTCCACAGAGAAATCAATGGAAAACCCCGTAAGTAAAATATGTTATGTTTTTTCTTAAATACTCGTACCTTATTTTGCAATAAACGTAAGGTTGCATACAATGGTTAGATTACAAATGCTAATAATTCTCAAAAACTATTGGAGCATTCAATGCTTACGTAAAATAATCAGGTATATTCAAGAAGTCCTAGGGGCAAAAGGTGAACATACCAATCGATTAATACAATAACTTCAGAAACTATTGGTGGGGTGACAATTGTTGAAACTTATTGATACCTAATAAAAAGTACGATTATTTAAAAAATAAATAAAAAACAAATTTAATCAAAATAATGTAATTAATTGGAAAATGGGAGTAAAAAGATACATTTTTTGTAGAATTATCGAAAGAAAATAGCCAAAAAAATACAGATTTTACTCTCTTGCATCTTATCTAGCGGCCACTTATCACTAATCCACTTATCTATACTTCTGACATTTGAAACTCAATTGGCAAACAAATTTCCAAGCAAGTAATTTTTTGACACATGGCAACAAAACAAAAAAACGCGGTAAAAGCAAAGGGAAAAATAGTTTAGAACTGGAAAAAAAATTGATTTTAGGTTGAAAAACGCGCAAGTAATAAAATGAATCTGACTTTATCGTTCCAAAGCCCTTTTATGGGATATGAACTGCAAAGTGAAAAATTCTTAAAATCACTTTCGTCATATTCCAAAAAAAAATCGCTGAGCAATCGCGATTCAATATCAAAGTCACACAGTTTTAATATAAGTGGTTTCACTTAATATTTTGTTTACTATTTTTTTCTTCACTTGTGAAGAAATTTGCAGTATTTTTGCTACAGGGCCATGCAAGGCCATTGTTACGGAAAATCACTTCTCCTCATTGTCCTCATTGCTCACAGCCATTTAGAACTGCTTCTTATAAAGAGATCATGAGGTCTGGCCATTGAGTGAGAGAGGTTTCAACTCTTTTCTCCTTGGACCGCTTAAAGAATACTCTCTCACAGTTACTCAACTTTGTTATCCATTTGTTCAAATTTGTCGTCAACATTTTTCTCTATTCTTTCAAATTTGTCATCGATTTCCTCGAACTTTTGCTGTGGAATGTCCTTTTGCTCTTTCAGATTATTCTTTTGTTCATCCATTTTTTGTTGAAGACTGTTAAGGAATAATTGGCAACACTTGCTGGGAACTGAGGCTGGCAGCACCATAATTATTTATTTAGCTGTCTTCCACTGATTGACAATTCATACCTTCTTCGTAAATCTCGAATTATCCGTTATGTTCTTGCATATAAAAAGGGCAATTATTTAGTTCGTATGCTATTCCTGTTCTGTTTTTCATTTCATTTTCGTTGTTGTATTTTTTGGCTAATTCTTCTTTCTGGTTACTCTGCTGTACAAGGAGTGTTTAAATGAATAAATATATCAAATAAATATTGAACTTAAAGTAGAAAAAGAATCTTGTACACTTTGGTGCCTCCTGTGAGGAACTTACAGTGCTTGCTTAATTGGTGGATTAATATCGCGCTGCATTTAACTGTGGCTGTGGCTTTCTGTGGCATAAGAACAGTTAATTACATTCTGTGGCAATTACTTGGCTCTGCTTTTCGTCGATTCTTTAGCGTTTTATTTTATTTTATTCCAACCGGATTTCATACATATATAACATATTGCATTGCTAACGGGCTACATGACGGATTTAAACAAACGCACAACCGCAATCAAGCGGATTGCTTTAAAGATTTGCAGAGATGACTTTGCGGGAGATGAATTTGGCCTTCAGCAGGAATTAGCTTCGTTACAAATGCATTTCGATAGATTCGTTACGGTGAATGACGCACTTATTGCCGTAGCACAGTCTACAGAAATAGATTCCCACACTAGGCTATGGGATGAAATTGAAGCTCAATTCAACATTTAAAGCTAGACCCGTTGTCAGTTCCAAAATTTGATGGCACTCTGAAGAATTGGCTGGCTTTCAAGGATGCATTTGAATCGTTCGTTCATACGCAGGACTATCCTGAAGCGTATAAACTTGGCAAATTACGCGAAGCAGTGCAGGGCGATGCAGTGGCATTAGTGGGTGCTTTGTATACTGGTGGGTACGACGAAGTCTGGAAAGCATTAAAGACCCGTTACGACAGCCCGAAACAATTGGCCGAAATACATGTGTCAAGTTTTATTGGTCTCAAACCACAGCTTACGGAATCTTCATCATCCTTGCTGTACATTGTTGACACCGTTAGAGAGTCATTTCGTGCATTGACCCGTGGAAAGTTGGGATGCGTTAGCTATACCCATCGTGATATCAAAGCTTCCGGCAGCGACGCAACAGGCATGGGGAATGAGTCGAGTTACAAATGACATACCCAAACTTGAAGAACTATTGGTATTTGTCGAAAGTCGAGCTCATACGTTTGCTTCGGATGTTTTTCAATGGAATGCTGTCGACAAGTGTAATCACGGTGGCATAAAGAAGACTGTGACCACTCAGACCTCAAGACGAATTTGGCTACGATGATTCCTGGAAATTGCGAATTTTGCAACGAGAAGACTCACCGCATTACTCGAGTCCTAAATTGTTGGCTCTAACCATTGCTGAACGTTTTCAAAGGCTCAAAGGTTCGAATCTGTGCTTTAATTGTTTGAGACCAGGCCATGCAACAAAGGCTTGTGAATCTGGCAATTGTCGCCAATGCAACGGCAGGCATCATACTCTTCTTTGCCGTATGACTCCATCTGGTACAGAATTGAAGAATGCTGGTGCTACAACTGCTTCAACATCAACAGCATCGACCCAAGTTGCCACATCAGCACAGGCACCTCGCAACTACATTCATGGACCCGTCAAGACACTGGAAATTTTCAATAATAGTTTGATTCTTTTGGCAACGGGGTATGGACGAATAACCGACGGTTTTGGCGAATTACATCAGTGCAGAATATTTTGCAATACAGGATCACAGGTCAGTTTTATGACATCTCACTTTTTTAATGGTTTATTTAATCGCGGGATTAAAAGCGAATTAAAAGTGGAAGGCTTTGTTTGGGAGCACAGTTTTGGCTCATACTCGTGGCCGTGCTATGGTCCAACTTTCTTCAAACATGGATCCATCGTTTACGATAAAGTTGGATGTACACCTTATAGAGACCATCACATCACCTACACCTGTGGCAAATATTGCATCTAATTGTTGGCGGCATTTAGGTCATTACGACTTGGCAGACCCTACTTTTGGCAAAACTGGACGAATTGGTTACTGGGTGCTGACGTTTGGGGTCATATAGTCCAAACAGGCATCGTACGGGGTGGTGTGGGAGAACCATTTGCACAAGCAACTAAACTAGACTGGGTGGTTCTCGGTGCGGCAAACGTTAATTCCCATGTGGTATCCAGAGCGTTGTCATTGACTGTGCGCACAACCAAAGAGGAACATCGACTCGATAAGTTGCTACATACGTTATTTGAATCTGAAGACGCAGAAGAAACATCAACCAACACTTTGGAGGCTGATCTTTGTGAAAAAATATTCATATCAACTCACACGCGAGATCCAGATGGTCGTTATTGCGTCCAAATCCCGTTTAAGACTAACGCATTGGCACTTGGCAACTGCCACAATTTAGCATTGCTGCAAGTCCACCTACTGGAACGCAAATTCTCGTTGAATTCTATTTTACGAGACAAGTATGTGGCCTTTATGAGGGAATACTTGGATCTTGGGCACATGCGTCCTATTCTGAATCAACCTGGCAATCCATCACAGTCATATTATATACCACATCACGCAGTCATCTCCAAATTTCGAGTGGTATTCAACGCCTCAGCACAAACTTCCTCTGGAGTCTCTCTTAACGACACACAACTGGCTGGCCCACTAATCCAGGAATTATTGGTAAATATTGTTTTTCAATTTCGATGCTTCGCAATTGCTTTATACGCAGATGTGCAAAAAATGTTTCGCTCGGTGGGCGTCGACAAGCGGCATAGATGTTGGCAACAAATTTTATGGAGGGAAACACCTACTGAACCCCTACAAACCTATCAATTGTCCACTGTCACTTATGGCGCAATAAGTGGACCGTTCTTGGCTGTTCGTGCGATGCATCAATGTGCCAAGGATAACTACAGCAAATTACCTGATGGCAGCCGGGTAGCGAAAGCTAAAAAAACCATCCTCCGAAGCTTCTATGTAGACGATTTCCTCACCACTGCTCCATCAATTCAAAAGGCATTCAGGCTTGCCAAAGATGTTGATTTTGTCCTAAAGCAGGGGCACTTTAATTTGCGCAAATGGGAATCCAACGCTAAGGATGTTCTGGAACAGCTCACCGTTGCACCAGACCTACATGAAATCAACTTGCAAGTTACTGAGACGATCATTCTCGGGCTGCATTGGGACCCTAAGGCGGACGAGCTCTTCTACAAGGTCAACCTAGGAGCTGTTTCATTATCACCGACGAAACGCCAAGTGGTTAGCGACATTGCGAAATTGTATGATCCTACTGGCATTTGGCTCCCGTTATCGTTGTGGGAAAGGTGTTCATCCAGAGACTGTGGAAAGCAGGATTGGCTTGGGATACAACACTACCGAAACAACTTCGTGATGAATGGCTGGCATTTCGCATGAACCTGTATCAAAATACGCATACCTCGATAGCTCGGATTGAACCCAATGGCAACTCCGCACTTACATGGATATTGCGATGCAAGCACTAGGGCATATGCTGCAGTCATTTATATCACTGTCAGGCATCAAGGGTTATCACATCGAAAACGAAGGTGGCTCCAGCGAAGAGTGTTACTGTTCCCCGTCTGGAATTATGTGCTGCACATCTTTTGACAATGGCGATGCTCAACATCAGACAGACCCTTGAACTCACAAATATTCAGTACAGCCTGCGGACCGGCTCCAGCATTGTTCTTAGTTGGCTTCATAGATTACCAAACGAACTTCAACCATATGTGGCCAATCGAATAAGTTTCATCCAGAAAAACTCTGAAGTCTCAAATTGGCACCAACCAGCAGATTGCGCGAGCAGAGGCATTAGTGTCCACGAACTCATTAACCATCAGCTTTGGTGGCAAGGTCCACAATTCACTAGTGAGAAATGTGGCATGAATGATATTCCCCTAACAGGGGTTGAAGAAGCTGCAATGGCTACGGAACTCAGCCCTATCAAGACAAAAACAACATGCATTACCAATAGGCGAACCATCGAGGCAACATATAAACGTGGCTCTGAAATCATCACTATCAATTTGCTTGACCGATTTCCAAGGCTTGGCAAATTACTTCACACAACTGCATATGTTCCACGCTTTACCCGACTACACTCCAAATATCGGTCGCAACCATTCGCCAGTGCAGAAGAATTGGACGAGGCTCTACACTGGCATATACTGGCAGAGCAGCAATGGTACTTTGAATCCGAAATCACCCAGCTTCAAAAAGACGAAAACGTGTCTGCGTCTAGCAAACTCATCTCGCTCACACCATTTCTCGACGCCGAGAAGAAGAATACCCTGCGTGTAGCTGGTCGATTGCGCAATGCAAAACTTGGTGAATAACGTAAACACCTAATCATCCTTCCAAAGAACAGTATTCGGGCATGGCTCATCATTATACAGGCGCATCATGATACACTTCATGGAGGTCTACAACTCATGCTACAGGCAGTTCGGGAAAAATACTGGATATTGCAAGTACGTACCCTTGCTAAACACTGTCTTCATATATGTACTGTTTGTAGAAGGCAACAAGACAACATGGCTGCACAACGTATGGCAACATTACCAATGGTCGCGAGTTTTGGCATCTCCCCCGTTTTCAACGTCTGGCGTAGACTATTATGGCCCATTCAACATCCGCATTGGTTCAAAAACCATCCATGCCATCAAGAAGACATATGTTGCAATCTTCGTCTGTATGGCTTCAAATGCAGTGCACATTGAGCTGGCGGAAGACTTGTCAGCTGAGGCCTTCATTAATGTGTATTCTCGTTTTGTAAATCGTAAATCGTCTAGGTCCATGCTTCCACATATACAGCGATAATGGGACCACATTTGTTAGCGCGAACCGAATCTTGCAACAAGATCTAAGGCAATGGCATGGCACTTACTCGATGCAACACTTGGCCAACAGAGGTACTCAGTGGCACTTCATCCCACCTGGTGCACCTCATCAAGGCAGCCGTTAAGTCTGCGAAACGACATCTAATCCGAGTGGTAGGCACATAGTCCATTTAGTATGACCAACTCCACACCTTGCTGGCACACGTTGAAGCCTGCTTAAATTCACGTCCTTTGGTGGCTTTGCACGATGACATCGATGATCGGATGGCACTCACTCCAGCCGATTTCCTCATTGGCCGCTCGATTATTGCTGTACCCGACGCACCAGCTCTGCAAGTACCTACGCAACGACTGAGTTACTGGCGACAACTAAGGCAGATTCAACAACATTTTTGGAAGAGATGGCAGGATGAATATCTCTCTACCCTTCAACGGCGATCTAAGTAGCATGCATCGAGCAACGAAATTCATATTGGTGATGTTATCATCAGGAGCGAGAACCTTCCAGCAACACAATGGTGCTTTGGACGAGTTACCCAACTTCATCCTGGCGAAGATGGTCTCATCAGAGTTGTCACGATCCAAAATTCACATGGCAAATTTATCCGACCAATTCAAAAGCTGTGCAAACTAGTAGATAATCCTGAACGTACCCGTCCAGCCGGGCAGGATGTTAAGGAATAATTGGCAACACTTGCTGGGAACTTAAGCTGGCAGCACCATAATTATTTAGCTATCTTCCTCTGATTGACAATTCATACCTTCTTCGTAAATCTCGAATTATCCGTTATGTTCTTGCATATAAAAAGGGCAATCATTTAGTTCGTATGCTATTCCTGTTCTGTTTTTCATTTCATTTTCATTTTCTCATTTTCATTGTTGTATTTTTTGGCTAATTCTTCTTTCTGGTTACTCTGCTCTCTCTGTACAAGAAGTGTTTAATTGAATAAATATATCAAATAAATATTGAACTAAAAGTAGAAAAAGAATCTTGTGCAAAGACCGTGCAGATTGTTAGTTTGTTTGTCGAATTTTCGTTCATCTAGATTTTTCTTTTGTTCGAGACTGTTCTTCTGTTCATCCAGATTTTTCTTTTGATCGTCAATTTTTGGCAAGAGGAGTTGCATTATCGCAGCAATGTTGTTACCGGTACTCATTTGTTCTTCCTCGTCGCCGTCAAAAGAGTATGTATCCGGATCATACCCATAGTTGAAGTCCTGAAACCGGAGTACCAAATCGCTTTTCCTTCTACTGGCGCTAAGTTTACTCTTGTTCAATTCGGACTTAAGTTGGACGTGGGTTAAATGGAACAGTTTTCGACCCATGACAGCTTCACCACAATCACAAAAATGATTTTTTTTTGTTTTTAGACATAAGCTCTTTCCCACTTCTGACACCAATGTAAAATGCATGTGTGAGAGCAAATGATAGAATTTATTCTTTTCAATACAATCAATTTATTCAATACAGTTATAATTTACAATTCAATCGCTTTTACGGTTGTTTATCTTTTACTCGTACTTAAACCACTTTGTCAGTACTCATAGTTAAAATTTCGAATTCCACTTTAGAACTGACTTGCACATCTTGAGGGATGCTGATATTTATACTCCCCTGACATCTCTCGAGAACATTGTGTACCATCCAGCGTTCCATACATTTTCCATATTGCTAGAAAATTCGATAAATGTTTCCATTCTCCAATGGTTGAGTCTTATTATTGTACATAATTGGACTAGGCAACCACTCATCTAAAACTATTTTAACAGCCTGAAAAAGACTGTCTTTCGGGTGTGGTTGGAATACGAACGCCGACCGTCCAATTGGTAAATTAATGTTAGCTATTTCTCAGGTGAAAGTATTATTTCAACAAAATTATCTGGGCTAACGCCTCCCTTAGTTTAATAAAAGTTCTTGGTTCTTATTTTAGGTAATGAGCGACATGTATTCATATGCAATATACATATGTTAATATATTTGTCCACTAGCATGATATAAATATATACCACCTTGATCAAAAAGTTCCCGACAACACCCACCGTGTGGCGCTCACGTTGTTCCGATTTGAGTTCCGTTTTTTTTTTTGTTAAGTTGGTAAATCTGTTGTTGACATCCCCTCTAAATCTTAGCGTCATAGCTTGACATTTGCAAAAGTTACGTAGCCAAGAGTACATCTAACTCTGTGTGTTGGCAATTTTTTACAATTTTAGAAATTAATTTAAATTTGCAACAGCGAACTTGTATTAAATTTTGCGCGAACGTTGGAAATGTTGGAAAAGTGTTCCGGCAACGATTCTATAAAGAAAACGGTCGTTTACCAGTGGCACGAGCCACTGGTCATGAGTCAATCGAAGATGATGAACGCAGTGGCAAATTAACCGCAAATTAACCATCAGAGAGATAGCGGAGGACTTTAACATTGCCTATGGAACCGTCCAAGACATTTTGGTTAATGATTTGGGTTTCCGTCGTGTAGCAGCAAAGCTGGTACCAAAAGACCTCAATTTCATGCAAAAAAGAGACCGTGTTGACGTCGCAAAAGAGGTGGTTCAGTGAGGCTGAATCCAATCCCACATTCATAAAAAGGATCATTACTGGAGACGAGACGTGGGTTCATGAGTACGACACGCAATCCAGACATCAGGCAAGTGAATGGCGGTCATCAAATGAGCCGAGACCAAAAAAACCACGTCGTTTTCAGTCAAAAAAGAAGGCAGTGCTCACGGTTTTCATGGAATACAACGGTGTAGTGCATCATGAATTTTTGCCAGAAGGCCAGACAGTAAACAAAGAGTATTATTTGGGCGTTATGAGACGTTTGCGTGAAGCAATCGGCCGAAAGAGACCAGAATTGTGGGCAGAAAACTCGTGGATTTTGCACCATGATGACGCACCGCCGCACAGTTCTATCATTATTCGTAATTTTTTAACGAAAAATGCAACAAATACCATCCAACAGCCACCGAATTCACCTGATTTAGCTCCCTGTGACTTCTTTCTGTTCAATCGAGTTAAAAAACCACTACCGGGAACGCGTTTCAGCAGCGGAGAGGAAGTAATGGAAAAATCGCAGGGAGCACTGATGGACATACCGAAAACCGAATATAAAAAATGTTTCGAGGATCGGATCAAGCGCTGGCATAGGTGTGTTCGGGTCGATGGGGATTACTTTAAAGGGGACAATATATATAGATTTAGATGAATAAACTTGTATTTCCAATTTTCTGAATAAACTTTTCGATCAAGGTGTTACATATGTACTTTATTTATCATTTTACTTTTTTTTGTCTAAGTAAGTGACATACGAAAATTGGGAGAAAAAATATGAAAGAAAAGTTTACTGCGTAGAAATGGAAGGCCGTGCCAAACTCTGTATATCTTACATAATAACAGCATTACTAATCACCCTTTTTGTATATTCATTGCAAAGAAAAAATATATATTTGGTTAACAAAGTCAAGCAACTTCAAGATGATATGGAAGAAATAATGGTAAGATTAAACGTAAGGACTGACGACCTTAAGTACTGAAATAAAAAACAAACTTATAGAAGGTCATCTATGGGCGGAGTTCTGATGAAGCTGTCATTCAAAGGGAGAGTTTCATTAAAAAACATACACAAGAATTTTGGGATGAATTGCATAAAATTAAAAAGAAATTGGAAAGTATCGAAGGCGCTACAACACATCTTTGTGGGTTTAATAAAAGGCCAGATAAACATATAGAAATATTAAGTAAAGAGGAGCCTAACTACGCTTTAGAGTCTGTTGGTAAGAGTTATCTACAATTTCTTCTTAAAATTTAATAAATCTAATAAAGGTGCTGCAGTAATTAATGTCCAAGATGAACCATATCACCCGACGGATTTTATTTTAAAACTGCTTGGATTAAAACATAAAGCAAATCATCCTGGAAGTATGTTAGATCCATCAATGCAGCTGGGTCACTGCTATGCCTTTAAGGGTCAAAAAACCTCTTTTGTCATAAAACTGGTTCATAAGGTAGAGCATATACTATATAAGCTTAAATTTAAGTAGGTTTTTTTCTTAGAAATGAAACTTGTCAATAGAGTGCTAACAAACATGGCAATTTTAATATCTCTGTAGTTATCTATTAGATTATCAGCTCCTTCAAGCTGCTTCTTGAAAAGCACCTGCTTACAAACTGAATAATTTTTTCTTACCTCTGTTATTTTATAAACCTTTGTTTGTGGGGAAAATGTTTCAAATATAAATATGAAAGGGGTTAGCAATATTAATGATATTTTGTTTCTTAATATTAACACCTATTTACAAATAGGTGTTAATTTGGGCTTTTATTGTTGTCACAAAAATTGTATGCTGCCAGAATGTTAGTGTTCATATTACTATCGTATCAGAGAATTTATTTCGATTGTAGTATTACAATTTTTGTTCTCGGTGTACTCGGATTTTGATCCAGCGACCCACGAAGAATGACTCCTAATCGGCGGACCGGTTTTAATAAAATTGGATACATCGGCTAATTCTGACTTATTGATTACACAATAAGAAGAGAAATAGTCATAATCTTTTTTATAAGGGATTACTGTGCTGATACCAGAGAAATTATACTTTGCCTAGCATATGAGTTCATAAATCTTTCTAGACCACATTATTGTATGATATTTACCATATATTAAATAAATCGCATGAAATATATTGAAAGTAACTCTAGTATGGATAAAGGCGCGGATTATACCCGACATTAAAAAAGCTGAAAAATGGCGTAATGATTTATAGCACAAAGTCTCAAAGTTGTGTTTCTTAATGCACCTAGTCAAATTTAAGATCATATTTATAGGGGCGAACATTCAAAGTTATCGAATCAAGAGTTCGGTTCTCGGACGAATCCTATACAATGTATTGTATGTATATAAGAGTATTTTGAAATTTGAAAAAAAGCACAGCGTTTATTTAAAAAGTTTTGATGTTTTTGTTTCAATAAAGATTGTGGACTTGGACGTTATGTATTGAACACAATATTCGATAAATGGCCGCCTCGTGACTAATTGCACACGTTGGTCTTTTTGACGAAATTTTCGATGATAGAGTTTTATTGTTCAATATGTCCTTGCTATCTAATCCGGTTAAAGCTCTTCTAGCAATGTCAATTATAGTCAACACAGTTCCTTGTAATGCCTTTTTCTCCTTATTTTCTTTTATACAGGGGGACTGAAAATCATTTTCTCTCGATGCAATCAAGGGGATTTTCAGTCGCTTTTAATAAAATACGTTAGAACTAGGACGATAAAGGTCTTATATCACACATTGCTTTTTTCGTTATACGCGAGAGAAGCATATGTCTCAGTCGCTCTCTTAGTACAAAGAATATCGGTTGGCAAGAGTTATTCTTCGCCGAATCTCTGCGGGTATGCCATTGTTTGAATTTACTATTGAGCCTATCTTTTGAAATCAATAAACAGATGGTATAAATTTGATGTTCATGGGAGTTTTCTTTTTCAAGAACTGCCGTTAATTTAATGTCTTATCGGTTGTGCAGTTGACAAGTCTAAATCCACACATATAAGGGGCTATCAGATTGTTGATATAGGGTTCCAGCCGTTCACGTAGAACGGTAGATAAAATATTGTACGCGTTATTAAGGAGACTGAAGATTACGAAAGCGATTTTAAGATACAGATGTGTTGGTGCAAGCTTTGATGTATGCTTTGCATGTAAGCCTACCAAAATATAGTGTTTCAATTGTTTTACAATATGAATATTGTCAATATATCTATATGTACACATACATATATATTTTTAGATAAACATGCAGTCGATGGCTGTAGAGCACATATCGAAGTCTGCCTCTCTGAATGGTGATATATCAAATGCTCCTAAGGATTTTCTTGTATATGTAAGGCTTAAAATACTATTATATTTCTAAAGTTTACACATTAATTAATTTAAATAGGGACTTGAAAATTTAGAGAAAGACAAGGGAACATTTTTAGGAGCTTTTCAGTATAATAACACGATGATCAAACGTGCACAAACTTTTAATTTTTCAAGCGACAGCAGGTATAGTTTTTATAAAATAAGCGTAACATCAAATTATGGCAATCCGAATCAAACATGCATCTATAGGTAAAATGTTTTAATTTTCCATTAATTCACTAATCTTAAACCTTTTAGAATTGCTATCCATGGAATCCTAAGTGGCGATTAATTTATTTTTTAATAAATATATTATTATTTATAAAGATATATTTCTGGCTTAACATGATTTTTTATACATCTCTCAATAATAAAACAAACGTAAATTAATTTTTTTTTGTAGCTAGGCGAAAAATGTTGAAAGACATCGTTTGCAAGCTTTGCGATAGCGTGGGCCATGAATCACTAAAAAGACCCAGGGAAGGCATGATGTTACCATCCTTCCAGCAATCGCACCCAGTCGTCAGACTAAACAGCAATTTTGTTCTAGTATTTACTCCCCCTATTCCACCCCAAATCAAGCCCCAACGTCAACGTGTCTCTTTCGACGTAACCCCTACAACTCAAACTCCTGCCACTCAAACTCCCACCACTCAACCCCTAACACACACGCCTTTCCCTAATTTCGACCTCAGAACTGGAGCTAAGTATCCCAATTTCATCAGTTCTCACATTTTAAACCCTATTTCAGAAAAACCAGCCATTGCGACACCAAACTCATTAACCACTCCCTCTTCTATTGACCCCCTTTCGCCACCCACTGTTAAATTAACGCAGCAAACTAGCGATAACACCGAATGTCGCTATGCGCTCTCTAGGCTTAGAGATAAAAAGATATATGAGAATATACGTCTATATCTCGCTTATCTGCGCGATAAATCCGACTCGGTGTGCTACGAAGGTAAAACAAAAACAAGCGTCATGGTTTCTATCCAGCAGGAAGGCCTCCCTACAGACGTTACCAGTCTCAGGAAACTTTATATAAAGTATCACGAGATTTTCAATATGCCCCCCCAAAAAGTTGCAGACGATCTTGCCGCTCTTCGCCACCATGTACACTCTAATAGAGTCTCACACCTCCAACGCAGTCGCCTTGACCATGATAAATTTTTTCGACCCTAAAAAGTCATGCAAAAACCTCCCTCTCACCTTCTATTACCAGAACGTAAGAGGACTCCGTTCTAAAACGCACGCTGTTTTCCGCCAATCTCATGCTCTCCCATTTGATATCTATGCTCTGACCGAAATTAATCTTATCCCCAACATAAAAAACCAGGAGTTATTCCCTCTTTCTTTTAATGTTTTTCGGGATGATGATCGCGCACCCCCCTTGTCGAGGTGTCCTACTGGCTATTCACAACAGCTTGGACTCCTCTCTCGTTGCAACATCATCCTCTCCTAAGCTCGACTTTGTGTTGGTTAAGATAACCCTCACTCGTAGATGCTTGTACGTTCTGTGTTGTTACATTCTTCCGGCGCAACCTATCGAATCCTACTAACTTGCTATTGCAGCAATTGACAATTTGATCGACTTATCAGAATCGCTTGATGATATTATTATCTTCGGCGATTTTAATCTGCCTCAGCTGAAGTGGACTCCATCTGAAGACCTATCTTTTTTCATCGCTTCCAATCCCATTTCTACTAAGGAATGCCTATTCTTAGATCGGCTAACAGACTCTAGTCTATGCCAAGTCAGTGGCGTTTCCAACTATATGGAAAGGCAATTAGACCTTATCTTCTCAACTGATCCCATCAACTCCTCAGTATCGTGTTGTCCCCTATCTCTTTCAGCTATTGATAACTTTCATCCTCCACTTCTTCTCTAATTTTTCCACAACCCTCCCCTTCAGTCGCCTGCCCCCGTAGTTCTATTTTCTTACAATTTTCACAAAGCTAATTTCCGTAAAATTAATACCTATCTAAGCAGTGCTTCTTTTGAGTTTACCAATCTATCTCTGGTTGATACCCTCACCATTTTTTACAGAGAAATATTCAAATCCATCTCCCTTTATGTGCCTTACTCCCGCCATAAAACTTCTTCTACATCCCTTCCTTGGTATAATCGTAAACTTCGCTCTCTACGAAACAAAAGAAACAAGTTATGGGCGGTATTCCTTCGCACCCACTCTTCTTCCGACTATTCAAATTATCTAGGTACATATCTTCATTTCATTGAACTCTATAACTCTCTCTATCAGCGCTACCTGAATAGTGCGCAAATCAATCTCATAGATGACCCCAAGTCCTTTTTTCAATTTGTCAATTGCAAAAGTAAGACTGATGGTTATCCTTCCTCCCTCGCTTTCGAAACCAAAATTTCATGTGATCCTCCTACCATCGCCAACTTTGTTGCTACATTTTTCAAGCAATCATTTGCCAACAACTCCTTCGTACCAGATCCCTCTTACTTCAATGATCTACCAAATTTCTCTATTGGTCCCTCACTCAAAATTTCGATCCTGCAGTTATTGAAGAAAAGTTATAAAATCTTAAGGATGAATTTGTACCTGGCCCAGACGAACTCCCCGCCATGTTTCTTAAGAAATGCTCTTCCAACCTGTCTCTACCCCTTTCCTACCTTTTTGGTCTATCGCTTACACAGGGTGAATTTCCCCAGATTTGGAAGACCTCTTTTATAATCCCAATACACAAAAAGGGATCTAAGCATGAAGTTACCAATTATCGTCCCATTGCTAAATTCTCTCATATACCCAAACTCTTTGAAAGCATTTTATACGAAGCGTTAAGCTTCAAATGCAAGCCTTTTATTTCACCCCGACAACATGGTTTTCTAAAAGGTAGATAAACTACCACAAATCTTGTCTTTTGCTCTCTCATCCTTAGAAAATGACAAAGAAATCGATGTTATCGCAACTGATTTCATTAAAGCATTTGATAAGATATCTCATAAATTGATCCTTTTCAAATTGTCTGCTCTCGGCTTTAAGCCTCTCTTTTTAAAATGAATTTCTTCTTACCTGGTAAACCGATATTATAGTGTTCGGTTTAGATCCGCCCTTTCTGTTCCATTCCTGGCCTCATCAGAAGTTCCACAAGGCAGTCATCTCATCTTGGCCCTCTTCTCTTCATTCTTACTATCAACGATGTTGAGAGTGTCATTAAGCACTCCTCCCTCTCCCTTTACGCTGACGACACAAATTTTTTTAAATCTATTTCCTCTCCCCAGGACTCTGCCCTTCTTCAAGAAGACCTTGATCGGTTTTCAATCTGGTGCCTCAAAAATGGCTTAGAACTTAATATAGCCAAATGTCAATCTATAACCTTCTCACGTAAATGCAACCCGTCTCCTCCCCGACTTTATTTTCTCTATGGTCAACCAATTCCCCTGGTTCAGTCTTTCCAAGACCTTGGCATATTATTCGACAGTGAGCTTAATTTCCGTTCGCATATCGATAAGGTGATCCTCAAAGCAAACTCACTTGGCTTCATTAAACGGTGGTCCAAGGAATTTTCCAACCCGTATGTAACCAGATCTCTCTATATTACCTTTGTTCGCCCCCTGCTTGAGTACGCCAGTCAAGCTTGGTCCCCCTTTCACCGGGTTCATGTTTCCCGAATCGAGGGTATTCAACGTCGATTCCTCCAATTTGCCTTCCGTGGCCTGCCATGGAACGACCCTTTAATCTTACCTCCCTATCAAGACCGCCTCAAACTTCTAAATATGAATTCGTTAGAAGAACGTAGGAATATTGCTGACGTTCTTTTCATTCATCGTCTTCTCTCAGGTTCCATCGACTGTGCATCCATTTTGAACTCCATTTCCTTCAATACCAACCCCCGCAATCTACGTTGTCCTCGTCTCTTCTATCTACCGGTCCACCGCACCTCTTATGGCTCCAACGAACCTATCTCCCGAATGCTCCGGAAGGTCAACTCAAACCTCTCCCTTTTTCATTTCCACCTGATCACTCCTCGTCTTAAACAAGATCTCCTCCATCACTTCCTTGGTCACTAGCTCTTAAGTCTTTCTGTTAGTTTTTAAGTTAGATTAAGCTTGTATTAAGCCAATAAATGAATTAAAAAAAAATTAAAAATTACTTATGTACTTATGTACTTATGTACTGTTTTAAGGAACTAACTTTGGTTTGTTTTTTAATTACTTATCACTTTGTTAGTGTGATTATGTTGTCACATATATATTTCTTTTCTTTTTACCTAGTTAATTAGTTCAAAAGGTTTTACTCTAAGTAATCTTCTAACTAAATTGTTATTATTAAGTAGTTGGACTACTTCTAAACTCGCATGGTTGCGAAGCTTAAGTTCATGTCTTCTTGCGACCTTCCGAACTTCCTCTACCATTTCAGTTTTTAGATCCCTATGTAGATCAGCGTATGTACCACGGTGCATTCACAATGTTGCGTAATAGTTTGTTTTGAAAGCATTGTATGCTTTGAAGATTTGTCTTACTTGCGCACCCCCACAATTGAAGGCCATATGTCCAAATTGGCTTTAATATTTGCTTGTAGAGAAGCAGTTTATTGTAAATCGAGAGGCATGAACACCTCCTCCCTATGAGCCAACAGATTTCATTACATCGTATATTTTGTTCATCACATTTTTTCTTGACATGAGTTTTCCAGCGCATCTTTGCGTCCAAAGTCAAGCCTAAGTATTTAGCTGAGTTCGAATGCAGAAATACTTTATTAATTATGTACACAGGTATGTGTTGTACGTTTTCATTTATAAAGTTAACAGGAACCGACTTCAGTTCATTTAATTTTATTTGCCATTTTTTGGTCCAATTAGATATATCATTTACTGTCCTTTGCAGTTTTTCTGTAACTTCCTGTACGGTGTTTCCTACTGCAAGTACAGCAGTATCGTCTGCAAAAGTGGCAACAGTGGTTTCGTCATTTTGTGGTAGGTCGTTCGTGTATAGGAGGAGCAGAACGACTCCCAACACACTACCTTGCGTTTCAATGCGGAGTACTCACCTTCTTGTTTAATTCTAAATAATCGTTTCATTATATACGACTCTAGTATTTCATAGTACTGTTTTAGAAAATATTTTTGTAGCTTACGGACTAATCCTTTGTGCCAGACTTTATCAAAAGCGTGTGTTAGATCAAGGAAGATGATAGAGCATATTTGTTTTTCTTCTAGAGCTTTTTCTATTATATCAGTTATTCTGTGGATCTGATCTATAGTTGAGTATTTATTTCTGAATCCAAACTGTTGGTTTTAGATCAGTGTCTTTTCTTCTAGAATCGGATGGAGTCGTTTTAGAAGGATCTTTTTCGAATAGCTTAGACAGGATTGGCAGCAATGATATCCGCCGATATGACGTTACTTCACTGGGTAATTTCCCCGGTTTTGGTACCATAATAACTTCCACATACGTGGAACATACCTTAGTCTGAACGCTGCATTTATTATCTGTGCTATTTTTTTCATACCTTTTTTAGGCAGTTTTTTTCAGCATTTCACCCATTATTACGAGTATATCAAATCCCGAGGGTTTTTTTGGGTTGATCTTTTCTTTTATTTCTTTGGCTATTTCCCCAGAGGTTACTGCTGGATGCAAATCTAGATTTATGTTTCTGCAATGAATGTCGGCGTCCACTGGTTTACCATATGATTTTGGAAGAATGGTCAAAATCTATCCTGTAATTGGGTTTCAAATTATTTCCATCAGAGACTTACCTACATCCGATGATTGAAAAATTGTCCTTCGATAAACGGGATCAAAAAATGTAGGGCTAATATACATAGGTATACACATATTTTGCTTGCTAGTATGAGTAGAAAAAACTATTTTAATGGAAAGTTTTAATAGATGTTTCAAATTACTAAACGATTCCTAATGCAATGTACTACGAAGGTTAAAGTAATTTTTAGTAAGAATTTGCTTTGCTTTTTGCTTTGTTAGGTTTATACCAATTTAAATTTCGTTGTTATAAATTGCGATGGTTGGATACAAAGGGTGAGCCAACAGATGGTGTAGATGTTGTCTGTCAGTTACTGTCATTTTCGGAATTCAGATGTAGTACAATCTTTGGCAATTTTAGTCATGGAGTCGTCTACCACGCATCAACACATTTTGTTATTCAATCTTATTACGGAAATGGACGATCTGTAAAAGTAACATTTCGTGAAATTCGAGAATTTTTCGGCCAACATAATCGCCTTAGTGAGTCGGGAATTCATGCAATTGTGTAGCATTTTGAAGGAACTAGTTCGGTATCGGGTAAAACTCCATGTCATGATGCTCGGCCAGAGCGTACACGCCGAAACATCACCACTGTAAGCGAAAGTGTTCAAAACTAGCCAGACACCTAATTCGCCGCCCAAGTCAAGGATTGGGCGCCACATATGGCACATTTTTTTTCCAAAATTGTTGAATCAATTGGGTCTGAACGATCTTTGGTTTTAAGATTATGGTGCTACCGCCCACACAAGCCATCAATCAACCAATTTATTGCGCACCAAATTTGAAGATCGCATTATTTCGGTTGATTTCGAGGAAAAGTTGGCCATTTGGCACCTTTAGACTTATTCCTGTGGAATTATTTCAAGAGTAGGGTCTCTGTCAATAACCCAGCGACAATTCCGGATCTCAAATTCAACGTCTAAACTGAAATTGCAGCCATTGACCCACTTATCCTACAAAAAGTCATCGATAATTTTGACTTTCGGATGGGCGCTTACAACATATTATAAGTCGTAGACGATTTTGGATTCCATTCATAATTGCCATAGACCGAACCTTATTAATCAATAAAATTCTACATTGATTTCATAATAAATGTGTGTGTTAATTTAATGAAAACTTCCACACTAGCTGTTGGATCAAGAGGGCACCACTTGAATTAAATCCATACCATTTTCAGTTAGTACCAACCTTCAAAATATAAGTGTATAAATTTGACAGCTGTCGGACGATTAGTTTTCGAGATATAGCGTTGTGAGCAACGTTTGTTATTGTGAAAAAAATGGATTCAAAGCAATTTCGTGTGTTGATTTACGAGTATCATTGCTTTTTGATGGGAATAAATGCAGCCGATGCAAAGAAATGGCTTGATAAGTGTCACCCGGATTCTGCACCAGCCGTGTTACCGAGCGTGGACGCCTAAAAGAGGCTATTTCAGATGAAAACATCAAAAAAGTCCACAAAATGATTACGAATGACCACAAAGTGAAGTTGATCGAGATAGCTGAGGCTCTGAAGATATCAAAAGAGCGTGTTGGATATATCACACACGAATATTTGGACATGCGAAAGCTGTGTTCAAAGTGGATGCCGCGTTTGCTCACAGTCGACCAAAAACAACAACGTGTTGATGATTCAGAGGAGTGTTTAAAACTGTTCAACCACAATAAAGTCGAATTTTTGCCTCGGTATGTGACAATGGATGAAACTTGGCTCCATCACTTCATACCAGAGTCAAATCGGCAGTCAGCTGAGTGGCGAGCAGGCGACGAACCTCGTCCAAAACGACCAAAAACTCAACAGTCGGCTGTCAAGGTTATGGCATCCGTATTTTGGAATTCACATGGAATAATTTTTATCGACTATCAACAGCGATTAATACATTGCGTTGTTGGAGTGTTTGAAGGACGAAATCGTAGAAAAACGGCCGCATTTGAAGAAAAAGAAAGTGCTGTTTCATCAAGACAATGCACCGTGTCGCAAGTCGCTCTTTATGTATAATACTAGCATATGACATGTATAAAAGACTGTGTGTGAAAGAAAATAAGTGCAGTTCGAATTCAAAAAGCTTAGATCATAAAAACAATACACATTAATATTTGCATAATTATTGAATCCGGATCTTTTCAATCCCAAGGAATATTTAAAATTATTACTAATTTTATTTCATGGTGCCGAAACCCGGGAACTGTAAAGATTACGTCTAAGAAAAGTTGTAAACGATGGAAAACGCTAATCGGTCCGCCTATGGAGGAACGCGCGTCGCGAATAGCGCTAACGATTACTTAAAATCGCCGGAATCTAAACTTACCGCCGCGAACGAAGATGATTGGGAATCCATAGAGGAGGAACTCTCAGTATTCCTAAATCGGTTAAAAACAGCGCATGAGGGGCTCATCAAGGCAGACAGTTTGCGTATAGCAGTTGTGATATCTGAAGATCAAAACCTAATTAAAGACAGTGAAACAACGGTTGAGTATGAAGACAAGGCAACTCCCTTTATCGCTCGATTGACGCAACGTCTCGAACTATTGCACCGCAAGCAATTGCAAAACGGTTCATTGACTAACGTTGCACCACCATCGTCGTCGCGTGACGTCAGTAACGGTGTAAGATTGCCCAAGCTTTTTCTCAAGACTCTTTCGGCGATTTTAAGCAGTGGCTTCCATTTTGGGAGCAATTTAGGAGCGCTGTCCATGAGAACAAAGCGTTATCTAGCACAGATAAATTCAATTATTTACAGTCATTCCTGAAAGGCCCTGCTGCTGATTCCATTGTCGGATTTACTCCAAGTGGCCGTTGCTATGATGGTGCTTTGGCATTTTTGCAAGAAGAGTTTAGACAAATTGACAAGAATATGAATGGAATGATGTCTATCCCATCTTTGACTTCAAAAACGGACATATAGTAAAGGGTCTACGACACATATACGAGTATAATACCGTAACGTCACCTATTGGAAGTCTAACCGCATTGGGAATTTCATCAAGTACTCGTAATTATTCCCTAATGCTAAAATCTAAATTACTTCGTTGTCTTCCAAATGATCTTTGTGATAATTATTTCCGTTGTCAAACCGATATACCTAAGCAAGAAAGGGATGATGTACATATAACGGATGAAGCCGGTTCTGCTTCATCAGAAAGTGAGTGCTCTTTTATCGGCAATGGGGATAAGCAAATCAAAGATCTCTTAAAGTTCATTAAAAGAGAAATCGTGGCGCTCGAAAATTCTGTAGGAGAAGGAGATAACAAACGATAACCGAAATCATACATCACCTCAACGGCAGCTGAGTTGCTCGCAGCGACACACACAGTCAAAAGTCCAGTACTTTTTTTGCAAGGCTTTTGCACTAAAGATTGCGACAGTTCTCTAACACTAATACAACGAAAAAACGTATTGAAGCGTGATGGCAAATGCTTTCGCTGTACTGCTCAAGGTCACTCGACAATGAAATGCACCAAGAAGCATTTGAGGTGTAGTGGTTGCAGGGGATGCCACGCGAAAGCTATGTGCGATCCAAATTATCAACGGCAGCCAGAAAGAACAATGGAAAGTAATTCCTCAAACCAGTTAGTGAATTTATAAGCAACGAACAAAAGGCATATTGAGGAAACTGTTTTATTACAAACGGCATCGGTTTTCGCGTTAAATACGGAGAGCAATATGAGTGTATACGTGCGGATTATTCTAGATGGTGGTAGTCAAATGACATTTGTTATGGGATCACTGGCTGAGAAGCTTAATCTTCGTGTCGTCGGTTTTAAATTTCTTAGTCTAATACCATTTGGCAGCAACGGACGGAACACAACCACCGGACAGAAAATATAAAATAGTTCGATTATCATTAAAAGATCAACACAGTGAGCGTATGTTGGAGTTAAATGCAGTAGTAGTGCCAACCATTTGTCTGGACGTGCTAACGGTTCCCACTCAAGGTTGTGTAAACGATTGCAAATTAATTTTAGCTGATTCGCGTCTGTTTAATCACCAGCCAGCTGATGGAATTTCGATTTTAATCGGTTCGGATAATTATTGGTGAATAGTGTCGGGAAAAACAATGCGCATAGATGATCGTTTAATGGCTATCGAGACATTGTTCGGGTGGATTGCGCCAGTTTGTGCTCCAAATGCTGTAACGGGTGTTTTCCAAGTCAGCATTCGTGATGAAAATGTTTTTGGGGATCTGGAAACTATTGGGACAACACCGTCAGCAGAGGAAAGCGACACATTCACATATAATTTCATTGATAATTCCATAATTAAACGGAATGGTCGCTATGAAGTTGCTTTACTATGGAAGAGTGAGTGTAATGTTTTAATGATAATGAATGGGTTTTTTTCATTTTTTTTTTTCAGTTTTTATGCATTTTTATTTATATTTCTTAATTTACTCTTACATGCTAGACAAAAAAACGCTTAAAAATTAGCTTAAATAACTTAGAGATAATCTTATGCTAACTTACTGGCCCCATGCGGGCACTCTAAATTAATTCTAACACTTAAACTATGTCTTTCGACGGATCTTACAGTCTATATTTATTTTTATATATAACGAAACTAAAACTAAGAAAATCAATTTTAAGTAAAAACTTAGTATATGGACATTTTATTTTTTTTATAAAACTTAAACCTAAAAACCTACATACTACCTAAAAAATATATCTTAATCTACTTAACCTACTTACATCTAATATGTACATATTTTTTTTTTAATTTTTTTTTATTTTTTATTTTTTATTTTTTTTTTTTTTTGGTTTTTTATATTTTTTTCTTACAATCTAACTTAAACCTACCTAAAACTATGTAAGCCGGCCATGGCTAAAAAAAAACAAAAATTAGGCTGGACCACTCTGCTTCACATGAAGCTACCTATCACTGGAGGAGTTCGACTACTAAGTATCCTCGCCTTCTTCAAGCCACCAAAATTGCTGGTGCTGCTGAGCGACATCCCTCCTGTCGCGACTCCCTACCGCCCTACTGAACCGGAGACGCTCCGCACTGCCATGTGCGACGTCTCTGTCGTAGTTGAGTCGCCTGTTTCGACACAGCATGAATGATAGCATGCCCCGCCTTGAAACCGAATAATATATGGGTTTTACGCGTTTTAATTCACTTGTTGAACGACTCTCGAGATCACTTGACAATCTCCTATGGCAATATGGGGTGGCCGTGGTGTAGTGGTACTAGCTATCGCTACTCACTCGGAAGGTCAAGGTTCAAGGTAGGGTTTTCAAGCACAAAACAACCGTTAAAATTCACAACCTCACATTCCGAGAGAAGAAAAATCTCTCCGTCCTATTCGGACTCCCACCCCTGGAGAGTCAATATCGAAACCAAACACACCTGAGTTTTTCAAACCACTACATCACAAACTTTCCTTTCTCCTCCTTCTATCTTTGCGCCCGCGCCCAGGCAACAGTATAAGCGTATTCATAACCCCTTAGGCGGGCGTAAATTATAAAAAAAAAAAAAAAAATGGAACTCGTCCACACTGGTGTAGCAGAAAAGGCAAAAAAAATGAGGTGAATGGTTTACACGCATATTATATGCCCCATCGCGGTGTATATCGAGAGAAGATTACGTCAATAACTTCGTGTGGTATTTGATGCCTCCGCACACACTGAACATTGCCCGTCGCTTAACGAAAATCGGGATCTAATTTGTTGCCCGATGTATTTAAGATCTTACTCAATTTTTGTCTAGGTTTTATTGGTTTGGTCGCAGACATTGAGAAGACTTTCTTGCAGATATCTTTAAGAGAGATAGATCGAGATGTGGATCGGTTTTATTGGTTTTCGAAGCAAATCGACTCCACTAGCGTTCTTATCGAGCCTCAAGTTTTTAGAATGACTCGCGTAACTTTCGGCGTGACGTCGAGCCCCTTCCTGCTTGGAGCAACACTTCAGCTTCATCAACAGTCAAAAGACATACTTTAGGGGGCCGCTATGAACTTAAGAAAATGGAACAGCAACCATCACAACGTACGATGCTGCTTTGATGAAGTGCCACCCGATAGTCAGAAGGTTTTGGGTGTTATTTGGTATGCCCATACTGATGAATTAATCGTCGACGTTAATCCCTTCTTGGAGACAAACTTGTTTTTCGAAACGAAACCCACAAAACGCATCGTGTTGCAGGTAATATCTCGTGTTTTCGATCCTTTGGGATTTTTAGGACCGTTCTTTATCAACTTTGAAATACTCTTCCAAAATATTTGGAGACGAAAGCTAGAATGGGATGAGGAACTACCAGCCGATCTGGTAAGGATTTGGAATATCCTTTCTACCGGTTTCGATGAACTCAAACATGTGTCGATTCCACGCTGTGTCCTTGATCGTCAAGTTACTGTCAGGAAGGGGCTACAGCGGGTATGGCGTCGTTGCCTATATAAGAGCGATTAATGGGAACAGAGTAACAGTGAAATTTCTGTGTGCGAAGAATCGAGTTGCTCCCATCAAGGAGGCAGAAGCTTTCAATGAGCTTACCCTTCTTCGATTGGAACTTACTGCGGCGCTGATAGCTGCTAGGCTATGCTCATATCTGGTAGCGAAGTTGAATGTGACCTTCGATCGTATCTGCCTTTGGACGGATTCACAAATAGCCCTGTGCTGGATTAAGGGCGATACAGGAAAAAAGTGGAAGCCCTACGTAGCAAATCTCGTTTGTGAAATACGAAAGTTAACTGCCAAATTCGAATGGAGACACTGCCCTGGGAAGGATAACCCTGCTGATTTGTTAACTAGGCGCATCACCACAAAATTCCTAGCTACTGACTATAAGTGGACAAACGGCCCTACTTAGCTAGTATTGGAAAGCGAATGCTGGCCAATTGATATTAGTAAACTAGATTTACCTAACTCTTTTATCTCTTTACAGGTGACGGTTGATAGTAAGAACCCCGTATCCGATGAAAAACAACTTTTACAATCTGAAGGTTTCAGTTGTTGGAAGAAACTATTGTGAGTGACTGCATTTGTGATGCGCTTCATACGTCTTCTTTTTGCTGAAGAGTATTGGATCAAGCATACTCAATACTCATTGTTTCAGGACGAGATCCATGCAATGCAAATTGGTGGATCAATCGGTAAGACGTCTGTATTATATTCCTTAAATGCTGCCTTGGACGAGAAGGGGATATTGCGGGTCAGCAGTCGCCTGAGAGATTCTGAACCAGGAGATATTAAGCCATTTCCCATAATTTTGCCAAATCAATCTCACATTAGTAAGCTAATTGTTTTTTACACACATCGAAATACGAGTATGTTACACAGCGGAACGAATACCACTCTCGGGGAAATAAGCAATACATTTTGGATAATAAGAGGGAGACCACTGGTAAAAAATGTAATATCTCGATGCTTCGTGTGCAAACGTTTGTCGGCTCTACCTGAATCGCAGCATTTTGCCCCTCTCCCTCGCGACAGGATGCTCTCTTCGAGATCCTTTCTAGTCCTTGGACTACGCAGGGCCTTTGTATGTCCGAAACCCAAGCAATAATGGTTCGCCCAAGGTGTATATTCTCTTGTTGAAAGAGTAGCTTGGTGGGGTGGTTTCCGGGAACGGTTAGTCAGGAGCATAAAGGTTGTTCTGAAGTTAACTATTGGCCGAACCGTGATGACTTTGCGGAGCTTCAAACATTGTTGACGAAAGTTGAGAGCGTCCAGAGTCTCTCCGCTTCTCTACACTAGATGGAACTCAAGGTTAAAAGTAATAAGATCGTGTTGGAAACGTTGGAAGCTGAAATATCTCTACCAGTTACGTTCGCTTCACCACTGCAAGAATGGGACGTCCTCCTCCACCATTCAACCCAATTATGTCGTTATAGTGCACGACCCGTCGCTGCCAAAAACACTGTAGAAATTAGCAATCGTAGAAGAAGTTTTTCTTGGGCATGACAACAAGAATCGAGCGTGGCAAATAAGACTGGCCAATGGTACTAAGCTACGAAGACCAGTTCAGCTGCTGTATTCACTAGAGGTTCATTAATTCCGCGCCGGAGCATGTAGAAAATTTAAATTGCACACACATACTTTTATAAGTTTCTCTTCTATCTAGCCGTAATAACTGTAATACTCCCTCGCTCTTTATGTATAATACTAGCATATGATATGACTGTGTCTGAAAGAAAACAAGTGCAGTTCAAATTCAACCATCTTAGATCATAAAAACAATAAACATTAATATTTGCATAATTATTGAATCCGGGTCTTTTCAATTCAAAGGAATATTTCAAATTATTACTAATTTTATTTCAGACATCACTTATTCTGAATCCGTCATCGAGGAAAAAACCAATTTCAATCTCTGCTAGTTTCAGTTAAATGAGAACCAATACGAACTTCTTAATGAACAAATAACTGGAACTTGATATGACTCTTAGAATGGCAAAAGGCACTACACCAGGCGAGGATAAGATAAGTTACAGGATGATTCAGCAATGTTCGGATAACCCCAAAGTTTTTCCACACGATTGGAAAAAAGCTCAGATTAAACCAATTCCTAAAGACTCTCGAAATCGACATAGTGTTGATGAGTATCGACCTATCTCGCTGCGTCCCATTCTCTCCAAAATTTTTGAAAAAATTATTGCGAGACGAATAAATTGGTTTGCAGAAAAGAAGATGAATTCGGGATAACATGCTTTCAGACAGAACAGAGGTGTTCATACACTTATCCACCTGTTAGAGCATAGGCTCGCAGAAAATCTTTAAAAACTAAGCACAACGTAGTCATGTCAACTGATTTACAAAAAGCTTTTCGGGTTACATCGATATATAGTATGTTCTTAAGCAGATGTATTTGTGGGGAATTCCACATCAGATCTTAAAAATTATCTTGTCTTTTATGACTGGAAGAACCTTTCGAGTCAATATCGACGGATACAACTCCTCTCGATTCAGATTGGAAAATGGAACTCCGCAGGAATCTCCTCTGTCGGTTGTTATATACAACTCCTACATAGATTCACTAATAGCCGAATTATCACAACCAGAATTAAACCTCGACTTCGTTGGAGTATACGCCGATAATATTTATGTAGCTGCATCTGGAAACCTGGCGACAGTAAAATCTATTTTGGAATTCGCAGATGGAGCAATTCATATATGGTGCCAAAGCACTGGTGCAATTACTCCACCTTCAAAAGCAGATTTACTACACGTATGCAGAAAAAGAAATTGTCAAATTCGAGGCAATTGCATTTCACTTCCAAAAGAATTGAAAATCCTAGGCGTTACCTTCAGTGGGAATCGTAAATGGAATCTCCATGTCAAAACATCCTTGACCAATTAAAAAAAAGAAACAATCTTCTGAAGATGATATGCTCAAGGACCCCATCTGGAAACAGCCTTGAGGATAGCAAAAACCCTTGTTGAAGATACTTTGCAGCACGGCCTTACCACCTACATGTGGGCAACAATAAAAAACTGCAACGCTATCGACGCTGGAATTAATAACTGCTTCCGAACCGCCTCAGGATGCCTTAAATCAACTAAATTCGAAGCTTTACGCGTTGAAACTGGGTATCAGGCTTTCTAGAATTTTGGGAAAATAAGATCTGTTAACTTGGTCAGTAAGGCAATATTCGATCAAACAGACCCCCTCTATGGTACTGCAAAGAAAATTTTAACTTCACGAGGAAGTAAACGAAGAAACTCCTCTGCAATTGCTGGAATACTAATCTTAATAGCTTACCCAGAAAACTTGTTTGCTGTTAATAGTTCAACATAGCCATGGAAAAGAAACTTACGAGTAATACAAATTAATATGGATCTAGCTAAGTTTAAGAAGAAGAATATCCCTGTTGAATTGTTCCAAATGCCATACCACCAGATGATAAAAAAAATCGGCCCTGAACATATCTTTTACACAGATGGATCACATAGTGACAGCCATTCGTCTTATACTGTAGTTAAATGGGAAATAAATGCACAAACACCCTCGATCTGGCAAGGAATTCTACCTAAAGAAGCTAGAAGATATATTGCGGAAATGGCAGCAATAAATAATGCTATACCTGTAGCACAAATTTATTCTGGACGTAGTATAATCTTGACAGATAGCCTAACCACTCTTAAAGTCCTCAAAAATGAAACCAACAAATGCCCTACACTAGAACTAGAAATGTACTCAACCCCTCAGATTACAATACAATCGATCGAATAAAACTAGCCTCAGATTTTCATAACAAATTCAATGAAATATAATTACTTATGCCTATTAATTTTTAACTTTTTGAAACTTTGTTTGTAAAAATTAATTTTATTTTCCCCCCTTTACAACTTTAATTTAACTAGTATTTCATTAATCAAATTTGATTTTTATTAAGCATCACTTATGGTTTTATTACCTAGATGCCTTATTAAAATAATTTGTAAATTTATTTGTAAATTATTTGATTAAATAAATAAATAAATAAATAAATAAATAAATTTTTACGATGCCAATACTGCTAACCAAAAGCATCTAAGGGAACTGCCACTTTCATCATATGCAGATGCTCAACTCAAACTCTTACTCGTAATTGGCCTTCAAAACGAATATCTTGGTGTTGCGCTTAATACATACGAAGGAAGAAGACATGAACTGATCGCTACAAAGACACACCTGGGCTCGCTTGAGAGTTTACGATTCCAAAACGCGAACAGTAAACATTTTCTTTCGTTCCATAAGTCATATGATCGCGAGAGAGATTCACGATGAAATGACACATTGTAAAAAGTGGCCTTTTGTGGAAGTTCGAAGACGTCGAGATGAATCGCACTTAAGCGGCTACAGTGCATAGAAAGGAAAATGAAAGCAGATCCGGTTTTTAAAGACTCGTGAAATTGAGAACCTTTTGCAAGGTTGGAAAGCAAGGTAGCAAAAATGAAGACTTCCAGAACTTGATACATGCCGACTTTGTTGTTAGGAATCCGAATAAACCTGAAAATGTTCGGCTCGTTTGGAATGGGGCTGCGAAGACACTAGATCAGTTTATTGCTTTGCCTAATGTACTGTATCCCTTTCAGACATATCGTGTCGCAATAAGTGGAAACATTAGTGAGACGCTCTACTAAATCAGAGTTCGGAAAGAGGATCGACAGGCACAGCACTTTTTGTGGAGGAGTCGAATCAAGGACCGGATATTTTAGTAATGGATGTGTTAACCTTTGGTGCATCTTGTTCGTCAAATGTGGCATAATATGTAAAGAATGTTAATGCAAGCGAGTGTCTCCAAGAAGAGTGCTTGCTATCAACAAAAGTCATTACGTGGATGATTTGATGGGTAGTGTCGACAGCTATCAAGAGACAATCCAGTTGGCGAAGGAAATTCATTAAATCCATTCACAAGGAGGTTTTGATGTTCGAGGTTGGCTTTCTAATTCCAACGTTGTCATGGAATCTTTGGGACAGTTATCGGGAAGATCTTATGTCAATCTTTGATTCTTTGGGCTTCCTAGCAAACTATTGTATGTAGTAATTCTGAAGGTGCTTCTTCAGGATGTGTGGAGATCAGTCATGAATTGAGATGAGACTATTCCGGAGTGATTATGTGGCCAATGGGAAGACTGGTTGTGCAGACTCTCTATAGTAGAGAATGTTATTCAACGCTGACGGCAGCTGAAGGCGTATCTGTTAAGCTTCATATGTTTGTGGATGCAAGCGACCATGCTATGACAGCAGTTGCATACTTTAGGATTTATGTTGATGCTTCAGTGGAATGTGCCTTTGTTAAAGTTAAAACCAAAGTAGCTCCTCGAATACCCATATCGGTTCCTCGAATGGAGTTGCAAGCAGCAACAATGAAAGTTATGTTGGCCAAAGCTGTATTCAGTGGCCATTCATTTACAAATCAGAGAAAAAAATTTTTAGTTAGACTCACACACAGAACATTCATGGCTGACAGCTGTTCCAACCAAATATAATTCGTTTGTAATGTTTCGAGTTGGAGAGGTGTTGGAGACATTTGACAGCGACGAAAGACGGTACCCTTATTTCTATCTGAACCTGAAGACTTGTGCCCTACTGTACTACCAAAACCAGACGGGGACGAAAGAGATGAGCTGAGACCCAGGTTATTACTTCAGCATAAATTATTCAGCAATCTTTTTTTCGATGCGGCAAAATGTTCGTTATGGAAGAGATTGCTACTGCTTGAGTTCTGAGTTTCATCGATAGCTTGCAGAAAATCCTAGCGAAGAAAATAATCTTCAAGTGTGCCTTGTCATAAGAGAAACTAAAAAGGTCACATTCGTTGTTAGTAAGGTTGGTTCATTGTGAAGTATATGGGTACGATCTGGCAGTCTTAGTAAATGGCGAGAAACTACAGAAGGCGAGTATTCCTTATAAGGATGTATCGACAATGCCAGCTGTGTGGATTGTTCCGCAAAACGTTCTTTGGTATTACCAGGACGTCAGCAGGTAACATCTTTGTTAATTAGTCACTATCACAAAGTGTATCACCATAGCTGTCACCAGACCATTGTGAACGAGTTTAGACAGAATATGTTCACCAGCACGGAGACTAAGTGGATCTTCGATACTCCAGCGGCACCATACATGGAATGAAGACGACTAACATTCGTATCTCTTGAGAGCGAACCATATTCTTTTGGGGTGTCAGCAAATGAATAGGTGAATTTGAAAGTAACGATCTTCTGTGGTGAACAAAATGGAGAAATTGTCAACAATTTGCTAACATTTTGCGGAGGTGATGGGTACGCGAGTACTTATTAACTCCAAAAAGGAGAGAAAAGTGGTTCGAGAGTGTCAAGACGATAAAGGCAACGTACTCATTATAGGTGCTGAAAAAATGGCAGACGGAATTATTGTAGAAGTTGTTCGATCAGCTGACGAACAAGTTAGACGTGCATCGATTAAGAGAGCTACGAGTGCGTATGAGCGTCTTACAATAAAACAGGCTGCTCTGGATATCAGTGATCCGAAATTAGGTGAGTTAACTATCTTGTCACTGATAATATAGGAAGCAATCAAAAATAACTTGTACTCTAGTTTTTAATGAAGTTTGACATCACAGTTCGTTTTCCCGTTTGATTTCGGATGTTTAAAGACTTTAACACCACTATGTGACAAGCGATCGGAAAGATGGAGAGCTTGTCTTTATGAGGCGAACTCATTCTCACCATGTAAACTTGTACAATTTTGCAATTAAGATTCAGTTGCTGCAGAGATAAGGTGTCTGATTATCCCTATGACTCATTATTACTGCCGCCACCAAAGGCGGTAGCCCAACTCATTGAACAGATAGGACTTATCATATGATGCGATTCTAATGCTCACAATACTGTTTGGGTTAAGTAGCAAATGCAACGTGAGAAGCAATCATCTCCAGGATTTTATACTATCGTCTGATCTGTTTTCCAGCAATATTGGCCCTTAGTCAACTTCAGTGGGGTTAACCTTATGTCAAAACGAACGAAAAACCCATCTAATTTCTGTCAAACCATAATATACTTGAGCAAACAAATTGTTTAGATTTGGATTGGGGAAAAAAATAAAATTGAAACCTCTTTATTTTATATAATTTTGACTAAAAGAACTGTAAAATGCCAGTAGAAATGCATAGAATTTGGAAAAATGTATAGTTTCATTTTCATGTTGATCGATAGATCTTTAGACATAAAATCCATTCGTACGTAAGCTTAGTAGCTTTCGTATGTGATTGACACTCGATCACGGATGAGAGAATGTCAAATTACGACACTCGAAGCTCGATAAGGTGTGCAGGAATACCAAATGTGTATATCACAATGACGATTAGCCCGATCATGGAATGTCGATTCTGTACCATTTATGAATCCCCACATGGATCACGTGGGGCCCTTCATTAATAGTCGACTAGGTAATGCTTATGTTTTGGCGATCTCAGATGTGTTTACGGAATTTCTGATCGTCAAAGCCGTCAAAGAAGACATAGCCGGTGATACGCGTCCTTAATGAATTGTCTTCATACTATAAAATGTTACTGTGGGTATAAATGATAGAGCTTATTTCTTTCACCGCAATCGCTTTATTCACTACGGTTACAATTTACGATATAATCGCGTTTCTCAACCAATTTTACATTCTTTATCTTCCACTGAAATCACTTTATCACTACTCATAATCCACATTTTAAATTACAATTTAGAACTGGCTTGTATATCTTCGGAGATGCTGATATTTATTCTCCCCGGACATCTTTCGAGAATACTCTGTACCAGCCAGCGTTCCATACAATTTTCCATTTTGCTAGAAAATTCGATAAAAGTTTCTCTAATGTCTTCTGCTATGGAAAACTTCTGCTACTTAAATACAGATGACGCTGTTCACATTTTAAGTGGTTATCACACAGTTCCCTCCCTAAAGTTGTTCGTCCTAATCAACTTCGTCTATTCTTCGTTGCGTTGAAATGGCACATTCCATTCACACGGACCACCGGCCGACAACGCCATTAATGCGGGTTATCACCTTGTATTCACAATCCTGTTCCAATTTCGGTGATTTGGCAGAGGATTATACAGCCACACCAGATCTTCTTCGTTGAAGCTGGAAGGTTTCGCCTTGATGTCGTATGCGGGTGCTCGCCAGCTTCATCATTTCACAGGTGTTTTCATGCAATTTACGAATCCTGCTGCTCAAGTAATTCACATAGTGCTTCACCTTCTTCGGCTCCGTATGTGGACTTTAGTCAGATGCTCACTCAAAGTCCTATTAAATCGCTCGACCATTCCATGGGATGGAGGGTGTAGCGGCGTTGTCCTTATCTTCCTTATTCCCAGGTATTGGCACACTTCCTGGAAGACCTTTGATTCAAAGTTTCGTCCTTTTTCAGAGTGCAGCTCCATTGGGACCCCAAATTTGCTCATCCAGTTGTTGACTAGTTGTTCTGCTACGGGCTTAGTCTCTTGATTTGGAATAGTGAATACTTCCGGCCACATACTGAAGTAATCCACAAGAACGAGGGTGTATATGTAATGGCTATACGTTCGGATGGTGTTTCGTAATTATATTGCTGTATCCTTCCCTGCGGCCTAACTTCTGGGCCGTTGACATCTTGTTTTGCACTTAGCCAATAGAAACGTTCTCTTACCTTTTCAACTGTTTTGTTAATTCCCAAATGACCTCCTGAGGCTACGCATGTACGAGTATTGTGAATAGGACTTGGCTGATTCTGGACGATGGCATGAAACGAGATGTTGTTCCATCTGCACTTTCTCATTTTCTTTTAAACAAACCATCTTGCAGACAAAGTGAGCCCCACTGTGCCCAATAAGCCTTCAGAGCTTGACTCCAGTAAGATATCTACTGCCAGCCTGGTCTATCCTCATGTTCCTTACAGGCCGGCCAATATTGGTTTGATATCCGTGTCTGCTTGTTGGGAGGAACGAATTTCGTCCATACTCCAGCCGTCTACTAGCACAGACCTGATCACTTGGATAGTGACCTATAACATATCTTCGCTTCCTTACGGTAGTAGTTTTCACATTTGACTCCATCATGACCCCATTGTATTTGGCCATCATGAATTTGAGAAACCCACAGCTCCGATCCCAATATTGCTAGCGTCTGTATCCAAGATGAACATTTTCTCGATGTAGAGTAACCCAAGTTGGGGGCAGTGAATAGCTGCCGCTTTAGTTCTTAAAATGCTTTTTCACACTCTCCAGACCACCTGAACTGTCGACCTTTTTCCGTAAGTTGATGCATGCTCTTTGCAATACCAGCCAAATCCTTTACGAATCTTCTGTAATACGTGGCAAGAAGCTTCTCAGTTGGTATCCGTCTTTTGGGACAGGCAAGCTTTTCACCATCCTTACTAATCCCGCTGATATAATGTTTCCCAGCTGTTTTACTTCCGAATGGAACAAGACACACTTTTCTAGGTTAATCTTCAGGCAGGAGCGTTACACAATACAGAGGGCATCACTGTAAACTGCCAAGATCACTTCCTGTAGTGAAGGCCGTTTTCTTGCAATCTTTTCGATTATACTCCACCTGCAAGTAACCGGTTTTCAGGTCAAGTGTTAAAAACCATTTCTCTCCATCCGTAGTCTACACAAAACCTCGATCTGTCTTTCTTCTTCACAGGGATCACTTTAGATTTCCACGAGCTCTGCGATTCATCAATCAGTCCCACAAATTTCATCTTCGACAGCATTTCTGCAACCTCTGTTTGCTTTGCCGAAAGAAGACACTTTGCAGCTTTACGAATTGGTCAACCGTGTCCATGTGGAGTTGAAAATAAGCGAACATCCATATCTCTGCCTTCTGTAGTAAATATGTATATCAGCGTATTCACCAATTAGTTTTTCTGTCAGTTGCTCTAGATCCAGGTTGCAGAGGCTGAGGATTTTATTAATGATTTCCATACTCTGGACTGTTTGACCCGTGTTGGACAACTCTTTTTCGTTCTGGTCGATATGGAACCAATAGATGGACATTTCCACACTATCTCTCCCTTTTTACCTTCACACTGAATGTATTTGTATTTAGAATGATTACATGAACCATGTAGTTCTTTAGTTCTACTATGGTATTTTCCACCATGAAGGTCATATTGCTTTCTGGTTCCATCAAATAGAATCGGCGGATACCAAGTTTTATGCAACAAAATCTATTACTAAAAGATGAAGAACATGAAATCTATGAAATCTAGACCATTGAAGCACTCGTTACATACACTTATGCTCATACAATTATCCACTTAACAAAAGACAGGAATTTATATTTATCTATTGTACAATATTATGTACGAGTACACAGCATAAAACAGTATTCTGCATATAAATTTTCCGATGCTCTGACATTATTGGTCGTACTTAACAAAGTAAAAACTCGTTGTTTATCCTTTTTTAATTATTTTTTCCCAACTCGCAGTTTCTCTGCGAAATTGAAAGATTTTTTCTCGTTTTTAATCGTCGAGAGTATAGGGACGAAGTGATCCAACGCGCATTTAAAACGGTATTTTAGTAAAGAAAAATTCGCACTGTATGCGGATAATGCCGGTATCTCCGATACTAGCGAAATAAATCGTAAGAATAAAATACAGGAGCACTTACGAGTAGATCGTGTCAACTTACGAGTATGACTTTTGCAAGACAGACTTGAACTCGATATCAATAAAACGAAATTTTTGTAACAGAATGACAAAAATAGTCACATTAGTGACCAGCGGCGTCTTATTGGCACGGACGCAATGGTAAGCTTTCCGGCTAAATGCAATTTTTAATTTACGTCTGATTGCTATTGTCGCAGTTACATCGCAAAAAGAAAAGTATAACAAACACAATAAAATTAAATTCAGGTCAGTTGAGGTTATTGTGGTGAAGAAGTAGCTTGTGGCTTGTGATTGTGTTTTCAAAAAAAGAATAAATATGAAAAGTGGCACGACAGAAACGATAAATAAAGTTTTTTAATTATTATCACAAATTTTTGTAAATATATGAATAAAAGATTATTTTAAAGAAAATTTGAAGGCGATCCAGGACATCCTTGCCAGCCAGGATCTACTCTCGTGGCTCGGGGTCCATATGGCCCTGCTGGACCATACTCAGTGCTATTTTTTTAATATACAATATATAATTTTTATGTTCCGTTATTTTTAGATATGGAATGAATATAGAACAGGTGATAGACTACAAACAATGGATGACGATGATGATGAAGTACAATCGGTGTTTACTGAGCCAGCATGTGGTGCTAATGTCGATTCAGATGAAGATTCCGGAGATGAAGACGGAAATGGTGACATCGGAAACTAAACAGACATAAGATTGGTTGTAAAACAAATTAAGCCATCGGAACATGATAATGAATTTCGAAAGCCAGTCGAAGATGTCGTAGGTGAAGATGCACGTTTTTTTGACAACGCTTTAGAAGACATAATGACACATTCTTTTCAAAATTTAGACGTCAGTTTACTACGATCTATTGATTTACCTTCGAATTCAGAATACGCTTCAGTTTTTGGTTCGCCAGAAAAAGTCAAGCCTAGTCAACATTCGAATTTTTACAAACACACAAAATTAGTTCGAAATGATTTCCGTACAGTTTCAGCCTCTATTTCCCAAAGCTATGATGTTATATGGGAAGAAGCAGCATGTAGCTCGTATATAGTATCCAGTCAAAGTGTTGAAGTAGAATTGACACAAACCCCTGTACGCTGTAGTGTCCGACAAATCCTGACTTCAACTGGATTGCTATACGGATTGCAAAATCAAGAACCGTCTGAGTTGTTTGAAAAATTTTTCAATGAAGAGATACTTCAAATGTTTGGCTACGAATCCAACCAATATGCAGTTTATACAGGAAATCCAAATGCTAATATAACCGTAAATGAAATGAAAGTATTTGTTGGAATTTAATAGTTACTGATTACTCATTTGTACCCAGTAAAAGATTATACTGGGCTAATGACTTGGATCTACGAAAGGAGTTCGTTTTCCAAGCCATGCGAGGAGCCAGGTTTGAAACAATCTTCCGTTATTTAAATTTTATAGACAATGGACTGCAGCAGGCAGATGATAAAATTTGGAAACTCAGATTATTGACAGGAGCTTAAAAAAAACGGCAAAACATTTCCATTCAGAGCAAAATTTGTCGTACAATACTTCGGTCGTAATGGGTGCGAACAGTTCATAAAAGGGAAACCGATTCGTTTCGGATACAAAATGTGGTGTCGGAATACACCTCTGCTTACGTAGTTTTAATCCGAGATGTTACCCAGAATATGGACAGAAATATGGGAAAAATATTGCACCTTTATTTGATATGATCGGGGAATTGGATGACACAATAAAACCTTTACCGTTCTGTTTTCACTTCGATAATTTATTCACGTCAGCAGTAGCTCTGATCGGACTGAGAGAACGCGGATACCATGGCACCGGGACCATGCGAGAAAACTGGATACCAAAAACTTGTCCATTACCATTGAAGAAAGAACTTCAGAAGAAACCTCGTGGATATATTGTCTGTACTAAAATGGATGGTTCTGGCATACGTATTACCAAATGGAACGACAACTCCATTGTGTGCGTCGCTTCTACTTTGTACGGAAAAAATCCAATATCTAAAGTTGGTCGATACTCCAGACACGAACATAAAAAAATTCAGGTAACACACCTACTAGCTATCGCAAAGTACAATAAGTATATGGGTGGCACAAACAGAATGGACCAAAATGTAAATGCTTACAGAATTGGAGCTAATTGCAAGAAATGGTGGTCCTCCATCTTCACCTGGCTTTTGGACGTATCGTTGCAGAATGCATTGCTGTTACACATAAACGCAGGAGGCGCTTTGAGTAAGCTAGAATTCAGACGTCAGATAGCTATAGCTATTATAGCCGTCCAAGGGGTCCTGGGAGTATATACAACGGTGCGACAATGTTGGCCACTACCTCGTAACAGTTCCAGATGGCAAAAAAAGGAAATGTGCGGGAGCAACCTGCGAATCAAAAGGCAGAATTATGTGCATAAAATGCGACGTTGCCATATGCATCAAATGCAATCATAAATATCACTTTCTTCGTGTTGATGAATAAAAACTTATTAGTTTATTGTTTCCTTGCGCTTGATTCTTTATATTTTTATAAAAAATAGGTAAAACAAAGTTTTCCCTACTAACAACACTTTTATTATACTCGTATATGGTATAATAGAGAAACGAAAATTGAGTTGAATATAGCCCAGCGGCTCCATATGGACCCCGAGGCTCAAGCCAAGATTTAGCAGCTTAGAAAAAAAAAGTTTATTGATTATGGTTTAACTATCCAAAAGTAAACAGAATTCAAAATTTCTACCTTCTAGCCCTTCTGGTTGCCGTTGGTCATTAATGGGTTAAGTAACTTTACCGTAGATGGTGTGAATATTGAAAAAGTAAATGAAATAAAGTAACTAGGAGTTATTGTAGTGCAAAAATTATTGTTTGAAAGCCATATCAATTATATTTGCTAAAAAGATAGAATTTCTTAGAAGGATTAGAAATCAAATTTAAATTTTGAGTGCAATAAATATGTATGTACAAGTAATGTGATTGTTAAACCGCACTTCGAATATTGTTCCACAATCTTGTTTTTATGTAGTGAAAGTGAAGGTATGATTGTAAAATTGCAACGATTACAAAATAAAGGAATGCGACGTATTTAAAGATATGTGTCAAGTTGTTTTATGTTAAATTCATTAAAATGGCTATCTATTAAATAAAGAATTATTGTAAATGTACATACAATATTAGTACTCGTCTTTTTTAAAATAATCAACAATATGATGCTAAATATTTACTAGGCTATATAAAATTTGTTACAAACTTGAAATATGGACGACCTAAGATTGCCAAATTTCCTAAATGCTAGTACTCAAAATTTACTCATATTCATATAAAGGCATAACTTCGTGGAAAATATAATAAATGAAAAAATTAAACTAACTTAAATATATTTAAAAAACACGTAATAGAATATGTTACATTGGAGTGCTGAACATTTTTCTATAAAAAAAAATTATGTAAAATGATTTTTTAAGATTTGTAAATAGTTTGAATGAAACTACATAGATAAACATAATCTAATTTATAAGGGTTTTCCAACCAAATACTGTCTCTCAAAGAAGTGAGTCTGTATCGCCATAATTTAAAGATGTTAACCTTTTTTTTGGCGATGGCTTAATTATATGTCAACCTAGCTGGAAGCTATTTAAACAAATATCTATCAGATTTATATTTTATTAGTTTTAAATAAAAAAATTGAGAGGAAGGATTGAATTTTAAATACACTTATGAATATTAAATTTAAACCAACATAAAAAAAATTGTTCTACACAAAATGGAGTGATCGTAAATAATATTTTATACTTCACAATTCAACTTCAATATTAAAAAATAAACGGTCATTTGATTATTATTATACTTCGCCATTAAATTTTATTAATAAATAGATCTAAAAAGGTAATGGCAGTATACATTATGTTTCCTTATGTGCTTCTACACTAAACTCATCATTCCATGATGTAATAACTAAATTTATCGCAGATTCACACGAGTAGCCTTTTCTGAACACGGACTGTACATACATATATTATTAAGCTGTTATTTTTTAAATAGTTGTATAACTGTTTAAACACCACTTTTCGAAAAAAAAACTTGCAAAAGGGGGCACTGGCCTAAATTCGACACACTTGTATTTTTTCAATAGCGGTTGTTAAAGACGGTATGCAGTGGACTGGAAACTTATTTGTATTAAGTGACCCATTTATTATTTTATGCAGAATCGGGCCAAGGAATTTTTACTTAATAACTTCGGCGCATCCATTACTCATAGTATTGACCAGTGCTGCATATTGGGTGGGTGTGATATTGTTCCACTTCTGTTCAATAATTTGCCATAGAGATGCTTTATTTGAAGATTTTCTTGCAGAATCTGCCCTTAATGCCATATGGATTTTCTTTGGGGTTTAAATCGGAACTTTGAGCTGGTCGCAGGATTAACGACCCTGGAGTAATGCTTTGTATCGTTATCTAGCTGATTGGCCCATTTCAGGGGCCAATCTTCACCGAACTCTCCATTTAAGTTATTAATAAGGATGTCCTTATGGATAACAGACCAATCGGGCCAAGTCTGATTTTTTCGATAATATTGAATTGCATTGTTTTGTATAGTAGCTGACATAAAGCCAATCGCTGTACAGATTTCGGCTGGTAAGCCAAGGTCGCATGTACATACTAGCGAAAAATAATTGAATAACACCTGTCTACCAAAACAACGAACAACAAGCAACACTAAAAATCTTAAGTTATAACGTAGCAGCGTTAAAGAATAAGCTATTACTTGAATACTTTTTAAATTAAAGAATTTAATATTTTTGTACTCTTGAGGCACCCGTTATAATCTATTACGACTTTAATTTTAAGAGTATTTTATCACAATATGTATTAGAAAGTGCACCTGAAATTAAAACCAATTTGCATAGAAGAGCAAATGTAGGGGAATTATTTGGTTACAGAAAGCAGACAGAAAGTTTAGCTATAGAGTATAAAAAAGTTGAGCAAACTATTGCGCTCGAAGTAAAAATGAACACCAAAATATACCATATAGTCCCAGTATACTTAAACTGTAAACATTGGCAACGCTATTTCGATAGAATAAGGGACCTTCTAAACACATTAGGATCAACGGATTTAATAATAATTTGTGACTTTAAGATACCGCAAAATAATTTTTCGAGTGGGTTTGACTCATCATATTTACAAGTAATCCGGAAATCAAAGGATGAGATCAGCGATAATAAATGTACCAGAATTTTCGAACTTGCGGATGCCAGATCCTCAATGGGAGCTGTGAAGGTGCTCCTCATGGCGAATATACCCTACTCCGTGGAATTGCTCAGTTATTGATTATTGTTTTACGTCAAGATATTGGATTTCCGCACTTACCGAATTTAGAGTTGCGATGAAAACACCCTCCGACCACATGCTCTCGAAGTTGCTTTTAAGATTATATCACCATTTAATGCAGTGAATCTACCACAATTAGGACTACTACTAAAGCTAATATGGAAAGATGGATTTCAGGATCTGTACCACCAAAACTTAAAAGTGGAGCTCATTAGATTGAGCGAAATTAATACTCTGTTACGGTTAATCCCCGGCAACTGTTAACTGTTGCCCGGAATCAAAGATAATTGATTTACAGCAGCTAAACCTGGGTAACGAAGTTAGGCGCCTCGAGATTTTGAAGGGATCATGAAACCTTCACGACTTGAGAAGAAAATAAAAGACTAAGCCAAAACAAAAGGAAAATATTTCCCCGAAGCAAGAAACAAAAAAACCAATAAAAGAAAAAGCTAAATTTCCTCGCGTTATAAAAGCTCCGTTGGAGCTCGCCATCGTTTTGTGGTACACTCGGCTGTAGAGTGACCCGCTATTTTCACAGTTCCGACCAGAAAAAAACGTATATTTACTGGTCGCGTGTCTCGGCTTTTCTCGAGATATTGTGGAACGCGCCACCCACCGGAGTCTCACTTCAAAAAAAAAAAAATTAATTTGTACTTTACACTATGTATACTATGTTTATAGTTCTACACTGTACTTATCTTTTGTTCCTGGCGGTGCTGTACCCAGTCTTTCGTCCTGTTACCCCTGCCCTGCTTCCTTGTCCTTTCCTTCCTCCTTCCTCCTTTTCCTCTTTCCCTTTTGTTTTTGTCACAGCAAAACTCGCGCATCTACTTTATATTTTTCTACTTAACCCTTATCCCGTACACATGGGTCAACATTGCCCAACGCACCTTTCACAGGGCATATTTCGCTTAATAGTGAGTATTTTTATTTGAAGTTTCTTGACATTAATTTTTTTTAGGGAATAAATGCCTCTTTACTGAAACAGCAACACTGCTCCTGTCAACAGGCATCTGTCAGTTGACTCCTGTCAAAATTTAAACTTGCTGCGTCAGTTAGTTTGTGTTTGACAGCTATTTTTATCAGACTACTCACTAATTTGAGGAGAAAATGGAAAAAAGTGAATTTCGTGTGCTTATTAAGCATTATTTCTTGCGAAAAAAAACCATTACCGAGACCAAGGCTAAGCTTGATAAATACTATGGGGACTCTGCACCATCGATTTCAATGGTAAAAAAGTGGTTTACTGAATTTCGTTGTGGCCGTATAAGCACTGAAGATGCCGAACGTCCTGGACGCCCAGTTGAGGTCTCTACACCCGAAACAATCGAAAAAAATCACGATATGGTGTTGGCCGACCGAAGATTGAAAGTGCGAGAGATTGTGGAAGCCGTAGGGATCTCGCATGGCTCAGTGGTTTCAATTTTGAATGATAACTTGGGCATGAGAAAGCTTTCCGCAAGATGGGTGCCGCGTTTGCTCACAGTCGACCACAAACGCAATCGTGTAACAACTTCACAGGAAGGTTTGGCGTTGTTTAATCGCAATATGGAGGAGTTTTTGCGCCGTTTTGTAACCGTGGACGAAACATGGATCCATCACAACACACCAGAGAACAAACAACAGTCAAAACAGTGGGTTTCTAAGGGTGAATCGGCGCCAAAGAAGGCCAAGGTGGGTTTGTCAGCCAATAAAGTTATGGCGACTGTTTTTTGGGATGCACGCGGGATAATCCACATTGACTACCTTCAAAAGGGAAGAACAATCAATGGGGAATATTATGCCAACTTATTGGACCGATTCAATGACGATTTGAAAAAAAAAACGACCTCATTTGGCCAAGAAAAAAGTTCTTTTCCACCAAGACAATGCAAGGGTGCACACATGTGCAGTTGCCATGGCAAAAATCCATGAATTGGGCTATGAATTGCTCCCTCATCCACCCTATTCTCCAGATTTGGCTCAGAGCGACTACTTCTTGTTCCCAAACCTGAAGAAATGGCTTGGTGGAAAAAGATTTGACTCCAATGATGAAGTCATCTCGCAAACAAAGGCCTATTTTGAGGACCTCGACAAATCATTTTTTTTGGAAGGGATAAAAAAATTGGAGAAGCGTTGGACAAAGTGTATAGAGCTCAAGGGAGACTACGTTGAAAAATAAAATTATTTTTTTATCAAAAAATCGGTTTTAATCCAAAAGTCACGGACTTATTGATCCGCCCTCGTATTTGTTCCTTTGTAAGATTTTATGATAAAATTTGTGTAAATAACATACGTTGTGTTCGTGGGTCAAAATTGCCCAATATGTTTTTTCAACTGATGTTATTGATAATTCCCTTTATTATTTGTAATTTACTGCAAGTACTATTAGTTATTTCGTATCTATCTGGAAAAGAGGAAAAGCAAGTGCTTTATTTGTGCAATGCTAGTGTTCTTCTAATTTTTGTTCTATAGAATAATGAAATGTAGTACATTTGAGTGTCTCATATAGAAAAATATATAGATTAAAAGAAACGCGAAGCTTAAAACGTTATAAAAGAATTACGGGTTTTCTTTATTCCAACTTCCTAGTTGGAAAGCAGTTCTTCTATAATTGATAATGTCAATGCTAGTTTTAGTTTAGTAATTTTTTAGTACAATGATTACGTAGTGAGATGATAATCTAGAGAACAATTTACTTTAGAGAATGCAAATAAATAATAATTATTATATAGGTAATTCAATTTTTACTTAAGTTTCTTAATTCATTCACAACATCATCCGGCTCGAAGGACCATGAAATGTAGTATATTTGAGTGTCTTACTCGTATATGAGTCGAGAAGAAATACAGCAAATGCTGGGCATTGATGTGAGTCTGACTGGTAGTGCTGCAAATGATACTGCAAGTGAGGTGGAGGAGGAAAATATATCGGATAATGGTTCCCTTTACGAAACCGACTCTCCAAATTGGGAAAGTTTACCCTTGGTAAATGAGGACCACAGCAGTTCAGATGACGAAGCACTTCCCACTACAACACAATTTCTTTCGAAGAAAGGGAATTATAAATGGTCTAGGTGGCCAGTGAAAGATTATTCGATCGGCCGTCGTAGAACAGAAAATGTTATGAACATTTCCCCAAGACCTACTTATTACGTTGTCTCACGAGCTACCGATATAAAATCAGCTTTTCATTTGTATCTACCACCTACATCATTGATATTATTGTAAACATGACTTACATTGAACGTAAACAGTGTTTTTTTTCCCGTGGGTTTTTTTTTAAATTATGAAATTGCGTTTTTAGAATAAAAACGTGTTGAGAGACACCTGGGTTAGAGTTGGTGCGATTTCTATCGAATCCCGTATTGGACTACTTTCGCTGGCTGGAGTTTTTCGGTCCCATGGAGAAGCCTTAGAAAGTTTGTGGAATGACTACAAGGGAAGACCAATTTTCAAAGCTATAATGAGTCTTCGAAGGTTCCAGAATATATCGAGAGTTATACGTTTCGATAAAAAGTGTAAGAGGAATGAACGACGAGCTCGGGATAACCTCGCTTCTGAATTTGTCAAACGAGGAGATCGACAATTACCTAAAACAAATGTACGAGACAATTAAACAAACTATGGACGCTACAATACCGCGGTATCGACGTACGACTAACGAAGACCTGTTCCGCAATCCTACTATTGACGCACTGCACCGACAGAAAAGTAGACTTCTGTCAAGACTCAAAAATTTGTACAGACAGTTAACTGACAGACAAGACCCGAAGATTAGGACACTGAAGTAGTCGATTAAAAATATTCAAACGTTAATAAAAGAGAATTACAGAATTTCTGTAAGTTCGTATTGGAACAACAGAGTTCGGGCTGTAAACACCAGCAACCCGAATATGTTCCCTCAAATAAACAAACTATTTCGGAGAAAAAATCAAAACGACCTTCAGTGTCTTAAAATAGCCCGGACAACAGACAACGAACGGTTACTGACAATAGCAGGTATTGATCCAAATGAGGCCGCTGATGATGACGACTTCTTTGTGATCGAGGATCCACAGGAGAAGGTTGAGGCCATAGGGGCGACTTTCCAGGAAATATACAAGGCCACTGATACCATTGGCCCTAATTATGACCTGGACAATCGCGTGTTGGTGCACGACCTCTACATTCGAAATGAAGTAGAGAACTGGCTATCCGAGGGCTCTGGTTTCACCCGGTTCAGCGACGAAAATATGGCAAATAATGTCATTACCAGAAAGGGTGACCTACTCCCGTTCATTTCGAAGGAAAAGCTCCATGAGATCTTCGACACAATTGGAAAGCGGCGGTGGTTCAACCTATCCCCAAAAAGGGAAAGGATATATCCAATCCGGCGAATCTCCGGTCGATAAGTCTCCTTCCAAATATCGGTAAGGTGTTTGAAAAAGTAATCAATAGAGCTCTGTCTAGGTGGGTTGAGGACAAACATATAGTTCCGGATAATCAATTCGGTTTTAAGGCGGGACATGATATCTCACATGCCGCGTCTAAACTTGTGTCCGATATCCAATGGAATAAAGGCAAAAACCAATGTACTGGTGCCTGCCTTGTTGACTTGGAGAAGGCTTTCGACACCGTATGGTTAGAGGGTCTTTTCTATAAGCTGACTAGGCTGGGGATCAGTAAACCACTCTTGTACATTCTTTATAATATGCTAACCAACAGACAGTTCATCGTGAAAAATGGCGATGTGACTTCTGTTGGAATTCGAGTATTTCAAATTAAAAATGGTCTTCAGCAAGGCGCGGTCAATTCGCCGATCCTTTTCAACATTTATACAAGCGACTTGATAGGTTCACTTCCGAATACTATTGCGTACGCAGACGATTTGATAGCGTACAGAACAGGTCAACAAATCGAGGTCATTAATACCTTCTTGCAGCGTGACTTCGATGAGATAAGACCATTTTGCGATGACTGGAAGTTGAAAATCAACTTTCAGAAGTCGGAAACCATTCTTTTTAGGACGCCGTTGTCTGGAGCCTCTAGGGATATCAGAAAAAATTGGCGAATGTTCTCGATCATTGGACAACACGGACAGCCTCTTGCCTGTCGAAATGTAGTCAGATACCTTGGGATCTGGCTAGATCAGTTTCTATATTTTGACAAAAATGTAGATGCTGCTCTGGCCAGAGCTAAAGGCGCTTTTGCCCTTACAAAGACCCTGTTTTATAGCAGCCAACTCGATGCGAGGGTAAAGGTAATCTGCTACATGGCCCTTATCAGGCCCATGCTGGTATTCGGGTGTCCCGTGTGGTTCAATGTACGAGCAAGCTTAATGGAAAAGATTCGGGTGTTTGAGAGGGCTTGCCTTCGCTTGTACAGAACACCAGAGTCGGAGTACAAAAAATTTTGATTGATTGACTCGAAGGCACATTGTAAGAGCAATGACCTCGACGAATAACCTGATATCTGGGGCTTACTACCCCAATTACCTTTACCACGAGAGTGTGCGCTCTGATGGCTTTGTTCCACCGGAAGCATTCCTCTACCTAGATCAGATAGGGTTGATCCAGGATAGATCAGCGGTCCCGTTAATCTTCCATGTCGCTAGGAGAGCTGGGGACAGGCGACTCAACTACAACAGAGACGTCGCACACGGCAGTGTGGATCTTCTCAGGTTCAGTAGGGCGGTGGGGAATCGCGATAAGAGGGATGTCGTTCGGCAGCACCAGCAGTTCTGGTGGTTGAATGATGGAGAAGAGGTTTCGTCGCCGTTTCCGTCAATTACGGACCAGCCTCACTAAAGAGGCAGAGCTGACCAATCTATTTGCTCTGTGAATAGCGATGGCCAGCTTGCATAGGTTTAGGTTAGCATTTAAGAAATACATATATATATTAGTATATACATAGGTATATACTAGTATATGTATGACATTTTGTGTAGTGTCTATGTATATATATGTGTGTATTGTGTAGGTAGGTTAGGTAGACTAAGGTTTATTTTAAGTTAGATATTAAGTTTTTATAAAAAATAAAAAATTATGTTCATATGCTAAGTTTTTTGTTAAATTCTTTTCTTAGCCTTAAGCATAGAAAATAAGTATATATAAGTATAAAATGTAAACAAAGTCGAAAGACATAGACATAAGAATTCAGGGTAGCTTAGAGTGCCTGTGTGGGGCCAGTAAGTTAATATAAGATCGTTAAGTAATTTTAAGCTAGCATTTAAGCATTTTTTGTTAGTATGTAAGAGTTAATGATTTAGAAAATAAAATGCATTTAAAACTGAACTGATAACCTCGCTTCAATAAGGGATTTCTGGAATAGATGGGAATGTAATATAAGAAAAACATTTAACCCAGGTGAGTGTGTTACTGTGGATGAACAATAGGTAATGTATCGAGGAAGATGTTCCTTCAAACAATACATTCCATCTAAGCACAGAAAATATGGTATAAAAGTATGGGCTCTATGCGATAGCAAAACAAGCTTTGCCTGGTCTTTGCAAGTTTATACGAGGGCGGGTCAATAAGTCCGTGATTTAAAACACAGATTTTTTGATAAAAAAATAATTTTATTTTTCAACGTAGTCTCCCTTGAGCTCTATACACTTTGTCCAACGCTTCTCCAATTTTTTTATCCCTTCCAAAAAAAATGATTTGTCGAGGTCCTCAAAATAGGCCTTTGTTTGCGAGATGACTTCATCATTGTAGTCAAATCTTTTTCCACCAAGCCATTTCTTCAGGTTTGGGAACAAGAAATAGTCGCTCGGAGCCAAATCTGGAGAATAGGGTGGATGAGGGAGCAATTCATAGCCCAATTCATGGATTTTTGCCATGGCAACTGCACATGTGTGCACCCTTGCATTGTCTTGGTGGAAAAGAACTTTTTTCTTGGACAAATGAGGTCGTTTTTTTTTCAAATCGTCATTGAATCGGTCCAGTAAGTTGGCATAATATTCCCCATTGATTGTTCTTCCCTTTTGAAGGTAGTCAATGTGGATTATCCCGCGTGCATCCCAAAAAACAGTCGCCATAACTTTATTGGCTGACAAACCCACCTTGGCCTTCTTTGGCGCCGATTCACCCTTAGAAACCCACTGTTTTGACTGTTGTTTGTTCTCTGGTGTGTTGTGATGGATCCATGTTTCGTCCACGGTTACAAAACGGCGCAAAAACTCCTCCATATTGCGATTAAACAACGCCAAACCTTCCTGTGAAGTTGTTACACGATTGCGTTTGTGGTCGACTGTGAGCAAACGCGGCACCCATCTTGCGGAAAGCTTTCTCATGCCCAAGTTATCATTCAAAATTGAAACCACTGAGCCATGCGAGATCCCTACGGCTTCCACAATCTCTCGCACTTTCAATCTTCGGTCGGCCAACACCATATCGTGAATTTTTTCGATTGTTTCGGGTGTAGAGAAAGCACACGAAATTCACTTTTTTCCATTTTCTCCTCAAATTAGTGAGTAGTCTGATAAAAATAGCTGTCAAACACAAACTAACTGACGCAGCAAGTTTAAATTTTGACAGGAGTCAACTGACAGATGCCTGTTGACAGGAGCAGTGTTGCTGTTTCAGTAAAGAGGTCAAAAATTCAAAAATTCACGGACTTATTGATCCGCCCTCGTACCGGCAAGGATAGAAATTGTATGCCCGAACGAAATCAAGGCTATCGTGTAGTTCAAGACCTCATAAAAGACTTGAAAGGTAGAAATATTACTTGTGATAATTTCTTTACATCACACGAATTAAGAATTGAATTGCTAAAAAGAAAACTTACGGTAGTTGGAACAGTGCGAAAAAATAAAGATGTTTTCCGCCACAAATTTTGGATTTGAAAGGAGAGCCGGAGAAACGTTGCTATTTCTTTTTTGATAATGACAACAATACAACTCTCGTTGCATATGTTCCGAAGAAAAACCGAGCAGTCATTCTCATGAGCATTTTGCATCTCGATAAAGAGATAACTGATGATGTAAAAAAAACCGGAAATAATACAATATTGTAACTCCTCAAAATCATTCGTATTTAAATTAAATATTATTCGTATTTACACATGTAAGCATAGAACAAACAGGTGGCCACAGACATTATTCTATAACATTGTGGATATATCAGCCTATAATGCTTTAGTAATCTACCTATTTCTCTTTTCAGACGAAGGATTTTTTTGGAAGAATTAGGGGAAGCTTTGGTTCAAGAGGAAATCTCCCGACGAACTTCACTTCCACAATCCACATAGTGCTTCGGGGAGAGCAGTTGTTCAGCGTTAGTAAAACAACTCTCAAGAACAACCTAAAGCACCAACCTTGAAGCGATCTCGCTGCTACATGTGTCCGAATCGCTCCAACAGCACAAAGTATTAAACAAAATGTTCAAAATGTTTAAAATTTATTTGCAAAAACCATTCCGAACAAAATATTACATGTGGAAATTGTGATTGCTAAATAAAAACTGTATTGGACAAATTTGACCCACAAATACCATGTGCGTCTTTTTTTTAAGTACAGGATAAAGGTTAAAAAACCTCAAGAAAGAAAAAAAATTGCTTTTCGCAATTCGCAAAAATTCCCACGAAAAAACTCTCTATGACCCTCACTCTTGGCTGGTCGTCACATCTTTTAAATTCCACAAATTCTGCTAGACTCACACACACCTTGCTCAACAATTCATTTAGCTATAGCAGACCCAACTACAGGGTTACTATAGCTATACCACTAGCAGGTTTTGCTAGTGTGACCCTGTTTGTGATATACGTGTGAATTGTCATCAATGGCAAGTCCTCTCCCATTTTACACAAAACCCGCCATCTACATTACACAGGCATGCAAATCGCTCTCATTCTAGCAACTTTACTTGTAAATTGCTCTCATTCTAGTAAATTCTGACAGGTTATAGAAATGTACAAATGTTGGTAATTCACTTATAGAGGGTCTGTGCGAAAGTTAAGGGTTTGCAGAAGCATTACAAGAGTTTGTCATCTACAATAGGTTAGTTCATCTATGGTCATAACTGGGAACTCCACTGAGAGAGTTAATGGAAGTTGTAGATCTTACCACTGCCTATTTCCGCTCACATTGGATTCTAAAACGAAATTGCGGAAAGCAGTGTTTCAATTTTTTCTGTTGCTCGGGTATTTTTCCCCCCTCGAATTATATTAATAAAATTAATTGCAAAATAAATCAAATGCTATGGAAACTCGATCGAATGGTAGCTGAAGACGAAAGAAAGAAAGTAAAGACACAATTCAAAAGGGATTGTATCACGATCCGCCGCTCCTAACAAAAGCCAAGTACAATGCCTGGGGAAATTTTTATCGCGGGTCCCTAACTACTCCGGTGGATCGGCGGGGGGGACTGCCCAATAGCGTGTGAATCCTTACAATTAATTATTTGTTTTGTATTGTTATTTTGTGTGTGGGAACTTCTTTTTTATTTGTAGTTTTGTCATTTGTAGTTTAATTATTTGTTGGTTTGTTACTTGTATTGTAGTTGTTCTGTCTTCCTTTGTTCCTTTGTTCCCTCGTTGGAGGCTGTCTTAATTCTTGGCCGTCCGCCTACGTGCCTCTGCTGCTCCATCGGTAGGGTGCTATCTTAAAAAGGGGCCGTCGTCCACTCATCCATCCTGACTTTTACAGCTGGTACTTCGTTGGTGTGTGCTTGATTATGCAGGCGTCCGCCTGAACATCACAGTTCCTCCTTTGTTGCTCCCTCGTTGGAGTGTTACTGTGAAAGAGATCGTCGTCTCTTTGATCAGTTTTCTTTGGGCTAGTTCACTAACTAGCTGCATCTACATCAATTGTGGGATGTGATGCAGGTGTTCGTACCCACATCGGTTGCAGGATGGGGTGTTCCTTAAGCCCCATGTTATTTGGATTTCGTTGGGGTGTAAGCTTCAGGGATCGTCTTCCCTGGTATCTGGCTTGAAAGGACCGTCCGCCCCCACCGGTCGGTGAATTTCAGACGTCTTGTCTGATGCAGCTTGTTGCGAGTCTCTCGTAAATCCTACGCGCTCCAACAACAGTGTCCGCAACAACCCCTCTCAGCACCGAACTATAAACGGAGCCGCCCCACATTGGACACAATTGGGAAAAAATAGTAGGATTAAAAAGCAAAAGTGGTTTGATAGTGAATACATGAGAGCCAGAAATATTTCTTTCGCGTTTCTTAGATTACTGCAATCTAGTGATTCCGCTTCATTTAAAGTTCTGTATGCGGTTGCTAGCAAAAATTTTAAACATCTTTGCCTTTCGAAAAAACAGGCCTAAAATCAATGAAATATAGACACATTAAATGCAGCGAAAATCTCAGCGGAATTCTGGAAAACAATAAAGTTCATAAACGCAAGGAAAAATTGTAACGCTCCAGATTTGCAGGGAAGCATGCTCAGAGACCTTTTTCACAACCTCCTTAATGCGCCGCAAATGTCTCCATCTTTCCAGTACGCAGCTCCTTTGATTGTAGATGAATTCCTATATGCTCCGACCACAATATGCGAAGTCGAAAGTGCAATTTGGAATGCTAAAATGAATAAAGCTCCAGGGGAGGACCGTGTGACCTTAGAATTCTACAAGAACTGTGCCTCGGAATACCTAACAGCGCTAGTATCTGAATTCTATCGAATCTTCGAATCTTCGATACTGCAAACAGCTTTCGCAAAGTAATAATACACTCGTTGCACAAAAAGGGAGACGACGAATTATAGGGGAATATAGTTCCTGAATGCCTCGTCCAAGCTATTTGCCGCAGGAATTTTCAATAGGCTTACCGCATGGGTTGAAAACAAAAACATTCTTCACGACTTTCAAGCAAGTTTTAGAAAAAAGTTTTCAACTATTGACCAAATATTTTCTTTGATGAATTATAAAACTTGTAAATATAACAGAGATTTACAAAAAGAAAGTTAAAAAGCTGTATGTATTTTTCGTAGACTTCCGAGCAGCTTTTGATAACGTACCGCGGAAGTTCTTTTTTATATGTTGTACAAAATCGGACTCGCAACAAAAGTTATCAATATTTTAAGAGCTATGTATAAAAATGATATGGCGTACATTGGGGATGGGGATGGAATCAACCTATTATTACTAGTTATCAACGATACAAATTAATTTGTAGGGTCCGGGATTTAACGCCGGGGTCCTATGCCCATGTGGCGCGTTTTGTCAACACCACGCGGAGTACTGAGTTCCCATGTGGTCACCCACCTACGTACTTACCGCGCCCAACACTGCTTGATTTTGGTGATCTAGCGGGAACCGATGCAGTTTTTTTTTTTTTCAGTTTGAATGCATTTTTATTATACACTTAATTAAATCTTACATGCTAAACAATAAACGCTTAAAAATTAGCTTAAATAACTTACAAGTAATCTTATACTTATCTTATCTGCCCCATACGGGACTCTAAATTAAACCTAACACTTAATCTAAGTCTTTCGACGTATATTACATTGTATTTAATTTTATATTTATATGTTACAACTAAAACTAAGAAAATAGATTTTAAGAAAAACTTAGTACATGGACATATTAATTAATTATAAAAACCTAAAACTAAAAACTTACAGACTACTTAAAAATAAATCTTAATCTACTTACATCTATATATATATATATATATATAGCTGTTCGAGCGACGTGGAAGATTAGCGGCACCGCCAATCTGTCCTGGATCAGACCTTTGCTATCTAGATAGAGGAACGCTTCTGGAGGAATAAAGCCGTCAAAGCGAACTCTCTCGTGATACAAATAATTGGGGTAATAAGCCCCAGAGATCAGGTTGTTCGATGAGGTCATTGCTCTTGCAATGTGCTTTTGAGTCAACTTAATGACGAAATTGTCCACTCTTATCAGGTTCGCCCTATTGTATAAGACCTCATTAGGATAGAATTTTATGTACTCAGACTCTGGTGTTCTGTATAAGCAAAGACAAGTCCTAAGACAAGCCCTCTCAAACACCCGAATCTTTTTCAATAAACTTGCTCTCACGTTGAACCACACGGGACATCCAAATACAAGCATGGGCCTGATAAGGGCCATGTAACAGATCACCTTCACCTTCGCATCGAGTTGGCTGTTATAAAACAGTCTCTTTGTAAGGGCAAAAGCACCTCTGGCTCTGGCCAGAGCAACATCTATGTGTTTGTTAAAATACAGATATTGATCTAGCCAGATCCCAAGGTATCTAACTACATTTCGACAACCAAGTGGCTGTCCATGTTGTCCGATGATAGTGAACTTTCGCCAATTCTTTATGGTATCCCTAGAGGCCCCAGGCAAAGGCGTCCTAAACAGAATGGTTTCCGACTTCTGAAAGTTGATTTTCAACTTTCAGTCATCGCAATATCGCTTAATTTTATCGAAGTCACGTTGCAAAAGTATGTTAATGACCTCAATTTCTGGACCTGATCTGTACGCGATTAAGTCGTCTGCGTACGCTATGCTGTGGGGAAGTGAACCTATCAGATCACTTGTGTAAATGTTGAACAGGATCGGCGAATTTACCGCACCTTATTGCAGACCGTTTTTAATGTTAAATGTTCCGGCAGAAGTCACATCGCCATTCTTCACGATGAACTGTCTACTGGAGAGCATATCAAAAAGAATATACAGCAGTGGTTTACTAATGCCCAACCTGTCCAGCTTGATAAAGAGTCCTTCTAACCATACGGTATCGAAGGCCCTTTTCTAGTCAATCAGGCAGGCACCAGTGCACTGGTTCTTGCCTATGTTCCATTGGATATCAGAAACCAGTTTCGACACAGCATGAATGATGTCATGCCCTGCCTTGAAACCGAATTGATTATCCGGAACTATATGTTTGTCCTCAACCCACTTAGTCAGGACTCTATTGATTACCTTCTCGAAAACCTTACTGATGTTTGGAAGAAGACTGATCGAGCGGAGATTCGCCGGATTGGAAGTATCTTTATCCCTTTTAGGTATGGGATGTACCACCGCAGTTTTCCAATGCGCTGGATAATGTGCATTATTCATTGCATTATTAAACAGGGTGGTATAAATGTCCACCGCTTCTAGTGGGAGATGTCGAAGTACAATATTCGGTATTTCATCGGTTCCCACTGATTTCTTACTTCTCAGCGATTCGAAGATCGTTTGGAGCTCTTCCTTCGAAATGAAAGGGGGTAGTACCCTGTCGTTGGTGATGACGTTATTTGACATATCCTCGTCACTCAACTGGGTGAAGCCCGAGTTCTCGAATCATTTCATTTCGAAGGTAGAAATTGTGCACAAGGACTCGATTCCCCAGGTCGTGGTTCAGGCCAATGATAACATTCGCCTTGTACACTTCCTGGAAAGTCGCTCCTATGGTCTCTGCCTGCTCCTGCGGATCCTTGATCACAAAGAAGTTGTCATCATCAACTGCCTCACTTGGATCGATACCTGCTGCTACAAGTATTTGTTCGTTGTTCATCGTTCGGGTGATTCTAAGACATGGAAGGTCGTTCTGATTATTTCTCCGAAATATTTTATTTATTTGCGGGAACATATTCGGGTTGCTGGTGTTTACAGCCCGAATTTTATTGCCCCAATACAAACTTACAGAGTTTCTGTAATTTTCCTTTATTAATGTTTGGAGGTTTTTAATCGACGACTTCAGTGTCATGATCTCCGGGTTATGTCTGTCGGTAAACTGTCTGTACAAGGTTTTTAGTCTTGACAGCAGTCTACTTTTATGTCGGTGCAGTGCGTCAATAGTTTCGTTGCGGAATAAGTCTTCATTGTCAGTATGTTGATACCGAGGTATCGTTTTGTCCATTGTTCGTTTGATTGTCTCGTCCATTAGTTTTAGATACCTGTCAATCTCCTCGTTTGACAGATTTCTGTTGGACGGTGGGTAGAGCGAATTCGAGGAGAGTGCTCTCGTCAGTGTCCTGGTGAAGTGTGTCCAACGCACCCTACTATAATTGTAGGAATGCCTTTGTACAAACTCATCCAATTCCGCAATCTCGTTGGGAACAGTTATTTCGGCGCTGAGACCGCAATGGTCACTGTCATATACGAAAGTGCGTAGACAGTTTGTAGTTTGTTGGTTAGTGCATGTCAGTTGTATTCGTGAGGAATTGGAAAAGTGTCTCGAGCTCTGAGATGAATAAGGTGGATTGAGTAGCCTTAGGTGCATAGACAGACACCATGTACAGCCGCTTTCCACTACGGAGGGGAATATACAGGATGCATGCTTCCAGCACCTGGAACCTACGTACTACACGACTGTATACTCTTTTAAAACGTATACCTTTTCTTACGAAAATCGCAACGCCACCTCCCTGAGTGGAGTTGGGTCGGTTTCTCCGTATTATTTTGTATCTTCTGTGCCTCATCAGGGGCTTGGTCTTTAAGCAACTTAAATAGTGTGGCTCGCCGCTCGAACCTAATCAATGAATTCACATTCACTGCAAGGACCTTCAGGGTCTGCTCCTCCACGTACGTACCCATTGCGACAAAAGGTGCGTTAGGCCAGGCAGCAGCGCGTATACTTGATCCACCCGCGCGGTCTGTTCAGTTAAATGACGTTGTAGCTGAGCCATCTGTCCCTGAATAGAGAGCAAGATAGCCAGCATATCAGGTACTGGTTCCGGTGCTCTAGGTGCTGGGGCCTGACAAGCAACCTTCGCTTGCTGTACCGTATTTCCCCTACCTGCCGCCATTTGGGCGTAGGTAATATGGGGAGTAACGGCTGGAGTTTGTAACTGCACGGGTGGACGTTTAACTTCCACTTTCTGCTGCCGGGCCAGATTTATTCTTTTCATGTACTGGAATTTGGGACAACCCCGATAATTTGCGGTGTGTCCCGTGTTCCTATATAAAGCACAAGAGGGTTGGCTCTTTTCTGACGTTCCGTCCTTACCCAGAACGCATTCCTCTGACTTGTGGTTCTTTCCACACTTCACACATCGAGGCTGCATTTCGCAGTTCGACGCGGCGTGCCCGAACCTTTGGCAGCCAACACATTGTAAAATGTTTTCGCTCCTCTTTAATTTCTCCCAGTGTACAACCTGGTAGTCTAGGACTTTGATACTCCTTTGACCATCCAGTTTGCTGTCGGGACTTAGCTGGACCAGAAAAATGGGCAGTTGCCGCTTCTCCTTTTTGGCTCTCGCTGTGGTGAAGGGCTTGACCCCCACGAATTGGAGCCCTTCGCACTTCTTCTCTTTCAGCAGCGCAAGGAGCTCCTCCGGACCAGTTGACGGTTCCAATACCCTCAGCAGCATTGTTTGCAGCTTTTCACCCTTAGGGGTGTAAGAGAAGAACTCCGTCGTTGAATCCCTCAATAAATTTCTTACTTTATGATAGCGCTCCACTGTGTTACAGTGGATCGCATGCCTATCTAGCGATAATCTTTTTATAAAAAAATTGTTGCCTATGGCCGACTTACATAGTTCGATGTTGTCCTTTAACTCCAATTTAAATGTGTTGATTGGTGGCACTTTTTGCTTGGTGGGTTTCTGCTCTGGCTGTGGTTGTTGTCTCTGCTGCTGATGCTTTTGCTGCCGTTGTTGTTGCTGCTGTTGCAGCTGTTTCAGCTTCTGTTGTTGTTGTGACGACTGCGAATGCTTTTCTTGTTCTTGTGGTTGAATTTTTGGCTGCTGTTTTTGTTTTATTGTGTCCGTATGTAATAGTAATTGTTGCTCGCTTGCAACCTTTTGCTGTTGTTGTTTTTCGTGTGGTTGGGAGCGAAATTGTTGCTCCTTTTCTCTGGCTCTGGCTGTTTGTTTTGCTTTAATGGCAAGAACCTGTTCTTGAAGCTGCTTGATGCTGCTATTTATAGCTAGAACTTCATCATCTTCTTCGTCCGACTCTGAGGCAGCCAGAGCTGCGAAGCTGTTATCGCTTCCCACGTAACAATCTTCGCACACATCAGATATGTACTCATCATTGTCCGGCTCATGACACATAGGGTTTGTTGCTGCCGTTGTAGAAGTTGATGGCCCTGTCTCCCTTAATCCACCTGACAGCTTTTCGGTGGAATTTGATAGAGAGGGGCGTTTTACTAAATTGGGGGTAGGCCTTAGCTTCCTCCTCCGCTTAGCATTACCTTCTGTTACCACAAGTGGTAGGTGGCTTGATGTTGTATTTACATCAGATCTTTTTCTGCTGCCACTAGCTTTTGCCGCTAATGGGGGAGCAGAACGCTCTTCATCACACATCACGTGATTCTTTTTTTTTTTTTACACTGTCACTTGTTACTGTTTTAACAAAACAAAAAAAAATAAAAAATAAATAAATAAAAAAATCTGTCTATAGTCGGTAATCGAGAACCCAGGCCTCGTGATTGTCACACCAGGTACACTACCACTGCACCAACTGGATATACAAAAAATTCCGTATCAAAATGGGAAATTAAACTTTACTTCACTTATTGAAAGAGAGAAGCCGAAACACATCTGCACTGTATGAAATACCGTGAACGACTAGCGGGAACCGATGCTTTCAGTGTGGCGAGGCGAGTGGAAGAGTTCCAAACAACAATGGGTATAAGGCAAGGATGCATCCTAAGCACATTGTTGTTTATTTTATGTATCAACGACGTAACAGATACTATTAGAAGAGGAGTAGAAATAGGCATAACAAAAATCCCGGCGCTGTTATTTGCAGATGGTATGGCTTTACTTGCGGATAAGCAGCTACTGAGTAATCGGCGGAGATACGTATTATCGAAAAGAAAAGTGGACGTATCAGGGTGAGCAAATTGCAGTGCTGCGAGAATACAAGTACCTAGGAGTCTTGATTACTTCGAGCTTTAACATGAAGAAGCACTTTGGGGAATTTGCGTCAACAACAAGGGCATTTCACACAGCGCAAAGCAGAAAATATTCCGTGCAACTGCATCTTGTATTATGCTTTACGGAGCACAAGTATGAGGATACCGTGACTTCGTGGCTTTATGGAAAGAGCATTTGAAATGCCAAGCAGCTCGCCCATGCTCCACTTGGAGGCAGGTATAGCTCTCTTATTCTTGGACACTCTCAAGCTGCACTTGGACTATGTAAGAAGTGAGCCCTTGCCTCTAAATTATATCCTGCATCGCCCAGAATTTCCTATCCTCTGGAATTTGTGCAATCGAAAAGATGTGAAGATGTCCATGACTTTTCAGCAGTATGTCCCAATTCCTAAGGAGTTCCGTATCGACATCTTTGTAGCGAATACATTCGAGTTGGAAGAAGCTATAAAAAATACTCAACGGTTACAGAGGCTGGGATTTATTATACAGGGTGTCCCAACGGACAGGGGTGATAGGTTAAGTAGTGTCGGTTATCACAAAATTATAAAAAAAATCTAAGTCATGCACTTTTAAAATTATTGGCACTCAAAAAAAAAACGAGAAATCTGACACCCTGCAACGATCTTTCAAGTACTGTGACCGCAAATCTTTACTCCTCTTCGATTTTTTTTGTCATGTAACCCTGAATAACTCTTCTGTAAATTACGGTCCAAAATGGAAATATAACTATATCGGTTTTGACTAAAATATTACTTTTTTGTCCATCCATGTATCTGAAAATCATTAATCACCCAACTTGAACTGACTGTACTGACAAAAAAATGTACTATGCCATTTTGGCAAGCAACCTTAAAAGATGGTGTATTTAGTCTGGGTTCCAAAATGGTATGACACTTGTTAGACTAATGCTTAATTGAGGACAAACAAAATATTTTGCTAAGCAAACCCGATTCATAGTTAATTCTTTTTAATAAGTTAAAATGAGTACCAAGTGTGAGCGAGACAGACAGTGACGCCGTGATTGAGACGGACAAACACACCATTGCGACTAGTGTGAGTGAAACAGATAGAAATGCCACCCTTGTCATTTTATTTAATTTTTTTCCCATCACAGAGCACACAGAACACTACGTTTTCTTGGTGTATGCTCTCAGGATACCATGAGGTCTACCCATCGAATGAGGAAGGCTCCTACCCTTTTCACCTTGGACCGCTTAAAGAACATTCTCGCAATTTCTGCTCTCGCACTGTGTTGAGCTCTTTTACCAGTTGCTCAACTTTGTTGTCCATTTTCTTGAATTTTTCGTCAACATTTTTGTCTATTCTTTCAAATTTGTCGTCGATTTTTTCGAACTTTTGGTGCAAAATTTTCTTCCAGCTTTTCTTCCAGGCCATTCCTTTGTTCGTCTAGATTTTTATTTTACTCGTCCAGACTGCTCATTTGTTTGTCGAATATTTATTTAATGCTGTTCTTCTGTTCGTCTAGACTTTTCTTTTGCTCGTGCAGCTTTTGTTCGAGGCTATTCTTTTGTTCGTCCATTTTTGACAAGAGGAGCTGCATCATCGTGGCCATGCCATTGCCCGGTGCTCATCTCCTCTTGCTCGTCAACGTCAAAGGAGTATGTATCTGGATCATGCCCCTCGTTGTTCAAGGCGTCCTGAAGTCGGAACATCAAATATCTTTTTCCTCCATTGGCACTGAGGTTCCTTTTGTTCAAATCGGATTTGAGTTGGACGAGGGTCAACTGCAATAGTTTTCGACTCATGACAGCCTTACCACAATCACAAACACACTATTTATTTATTTTTTTTTTTATACACTGTAAAATGTTTGAGGTGGTAGAATACAATTACAATTTCGAATTCAATCGCTTTGCTCAAAGACTTTTAAGTGCTTTTACTATACTTTATCTTTTACTTAAACCATTTTATCACTATTCGTAATTCACATTTTCACATTTCAAATTCCACTTTAAAACAGATTGCTCGAAAACAGATTGCTCGCAGTGAGATACTGGTGTTTATACTCCCTGCCATTTTTCGAGAACTTTCGGTCCTAACTAACTGCCCATACTGCTTTCCATTTTGCCAGAATATTCGCTAATGGTTTCATTCTACATTCTTCAATGGTTGCGTCTTCTGCTATTCAAATTTGGATATCTTCTGCTATTCAAATATAGATTGCGCTGTTACAATAATTGTTATTGGGGAATATTTTCGCGTTGATGTGTTTCTGGTGACGTTGCTGGTGATAGTGAAATGACCAGTTGACTTAACTCTCTCCCTTTAGCAATTTAGCGACGGCTAAAGTGACATCACTGGGGTATGAGCCAAAGATTGCAATACAATATGGGGTTATTAACCGCTTTTCTAAGGGGATTTTTCTCACTATCAATATGCATGGTAATGCAGTGCATTACTTATCTTTTACATTAACCATATTATAATTCATATTATTTTTAATAATTAATTAAGTTGAATATACTATATACAGTGACTCCAAAATCTATTCGCTCACCCACCCATGTGAAGGAACAAATTGTTGTAGAAAAAAACTAAAAGGGTCCAAAACTTATATATCCATATATTTATTCTCTATAAAATACTGAGCAAAAAAACAAAAAACACAAACATGATATCACATTATTTAACAAAATAAACTAAAAAGTATTCATAAACCCACAATTTCAGACTCCAAAAAGTATTCGCTCACGTTCACAACGTCAACTCACGTTTGTCAACTAGTATTTTGTTGGTCCACCCTTGTTTTTTTATTATGTGTGTTAATCTATTTGGAATAGAATCGACTAGATTTTGAGTAACGGCAGGTGTCATTATTTCCCATTCTGTCGTAAAACCGGCTTTTAAATCAGCTTTATTTCGAACCTCAAGTTTTTTTATATTTTGTTCCAAAATATTCCATATATTTTCAATAGGAATGATATCTGGCGATTGGGGTACTGTTTCAATCCATTTTGGAGTATTATGAAGCAGCCACATTTTAGTGTTCCAAGCTATATGTTTTGGATCATAATCCTGGCTAAAAATATAGTCGGTATTAAGACCCATTTTGTTTGTACTAGATTGGAGGTGTGTCTTGAGGATGTTAATATATTGCTTATGGTCCCTTATACAATCATTAAAGTGCAAGTTACCAACACTTTTGGCACTCATACAATCCCAAACTAGCAAAGGTCGGTTTAAGGTGCTTTTCCTCCATTTCGCTATTTTTTTTTCTCTATATCATACACCGAGCATCTGAACCACAAATATTATGTTTACTTTCATCTGTAAATATAAACTTATTCCAAAATTCTTTTGATTCATTTGTGTACTATTTTGCAAATAAAAGTCTCTTTTTCTTGTTGGTGTTGCTAATGTAGGGTTTCTTCCTTGCAACTCTACAATGATACCCAGCATCATGCAGCACATTTCGAAGGTGTTAACGCACAATTGAACTCCAAATTCATTTTGAATTTCAGTGTGAATTTCGGGGCACTTATTTTTGGGTTCTGCTTTACCTTTTTAATAATAGCACGCTTTTCTCTGTCCGCTAAGATACATGGGCAACCAGATCGCGGGCCACTGGACAAGTTGTTCACACCGGAGAACCTATCTATAATGCTTTTCATCGTTGAATATGACCGTTTAACAGCTTTTCCGATAGATCTGATCGATTCGCCAGATTCACGCATACCTACTACATTTTCTCGAATTTCCACTGACGTTTCTTTCGCTTTTCGATCCATTTTTAATCAAAATCGATACCGGCGCAAATATTGAAACTAAATGAGCTGATCGTTTTAGTTCACTGCAACCACGAAAGAATTGAAAGCATTTCTTGCTATTTTTTTCTGTAAAAAATCCCGCTATTTCAATATAAAGAACAATAACTGTCAGCTGAGCGAATACTTTTTGGAGTCTGAAATTGTGGGTTTATGAATACTTTTTAGTTTATTTTGTTAAATAATGTGATATCATGTTTGTGTTTTTTGTTTTTTTGCTCAGTATTTTATGGAGAATAAATATATGGATATATAAGTGTTAGGACCCTTTTAGTTTTTTTCCTACAACAATTTGTTCCTTCACATGGGTGGGTGAGCGAATAGATTTTGGAGTCACTGTATGCTTCTCGAACATCTTCCCCGGCCGTGAACAACGATCGCAATGTGTTTTCGATTAGAACTTTCATCATGTTTAGGTTGTAGTCTTGCCATTCTCTCTCGCTTGTACAATGCATCGCTGTTATTGCCATTACACTTGTTGTGTTATGTTATGTTGTGTTGTTACGAGTATGTTGTGTTGTGTTATGTTGTGTTGTGTTGTGTTGTGTTGTGTTGTGTTGTGTTGTGTTGTGTTGTGTTGTGTTGTGTTGTGTTGTGTTGTGTTGTGTTGTGTTGTGTTGTGTTGTGTTGTGTTGTGTTGTGTTGTGTTGTGTTGTGTTGTGTTGTGTTGTGTTGTGTTGTGTTGTGTTGTGTTGTGTTGTGTTGTGTTGTGTTGTGTTGTGTTGTGTTGTGTTGTGTTGTGTTGTGTTGTGTTGTGTTGTGTTGTGTTGTGTTGTGTTGTGTTGTGTTGTGTTGTGTTGTGTTGTGTTGTGTTGTGTTGTGTTGTGTTGTGTTGTGTTGTGTTGTGTTGTGTTGTGTTGTGTTGTGTTGTGTTGTGTTGTGTTGTGTTGTGTTGTGTTGTGTTGTGTTATGTTGTGTTGTGTTGTGTTATGTTGTGTTATGTTGTGTTGTGTTGTGTTGTGTTGTGTTATGTTGTGTTATGTTGTGTTATGTTGTGTTGTGTTATGTTGTGTTGTGTTGTGTGCTTTTGATCTAGTGCTAGTTTTTGTAAATTAAAATCAAAATTAAATATTTTATTATTTTATGATATGAAGAAAGCAATTGACGTGAGTATTTCATGAAATATAATTCACAAATTGAGGTTGTTTTCTTCGGTCGGCTATTCAACTTGTTTTGTTCGTGAGTTTCGTGTAGGGGATTTCCGCGAAGTTTAAGTGAAGCGTTGTGCAGCTTTTATATTCCAATAAAATTTGTGTAAATTATTTTGTGCGTACCTGGAACAAAACTGAAAGAAGCGCATTAATGAAATGTTTTTTTTTTGTTTTTCTTTTTATGTGAGAAAAAGAATGAATGCTTGTAAAAAGAAACGACAACGCGTTTGTGTGTGAGTGTATTTCGGTTCGTGACAGTTTGATTACTATGTGTACTGTAATGTATATATGTATGTTTGATTAGATATATTTTGGGGAGTTGTATTTGCCGTCGGCACTTTGATGTTTGACAATGCTGTTATCGCAATTTTTAATTAGATTGCTGTGAATATATGTATATTGTTTGAGGGAAGCAAACAAATTTTAGTTATAGGCCGCTTGATTTCTCCATTGTGTGTTTTCAGGGCGACGACCCAAATTAGCTTGTCTGTCCCCGGATGAGTATTGACGACGTGTGCTAAACTCCACTTTGCTGGTGGTAACTGATCGTCATTGATCAAAACTAGATCTTCGATTTTTGGTTGGTTGTTAATTTTCAGCCACTTTGGACGCTGTTGAAGTCGTGTCGGTTATTCGGATTTCCACTTCTTCTAGAAGAGTTGTTGTAACTTCTGTAGCTGCTGCCTTCATTGCAGATGTCCGACTTTGGTGTCCGATAAGTTAGGCTGCGGGATGGTGGTTATTGCTCGGGCGATGAGGAAGTGTCAAGGAGTAAGGGCTGCGAAGTCATGTGGATTGTCGGTCATTGGGCATAGAGGCCTCGAATTTAAACATGCTTCCACTTGATGCAAAAGCGTGGTGAGTTCCCCAAACGTGTATGTCTCTACACCGATGATCCTTTTAAGGTGGTATTTAATTGATTTCACTCCAGCTTCCCAAAGTCCGCTGAAGTGAGGGGAAGCCGGAGGAATAAAATGCCCCTGAATACCGTTTTTTAGAGATTGCTTTCTTTAACGCGTTGTTGGCTCCCACGAAGTTCTTCCCCTTATCGCTGAAGATATATGAGAACAGTCCTCTTCTGGCCGAAAGCATATGGTACAGCTATGAAGGGCAACCTTAACGCAACTTTTGAATTTCAGGATCCAGTATGTGTTTCGCAGATATGCTGTGGTTTGTTGCAGCCCTCCGTGTAGCGTTTTCAGATGAGCGTCGGCTATCAATAATTTTGTGAAGTGGTGGTTTCCTTTTAAGATGATCGGATGTCGTTGCTCAAATGGAAGCTCCGAGTGTTGCAACCTACCTCCGACTCGCATGATACCATCGGAGTCAGTGAAAGGACAGAGTGGAGCTGGAGCAAACAGCTCTGATTGCACGAGCTTCACTAAAAAAAAGAGTGGCAGAATGTAGTTCAGCTGGGAAAAGTAAATTAAAATTTCGAAAACTAGGTGAATTTCGTGCATTTAATATGAATCTTCGACAATATGCGATTACTCTGAGGAACTTGGTCAAGCTGAACTGTTCAAGCATTAAAGTGTGGATGTAATTTTTTACCTGAGTGATAGTGTGGGTTTTGATTGAACGTTTTACCTCTTCTGTGCTGAAATTCGTCGGCTGTTGTGGATATTGGATCTCCCAGGCTTCGCGGAGAAAGTCTGGACCATTGCACCAAAGGCTATTTGAATGCAAAGCAGAAGGCCCTACTCCCCTCGATACTAAGTGTGCAGGGTTCAACTCACTTAGAATGTGGTTCCAGCTGTCTAGTTTGACCAGTGCTGTATTTCGGGTACCCGGTTGTTGACGAAGGTGAGCCACTTGATCGGAAGATCATGCATACTGCTTCACGTTTTGCCATCTTAAAATCCTTGATGTACAGTCCAGTAGTGTAGCGAGAGTTCAAGTCGTGGAAGCGTTTGTGTTTTCACTGGAGCAACTCGGGTCTTGGATACCAGTAAATGAACATGGATGCGGTTGTTGGAATCACGAACTCGAAGAGACTTCAGATCCTAATGTGTGTCGTCGATGTGGATCCAACAAGGAATACGAAGTTTTTCTAGATGAGGCAATTCTTCTCGAAATTCCACTCCCTCTTCAGTTCCAAGGAAATAGGATCGTCCCACTTTAGCTTGCTACTCCACAGTTGCTGCATCAAGATTTTGCCCTTGATTATACAGGGTGAAATCCACCCGAGAGGATCGAAGAGTTTGGTGATGTTCGAAAAAATGGTCCTTTTCGTTGGTTCAGCAGGGTCCAATCGAGTGTTCTGAAAAGACAAACTATCTTCTACTGGAAACCATTTCATTCCTAGAGTTTTTATATGTTCCGAAGTATTTATAGGTAAGGAGTAATCGTCTGGCCAAAGGGTATCTGAGCTAAAATCTCGTCTGAATTACTTGCCCATTTGCATAGATTAAAGCCTCCTGATGACAGCAAACTATTGACAAGATGAAGCCTAATTAACGTTTCTTCAATAGTACCAGCTCCAGCAAACAGATCATCAACGTAGGTATCTTCTCTCGCCTCTCACTTGTGTGATTCATCATCAGCCAGTTGATTGAGTGTTCGAATGGCAAAGTAAGGAGCACAAGTTGTACCGAATGTGACGGTTTGAAGACGGTACACCTTGATCGGTTCAGAATCACAGTTGCGCCAGACTATCAACTGGTAGTAAGAATCCTCGGAGTTAACACGGATTTGCTGATATATTTTCTCCATATCTGCTGTGAAAGTATATTTATGTCTTCTCCACCGTAGAACAATATCAATGATATCGGTTTGCATTTTAGGCCCTTTCATCAAATGCTGATTCAGTTCACCTCCGTCGTTTTGGCCGCAGCATCATTGCATCCTTGATGCAATCAACCTCTTCCATGTGTTTCAGTAGTAAGTACTCGTTCATACACCTTTTATATTCTCTATGTAGTGTGGGGTTGACTCGGAAACGTCTTTCCAATTGAGCGCCTTCCTTCGAGGATCCAAGCCCAGGTTTGCTCCCTTCTTTAAATGGCAACGACACCTCATATCGTCCATTCTCCAACCTCTTTGTTGTTGCTTGAAGTACTCCTCACATGCTTTGTTTTCGCATGTTTGGTGGGCCTTAAAGGGTGCTTCTTCTACCTCCCAGAACTTTTGGATTTGTCGGCCGACGCACTTGATGAAAGCTCCTTAAACTTCGGTTAGAGTGAGGCACTTTGCCCATCAAAATTCACCTCAGAAATGTGTTCTGTGCGATGGGAGTCATTGGTTCATCTCCACGAATGTCTTCTGGGAACAATATTTCGGAGTAGACATCATTCCCCAGTAGCAGATCGGCCATTGATATGGTTTCAACGCTTTGGAGACAGTTCTTTGGCCAGAAGAAGCCCAGTCAGGGAGTGAAAACTTAGAGCTCGGGTATTGATCTCGTAGCCCGAATGTAGAGACCCAAGTGTAAGATCCGCGTAGCTGTGACACGTTCCGCTGCTGACCTTCCCCAGCCCTGACACCTCGACAAAAGTGCGTTTGCCTTTTTTAGATCCAAACGTTTTGCTGCTTTACTTGTAATAAACGTGGACCCCGGATCTATCAAACCTCGAAGTTCAACGTCTACTCCCGACGAGGCTCTTACCTTAACTAAGGCTGTTAACCTGTTGGGTAGGTTGGAAAGATGTAGCATTCACGAGGGCAGACAAGTGAGATGGTGTGGGAGTGTGTGTGTGTTGAGTTGTGGTGAGCGCACTAGGCGCTGAATGTATAGTGTGGTGTTGTGTGTTTGGTATGTGTTTGGTATGTGTGTACTAGGGTGTGTGTGTGAGGGAGGATTATAATGCAAAAGGGAGTGGTGAAGCTGTTGGCAGAAATAGCAACGAACTCTGCTTGGACATTGGCGCCGATTTTGTCCACTGCAGTTCTACGTGATGCAATGTCCAATTTCAAAAATCGGTTGCAGGTTCGATGCGAATGAGCTCCTTTGTTGCATAATTTGCAAATGAACTGGCTCTTTTGGCTTTGTTTCAAATAAAACGTTTTAGTTTTAGCCAAAGGCGCCCTAGAGACCTTGTTTGAAATTGTATCCTGCTGCTGTCCAACTGCTTCTAACGTCCTAAACCTAGCTTCTAAAAACTCGCAAAAGACCTTCAACACGGGTAGCTCCTTATCTGAACGTAGCTTTTCTTCGCACAGTTGCTGGGTTATTGTAGGAAATTTCTTCACCATACAAATAATAAGTATAGTATTTTAGTGCTCTACCGGTATGCTCAGATTTTTCAGAGCGTGTCGACATTCCACAGATGTATCCAGCAGCCTTTTCAAACAGGCAGCTGTCTCGTGATGAATCGTTTCCTGCTCAAAGAAAATTTTAAGCTGTGCATTGACAAGGTGATGTGAGAATTTCTCACGCTGGCTTATAATTCCCATTGTCAATGGCTAAATGATTTAGCAGACGCTCAGCATCACCCCCTAAACTTGATTTCAAGTAATGCAGTTTTTCTACTTCAGATAATGCTTTATTTGTATGGATCAGGGACACAAAAAGATCGTGGAAGGATCTCCAGGACTGATAATCTCCGTTAAAAACCGGTAAATTTATTTTCGGAAGACAAATAATATTCTTATCGCTACAGGTACTTATCATACTCGTAGCACTTAACGGAGCTTCAACCGTTGCCTGAAATTTATCTAGATTGCCCAATAAAGCTGTTTTATAATCCAAGTAAGTTTCCTTGATCTTATCGAAATTTTCTTCTAATTCCTCTTCCTTTTCAACTTCGATCAATGAGATTCCATTGGCACTGTGTTGGGTGCTTGCTTTGAAGTTATCCTCCAGAACGAAAATCCTATTGGCAATATACCATAATTCTTTGTTCTCTCCTTTGGCGATCGTTTGCCGAAATTTTCGAAATCCTTTGTTATTTGCTTTAACAAATTTATTTGAAGCCTTAGAGCGGAGCTCATGGTCAAGAAAAAACATGCATTAGAGAAAAAAAAAATAAAAATAGGTGTATATTTCAACTTACGTAACTCTCAGAATCTTAAAATTTCCGTAGATACCCAGCAAAATGCTAATTAAAGCAATCCGAAACGGAATGTAAATGCTCCAGTACTTAACGGACTCAACAGTATGCTGCAGAGTTGTAGCGGATATCCTAACGGAGTCTTTGCGGTCACAGCGGACTTACTGGTGTGTGTGCTACTGTTAAAATATCCTACGGTGCTTGAAACTGTTGCCTAAATTGACCCAACGGTGGAACTTAAGTGTCGTGCATATATGTACATATGGTATCCAGCGATGAAATAATGCAAAAGTTTCAATTGCACTTTGTAAATTAACCAAACGTGCGCGGTGCGACAAACCGTTTTGCACTTACAAAAAAAACTCACTGTTCTAAGTATTTGAGTTAAATACCATTAAACTGGTTCTTAAGGTTTAAAACTTGTTCTCTTGTTTTATTACATACACTGATTAATTACTTTTAATGTTAGAAGGACTCGAAGGACCATGAAATATTAACTCTGGGGATTGTTACAACAAACGAGTTTACGAACTATTCCAATTAAAAAAAATTAAAAAATACTTTGCCGAGCGAGACTGAGAAGGAAACACGTGTTGTTCGGTTGACTTGCCTTTTAATTGTGTCCTCCAAAAGGTGTGCAATACAATATGGGGTTATTAACCACTTTTATAAAGGGATTTTTCTCACTATCAATATGCATGGTAATGCAGTGCATTACTCATTTACATTAACTTTATTATAATACATATTATTTTTGATAATTAATTAAGTTGAATATACATATATGCTTCTCGAGCAGTAAAGATGATGATTACGATGAGAATGGTGAAAATGATAAAACTACTCGTAATTATTGATTTTGGTGTTTAGATTAAATAGTCTTGATTCGGTTTATACTGTAAATGTCGATGTGAATAATTTCTAAGGGCTGAAGAGGAATTTCGGGTTCAATGTATTGAAGTTTGAATGGGTTTCTGTCCTATTTGAATAATTTGCACTTTTCGCAGTAGACTAGGGTGAATTTTTTAACTTGAGACATCCAAATTACTCGAAAAATACGCGATATCGTGAAAAATGTTTCAGACAAAAGTCACAAGGTTCTGAAGAGGACATAAGATGGTGACCACGAGTTTGACCTTGAGCCCCATTTTCAAGGTCAAACGAAGGTCACTTTTGATTTTTTAATGGGAACCCCTATTTTTTTGACAGATTCGCAATCTGTGTGAACAATTACAATTTTTTTACATGAAACACTTTTTTCAAAAATGCGTTCTTTTCCCGTCAGAGGGCGCCATAAAATTTAAGACATAAATTACTCGAAAAGTACGAAATATCGCGAAAAATGTTTCAGGCAAAAGTCACAAGGTGCTGAAGGGGACATAAGATGGTGACCACGAGTTTGACCTTGAGACCCATTTTCAAGGTCAAACGAAGGTCACTTTTGATTTTTCAAATGATAATGCCCGATTTGATGAATGATAAGCGATAAAAACAGTCTTAGTAGCCACAAGGAAGTAGACCCTCTTCCTTGAAGAGATTAATCATCAAACCTCGTACGCCATTCTAAGGCGAATAACAGCTTACATCGTACGTTTCATCAGCAATCTAAAAAGAGCGAAGGCCTATCCGATAAAAGGGACGGTTATCTCCGCACCAGATTTAAAGACAGCCAATATAACCATAGCCAAATACATTCAGGAAACTACATTCTCAGACGATATCAAAGCACTCAAAAAATTTGGACAAGTACCTGAGAAAAACCGATTAAGGTCATTGTCTCCATTTATCGACAATAGAGGTGTTGTACTTGTAGGTGGTCGATTGGAGGCTTCTAACTTGCCATAAGATGCAAAACACCAGATTATCTTGCCCAGCTCACATGTATTTACGAAACTATTGATATCACATCTGCACTATACAAACCCCCACGGAACGCTACAAGCATTACTAGCTTTCGCAAGGCAAGACTATTGGATAGTGAGAGGAAAACAACTCGCTCAAACAATCGTACACAACTGCATACGTTGTTTTAAGGCAAAACCAAGAAATATTGAGCAATTTATACAACCTTCAAGACCTTTCACCAACGTAGGAGTCGACTTCCTGGGTTCAGTGTATATCCACTATAAGATCAGAGAAAAACAGCCAACGAAGGCTGTGCATCTGGAGTTAGTTTCAGATCTGACAACCCAAGCCTTTATTGGTGCCCTAAAAATGTTCGTGGCTCGCCGTGGCTTACCCGCCAAAATTTTCTTGGACAACGCTACAAACTTCATGGGAGCTCGGAACGAACTCAATGAACTGCATGCGAAAATATATGATGAAGAAGGTCACAATATTATATCCGCTCACTGTACAGAAAAGGCTATTGAATGGAAACCCATACCTCCACAATCACCCTATTTTGGAGGTCTATGGGAATCTGCAGTAAAGTCAGCAAAATACCATATGAAACGCATATTTTCGGGAACCAAATTAACTCAAGAAGAACTTTCCACGGCATTGGCTCAAATTGAAGTTGTGCTTAATTCACGATCGCTAAAACTGATGTCATCAAACCCGAACGATTTAGGAGCAATTACAACGGGACATTTTTCAACCGGCGCATCATTTAGAGCAATAAATGATCCAGATTCGAAGCCGACGAACCTGTCAATTGCATCAAGATGGAATTTAGTAACATCCATACATCGAGAATCCTGGTGCAGATGGAGCAAAGAATACTTACAAGAAATCCAAAATCGATATAAATAGAAACACCCTTAAGAAGATGTGAAACTATGGTTTTTGGTGTTGATTAAAGATGATAACTTACCTCCACTCAGATGGCGAATGGGAAGAGTATTGCAAATAATACCAGGGCAAGACAAGCTGACTAGAGTTGTTGATATCAAGCCATCCAATGGAGTGATTAGGCGATCTATCTTCAAAATATGTCTACTACCATCCGAAGAGCAACAGACTCCAACACTGTCGGAATCCTTAAAATTATCAAGTCGGTCAGTAAAGAGGAATTCCTTCAACTCACCACAACCGAAGCGAAAAATAAAAATTAATCCTATCTCCGCTCTTATTATCGGCTTAATAATCATTGGCATAGCATTTGGACAAGGAGCAACTCAAAGTTTGGTAGAAGTTGAAAAATTCATAAATAATCCGGGGATGTAATTTGAAGATTTGGGTCAAGTTAATTTAATAACGGACGAATGGAATCTCTTTGTATACTTCAACATGTCCACCTACTGGAATGAGTATCAAGGATTAAAGGAAGGCATTCAGGGGCTAAGAAAAAAGTTTGAGACGCTGAGACAGAACCCAAACAACATCTGTCAAGCTGTAGCGAAGCAACTAAAACACCAGCTCCTGGAAACAGAATTGCAAACAAACTTTTTTGTATTCTCGACCAAGACTACTCACAACACATCGAAAACACAATTGAAGAAGTCAACAGAAACGAAGAATATCTACTTCAACTAAACAAAAACCAAACATCGATAGTAGAATCAACCGTTAACGTTCTTAACAAATCAATTTCGTCAATTAAGGAGCAATTCATTTTGGTAAATAATCAGTTAACGAAGGTCTATCAGTCCGTCAAAGAGCTTAGCTACGTAACAATCGAAGCAGAAACGTTTAACTACATTGCAGTATATAAGTATACCATATCTCAAATAATGGGCAGTTTCCAGTGGACTCAACTAGCTATACTTAAGACCATTACTGATATCCATCAAGGAAGAATCAGCTCCCTACTTCTATCACCAAGACAATTACTGAAAGAAATCGACAACATACATAAGCACGTACCACCCACCTTAACACTGCCGGGATATGACGAGCACAATCTACCTAAACTTTATGAGTTACTTAGAGTTAAAACGCGAGCAACCACATCCGCGATTCTATTTCTTGTCAAACTACCACTATTAAGTAGTCAAGTGTTCCAGATCTTCAAGCTTATTCCACTACCGGTCCAACATAGTGATTCCTTCATATTCATTCAGCCATCAACAGCATTTCTGTCCATAAGCCCGTACCGAGACCAATATTTTCCATTATCCCACGATAAGAATAAGGAATGCTTGCAAACCGACTATTATAAATACCTGTGTAATCAACGACAACCTATCTTCAACACTCACTCGACGGAACATCAGCGTGAGATTTATCTACTTAACCACGAGAAGCAGTTATCAGCGCGATACCTGCTTAAAACATCAAGACCAGGGAAAATATGGATCCAATTACATAACCCAAACCACTGGATTTTTGCTTTTAAAGAAGAAGAATAGACAACGTTATTGATGGGTGAAGCCTTGGTAATTGGGCGGGGGCCTGGTGGATGGCAACAGTTGGGTTAGATCTGGCAGAACATAAAACGCAGTTTTGGTAACCAGTCGCAGAAACAGAAACAGAAACAATCACCATCAGGGTGGCAAGCACGATATAACATCAAAGCCAGCTATCAGATACCTAGGTTGATGATCGATGCTAAGCTCACTTACAAGGAACACCTTGAAAGAACGTGCGACAAAGCCGCAAAGGTGAGCGCTGACTTATCCAAAATAATGACAAACATAGGAGGTCTCAGACAACAAATGGGACGCGGCACCAATATGGGCGAAAGCACTGAAAATTAAGTCAAACTTAAGAAAGACTAACTCTGTCCACAGACTATGTACTCTGAGAGTTTGTTGTGCATATCGGACAGTGTCAGATGATGCTATATATTTTTTTATAATTTACGCGCGCCTAAGGGGTTATGCATACCCTTTTACTGTTGCCAGGGCGCGGGCGGAAAGATAGAAGGAGGAGAAAGGAAAGCATTGTTGTGATGTAGTGGTTTGAAACTCAGGTGTGTTTGGTTTCGATATTGGCTCTCCAGGGGTGAGAGTCCGAATATAGGACGGAGAGATTTTCTTCAGTCGGAATGATTCCGGTTGGGAATTTTAACGGTTGATTTGTGCTTGAAAACCCTACAACAGGCAAATCTACATACATGTCAGTGTTATGCCTTCACACGCAGATTTTTCTGACTGAGTTCCAATTACACAAATGAAAACTTTTGTCGTGGCTAAGATTCGAACCTTGACCCTCCGAGTGAGAAGCGATTGCTAGTACCACTACACCACGGCCACCCCTATATATGTCATTGCGGGAATGCTACCAGCAGATATACTGGCTACTGAGCTACAAAGGGCTTCCTATGCCAAAGTTCGGGAACCCGGAGTTTCAGTCAAAGATATCAAGCTGGGAGAAAAGCAGCGCAGCACAAGTGCGTGGCAAGAGCGATGGAACCAGTCTACAAAGGGGAGATGGACCTACCGACTTATACCCGATATTCGTAAATAGGTTGAACGTAACTGCGGAGAAGTAGATTTTTACTTAAGTCAGCTCCTAACTGGACATAGCTGCTTTCAAACATATCTATAAAGGTTTGGTCTGAAGGAATCTCCCTTCTGCTTAAACTGCGGAGCGGCTAGGGAAGATGCACTGGCACTGGAAAAATATGCACTGCATATAAAACTCACTATAATTTTCCCATTTTCCATTTCCTTTCTTTACACACATACTGTAAATATCGATGGCTCTTGTCTATATCATCCGTACCCACACTCTATTCTGCTAAGTAACCAATTTTTCCAACCAAAGTTTCTGTTCCCACCGAATATTCTGTTGACGTATGCGTTTTGTTCGCACCTGCAATATCAAATACAGGATTAGGTCTCAATTCCCAGACGTAACAGAATACGCCTATAGTATTACATTTTTGTTTGTTAAGTATTGTAGTATTTAAGGAACTACAATTTTTAATAAACTTAACTCGCAATCTAAACGTTGTGTTTAACTTTAAATCAAAAGAGATCTAACAATGATATTCAAGAGAAAATGGTCGCATATTACAGCAAGGTACTCCCCACACCTGAATGGAATTACTGCGTAACTTGGCGCGAACGCCAAGCTTCTGGCTACGAAGCTTTCCATAAGTACCTCTATGGACAAAAGCTCATTCTTCGGACAGACCACGCAGCTCTGAAATGGCTACTATAATTTAAGAATCCTGAAGGCCAAGCTGCGAGATGGATCGAGCAGTTGTAGGGCTACGACTGTGAAATGCAACACCGCAAGGGAAAACTCCAATCAAACATTGATGTTCTCTCTAGGCGACCCTGTGGAGTTAAATGTGAATAGTGCAACCCTAAAGAAGGGAAAGAACAGGCAACTATCCAAATTATCCGGACTAAGCCAATAGAGGGTTGGAGTACAGACGAAATCCGTTCCTCCCAACAGGCAGGTAATGACATCGAACCAATATTGGCCTGAAATGGACACAAAGAAAGACCAAGCTGGTAGCGAATATCCGACCGCAGCCAATCTCTGAAGGCATACTGGGCAAAGTGGGACTCGGTTTGGGTACAAGATGGTTTTCTGAAGAGAAAATGGGAAAGTGCAGATGGAACAACATTTCGTGTGCAGCTAATTGTGCGTCGGTCCAGAGTCAGCCAAGTACTCCATGAAATACATGATGGTACCTCATGAGGTCATTTGGGAATAAGCAAGACGTTGGAGAAGGTAAGGGAAGTGCAAAACAAGATGTCGAGAATTGGTGCAAAAAAAACATAATGGCCTAAAAGTAAAGCCACATGGACGAATGCAACAATACAATGCCGGAGCACCATTCGAACGAATAGCCATCGCTGGTCCGTTCCCCGAAACCTTTAATGGCAACCGATACACCCTCGTGTTCATGGATTACTTCAGTAAGTCTTCCATCCCAAATCAAGAGCTTCAGACCATATCAGAAGGGACAGTCAACAACTAGATGAGCAGATTTGGGGTCCCAATGGAACTACACTCTGATCCAGGGCGAAACTTTGAATCAAAAGTCTTCCAGGAAGTGCGCCAATATCTGGAAATAAAGAAGACAAGGACAACGCCACTATACTCTCAATCTGATATATTGGTCAAGCGATTCAATAGGACCTTGAATGAGCAAACAAGGTCGTCGGCAACTGCCAGCGTAACTGGGATCGACATATACCCCTCTTTTTAATGGCCTACCGAAACACGCTCCATAGTTCAACAGGACATACACCATCCGAGATCTTATTTGGTCAAACAGTTCGGTTGGTAAATGAAACAAAATTTGGATGTCCACCTGCGGAGCCTAAGGAGGTGAACGACTACGTGGATGACTTGCGCTTCAGGATTCATAAGCTAACAAGCGACCGCATGAAGACTAGGTACGACATCAATGCGAAATCTTCCGGTTTCAACGAAGGAGATCTGGTGTGGCTGTAGAATCTTCAGCGTAAGAAAGGCAAATCACCAAAATTGCAACAGGATTGGGATGGTCCATACGAGGTGATAACCCGGATTAATGACGTGGTCTACCGGATCCAGCGTGGGAATCGAGAGAAATTGAAGGTGGTCCATTTGGACAGAATGTGTCATTTCAATGGAACGAAAGTTGATGGTAAAAAAGAAGAAGATCATATCTGTGTGCCATCATCACTGTGCAAGACCGGGACTTTCGTGTTTAAAACTAACTAATCCTACACTAACCTAAACCCTAAATACCGAACTTAATTTTAACGCATAATAACTAAACCTAAAGCTAACTTAACCCTATGTACCGTACAGCGAATAATACGTCCCAGGGTCACACAGCGATGACAGCTCGTCACGACCTGAAATAAGTCGGGTGTTGTTGGCTGAGGATGGCCAACCCAGCCTTATCGTACTTGAATGCGACCAATTGCTACCATTCTGGCCAAAACTGTGAATGGTAGCCCCTAAACGAGATCCTCCCAGTCGCCACCTGTAAGCAAAAGCTTCAGGAAAAGTCTGTTACGTCATTTCTGTTATGTCGTCATCGTTTGTATGTCACGTCCGATCGGCGTCGGCCCCATCAAAGGACGGTCGGTCCGTCCATCCACACACCATTCGCGACAACGGTTTTAAGCCACCATCATAGTGAATAAAAAACTTGATTTCATTCCATCATGTAATTCATGATTCATATATATGTACATATATTTAAAAGAATAAAAAAAATATATACGTTTTGTGAAAAACGTAAACTTATTGACTAACAAGAATTTATAAAATTCACAAAAGAAAAACTGAATATCTAATACGAGGCCCTTTTTTCTTTTGAAATCTATTTAAAAAAAAAAACTACTGTATGGCCCATTTAATTCATGCCGCAAACAAAAATTAAATAAACCTAGAACTTACCGATTATCATAGATCCCTCGTCGTCCTGGCGCCAGCACTTCGAAGTATCCTTTGAAAATGTTTGGTAATAAAAATACCCCTTTTTTCGCACAAAAAAAAACCAAACTTAAAATAAAATTCAAAATAAAAATTAACTCACTCTCAAACACTATTCTTACTATATCTATACCTTAACTTAGAACAAATTCTATTCTGCAATACATACCATATGTAAGTATATGATTTTTTTTTTTATTTTTATCTTGTTTATTTATTTTTTGTAATTTTTATTTTTTTTTTTATATTGTAAGAACTATTTTTTTTTTCGCACTGTTTTTTCTGTAATTCACTTTTCTTGTTTTTTTTGCTCTCTTTTTTTCCTGTATTCTTGTTGTTGTTGGAGTTGCTTTATATGTATGTTTATATGGGGAAATCGTATTTCGGACTACAATATTTTTTTTTCTGTAGTTCGCACAAAGCCAGCAAGGACTTTTCGCCCAATGGTGCAATGGGGGAGGGGTTAGGGGGTTCAGATTTTTTTCTCACTTTTGGTGTCCTTTTTTTTGTTGTTGTTTAGCCCGGGGAGAATTTACCGTCGGCTAACTTTTCCTTTTTTTTTTGTTCAAAAAAAAAAACACGGACACCCGGTGGATATCACAAAAAGGAAGCTCTCCCGTATATGGAGCGGAAAACTGTACGCGCCGCAGTCCAAAAAAAATTCATTTGTTTTTTTTTTTATTTATTATACTATTGTATTTGCGCGCTACAATACGAGTATCTCAAGAGACGAAAAACGAAAAGGGACCCGAATCCAACGCAACCTTCTTGTTCTATTCTCAGACATCGACTGTCCCAAGTTCAACTCAAAAAAAGGAGAAAAAAAAAGTTCCATTCAATACGACCTTGCCGCTATGTCCTCAGACACACCAAAAAAAAAACCCGATCTCGTCTGCTGATTCGATCAGCTGATCAAAACCAGTAAAGGCCATTGACCTGTCCAATTGGTCTGGTTCTCAAAAAAAAAATCCCATTCCTTTGCTTCCTATTTTGCTTCCTACCTCTTTCGCTTACTACTCATATAATCTATTCCTACTCTAGATTCTCTCTCGTAAAAATAGGTTCATGTCTAAATTATATTCTTTATCACAGTACACAACCTACATATAAACATTCATATCTAAATTACTCCCACAAGATCTGTAGCCCTAGCTAGGCTTTCCTCCTGAATTTAAATTAATCAGAACATAACGCTCTCTACGACAAAACGGACATATTCACCATGGGAACAAGAACACCAGAAGAGAGTGAGCCTACGAAGAAAGTGGAATGAGGGAATTCGAAAATAGGGAGTCAGCTTTTGCTGTGAGTTGCGAAAGAGAGATTATTAAGTCCAATTAATAGATTGGGAGGGGAAAAGGTCCGTTTTTGAAAAGAGATAAATTGATTGGATTTGTTACAGTGAGGGAGCACAAACAGAACACCATAACTAAACATATTTATTAATTTTTTTGTAAAAAGGCTGACGCTACAAAGTCTGAGGAACTTATATATCAAGTTCCACGAGATTTTCAATACCATATGGTATGTCTCCCCAAAAGGTTTCAGACGACCTTGCTGCTTTCGGTAACTATGTGCACTCAAAAAGGATCTTACACCTTCAACGGAGCAGAGCTGACAACGACAATTTTTTTCGCCGCTAACGTGCCATTGTCAGTTTTTCAACCATCTACTCCTACACCCTCTCAAAATAACATTCCTTTAACCTTCTACTATCAAAACGTAAGAGGACTGCGATCTAAGACCCGGGCCGTCGTGCGCCAATCTTACGCTCTCCCATTTGAGATCTACGCTCTGACCGAAACTAATCTAATTCCCGATATAAAGAATCAGGAATTATTCCATCCTAGTTTCAATTTTTTTCGAGACGTCCAAATGATGATTCTCCTTGTAGAGGTGTCCTATTGGTCGTCCACAATGACCTGAACTCTTCTCCAATCGCTGTTTCTACTTCTTCTAAGCTTGATTACATTTCAATAAAGATAACACTCCCCTACAGGCCCCGGAACGTTATGTGTTTTTACATCCTACCGGTACAACCAATCAAATGCTACCAACTCGATATCGATGCAATTGATAAAATAATTAACTTATCTGATCCTCTCGATGATATCATCGTATTCGGCGATTTCAATCTACTTCAACTGCCTGGACTCAATCAGATGATGAATCTTTTTTTATCGCAAACCCTAACTCCAGTAAAGAATGTCTCTTCTTGGATGAGCTCACAGACTCTAGCTTATGCTTATGCCAAGTTAGTGGGGTCTCCAACTACTCGTATATGGGTAGGCAATTAGACCTCATTTTCATCACTAACCCCATAAACTCCTCTATCTCGCTATGTCTCCTTTTACTATCGACCAATGATAATTTTCACCCACCACTTCTTTCTCTTTTCCACCACTAACCTATCCAACCCACACCATCTGCAGCTGCCTCTTCTTAAGGTTTTCATAAAGCAAAAATTAACGCTTATCTTAGTAAGTGTTTTTTGATTTCGTCAATATGCCCCTTAAAAGTGCTCTCCCCTTTTTCTATAGAGAATTATTCAATTCTATTTCCCTCTATGTTCCCTTTTCGCGCAATAAGACCCTTTCTACGAGCCCCCCGTGATACAATCGTAAACTTCTCTCTTTACGTAACATGAGAAACAAATTATGGGCAGTTTTCCTAAGATCCAACTCTTTTGCTGACTATTCAAACTATCTCGGGTCATACCTTCAATTCGCCCAGCTTTATAAGGTTCTCTACCAGCGATACCTTTATAGTGCGCAATTAAGGCTTATAAACGATCCTAAGTCCTTCTACCAATTCGTTGACTACAAAAAAAAATGGTTTTCCTCCATCCCTCTCATACGAAAATATGTCATGAACCGATCCGCATATTATAGCCAACTTTTTTGCTACATTTTTTAAAAAATCTTTTGCCGTTAATTCCTTCGTACCGGATCCCTCTTATTTCAAATACCTACTTAACTTTCCCATTGGCCCCTCTATTTCTCAAAGTTTTGACCATACAGTAATAGAAAATAAATTACAACAACTTAATGATGAATACTTACCCGGCCAATATTTCTTAAAAAGTGTTCCTCAATACTTTCCCTCCCCCTTACAAATCTCTTCCGATTATCGCTCTCTCAAGGTGAATTTAATCAGATATGGAATCTTCTTTCATAACACCGATACACAAAAAGGTATTAAAGAGCGAAGTCAGTAATTACCGCCCATTAGCTAAACTTTCACATATACCCAAACTCCTCGAAAGCATTTTGTACGAAGCCTCAAGCTTCCAGTGCAAATCTCTTACTTCCCCTAATCAAAACGGCTTTCTGAAAGGTAGATCAACTACCACTAACCTCGTCGAATTCGTGTCCTCTGTTCTCTCAGCCTTAGGAAGTGGTAAAGAAGTTGACGTTATAACAACTGATTGCAGTAAGGCTTTTAATAAGATATCTCAAAAACTAATCCTATTCAAATTGTCCGTCCTGGGCTTTGAACCCATTTTGCTTAAATGGATATCTTCTTACCCTTCTCTTCATCCTAACTATTAACGATCTTGAAAGAGTCATTCACCACTCAGCACTTTCTCCCTATGCTAACGATACCAAATTTTGTAAACCCATTTCCTCACAATACGACTCCAGCCTCCTTCAAATAGACCTAAATAGTTTTTCCACCTGGTGCATCAAGAACTGCTTAGAACTCAATGTCACCAAATGTCAATCAATTACCTTTTCACGTAAGTGTAACAAGTCTACTCCCCGGCCAACCTATATCCCTTATTCAGACTATCTGCGACCTTGGCATATTGATAATTACTGAAGCAAACTCATCACTTGGCTTCGTTAAAAGATGATCCAAAGAATTCTGTAACCCGTACATGACCAGATCACTATACATCACTTACGTTCGCCCCCTTCTCGAGTACGTTAGCCAAGCGTGGTGTCCCTTTCAACGAATCCATGTAACCTGAATTGAGAGGATCCAGCGTTGTTTTCTTCGTTTTGTTCTTCGAGGTCTACCTTGGAACTATCCTCTAATCATACCTCCCTATTGAGACCGTCTCAAACTCATTGACCTGAATAGCCTTGAGGAACGATGGGACGCAGCAGACATTCTTTTCATTCACCGACTCCTCTCAGACTCCGTCGATTGCATGCCTCCTTACAACTCCATTTTCTTTAACTCGAAATCTACGTTGCCCCCGTCTCTTTTATCTACCAACCCACCGCAACACATATGGCTCTAACGAACCAATATCCCGTATGTAAACGCCAACCTTTCCGTTTTCGATTTTAATCGGAGCACACTTTCCCTTAAAATCGATCTCCTTCATCATCCCTAGTTTTAAAACCCTAATTAAATAAAACTTCTCAATGACCGGCAGTATGGATTTCATAGCAACAGTTCCTCTGGTGACTTTATGGAATGTTTCACCGAAAGTGGAACCAAAGCGTCCATCAATCTGGCGAAAGCAAGATAGTTGCATTTGATATTTTTAAGGCATTTGACAGAGTTTGGCATCAGGCTCTTTTGTCGGAAATGCGTGCTTTTGTAATCGATGAATCTCTCCTTCAATGGATTAGAAACCACCTTTTGGATCAAGTTGTCTTGGATGGTTTCAAGTTTGATATCCGCAAAATAAGTGCTGGTGTGTCCCAAGGCTCCGTTCTGTCTCCTACACTCTTTTTAATCTTTACTTCTACTTTTAATCCGATATAGGCCTTTGTTTATGTTCTTCGGCTGTAGAATGGGAACGCTAGCGCATGTTAAGCTCATTAAATTCCAATACAAACAGCATCACCAATTGGGGAACAATCAACGGAGCGGAATTTAATGCTTCCAAAAGACAGTGCTACCTGCTGTGGTTAAAGCGAAATCCAAACACCCAGCCTTTACCCATGAATGGGACTTGCATCGTTGAAACCGAAAAACTTTCCATTCTCGGTATGTGTGTCAATGACAACCGACGTTGGAATGAACACATATTTGATGCCACCAAAAATTCTGCGAAATGTCTAGGTTTCCTCAAACGATGTAAGAAATACTTCTCTCCCTTTGATCTGGTCTCATTATTTAAGGCATTCATCCGCCTAAAATTGGAGTACAATGCTCATAACTGGCCAGGCGCCTCTAAAACCTGTCAGCACCTGCTATATAGGATTCAAAACTGTGCCATAAGGCTCATAGGTAATGCTAATATCACCCAGTCAATTGACAACCTGGAACACCGACGAAATGTCTACTGTCTGGATGTGTCACCTTGCCCTATCGCTATTTTCACCACCAGTGCTCCATTGAAATTGCCAATAGCTTTCCGCCTCTTCAAACCTTTAACAGTAACATCCGTCTTACTATGAATGCTCATCAGTTATCAGAGAGAAAAAGGAAGATTTTGGACTCAGTGGTTATTTCGCTCCATGGCACAGTGGTTCAGGTTCCAAAGAAGGGCGGTCATATCATTTTTGCCTGGAAAATGGTTGTTATGATTACTAGAAGGTTAGAACAAGACAAAAAAGCTATTTTTTTTTAACAGAGTATATTCATGCATAAAATCTTCATCATATATAAAAAAACATAGTCTCACAAAAAAATCGGGTTATAATAACAATAAAATTAGTTTTGTTTATCTTATCAAAACGTAGTATTTTACATGAAACAAGTGTTATTTACATAATATTAAAAATGTCAAGTAATATAATATGATAAAGTTACAATAAAGCTCAAAAACTTAATAAATCCAACACTTCTTTAACTAACGCAGACTTCTTTTATACTGCAACTTTCTTAAACTAGAAATAAGTGGATCTGAATTAAGAAGAAGCCTGTGCAAGAGATCCATGTTAGTAACATCTCGGGAAAGTTTCCTAATATTATCGCGTCTGAATAGTTTGACTAATTTATTACAAGGGTATTCCTCCACACGCATCTTGGCAGTATCAAAAGCATAACTCTTAAATTTTTCTGAATTTATTTTATAACCAGAAGAAAGGCTCTGCAGAAGATGACTACATCTGTCAATAAGATCTTTTCTAATACCTGTTATTTCAGATGAAATATCAGAGTTATGGAAAAATGTGCGTGCTGTGTTTCCATCATTGGATGTGTCACTTCCTCCACTTCGAGGTTTGTCTACAATTAAATCTAATTTTTCCCTAAACTGCCGTTGGACTAGCTCTTTCCTCTGAGCAAGACTAGCTTTATCTTCTGCAGAACGCGCTTGCCACTTTTTAATATTAATTCGATAAGAAACGTGAATAAAATACTCGAAAAATCTAATGTATGAATGCAGAGGAGATAAGCCAAACTCAAATTTACTAGTATCAGGGACCTCTTTTAAGCATATATTTAAATCGTTCATCTCTTTTGGTCAGTTCAGTTTTTTTTTTCAGTTTTTATGCATTTTTATTTATATTACTTAATTTACACTTAAATGCTATACAAAAAAAACGCTTAAAAATTAGCTTAATTAACTTAAAATTATCTTATTCTAACTTACTGGCCCCATGCGGGCACTCTAAGTTAAACCTAACACTTAAACTAAGTCTTTCGACGTATATTACAGTTTGTCTTTAATTTTATATTTCCATTACAACTAAAACTAAGAAAATAGATTTTAAGCAAAAACTTAGTATATGGACATAGTATTATAAAAACCTAAAACTAAAAACTTACAGACTACTTAAAAATATATCTTAATCTACTTAACCTACTTACATCTAATACGTACACATATATATATATATACACACATAATGCGTATATACTTACTCGTAATATATACACATATGTACATATATATATATATATATATGTTTAATTTTTTTTTGTTATTTTTTATTTTTATTTGTTTTTTTTTTTTGTTTTTATATATATATATATTTTTTTTTTTTTTTCTTAAAAACGAACTTATACCTACTTAAAACTACGTAAGCCGGCCATGGCTAAAAAAAATTAGGCTGGCCCACTTTGCTTCACATGAAGCTACCTATTACTTGAGGAATTCTACGACGAACCCTCCCCTCCTTCAAATAGCCACCAAAATTGTTGGTGCTCCCGAGCAACATCCCTCATGTCGCGACTCCCTACCGCTCTACTGAACCGGAGACGCTCCGCACTGCCAAGTGCGACGTCTCTGTCGTAGTTGAGTCGCCTGTCCGCAGCTGTTCGAGCAACGTGGAAGATTAGCGGCACAGCCAATCTATCCTGGATCAGACCTTTGCTATCTAGATAGAGGAACGCTTCTGGAGGAACATAGCCATCAAAGCGAACTCTCTCATGATACATATAATTAGGGTAGTAAGCCCCAGAGATCAGGTTGTTCGACGATGTCATTGCTCTTGCAATGTGCCTTCGAGTCAACTTAATAACAAAATTGTCCACTCTTATTAGGTTCGCCCTATTGTATAAGACCTCATTGCGATAGAATTTTATGTACTCAGACTCTGGTGTTCTGTATAACCGAAGACAAGCCCTAAGGCAAGCCCTAAGGCAAGCCCTAAGGCAAGCCCTAAGGCAAGCCCTCTCAAACACCCGAATCTTTTCCAATAAACTTGCTCTCACGTTGAACCACACCGGACATCCAAATACAAGCATGGGCCTGATAAGGGCCATGTAGCAGATTACCTTCACCCCCGCATCGAGTTGGCTGTTGTAAAACAGTCTCCTTGTAAGGGCAAAAGCACCTCTGGCTCTGGCCAGAGCAACATCTATATGTTTGTTAAAATACAGATATTGATCTAGCCAGATCCCAAGGTATCTGACTACATTTCGACAAGCAAGTGGCTGTCCATGTTGTCCGACGATAGAGAACTTTCGCCAATTCTTCCTGGTATCCCTAGAGGCCCCAGACAAAGGCGTCCTAAACAGAATGGTTTCCGACTTCTGAAAGTTGATTTTCAACTTCCAGTCATCGCAATATTGTTTAATTTTGTCGAAGTCACGTTGCAAAAGTGTATTAATGACCTCAATCTTTGGACCTGATCTGTACGCGATTAAGTCGTCTGCGTACGCTATGGCATGGTGAAGTGAACCTATCAGATCACTTGTGTAAATGCTGAATAGGATCGGCGAATTTACCGCACCTTGTTGCAGACCGTTTTTAATGTTAAATGTTCCAGCAGAAGTCACATCGCCATTTTTCACGATGAACTGTCTACTGGAGAGCATATCAGAAAGAATATACAGCAGTGGTTTACTAATGCCCAACCTGTCCAGCTTGAAGAAGAGTCCCTCTAACCATACGGTGTCGAAGGCCTTTTCCAAGTCAATCAGGCAGGCACCAGTGCACTGTTTCTTGCCTTTGTTCCAATGGATATCAGAAACCAGTTTAGACGCAGCATGAATGATATCATGCCCCGCCTTGAAACCGAATTGATTATCCGGAACTATATGTTTGTCCTCAACCCACTTAGTCAGGACTCTATTGATCACCTTCTCGAAAACCTTACTGATGTTTGGAAGAAGACTGATCGAGCGGAGATTCGCCGGATTGGAAGTATCTTTATTCCTTTTGGGAATAGGATGTACCACCGCAGTTTTCCAATGCGCTGGATAATGTGCATTATTCATTGCATTATTAAACAGGGTGGTATAAATGTCCACCGCTTCTAGTGGGAGACGTCGAAGCACAATGTTCGGTATTTCATCGGTTCCCACTGATTTCTTACTTCTAAGTGATTCGAAGATCGTTTGGAGCTCTTCCTTCGAAATAAACGGTGGTAATACCCTTTCGTTGGTGATGACATTATTTGCCATATTCTCGTCACTGAACTGGGTGAAACCCGAGCTCTCGAATCGCCAATTCGCAATGTCATTTCGAAGGCAGGAATTGTGCACAAGGACTCGACTCTCCAGGTCGTGGTTTGGGCCAATGATGTCATTCGCCTTGTACACTTCCTGGAAAGTCGCTCCTATAGCCTCTACCTTCTCCTGCGGGTCCTCGACCACAAAGAAGTTGTCATCATCAACGGCCTCATCTGGATCAATGCCTGCTGCTACAAGTATTTGTTCGTTGTTCGTCGTTCGGGCGATTCTAAGACATGGAAGGTCGTTCTGATTATTTCTCCGAAATATTTTATTTATTTGCGGGAACATATTCGGGTTGCTGGTGTTTACAGCCCGAATTTTATTGTTCCAATACAAACTTACAGAATTTCTGTAATTTTCCTTTATTAATATCTGGAGGTTTTTAATTGACGACTTCAATGTCATGATCTCAGGGTTATGTCTGTCAGTAAACCGTCTGTACAAGGTTTTTAGTCTTGACAACAGTCTACTTTTATGTCGGTGCAGTGCGTCAATGGTTGCATTGCGGAATAAGTCTTCGTAGTCAGTATGTTGATACCGTGGTATCGTTTTGTCCATAGTTCGTTTAATCGTCTCGTCCATTTGTTTTAGATAGCCGTCAATCTCCTCGTTTGACAGATTTCTATTGGACGGTGGGTAGAGCGAATTCGAGGAGAGTGCTCTCGTCAGTATTCTTGAGAAGTGTGTCCAACGCACTCTACTATAATTGTAGGAATACCTTTGAACAAACTCTTCCAATTCCGCAGTTTCGTTGGGAACAGTTATTTCGGTGCTGAGACCGCAATGGTCACTGTCATACACGAAAGTGCGTAGACAGTTTGTAGTTTGTTGGTTAGTGCACGTCAGTTGTATTCGTGAGTCGAACAGCAGGAGATCCAAATAGGACCCGTGTCTGGGAAACGACGGACTATCCGTCGCCTTAAGCCCGAGTCGATACATTACACTGTGCTGACCCCACCAATTGAATAGTAGGTTCCCTCTAGTATTTGGTGTATTATTTCCCCAATCTCTATGTTTGGCGTTGAAATCTCCGCCGATAATAAAATAGTTATCTTCCAATTCCAGCCTCAGGAATCGAAACAGTGTCTCGAGTTCTGAGATGAATAAAGTGGATTGAGTAGCCTTAGATGCATAAACAGACACCATGTACAGCCGCTTTCCAGTTAGTTAGTTAGTTTTAAATGCATTTTATTTCTTAAATCATTAATTCTTACATACTAACAAAAAATGCTTAAATGCTAGCTTAAAATTACTTAACAATCTTATACTAACTTACTGGCCCCACACAGGCACTCTAAGCTACTCTAAATTCTTATATTTATGTCTTTCGACTTTATTTACATTTTATTGAAATATTTGTATACTTAAAGCTAAGAAAAAAATTGCTAACAAAAACTTAGCATATGGGCAGCCGCTTTCCACTACGGAGAGGGATGTACATGACGCATGCTTCCAGCACTCGAAACCTACGTACTACACGACTGTATACTCTTTTAGAATGCAGTCCTTTTCTTACAAAGATTGCAACACCTCCTCCTTGAATGGAGTTGGGTCGGTTTCTTCGTAATATTTTATATCTTCTGTGCCTCATTTTGTGTCTTTTGGTAAGCTTAGTTTCGCTAACCAAAAGCACATCAGGGGTTTGGTCTTTAAGCAACTTAAATAGTGTGGCTCTTCGCTCGAACCTAATCAGTGAATTAACATTCACTGCAAGGACCTTCAGGGTTTGCTCCGCCCTGTACGTACCCATTACGACTGGAGGTGCGTTAGGCCCGGCAGCAGCGCGTATATTTGATCTACCCGCTTAGCCTGTTCCTGTATTTGACGCTGAAGCTGAGCCATCTGCCCCTGAATAGAGAGCAAAATAGCCAGCATGTCAGGTACAGGTTCTGGTGCTCTAGGCGCTGGGGCCTGAGAAGCTACCTTTACTTGTTGTACCGTAGTTCCCCTACCTGCCGCCATTTGGGCGTAGGTAACTTGGGGAGTAACGGCTGGTGTTTGTGTTTGCGCGGGTGGACGTTTAACTTCCACCTTTTGCTGCCGAGCCAGATTTACTCTTTTTATATATTGGAATTTAGGACAACCCCGATAATTTGCGGTGTGTCCCGTGTTCCTACATAAGGCACAAGAGAGTTGGCCTTTTTCTGACGCTCCATCTATACCTAGAGCGCATTCCTCTGACTTGTGGTTCTTTCCACATTTCACGCATCGAGGCTGCATTTCGCAGTTCGACGCGGCGTGCCCGAACCTTTGGCAGCGAACACATTGTAAAATGTTTTCACTCCTCTTTAATTTTTCCCAGTGTACAACCTGGTAGTCCAGGACTTTTATACTCCTTAGACCATCCAGTTTGCTGTTGGGACTTAGCTGGACCAGAAAAAACGGTAGTTTCCGCTTCTCCCTTTTGGCTCTAGCCGTGACGAAAGGCTTAACCCCTACGAATTTGAGATCTTCGCACTCCTAGTTTAGTTTTAAATGCATTTTATTTTCTAAATCATTAACTCTTACATACTAACAAAAAATGCTTAAATGCTAGCTTAAAATTACTTAACAATCTTATATTAACTTGTCTTCGCACTCCTTCTCTTTCAGCAGTGCAAGGAGCTCACCCGGATCGGTCGACGGTTCTAACCCCTTCAGCAGCATTGTTTGCAGCTTCTCCCCCTTCGGGGTATAGGAGAACAACTCCGTCGTCGAATCCCTCAATAAACTTTTAATTTTGTGATAGCGCTCCACTGTGTTGCAGTGGATCGCGTGTCTATCTAAACTTAGTCTTTTAATAAAGAAATTGTTGCCTATGGCCGACTTACATAATTCTATTGTATCTTTCAATTCCATTTTATATGTATTTATTGGAGGCACCCTTTGCTTCATTGATTTCTGCTGCTGATTTTGCGGTTTTTGTTGCTGTTGCGCTTGATGTTGTTGCTGTTTTTGCTGCTGCTGTGGTTGCAGTTGTTGTTGTTGTTGATGCTGTTTTTGTTGGTTTTTTTGTGGTTGCAGTTTCTGTTTCATATGCTTTTGTGGAGCAGTATTATGCTTTACTGGCTGAGACATATTCTGTTGTTTCAGTATTTGTTTTTGTTGTTGTTGACCTTCTTTTTCATTTGTTTGCTGTTGTTGGTGTTGAGAGATTTGAGTCTCTTGCAGTTCCCTCGTTCTTCTAGCTATTTGCTTGGCTTTAATTACCAGCACTCGTTCTTGCATCAGTTTGATATTACTGTTAAGGGATTTTACTTCTTCTTCTTCGTCCTCTGATTCCGAAGCCATCAGAGAAGCGAAGCTATTGTTTGACCCCAAGTAGTCCACTTCCCCACCATCGGAGATGTCTTCCCTCACTCCAACCTGCGGCTTCGCAGAAGAAGCAGAAAGGGCGATGCGTTTTGTGGGGTTGGGAGTCGGATTTATCTTTCTCCTCCTCTTCGACCTTCTTTCACGTGAAAAGTTTCCAGAAAGAACTGCGTCATCGGCTGATGTGTTGGCGTCATCCGCTGACCCCGCTATTGGGGGAGCGGACCTCTCAGTTTTTTCCATCTGCCTTGCTTATACTTTTACTGCACGCGTGTTTTATTTGAAATATTAAACAAAAAAAAAAAAAAAAAAAAAACAAAATGTTTTGTTCCCCGGACGGGACTCGAACTCGCGCCACTTGGATTTGTGCTCATACACCAGTTCAGTTCAGTTTTTTTTCAGTTTGAATGCATTTTTATTTATATACTTAATTAAATCTTACATGCTAAACAAAAAACGCTTAAAAATTAGCTTAAATAACTTACAAGTAATCTTATACTAACTTAATGGCCCCATGCGGGCACTCTAAATTAAACCTAACACTTAAACTAAGTCTTTCGACGTATATTACATTATATTTAATTTTATATTTATATGTTACAACTAAAACTAAGAAAATAGATTTTAAGAAAAACTTAGTGAATGGACATATTAATTAATTATAAAAACCTAAAACTAAAAACTTACAGACTACTTAAAAATAAATCTTAATCTACTTACATCTAATACGCACATACATATATATATATATATATATATATACTACATATATACTTAATATATACATATATGTACATATATATATATAAATTATTATTTTTTTTTTGTCATTTTTTATTTTTTATTTATTTGTTTTTTGTTTTTATATTTTTTTTTTCTTAAAATCTAACTTAAACCTACTTAAAACTATGTAAGCCGGCCATGGCTAAAAACAAAATTAGGCTGGCCCACTTTGCTTCACAGGAAGCTACATATTACTTGAGGAATTCGACGACGAACCCTCCCCTCCTTCAACCAGCCACCAAAATTGTTGGTGCTGCCGAGCAACATCCCTCATGTCGCGACTCCCTACCGCCCTACTGAACCGGAGACGCTCCGCACTGCCATGTGCGACGTCTCCGTCGTAGTTGAGTCGCCTGTCCGCAGCTGTTCGAGCGACGTGGAAGATTAGCGGCACCGCCAATCTGTCCTGGATTAGACCTTTGCTATCTAGATAGAGGAACGCTTCTGGAGGAATAAAGCCGTCAAAGCGAACTCTCTCGTGATACATATAATTGGGGTAATAAGCCCCTGAGATTAGGTTGTTCGATGAGGTCATTGCTCTTGCAATGTGCCTTCGAGTCAACTTAATGACGAAATTGTCCACTCTTATAAGGTTCGCCCTATTGTATAAGACCTCATTAGGATAGAATTTTATGTACTCGGACTCTGGTGTTCTGTATAAGCGAAGACAAGTCCTAAGACAAATGCTCATACACCACTTCCACTGCGCCAATTGGCTCCGTATTAAATACTGTCAAATAATGACTTTCACCTAGAGTACTTTTTTTTTTTTTTTATCGAAAAAAGCCGAAACACGTTTGGAGTAACCACGACGGTCTGTGAACGACTGTCATCTCTTTTGGTGTTGCACCACAAATGTAACACCTACTCGCAGATAAGTCGCTAAGTGCAGAACAAACTTTACCATCTACCATCGTCAATTTTAAGGAATGGGTGATTTTAATTTCGTGGCCATTAATAAGCACTGAAGTAGGGATTAACTGGTTAATTTGGCTTTTTAAATAAACTTCTCCTTGCAAGATGACTTCCTTTGCTTCTTTTGTAAATTGAAAACGAATTGGTCTGCACTACCTAGTAGAGAAAGGGCGTGGGTTTTTCCAAATGATTGATTCATCACAGGTATTTGGTTTATAAACAAGTTGAGGAGGTACATAAGCTGTGACAAACAAACTCGAATCTTCGATAGTTGAATCTGCAAATTTCTGCTTATATTCACTATGGCCTGTGCTGCCATCAAAACCCCATTTACCAATTAAAACTAAGTCATCTTTAGGTTCGTGAAGACTTTCAAACACAGCTTTTTGAGATTCAATAATGCGACTTAATGTATGGTCTAACAATGATTGCAAATTGATTTCAGCAGAAGATTCCGTCACGCGAATATCAGTTGGATAGCAACGTTTTTTGGCTTTCAGCACTTTATGATAGGATGGAAAACATTTGGTATTTTAGAATGAATCAATTCTCTTAATAATAATTATTGGTTTTTAGTAAGCTTAACTTCATTAATAAATGGAACAGCTTCATCTGTGCTAAATTCCAAAGAACTTTCTGGTTGATTTGAACTGATAAGTAAAGTAGTTACAGCGGAATCGTCCATCTGTGATAAAACTGCTAATCTGCGACGTTTGGACTTCTTACTGCAGTCTCCAAGCTCCTTCCTGTATCGCGTTCCACTTGTAGATTAAAGAGATTCCGTTTGTTCGTCGTTGTAGTTTCCACATACTTCTCCATCAGATACTTTAAGTATGCAAACTTCGGTCTCATTTAACCAGCTTTCGTATTTGGTCACTAGCTTAGCTTTTGATCTCCTAAACTGCTTCCATTATGCGGTAAACCGTTTACAGAGATTCAAAAGGAGATTTCTCAAGCAATCAGTCTGGATATTTTCAGCATCCGGTAAAGAATTCGCAAGGGATCCAAACACTTCCCGAAACCTTTCTGCTTCATTTTCTTTATTTTTTGAAGCTATCCACGTATTTAAAACAAGCATTTGGGTAAAAGAACACGTAATGGTTGTACCTGCAAAAGAAAAACACAAAAAATTAAAAACAATTTTTTTCTAGTACTGGACCTAGTCTCCTCAATGACCTGTAACAACCCTCAGAGCACCTAGGAGCACCTAGACTTTGAGGTTATTAAAACTAAGAAAATAAGAGATTATATTGAGATATGTCTCATTTATGGCGATTCGTGCCTTCATAAGTAAAAGCTTAGTTGAATATGGAAAATGGTTGAAAACAAAAAAAGTGGAAGGTGTGTTTTGACGGAGCTAGTTATGAATAGTCGCATTGTTAAGGAAAACATAATTACTTTAAAAATATCGTACATACCTTCAATTTGAATATCCATTGCATAATTATATCACAAATAATAAATTTCTCGGAAAAACCACACTTTAAAAACAACACCAATTTATGTAAACAAATGAACTAATGAGCACTAATCAGATGTTACCACTTCCGGTGCACAAAATTAACTGTGTCGTGTTTGTAATTGCAGTGTTTTTTATACCTATGAATAGAAGTGTTTTTTATGTTTCCTCTAACGGTAAAATAATATCATATTTGCAACATCGCTATTACGGTCCTATGACCTACGGCTGAACCACTGTGCATGGGTGGCATCCAACATTTAATGGGGAGACTAAATTCTTAGTAGAAGTTGGCTTGATGTTGATTTCTTGTCAACTACTCATCTTACTTGATTTTTGCTAACTTGAAAAATTAATATGTTTTTCGGGTGAGGCTGGGATTCGAACCCCGAACGTTCCAATTTGGAAGCCAGTCCACTACCCTTTGAGCCACTGCCACCCACGTGGCACGAACCTACATTGAAATATCGTGATTCTTTCCTAAGCCGTACACCTCGATTATGGAATGCCCTGCCGTGTTTTTTTTCCTGACCACTATAACCTTCACACATTCAAAACGAACGTACATGAGTACCTCGCTTTCTTCCATCCTTCGCCCGCACTGTGTGCAAACATTTTAATGGTACCTCAAACCCTTGAGTGTGCCCTAATTTAAAAAAAAGCTCCTATTTATGTAACGTTTTGCATAAATAGGTACTGCAGGTGCTATTTACCATTTTGTTTTAGGTGAAGAAAGTTCTTTCCATAATTGCTTATTAAAACGTTCATCGTTATGTGGTCCTCCTTCTACCAGTGAAGATTTTAATATTATACTTAGAAAAATAAGTCTTTTTAAAGAAATTCCACGTGAGAAACAACCTCGCAGTAAAACGACTTTGATGAATATTGATGCAACTTCCGTAACAATAGTGAATGTTTTATAGATGAAACCAACCAATACGAGTCAAATGCAATAGTTTTCGTCTCATGCAACTTTTCCGTAATCACAAAAACGCTATTTATTATTATTTTTTTACACATTTAAAAAAAAAAGAAAAAAAAATTTATACAGGGTGTCCCCTAATTGGTTGACGATAATTTCGGAAATGATTCCTGGCTTAAAAAAAAAATCGTTCTACAGTAAGGGTATATCTCCAATGTTGACATCATTTATCGAGGATTTAAGAAAAGGATTACTTTAGTATACCCTGACCCATGTTAATGGAAATTGCTCTGTTAGTACTAATGGTAAAAACCTCGTGTAGGACTGCTTTATTTTTAGAAGAAATGCTAGCCTTTATAAGGGCGTTCAAATAAAGTTGATATCTTGTTTGAGTGTTTAGATATCCTATTTCTAAGCCTGTTCCATTTTCATTGCCCATGCTAATTTTCGACTTTGAGGTCACTTATCTCCAGAAAATTCTTAATTAGCATAATGTTTTACTATTTTTTTCTTATGAAAGTAACAATAATAAAACAAAAAATCATCAGCAAGTTCGCACAAAAACCCACAGATTTTATGATACCTGCAGCAGTTCTAAACTGTAGAACGATTTTTTTCTTAGAATATGCCCAGGAATCATTATCGTCATCGAATTGGGGAGTTCGGTTCGATCAACTGTTGTGAACAGACGTGTGCTCTTGAATTCAGATAAAAGATCGTTAAGTGTGAGATACAGTGAATACTAAAATCGGCTCTGGCCGTATACATCTGCGAGTGTTAAACTTTCTGAGACAGTGACTCTTTAAATTAAAGTCCAAGGTGTTGTGGTGGCTTGTGACGTATCATTGGAGGCGGACGTATTTCGAGGCGACGAAGCCAACTAGCACAATTAATAAGTTCGTACGACAACTTTTTTTCGAGACAGTGGCCTTTTATAATCGAAAATAATTACGAAAAACCTAGTGTAGTGCCTAGTTATTTTGAAGTTATATTGAAGCGTATATGCTCACATCAAACATTAGCAAGAGTACGAATGTAGTCCAAACTTGTACATGTGACTCAAAAATCAATCAGCCAGTCAGTAAAAAAAATGATTTGTTGAACAGTAAATCAATGACGTCAATCAACATTTCTGGTAACACAACGGCGGATTGTGCCAGCGTGTGCAACAAGTCATCAGGTATGGATTATGAGAATCTTCATCGAGACAATGTCACAGACAGTAATGACAGTCCAAATAATTGGACAACAGTCATTAGCAATTTGAAGCGATCAGCTAGTTATTTTCAATCCAACACTAATAAAAGGAAGAGAAATTTCGCAGACGATACATCTATTCGCTCAGCTAAGCAAGTTAACTTAACCAACAACCCCTTTTCACCTCTAGCAGAGAGCGAGTCTTTGGAAACCGGTTATGAGCAACACGAGAATGCAAGACAAACCGAAGAAGCGCCACTAATCAGAGTGGATCCAACAAAAATAATTATAGCAGTAGCCCATCAAATGTTAATAAAATTTCTTATTGTCCTCCCATTAATATATTTGGTGCAAGCTGTGACCTTATTAGTGAAGTTATAAATCTGGCATCAAAAGAATGTAAAATGTCTGATTTAGCACATAAATTTGTAAACATGGGTTATCAGAAAACTAGAGTCTATGTTAGCAATGCTAGTGTACATAAAATGATAATCGACCGATTGCGCGGTACGGGTATAGGCTACGCGCCTCTCTCTCCAAAGGAAACGAAAAAAGCTTCCATTCTGTTGAAAGGTCTTGGTGCTGACATACCCTGTGAAACCATTAAACAAGCGTTGCAGGCATTGGTTCCTAGTGTCAAAATAAGTAAAATAGTTCCATTTATTACTTCTAAAACAAAGGAACTTAATATGAAATTGAATATATTATTGGGACAACTGGAGATAGGGGAGTCTATTAAGAATCTTATAAATATTAGATATTTGCTCTATCAACGTATCTACTGGGAAAAAAAACATAACCGAACGGTTATTAGATGCTATCGTTGTCAGCATTTTGGGCATTCCGGTGAATGTTGTGCATACAATAGTCGATGCGTTCTCTGTGGTGAATCTCATGATTCTACCATATGCATCAATTTAGCGAAATCTCTTAAGGAGGCAAACCAGCCTGCACCTCAACTAAAGTGCATTAACTGCAATTCAACTGCATACCAACAACTATAAACCAAGGAGGAAAAGATGTTTGCTTACCTTGAATTTGTTGCCTCAATAGTAGTTTAACGATGATAGAAGTAAATAAACTTAAAATAATATCGATGAATATCAATTCAATAATCTAAGGCTGGCAGTGTCTGATATTCTAAAAAAAAAAAAGGCTTAAATATGTTTCCTTTCTGAAACCAGATTAAACAGCAGACATAATCCACAATTCGAAGGCTATAACTTCATACCGGGAAACTCTGGTAGGGGTACAGCCATTATATTGGATCAACGGTAGAAATATGACCCGACTCCTTTCCAAAGTAGTTTGTTTTCAATATGTCTGGTATCCTTAACCTCACAAGATGCTGCCAATTTATCTTATCGTCTAGTTTTAGGAAGTATATATATTCCTTCTAATGCTAGTCAACTTTTACAAAATGAGCTCGATAGGCTTAATAATTTAATTAATACATATGAAGCAGCGATTATCGGTGGAGACTTCAACTCACCACACACATCATGGGGGATATCACATTGAATAGAAATGGAAACCTTTTTCACAACTGGTTCTATAGCGCACCATTCATGGATTTGGATTTGGTATCTCCCAACAGTCCCACATTTCCAAGATCTTCTTCAGTCATTGACTTTTTTCTTATCTCCGCTACTCTGAATTCAGCAAGAAATTCAAATCTGGCTATTTGTACCACATTTCACAATTTCGGATCATTTTGGAATAGAATTGGAGGTCCAACTCACAAACTTTTTTCCGCTCATGTTAACACCCCCATATCACATAAGCTTCAAAAACACCGATTGGGAAATCTTTAGATCAAGCCTTCATAATCGTCTTTCGCGGCTCTATATCCCAACCAATAGAAATGTATCGAATATTGAAATAGATGCAATAATTACCCAAATGAATGAGCAAATTAACCTCCGAAGTCCATAACACTAAAAAGCTAAGATACAATAACATTTCCGATCTCACAAAAAAATTAATTAAACTCAGAAACACCTGGCTTAGACAACTGAAGAGAATATTTCATCGCCATCTGAATAGATTCAATCAAGAATGCCATGAACTTTATTCCAAAATCCAGTGTCTTAGTAAGATAATTAAAGAACGATTTAAATAATTGCTTCAAGTCAAGGCTTACGAAAATTCGTCCATCCCCGCAAGCTATTAAAGAAATTGATAGGATCACTGGAAGGAAGTAATTTGGAACAAATATCTCTAGAGACATACTTTTTTATAACGGTCAACAGTTAGCAAATACACAAACCAAGTTATGTGCGTTCTAAGAATTCTGTTCACAAATATATATTGAAAATACGCCCACGCTTGATCCAAATTTAGAAGGTGAAAAATCATCAACAATAAGCCAGTTCTGCCAAACTCAGCTGAACCGTTCGTATACATCATTTTCCCCCGAAAATGATGCTCGTGATTCCAATTCACCTATTTTTACCACTCCAAATAAAGTTAATCAGCTTAGACTTGCTTTGAACAATAAAAAATCTGAAAGTATAGATAAAATTTCTAACTTCATCCCGTGAAAATATTCGCTCGACCTTTTTCTCTCACTTTTATTTAACCACTGCATAAATAATGGTTACTTTCCAGATAGCTGGAAAGCGGCCAAGCTTTTACCAATAGCAAAAAAAAAAATCCGCTAAAGAAGTCAAAGATTTTCGGCCCATTTCATTGCTATCAAACGTGGGAAAACTTTTCGAAAGAGTACTGGCGGACGCACTAGGTTTTGCGATGCAGCAAATGTAATCCCAAACAACCAATTCGGTTTTAAAAAAGGTCACTCAACTGAACATGCATCCATTACCTTGCACGACAAAATTGTTCAAATCCTACGGAACAAAAAATGCACAGTGAGTTTGGATCTTGATTTTGAAAAAGCTTTTGACTCGGTTTGGCACAAGGGACTGTTATTCAAAATCATAAGGCTAGGGTGCCCGACGTGGACGACACGATTAATTTAGAATTTCCTGCAAAACAGAACCACTTCTATCGTCATCGGCACAGAGCAATCGGAATATTTTAATGTTCTTTTTAATATATTCCTCAACGACTTTCCTTTTAAGCACCCTGGCGCTATTCTCTACGCCGACGACAGCACAATATTGGCCAGTGGAATAAGACCAATCGATGCCCTTAAAAAGACTAAGGATAACATAAATATCGTACAGAACTATATAGAGAAGTGGGGACTAAAAATAAATACCCATAAAAGCGGCTTAACATGTTTTAGAAATGCTAGTGGAAAAGGTCACTATCTTGCAGTCAAGGAAAGCAAACGGTTAGAACTTCAAATTAATGGAAGTCCCATTCCACTGCGAGTTGAAACTAAATATCTAGGTATTCATTTTCAAAATAGACTTCTGTTTAACAAACATGGCCGGAGAGCTTTAGCCAAAGTAAAAACGGTAACAGGTGTTCTAAAACCTCTGCTCAATTCAAAACAACTCTCGCAAAACACGAAAATATTGATATATACTCGTAACACGCTCATTAGGCCAATTCTGACCTACGGTTTTGCATCTTGGTTTACAATTTCACCTACAGTTGCCAAGGAAATCGAAAGTTTTGAAAGGAAAATACTACGCTTTTGCTGTGGTAAATTTAGAAAACCAGATAAAAAGTGGTTCTCTAATAAAACGCTCTACGAGACAACGAGAATGACCCCCTGATGATTTATTAATCAGAACTTCTATTCAAGAAATTGTATCGAATAAAAGAGCATCCCAACCCACTTGTGAGAACCTTGTTAGACTCCAATATTGACAGCTGCGTGAACGATCATTACTATCTTTCGCCGTTTAATCTTTTACATACCGCATCGTTACAGCTTTTAAGACCTGAGGAAAGTGGAGGCTTAGTCGTTCCCTTTTAGGTTAACAAACCACTCAGTGTTTCATGGACTCCGGTCTCTGATATTAAACAGTATCCAATCTCTTTCGTTTGTAAATTAACTTTATAGATCATTAATGAGGTTGGAAACTGTAAAACCCAGTATTTCGTATTCTTAGCTTAAGTTGTTTTATGTTTTATTTAGTATAGTTTTGCCAAAAAGAGCATCACTGAGAATATATGTCGGGAGCAAGCATATACTAATAAGTATTGAAATTAAGTAGAATTGTACATTCTGATTGCTCATGTAAATGTAAAAGATACATTTTGTTTAGTTGTAAATAGCCAGACATACTTGCTAAAGTCGGCCACATTTATATACTTTGTGAATATAAAACCTAACTGATCGAAATTTTGTTATGTCTCAATAAAGTTAAATTGTAAATTGTAAAAAAATTGTCATCGAATTGGGGGACACCCTGTATATTGTAGCAAACGTTTTTCCCTAAGTATACCACCACGACAATTTTAGAACTGTGCCGCTTGAGAAGCCATTTTTACTTTGAACCATCCATCTTTCTTCGGGCGCTTCCTTTATCCGCTTTCTCTTTTTTGGTGGATCGCGAACAAGGCAAACGTATTGCAATAAAGCTATAAAATTTATTTTTAAATTTTAAAGTCGAATAGTTCGTTTTTTTGTTTTGAACCATTGTTTAGTACGTGTTTAGTACACACAATAAGTCCTATCTCACTTCTGACACCAATGTAAATTAATGTTAGTCTGGGTTCCGATGATAGAACCTAATTCCTTTAACACAATCACTTTATCCAATACAACTACAATTTATAATTCAATCGCTTTTATCAACCACTTTTAATTTACTTTATCACTGCTCTTAATTCACTCTTCAAATTCCAATTTAGATCTGAACTTCACTTCTGCTGGATGTTGTATTTTTACTCCCTGCCACTTTTCGAGAACTTTATGTACCAGCCAGCTGTCCACATTTTAATTTTCCAGAATATTCGCTCTAAGTTGTCAAATTGATTCCATTATCTCCCCATTGGATGAGTCTCCTGCTTTTCAAATATACATAGACAGCGCTGCTCACATTCAAACGGTTATCACAAAAATAAAGAGATGGTGTATAACTCTTTACTTTTTCAATTGGTACTATTATATACTCATTCCAGGTCTCCAAGCATAGCCGTCTTTTATTATCACTCATGATCCATATAGATCACACGATGAAAATAAAACAGTCTCATTCAGCGAAAAATGTTTGTGTTGTGTAATGGTTTGACAAGTATTTTCTTCTCCATTGGAACTGCACAGATGAGTTTATTTTTTCCGTTTAGCTTTCCAATCGGACGATTCGGGGTTCAACATCAGCCGTGCCAGAAAGACTTCTTTTCCGCAGGCAACTAAAATCTCGTGAGATAAGGGGTTGCCCAAAATACAAAAATTCAATTTACATTAATATTTTAGTCTACCCAATAAATGTTGGATTCCACCCATGAAGCGAAATAACAACTGGGCCCAAACATGTTTCTCGTCTTTGACTTCCACCGCACCACTTCCTACCTCAAATCGGTTCTCCTTCACCAGAATAACCAGCCTTAGTTTTAAGTTTTAGTTTAAGTTTAATTTTAAGTTATAGCTTGTATTAAGCCGAATAAATGGGGGCTTTCGCCCCCACCAAAAATTAAAAAATTCTCTCTCTTTATCCAATTTTCCAAAAACACTTTACACGTGCCTGCACACCGAAGCCATGGTGATCTCACGACGAAATTCAAGTTGCGTATTTAGAACTGAGCCAGAATTTCGATAATATTTTGTAATAATTTCCGCACGTTCAGCAAGTGTAAAACGATGCATGATGAAATAGCAACCTTACTGAATATTTTGACAGTTGGATGTCATTGGTAACTTTGACATCTGCTGAAGAAATTGAAAAAAAAACTATCATTGCTATATGGTCACCCTACACCATTTGTCATTCATAAACTCTGTCTGTATAGCAGTGATTCCCAAAGTGGTCCAGGTGGAACCCCAACGGGAGACTCGACGAGGGTCTACGTTGGCATGAAAAAAATGGGGGTACACCAGTTCTAACTGTGGGTCTACGAAAATTTATCTGGTTTCGATAGTAAAGAAAAATTTTTTCAGTTAGACTGGCGTATGGATCAGATAGCATTTTATTAAGCATTAATTCCCTTTTTTTTAAAACCTCCCAAATTTTTTTTGAGTAGTGCATTTTAAGCATATTCGATACTCAGTACAACGCGTGTCGAGACTTGTAAAACGCCGTCCACCCGCCCCCTCACAACGCTTGTTCAGACGTGCAATGGGACGAAATACGACTTGTGCTGTGCTTGCAATCTTGTATGAACTTTTTTGATTCCTCACCAATTGTCAAAGACAAACGCTACTCATTTGTTTCCGGAATTTTGAAAAGAGAGGTCTGAGTGAATCGATGTCAGTGTGCCGGAAAAGGTAAGTACCTACCCATTTGTAAATTTGTTATGCATACTTCTATTTTATATTATAATAATATTATATTTACTATGGTTGTAATAAAAATTAAATACGGAATAGGGCCATTATTCGATACTTCTTTAAAAGAAGAGAAAGCCGAGAAAAATTGAAATTTTAGTATCTACTTTTTATTATAAAATTATTGATTTTCCCGACTGTGGCGATTCACTAAAGGAGAGATATACACATAATTACAGGTATATGTTTCATCTAAGATCATCTAAGAGGATGTCATCCTGATAACATAGGCAAAGCAAAATATTTTCAAACATTGAAGGAATAAATAAATAAATACAATATCTTATTGCTTATAGCGAAATCTGGAAAACCGCACATCATCGGAGAACAGTTAATTTTACCCGCTGTTGAAGAGGTTTTAAAAACTGTTCTGCACAAACCTCCATTTGACGTACTTAAAACAATTCCTTTGAATAACTGTACAACGACACATTGATGAAATGAGCTCTGATATTGAAAGCTTTTTGTGTAATTATTTGCAAACAACTCATTTTTCTATTCAACTGGGCGAGTCAACTTTACCTGGTAATGAAGCATTAATATTGGCATATGTTCGATTTGTTATGGACGAAGAAATCCATAAAGAGCTGCTATTTTTATACTTTGGAGACGGACACTAAGGGCGAATCAATATTTAATGTCCTGGGTGATTTTTTTAAAGGAAAAATCGATTCCATTTACAAACCACATTTTGGTGGCAGCAGATGGAACTCCTGCCATGTTCGGGCGATATCGTGGATTTATAAGCCAACTTAAAAGAATTATACCAGAAGTAACTGCAATTCATTGTGTCACCCACCGACAACACCTGGTAGCGAAATATTTGAGTGACAGATTGCACCAATCGCTTCAATTTGTGATTAAAGCAGTTAACAAAATAAGAATCAATGCGTTGAATACCCAATTATTTGCACAATTTTGCGACGAAAATGATGAAGACTTCCAGCGATTGCTCTTACATACTGAAGTAGGTTGGTTGTCGAAAGGTGCATGTTTAACGAGATTTTACTCACTTTTTGAATCAGTTTTAGAGTTTCTGGAAAGTAAAGATCGAGATTTAAAAGGAATCCTGATCATATTGAAAGCAGACATCGCGTTTGACAGATCTGTTCAAAAAATTCAAAGAAAATTAACTTGCAGTTACAAGGGTACAGCTCAAATTTAATTAAAACAAAAGGTGTAATTTCGGCTTTTCTGGGAAAATTAAAATTTATGAAGCAAAATATTAGTCGGCGCGAATTCTCCCAGTTTCCAAACTTATCACAGGCAGAATGTCTAGATGAGGATATTCAGACATAAGTTCAGCATTTAAATGCCCTGCATGATGACTTTAAAAATAGATTTGAAGATATTCTCACGATGGAAATACCACCATGGATCATAAATCCATTTGATGAAATGATGGATGATCCATCAAGAGGAACTTCTCGAGCAACCAATGAGGAGCTGAAGGTGAAATTAAAAAAAGGCTATCAAACATTTTGGCTGCAGGCAGAAAAACCCGAAAAATATCCTGGGCTGTGGGAAATTGCGAGAAAACTTTTGATAGAGTTTCCCCCGTCATACCTTGTCGAAAAAAGTTTTAGTGGAGTTACAGACTTATTAACAAAAAAAAAGGAGCAGAACGGGAGATTTGCGGTTATTCCTTACAAAATTGAAGCCAAATATTGATGATTTGCTGTCAATCCATCAAGTGCATCCCTTCCATTAAAATTACGACTTTGTTTTTTTTTTATTATTGATTCGCATTGTTGAAGTTACGATACGTTATTAATGTTAATGTTTAATTTTAGTTCAAGTTAGCCTGTAATCGTATTATTTTAATAAATACGTAGAACATAAGAACATACGAGCATACTATTATTATCTTTATCATTCCGAATTTAGGGTTGGAACTCAGCCGCGATGCTAATTTCCATCATTAGATCTAATCTTCGCATTTTTTGACGAGTTTTGGGAACATTGTAAAAATGTAGCAGCAGGGGGTCCACCGAAACCAGCTTATTTTGAAAGTGGTCTACAAAAAAAAAGGTTGCCAACCTCTGCTCTATGGTATGATACATGTGCTTGCACCATAACCGTTGTCATTATTGTTGGCATTCGAATTCGAAAAGTGACATTTTAATGAATAGAACGAATTTAAAGATGGCGGTCTTGGGTAGTGTTTTGTATACAGATAGTGAATAGAATATTACGATTCCTGGATAATTTCTTGTTGCTCTCGTTTACTAAATTCAACAAATATGTCTTGCTAAATTTTTTACCAGTGTTAAAAGTGTGTTTCAAATTAAACTATGATTAGTACAATGGATAATAGGTCATATGGTGCGATTGCAAAGTCGAACGGCCGAAGTGAATTTGCAACCGCAGGTTAGTTTTCAACCGAGACGCTTTTTTTTATGGTTTTTTTTTTTTCCTCTGTTTCAATATCGGTTCATGTGCAATTAAATTCTTATGTCAACAAAAACCTTAAAGTCCTTTTTTTTTATATAAGGTTTGGGTTGTAGTAGAAAGAAACGCCCTACAATAGTCCGTAGTGAAAATACTTACTGTATATAATAAAAACTTGTATTAGGCTTTATTATTATTTAACTGTTGTTTACCATAAAAGTGCGAGGTACATACAATTACAGCCACCGTCTCATCGTTTAATTGAAGTCATTGTGCCCAATTCTGAGTTGCATTGACGTTCAATAATAGCGACGTTATTCTGAGTTGAACTGAAGTTCTTTTCTTCGAATAAAAATTTGTCCGCCCGACAGTGTATCGATTTTTTTTTGTTTTTCAGAATTAACACCAGAACAACAAAAGCTGCTGATAGAATTAAAAAGGAGAAAGCAGGAACTTTTACTTGAAATTCAGGTGAGTGAAATTGATAAGGCTGATAGCTCCATGACAATGACCCCTTCAAAAGTGTTCGTATTTGTTTAAAACTAGAACATACTCGGCCATTCACACTGAAGTTAGTACAGATATATTCATTTTTTAGGCGTATTATAATTAAAAATACATATGTATGTTATTTGATTCATGCGTTTACCCTTAAAAAAAACATTTTAAGCAGTAAAGTTGGCCATGGGTAAAGCATTATTAAAAGGTTACATTGCTCAATGTCATAAGACCAATATATAGAATAAGCCTAGTTTTAGAGTACGTTTAAAAATAATGCACTCCTGAAAAATCAATAAGCAGACAAAACAAGAGGTCAAATGCTGAAACCTTCTAAATTTTAACGAAAGAAAAGAGGAATAAATATTGAAAGCAATTCTTTTGAAGAATAATAAAAATTTTATTGTCAACAAATTGAGACTTGTATATGGTTTCAAGATGTTGGCAGTGCTACTCAAAAATATGCCCTTAACAATATGGTTGACCACGCTTTTGAAGATTTTTCAATTCGATTTGGGGACATTTCACTTATAGTCTGGATCATCTCGTCTCGCTAACCAACGTTACGAGAAACACTCTCGAAAGGAACAATTTGCCAAAATTAGCAGACTTTCATACGCCAAATCGACTTAAGTAATTAGGTCGTTTTTTTGCATATTAAATTCTTAAATGAATTAACATAACATAAATATCAAATCATTGAACAATATTCATGTCGTTATTGCGGACTTCGTAGCTAACTCAGTGCTTTATGATCATTTCAAACCTACATTCAATCGACATTTGTATTAGTGAAAGAGTTAAGTGCATAACTTGCAGTCAAAACACCTTAACCTTCACTTTTTTCTCACCTTCAGTGTAGCCGAGCTGACTATGATAAATTTTTTCGTTCTTAACTTGCTTTTTTGGCCTGCATCTCATCTACACTCCGCTAATCCCCCACGCAACAAACTACCTCGTACAAGATTTTACTACCAAAACTCAAGAGACTTGCGTTCTAAAACTCGTGGTGTTTTTTCTAAACCTCATGGTATCAGTATATGCTCTTACAGAAACCAATCTGATCCCCGGGATAAAGAGGCAGGAGCTATTCCCATCTTCATGTAGTATTTTCCTAGATCATGATCACTCTCTTCCTATGGTTAATGATCCAGCCCTCCCTAAAATAACACTTCCCAGTAGGTCCCTGTACGTTATGTGTTGCTACATTCTCCCAGCTCAACCTTGCTATTAAAGCGATTGACCAACTTATTGATCTAAGTGATTCCATCGACGATGTCTTTATCTTTGGTGACTATAATCTTCCTCTGTCTATTCATTCCTATGCCAAGTAAGTGGCGTCCCTAACTCCATCTGTTGGCAACTAGAGCTTAGTTTCACTAGCGATCCCATTAACTCTACAGTAACGTTTTGTCCCTTAACCCATTCGGCTATCGACAACTTTCGGCCCCCTATTCTTCTCTCATTTTTCCATAACTCCCCACCCTAGTCCGCTTCTTCCGCTACTATCTTTTCTTACAACTTCCATAAAGCTAATTTTCGTAAAATCAAGATCTGTCTTAGCAAATCTTCTTTTGATGTTACCAACTTATCTTTATCTGATGTGGCTCCATTTTTTACAGTGAAATATTTAAATCCAGTCCTGTTTACGTCCCTTTTTTATCGTCATAAAATATCATCTGCTTCCCCTCCCTGGTATAACATAAGACGCTCCTTATGAAACAAATTATGGGCAATTTGTCTTCGCGCCAATTCTTATTCCGACTACTCTTTCTTTGAACCTACCTCTAATTCAGTCAGCTCTATAACTGCCTCCATCAGCGCACACCAACCTTATCAACGACCTTAAGACATTTTATCAATTCGTCAACTACAAAAAAAAATCAGACGGCTATCCCCCCTCTCTCTCGTTCGATAATATATAATCGACCGACCCACATACTATTGCCAACTATTTTGCAAACTTTCTTAAAAAATATTTGTAGACAACTTCTTCGTACCTGACCCCATATATTTCAAGCACCTTTCCAATTTCTCCATTGGCCCTCCTCTCTCTCGAGATCTTTTGATCCTACCCTTATGGAAGAAAACTTACAAAATCTCAATGATGAATTTTTACCCGGCTCAGACGGGCTCCCAGCAATATTTCTCAAAAATCTGTGGCTCTAATCTTTCGCATCTAATAGGAAAGGAACCCTGTTTCATCTGTCCCTCACAAAAGGGGAATTCCCACAAGTTTGGAAGACGTCTTTCATAACCCCGGGCCACAAAAAGGGGTCAAAGAATGAAGTAACTAACTACGGTCCCATTGCAAAGCTTTCTCACATACCTAAAATGTTCGAAATTTTTTTATATGAAGTTCTAACCTTTCAGTGCAAGTCACTTATATCACCCTTCGCGCTTTCAGTCCTAGAAAATAGCAACGAAATCGATGTTATTGCTACAGATTTTGCTAGACTTTCGATAAAAAATATCACATCAATTGATCATTTTCAAATTGTCTTCCCTCGGTTTTGACCCAATATTGTTAAAATGGATATCTTTTTATTTGGAGAACCGATATTATAGCGTTCGTTTTAGGCCTGCCTTCTCAAACCCGTTTTTAACCACTTCTGGTGATCGCCAAGGCAGCCATCTAGGTCAACTGGTTTTCATTTTAACTATAAACGAACTTGAGAGGATTATTAAACACTGCCCCTTATCCTTTTACGCCGACGGAACTAAGTTCCCCAAAACCATTTCTTCACTCCAAGACTCTATTCCCCTTCAAGGAGACCTCGATAGGTTTTCCACTTGGTGTCTAAAAAATTGCTTTGGACTTAATGTCTCCAAATACTAGGGCGGGTCAATAAGTCCGTGATTTTTTGAATTTCTGACCTCTACTTAAACAGCAACACTGCTCCTGTCAACAGGCATCTGTCAGTTGACTCCTGTCAAAATTTAAACTTGCTGCGTCAGTTAGTTTGTGTTTGACAGCTATTTTTATCAGACTACTCACTAATTTGAGGAGAAAATGGAAAAAAGTGAATTTCGTGTGCTTATTAAGCATTATTTCTTGCGAAAAAAAACCATTACCGAGACCAAGGCTAAGCTTGATAAATACTATGGGGACTCTGCACCATCGATTTCAATGGTAAAAAAGTGGTTTATTGAATTTCGTTGTGGCCGTACAAGCACTGAAGATGCCGAACGTCCTGGACGCCCAGTTGAGGTCTCTACACCCGAAACAATCGAAAAAATTCACGATATGGTGTTGGCCGACCGAAGATTGAAAGTGCGAGAGATTGTGGAAGCCGTAGGGATCTCGCATGGCTCAGTGGTTTCAATTTTGAATGATCACTTGGGCATGAGAAAGCTTTCCGCAAGATGGGTGCCGCGTTTGCTCACAGTCGACCACAAACGCAATCGTGTAACAACTTCACAGGAAGGTTTGGCGTTGTTTAATCGCAATATGGAGGAGTTTTTGCGCCGTTTTGTAACCGTGGACGAAACATGGATCCATCACAACACACCAGAGAACAAACAACAGTCAAAACAGTGGGTTTCTAAGGGTGAAAGAAGGCCAAGGTGGGTTTGTCAGCCAATAAAGTTATGGCGACTGTTTTTTGGGATGCACGCGGGATAATCCACATTGACTACCTTCAAAAGGGAAGAACAATCAATGGGGAATATTATGCCAACTTATTGGACCGATTCAATGACGATTTGAAAAAAAAAGACCTCATTTGGCCAAGAAAAAAGTTCTTTTCCACCAAGACAATGCAAGGGTGCACACATGTGCAGTTGCCATGGCAAAAATCCATGAATTGGGCTATGAATTGCTCCCTCATCCACCCTATTCTCCAGATTTGGCTCCGAGCGACTACTTCTTGTTCCCAAACCTGAAGAAATGGCTTGGTGGAAAAAGATTTGACTCCAATGATGAAGTCATCTCGCAAACAAAGGCCTATTTTGAGGACCTCGACAAATCATTTTTTTTGGAAGGGATAAAAAAATTGGAGAAGCGTTGAACAAAGTGTATAGAGCTCAAGGGATACTACGTTGAAAAATAAAATTATTTTTTTATCAAAAAATCTGCGTTTTAATCCAAAAGTCACGCACTTATTGACCCGCCCTCGTATCAATCTATGACTTGTCCCGTAAACCCAATAAATCTCCCCCTCGACTTTATTTTCTGCATGACCAACCTGTACCCCAGGTTCAATCCCTTCGCGACCTTGGAATATTATACCATAGAGTTAAACTTCCGTTCGGATATTGATGAGATAATCCTTAAAGCCAACTTATCGCTTGGATTTATCAAACGATGGTCTAAAGAATTTTGCAACCCTTATATGACAAGGTCACTTTACATTACTCTTGTCCGGCCCCTGTGGTTCCGCTTTCATATATCCCGAATCGAGAATATTCAACGTCGTTTTCTTCGATTTGCTCTTCGAGGACTACCCTGGAACGACCCCTTTATCTTACTTCCCTATCGTTCCCACCTCAAACTTCTTAACCTGAATACCCCCGAAAAACGCAGAGACGTAACTGAAATTCTCTTCATTCATTGACTTCTCTCTGGTTATGTGGATTGCGCTTCCTTTTACAATTCTATTTCCTTCAATACTAACCCTCGTAATTTCCGCTGCTCCCGTCTCTTCTATATGCCACCTTTTATGGTTCCAACGAACCAATCTCCCGCATGCTCCGTAAGGTCAACTGAAAACTTCCTCTTTTTGATTTTAACGTGAGCACTTTTCGTTTTAAACTTGATCTCCTCCACCATTCCCTTAATTTCTAACCCTTAATTGTTGTTAGTTTTTAAGTCCTAGTTTTTAAGTTAGTTTAAGTTTGTATTAAGCGAAATAAATGGGGGCGTCAGCCCCCACCAAAATTAAAATTAAATTAAAATAACTGCTTTAACTATAGCTTGCAAACCTTACCAATTAGGTATGTTTTTTTTTTTTATAATTTGCGCGCTCTCAACTGATTATTTTTTTTAGTACCCTTGAAATGTTTGCACACAGCGCGGGCGAAGGAAAATCAGGGAGGATGGAAGAGAGATACCGGTGAACGTTGGTTTTAAATGTTTGAAGGTTATAATCACTAGAAAATAAAGAGCTAGGTAGGGCATTTCATAAGCGAGTTATACGGCTTAGGAACGAATCACGATATTTTAGAGTACATCCGAAAGTGGGCTTGAGGGTATACTGATGAGCATTCATAGCGAGACGGGTGTTATTGTTAAAAGTTTGAAGGGGCCAGTAGCAACTGGCGATTTCTATGAAGCACTGGTGGTGGAAATAGTGATAAAACAGAGTGAGACACGAGACATTACGTCGGTGTTCGAGGGTGTCCATTGTTTGAGCGATATTAGTATCACCTATGTGTTTTACCGTACGGTATTGGATCCTATCTAGCAGGTGCAGAGATGTGTTGGGCGCACCCGACTAGATGTGGGCATTGTACTCCAATTTCGGACGGATAAATTCCGTATATATTGAGGCCAGATCAGAGGGGGTAAAGTATTTCTTACATCGCTTGAGGAAACCTAGATATTTCGCAGCATTTTTGACGACACCGAATATGTAGTCATTCCAACGTAAGTTGTCATTGACACACATACCGAGAATGGAAAGTTTATCGGTTTCGACGATGCAAGTGCCATCCATGAATAATGGCTGGGTGTTTAAATTTCGCTTTAAGGACAGCAGACAGCATTGTGTTTTGGAAGCATTAAATTCTACTCTGTTAGTGGTTCCCCAATTAGTTATGCTGTTAAGATCGGAATTTAATGAGGTTAACATACGCTGCCGTTCCCGTTCTAAAGCCGAAGAGCAGTGATGTGGGTCCGGGAACGAATATGAAAAGCAGAGAGTACTGTCGTCAGCAAAGGAATATATTGGATTAGAGGTAGCAGACAAGAGATCGTTGATGAAAATTAAAAAGAGTGTCGGAGACAGAACAGAGCCCTGGGGCACACCACCATTTATTTTTTGAATATCAGGCTTGAAACCATCCAAGACAACATCCTGTTGACAATTTGTTATCAACCAGATTAAGCATTACCCAGCCGCATGAGACGGGGTTCCAGTATTCGGAATATTTTCAATTTCGAAGGAAGGAAAATTATACTCAAACCATCTTGTAGCCATAAACCAAAAGAGAACATTAAAGTCAATCAAACCAAGATTATAGCTCGTTATGCACTGTCTAAAAATAAGAAAATTCGAGCAACGCAAAAAAGAAATAATTTAAACCTTATTGTATTTTGAGAAAATTAAATTTTGTGGAGAAAAATTAAAATCATGAAAATGGACTTCGATTAAAATTGCTATAAACGATCCAATCTTTAGAAAAAGTTAAAAAAAAAACATATATAGTGTGACATTTAAACAGTTTCAAAAATTCAATTCATAATATCCATAGTTAATTGATATCATTAAATACATATTTGTGATTATTGAGTCAAAATAACTATCTATTGAAATAAAAATTATCTGTGAAAGTGTAGAATCTTATAATTCTGTGCTACGTAGACTAAAAAATGAACATTTCCAATTTTACCGCAATGACCTTATGAAAATGAAAAACTTTCCAAGATGTCTGCATTAATACTACGCTGTTTGTGCGGTTCGCTCACTTTGCACTCACTATACTATACAGAGCGCATTATTTTCTATCACCTTGTTATTTATGAAGAGTTTGATGGCGGTTTTGTTTTTGAATGGTTAAATTATTTAATTCTTTTTCTCTCGGTTTGTTCGTCAAACTTTGACTGGAACTTCAGCCTCTAATGCTTTTCGGATCTGTTTTTTCGAACACTTTTGTTGAATATGGGAAAACAAGTTGGTCTGCACACTATGAGGGTTTAACTATTCTAAAACGTTGTTAAGGCAGCGGGACATAGAACAGAACAGAAATAGAAAAATGAGTTAAAATCATTTCAAAATCTCAGGGGCTGGAAAAAAGCTAACGCATTTAATTTTTCCAATCATAGCGTTTCACGTTACCTAGGCGAAATATGGTCAAATTCTATCCAAACCTTTATAAACAATTCTATTCAAAGCTTTACTTGAGACTTTGGTATTTATTATTAAAAAATTCGAAAAGAATACGGTGTTGATATTTACTTAAAGTTGCAATTAAACTTATAGTATTTATAATAAACGAGTCATTAATGCTTAGAAACTCAGAAAAGGAACCTATTATAAAAGCTATTAAGCCCCTTTAAGATCTGGAGTATTAAGCAGTCTTAATAAGATAAATGAGAAGGTCTTAAAAGAGAAGAGTAAAACCTTTATCTGCGATAATAATATCCATATACTCAAAATAAAGTTTTAGGCACTTCGATAACTTTTTGGTGAGAACGCTAGGTTATTAGAGTCTGTTATCACACAAAGCGCAGTCGTTCATTACCTATTATAATTCTACTGGAATTGTTCTCCTTCAACAAAATAAAAGCCATTCAATACGGTTTGCTATATTGGCATTATATATGCCTACTACTTGTTTAGTCGCCGTGTTAATTAAATATATTCTCATATTTATGAGTAATATAAAAGCTTTATATATTTATATATTTTATAATTCCGTCCAAATTTTAGTTTAGTTTTTCTTTTATTTAAATTAGAGGTTTTTGTCGTATTTTCCTCGGTTTTGCCGGTTTTCCTTTTTTTTCTTATAACTTCAAAATAATTGTAATAATGCTTCAGTTGAAATGTAATAAATTATAAAATCTGTGAATGTAAACGTTGTGATATTCGTTATCGAACTTATATATGAAATAAATTATCAATCTATTTAGCTATGTGTATATGTAATTGACAAGAAGGTGTTATTTAAAAAAAAACCTGTAGGTCACTTTTTTCTTATTTTTTTTAGAGTTCACTTCGTATTGCTTTCATTGAATTTATATACAAATTAATTATTAAAAAATAGCACTCATTTTTAAATTCATCGAAGAAAAGTCTTCTAGCTTTTACAACAATTAAAGGGTTTGAATGCTATTCCAGGTACCGTTCAGTTGTTGCCAAAAGGTAGACAGAAGAACACATTTCACGAACGTGTCTGTCCAAAGGATCCCATCAAAGTTGAAACGTGTTCAAATCCGGCTACTGTAGTCATGGTTTGAGAAAGTACTCGTATTTTACGGTCGTTACTTTACCTTCGGTAAACTAAATTAGTATATTAGTCTTATTTACTCGATCAGAATAAGATCGCTAGTTACGTTTGTACAAAATTGCTCTGCACACAAAATCGAACTACATCCGTATTTTTCGGTGGGCGCTATCCATTGTAGAAAAGTGTCGGTATAAGGTTTGGATGGCTTCTACGTCCACAAAACACTTTCCTTTCATCGGCAAATGCATTTTTCTGCAAGGGTAACAATCGCGCGGTGCCAAATCAGGTCACTACGGGGAGCGATTGGCAGTAATATGCGAATTTTAGCCAAAAATCATTATCGAACGCCAAACACCAACCTCCTCCTGCGGGATATTCTGGCCGAATATGATGAATACAATGCACCAAATGCCTGAAAACATCAAGATAGAATTGTGCATTAACTATTTGACTCGGTGAAACGAACTCTTGGTGGACAATGCCTTTGGAATCGAAATCAACATTTTCTTCACTTTTGATTTCTCCAAAAGATATTTTTTGCGCTTTGGCTCGTCTGGCGCCTTCCACTCGGAACTTTCGCGATTGGTTTCTGGATCGTATTGAAAACACCAAGTTTCTTCACCCGTCCCAATTTTGTAAAGGAAGTTTATGTTCTTTTTGACCTCTTTGATGATGTCCTTTGAATCTTGAATTCTGAGCAATTTCTGTACCGATGACACAAACATACGATCACTTCAGACGCAATAACTCCGCTTCTACTAGTGCAAAGTTCATCAAATTTGGATAGTACATCAGTGATGTAATTGCCAATAGATGGCCTCACCAGAAATACCTATTTTAAAAAAGTTTTACTTACTTTGGAACGGACTTTGTATGTTATAACAAGAATTTACAAGAAAATTGATTTGAGAAAATTTAGATGCTAATATATTTTTTTTGTTTTTTAAAACTATGTATCTATTATACTTAATCTACCTAAGTTTAACTTAATTATAATCACGGCGGTGATTAATGATGACCTTAATATCTCTTTTCCAGTCCTTTTCGTCCCAGTTTTTGGTGAGCTCTAGACCACTCTGATCAATTAATCTTATTTTGCACCCGAAGTATTATAATATTTGTTTTTTGGGATATTGCCACTCCATTCCTCGTTCTGGTTTCACTAAATCGCTTGGTGGTGTAATGGACATGTATAGGGTCTTTCAATAAGGACGTTTAATTTTTAATTGTAAATAAAACAAGTTGTGATATCCACTAATTGCTTATTTTTATTTGAACGTCGTTCAAATGTCCGCCGTGGCTGTGCTTGGTGGCACGTATTCGGGAGGTAACATTTTCTTAGACTGTGTCGCACAAATCTAGTTGAATTTGCTGCATGGCGTTTGTTATGTTGACTTTGAGTGCATCAATTGTTTGCAGTTTATTCGCATAGAGCTGCGATTAAGGTAGTCACAAGGAAAGAAGTCTAAAGAAGTTAAATCGCACGATCTTGGTGGCCGGTTCACGTCACTGTCGCGCGAGATATCCATGCCCTCAAATCGCTCGTGAAAAATTTGTATCGTGTCATGCGCTTTGTGGCACGTAGCGCCATCCTCTTGCTTGGAACCACATGCCGTTGATATGCATATCATCCAGTTTGGGCCACAAGAAGTCGCTTATCATCGATCTGTATAGCGTTCAGGGGATATTTTTTTTTTTTAAAGAACTTAACATTTAAGTGGGTATGAATACACTTATAATGCATCAGCATGTGTTAAGTTTTTTGGAAAATGGGATAGAGAGAGAAAGAAAGATGTTTGGGCTCAGTGGTTATTTCGCTCCATGGGTGGCATCCAAGATTTAATGGGGAGACTAAATTCTTAGTGGAAGTTGGCGTGATGATGTTGATTTCTAGTCAACTACACGTCTTACTTGATTTTCGTTAACTGAAAAAATGGATGAAATGTTTTTCGGGCGAGGCTGGGATTCGAACACCGAACCTTCCGATTTGGAAGCCAGTCTTCTTTTTTGTCAATCATTCACTTTGAAAACTAATAGATAGATAACTGAGTACTGAGTGCTTTTTATTGGCGAGATTATACGCAATTTTGCCCAGCATTATTTGTGTGGAATATTCTCAGCATTTTAAGCTTTCATTTATTTATTTATTAGCAGAACTCTGCTATTTAGATTCATTTTTTTTGATTTTACAATTTGGACTTAAGCTTAAGTATAAGGTATAATATACAATATTTTAATTTCTATTATGAGGGTATTTTAGCTTTATGAATGCAATTACATTTCTTTTAAAAATCTTAAAATTTGATTCAGTTTTTATAAAGTTCGGAAGCGTATTAAATAAGTGGCAACCTTTGTACATTAAACTATTTTGCGTTAAATTACTAACATAATGTGGTAATCTGAAATCCTCTCTGTTTCTTAGATATTTTTTTAAATAAGCACAATACATTAACAAGAATCCTTTGTTTTACACTTAACCATAACAGCATATCTAACATTAATATCACAGGGGTATAACGATTGCATTTTATAATAATTCGCATGGCTCTATTCTGTAGGCGCTGTAATTTATTTAACGAAGTATCACTACACAGATATAATATAGACGAACAATATTCAAAATGTGGTTTAATCATTACATTATAGATATTTATTGTAAAAATTAAGGATATTTTCTTTCTTATTCTACCGAAAAAACCTACTTTTTTAGCCACCTTTTTAAAGATATATTCTAAGTGAATACTAAATGATAGTTTATTGTCAATAATAATTCCTAGATATTTTATTTTATTGACTTGTTCTAGAAATTCTCTTTCCATTTGTAAATTTAATGGTATGTTATACTTAAGTGACATACACTTGGATTTGTTTACATTGAGCTTCATCTTATTCGATCTCAGCCATAAGCTCAATTTTAATAGGTCATCTTGAATCAATATTGTACATTCAATAGGGTCTTTTCCTGATATGTAGATAAGTGCATCATCAGCCAATAGGACGATCTGGGAGTAATTAAGTACACTATCTATGTCATTTATATATATTATGAACAGCAGAGCACCAAGTATTGATCCCTGTGGAACACCAAGCGTTGTTTCAACACTACTAGACAGCACTCCATTCACGCTTGTTTTTTGAGATCGTTCAGTAAGTTAACAGCGGAACCATTTTAGTTCTTGGCCCCTAATTCCAAGTCCCTGAAGTTTCGACAACAAAATATCCCTGTCAATGGTCTCAAAAGCCCTTTTAAAGTCCAAGAATATTGCAATCACATAGTTTCCAGCAGCGATTTGTTCTTTTCAGCTTATCAGGACATTGTTTAGTGCAGTTTCACACGAGTGTTTCCTTCGGAATCCTGATTGGTTTTCAAGGGAGAACCCATTAGTTTCGAAGTACTCTTCGAGCTGCATTTGCATAATTTTTTCTAATATTTTCTCATAGACTGGAAGGGCGTTTACTGGCAGGAAATCTTCACATTTATTTCATCCTTTGACTTTTGATACAGGTGTAACAACTGATTCCTTCCATGTGGAGGGAAATGAACCTCTTGTCATAGACAAGTTAAATAAGTTTTCTAGGGTTTGGCCGATTATGGGTATAGCATCTAATATCATTTTAGCATTCATAAAGTTGAAATCTCTTTTTTGGCTTATTAACTTTTAGACACTTATTATGTTATTAACGTCAATAGTTTTAAATTTAAAAGTTGTATTTATAGTGGTGGGTCTGGTAAGAAATGGTTGGAGCGGTATTGATCTATTAATGTCCGACACACTTTTTATAAAAAAATTTTTAAATTCTTCGGCAATACTAGCTGCATTTTTAACACAAGTATTATTAAAGTATATATTTTGTATTAGTGGCTTACTTTCGTTAAGGACATGTGTTTTTATAACATTCCACATCATTTTTTGGTCCTGGACCCTTTCGGTACTCTGTTTGATACTATTGTTCTTCGCCCTAACAATTTCAGCCTTATATCTATTTCTTGCAACACGGTATCTGTCCCATGTCACATTACACCCGGATGTCAAAAATTCTTTATACCATGCAATTTTGTCGCGTTTCATCTGTGATAGTCTATTATTGTACCATTTATTCGTATTTCGTTTAGTCGTTCTTGTGGATATCATGGAATTTGTAATTCTGATCATCGGTATTTGTATTTAGTTCACTGTTCCTTAGTTGGTGGAGAAATAGTGACCTGTTGTAAATAAACCGATCAGTTTTGGTGTTCACATTCCTTTCCAAGCTCCTTTTCCTATTATTGTTCTCAATTACAATCGTTTCGTGATCACTTAATTTAAGCTTGATGTTTGTTTTGGCGGTAACATAATCCATATTTGTTATAACATAGTCGATCAACGTGCTTGATGTTTTAGTTATTCTTGTCGGCTCTTTCACTATTTGTCTGCAGTTGTTTTCCACTTCAATTGTATTTCTTAGTGTACAAATTCGATTCATTCGTCCAGTCGATATTCGCATCGCCTGCTATTATAAATTGCTTATTTGAGACAGCAAGTTCCTCTAAGAATTCCTTAAATAGGTTACAGTGTATAGATTCGTTATTGGCAGTGATTCTTACGACTAGCCAGTAAATTTCAATTAGTATAGATTCTCTTTTGATTACGCAGACATCAAACGATTTTTCCACATATATACATAGACCTCCCGTAAGCCTTGATTACAGCGATATGGCAAGTAGCCTTTAAGAGAAATTTCACTATCATCAATATCCTCAGTAAGATGAGTTTCAGAAAATATTATAAAGTCAACATTTTTATCCACAAAGTTCAATTCAGCTTCAGCTACAATATATTACCAGTCAGACCTTGAATATTACAGTATACCCCCCTTATTGGGTTTCGTTGCTATATTACATTTCTGTTTTTTTCCGACTGTATTAATCTTTGGTATACCGCACAGGTAACGTCCCGACTGTCATGTTTAATGTCTAGGTTTAATGTATACTTTTCGTTATACCATGTACAGTTAGCACAATTCGTTTCAGTAGATGCGCATTCCCGGGTATCATGGTTACTACCACATTTCGCACATTTTGTATTATTTTTACAATTTTTAGCAAGGTGTCGATATCCACAGCAGTTATAGCACCTACTTAAATTAAAATGTTCAAAAACACTACATTTCTCCTAATCGACATTGATTTTGCTGATACCAATAACATTTTTGTGATCATCTTCATCAAGTTCAATGACTGCATAATATGTTTCTCTGTTTTTGTTTTTGAACTCTTTTACACATTTTAGCGTACCAATCAAGTTGTTTTGTTTTTTAATAGCCGTTTCCAGATCTTCTTTGCTCTATTTTTCATTCATATCGGTTATCATTACTTGTGGACGCCTTTTGCTAAAGACTTTTACTTCTTTCTCTATTTTTTGCACCGTTTCTTTTCCTCTGCAATTAATTGTAATTGCTCCTTCCCTTTTGTCCGAAACACTATCAACTTTGAGAGAAAGAGACGCCGGGTCTATATATTCTTGTATGTCCTTTTTTGTCGTAGAGTTCAACTGTTTACTCTTTGGTTTTATGTTTGAGCTGTTCTGAGTAGTTCAATTTTGTTTCGCTTTTGTTTGATTCTGTTTGATTTTCACTATTGCTCATAATTTGCACGATTTATCCGTTTGCTTACAAGTAAATGATGCAGGAATAAGCAACAAAAAGAAAATAGTGGTGGTCCTACACTTTTAAGGTATACACTCCTCGACAACTGGTTGAGACACCCTCCTGATTTCGGTGTTTCTCGATAATTTTGTTCCTTATGTTCTGCAAATATTACTGTTAGGTAATCATTGCCAATTTCTAAGATAATTCTAGTCACCATAAATCCTTTTTCCCCTTAATTTTCTTTGAATTTGCAATTTGTCCCTAATTATCCGTGACAAGTAGTTGAGACAGGGTGTAAATACTTTGGAAGTTCAGTTGCGGATTCCATTCGCAGTGTGACTTGTTAGTCAGTTTTTGTGATTTGGTTTAAAAGAAAGTATGTAAACAAGTCTTAGAAGTAAAAAAGTTAAAAATGGGATCTGGAAAAATGAAATATCAAAGGGAGATCCAAAACATTAAAAGAATGCGCCAAGAGGGATTATCTGTCAACAAAATTGCAAAGCTTTTGAAGCGCAGTCGTTCAGTTGTTTCAAACTATTTAAAAGATCCAGAAAACTGCGAAAAAAGATTCGTACCTGGACAAAAAAAATAGCTTCACACCAGCAGATCCCTACTAACAGATCCCTACTAACAGAAGCGTCAAATTCTGCAGCAACAACAAGGGAAATCGCGGTATCAACAGGGACTTCGAATGTGGACAGAAAACTAAGGACTTGTCGGCATGTGTTGGTTGAAGCGGAACATCTTCAAAGAAAGCGTTTGAAAAGAAAACCCGCTTCACTACAACGTCATCGAAATGCCCGTTTGATCTTTGCCAGAAATCGTTTGAGATGGAAGAAGCGTTGGAGAACTCTCATCTTCACCGATGAGAAACGGTTTTACCTTGAACGACCTGACGGATTTCGTCATTATTTTAACGAGCTATTTTTAAGACGACGACAAGGCGGAACAACATTTGTGTTCTTGACTGGCCAGCATTGTATCCAGACCTCAACATAATTGAGAATGTATGGGGATATCTCTCCAGAGCTGTCTACCAAGGCGGACGACAATTCAATAATGTAGCAGACCTTAAGACGCCATTGAAACTGAATGGGACAAAATCCCACGAAAATTAATTAAAAAAACTGTTTAAATCTCTTCCATCAAGAATTCTAGGGGTTGTAAGTAATGAGGGAGAAAGTACTCATTTCTAAAAAAATAAAACCATTACCATAAAACTAAATTTTGTTCTTATTTAAAAAAAAAAAAAACAATCCTGTCTCAACCACTTGTCGCGGGTAATTCGAGACAAATTGCAAATTCTAAGAAAATTAAGGGAAAACAGGATTAACTATAATTAGAATTTTCTTAGATATTGGTAATGATTACCTAACAGTAATATTTGCAGTACGGAACAAACTTTTCGAAAACGCCGAAATCAGGGAGATGTCTCAACTAGTTGTCGAGGAGTATAGTGTTTGGGCCAGCGTTCACTGGAATAATTACCGCGGGGTAAAATCTTCAACTAGTGGTGAAGCTGTTGAACATCGAGGGAAAATCAATACACACATAAGTTGTCAATTTTAAGGGTAGGAAAAATTATCAGAAATACTACACAATCAAAATCGGTTCATGTATACAAAATTTTGCCCCACATTATTCACCCAGTGTACTGTTGAAGTAAAAGGTACCCCGGGGTAAAATTGATCCAGTATGCGCTGGCCCTTTGTGTATAATAACTTATACTCTAAGTCTCTAAACCTCGAAGTAGTAATCAAAAATGTTTAAATCATATGCATACATATATAGATATGCATACGGACGTATATTTGTCATCAGTGAAAGAAAGCAAGCTTGTTGATTTTAAATGACTAGATGACTAATATGTTTTCTGCAGATATGAATTCATGTTCACGTTTTTTCCGGCCACGTTGGAAACTTTTATATATCAATGAAGCAAGATTTTAAGCGTACCTACTAGCTGTGTTCCTGATTACAATTTGAACTCTCTTGTTATTATATTAATACTCATACATACATGTACATACAAACATACATTGTATTTTGCATATGAATGTATAACTATAGCATTTCTTTATTTTGATTTTCGACATGTTAATTAAACGTGTATCTACACTTCATAGTATTTAAAAAACAAAAATTGAATCGATCGAAAATTGCTCTTGTGTATAAAATTGCGAAATGCTGTTTCTCTTAAAAGTTGTTTTTATTACTCACTCATACTCGCTGTCAAAATTCGGTCTTCTTTGAATTGTTCTGGTACTAAACGAAAGATCGGATACGCTATCTTTCTTTATTTCTCTTTATTCCGACAAAAAAAGTCTTGATCTCTAAAGTAAATTGTTCAATCTAATTCAGCTCTCTTTCTGGTCTCTCTTATAAGCAGACACAATAATAGAAAACAACCCACATCCGCAATAAGTGGGGACGTAAACAGTGTGTTGTGTGGTATGTATAGTGTTGTCTGAAGTGTAATGAGAGTACTGACAATCACACTATAAGGAAATCTCTCTGTTCCACTATTCTTGTGTTAGTTTCTTAGTTGCTGGCCAGAAAAAAATCATCAGATTTCAATCAGTTGAATCTTAGCTATTAGAATATATTGTGTGTAACGGGCGGTGGCAGTAGTTTGCATTAACTTAAAAGAAAAATATATATACTCATTAAGTATTTGTGGTAAAATAAATTATTATTCATTCGTTTATCGCGCACAAATACCATAAGAAGAATCGTGTTGATAACAAAAAACCGCAAAATTGTGCAAAAGTATTTTATTTTCTATATGTAATATTCGTCATTTGAATGTTTATCTTTTATAAGATTGAAAATCTTTCTTCCTCATGTGTTGGTCGAATATCTGGTTTCTATAGACCGTGGAACTATTTATTTGGTCTAGTTCATGTCGGGGTTTGAAATCACTTTATTTTTTACATATGTAATCCGGTAGTGGTGTGTAAATACTCTTCAAGAAAAAGTATATCAATTCATTGAAACGCCGTGGTTAAAATTTTCTATCGGTTTTGCAGTAATATTGTTGGCATTTAATTCTCTTGTGCCAAGTAAAATGTATTCACTTCATTAAAATTGCATTGAGGCTAATAACACACAGCAAATATGCTAACAAAGTAGCATCGCCATTATACTTGATTCCACTTGTACACACGAATACAGATAAAGATAGGAGTGTAGTGTTAATTTGAATCGAAAAAATAAAACAAATGGGCATTGTCGTTTATAAAAATGTGTTCTGTTCGAAATTTACCTTTTAAAACGGTTGTGTAATGTACGAGAATATAGTAATCGAGAATTATTTGCATTTTTCATAAAGTATAAAGCTCGAAAATACGCAGCAAAAATACTAAGGCAATCACACAAAGGAATAATATGCAAAAAGTGGCTACAGTCAGTGATGTCGCGACAATAATGATGATTTTTGTGGGAATAATTTTTTGTTGCCTTGATATTTATAATCCTCATATTTTAGTATTCACTACTAAAAGCATGTGCATATGTATGTATGTACGTATGTATGTATAAAGTGACATATTGCTTTAATTGTTTGTAAATTCATAGTATTGATGGGTAAAAGAAAGGAATATTTTAGAAAATGTAATTCATACAAAGGCTCAGTAGGTACCTACACATGTTTAGTGAAACATAAAGACGATAATGCATTTTCTCATTATTATTATATTATTCGAAATATTTGAGGCTAAACATACCTAAACATTTATGTATTTACAATGTATAGTATTTAAACTGACAAACAGTTAACAAAATATATTTTTTACAAAAAATTATTTGAACTTTTCAACATTGTATTAAAATAATCATTTGCGAATGTTTGAATGTTAACATCATTTTAAAATTACACATTTGGTTTACATTTATACATATTTATGTATGTACGCATGTATGTGTAATATATGTGAATCGTACATGGAATATTTAATTTTAATGCTAAAGAGAAATAACAATGTTTTTATCCTTCTATTTATATATATATATATGTATTAAAGATATATATGACAGGATTGTTTCGGTAGGTAGTTTGTAATCTAGGTAGATAACAATTTCTTGGTTTTTTTCGGTCAGATCCTCTATTACGGAAATAGGAATCATTTTTACAACCCAACATGTAGGTAATATGATTTCATCAATGCCCTTAAAATAGGCGTTTGTTTCATCGATGACATCTTCATTTGACCAAAATCTCTTACCGCCGAGCCAATTTTTCAGGTTGGGAAACAGGAAAGAGTCGCAGGGGGCTAAATCTGGAGAATATACTGGATGAGGGAGCAATTCGTAACCTAATTCATGCAATTTTGCCATTGTGACTGTAGACTTGTGCGCCGGTGCGTTGTCCTGGTGGAAGAGAACGTTTTTCCTCGCCAATTGCTGTCGCTTTTGCTTCGAATCCATTCAATAGCTCTGCATAATAGGCGCCGGTGATAGTTTTACTTTTTTCAAGGTAATCGATGTGAATGACACCGCGCGCATTCCAAAAAACTGTCGCCATGATCTTGTTGGCCGACAGACGTATCCTGACCTTCTTCGGGTTGGATTCACCAGGAGAAGTCCACTATCTCGACTGTTCGTTGGTCTCTGATGTGTTGTGATGACTCCACGTTTTGTCCATGGTTACGAAACGACGCCAAAGCTCGTTTGGATTGTGATTGAACACCATCATGTGATAAGCCTCTACCCTTTTCAGGTTTTTGCGCAATTACACTCGCTGATCGTCCAATATCATACTGCTGATTTTATCGATCATTTCTGGTGTGGTGACCTCAATTATGCGACCAGAACGTTTGGCGTCACTTGTGCTGGTACGACCGCACCGAAATTGGGTAAACCTGTGGTGGATTGTTCCACCACACTCTCGTAGGAGTCTGTTTCAAATGGCTATCACAACAAAACTATTTGACAGATCTGTCTAAAAACTTGGGTGCGTTCATTTGAAAGATGCTTCTTGACTGGCAAAATATTGGATTTGAGGTGGCAACGCCATCTGTTTTAATTTTCAAGGACTTATTGACCCACCCTCGTATGTACCCAAATGATCAAGACTTGTTTTGTATAAAAATATTGCGGATTTTTGCTGTCCAACCTATTTTGACATATGTATATTACAAGCATAAGGAACGAATTTTTTTAAGACCGCTAAATGATGTAAGTAAGACGAACACACTTATTTGATGTCCCAAAGTGATCATGTAGAATTTTAAAAATCGTTGTTTCGGGAATTTCGAACCTTAGGTAAATTTCTTTTACTTTAAATCGACTTTCGTCTATTAGAGCATATACGACTTAAGTTTTTTTTTCATAATGATTGTACTAAGCCGAGTTGTAATATTTCTTGGTAGCCTCTTTATTGGAAATTCAAAGGCTGATTATAAGTTTATTAACGTACGTTCAAACGGCTTGAGGTATTCGTAAATTAATAAATTATAATAAAAAAAAGAAAAAATAAATAAATTGGGGAGTTAAAATTTAATATATTAAGATGGTTAAGCTTTTAAAAGTTACTGTGCAATGTGTTGTAAAATATGTATATAATTATTAAAATCATCCTCAAAAATGTGCACAGAAAATTACACCTAATAATGTGATATTTTTATGTCAATTGCTTTCTATGGTCTGTGAAATGTCAGGCCCTGCCCTCTAAGTATAACAATTTAATATGTTTACTATTCTATGAGTAAGGATTAAGCTGAAAATATTGTATTTTTAAAAAATGACAATAAAACCCTAGAACATAAAAGTATAGAGCTATGCTCGGAGGCAATCTCCTTCGCCAATGTCCGCCAACGCAAACGAAACCAAAAAGGTTAAGGATATCTTCATACGCCTCTATACGATTGGTATGATGTGGGCCTTTTACTGATATAGCTTGTATTGACAAGGAAACTGCGATTGTTAAATGTAACTCTTTGTTTAATTAGTGACGAGATGTCATTTCAGGAGTTAATAGCGGAACCTAGATGCACACAACCCCTAACTACCCTAATATTATTCCAGTTAACTGCATATGCGAGGTGGGTTCAGAAAATAACGGGAATTTTTAAATTTCGAGTTTTTTTTATTATGTTGGTATGCATGCCCCTTAGGTATGATAAAATTTCCAACTCTATTCATTGTTTACATTGTCTGTGCCAGCCGCTAAGGCTAGATATACTTTGGGATTTTGGTTTGTTAAAAGAAACGGATCAAAGAATTTATATCAAATTTTGCAAAACAATGAAATAAAATGTGTGAAATGTTATCAAAGGCCTATGGTGAGTCTGCTATGACTAAAACAAGAGTTTACGAGTGGTTAAGCATTTCCAAGATGGCCGTGAAGACCTTGAAGTTTACGAACCCCCCGGACGCCCCGGACGCCCCGGACGCCCCAGGACATCAACAACCGATGAAAACGTGGAAAAAGTGAAAGAAATGGCTATGAACGAATGCTACGCCGAATGACAATCATAGAAGTCGCTGATCATGTTGGCTCATGCCATGAAATTTTTTCGAATGTTTTGGATATGAAACGCGTGGCAGCAAAATTTGTTTCAAAATTGTTGAACTTTGAACAAAAACTGCGGCGAATGGAAATTGCTCAGGAGTCACTAAATGAAGTCAATGCAGAATTACTGAAATGTGTTTTATAAATGTGCGAAACATGGGTTTACGGATATGACGCCGAAACTAAGGCTCAATCGTCCCAGTGGAGGCAAGAGCTAAGGGCTATCCCAAGGATTTGAGAAGTGTTTCGAGGATTCGAAGAAGCGCCGCTCTTACTTTTTGTGTCCTGTCCTTAAAATAAGAAACAAACCAATTATACATAAAGCCCCGAAAGCCAGCACCATAAAGCTTGTCCAAAAGAATGTTGCGATTGACCATGTCGAACGCCTTAGTAATATCCACGAAAAGACCGGCGCAAAATTTTTTCTCATCAATACCTTTGTTTATAAAGGAGTAAAAAGCCAGAAGAGCATCTTCAGTGGAAAGTCCTTCTCTAAACCCAAATTGTACTGGACAAAAAAAGTTTAAACTATGCAAATAACCGCAGATTCTCTTTTTAACAGCCTTTTCAAATATTTTGGAGATTGAAGGTAACAAGGAAATCGGTCTATAATTATTTTTATCCATTTTGTCACCTTTTTTGAAAAGTGAGACCACATAAGAACATTTTAATTTATCGGGAAAGTTTCCGGTACTAACACTTAAATTAAAAATGTGAGCTAAAATGTCAACAACATTATAGGCGATATTCTTAAGAGTTATGTTAGAAATGCCATCATTACCACAAGATTTCATATTATTAAGAGATTTTATCATACTTAATAATTCGAACCCAGCAATTTGTTCAAAAATGAAACTATTCCTGCAGGACGCTCTTTCCACTGTCCCAACACAATGTTGGAAATATGAAGGACAATCGCTATCAAACGAATTTTGGCCAATTGTTGAAAAAAAGTCATTGAATGTATTGGCTGTTGTAGATGGATCAGTAATTTCAACACCTTCATTTCTTAAAGCGATTGGGCTAAGTCTGTTTGTAAACTTGCCACTAATAAAGTCATTTATCACTTTCCATTCTTTTCTAGGATTACCTAGTGGACTAATCATTTTAGAGTGAAAATAACCATCGCGGTACATTTCCGTGTTGACTCTCTGGCTCATTTTTTTAAATTGAATGGATGTTTGTAACACTTTCTACGGAGTTTGTTTTTAAGTTTTATTTTTTAAAGGATTGTACGGTTTATCCAAGGCTTAAGTCTCATATTAGATTTCCTATGAACCACTGTAACGCTGGAAGTTTTGACATTATTATTTAAAGTTTTTATAAATAATTCATACACGCTAGACGCATTTGTGTTTGAATAGACTTCATCCTAATTCTCAAAACGCAGTAGATCATTCAATAGATCATACTTAATCTTAGTCACAATTGACTCAAAACAATGACTAACGCACTTCAATTCTCATAGACTATCCGTCATGCAGTGATCAGTGATTCGGAGACCAAAGTTAACCCCTGAGCGTTGATTTAATGAAATTTCCATAAAACGACCAAAAACATGATCGAGGCATGTATTGGATATTGGCCTAGTAGAATCATTAATGAAAGATGTTAACCAGTGGTCTATTGTAACAGATAGGCACAAATCTGTAGCAACGCTGGATGTTAACAAATCTAAATTGAAGTCACCTAGAATGACGAGATTCGCTGTTTTCTCCTTATTAAAAAAAATAGAAAATTCGTCCAAAAATGATTGAGGAGGTAGGGAGTGAAGCCTATAGACACAAACAAAGCTAAGACGCGTGTTATTGGTGCTAAAGGAGATCTTTAATATATCCGCACTCGCCCACCTATAAGACATCGCTGCATACTCAAACGAATCTCACAAAAAACACCGACTCCACCTGCAGCATATGATTCATTAGTGTTTGGGTAGAGATTATAGCCAGGTATATGATAATCGTCAACTTCATACGAAAAAATCCGGTAGGTACACAAACGTCTCAGAATTGCACACTAACAAATCAAAGTTTTGCCGTAGACTACGTATATTTTGATGTACAGCAAAAAAATAAATTGAATTAAAAATACTATCATTAATGCTACGTATGGTAGTAATTGTTGGGTTGTTGCTGATAAGATCGAGGCGGTCGTTTAAACCAAACATATGTAATTACAAGGATTAATATTAAACGAAAGACAAATTAGTCTTCCAATGCCTGCAGATCGACAAACGATCTTATAACCGCAACCTTACCCCTACCTACCTTTCCCATTAAAATTTGGGAGTTTTGAAACCATAGGTATTTGTATTTTTTTTCATTTTTACATTTGTTTTGGTTCCATGAATAGAGCTCTTGTGTGACTAGTGAAACAATCATTAATAAAAATTCCACTCTTGATACCCGCAACAAATAACGACGAGCTTAATTTCTTAATTGCATTCTTCTTACTCTTCATTACCTTTTTTTCACATCTTGTGAAGAGAGATGAACGCATAAAACTACGATGGGTTGTGGTTGTTAGGTACATTGTTGCTAGAGTTCCTTTTAGAGATGCCTTTGACGTAGCATTGTTGAACATCAGAAGCTGGAATAGAGACATCCAATGCGTCATAGAAAATTTTCTGCATTCACATTGTTGACACCAGGTACACCAACGATCTCTGATTACGTTCTCCACTTGTTTCTGCTCCCTCCAGTTTAGTTTGCACTCAAGAGAAGTAACCTTGAGTTGCAGTACTACTTTTGCATCTCTCAGCTGTTGGACTGTGTTGAAGAAATCACTGTTGATTTTTTTCAAGCAAAGAATTTCTTCGTAGAGCATTTGCAGGGTTATTGACCTACTGGGCTGTTGTTGACGATCAGCTGTATTTGTGGCCAGTACCTCTTGCTGAACTTCTGCTGGTTCATTATCATTCCGTAGCGTGAGTGTTGTTTGCTGATTGCGCTTTGGCCGATGTTTAGTCGCTGCTGCTGCTCCCGCTTTTCTCTTTATTGGAGAATGTAGTTCGGTTGGAGATTTTGTTGTTGTAACTGTCGGTGTTATTGTTGCACTTTGTAAGTGGAGAGATTTCCGACGAAGAACGCTGCACTTGTCACATCGATAATTCACATCGTGTGTGCGCATGTACTCAAGGTCGGCTGGGTTAATATTAACGGACGAAGAATGAAAATACGTGCTACAGTCCGCGCAATTGATTTTAGAACCGCAGCTGCGCTCTATTTTTTTATTACAATATGAAGAGTGCACAAAAAGTGTGCACCCCACAGCACTCAAAGTTAACACGTTCGTTCACGTACACGTCCGATTACACAATGTACGTAGACGTAGTAAAAACTTTTGGACGTTTGTCAAAAACATCAGAAATTCTGCCTCATCTATCCACTGCAAGGTCAATCTGCTTGCTGCACACTTTCCGGCTAGCTGAACACTTCCAGATTGTGCTTTACCTCTTGTCTACACTTGAGTGCGTCGAATCTTCAATGGGACGAATCTACTTTCGCACTTGCGTAGTAGCAGGAGTACTTAAAGATCTTAAAATACGGTATATCTCCTCTTCTTCTGAAGAGGTGTTCTTCCACGCTGGCAAAACCACCGTGTAAACTTTTCCTACTCTTCAGGACTCTTTCCAAGCAGATGGAAAACAGCATTTATCCAGCCCGTTTCTAAAAATAAGCGAATCTTCTATCTCCTCCTACAGGCCCATTGCACTTACGTCCCTTCTTTTCAAGGTCATGGAAACGCTCATAAACCGTCAGCTCATGAAATATCTAGAAACACGAAAACTCTTCAATGACCGGTTGTACGGTTTTTGTAGCAGCAGGTCCACTGGTAATTTGATGGCATGCCTCACCGAAAAGTGGAACCAAAGCGAAAATCAATCTGGCGAAAGCAAGATACTCGTAGATATAGTTGATATTTCTAAGGAATTTGACAGAGCTTGTCATCAAACTCTTTGTCGAGAAGGCGTGTATTTGGGATCGGCGACTCTTTTCTTCAATGGATTAGAAACTACATTTCGGAACGTTCAATTCAAGTTGTCTTGAATGGTTTCAAGTCTGAGATTCACAAATAAATGCTGGTGTGCCTCGAGGCTCCGTTCTGTCTTCGACAAGTTTTTTAATTTTTTAATGATCTCTTGTCTGCCACTTCTAATTCAATATATTCCTTTGCAGATGAAAGTTCCCGAATTCACTAACAGGAACGGCGACATATGTTAACCTCATTAAATTCCGATCTTAACAGCATAACCAATTGGGGAAGTATCAATAGAGTGAAATTTAATGCTTGCAAAACAATGCTGTCTGCTGTCGTTAAAGCGAAATTTAAATACCCAGCCATTATCCCTGAATGGCACTTGCTTCGTCGAAACCGAAAAGCCTTCCATCCTCAGAATGTGTGTCAGCGACAACTTACGTTGGAATGACTATATAATCGATGTCGTCAAATATGCTGCGAAGTGTCTAAGGACTGAAACGAACAAAATCTATAAATTTTAATACGGGCTATACTTCCAATGCGTAAAAATTGCAATCCCATATTGTACCCAAATTAGCCTGTATATTCTCTAGTTTCTTAAAATATTTATAAAATATGAGTCAAGAGGAACGCCGTAAAAAGATCATCGAGAAATGGCTCGAAAATACTTCGCGTCCAAACCATTTCATCTCAAAAAATTTAAACATAGCACGCAGTACAGTGGATTCTATTATTAAACGATATTTGGAGACGTTGACAGTTAAGCGAAAACAGAAAAGTGGAGTACATGATACAAATTTGAACAGGAAAATAGTGGGTACCGTCGTAAAAAACCGGACTATGTCATCCAGAGATGTTGCTCGGAAATGTAATACCAACCAAACAAGGGTACAAAGATCTAAAAAACGTAACGGCCTAAAAATACGAAAAAAAAACAAAAAATACCAAAAGTTACTGAAAAGCAAAAAAAAGTCATAAAAACACGAGCCCGAAAGCTATACGAGTTGATCGGCAACAAGAAAGCGTGCTTGGTTTTGGATGACGAAACTTATGTCAAAGCCGACTTTACTACTCTTTCAGGTGCGCAGTTTTACAACTCGTTTGAAGCTGAGATTCTTCCGCAATCAACAACATCGATTGGGATGGAAAAATTCGGGTCAAAATACCGCGTTTGCCTGGCAATTTGCCAATGTGGACACAGAAACTCATCGGGAACAATTAACGCAGAAGTGTACATTAACGAGTGCCTAAAAAAACGGTTGATTCCTTTCTTAAACAAACACGAGGGTTCAACATTATTTTGGCCAGATTTAGCTTCAGCTCACTATGCTCATGCGACGTTGAGCTTTCTTGTTGCTAAAAATGTCGACTTTGTCCCAAAAGACATGAATCCACCCAATGTTCCACAGTGCCGTCCCATTGAAAGTTATTGGGCTTTGGTCAAAACTAAATTGAGGAAAAGTGAGCAGTGTGCAAAGGACGTAAAAGATTTTAGTGATAAATGGAAAAGAGTGTCCAAAAAGATCACCGACCTTATGAAGGACATTCGAAAGAAGTTGAGGAAAGAATGGGAACCCAATAACTTTTTTTTATTTTTTGTAATTGTGAATGAATTTAATAAAAACAGAGTTTTAAAGCAAATAAAAAAAATTTACATCAATTATGAAAATACTTTTTTTTTTACTTTGAAGTTTCCAAATTTTATTCGTTTCAGTCCTTAGGTTTCCTCAAGCGATGTAAGAGATATTTCACCCCTTTTGATCTGGCCACAATATATGTATAAGACATTCATCCGCCCAAAATTGGAGTACAGTGCCCACATCTGGTTAGGTGCTCCTAAAACATATCTACACCTGCTAGATAGGATTCAAAACCGTGCGATAAAACTCATAGGTGAGGCTAATATCAATCAGTCCATTGACACCCTCGAACACCAACGTAATGTCTCCTGTCTCACCTAGTTTTATTGCTATTTCCATCACCAGTGCTCCATTGAAATTGCCAGTAGCATTCCGGCCTTTCAAACCTTCAACCGTAACACCGGTCTGGCTATGAATTCTTATCAGTACACCTTTCAAGCCCACTTTCGTTCGTTCCTAAGCTGCACAACTCGCTTATGGAATGCCCTGCTGAGCTCTCTATTTCCAAGTCGTTATAACTTGCAAACATTTAAGACCATTGTACATCGGTATCTTTGTTTTCTTCCTCCCTAATTTTCCTTCACCCGCGCTCTGTACAAACATTTTAAGGGTACTCAAATCCCTTGAGCGCACGCTAATAAAACGTATTAATTTTCTATTCCAGCAGCAAAACCAACGAGCCTAAGTCTCTTTCCATATGTCGTTAGGTCTATGCTTTTCTGTACTATCACTTATCATATGTTGGCGTTAATTGATTTTGGTGGGGGCTAACGCCCTCATTCAGACGTGCCTCGGAAAAAAGTAGAATTGCGGTGCCCCTCATAACTTGGTGCTGGATCATTTGAAATCAAAAAATCAAAGTTCATTCGTTAGATAATAGTTTTCCCCAGGTAACGCTGAGAGGGTTTTTCGAAATTTCAATTTGTCTTTTTTTTGGAACACTGCGAAAAAAATCGGCTAGTTTGTTATTTTAAAATAAAAATTATTAACAAATTTGAAAAAAACCTCGTAAATTATGTACAGAAATAGTGTTCAAAATTTCAAAAGGATCGGTGCAGTAGTTCTGAAGTTATGAGGGGCATCGTCTTTGAAAACGTGAGTTGTGGGGAAAACGCTTTAAAGTTTTGAACACTAAAAAATCTGGTATAAAACGTTCATAAGCGAATTTTATCGGCTTACCTCACACTGAATCATCAATGCTAGGTCCATAAAGGATGTTGCTATCATCCATGATGTCTAAAGCACCTTTTTGCTCCTGTCTACGACGAATCCTACCTTCTTTATTTTGTCTTTCAGCTTCCTGCTCTGCTCGGCTTATACGTATGAAGTCAGTTGATCGCGCCCAGTCATGAGCACTTGATCCACTACTGATTCCCATGTCTTGCATGAAGGTTAGTAAAGCAAAATAACCTTCACTGGCTGGCTACAATATGCAATTTGAACGATGACAGAGGTTCCACTCAAGTGCTTTGGTGAGTGAGTGAATGAGAAATCAATTATCCTATATAGTAATGTTTTTCAAGATCCTCCGTCGTAACTTGATCTTCAACGGTCACTTTTATTTTTTGACACAATATTCTAAGATATTATGCATTCAATTAAAAAAATAAAAAAATCCAAAAAAAAACGTATTAACCTTACTTACTACAAAATAATGCTTTAATAACGTTTCTTCAGATCAGAAGATATTAATTTTAATATTACAATATCTGGTCAAAATCGAAAATGATCAAATTGACGTGATATTTTATCGAAGGCCTTAGCAAAATCTATGGTAATAACTTCGATTTCGTTGCCATTTTTTAGGGCTGAAAGCGCAAAGGATACGAATTAAACTAAGTTTGTATTAGTTGATCTACCTTGCAGAAATCCATGCGGACTGGGTGATATAAGGGACTTGCACTGAAAGCTTAGAACTTTGTATAAAAACTTTGGAACATTTTAGGTATGTGACGAAGCTTAGCAATGGGACGGTAGTTGGTTACTTCAGTTTTTGATCGCTTTTTGTAAACCGGGGTTGTGAAAGAGGTCTTCCAAACTTGGGGGAATTCCCCTTGTGTGAGGATAGATGAAATATGGGGGAAAGTGGGTGCGAAAGATTGGGGTCAGACTTTTTGAGAAATATTGCTGGGAGCCTCTGGCCGGATAAAAATTCATCATTGGGATTGTTTAAAAAAGTTTGCAAAATAGTTCGCAATAGTATGTGGGTCGGTTGATGATATATTATCGAACGAGAGAGAGGGGGGATAACCGTCTGATTTTCTTTTGTAGTTGACGAATTGATAAAATGTCTTAGGGTTGTTAATAAGGTTGGTCTGCCCTGTCGGGAAAGCGCTGATAGAGGTAGTTATTTAGCTGGGTGAATTGGAAGTAGGTTCCAAGATAGTTAAGTAGGCAGAATATGAATTGGTGCGAAAAAAACTGCCCATAATTTGTTACTTTTGTTTCGTAAAGAGCGATGTTTTATGCCGAGAAAAGGTGACGTAAAGAGAGTTGGAATTAAATATTTCGCTGTAAAAAAATGGAGACAGTTAATGGACAAAACGTTACTGTGGAGTTGATGGGATTGCTATTGAATATAAGGTCTAGTTGCCTACCGATGAAGTTAGGGACGCCACTTACTTGTCATAGGCTAGAGTCCGTTATACGATCAATGAATAGACATCCCTTGGATGAACTAGCGTTTGACGCGGTAAAAAAGAATTAATCATCCGATGGAATCCACTTCAGCAGAAGCAGATTAAAGTGACCAAAGATAAGGATGTCGTCGATGCCACGCCCTGAGCCCAAACATCTTTCTTTCTTTTTCTGTCCCATTTTCCGAAAAACTTTGCCATCATAAGTGTAGTCATACCCACTTGAGTGATTGTAAAAAAAAAACATAAGTTAGTCAATCGTTTTAATAGCAAAGCAGTAGGACTCGATAGGTTGAGCTGGAAGAATGTAGCAACACATAACGTACAAGGACCTATTGGGAAGTGTTATTTTAATGGAATTAATGTCAAGTTTGACAGAAGACATAGCGATGAGAGAAGAGTTGAGACTATTGTGAATGACAAGTAGGACACCTCGGCATAGAGAATCAACTATAGGGAGGGCAGCATCATTAACTGTAGAGAGAGAGTGATCGTCATCTCGGAAAACATTATAAGAAGATGGGAATAGCTCCTGCCTCTTTTTGTCGGGGATCAGATTGGCTTCTCTAAGAGAATAGACGTCGAAGGAGAGGACATGAAATTTAGAAAAAACAGCACCAGTTTTAGAACGCAAGCCTCTTACGTTTTGGTAGTAAAATGTAAGAGGTAGTTTGCTGCTTGGAGGAGTAAGGGAATGTAGATGAGGTGGAGGCAAAGAAGGCAACAAAAAAATGTGTCATTGTCAGCTCAGTTGCGCTGAAGGTGAGAAACTCTTTTAAAGTGTACATAGCTGCGGAAAGTAGCAAGGTATTCCGTAACCTTTTGGGGAGGTGTGTTAAAAGTTTCGTGGTACCTGTTGTAAAGTTTCCAACGACTAGTTATATCAGTAGGAAGGCCGTCCTGTTGGATGGAGACCATGACGCTTGCTTTGGTTTTCCCCTCAAATCAAACAGATTTGGATTTATCGTAAAGATAGGCGAGAATGAGACGTATATTTTCGTATATTTTGTTATCCCTTAACCTAGAGAGCTCATGACGGTATTGTGGTGAAACCGAGGAAGAAGGTGTGTTAGAAGTGGGTTTAAGATATGCGAGCTGATAAAGTTTGGATATTTGGCTCCAGTTGTTTTTACTCTATCAGGCTTACAGGAAAAATTGTTTGGCCAAAACTGAGCAAAAAAGGGATACAAAACTGCATTTATTATACCTATATGTATATGTGTTGAGTGTATATACATACAGTGGAGGAAAAAATAATAGGTGTGAACGGAAAATAAATGATAATTAAAAGAAAACTTTCATATTAATGCCATTATTTAAGAATAGTTAACATAAATAACATAAAAGACAATTCATTACTTTTTAACATTCAAATTTGTGTTTTGGGGTTGGAAAAAATAATAGGTGTAATTTTTAAAATGAGCAAACAATCGAAATCATAGCAAATTATAGAAGAAATCTATACAAAACTTTTTTTTTAAAACTAATATTTGCTGGCATGTCCTTTAGCTTTTAATACCGCCTGATAACTCCGTGGCAAGATTTTGGCACTTTTGCACAACTCTTTCTTGACTACAGACCACAAGTTCTCGATCGGATTTAGATCGGGCAATTGAACTGGCTAATCGATAACTGAGGCGTTTTTCGCCTGAAACCAGGCTTTGGGTTTTTTCGAAGTGTACTTCAGATCGTTATCTTGTTGGAATTTTCAAAGCAACGACATTTCATTTTCGGCATAAGGCAGCGTTATGTTTTCTACATATTTTTCCTGAGTCATGATCTCTTTAATCCAAAATAATGATCCCACACCGTACCAGGAAAAACAGCTCCATATCATTATATTGTACTTCCTCCACCGTGCTTAATGATTTTTTTTTCTTTTCTGTACTTGGGGTTGAATTTGTTACTAGAAGGTCGTCTTATACTCTTATATGTTATAGTGCCTACTACCAGAACCAAACAAAGTGACTTTTGTTTCGTCACTCCAGAGAGTAATTTTAAAGCTTTTTATTCTCATTTCGTTAAATTCCTTTAGCTTTCTTTTTGTTAAAGAACTTTACATTCAAGTGTGTATGAATACACTTATAATGCCTCAGCATGTGTTAAGGTTTCTGGAAAATGGGATATAGAGAGAAAGAGAGATGTTTGGGCTCAGTGGTTATTTCGCTCCATGGGTGGCATCCAACATTTAATGGTGAGACTAAATTCTTAGTGGAAGTTGGCTTGATATTGATTTCTAGTTAACTACTCATCTTACTTGATTTTTGCTAACTGAAAAAATGAATACGTCTTTCGGGCGAGGCTGGGATTCGAACACCGAGCCTTCCGATTTGGAAGCCAGTCCACTACCACTTGAGGCACTGCCACGCACCACAGCTGGAATCTTCAAATTGTATTAGTAAAAGTTTACTACAACTAATTTTTGTTACTAGTCCTTAGACAAAAATAAACTGTCTGTGACAAATTCAAAACAAGTTGTTATTCTGCCAATATTTTGAAGTTGGTTTATTTTATTAGTTATTATTATTAGTAAATAATAGTAAAATGCCAGGAGAAATAGATAACATTACGAAAAATATATATATAATTACATTGATCGTTTTTTTGCTCCTTAGACTTCAAATTCATTTGTACGCGAGCTTGGTAGCTTTCGTACGTGAATGGCACTTGAACATGGATGAGGGAATGTCAAACTAAGATATTCAAAGCTCGATAACGTGTGCGGGAATACCAAATGTGTATGTATTTCTCAGTGACGTGTAGCTTGATCACGTTTTGTACCCCTGGTCTCCTGCAAATGCTTTTCTTTTTTTCTGACACAAAGGGTTTTTTCCTAGCAGTTCGAAAACGCAAGTTAGCTCTTAATAATCTGTTTCTAGCAGTTAAATTTAGTGTTTTCTTAATTTCTGAAAAAGTAACCAAATTGTAACTTTTAGCCATTCGCACTATATGTCCATCTAGGGCATCAGACGTTCTCTTCTTTTTTTCCACTAGTTTCTCTGGACTTTTTTTTTTGCTTTGGTGCATTCGTTATCATATTCTCTGAGCAGAGCAACGTTTCTGCAATGAATTTATGTTTTTTCCTTAGAGCGGAGCTTCTGGATAAAACGTATCGCATCATCAGTATAGTGCCCGCCATGAGCCGTTATTTCGAAAAAAATAAAAAAAAATAGTTACAAAAAACAACTTATTGTAAAAATTCGTTTGCACCTTCCAATACACCTATTTTTTTTCAACTGCGATTTTAACTCGCCCGGACTCACTAATGAGCAATTTTAAGAACCAGTAATTTACAATAATCATATGTTAAGAACTCTTTACGTAGCTTCGGTGTAAATGACATTTTAAGCTGACGATTCCACCCTCGTCTATTATTTTTTCCACCACTGTATATTGATCGGCTTGAAAGGTGGGATAACTGATAAGCTTTTAGTATGTATGTGAATGATTATATTATTCCGTTATTCCGTTTATGCTGTTGACTGTTTTTTTGTTTGGATTTTATCAATAGATGTAGTAAAGTAACTGACTAGTAAAGTAAATATTGATCAATTGCTTTGTGCAATGACAGTTATAGAAAGTACCAACCCTATAAAGTTTAAACTTGAAGTTTGACGACGCTATGTTGTTTAGTATTTGTTCGGCAGCCATTAATAGTGAACGCTTTCAATGAAATGAATAAATATGGAAAAAATTGGCGATCGTTATGTGGCGTAACATCAAAACGGAACTGGATTCTATTCTGGAGAAGTCTGCTTCGTTTACAACAATAAAATATTGGGTGGCAGAGTTTAAGCGAGGCCGTACGAGTTGCCAAGACGAACTTCGCAGTGGTCCACCAAATGAGGTGAGTTCACCAGAAATGTTGAAAAAAATCTGCAAAATGGTATTGGAAGATCGTCTATTGCCAGTGCATGAACTAGCAGATATAGTAGGTATTTTAAAAAGCGCTGTACATCGCATGTTGACTGGAAAATTGGACATAAAAAAGGTTTGCGCAAGATGGGTGCCGTGATTATTCACAATGGAACAAAAACAGCGTCGGGGGAATGTTTCAATCGAGTGTTTGGCGAAGTTTCACAGCAATAAAGCCGAGTCTTGTGGCTATTCATAACCATGGATGAATCATGGGTCCATCACTTCACACCCGAGACGAAGGAACAGTCAAAATAATGGACTCAAAAGGGAGAATCGGCTCCAAAGAAGGCGAGGACAATTCCATCTGCGGGCAAGCTCATGATGTCAATTGTTTTGGGATGCGCGGCGTGTATTATGTGAACTTATTGCAACGTTTGAAAGATGAAATTAAGAAAAAACGGCCGTATTTAGAGAAGAAAAAAGTTTTGTTTCATCAAGACAATGCACCAGTTTACTCATCCGTCATCGCGGTGGCTAAGATCAATGAGTTAAAGTTCGAATTGTTTCCTCATGCACCCTATTCGCCAGATTTAGCCCGCTTGGATTATTTTCTATTTCCGAGTTTGAAAAAATGATTCCGTGGTAAAAGATTTGCCAACAGTAAAAAGGTGTAGTCTGCGGTTGATGGCTATTTTGAGGAGCTCGACGATTCTAACTATAAACACGGTACCGAAGCTATTGAACATCGCGCATACGGTTATTTTAAGCTAAGCTGGCCAAAAGTAAATTTTTTTTATGAGGGTTTATTGAATATTTTTTTATCATAGCCTAGAAGTTGCTACACCCAATTGCAGCCTTACTTGTTACTTTAGTCGCTTGTGTTATTAGTTACTCGATTTCAAAGTTAACTGTTTAAATTACTGTATAGTTCATTTTTCTGAGTGCATGCTGGTAGGCGATATTCTATATATAAGACAATTTTCAAAGTTTTGTTGTTTTAGAAGAGATTTTTTATTTTGGATCTTAAAGTTTAAAGTATGTCCTACATTATATGTGTAATGATGTGGATAAACAGTCAATGTTTACGTTGTAATGGGCTATCAAATGATGAGCTAAATACTCAGTATACTTTTTTACTTTATGTTCAAAAATTTGTCATTTAGTTGAACTGTCGGGTATTGCCCGAAACAAAACGTTGCTACCTAAGATACTAATTTCAGAAGAATAACTTTCCGCATATTTTCGCCTTCATTTTTGAGATTTTTTTTTCTTGAACTAAGGTGACTTTTTTTTTAAAAACAGGTATTTCTTAAATGTCAATTAACGACATTAATTTCTTATAGAAACAGACATAACTGTGAAGCAAATCACTAGGAGAGGACTCTATAATTATATTAAAGACTGTGAAGAGCGTTCTATAGATGAAAAATTATTTATTGGAAATCACCAACTGTCCATCTATATAATTATATAAAAATGAATCCCTATTTCCCTTGGTCACATGGCATCACGCGTGAACGGCTTGACCAATTTCGCTAATTCTTGTTTTGGTGTGTTCATTATTGTCAGGAGAAGGTTCTATGAAGGAAAAACTTAAGAAAGTAGCGCGGAACATTAGCAAATCTAAGAAAACTTAACAACCATATTAACTTTTCTCATCTAGCGTTTACACAAGACAGCAATGGCTTTCAATTTTACTCACAAGTATAAACTGTCAAAAATACTATTAATCGTAGCTGTGACGTAGACCTCCCGCAAGTTGGCCTACAATTTGATTGTTTGTTCGCGTTTACTGCGATCCATCTCTTCTTTAAATCTTCAAACACTGTTAGCACTCTGAAAAGCACGTTATTTTAAGCATATTTTGTTGTTTGGTAACTGCAACGGAGGTCCTGCTAGCACAAAAATAAATTTGAAATGAAAACATAACAAAGCCAAAGCCAGTTAGCGTTCGAAATGTCGAATTTATATGCTCAGCTGGCTGGTAAAAAACGATAGCCAGTTGAACGGACAGAAGTAAATATGTGTATATCAGTGAAAAAGTAGAACAACAGCATAAGAGAATGAGCAACTGGCTAACAATAACTGTCCTGTGTAACCGCTAGTTAATGTAACCTTATTGACACCCTGTAAAGTGCTTTCAGCGCCACTTGGTGGCATTTTTTTTTCCTATACTCCTATATTGATTTTTGACAGCTCTTTGGCGGGAGCAAATTCATATGAAAATTTTTATTTCGGTGTTGAACAAAATAAATAAATTTGTTAAAGTATTTATTTTTATCTGGTAAATATAAAGCTAAAATATCGAGAAAAAATGCGTGAGTTTCAAAACAAGTGCTTGTCAGACAATATAAATGAATTTATATGAACATTAAGCCACTTTAAATTAGATTTTGAACAAAAATGGAAATCTTATAAATCGGATAAATTTTTAAAAAATAATGATAAATGGTTAGACTGTGCAGTTTACCATTTTGGAATCATCGAAATGTCGCTGGCAGGCCATCAAAATCTTTTGAAGAATGTAGTGATCGCAGTAAAAGGCGTAAGACTAAAGAGCTACGAGAAAAAAATAGTGTGTCGGAATTAACCTTTGCCGCTCAGATGAGTTTACGGGCGGCAACGGTAGTGTATCTACAGTTATAAAAAATATAGTTTCGTCTACCGACAAAGCGTTATAAAGTCAAGCAGAAAATAATCGACAACAAAAAATAAAAGATATTCAGCCATTAACGATAGAACATGCATTAACTGTGTTTATAAGCCTCACTCGAAATCAGTACAACATAATACGTAACGCAAGCCCAGAAGTTCTACCCCTGCTATTCCTTATTACAAAAAGCAAAAGAAAAATGTTACCCGAAAAAGGACGCTTATCGAGTTACTGAAAGTTGTGCAGAAATAAAACTTCAAGATATCTTAGACCAAACTGCGACACGCCTTGTGAATACCTTGATGAAGTTTTACAAAATATTCCGGAAGAAGAAAGATGTAAATGGGGATGCGATGGGTCTCAGCAGCAGCAATTTAAACAAAAGTTTGGAAATAGTACCGATAGCGATGATAACATTTTTCAAAGTTCATTTGTACAGGTAAGACTGTGTTAACAAAGGTGACCAGAAAAAAATAATTTGGCAAGATCCCGTCCCATCAAGCCCAAGGTTTTGTAGACCTATACGTATAAGGTTTGTACATAAAAGTAGTGATGTCACTAAGACCGAAATAATGTACATTAATGATCAAATTAAGGACTTGACTACAACAGAAGTACAGGGAGGAAATTTAAAAATCAGCACACCTTATTGTTGACGATGGTTGATACTAAGGCTTGTAGTGCAGCTACAAATACATTGTCTACGATGTGCTGCTATATATGTAATAAGACATCTAAAGATTTTAATAAATTAAATACAAGGAGAGAAGAAAACCCCCAGATACTTTTGAATTTGGATTATCTGTCCTCCATGCAAGAATACGGCTTTTTATGTCCATACTCCATCTAGCCTACAAAATACCTGTTGGGAAGTGGCAAGTTCGATCTGTAGCAGAGAAATAATCAGTTAAAGAGACAAAGATGTGCATTCAAAAAGACTTCAAAGATCAGATGTCGTTATTAGTTGATGTTCCAAAAGCCAGATTCGGAAACACGAATGACGGCAATACTTCTCGAAGATTCTTTGCTGATGTCGGAAGTGCTGCTAATATAACTGGAGTGGACTTTGATCTCATAATCAGATTTAGAATCATTATAGAAGTGATATCAAACGGACATAAAGTTGGTGTAGCAAAGCCAGTTGTGTTTGGCAATGAAACCGCACGTTTATATGCAAGTCTATTCGGATGGCATCCTATGACGCCCACTGTTCATAAGATACTAATACATGGACCCACGATTATCGAACATGCTATTTTACCAATAGGTCAACTTTCTGAAGAGGCATCAGAGGCCCGTAATAAGCATTTCCGGCAATATAGACAAAATTTTGGTAGAAAATTTTCTAGAACATCATACAACATTTATATGCTCAACAGATTGTTGTTAACTTCTGATCCACGCATATCATGTGAGTGCTCTAAAGTAAGAAGAAAAAGGGAACCTTTCTCAAAGGAAGCGTTAGAGTTTCTTTTGCCAATGGAAATCGAAAATGCACAAGAGGACTGTTCAACAGAAGAAAAGCAAAGAGAAAAATCATCAGATTCAGAAACTGATTACATTTTTTATGCCATTTTATCTATCATCCTATCTAATTTACAGTACTTCAACCTAAAACAAACTTACATATAATGCTTATAACATATAAAATAAAAATATTTCAAAATATAATTTTGGGCAGCTTTTTGTATCAAATACCACTATGTGCATCGCTGGGAAAAGTGTATTGAACTAAAAGGAGACTACGTAGAGAAATAAACATATTTTTCCCCATTTTTTTTGTGTTTTCATTGCTAGGTTGGGTACTTCTTGGACTACCCTCGTACATGTGGTAAGTTGTACCCAAAACTTTGCTATTATATTATTAATACAAGATTTCCGTGAGAAATTCATCCCGTTTAACAGAAGAAAAGCAAGATGGTATGTAAGGGGAACAAACATGAAAAGCAGAAAATACTGTCGTTAGCAAATCAATGTTTAAGTTAAGAAAAAGCAGAAAGGTAGCCATTATTATAAATTTAAAAAAAGGTGTCGCAAACAGAGCTGAGCCCTGACGAGCGGGCATTACATTTGATTTCGTTAAAATCAAACTTGAATCGAATTTGTAATCCATAGAATAAGAGGTTCATTACACAAAATGTACTTTTTTTTGACAGACAAATTAGCTTGATATATCAAAAACATATTCAGCTCATGTATATTTTGGTTAAGCTTTTCCGTGAGACATGTTATCAAATGACTAGCTGACTTGTTGCTACAAAAACCATGTGTTCGTGTCCCAAAATATGCAGGGTCGAAGACTTTAAGGAGAGATTCCTTGACATATTTTGAGAAAAAAATCGTATAAGCGGGGTTGGAAATGCATCCACTCCGAGATACGATAAGCAAAGCGTCACGCTACCCTGATTGGATTCCTATTGAAAATAACATCTTTCAAATTTATGCGTATATGGTAACACATGGGGTATCGTTGAACTTGTAATTATGAATACATACTTAAATTGTTTCAAAGTAAAAGTCCTAAAATTAATGCATCAAAAGTTATTGAAGATCAAAAGTGATTTTTTTTGCAAACTTTGACTTTGTCAGCATTACTTTCCGAAAAACATATAAATTACCCCAACTTTTTGAAATTTTGGAGCGTAAAATAAGTTCATTATTACAAATGTAAATCCAAAAAAAAAATTTTCATTTATGATTTCTTAAAGGGGGAAAAAGGGACCTCTACGGGTAGGTAGAGCTTAATATAATAATATAAAAACGATGCAAAATTATTTACCTAACTACTCGTACCTTGTAGCTTTTAACCGAGACGCAGACTTGGTTTATGTCCATAGTGTCTGCAATGGTAATGGTGAGCAATTGAGATTGGCATATCTAAGACGATGCTCTGATAGGATTGCCCCAAATGGCAGGACATTTATTAGAACATTTAACAGGTTGAGGGAGACATGAATAATACTCACATCCTACTTCAGCAGAAGGTGTTCGCGGCTACGAAGATACTTTACTTTACATCAGAAACCATCCAATTACCAGTTTTAGGTCACTAAGCAGACATTTTAATCTGAGAAGGATTTAAATCACAATAATTTTACATTCAGAAGGCATGCATGCATTCCATCATATTGTATATCAGTACAGTAGCTACAATAGGGGACTAAGAGACGCGTTTGAAATTCATACAAGAAAAGAGAGATACCGATGTTATAACGACTAGGAAATAGTGAAGGGGCGTCATGCTACTGCCGATTTCTATGAAGCACTGGTAGCGGAAATAGTGATAGATTGAACAATTGATATGATAAAAGGTTTGATAGAAAAGATAAAAATAAAAATCAATATTTGTATATTTTTTCCTGAAACAATTTTTAATTTAATTATTTATCTGCTTCAATAATTTAAGTCGTATCTTGAAAACTACTGACTTGAGATGAAGTGACCTGACTGAAATACCAGGTACACGTTTCAAAGTTGCAAAAAGTGTAACCCACAAGATATTTTTCCGAAAAAAAATTATGGCGAAGTCAAAATTTTGAGTTTAAAAAAAAAGAGCGCTTTCGACAAATTGATTTTCAATTTACTTTGAAACAATTAAAGTACTCATAATTACGAGTTTAACGATACCCCATTTGTTGTCGCATACGCGTAAATTTGAAAGATGTTTTCTTCAATATGAGTCAACATATCAAAATTTGTCAAGAAATAAACCTCAAAGTCTCCGACATATTATCCGGAACACCCTGTATACCACCTTGATCAAATTAAAAATACAAGTTTATTCATCTAAATCTATATTGTACCCTTCAAAGTAATCCCAATCGACTGCAACACACTTATGCCAGCGCTTGATCCAATCCTCGAAACATTTTTTATATTCGGTTTTCGGTATGTCCATCAGTGCTTCCTGCGATTTTTCCATTACTTCCTCTCCGCTGCTGAAACGCGTTCCCCGTAGTGGTTTTTTAACTCGATTGAACGGAAAGTAGTCACAGGGAGTCAAATCAGGTGAATTCGGTGGCTGTTGGATGGTATTTGTTGCATTTTCGTCAAAAAATGATGAATAATGATGGAAAAAAGTCACAGGGAGCCAAGTCAGGTGAATTCGGTGGCTGTTGGATGGTATTTGTAGCATTTTTCGTCAAAAAATTACGAATAATGATGGCACTGTGCGACGGTGCGTTATCATGGTGCAAAATCCACGAGTTTTCTGCCCACAATTCTGGTCTTTTTCGGCGAATTGTTTCACGCAAACATCTCATAACGCCCAAAAAATACTCTTTGTTTATTGTCTGGCCTTCTGGCAAAAATTCATGATGCACTACACCGTTGTAATCCATGAAAACCGTGAACATTGCCTTCTTTTTTGGCTGAAAACGACGTGGTTTTTTTGGTCTCAGCTCATTTGGTGAACGCCATTCACTTGCGTGTCGTACTCATAAACCCACGTCTCGTCTCCAGTAATGATCCTTTTGAATGTGGGAGCGGATTCAGCCTCGCCAATCATCTCTTTTGCGACGTCAACACGGTCTCTTTTTTGCATGAAATTGAGGTCTTTTGGCACTAACTTTGCTGCTACACGACGGAAATCCAAATCATTAACCAAAATGTCTTGGACGGATCCATAGGCAATGTTCAAGTCCTCCGCTATCACTCTGATGGTTAATTTGCGGTTATTGGCCAACATTTCTTTTACTTCATGAATGTTTTCGTCGGTTTTCGATGTCGATGGGCTGCCACCGCGTTCATCATCTTGGATTGACTCACGACCACATTTGAACCACTTGTGCCACTGTTAAACGACCGTTTTCTTTAGAGAATCGTTGCCGAAACACTTTTCCAACATTTCCAACGTTCGCGCACCATTAAATCTGTATTTTATGCAAAATTTAATACAAGTTCGTTGTTGCAAATTTAAATCCATTTCTAAAATTGTAAAAAATCGCCAACACACAGAGATAGGTGAACTCTTGGCTACGTATCTTTTGCAAATGTCAAGCTATGACCCTAAGATTTGGAGGGAATGTCAACAACAGATTTACCAACTTAACAGAAAAAAAACAGAACTCAAATTGGAACAATAGGAGCGCCACACGGTACTTTTTGGTCAATGTGGTATTTCAATTCGTCAGAGTTTTTACGATCTTGGAATGAATGAATGTGGGGTATTTCAGAATACAAAATTGTTAATATATTTTATACAAAACACCTACGATTTCCACTATACTTGGGACATTGAAGTAGCTTAGGTTAAGTTGGCGGGTAGATGAGGTATCTGGAGCCGAGTCCATTCAATACCTCATCACACTTAGGTTTGTGTAGACCCAGAAGAAGATGGAGATTTGATTGCGGTTCCTAGTTCTGGTTTCCGCTTTCCGTCTCGCGTTGGTTGTCGTTTTGATCCTGAGCGGGTCTAAGCCATCTTGTTGCATCCGCGAATCTGAAAAGCGATATAAGTGAAGCAGCAGATAGTTCTGAGAGGTCGTAGAGTTCTTTGCCTTAAATTACTGAGGTTGGGACAGTGGCACAAAAAGTGGAGGGTTTTTCCACTCTTCGTTGGATGTTATTTGTATCGTTCGCTCCACTTATATTCCCAAAGTGCAGAGTGGAAATTTAATACTTTGATCTGCCAATCCCATTTCTAGGGAGGATCCTCTTCTAGCTAGCTCATCTGCATGGTTATTGCCTACCACTCCCTTGTGGCCAGGGACCCAGCATAGCGTAACCTTATGCTGAACGGAAAGGGTCTTAAGCTCTGCAGCCTGGTCAATAAACATAATAATATGCTCGTGGGATATTCCCTTCATTGTCCCAAGTTTGGCTGCTTCTGTTACAGCCAATATCTCAGTCTGCAGGCATCGTGAGCATCGTAAGTTCAATTAATCGGAGAAGATCCCGGCGCCGGTTCCTGTCTCCACCTTTGACCCATCCATGAAAATTGATATCGAGTCTGGTACCATTTGGTCCCTGTCCTGTTCCCCTATGTTAGGAAAATACAGGCGAATGATGTTTCGGAGTCGTGTTGGGGTGGAGCAGAAACGCAGGTCACTTGTAAGAATCGAGGCGTGGCCTTTTGGATTTCGTTTCCACGCATTAAGCTGACTTAAACTTAAAGCGTTTTCCGCTGCAGATTCTTGCATGTATAGATCTACGGGCAGGAGTCCAAGTATATTTTCCAGTCCCGTCGTTAGCGTCGTTCTCATGGCATGAGTCGTACCTATACGAGCAATCCTCTGTACTTTTATCATTAACCTAATGTTTTGTTTGTGGATTGCCACCATACTAAGCTGCCGTTGGTTAAGATGGGTCTGACGATAGCCGTGTATATCCATAAGATAGTCTTGGGATAAGGTACCCATTTTCCTCCAAGTTAGGTACGGCTGCATGAGTAGAAGGCGGTCGTTGCTTTCTTTACACGTTCTAGCTACATCGAGCTTCCAATTCAGCTTACTATCTAGTACGATGTGTAGGTGTTTAGCATTGTTCGATAGCCGGAGGGTTGTAGCATCTATGGAAGGAAGGTCAAATTGTGGCATTATCCTTTTATGTACGAATAGTATAAGGTTTCTTTTTTGCGGGTTGACCCCCAGCCCACATAGCTTTGCCCAGTCTCCAAGGTTTCTAAGAACATAGTTTAGGATTTCACTGATCGTGGGACTTTTTGGTGGATATAAGAACCACATCATCATCATGTCAAGGAAAAGGGGCAGTTTTTTTGTACTTAAGTTAAATTAATTGTTATACATATACCAATTTCAATTCAGATCATCAAAATTCAGAATTGCGTCATAGTTAAGCGAAATAAAGGATCCGCCAAAAATGTTTTTTTTTTTGAAAATGCTATAAAAAAAACTACTGAATATTTTCTCAAATTTCTTTTTTTATTTGAAAGTACAATGCTTCCGGTTAATAATGGAAAATAATTTGATTCAAATGGCTGCCTCGGCTGGCCATGCAGTAGCCTACACGATCGGTCCAATTTTTAAGCACATTATCGATTGTGTGCAGCTGTATTTCACCAATGGCTTCACGGATATTGTCCTTTAAAGCGTCAATTGTCTGTGGCCAAACAACATCAGCTCTGCGGCTGATAATGCGATCTTCAAAAACAGGGCGCAAAACATCGAGTGTAGCTTCGGCTGTGTGGCACGTAGCGCCGTCCTGTTGAAACCAAATGTTGCCAATATCCTCTTCTTCAATTTTTGTGAACAAAAATTCGTTCAACATGGTCCGATAACGATCGCCATTGACTGTAACGGCCATTCCTTGCTCATTTTCGAAGAAAAATGGCAATTATGCCTCTGGACCAAAATCCGCACCAAACAGTGACTCGTTTTGGGTGTATCGGCTTTTCAATGTATGCGTGCGGGTTTTCTGTGTCCCAAATGCGACAATTTTGCTTGTTTACATACCCGCCAAGATCAAAATAAGCTTCATCTGAAAAGATGATTTTCTTTGGCAAAATCGGCATCTTCTCTAAGTCGATCGCAGGGCCACTTAGCGAAGCGAAAACGCATTGGATGGTCAGTTGGCTTCAACTCCTGAACCAATTGGACTTTGTATGGCGTCATACCAAGGTCTTTATGCAAAATTCGTCTCAATGATGTCTCCGAAATGTTCAATTGTTGAGAACGACGGTGAATTGATGTTGATGGCGCTTCACGCACACTTTCTGCCACAGCAGCAATATTCTCGGGTGTACGCACTGTTTTTGGCTTTTCACGCTTTGGTTTATCGATGAGGATGCCAGTTTCTTTCACTTTTTTCACAAGATAACGAACATACGGAGCTGACAGTGCTTCTCTTCTTCCAAAATCCGTACGCAATTTTCGCACACATTCTGCAACATTACCATGATTTTCAAAGTAATGTCGCAATATTTCCCAGCGTTGTTCAAGCGTATACACAACCATATTCGTTCAGCGGAAGGATAAAACTAATTATCTGTCAAATCAGACATGAGCTAAGTGTTACCATTCACGAAATAAGCACTAGTTGAAAAAAAAACGTTAGATGGCGGACCCTTTATATCTATAAAACAGGTATTAACAAAATTCAGTTACAAATATTTTCCTTATGGCAAATAAACGACTAAATAGCGCCTTTATGGCATAAAATTGACGGTAAAATTCAACATCTACTTGTTTTGTTTTATTTTTGTTAATTATTATTATTTTTTAAATTGTATTTTTTTTAACGAATTCTTTTAGTTGATATACATAATAAACAGTGAAAGAGTCGGAATGGGTGACATATGACAATGCTAACATGTTTTAAAACATGTGGTCATTAAAATACGTACCACCTTCAATGATATGAAACTTTTTTTTCAAACTCTTATTAGTTGAATTTCATTTAATTAAACAGTTAAGCAAACATAAAATAAAACTTAATATTATTATTATAATTTTGTACGGTCATATGGCCATTAAAATAGTTACGAAAGAGTTTATACCCTGTTCAACAAAAATCTGCAGTACAGGGAAGATAGGAATGTTTGCTTCTCACTCTCGTTTAATTACAAGGCATAAGCACTTCTCTATTAAAATCCCTCATAGGGATACCATGATATGCATATTTGTCGACAGGAATTTCTGAAGATAATCACCATAGTTTTACCATGTTTTTGAGAAAAAAAAATAAATAGATTACATAAGCTACAATCACTTGTTTTTTCTTTTATTTATTGTACCAAACAGTGTAAAACGTAACATAATAATAAAGGGTGACCAGATAAGAACGATAGAAAAAAAATAATTAAATAAATCAATAACGGCGTGAGATATAAAAATGATTCTGGCTTTATTTTGAAGCTACGCTCATGCCATTATATGTAGAATAGCACACCATTCAAATGGCCGCTCCGCTTCGCTGGCAGTGTTGCAAGCGGTCGGTCCAAGTTTTGATGACTCGGTCCAATATGTGCGGCGTTATTCTAGCAATAGCGTGTCGACTGTTGGCCGTCGATCTCGTCCAAAGTGGTTGGCTTGCTAGCATAGACTAATGACTTGACGTATCGCTAGAGAAAATAATCAAGTGATGTCAAATCGCATGATTGCGCCGGCCAATTGATGAACGCTCTCCGTGAGATGACCCAGTCGTCAAATTTCTCCTTCACAATTTTGAGCCGTTGCGTCATTTGTATGTCATGTAGCGCCGTCTTGTTGGAACCACAGCTCGGTTATATCGATGTTGTCGAACCCTGACCACAGAAAGTCGGTTAACATCGCTCTATATCTGATACCAGTGAAGGTAACAGTGTCTCCCTCCCCATTTCGAAAGAAATAAGGTCCAATGATGCCGCCATGCCATAAACCGGACCAAACGGTCAATCTTTATGGATGCATTGATGCTTGGCCGAACACTTTTGGATTGTGTTCGCTCCAATAACGGCAATGTTGCTTGCTGACATAGCCGCTGAGCCAAAAATGGGCCTCGTCCGAGAAGATGATTTTTTAACCAAAATCCGGATCTCCGGCTAACATTTGCAGCGCCCAATTAGCGAACTTACGACGTTGTCTATGGTCTTCCGACATCACTTCTTGCGTCAGCAAAATCTTATACGGATGGTTTCTTCTTTGCGCATCAGTCTCTATTTGGTTAGTCGCTTAAGATCCAAAAGAGTGTACTCACACTCAAACTTTTTCACTTTGCGACAAATTGCTTACACGCTGAAGCCATGATGACGACCGACCTCGCGACAATGCATGATGAAATAGCAAAACCTTACTGAATATGTTGACAGCTGAAAGTCATTGGTAATTTTGACAGCTGCTGAAACATAACAATTGGATAAACTATCATTGCTGTCTGGTTGGTCACCCGTTATAAGAACAGCTTATTCTCAATGTTAGGTGGGGAATATTTTCCAATAACATTTAAATTATTACGTTTCTTTGTATTTGCTTTCGAGCTCTTTACGTTTCTTTTTCACATGCGTATTCCATTTCGAGTATTATGGCGAAATCCGGACCGAGTGTATAAAAATAGACAATCTGTTCCTTTTGTAAGTAAAACTTACGTGAACAAATTCGGTTTCGTTGACGGCCACTCGCCAAGCCTTTTCCTATTCATTTACATTATTCGGAGCACATTCCAGTTTTGCAGTTGCTCTTTTGATCAATTTATCTATTGCAAGCATAATAGTGTCATTTAAACTTATATTTTTATTTTTTTTATTGTTTCATATTGCTTCATCTTAAGATTGTTGTGTCAAAATTTAAAACATATCGGAGCAAAACTAACTAAGATACTTCAAGCGCTCGTTGCTATTGGATTTTCTGGTATATAAAACTTTAAAGCGATTTTCTGACACTTGTCACTTGCCGGTGAGCGGTTTAAATCAAAATCTACTCGACCGATTCTTTTGAAATTTGGTATACTACTTCCTTACATAAATCACTAGATAACCCTGGGAGCTTTTTTTTTATTTTTCATAATTATTAGTTTTACAAAAACAAATTGGTCCATTGTTTAGGCGAAAATCGGTGTTTTCACTTCTATGTTAAGTGTCACCAAAAATTAAAAAATCGAAAAAAAAAATGTCCTCTCAGGTATACCTTGAGGAAGCGATTATCTAATGATAGCATTTTGATTTTTTAATTTCAGAAGATCCAGTCATGAGTTATACGGTTCAACGGCGGACAACTTTTTTTCTAGGCGCCTCCGAAGATTTGCTGCTATCGGATTATTTATTAATATTTCTCTTTCAAAAATTAAGGAAATATTGTTCATATGTTGTACTATAATGTCACAATCAATTAATCTGTATTCTGGTCTAGAATTTTGAAAAAAATCGATTTTTTTGTTGCATATTTTCAAAATACATATGTACTTTTAAGAATGTACCGTCCAAAGGACATTTTAAGATTCCAATTATTTACGGAGTTATAGTTGCTTTAGTGACGCGGCAACTAGACGGTCCTGCCGATTCGAATCGAACAATAAACGTTTTTCTCGAAACTACTTGTTTCAACACTATTAATAGATATCTCAAGTTCTAATGAACCGATTTACTTGAAATTTGGTACACACCTTCTTTAAATAACGCTCAAACTTTTGGTTAATTTTTTTTTACTATTTTTAAAAAATTAAAAACTCAAAAAAAAATATGAAAAAAAAAGTTATTATGTTTCTCTAATTATTGGGTTGTACCACATGAAATGTCCGATTTTCGCTCAGTCAGAAATAAGAAGTTCTGTAGTGAACATCTGTGCCAGAACGTTAAATTTTCTTTTTTTTTTATAAAATAAAGTGGTACGTGTGCTTGACGTGTGAGAATTTTAGGGTTCTTTACAAGTACCGCTATTTTTTTCTCTACGAATTATTTACCATGCTGTCGGCAGTTCAAATTCGAACCCTCTTCCTTTACGAATTTAAAATGGGACATAATGCGTCATTGGCAATGAAAAATATTAATGACGCATTTGAGCATGTAGCGGTAAACGAACGAACGACGTTGGTTTGGAAAGTTCCGTTCGAGAGATATCAGCGTCGAAAATGAACCACGTGGGAAGCCGGAAACGTTAGTTGAGGACAATGTTTTAAAAGCAACGGTGGATGCGGACCCAACGCGGGAGATTGCACAAAGCATGGAAGTATCCCCAATGACAATGAGTCGACACTTTTCTCTCATAGGAAAGGTAAAGAAACTCGCCAAGTAGGTACCCCATGAGCTGAACGAATCCCGGAAACTGGCGTGTGGAAATCGTTTTTGCACCGGATAGTCACCTGTGATGAAAAGTGGATACTGTATGATAATCGTAAAAGATCTAGGCAGTGGTTGGATGCAGATGAAAAACCAAAACACACCCCCAAACCCGATCTTCACCCAAAAAAGGTTATGCTGACAATTTGGTGGACATCGAAAGGACCAATCCACTTTTCATTTCTTCAACCAGGAGAAGCGATAAACGCTTCAAATATTGTGAGGAAATCGACATTTTGCATGCCAAATTGGCTGAAAAGCAACCTGCGTTGGTCAATAGGCACGGTCCGATCCTTTTGCATGACATTGGTAGACCCCATACCTCACAAGTAACGGTGCAAAAATTGTAGCGATTGGGATTTGAAATTCTTCCGCATCCACCGTACTCGCCTGATATTTCCCCAACGGATTACCATCTTTTCTACAATGCGGATTCATTTTGCCGGCAGAGGGTCTTCCGGGACCGAGCCGAGGTCATAAAAGCCTTTGAAGATTTAATTGCTTCAAGAAGTCAGCACTTCTACGAAAAAGGAATATTTGACCTTGTATCACGTTCGAAGAATGTCATACATAGATGCCAACGGATCCTATTTTGATTGCATAAAAATGTACGGAAAAATAATATTGGCTTTTAAATTTTTACTATAAAATCGGACATTTCATATTGGACAACGCAATAATAATATATTTTTTTTGTTTCAGATGACTATAAGAGTTAAATTCATGTCAATAAGGACGCACCCTTTTTTTTCAACTTCACCACCGTGTAATTTTTTTAATTGTGAATTATTTTTTTATTATTTTGTTGTACATTTTTAAATTATAAACAAATATTTAGCAAAAATACGTTAGTAAAAAATATCTTTTGTTGTATTTTCATCACAATTGAAAAAACACTAAAATGTGTGCCTCTAGACCAGAATACCCCCTTAAGGGGAGATATACACCTAGGAGCCAGGAAAAAAGCTCATTTTTGTATATTTTTTTTTAAGGAAAACTATTTGAAATTTCGGATTGGGAGTATGACTATCTAAAAGTATACACAATTCAGAAATGTGTTTAATATTTTTTTTTTAAAAATACCAAAAATATACAAGGATGTTGTATGATTCTTGAAGCGGCGTAAAAAAATCTGCGCACACGGTACCCACTGGCGTTTCTTCAAAAATCATCTGTAAAAAAAAAAACCAAAAAGATTATTACTTGCCATTGCCGGTTTTGAAAATATTGATTTATGACGAAATGGGGGACGTTAATAGTGATTTTTTGACCAAAAATTATTTATTATTTTACCTATAAAACAAAAACTAAGTAACGAAAAAAAGTATGACAATGGTCAGAGAATAACCACAAACAAATTCAAGGCAATCGGCTCATTGGTTTTCGAGAAATTTTGGGTACCGATTTGAAAAATGTGGTTTTGAGAAAAACGCTTTTGAAAATTTGGGAATGAATAAACTCGTTTCACTGTCTCGGCTGTAACCGGCTTATTTATCGAAATATTGGCTTGGCGTTTTCATCAGATATTCTTGAGACCTCAGGCAAAAAAAAATCGATCTTTTTTTCGACTATGCTAGGTATATATTTCCCCTTAAATAAATGTTTATTACCTGTAGCGTTTAAAATAATTCTTAAAAATGGGCCTTTTCTTCGCCGAATTAACGTTACCCCCCTTAACTAACTTACACGGGGAATAAATAACACTAAAATATTTGCGTTGTTTTTAAAAGATTTTTTTAAACCTGATTTTACTCGTATCATATAACATGTGACTCAATAAGAGCAATTGTTGTTGGAAAGTGTTCTTTTAAACTTGCTTGCTATGTCTTTAACGGCTATTGCAATCATCACAGCCACTCAAAGATAAGGCGAGAGCATTACTAAATATCATTTAGGCAGGAAGCGTTTTATCGTACAGTACATTAAAGTAGACCGTTTTTCAGTAAAATGTTTGCTTATTATGACGATTTTTTGCTTTGATAAAACAATTTACATAATGATCATGCGGCTTTAAACATACAATAATTTTTTATTTTTTTTTTTTGAATAAACTGAATGTAATAAATTGTATCTTATTCAGCACGTATTTTAGAAAATTATATCACGAGATTCAGATAGAAGACACTATTTATTATGCATCAAAATTCTTTCAAAGTTAATCTATACTTTTTTTGGTTAATAAATTTGTGTGGATAATTAAACTGTATTAGATAAAGCCGTATAATTCTTTTTCTTTATGTTTAAGATAGTACTTGTTTCATTATTAACCACTTATAAGCATTGATCCCTGTAAATAGTAAATATGCTATAATGTCATGCCTGGGTTCGATTCTCAGGTTGTAACCAAAAGACAAAAATTTTTCTGACGTCATCACTATTTCGGCAGATAATGGCAAATCTCCGAATGTGAAAACTTCTTTTTATAATGAAATCTCCCATTCTATCGCCATTCGCAGTCGGCAAAAACAGCAAACCGGAGGAACTGTAGTAGAGAGGCTGAGCTCATACCGGACTTCTTGGCAAGAGATTTCATTTATTTAGTAGAAGGCACATTTAGACTTGGTTGGCTTTGTTAATGAGCAGAATAGCCGACAGACCGTTCCAACACCGTCTGTGTGATGCGCTCTTTGTGTCATATTTCTTTGAGGATGCGTGAAGCGATGCTTTGAGAGTTACTGATGATCGTTTTAGTTAGAAAATGAAAGTGTTTTCTGTAACACACGCAGTTTGTGCTACTATGCAAATTATGCGATTGAGTTTCCCCTTTCCAATGATGTCAAGAAGTGGTAATATGGACCGACTCAATTTAAAAAAAAAAAAAAAAAAATTGCCTGAAAGAGCTCACCACTTGATCATCATCATATTTCATATACAATGTTTGAGACTATAATCAATCAATTAAAAATAAAGAAAAAAAGTTATTCAATAAAACATCGGACTGCAACATAACGCGCACGCGGTATGCATTCTTTTCTTAGGTGATATTACATGCTTTGTGAGTTAATTGAGTTTGAGAAAAGAGTTCCGTCTTTTCAGAACAGATTCTATTGCCTTTAATGCGATAATCATAAAATGTCATTGACATCTAACTGTGTACAGCTTAGTGTAACCAGAATATAGGAAACTATTTTGGGAGTACTGAAGCTGTGATTATAAACGAAAAAAGAATTTAATTGTACCACCCACATGCCAATCAACGATCAATTAGCATGTAATTTCAGTGTTGCTAATGGTGTATATAGCAATTACCTATTATTTTGATCAGCACTGTACATAAAGTAACTCTTCCGTAAGCTTTTTATCTGTTGCTTTTTTTGAATTATATATTGAATTGAATATGACACATCCAAACCAAAAATACCGAACAAATGTGACTTCCCTTGTTCTTGAGGTTCAGAACCGCAAACAATTATGATTCATACGAGCAATGTAAGATCATACATATTTCCCTGGTTCATTGCTGTAAGTCAAGAGAATATACATATTTAAGTGCGTCAGAGCTGAGCACGGTGTTACAATTAAAACTTGATACGAATTTGAACATACATATATTTAACATTTTTGCACTATAATCTTTCTTTCGTTTCCCTAAACTTATTCTGGCTTTTGGTTTAGAGTGTCTCCTTTCTTCGTTAGTTTTTTTTCTTTCCGTAAGAGAAAATCAATCTTTTCCGATTTTGGTATGTTGCAAGAAACAATTTCGTCTTATGTAAGCCTTGATTAAAAGTCTATCTAGATTTAGCATTATATAAAATTATTCAAAATTCACTATTACCAATTGTTTCCTTAGTCATAATCAATTGATTGGTTCAAGTAATTAAAAAAAAAAACAATTCATTGAGGGTGTTGATTGGTTTTCTTCAATTGAAGAGCACCTAGGGGTGTAAGTATAATATATAGGGAAAATAATAACTATGAAACTGAGTGTAAAATAAAAGAGAAAGAAATATTGGAAAATATCTACGGTTTCTCTCTCATATCATTGACAATTGGTTGTAAAGCCATTTCTGCTGAAGGATTAACCTTATGCTTTAACTCGTACTTTACCCAAAAATCGGAAGTGAATCGAAATTAATTTTTGCAACGGGTATTAGAGTAACTCAGTTGAAATATGTGTTGCCATATACAAGTTACACGGGGCCTTGACTTTAAATCTGTTTGCTAAGTTATAAATAAACACTAATAGTATAATAGTTGGGGCCGCATCTGTCACAAAAAAGGAAATATTGTGACTATTAAAAATATAGGGATGGATAGTGATTCAAATAAATTCAAAGCGAAACAAAATATTGTTGGCTGTTGATAATGATTAACTTAATTCTATTTTATATAAAACAAATCCTAATGAATTTACACGCAACCAATCAAAATAAAGAGGCTTGTTTACCAAACTTTATACGAGTACATATACCTACCTTAGTTTTTTCAGGTTACAAAGGTTATATTATGTCAGATAGTGGTATTACCATACCAATGGTAGGTATGCTATATAAAACTTCGGAACTCTACACTGTTCTGGCGCCTCATGAGTATTTACTCTGACTTTTGTACGAAAAGTTTTTGTCATGTGAACAGGCTAGGATCATAATCATGCGAAATACCCTGTATTTAACAAAACTACTGCAGAATAAGCGAAGTTTTTAAAGTATTTTTTTTCACCGTACGATTTTTAATACCAATTTAAACTTCTTAGAGATTTTATTTTATTATGGGTATGGTTCGTTTATTTATCTCGTTTTTTTTTGTTGTTTCGTTTTAGTCGTTTTTCGTTTTGTTGTTTCAGCATTTTTATTGATATGTTTTCCAATTATTTGGTTTATATTTGTTTCGAAAAAAAAATAACTTAGTCTTTTACTTAGCTCGCTTTAAGGGCATTTCGCCTTTTATTGTTTAGTTTTTCGATTATTGTTTATTTCGATTTCAATTGCGTGCACGGCGAAGATATTGAAGAAGTTGAATTTATTTGTTTTTTTTTTTATAAGATTGCTAAAATTTGTTAAAAATTAATAAAATTAATGTAACAAAATCGAAAGAAAATCCATCATAATTTAGTTTTTCTTTTCCTCTTATTGATTTAAAACATTACAAAACGAATAATTTTTCATTTTAATATAATTAAATATTTTTTTAGAACCTTGCCAATCACACTAAAGACAAAATGACCACACGCCAAAACGGTGCAGGGAAATAACTTCACGTGCAATAGCTTCACATGGGAAATAACGTCACATAAGAAAAGTGAAATTATTTCCCACTGAAAGTGGGCAATAACTTCACCGCAAATTTTGTGAAGTTATTTCCCAGCTATAATTTCAGAATTTTTCGATTTTAACTCGAAAACAGAAACGAAGTGGAATTATTCATAATAATTGAATATAAGTGAGGTAATGTTGCCCCCTGCAACCCCCTGCTTGGGGTCACTGTTGGATTTTGGGTATGTGCGAACTTGCTATTTCTGTTTTTTGCTGACTTTCACATATTAACAATCTAGTATATGATACTAAAACTTCTGCTAAAAGTTGTGGTGGATCTGACTTGATTTAATAAAGTTGTTGAATTGAAGCAATACATGCAAACATACGCATATACATACACATTCCTGGTTTTCTCATTTTTTTCGCACTAAAGTGGACATTTCATCCATTTTTACTATTTTTCAAACTCAAACACGGACAAAAAAACTAGTTAGCACAGTCAAGTGTTTACTGATGTTTTTGGATTTGAGTTTTTCAATAATTAATACTTCACTCCATTCTTCGAACCTATGCCAGAATTTAACTCTCTATTGCTTTAAGGATTGCACTACGTTCTTTAAACATGGTAATACCATGCTTTTATTTGACCACGTTTCTCGTAACCTTTTACCTTTTCAGCCTGACCTACGCTCCCACCACGCTTGCTTTAAATATTTTAATTTTGTACACTTCGGCACAATGACTCCTTTTAAATAGATTTCAGGAGTTCGCTTTGCGAGTTCTCAAAAATGGTTTCACAAATTTTCGATCTTACCACGTTATATTTATTATTTACTCAATAATAATAAAAATAAATAAGTCGCCTGCAAGGTTGTCACGTCGTTGCTGTGTAGCTCTATCATCGGCGAAATAAGAAATGTTTCTGACTCAATGTTGTGCTTCAATAGAAAATTTTGCACGACATTAACAAGCAACGGAATCCAATTTTAAATTTTGATTAAAAATGATTCCCCTATGCATTTATGAGTAACTTTCGTTTAAACGTCACAGTGCATATCACATGTCATTATTATAAGATCTCTGGAAACTCTATTGACAGCATTGTCCTCATCGATGAAGACGATATGCAGTGCAGATCTTTCAAAGCCTCGCTATCTTTTTTTATTATGCGAAAACTTTGAATCATATCTCCGCAAAACCAAAGCCGCTCTCCGACTGCCGACTGTGCCGACATTTGCTGGTCTGCAAACATTCAAGACCAATGTGCATCGGTATCTCTCTTTCTTTCCTCCCTAATTTTCCTTCTCCCGCGTGTGGAAATATTTCAAGTGTACGAGTAATACCTTGAGAGCGCGCCAATTATAAAAAAAAAAAAAACAAATCAGTAGCCATACATGCATATACAGGGTGTCCTCTAATTCGTGAAGGATAATTTGGGAAAAGATTCTTGGGTATATTCTAAAAAAAAAATCGTCTGATTTCTATCTTCAAAGTTAACATCATTTATCGAGGATTACTTTGGTGTACCCTAACACATGTTAACGGGAATTGCTCTGTCAATACTAATGGTAGAAACTTATCTTCGGACTTTATTTTTAGAACAAATAGTAGCCTTATAAGTGCGTTTAAATAAAGTTGATATCTTGTTGAATCTTCACATATCCAATTTCTAGGCCTGTTCCATTTTTCATGCCCATACTAATTTTTGATTTTGAGATTACTTTTCTCCAGAAAATGTGTAATAAGTATAACGTTTTACTATTTTTTTCTTATGATCGTAACAAAAATAACAAAAAAAATCATCAACAAGTTTCCCGAAAAACCCATAGATTTTATAATACTTGGGAAAACCTGCAGCAGGTAGAATTAAAAAAAAGGGTTTTTTTCATTAAGTTCCGAAGGCTATGAATAAAAAATGGTTTTGTGTGGTTTTAGATAATTTGTATTTTATGCAGTACACACAGTTATAATAGGGGCTCAAAATGTCCTCCTTGGTTTTGTATGCATGCTAGAGCCCATTTTTGGATTTCACTGCGGATGTTTATTGATGCTAACTGCTGCCTTTTGATGACGAATCGAGAATACGCTCTTCCTATTTACTTAAAGTTGCTATTTCGGTTGAATAAACAAGTTCTTTCGCACTTCACTCAGATTCTGGCCGAAACCAGTCCTGGGTACAAGAAAAATCGATTTCGTGTTTTTTCCGCAACAGGAGTTCTGGTGTCATTGTATTCAACGGCATGTCCATAAGACCAGAGTCATAAGACAGTCGGCGCGCAAGGTCATCAAAGCTCCAGGGCGTGTTGTATCAAAGATCACTTCTTTTTAGACGGAAGATGGCTTTAAAGTGTGCAGCCCATGATATGAATATCATCAATGCGTCCAGAGTAGAGCCAGGAGTCCTGGGGAAAGCCACCATGCAACCGAGACAAACCGTTCTTTGGAGTCTGGTAAAAGCACAAATCACGTATTTTCAGGAGAGATTATTCCACCAGACAACCGACGCATAGGATATAATTGGCCTCATCATAGCCGTGTAGATCCAAAGGACTCTTCCCGGCGACAAGCCCCATGTCTTGCCGATAGCTCCTCTGCACTGCCAGAAGTCCAGCAGCGCCTTAGATGCCTTCGACGTAACGTGTTTAGTTCAGAGAAGTTTGTTATCCAGGAGGACACCCAAATACTTAGCTACTTTGGAGAATTGGATGGTGATGCCTTTAAGCACTAGACGAGTCAGATCAGGCAGCCTCTTCCTTATCGTAATGAGAACAACCTCAGTTTTGACAGTTTTGAGAGGATTGACTGGAAGAATATTACTAGTGCACCTGTCGTCGATCACGTCTAGGGCTGCCCGCGCTTTAGAGCAGACAGTCGGTACACACGATCCAACAGACAGTACAGCCATATCATCCGCGTATGCTTGTGTGTAGACATTAGAACTATTGAGCGCGTTAAGCACTGACTCGACCAAGATGCACCATAGCAGTGGAGACAACGCCGCTACGCGGAACCCCTTGTTTACACCCCCCACAATATATTGTCTGCAGCCAGCATCCGCAATCAATGTCCCATTCACTAGCATTGCTTTTATCCACATAACTAGTGATCCGTCTACGCCGTTTCGACTGGTTTTATTACACGTGCCGTTAAAAGTTGCGTTGTTGAAAGCACCCTCAACGTCGATGAAAATACGCAAGGCGTTTTTCTTCTTATCGAGTACGTCTTCAATTCCGCCTAGCAGATTCTGAAGCTCATTCTCGCGTTAGGGCATTAGGCGTGTTGCATCGTCGACAGAGCATGCACTCGCAAAGCAGTTTTGCGTACATGGATCTCGACTATTCTCTCGATGCTTTTCAGCATGAAGGAAGTCAGGCTTACAAGTCTGAAACTCTTGTCGACCAAGTAGTCGTCCTTTCCGATTTTCGGTATAAAGGCCACTCTTACTGTTCGCCAGAGATTCGGTATGTATGCCAGTGCCAGGCTAGCAGTGAAAATTCTCTTCAGACTTGCCAGCAGCTGGTCTCTACCTTTTTGTAACATAACTGGGTAAATACCATCGTTGCCAAGCGACTTGAAGCCATCAAAGGAAGTAACAGTATGAGAGACGGAGAATCTCTGCTTTCGCCTTAGTATAACTACCGTCAGATTTTCTGAGTGATTCCGGCCTGGTTGATCTTCCCGTTTTGAGGACTTTGACCAGCCTACTGGTTTCACCGATGGTTTCGATCTTTTCGCAAAAAGCTTTATAAGAGGCCCTCTTCAAGGTTCGAATAATCCTCTTAATTTTTTTTTTGCTTTGATCTGTAAAGATTCCAATCTTCCTACAAATTAGTCTCGAATGACCTGTTTGGAAGTTTTCTGAATTCTTTACGAAGGCGCTGCAGGTCTGGCTTCCACCAAGGAACGGGCGATCTGCAGGATTACGTACTAGTTGGATATGCCATTTCGAAAAACTTGGTGAGAGTGCCGTTCATGTTTTAAACAGCTTCCTCAAGCTTTTGTACTTTTGAGCACTATTGTACTTATCGAGCTCCTCCTTAAATTATGTCCAGTTGGTTTATGCGGATTCCTCCTCTTCAACAATATCGAGACCTCGCATCCGATTCTGAATTCGATGTATCTAGGGTCTGATATGGAGATCTCCGATAGTACTTTCCAGCCAGTAATATCCTTAGCATACCTGTTGGATAAAGTTAAGTCGATTATTTGCTGTCTTACTCTCGTAACAAATCTTCATTTTTTTCCAAGAGATATAGGGACATATAACTACTTTTTAGGCTAAATATGTAAAAAAAATTTCAAATCCGGCAGAGTGAGAATAAAATTCTGTCTCAGAGAGAAAATTTGTTAAAAAGTAAGCGAACGAATTTTAGGCAGTTTTGTAGAGACAAATGTCAACTGTCTTTATTTTGATTTTTTTTTAAAGAATTTCAAGAAGTTAATACTTAAACACTTAACATTTAAAATCTTGAAGCTAAGGCAAAGATTATTTAAGCAGACACGTCTCATATTCAGATAAGATCGTCTAATAATTTTTCTTTGTATTGCCTATCTAAATGTCTTTTGTAGATGCCTGAATGTGTTTGCAGAGCATTTTATTTGTATTTGTCAGTATATTTTTATACTAAAAAAAGTTTGTGATTAATTAAGTAATTCTCTGTTTAAATCTCACTTTTTTTGGCAAAACAAAGTTGAACAAATTTTGCAATTCGAAATGAAAGCCGATGACAATTTCAAAATTTCTTGGACTAAAATCGACAAAAAAGGAGAAATGAATTGCTCTATCTTTTCGCTCTCTTCTGCGAAAAACGACGCAAAATATGTTTTTCATCATTTTGGACAGTACGCGAGCAGACCTACTATATACCACCAAGAAAATAAATACATAAATGCATACAGCCACATATACGTAAAATGTATGCACATAAATCGTTTGTCAAATTGAGCTGAAGTTAAATTTTGTAGCTGCTTCAAAATTCTTTATAATTTAAATAAGCTATTTAATTAATGCTTATTTTTTTTAAAGGGGTACTGACCTGTCAATTTTCGTGGGGACCTTAATTAACTTTTGTCTTAAGTTAGGGATATTTCATACCATATATTTTAAAGTTAAACCAAGAAATTGCAAATGCTTGAGCACGAACATAAAAAGCGAGGAGGAAGGGAATATATGTTACGTACATACATACATACGTATGTATATTTTGAATATATTTTTCGCTTAAAATATGTTTTTATTGAATTTAATTCAATTATATTTAAAAGATAAAATAATATGTACAGATGTATGTAGGTATAACAAAATAAAAAAAAATAAATTTATTTCATGAAGGTAAAATTTGCAACTGACGTATATTTTACATAATGCGTCGTATTTTGTTATCTCCTCTATTTGGGTCCGTTTCTGTGTGTACCTTTCTATGTTTCTACAATGTGCGCCTCTAATTGAATAGAAGTCTTCAAATAAAAGAACAAATAATAAATATAATACATTGCCCCTGACATGAAAAATTCATTTTAAAGTACCATTAAATTAAATTTAAAAAGTGCGCATAAAAACTAAACTCAAGTACTAAATATAATGTCATCATTACAACAAAAGAGGCCTAGCGTCTCCAACTGGTTCTCATCACTTCGAAGACAGCCAAAGAACAGCAAGAACAAATGCGTACAAGCCGACAAAAAATTCCAAAGAAGTTGCATTGACTTAACATCACAAAGCACTTTCTATATAGAGCAATTGCCATCAAGTCCACTCTCAACATCACCATTGTCTTCTACCGCGACAACTATTACTGGCGCAACTTCCAGCGATAATCTGGATGACGATGATAAACAAGGTCTTGTTAATGGTAAGACAGTAAACAAATTGTGTTCACAATGTTGCTGCCATCTGCAGCCGAAACAGCAGCATTCGACACCACCATCTTCACCTTTTTTCCCACCATCATCACGGTCTCCATATAGTCGAGAACATAGTATTCAATACGAAACCGAGTCTGACAAAAAAAGCGATATTAAAATCACTCGTTTGGCAAGCACGGATAAGAAGTCGATTATTTTAAACAAGCGTTCGGAGTTCAAACAAACTACAACGCAAAAAACAACACACACTGTGATAATAACACGGCCAATAGAGCTGCGACTTAACGATCGCGGTGAGATCGTTTCACGGATGAAAAAGCACCGGTCGAGTAGTCTGGATTGTGTTCTTGATGGAAGTGATGAGAGTTCATATATATCAACATCGAAGGGTTCTTCCATAGCCCTTGCATGCTGTGATTTAAAATATATCGATGATAGTTCGACATCACAAAGTGATACAAACGTTAAGGATGAACAATTATCGGCGGGCTATAACAACAATAATAATGAATTGTGTCAAAATTGCAGAAATGTTATGCAGCAAAACAGGAACAATTGCGAAAATTCTTCTATGGGAAAAACAAAGGTATGATATGATGAGATATAGTACTAACAGTTACAGCTTCGATCTAAAACGGTAGTATTTATGTTCTTAATTAAGCTAATTAACCAGTATTATGATGTATGCTTGATAGGTAGAATAAGGAAATTATGAGTAGAAAGTTCGAAAGTTTAAAAATTGACTAAACTTACGTGAAGAATTGATCAATTAACAATGAAAGTTATGTAGAAACATGCTGATATAGTGATATATGATAATTGGATTTTGTTGCTGGTATTCAACAGCAAAATAAAAGTGTTTGAATTATTAAAATAATACAATCAGATCCTTCAAAATCAAAGGTTAGGTGGTTTCATTCGATGAGGTTTTATCATGGAAATAATTTTGCACTATATACAGGTAAAATAGCAATGACAAATCAATGGCAGTCCTACTACTTTCTAAACTACAATAAGTAGGAACTGTTTAATACTTTTGTTTTTAATTTACTTGCTTAGAAATAAATTTTCTTCGTAATTTCATCTCATCTGTAATGTGTAATGCTTAGATAAATTATTCTTTATCAAATACACATTATACAATTTGAAGGTGGTGGGATACTAATAGATATGTATTGTTTTATATAAATTGTAATCTTATAATAAGTTTAAGTTCGTCCGTAGCAACACTATTTTGACCCTTCTTCAACTCAGTAGCTTTACGAGATATGAAAACTATATGGTATGTTTATCAAGTTAACTGCTACAATATACGAGTATTAGATGCGTATATGTATTTACACAACTAAACTGGTTAACGCATTTAAGAACGAGCTTGCAAATAGTGCAGGTTTTAATGAACAATATCTCTTTTGAACTGCCACTGGAATCGATGACATCATCAGCCTTGCGGTGAATGAAAATATTCAACCACAACAGCGATAACAACGACTATTTCTCTCCCCTACAGTATTAATTTCAGCATACAATTACATGCAGATATATGTTTTTCGTTTTATTCTTTAAACGCGATAAAAATAAACGTACAAAAATATTTCTATGATTGGCAAGTTTAAATTTCTGTTATATAAAATGTAACAATAAAAGCAAATCTGAATAACATCTCTTCAAATTCTATTTTTTGACTGACTTTAATCATAGAAGGCAATTTCAAAACAAATATATGTACATACATATATGTATATGCATACGTACATGATATACATATAATATTTAAAGCAAACATACTATTTCTTGGTGTTTGATTCGATAAATAAAAAAAAACAATGGAGATATTTTATATTTTTATACATATGTATGTATGTATATATAGCCGTATTTTTTTTTTGCACATCCGCTATCCGCTAAAAAAATAATTTGAGTGTAAATTACAAGAATAATATAGAGATGTACGCTAAGTCAATTTGCAATGATATTTGTGCTACCAAGTTTCTTCGATGAACTTTTAAGCGGAGTTGGGTCGTTTTTTGTGACAATTGCTACCATGCGTGCAAGAAACCACAGCTTTAGTATACTATATGTATAAATATGTAGTCGTATAAAAAAATGAGAATAATTCGTTTCAATATTAATTGAAATTCCAAAATTATGGAATGTATAGTTTATATAGTAGCAAATATATTTTACAGGCAGAAATTAGTAAAACTTTTTTTAAAAACAAATGATTAATTCTTATGAAATATGTACATATAGTTATGCCTTATACACATTACAGAATTCAGTTGTGTTAAACCCTAATTAATTTTTAACGAAAACAAGCATACGTAGGTGATGTTATTTAATTTAACGCATAAACAAACACAGTTCTGTCATACAATTAACCTACTAAGGTATTTTATGGATCAAGATACTTCAATGTATGTACTTAGATTTAATTGAACTCAATGCGTTTAATGGACTACTTCCGTCAACTTTTTCTTGTTCTATGTTTTCCAAATAATAATATAATTTCATAATTAATGATATTTATATCTAACTAAATATTTGATTACATTAATTTCATTTGCCTTTTTATTTTAGCAAATTAAAGATGAACTGTGTGAAGTGGTCTCAGAAATGGAGGCGCTAGATGTGCCCGAAGATTGCAAACATTCCAACAAAGATAAACAGATGTCGATAGGTCGTAAAAAGTTTAATATGGACCCAAAGAAGGGTAAGTTGCAACAATATAAGCTCAACATCACCTTATAATATACGTACATATGCATATGTGTGTGTATTTTCCCTCTCCCCCTATTCGAAATTGTAAATGTCCCACCAATTTAGAAAAGTGACATTTTTATTACTAATTGTGTGCCTACTACAGCCATTGGCATTTAGCCAGCGAACAATATTTATTTTCTTGCCCTTGTTACGCGAACAACTTCTTTTTTATATAGAATTTTGTAACAGCTGTATTCCATGAATCACAGAAGGGCGTTTACGCAGGAAGTAAATGGCTAAGATATTGGCGTTCAATTTTAGAACCTTTGAGTGAACTGTGTTGCTTTTTAATCTATTCAATACAACACCCAATAGAGGGTATTCAAGCGCGTAGCTTTAATGCTTCGTATGCAGAGTTCTTTTTTTTTTTTTTTTTCCAGCGACTAATTTCCGGCCTTGCCAATAGTTGTTGAAATCAGGGCTTGGCCTTGTTCGTTTTTGGTATAGTTTGTTAACGTTTTTTCTTTCTTTTTTAGGTATAGAATATTTGGTAGAGAATAGACTGCTGCGGATGGACCCTCAAGATATTGCACACTTTTTATATAAAGGCGAGGGACTAAATAAAACTGCAATAGGTAAGTAGATTATGCACTTTTGCTCGAGTCAAATTTCGGATTTGAGATCATTGAATTCTGTTGTTGTCTAAGGTTGATCGAACAAGGGAAGTTGAGAAGGGGTGCAAGTGGCTGTCGATAGAGTTTTAATTGTCTGCATACATATGCATATATACCAACATGTAAGAAAAAAAGTGCTTAAGTGCTTACCTATCTTTTTGGTGTACATATCTGGCTGGTATATATGTATACAATATATCATGAAATAAAATTAAGCAAAATAACAAAACACAATATTTGCTTATACATAAAAATACTGACAATTTGGGGAAATGATATTGTGTAATACAGTGACAATAGAGATGATTATGATCGACGACGATCGAATGGTAAAATAAAATTAAAAACACCTGATCCCCGAATATATATATTTTTTTTGTTAAATTTATTACCATCCAGCGTGCTGGTAGGAATTCAGATAGATGAAAAGTATTATAATTCACATTAGTATCATGCAAAGGAACTACGAGCAAAAGAAGATATGAAAAGCAACAAATTACTATACATACATATATGTATTTTACCGATTTCGTTGAGTTTATATATCTACCGTTGCACCTAAGGCATCGTCTTCAACTACCGTATCCGGTTTCCCGTGTGATTCGTTCTCGACGCTGAAATCACTAGAACGGAACATTTGAGCCAACGTCGAATCCCATCCCATTCTCATAAGGGATAGAAGACGGTTAATCCGAACGTCGGTAAAATATTCCAATGGGTAATTTATAGAGCCCTGTTTAAGTAGCATTAGGTTCCGGATTATCAATTTAATGCGGGGAATAATATCTCACATTCCGCGTCAAATCTGGTATTTTACATCAAATGGATCAAAAGCAATAAACAATGCGCGGGTGCACGTTTAGTTGACTTGGTGAAGGACTTTGGCATTGTATGGTCTTCTCCAAGGTAAACAGGCTGGGCATAAGTAAACCACAACTGTACATTCTTTTTAACATGCGCATCAGTAGACAACTGATCATGAGAAATGGCGATGTGTTTTCTGCTGGAATAATCGCAGTCATCAAAATACTCTTCGAATTTAAATTCGATAAGGTTAAATGATTTTACGATTAATCGAAATTGAAGATTAACTTTCAGACGTCGGAAACCATTCTTTTAAGTGCCTTTATCTGAGACCCGTACGAACACTGGAATAAATTTGAGAACATATTTCGACCTTGGAGCAACCACCCCAGTTGTTCGCCCCGAGCAACATCATCATTCATCGTTCCGTTGAAAAGACACATTCTATTCACATGGACCACCTTTATTTCTCCTCAATCTGCACGCTGGATCCAGTAGACAACGTCATGCGGGTTACCACCTTGTATTGACTTTCCCAATTCTGTTGCAATTTTGGTGATTTGCCTTTCTTACGCGGAGCCAAAAAATTTTGCTTTGATGTCATACATAGCTTTCATGCGGTTGCTCGGTAGTTTCATCTTTTCTCGGGGTATTTACGAATGCTGCTGCGCAAGTCCTTCACATAGTCGTTCACCTCTTTGCGCTCCGTAGGTGGGGATAGGAATTTTGTTTCACTTGCCAGCCGAACTGTTTGACCAAATAAGACCTCGAATGGTGTATGTCCGGTTTAGTTATGAACTACGTTTCGGTAGGTCACTAAGAAGAGGGGTATGTGTTGATCCCAATCCGTAGTTGCCGACGAACTTAGACAGATGCTCATTTAAGGCCCTATTGAATAGCTCCATCATTCCATCAGATTTAGGGTGCAGTGGCGTTGTCCTTGCCTTCCTTATTCCCAGATATTGGCACACTTCCTGGAAGTCTTTTGATTGAAAGTTTCGCCCTTGATCAGAGCGTAGCTCCATCGGGACCCCAAATCTGCTAACCCAGTTGTTGACTTCCTGTTCTGCCAGTGTCTTAGCCTTTTGATTTGGGATTGCCGACACTTCCAGTCATTTACTGGAGTACTTCATGACAACGAGGTTGCCATTAAAGGTTTAGGGACACAGACCAGCGATGTCGATGGCTATTCGTTCGAATGGTGCTCCGACATTGTATTGTTGCAGTCGTCCCTGTGGTTTTACTTTTGAGCCCTTGGTAACTGGACACTTTATGCATTTTTTGCACCAATTCTCGACATCTTGTTTTGTGCTTAGCCAATAGAAACGTTCCCTTACTTTCTCCAACGACTTGTTTATTCCCAAATGACCTCCTGAAGTTCCGTCATGTATTATATTTCATGGAGCACTTGGCTGACTGCAGCACAATTAGCTGCATACAAGATTTTTTTTTTTAAAATAATCGGCGCGCGCTAAAGGGGTTTTGTACCCTTAAAATGTTCGTACACAGCGCGGGCGAAGGAAATTTAGGGAGGAAGAAAAGACAGGTACCGCTGTACATTGTTTTTAAATGTATGTAAGTTATAACGACCAGGAAACATAGAGATCGGCATGGCATTCCATAAGGGAGTTGTACGGCTTAGGAAAGAATCACGATATTTTGGGTATACTGATGAGCATTCATAGCGAGACGGTTGTTACGGTTGAAAGTTTGAATGGGCGGAATGCTACTGGCGATTTCAATGGAGCACTGGTGGTGGAAATAGCGATAAAACAAAGTGAGACAGGAGACATTTCGTCGGTGCTCGAGGGTGTCAATTGATTGACTGATATTAGTATCACTACTGAGTTTTATCGCACGGTTTTAAATCCTATCTAGCAGGTGCAGAGATGTTTTAGGAGCAGCTGACCAGATGTGGGCATTGTACTCCAATTTTGGTCGGATGAATGCCTTATATATTGTGGCCAAATCAGAGGGGGTAAAATATTTCTTACATCGCTTGAGGAAACCTAGACATTTCGCAGCATTTTTGGCGACATCGTGGTTGTCACTGACACACATACCGAGAATGGAAAGTTTATCGGTTTCGACGATGCAAGTGCCATTCATGGATAATGGCTGGGTATTTGAATTTCGCTTTAAGTCAATGCTGTTGAGTTTTGGAAGCATTAAATTCCACTCGGTTGATAGTTCCCCAATTGGTTATGCTGTTAATATCGGAATTTAATGAGCTACAGCCGAAGAGCAGGGACGTGGTCCGGGAACGAATATGAAAATCAGAGAGTGCTGTCATCAGCAAAGGAATATATTGGATTAGAAGTGGCAGACAAGAGATCATTAATGAAAATTAAAAAGAGTGTCGGAGACAGAACGGATCCCTGGGGCACACCACCATTTATTTTGTGAATATCAGACTTTAAACCATCCAAGACAACTTGAATTGAACGTTCCGAAAGGTAATTTCTAATCCATTGAAGAAGAGAGTCATCGAACCCAAAAGCACGCATTTTCGATAAAAGAGCCTGATGCCAAACTCTGTCAAATGCCTTGCTTTCGCCAGATTGATGTACGCTTTGGTTCCACTTTTCGGTGGGACATGCCATCAAATCACCAGTGGACCTGTTGCTACGAAAACCATATTGCCGGTCATTGAGAAGTTTTCGTGTTTCGAAATATTTCACGAGCTGGCGGTTTATCAGCGTTTCCATGACCTTGGAGAGAAGGGACGTAAGTGCAATGGGTCTGTAGGAGGAGAGAGAAGAAGATTCGCCTTTTTTAGGGACGGGCTGGACAAATGCTGTTTTCCATCTTCTCGGAAAGGGTCTTAAAGAGTAGGATTGATGAAAAAGCTTACGCAGTGGTTTTGCCAGCATGGAAGAACACCTCTTCAGAAGAAGGGGAGATATACCATCTGGACCAACGGATTTATGCATTTTGGATTTATTTAGATCTTTAAGTACTCTTGCTACTACACGAGTGCGAAAGTGGATTCGTCCCATTGTAGATTCGACGCACTCAAGTGTAGGCGGGGACAAAGCACAATCTGGGAGTGTTGAGCTAGCCGCAAACTGTGCAGCAAGCAGATTGGCCTTGTCCAAAGAGCTGACAGCTGGATATCTCCTACCAGCTTGGTCTGTTCTCGTATTCCTTCCAGTCCAATATCGATTCGATGTCATTATCTGCCTGTTGGGAGGAACGGATTTCGTCTGTACTCCAAACCCCTCGGGCTCAGTCCTGATCATTTGTATAGTGGCCTGTTCTTTCGCTTCGTTAATGCTAACTACTTCTACCAGAAGACGTTCATAGCATTGTTTTACCTGCAAGACTTGGATGATTGCCATTGGGGCCGCCGACTCGTGCTACCGGCTTGTGCTCCGCAAAGTAAGCAAGCGACTGATGGCATCGGGAATATGACCGACCTCTTGGTAGCCGATTCTGCCGGTTTTTTCCTCTATTAATTTGTTGGCCCAGTGAAGGCAGGCTTTTCGTCGTACCAGTTCTTTACGATGCCTTTGAAGAGGTCCTAGCTTATCGCAGTTCTAGCAGCGGAGTACGAGTATTTTGTTGCTCGCACTTAGTCTTGGGCAGGATCATTCGGCAGATGCTACTTCCCTGACGAAATATATACCTTTGGAAGCGTAATTGGCTGCTTCCATCGCCAGAGCGAACGGAAGTGCTTCAGCCAGGGTTCTTTTCCCCGCCATCCTGACCGTAGCTTCGAATCTGCGATTCCCCTGATGAATGCGTCCTTCGCCATTTCGTCGATTATTTCTTGGCCTGCGGTGGAGTGTGACAAATGTGTCAGCCTACTGACGTCTGCTTGGAGCTATTGCAGTGTTTCTTCTCATCGCTGCATTCATTCAATTGAACCTTGTAAACCTCCTGCATGTGGCTATCCCCAAACCGTTTCTCGATAACCTGCACTAAGGCCATATAGTCTTTATGCTTTTCGATGTTGATTGTTTGTAACAATTCTGCAGCAGAACCGTGTAAGGCCATTGCTTGCGCAAAGCACTTCTCCTCAATGTCTTAATGGTTCGCACAAGCAGCTATTTCCAACTGCTTCTCATATGCAAACGATTAGGTCTGGCCATCGAATGAGGCCTCAACGCTTTTCTCCTTCTACTGCTTAAAGTTCTCTGCTCGCAGTTTCTCTTTTCGCACTGTGTCGAGCTCTTTTGCCAGTTGTTCAACTTTGCTATCCATTTGTTCGAACTTTTCGTCGATTTCTTCGAACTTTCGCTGTAGAATGTTCTTTTGTTCGTCCATCTTTTGTTCGTCCAGTTTTTGTTCGAGGCTATTCCTTTGTTCGTCCATTTTTAACAGCTGGAGATGCATCATCGCAGCCATGTCGTTGCCGGTACTCATTTAATCTTCCTCGTTGGCGTCAGAGGAGTGTGTATCCGGATCATATCCAAAGCGTCCTGAAGTCGGAGCATCGTCGCTTTTTCCTCGACTGGCGCTGAATTTTCTCCTGTTCAACTCGGATTTGAGTTGGACGAGGGTCAATTGCATTATAGTTTTTAAAACAATTACGCGCAATCAGAATTAAACGTTTTTTTTTTTTGTTAATTTTTATTTTTTTACACGCAATACTATAAGTCCTATCCCACGTCTGACACCAATGTAAAATGTTTATGTGGGTACAATTGATATAACTTATTTCTTTCAACACAATCGCTTTATTCAATATTTTTTCAATCCCCTTCTACTTTTCTTTCTCTTTTACTTAAACCACTTTATCATTATTCGTAATTCACATTTCAAATTCCACTTTAGAACTAACTTGCGTCTCTGACATCTTTCGAGAACATTCTGTACTATCCAGCGTTTCACACAGTATGCAGCAAAAGTCTTGATACTCCAACCCATTTTCTCTTCATCGCAGGATATTATGTTATTAAACGCCTTCAAACAAGTTGTTTCTTTGCTCATAATATAGGTTTACTTGTACATTTTGAAATCCAAAAATAAAAAACCAAACAATTCATTAAAAAAAAAATAAAAATAAAAAATGTTCCGTTGCATCCAAAAATAACACAGCAAAAGTGTTGATACTCTTGGTTTATGCATGTTGTTTTACAAAAATAACGGTAAATTTTAAGCGATAAGGATTGTGTGTCAGAATATGACGATTTTCGATGCAAAGTAAAAATAAATTTATTTAGTTCGACAAAATCCGAAGTTGGTGTAACACAATAAAGTGAGTAGATAGTAATTTTTTATAATGGGGAGAAAAAAATTAACAATAGAAGAAAGAAAAATTATCATAAACGGTCATAAAGATGGAAAATCATATTCACAAATCGCTGCAATAATTCGGAGAACTAAACCTACTGTTCAAAAAGTAATCAACAGATATAAAACAGAAAAAAGAATCGAAAACAAAACAAGATCTGGGCGTCCTCGGGCCTTAACGGCTAGAGATGAACGAGCGATTGAGGAAATTATTCAAGAAAATCCTTTTGAAAGTGCGCCAAAGATAGTCACAACGCTAGAGAATTCTCTATATACAATTGTTTCAGCTGACACAGTGCGCAGGTGCATACAAAGAAAGGGGTATAGGTCCTGCACTGCTAGAAGAAAGCCTTTAATCAGCGAAACAAATAAGAAAAGATTGGACTTTTCTAAGGAATTCAAGAATAAAAGATTCGACTTCTGGGATAAGGAAATTTCTTCAGACGAGTCAAAGTTCAATATTTTTGGCTCAGATGGCCGTTCCAAGGTGTGGAGAAAACACGAGAAAAACGGTAAAGCACGAAGGTGGTAGTGTTATGGTATGGGGCTGTATGTCCACGTTTGGCATCGGAAACTTAGTCATAATCGACGAAATCATGACAAAGGAAGTGTATTTAAAAATACTGCAAGAAAATTTGCTTCAAAGTGCACAAAAAATGGGAATTGCCAACGATTTTTACTTTCAACAGGACAATGATCCCAAACATGTCGCCCAAATTGTAAAAATGTGGTTGATACATAGAGCCCCTCACTTGCTTGTAACACCACCACAAAGCCCGGATCTCAACCCAATAGAGCACCTTTGGGATCACTTAGAGAAACGCTTACGCAAACATGTTATAACGTCGAAGCCCCAGTTGAAAGCCTTACTTCTTTCAGAGTGGCAAGAAATTTCAACTGAATATCTAAAAAAAATTAACGCATTCGATGCCAGAACGCCTTAAGGAAGTTAAAGAACTCAACGGATATCCAACCAAGTATTAGGTAAATCTTATATTTGCAAAATTATAGTATAGTTTATGATTTGTTATATTTTTCTTCAAGGGTATCAACACTTTTGCTGTGTTATTTTTGGATGCAACGGAATATTTTTATTTTTTTTATTTTTTTTTTGAATGAATTGTTTGGTTTTTTATTTTTGGATTTCAAAATGTACAAATAAACATATATTATGAGCAAAGAAACAACTTGTTTGAAGGCGTTTAATAATATAATATCCTGCGATGAAAAGAAAATGGGTTGGGGTATCAAGACTTTTGCTGCATACTGTACATCCTTCCTTCGTACTAGATTATTCCCTACAAGTTTTCATTCTCCAATGGTTGAGTCTTCTGCCATTCAAATGCAGATGACGCTGTTCACATTTTAAGTGGTTATCACAATATGTTTATTAAAATTCATATGATACATATACAATTTTTTTATCAGCCCAAATCACTATAATCATTCTCAGCCAGAAAAAACTTACTACTCGGTATAAATCACGTGATATTTAAAATTTGTTTTTTTTTAAAGGTGACTATCTTGGCGAAAAAAATGATCTCAATGAAGATGTTCTAAAAGCTTTTGTGGCGCTTCATGACTTTACGAATCTCATCCTAGTACAAGCTTTAAGGTAGTAATATATTTTATTATTCAAATCCATGTGACTATAAATAAATTTTTATTTGTTTACATCTATAGACAATTTTTATGGTCATTTCGATTGCCTGGCGAAGCTCAGAAAATAGATAGGATGATGGAGTGCTTTGCTCAACGATACTGTCAACTAAATCCTGATATTTTTACTAACACAGATACCTGTTATGTTCTCAGCTTTGCAATTATAATGCTTAACACATCTCTGCATAATCCATCGGTAAGTGTAGATATAAAAATAATTAACATCAGTATATTGTAGTTGCAGAAGCTATGTATGTTAAATGAAACAATGGAATCAACTGCACAGTTGTGTTTCTATTTGAAACGTACCCTAAAACATGTGTTAATGTAGATGTACAGTACGCACATTTTACTAATTATATATTTGCTTATTTTTTCTTACTAAAAATAGGTGAAGTATGTCGACGTGGTGTGTTTTGTTTAACGATATATTTTTTCTCTATGATTTTTCTCCAAAAAGAAATAAACATTTATTTTTGATTACAATTGAGATTAAATTTCGTTGCTAGAGTTTTTTTTCTTCTCTTTCTTTTTTTAAATAAACAGCTTTATTTTTTAATATATTCTATTAGGTAAAGGATAAACCAACCGTGGAACAATTCATTTCGATGAATCGTGGTATAAATAACGGCGGTGATCTTCCACGAGGTTTGTTAGAATCGTTGTATGAATCTATTCGAACGGAACCATTTAAAATTCCCCAGGATGATGGAAACGACCTAATGCATACATTCTTTAATCCAGATAAAGAGGGTTGGTTATGGAAACAAGGCGGCAGGTATGTGCTAAAAAAAAAAATTCGTGCACTTATTTAAATAAAATACTTTGAAGGTACAAGTCTTGGAAAAGGCGGTGGTTCATATTGAACGATAATTGTTTGTACTATTTTGAGTACACAACAGATAAAGAGCCGAGAGGTATAATTCCCCTTGAGAATATATCTGTAAGTAATATACTATTGGTTTTTACTTTAACGTGATTGTGTGTTGATATTTTGCTACCTAGGTGAGAGAAATTCATGACAGAAGTAAACCTCACTGCTTTGAATTATTTGCAACAGGCGGAGCTGATATTATAAAAGCATGCAAGACTGACTCAGAAGGAAAAGTGAGTACATATTGTCAGTTTTAGCTATTTAAACAAAAAAAAATAATTTATCTAATTCACAAATTAAGATTGAGAATGCGGGAATTTGTAGTCCAAGTTTGAAAGACGATTATTTTATTATGATTTTATTCATTATTTGTGAGATTTTCATATTTTCATATTATGGATAGATTACTTTCCTTATCGAATAATTAATACATTATTAGAAATGGATCAATTTGATTTAGTGAACAATTGAAACATTCTTCATATGTACAAGTATACGAGTACTTTTGCAGTTATGTAAATAACAAAGGTTACGAGCGATCTACAATTGGTTAAACATACATCGTTTTAATTCACACTTTTTTCATTAGACTTAGTGCTATCCTTTCCGGATGAACAAATGTCTTGAAATCGTATTTTACCGTTTACATCATTTTATTAATTTTTTCGGTACTTCTTGACCGTTGTTTTTTAAGTGCCTTAAGACGAATGAGCCAAAAAAATTCAATACACGCTCTAATTCGAGGAGATATAGTATTAATTTTATTAAAAGTAACTAAGACTAATGGTAATACAATCTTTGTTGTTACCGCTTGTTTATGGCTTTAACCCTGTCCAAATGTAAATAGATATATGCACGTATGTATGTAATGTGTGATTTTTTAAGCGTTTGTTTTTAATTGTCAAAAAACAGGAAAATTGCAAAAGTGTTTACAATTTTTATTTGAGTTGATAAATCTATGCTTGCCATTTACTTTTTAAAGATTATTTCATATAAATATTGACAATGACTACTTCTGAAGTAGTCCATACGGAGAGTCCAATTTAGAATCACTTTTTCGAGCATAAGTTTTATGCTTTTGATTAAACTTTTGAAAAATAGTGTCGCTGGTGTTGAGTTGCGAGTTTTGTAAAATTTCTTAAGTAAGATGTTGAAGAACTGACGTTTTGCTAACCTACCTCACTTATCCTTACCGTTTTTCTAAAAAAAAAATAACATTAAAGGCCAAAGGTGAGGTTGCTTCTGACCTATACCAAGCAGGGAGCGTTCTTCATCGGCATTCGACACAATCAGACGAGTTTGGCAGGAATGTCAAAACTATGTATAACTCTGTATAGCTCCTCTCTATGGAAGCTCTCATTTAAGTATTGATTCGCATTTATTGGCTTTTCTCTAGTACGAGGGCGGGTCAATAAGTCCGTGACTTTTGGATTAAAACACAGATTTTTCGATAAAAATATAATTTTATTTTTCAACGTAGTCTCCCTTGAGCTCTATACACTTTGTCCAACGCTTCTCCAATTTTTTTATCCCTTCCAAAAAAAAATGATTTGTCGAGGTCCTCAAAATAGGCCTTTGTTTGCGAGATGACTTCATCATTGGAGTCAAATCTTTTTCCACCAAGCCATTTCTTCAGGTTTGGGAACAAGATGTAGTCGCTCGGAGCCAAATCTGGAGAATAGGGTGGATGAGGGAGCAATTCATAGCCCAATTCATGGATTTTTGGCATGGCAACTGCACATGTGTGCACCCTTGCATTGTCTTGGTGGAAAAGAACTTTTTTCTTGGCCAAATGAGGTCGTTTTTTTTTCAAATCGTCATTGAATCGGTCCAATAAGTTGGCATAATATTCCCCATTGATTGTTCTTCCCTTTTGAAGGTAGTCAATGTGGATTATCCCGCGTGCATCCCAAAAAACAGTCGCCATAACTTTATTGGCTGACAAACCCACCTTGGCCTTCTTTGGCGCCGATTCACCCTTAGAAACCCACTGTTTTGACTGTTGTTTGTTCTCTGGTGTGTTGTGATGGATCCATGTTTCGTCCACGGTTACAAAACGGCGCAAAAACTCCTCCATATTGCGATTAAACAACGCCAAACCTTCCTGTGAAGTTGTTACACGATTGCGTTTGTGGTCGACTGTGAGCAAACGCGGCACCCATCTTGCGGAAAGCTTTCTCATGCCCAAGTGATCATTCAAAATTGAAACCACTGAGCCATGCGAGATCCCTACGGCTTCCACAATCTCTCGCACTTTCAATCTTCGGTCGGCCAACACCATATCGTGAATTTTTTCGATTGTTTCGGGTGTAGAGACCTCAACTGGGCGTCCAGGACGTTCGGCATCTTCAGTGCTTGTACGGCCACAACGAAATTCAGTAAACCACTTTTTTACCATTGAAATCGATGGTGCAGAGTCCCCATAGTATTTATCAAGCTTAGCCTTGGTCTCGGTAATGGTTTTTTTTCGCAAGAAATAATGCTTAATAAGCACACGAAATTCACTTTTTTCCATTTTCTCCTCAAATTAGTGAGTAGTCTGATAAAAATAGCTGTCAAACATAAACTAACTGACGCAGCAAGTTTAAATTTTGACAGGAGTAACTGACAGATGCCTGTTGACAGGAGCAGTGTTGCTGTTTCAGTAAAGAGGTCAGAAATTCAAAAAGTCACGGACTTATTGACCCGCCCTCGTACCTGTCATAGTTAGTATATTTTTGGGCTCATTGAGTCGGAAACAATGTTCTTTTCATTCACACTAATTAATTAGTTTCGTTCCGGATCACATCTCTTCAACCTCCCGTTTTTACTTCCAACTTCGATGTTTGAACGATTTGTATTAACAACATACAATATCTTGTATTTTGTACCTTTTGTCGATTATCATTGAATGTACAGCCAAACCCGTGCAAACGTGTATTGTTTCTATTTTCAACCCTCTTCTTCATACATAAAACAATCACAGCGCACTCTTTTCCAGGAACTCGCCCTGAATGTTCGCGCTATTGTCTGTAACCAAGGCCCTAGCAATCGTAAATTTTAGAAGTTCTTAAATGTGTTTGAAATCATCTATAAGAAATCTGTTGCTAAAATCAGATTTGAAACTCTAGATGGCAAAATTTCTTTTCACATTTTCAAGGAAATATGTAATTTAGAAAAGGGAAATATTGAGAAAACTTGCTAAAAATTCACTAGTGCTCATTTAATCCAAATGTATTTGAGGAAATGAGAGTAAGTCTAGCAACGCAAGTTTTTAGTACATCAACCGCTACTATAAAAATCAGCTTAACTGCTTACAATAAACCTCAGAGCTAGCTCAAGCAACACAAATGTTTACCACAAAAATTAACGATCTTTTTGACAGCATGGACAATGGCTCTCAATATGACAAAAACATTTTGAAACGTAGAGTAAAAGTTAAATAAATTAAATAAAAGATATATTTTGAACGAAATACAAATTTTTGAGAGCAAACCAAGAAACTTTTGTTTGATGGGCACAAAACAAACACTTAATGGGGTTGTTTTGTTAAGCGAGCATATAGATGGGTCGTTTCCTGAAGCAGATTACTTACTTACTGAGAGAATTCATCAAGACGTCAAATTTCACCATGTCAAAAATTCTTTCTCCTAGCCTTATTACTTTTACACCCTTGGGTCGACGCTGTTGAATTTCTAAGTTTATACGCTTTCCAAACCAAATCAACCGATATAACAACTGCAATGCGATATTTTTCAGGACATACAGGGTGTCCCCTAATTCGTCAACGATAATTTGAGAAATGATTTCTGAACATATTCTAAGAAAGAAATTATTCTACAGTAAGGGTCTATCTCCAATGTTGTCAGCATTTATCGAAGGTTTAAGAAAAGGCTTACTTTGTTGTACCCTGACCCATGTTAACGGAAATTGCTCTGTTAGCACTAATGATAGAAACTTCGTGTAGGACTTTGTTTTTAGAAGAAATTCTAGCCTTTGTATTTGCGTTTAAATAAAGTTGATATCTTGTTTGAGTCTTTAGATATCTAATTTCTAAGACTGTGCCATTTACATTGCCCACGCTAATTTTTTACTTTGAGGTCACTTTTCTCCAGAAAATGCCTAATTAACGTAAGGTTTCAAATTTATTTTTCTTGTTAAAATAACAATAATAAAAAAATATCATCAAGTTTGCACAAAAACCCATAGATTTTATGATACTTGGGAAAACATGCAGCAGGTAAAAAAAGTAATTTATGATTTTATACCAACGTTTCTAACAACAGTTGACAATGCTCCTAAGAGTAGTTTTCCAGGAATTACTAATTTTCTAATAATTTTTTAAAATTGCATAGCTATTAAAGAGTTTTAAAGCGTACTCGTTTATTTGACTCCCTGCTAAAACCTCATTTCCTTACCTTGTTCCTTGGATGTTCTCAGAAAGAGTTAGGTTTGGGATTTGAAGGCCTATTTCGAAAATTTACCAAACAAAAATGATATAAAAGATTAGAAAAAAAATAATAATGATTTTTTACGCTAAGATAACAATTGCTTAGAAACGCTCTGTGAAATGTCAGCATTTACAAACCAAGAATACGCAGACATTATTTACGTTTATAGGCTGTGCAATGGAAGTTCAACTAGTGCGCGACAAAGATACCATGAACTTTATCCTAACCGACGACTTCCTATTAAAGGAGTATTTGGAAATACGTATCGAAGGCTTCGAGAAACGGTATCGGTGTCAAATATACATTCGGGAGCCCCGCAAGTAAGAAGGATTTCGGCTGATGAAAGAATACTGGAAGCTGTTACAACTGATCCATCAAAAGCTTAGCTTTGCAATTCAATGTTTCCATACATAAAATTTCTAATGTACTGCATGGAGAAAATCTTTATCCATACCACCATACACCTGTACAAGAACTCGTTCCCAATGATTTGGAAAAGAAACTTGAGGTTTCCAACGGGTTGCTGGAGCGGAGCTTGGATGACAACGAGTTTATTAGCAGAATTCTTTGAACGGACGAATCTCAATTTACAAGAGATGGGATAACACATTTTCATAATCTTTATACGTGGGCTGCGGACAATCCACATACAAGGAGACATAAATCATTTCAACACAAATTCAGCGCCAATAGGTGTGCTTGGAAACAAGTTAATCGGCCCCATCACACTACCACCTAGGCTGAATTCTACAAACTATCTGGAGTTCTTGCCAAATGATTTACCAGAACTATTGGAGCACATTCCACTGATTCAACTAACTTCATCAGATTTTCAACAGGACGGTGCTCCAGCCCACTATGGTCGTTAGGTTAAGAATTGGCTAGATGAAGAGTACGGTAACCGTTGGATCGGAAGAAATGGACCCAGTTCACTGGCTTGCAAGATTTTTTTGTATAGGGAAGAATGAAAGAACTTGTTTATTCTTATTCAACCGAAATAGCAACTTCAATTGAATTGGAAGAGAGTATTCTCGAAGCGTCATCAAAAGTGAGGCAGCAGTTAGCATCAATAAACATTCGCATTGAAATCCAAAAACGGGCTCTAGCATGCATACAAAACCAAGGAGGACACTTTGAGCACCTGTTATAACTGTTTTAGTACACACATAAAATAAAAATTACCTAAGACCACACAAAATCGTTCTTTATTCATAGCCTTTCGAGCTTAAAGAAAAAAAAAACCTTTTTTATAAATTTAACCTGCTGCAGGTTAACCTTCCAGGTATCAAGGTTTTTCTACAAATTTATTGATGATTTTTTTTTATTATTGTTACTTTCATAAGAAAAAAAATTTAAAACGTTTGGTAGGATACACCAAAGTATGCCTTTTCTTAAATAGACCCTTACTGTGGAACGATTTTTTTTAGAATATGCCCAGCAATCATTTCCCACATTATCGTTGACAAATTAGGGGACACCCTGTATATGTTAGCTCATAAAATCTTATCACAGCAAATATGTATATTCAAATTGTTCAAAAAGAGAACATTTTTTCTCACAATAGTGATTTTGGTAGTCTTTTGGCACCTGCTGATGAATACTCAGCATCTACATACTACATACTCATATCTAAGTTTCATTTCAAAATATTTCGTGTACTTTTAAGGAAACTATAGCTTTGGAATGCATTAGACACATACTTTTACGAGATCCCAATTGGTTTGATGAAAATGACGTTTGCTTTGGCCATCGAAAGAGTTGCTTTATTTCGCTCTTCATGTCATATTAAGAAAATACTGTTTGCGGCGAATGGATGAAAGAATTAAAAGCAAACATCAAAAATTTAAATTCTCTCAGCAAAAGGTGTATTGAGACACAAGGATTGAGATATTCCTCTTTGACTGCGTAGGCATAAGTAAATAATTCTTTTTTGAATTGGTTTTTTGATGTAGTAGAGTAGTTAATAACCTACATACACACTACACCAAAAATATACATAATCTCCAAAATTCAACAAATTGGGAGCGTACCTACAGGCACAGAAAAAAGACAAACCAACAGACAGACAGGCTCTATAGATACAAATAAATATGAAAATTATTAGAAAATAACAATACCAAGAACAAACTGTAAATACCCTACCCTACCCAGAAAACCAAAGCAAACCACAGCCGACGCACAACACGACCGCATGAATTCCGGTTCAATTGTTTTGGTCCAAACACAAGGTTGGAACTGCTGGAACGTAGTGAAAATGTGTATTTTTTTTCCTTCGGCGTGCGTTATGTAAACTATAATATCTCTCCTGAGAGTATGTAATATAATAAAGCTTGTCGTTGAGTTCAGTTGGTGTGGTGTTTATCTTTAGTAGCAAATTAGAAATGTATACAGATCATTTAGGCATCTCTGTTCGTTTCATTATTATAATTTTTTTTTTTTTTAAGTTTAAAACGATTCAAATCAGACATTTTTATAAATAATGAGGTTTTAATAAAAATATGTTTTTAAATTTGAAACTTTTATTTAACTATTAAATTTAATTTTTATCGCATCTGATTAATTAACGTAACATAATCATATGAGATTGATACGTTAAACTTAAAATTAGAATGTATTCAAAAATATCTGTTTCAATTTTAGATGTGTATTGGCTAAATTTGCCTCATTCATTTGTTAAAATTAAACTAAATTAATTTTTTTACATTTTCATTAGAAAATGTTTTAAATTGATTAATATTATTTTAAATAAGTAAAATAATATTTTTATTACAGGTTGTTGAAGGTAAACACACTGTTTATCGGATGTCTGCAGCAACGGAAGAGGACCAACAAGAATGGATTAAACGTCTTACTCAGTCAATTAGTCATAATCCATTCTACGATATCTTAGTACAAAGAAAGAAAAAAGCCCTTAGTAATAGTTAGTATTAAATGTAAATTAAAATATTCCGCTAAAAGGACATGTTAAATCCGAACTGGTTAGTACATGCATGCAAGGTCAAAAAAGGGGACTCTGCACCAGAAGACCACCGTTTATATCCGAAATTATTTGGATATCATTTAATTTGTTTATATATTTTCCTTTAAATCCGTTTCTTAGTGATTTTTCGTTTTAATTTGTCTTGTTTCTATCTAAGAATTTAAAATTCCTTCTTTGCATGCAACATACAACTAATGTCCTGAAAGTAGACTGTAATTTATTATTTTTAATTTCCTTTGTGTTTCAATTGTGATATAATTTATTTTGATTAGACTGTATATTAAATGTTATTCATTGATTAAGGATGCAACACTTAAATGCAACTAAAGCTCTAAATATGGCGCTCTTCGAAGTTCAATCTAAAACGTAAAAGAAAATTATAACATATCTTCCAATCTGAGAGAAAAAATACTTTACAGTAATTAATTAAAAGGATAAAAACAAAATACTATATGATGTATACAAAAAAGTATAAGAAAAACGTAGTGAACATCTTTAGGAATTTATTTTCAAATAAGAATAAAAAGACATGAGTAAATAATTTACCCGTTTATCTTTGTTTATTCGCCTCTTTTAGTTTTGTTTGGAATAACAGAATTTCGTTAAAATCATTCCCTCACGAAGCGTAGAGACCGTTTTTGGAATTATATGTCTACGTTAGGTTTTGATAACTCAATCTTTGCACTATTTTGCCTGTGCGTTATTTTATATTAGATGGTATTGATTTAAGCTGACGAAAACGTAGTTTTTTGATCCTTTCTCTTCAACTGCAAAATAATTGGTCTTTATAAAATTTAGATACAACTATCTATTACGAAGGCTGAAATAACTTAACTCACTAGCCAGAGACTTTTCTTTGAGCTCAAATTAACTCGATTTTGTGCATCTTGAAATTCTTTTAAGACTTCCCAATAATTTCTAAATTGAAAATAAATAATATCGATTTGAATACATCTCGTTGAGTTGGGCTACTTGTTAGCCGTTTGCCACAGGAAGTATGTATGCATATTTGTATTAAAATGGATGAGGAATGAATGTGAAATAGGTATAAACATATATCCCTGTTTCTAGTTAATGTTACATAATTGCATTAAAAGTCTTATTTCCTAATGAGAATAATAATGGAACTGTACTAGATTTCATATAGGAATGAAACGTGCTGTCACAAAAGTATATGTTATTATTTTCCAATATAATTTGTTTGATTGGTGCCTTCTGCAATTCAATCTGAGTAAATATCTTTTATCGCCCTTATTTTTTTGTTGAATGATACATTTCTACATAATATTTATCCTTTTCTACAATACTTCCATATTTGTCAAACTTAGATTATGAAAAATCAAGTTATTTATTATTTGAATAAAAGTTGGATGGTTTAATTGGACGGATAGAGATTTAAAAATTTAATGGTACCAAATAACGTTTTTCCCATTTTTCTCATAAAATGCAATTGCTCATGTTTGGTAAACGATTTAGCTCAAAAGCAACTAAGTATGTTTGTATTACGTTAATACAGTTTTTCATTTGGCTCTCTATTTAAATTTTAAAATGTACTCAAGATAATTACGAAAAAATAGAACAGCAATTTGAACTTAAATAAAAGGAAAGTTACAACAACATTCCGAGTCTCTTTAGCTTTGTTATAAGATTTGACGTGATGTGATAATTCTACAAATAAATAAATGAAAATGTAAAATAAATCGTAAGTCTCAATAATCAACGTAACCTATAACTAGAAAATGCTCCTGTTTTTAAACGAACGTGAAATCCTAATACATATATAAAATCAACATCACTTATCAATTCATAAGTTTTCTTCTGCAATTATTGTATTTTTCATTCGAACTTGTAGTTTGTATATTATATTGTGTTTTGTTTGTAAATATTCATATGTACAATATATTGTTTGAATTTATAGTTTTATTTATATTCTAATGTTATTAGAGATATATTGTAATACAGAAAACGAAAAATAAATCAAAATAATAAGGGTTTAGCTTTTATATAATATATATATTGTACAATTAATTTTTGTATTCATAAAATATATTAAGTAACGAAGAATCACTTTCTCTCCTAAATATAGAAATAATTACGATGTATGTATATGAAACTTGTATATTTAATGGATTGTGTAAGCTCATTGAATATTGAAAAAAAATATTTATAATTTATATAATATAATTTTATATGTAAATTTAAGTACATATAATACATATACATAAGTGAATATATGTATGCATAAATATAAAAATAAAGTAAATAAATGAATTAAAGTTAAAATAAGTTTTTTTTAAGCAAAAGATAATTTTTTTTTCTTGAGCATTTTTTGGTCAGGTAGATACTGTTACAACCTTTATGTACGAGTATTGTTCTGCCTTCTTACGAAATAAAACATAGCTATGAATTTATTCCAACAAAAAATATTAGTTCAATTTAATAGCTAATTATCTGATGCCACGCTATGGCAAAATAATAACTGACTAAATGTTCCTGGATTCACATATCATAACGACATGAAATCACTGATTAAATGTTCCTTGACTCATATTTCATAACTACATAGATAACATAATACCTAATTCGCTTGAATCTAGTTTTTTGTGTTTTTTTTTTTTAATTCGGTAACATTTATTTTAATAATCATAGAATAAATAAATAATTTTTACCAGTAATAATTTTTACCAACGAAATGGTCTAATAATTAAATCTGTAGCAGATATTTGAAGTTAACTGAAGTGAGACTTCATATGCAATTTTAAATATCTCAAACTTTGTGGAGCTTTGATCTGACAACTTAACCAGTTTATTGTCTTAGGGCTTCTGGACTACTTGGGACTCTTGATCTCGAAAGCTATTATGGTCTATATTTTTTTCTAAATATAATACATTTCTTCTGATATTTTACTGTTTTTGGAGTCATGTATTAGTTTTTTTTTGTTCTGTCGGAACAGAGTGCTCAGGCGAAGAACTGGTATATTGTACTCCTTGTAAGTTTATTTTAATAGAATTTCACAGTCTTTCCACTTCAGTGATAAAGTGCCTACAGTAAAAGCACCCACCACGTCAGCACCAAGTACCAGCAGCCTGATGCGAACATAAGCCGGACACACAGAGGTAGTGCTCTGCGGTGTCGTCGTCACTTCCACGGCCAGCGTTACAGGACGTTGTCCCATCTGCAGTTGTGCTCATATGAAATCCAACTGTCATTGGATTTGTCCTTAACCAAAGACGCAGGTTCGGGTCCCGGAAAACTCTCCTCTGAGACTTACCTGGCAAGTTCATCGGCGATTCCATTTCCATTTTCCAATTCTAACCTGGGACCCAGACAAGACTCAGTGGATTAAACTTTCCAACTGTGTTCAGTGATGTCCTACATTCCCGAACTAGCTTGGAAGTCGTAAGAGGGTTCAGCTAGGCCCAAAGTGCACCATAGCTGTCGCTACAGATGGAAATGTTACGCACCCTCCATCGGTTCTTTACAATATAGTTCGTTGCCATCAGGATTGCGTTTATCTCCGCTTAGTATATAACTACTCTTGAAATGCCTCAGCACGTTAGTTTTTCGGAAAATTGGATGGACGAAGAGAGAAAGATGTTTGGGCTCAGTGGTTATTTCGCTCCATGGGTGGCATCTATCATTTAATGGGGAGACTAAATTATTAGTGTAAATTGGACTTGATGTTGTATTTAGCAACCATTCATCTTACGAGATTTTAGTTGCCTGAAAACTGGTATTGAACCCTGAACCGTCCGATTGTGAAGGCAATACACTTCAATTCTTCAATGTATATGCATTTTTATTTGACACCTTAATTTACTCTTACATGCTAGACAAAAAAACGCTTAAAAATTAGCTTAAATAACTTACAAATAATCTTATACTAACTTACTGGCCCCATGCGGGCACTCTAAGTTAAACCTAAACTTAAACTATGTCTTTCGACGGATCTTACAGTCTATATTTATTTTTACATTCATTGAACTAAAACTAAGAAAATAAATTTTATATAAAAACTTAGTAAATGGACATTTTATATTTATTATAAAACTTAAACCTAAAAGCCTACATACTACCTAAAAATAAATCTTAATCTACTTAACCTACTTACATCTAATATGTAAATTTTTTATTTTTTTATTATTCTTTTTTGTTTTTATATATTTTTTTCTTATAATCTAACTTAAACCTACCTAAAACTATGTAAGCCGGCCATGGCTAAAAAAAAACAAAAATTGGGCTGGACCACTCTGCTTCACATGAAGCTACCTATCACTGCAGGAGTTCGACTACGAAGCATCCTCGCCTTTATTAAGCCACCAAAATTGCTGGTGCTGCTGAGCAACATCCCTCCTGTCGCGACTCCCTACCGCCCTACTGAACCGAAGACGTTCCGCACTGCCATGTGCGACGTCTCTGTCGTAGTTGAGTCGCCTGTCCGCAGCCGTTCGAGCGACGTGGAAGATTAGCGGCACCGCCAATCTGTCCTGGATCAGACCTTTACTATCTAGATAGAGGAACGCTTCTGGAGGAATAAAGCCGGCAAGGCGAGCTCTCTCGTGATACATATAATTGGGGTAGTAAGCCCCTGAGATTAGGTTTTTCGATGAGGTCATTGCTCTTGCAATGTGCCTTCGAGTCAACTTAATAACAAAATAGTCCACCCTTATTAGGTTCGCCCTATTGTACGAGACCTCATTAGGATAGAATTTTATGTACTCAGACTCTGGTGTTCTGTATAAGCGAAGACAAGTCCTAAGACAAGCCCTCTCAAACACCCGAATCTTTTCCAATAAACTTGCTCTCACGTTGAACCACACGGGACACCCAAATACAAGCATGGGCCTGATAAGGGCCATGTAACAGATCACCTTCACCCTCGCATCGAGTTGGCTGTTATAAAACAGTCTCTGTGTAAGGGTAAAAGCACCCTTAGCTCTGGCCAGAGCAACATCTATATGTTTGTTAAAATACAGATATTGATCTAGCCAGATCCCAAGATATCTGACTACATTTCGACAAGCAAGTGGCTGTCCATGTTGTCCGACGATCGAGAACTTTCGCCAATTCTTTCTGGTATCCCTAGAGGCCCCAGACAAAGGCGTCTTAAACAGAATAGTTTCCGATTTCTGAAAGTTGATTTTCAACTTCCAGTCATCGCAATATTGTCTAATTTTATCGAAGTCACGTTGCAAAAGTATGTTAATGACCTCAATCTTTGGACCCGAACTGTACGCGATTAAGTCGTCTGCGTACGCTATGGCATGGTGAAGTGAACCTATCAGATCACTTGTGTAAATGTTGAATAGGATCGGCGAATTTACCGCACCTTGTTGCAGACCGTTTTTAATGTTAAATGTTCCGGCAGAAGTCACATCGCCATTCTTCACGATGAACTGTCTACTGGAAAGCATATCAAAAAGATTATGCAGCAGTGGTTTACTAATGCCCAACCTGTCCAGCTTGAAAAAGAGTCCTTCTAACAATACGGTATCGAAGGCCTTCTCCAAGTCAATCAAGCAGGCACCAGTGCACTGGTTCTTGCCTTTGTTCCATATCAGAAACCAGTTTCGACACAGCATGAATGATAGCATGCCCCGCCTTGAAACCGAACTGATTATCCGGAACTATATGTTTGTCCTCAACCCACTTAGTCAGCACTCTATTGATTACCTTCTCGAAAACTTTACTGATGTTTGGAAGAAGACTGATCGAGCGGAGATTCGCCGGATTGGAAGTATCTTTATCCTTTTTAGGTATGGGATGTACCACCGCAGTTTTCCAATGCGCTGGATAATGTGCATTGTTAAACAGGGTGGTATAAATGTTCACCGCTTCTAGTGGGAGATGTCGAAGCACAATGTTCGGTATTTCATCAATTCCCACTGATTTCTTACTTCTAAGTGATTCGAAGATCGTTTGGAGCTCTTCCTTCGAAATGAAAGGCGGTAGTGCCCTGTCGTTTGTGATGACGTTATTTTACATATTCTCGTCACTAAACTGGGTGAAGCCCGAGCTCTCGAATCGCCAATTCCCTATTTCATTCTGAAGGTAGAAATTGTGCACAAGGACTCGATTCTCCAGGTCGTGGTTCGGGCCAATGATAACACTCGCCTTGTACACTTCCTGGAAAGTCGCTCCTATAGCCTCTACCTGCTCCTGCGGATCCTCGATCACAAAGAAGTCGTCATCATCAACGGCCTTATTTGGATCAATGCCTGCTGCTACAAGTATTTGTTCGTTGTTCGTCGTTCGGGTGATTCTAAGACATGGAGGGTCGTTCTGATTATTTCTCCGAAATATTTTATTTATTTGCGGGGACATATTCGGGTTGCTGGTGTTTACAGCCCGAATTTTATTGTTCCAATACAAACTTACAGAGTTTCTGTAATTTTCCTTTATTAATGTTTGGAGGTTTTTAATCGACGATTTCAGTGTCATGATCTCCGGGTTATGTCTGTCCGTCAACTGTCTGTACAAGGTTTTTAGTCTTGACAGCAGCCTACTTTTTTTGTCGGTGCAGTGCGTCAATAGTTGCGTTGCGGAATAAGTCTTCGTCGTCAGTGTGTTGATACCGAGGTATTGTTTTGTCCATTGTTCGTTTGATTATCTCGTCCATTAGTTTTAGATACCCGTCAATCTCCTCGTTTGACAGATTTCTGTTAGACGGTGGGTAGAGCGAATTCGAGGAGAGTGCTCTAGTCAGTGTTCTGGTGAAGTGTGTCCAACGCACCCTACTATAATTGTAGGAATGCCTTTGCACAAACTCATCCAATTCCGCAATTTCGTTGGGAACAGTTATTTCGGTGCTGAGACCGCAATGGTCGCTGTCATACACCAAAGTGCGTAGACAGTTTGTAGTTTGTTGGTTAGTGCATGTCAGTTGTATTCGTGAGTCGAACAGCAGTAGATCCAAATAGGACCCGTGTCTGGGAAATGACGGACTATCCGTCGCCTTAAGCCCGAGTCGATACGTTATGCTGTGTTGACCCCACCAATTAAATAGTAGGTTCCCTCTAGTATTTGATGTATTATTTCCCCAATCACTATGTTTGGCGTTGAAATCTCCGCCGATAATAAAATAGTTATCTTCCAATTCCAGCCTCAGGAATCGAAAAAGTGTCTCGAACTCTGAGATGAATAAGGTGGATTGAGTAGCCTTAGATGCATAGACAGACACCATGTACAGCCGCTTTCCACTACGGAGGGGAATATACACGATGCATGCTTCCAGCGCTTGGAACCTACGTACTACGCGACTGTATACTCTTTTAAAACGTATACCTTTTCTTATGAAAATCGCAACGCCACCTCCTTGAATGGAGTTGGGTCGGTTTCTCCGTACTATTTTGTATTTTCTGTGCCTCATTTTGTGTCTTTTGGTAAGCTTAGTTTCGCTAACCAAAAGCACATCAGGGGCTTGGTCTTTAAGCAACTTAAATAGTGCGGCTCGTCGTTCGAACCTAATCAGTGAATTCACATTCACTGCAAGGACCTTCAGGGTCTGCTCCGCCACGTGCGTACCCATTACGACAAAAGGTGCGTTAGGCCAGGCAGCAGCGCGTATACTTGATCCACCCGCGCGGTCTGTTCAGTTAAATGACGTTGGATCTGAGCCATTTGCCCCTGAATAGAGAGCAAGATAGCTAGCACGTCAGGTACTGGTTCCGGTGCTCTAGGCGCTTGGGCCTGAGAAGCAACCTTCGCTTGCTGTACCGTATTTCCCCTACCTGCTGCCATTTTGGCGTAGGTAACCTGGGGAGTAACGGCTGGTGTTTGTATATGCACGGGTGGGCGTTTTACTTCCACCTTCTGCTGCCGAGCCAGATTTACTCTTTTGATGTATTGGAATTTGGGACAAACCCGATAGTTTGCGGTGTGTCCCGTGTTCCTACATAAAGCACACGAGAGTTGGCTCTTTTCTGACGTTCCGTCCTTACCCAGAACGCATTCCTCTGACTTGTGGTTCTTTCCACACTTCACGCATCGAGGCTGCATTTTGCAGTTCGACGCGGCGTGCCCGAACCTTTGGCAGCGAACACATTGTAAAATGTTTTTGCTCCTCTTTAATTTCTCCCAGTGTACAACCTGGTAGTCTAGGACTTTGATACTTCTTAGACCATCCAGTTTGCTATCGGGACTTAGCTGGACCAGGAAAATGGGCAGTTGCCGCTTCTCCTTTTTAGCTCTGGCTGTGGTAAAAGGCTTGACCCCCACGAATTGGAGCCCTTCGCACTTCTTCTCTTTCAGCAGTGCAAGGAGCTCCTCCGGATCAGTTGACGGTTCTAACCCCCCCAGCAGCATTGTTTGCAGCTTTTCACCCTTCGGGGTGTAGGGGAAGAACTCCGTCGTCGAATCCTTCAGTAAATTTTTTATTTTATGATAGCGCTCCACTGTATTGCAGTGGATCGCATGCCTATCTAACGATAATCTTTTTATAAAAAAATTGTTGCCTATGGCCGACTTACATAGTTCTTTGGTTTCCTTTAGCTCCATCTTAAAAGTGTTTATCGGTGGAACCCTTTGTTTTGAAATTTGTTGCTGTTGCCATTGTTGTGGCTGCTGCCGTTGCTGTGGCTGTTGCCGTTGTTGTTGCTGCTGCCGTTGTTGTTGCTGCTGCCGTTGTTGTTGTGGTTGCTGCTGCTGCTGCTGTTTCTGCTGCTGTTTCTGCTGTTGCCGTTGTTGTGGCTGCTCTTGTTGTTGCTGGTGTTTAGTCAGTTTTTTTGGTGTTGCTTTAGCACTTTTGATATTGTGTTTGTTTGAGCCAGCCGCGGCTGCTGTTGTTGTTGGGATTGCTCTTGTTGTTGGGACTGCTCTTGCACTTCCCTCACCCTTCTTGCCGTTTGCATGTTTTTTATTGCTAGCACTCTTTGTTGTAGCATTTTGATGCTGCTACTTAGAGACTCAATTTCTTCATCTTCATCTTCTGATTCGGCTGGCGCCAAAGAAGCGAAGCTGTTCTCTTTCAGATAGTGATTTTCACCACCATCTGAGACATATGGGTAGTCGTCAATAACTTGCCCGGGATGTTTATTTCATGCTATTATTGAAGTTGAATGCGCACCTTCCCTCACTCCCTTAAGCAGCTTTTCGGCGGAAGTTTGTCGGATGGGACGTTGCACCAAATTAGGAATTGGCCTTAGCTTCCCCCTTCTCTTTGCTTTTGGTGTTTGGCTTGATGTGCTCGAAGCCTCACCAGATGTTTCCGCAGATCCCGCTATTGACATAGCGGTCCGCTCTCCGCAATCCATCACGTTGTATTTATTACAGTAAATAGTATGCAACACTTTACTCGTATATGGAACCTATATGCGGATTTGTCAAATGTCTTACTTAACGATAATTCACTATTTATTTTTACTTAAGAAAAGCCGAAACACATGCACACACTACGAAATTCCGAGAACGACTGACTCTCAAGCGAACGCACTACCACTGTGCTACTTGGAGCCTATATGCGGTTTGTCAAATGTTTTACTTAAGGGTTGATTTCAGTATTTATTTTTACTTTAAGAAAAGCCGAAACACATCCGCACACTACGAAATTCCGTGAACGACTGAAGCCAATACACTACCACTTGAGCCACGGCCACCCACAGACTCAAGTTTTCCTAACGAGGAGTGAAATCTAACGATGTCATTCTCTAGAAAGACACCAGTGTCGCATCCTAAATCGGTTTTCGAGCCCACAGCAGCAGAAGAGCAGTCCTTGTTTTCCTGATACTTTCTCTCCTTGTGAGAGTATATTTTCCACTTCCACTTCAGTCCAGGGTTCTGGGTATGAAGACGCATCAGCACGTCTCCCATTTCGCACGTCAGTTTTGGTTGCCTGAAAACATCGGAAATCTTAGTTTCCAGGAGTGGAATTTTCAGCACAGACTTGTTCAGTCATTCAAGAGTTTGCTACGTGGAACACTTTACTCTAAGAGTTCCGTTTTAATATCGTAGCCCTCTGCTTGAATGCAAACATTCTCTGCTCTGGCTAGATGCCGCAGTAGATCGACATAGTGTTTGCACTCAACGTCGTTGAGGTTGTTATCATTGTCAGCCTTACCAATTCGGAGCGCAAGAGATGAAAGTGAATGGTATTTCAACCCAGGCGCGACATCTGACATGACTTAATGTTAAAGTCCACTAACAAATGTTCAGGTACGATCATCGATGGAGGACGAATCTCTTGGAGGAAATCGATATTTTCTAAAATTCACCGACGAACTGTCACACAGTTTTGAGCAACTTGTCAAGTTTGCAGAATCACAAATTGGCAAAAGATTGAAGTAGTTGCGGACTGACAAGAGAAAGGAATACCTGAATTCGAAGATCAAACAACTTATAAAAAAACGGGAATCCACCACCAGACGACGAACGTTCACACTAGATGTACTTCTCCGTAGCAATTTAGTGATGATGACGAATTTTATGACACAGAACCAGAACAGATTCAGGAAAGCAGCCAAATGCAAAACTTTCACGTTGTACGTACCCCAAGGCAAGTATCCGAAACAATTTCGAGTTGAAATGCCAAATGCTGCTAAGCCTTTTTTACAGCAAATCATGGTTGACACAGTGACACCAGAAGAGGCTATGAAAGAGTAGCACCAGGCACTATTACAAAATAATACTTGGTCCCCGGATCGCAGAGCATCAGTGGTTAGATCGACCGTTGCAAAGGCCATGATCGAAGGATATTCGCAGCGAAAAGGGGTGGATTATGCGGAAACGCACTCTCCCGTTGTACGTCATAGCTCCCTGGGATATATCTGCACTCGTCGCGCATACTATCCTTGAAATAGAACATCACAGCATTTCTGCAAAGTGAACTATCTGAATACATACATCTATATTATATGGAGCAACCACCTCTATTCCTAAAGAATAATAACGAAACCAAAGTATGTCATCTAAATAAAGCGCTATACAGAGTAAAATAGTCAAAAAGTTTGAAAAAATTCTTATATTGGTGATATATCATATGTATGTCGAAGACATATTACTGTTTTCAAATGAAAACAATTGGCTAAGGGAACTTAAGAACAACTTACCCTATAAGTTCCAGGTGAAAGTCCTTGGAACAGCCACTCACATTCTTGGTATACGTATCACCAAGGAACGAGATTTCGTTCAACTTGACCAAGAACAATATATTGAAACAATTTGGCGTGAAAGTATTTAAGCCAGTGAATGCCAGTCAAAAACTATCAAGCCAAGAACAACCGATTCAAAACGTTCCGTACCAGGAAGCAATCGCCGTCTTGTAACGCCGCTTCCAAACGTAACCGATAAAATTCAAACATCACCTCAAACGCTTAAACGTGCTAACAGCAATAGCGATGTTAAAAAAGTGGTTGCCGCGGATTATGGTTGTTAAACACCGTCCTTCAAACATCACAGTTTGCTTTATTGATAGGTTTTTTTTTATGTACTAGTATGTACGGATATGCACATTTTTTTTTTTAAAGAACTTAAAACTCAAGTGGGTATGAATACAATTATAATGCCAGCATGTGTTAAGTTTTTGGAAAATGGGATAGAGAGAGAAAGAAAGATGCGCGCTCAAGGGGTTTGTGTACCCCTAAAATGTTTGTACACAGCGCGGGGGAAGACAATTTAGGGAGGAACAAGGTCAGGTACCGATGTACACTCTCTTTAAATGTTTGTAAGCTATAACGACCAGGAAACACAGAGATCGGCGGGGCATTCCATAAGCGAGTTGTACGGCTTAAGAACGAATCACGATATTTTAGAGTACGTCCGAAAATGGGCTTGAGGGTATACCGATGAGCATTCATAGCGAGACGGGTGCTACGGTTGAAAGTTTCAATAGCAAGCTGGTAGGAATCGATAGATTGGGTCGCATCTAAGAGTAAGTGTTATTTTAACTGACTCAAAGTTGAGCTTAGAAGAAGACGAAGTTGCAACGAGAGAGGAGTCAGAGTTGTTGGGAATAGCCAGCAGGACACCTGGACAAAGGGAGACAATCAAGGGGGCGTGAGATCATCATCCCGAAAAACATTAAAAGAAAGAGGGAATAACTCCTGGATTTTTATGTTGGGGATAAGATTAGTTTCAGTCAGAGCGCAGATATCAAGTAGAAAAGCATGAGATGGATAATAGAAGGTGAGAGGAAGGTTTTTGTATGACTTCTTAGGTTCGAAAAAATTTATCGTGGTGAAGTCGACTACGTTGGAGTGTACATAAGGACTGAAACGAATAAAATTTGGAAACTTCAAAGAAAAAAAAAATATTTTAATAATTGATGTAAATTTTTTTTATTTGCTTTAAAACTCTGTTTTTATTAAATTCATTCACAATTACAAAAAATAAAAAAAAGTTATTGGGTTCCCATTCTTTCCTCAACTTCTTTCGAATGTCCTTCATAAGGTCGGTGACAGTTACATCCGTGATCTTTTTGGACACTCTTTTCCATTTATCACTAAAATCTTTTACGTCCTTTGCACACTGCTCACTTTTCCTCAATTTAGCTTTGACCAAAGCCCAATAACTTTCAATGGGACGGCACTGTGGAACATTGGGTGGATTCATGTCTTTTGGTACAAAGTCGACATTTTTAGCAACAAGAAAGTTCAACGTCGCATGAACATAGTGAGCTGAAGCTAAATCTGGCCAAAATAATGTTGCACCCTCGTGTTTGTTTAAGAAAGGAATCAACCGTTTTTTAGGCACTCGTTAATGTACACTTCTCCGTTAATTGTTCCCGTTGTAATTAACGATGAGCTTCTGAGTCCACATTGGCAAATGGCCTGCCAAACGAGATATTTTGACCCGAATTTTTCCATCCCAATCGATGTTGTTGATTGCGGAAGAATGTCAGCTTCAAACGAGTTGTAAAACTGTGCACCTGGAAGAGTAGTAAAGTCGGCTTTGACATAAGTTTCGTCATCCAAAACCAAGCACGCTTTCTTGTTGCCGATCAACTCGTATAGCTTTCGGGCTCGTGCTTTTTATTACTTTTTTTTTGCTTTTCAGTAACTTTTGGTATTTTTTGTTTTTTTTGTGTTTTTAGGCCGTTACTTTTTTTAGATCTTTGTACCATTGTTTGGTTGGTATTATATTTCCGAGCAACATCTCTGGATGACATAGTCCGGTTTTTTACGATGGTACCCACTATTTTCCTGTCCAAATTTGTATCATGTGCTCCACTTTTAGCTCCACTTTCTGTTTTCGCTTAACTGTCAACGTCTCCAAATATCCTTTAATAATAGAATCCACTGTACTGCGTGCTATGTTTAAATTTTTTGCGATGAAATGGTTTGTCGATGATCTGTTTACGGCGTTCCTCTTGACTCATATTTTATAAATATTTTAAACCGCACCGAACTAAAATCAATAACAAACTAAAACTAGAGAATATACAGGCTAATATATCCTCGTATATCCCGTATTTAAATTTACAGATTTTATTCGTTTCAGTCCATAGTGGCGAAGAGCGGCGAGCTCATCTGCAACTTTTTGGGGAGTATCTCGTGATATTTTATATAAAGCTTCTTGAGACTGGTAACATCGGTAAGGAGGCCTTCCTGATAGGTGAAAACTACGACGCCTGTTTCTGTTTCGTAGCAAACTGAGTCGGATTTATCGTGCAGATAGGCGAGATATATGTAGATGTATATTCTCATATATATTCTTATCCCTAAGCCTAAAGAGCGAATAGCGCCATTCGGTGGCATCGCTAGTTTGCTACGTTAATTTAAAAGTGGGTGGAGAAAGGGTGTCAATAGAAGAGGGCTTTGATGGTGCAACAGATAGGATGTCAGAGATGGGGTTTAAAATGTGAGAACTGATGTTAGGATACTTAGCTCCAGTTCTGAGGTCGAAATTAGGGAAAAGCGTGTGTGTTAGGGGTTGAGTGGAGGCAGTTTGGGTTGTAGGGGTGGCTGGCTGGATTATGGAATAACGATTCATATTTAGCGGAAGATTGCGTTTGAATCTGCGCTTGTTTCTGTGCCGTGGCTCAAGTGGTAGTGGATTGGCTTCCAAATCAGAAGGTTCGGTGTTCGAATCCCAACTGCGCCCGAATGACATTCACTTTTTCTGTTAACAAAAATCAAGTAAGATGAGTAGTTGACTAGAAATTAACAACATGCCAACTTCCACTAACAATTTAGTCTCCCCATTAAACGTTGGGTCCCATTTTCCAAAAAACTCAACACATGCTAAAGCATTATAAGTGTATTCATACCCATTTGAGTATGGGTATGAATTTAGGGGCTTTGCCCGGAAAATGCAATTTGAGGAAAATTTAAACTGAAAATTGAACAAGTGAGAGAGAACAAGAAAAACGCGTTTGACTGCTTTGAGTAACTTTGTGCACTGGCTCACCACTTAGCTTAGCACTGTTTGTTGACCCCATCAAAAAATGGTTGGATGTAAGTGCTTCTTCGTTCTGATCGCTGATCGGAACATAAGTTAGCGGTCTTGAGTTTATTATAAATTCTACCTATGCCATCATGTTCAGTAATAATTCATCATTTGGTGTTTTGTTAATCATTATTTCTGTCAATGTATTGTATTTCTTACACTGCGTACTAGTCGTTCCCTGGTCACACCCAAGTGAGGGGTGGGATCTTTTGGTAAGAATCAGCGGTCTCTTAGCATGCTGTTGTATGCATGTTGCCTTGTCGATTGGCTTCGTTAATGTATGGTGACAGCTTATATAGCCAACTTCTCTTATCCACGGTTGATTTTCCCTCTTTAAGGTGTTCACATTCCAATGCAAAAGATTCTAATTGATGATCAGCTTTAACTATTTCGTCTAACTCAAAGGGTTCCTGGCTTTCACGGCGTCTCATTCGCCGTATCCTTTTCAACTTGTGCTCTCAGATTGAAACTCGTTTTCACCTTTGAATTTTGTTGCAACATCGGCAACGTCATCTCGACTAGGAAACCATCGACAACATTATTCATCTGCTTCCTCCAAAATTACTCCCACTCTAAAAGCAATAAAGTTCTTGTACTTGCGATGTTCCGACTTAAGTCATCCCGGAACTATTTATGAGCCAGTCCAGAAATATTTTCGATTAATATTTATCGCTAAGCTATTGCAAATGAACTTCGCCGATCTTGTAGCTAATACTCCAGCTTCAAGCTTCAAATGTGGCAACGTAATAAGTTTAATTCGGGCTGCCTTTGTTTTGGCACTTACTAAAATGCACTTGACAATAGGACTAAACGAAATTCGTAAATATGCCGCAGTTACGTAAACAAAATCGCTGACATTCATGAATAGATACGAGTATAATTGAATCTGAGGAGCTGGAAGAACCGATACATTGATGAAGTAATATCTTTGGATTTTTATTCTTTTATACTTCGTATTAAACTCAGCCATTGTTTCCACTTCCTAAAATGTTCTTCATATATTTCCTCGTCCCAATCGATGGAAGATCTCCAAATGTTCTGCAATATGACTTTCAAAATATTTGTGAAATTAGCAATGAGTGCAAGCGGATCGAATATACACCTAAGGGTTCTCAATACCTCTATTTTTGTTGGAATTTTGTTAATTGAAACGTAAATTTGAGAATTTGACATAAGATTTCGAATGGTAAATCCAGCTTGTTAGTGTATATGTCGTCCTTGACTAACTAATGGCATTTAATTATCGCTTTTACAGCTTTAGGAAATTCGTTAATACATTTTTTTTGCATATTTGTTCTTTATGAATTGAATGCAGGATGAAAAACAAGTAGCTCCAAAGGTTATAGTCTACATTTTATACATCTCAACTTTCCCGGTAATTCTATCTTTTTTATTTTTATTAGTTGCTTTTAGCTGCTTTCGTTGCATTGGAGCGTAAGTTTGATGGTATTTGTTTCCAGAATCTGTGTCTAGTACTTTATTGGAATTGCTGACTGACGCGTTATATTGGGAATTCGACTACATGATGATGTCAAGAGTGACTGCTTGTTGAGATTGGTTAGCAGTAGGATATAGTTTCGTAACTATTTTGTATTCGCTACAGTTCAATGAATATTTTTTGTCGGTTTTCTTGGAACCTAGACATTTAAAATGAAACCAGCTAAGACATGTTTCAAATTGAACCATGGATGAGAGCATTTAAGGCAATTCGACTGAGTTTGATCATTTAATGATCATTTATCTTAGTATTATAAGATATGATTCAATTACCTATGTCCGGTTACGATGATGAATGATGTTTCTTATATGCAACTTCATTTAAGAAATTTATCTTGCAGGTGTTGACACAGTCAAACTAGAAACTCAGTTGACGACAGGGGCGTTGGTGCAGTCCAACTAGGATTACAGTTGATATGGGACTTATATGTAATACGTGCAGTTTGACCTTGAATCAAATTTTATAGAATTCAAAATTTGGAATGTTGATTCAACCAGCCATTCAACAGTATTTGAATTATTATTTAGACCGCAATTATATTGAAAAAAAAGACTTATTGAAATAGCTAAATTTTGCAGCTTCCTTGCACGTTATGATTTTTTCCAGAATGACTATGAAAATTGAATTTTATATTACATCATATTTTACCGTTACCTTAAAGAAGATAAGATACATAGGAAAAGAAGTTTTATAAACGAAAGAATAGGACAAATGAATATACAATAGCAAAAGGAAGATAAATGTGCAAGTTATTTTAATGCCAATGCCAATTTTTATGATTTGGTGTTACACAAGTCTAATCCGTATTAAAAGTTGCCTAAGGTATTTGAAAAGTTTTCGACGTAATGAAAAACGCCATCGTAGCTGCGAACGCCTTCTGCTAAAGTAGGATATGAGTCTTTCGATGATATCCGCGTTGTTCTTCTCTCTCTTAACTTGGAAAATGTTCTAATAAATGTCTTATCATTTGGTGCAGTCCTACAAATATTCGACTTGTTGACTGTTGCCGTTGATGAAACCATAGACATAACCATGTGTGCATATTCTTGTGTTGAAAGGTCCATCATCGAGGATATTATGAATTAAACGTCAATAGCTCCGTTAAAAGCTTCAAACTGGTTATGCAAATATTTTTGCATTTTTTTTTTTTAATTATTTAATAAGAGATTTGCTTAGTTTCTTTTTTCAGAGCAAGGACCTGTAATTTTTTTTTCACTCGAAACATAGGCGTTACCTACCCGAGGTGGCTCATTTTTCCTCTTTTGGAGTCATAAAATGAACCCTTTTTAAAAAAAATTATATTGGTTTTATAATTTGAACACGTTGGGTCGTATCTTGAAAACTACTGACTTTATTTTATATGACCTGTCATTTTTTTTGTTTGTAAATACTAGGTACACGTTTTAAAATTGCAAAAAGTTAGGGTTAATAAGATATTTTTCTGAAAAAATTATGACAAAATCAAAATTACTTTCGATCTTCAATAGCTTGCGACACATTAATTTCAGGGAAATATTTACTTTAAATTAAAATAAACGATTATTCCCCTTGTTACCATACACGCATAAATTTGAAAGATGTTATTTTCAATTAGAATCAAAACAAGCCTTTCAACAGAAGACAAGGATAACCCCACTACACCCTCAATCTGATGGAATGTTCGAGCGATTCAATAGGACCTTGAAGGACCTTGAGCATCTACCTAAGGTCGTCGGCAACTGCCAGCAAGACTGGTATCGTCACATATGTCTCGTTTTAATGGCGTATCGAAACCCGGTCCATAGTTCAACAGGACACACACCATCCAAGATCTTATTTGGTCAAACAGTTCGGTTGTCAAGTGAAACAACATTCGGATCCCCCCTAGGGAGCCAAGGAGATGAACGACTGTGTGGATGACTTGCGCAGCAGGATTCGTAAATTGCATGAAAACGGCCGAAAAAAGATGAAGCTGGCGAGCAACTGCATGAAAACTAGATACGATATCAATGCGAAATCTTCCGGCTTCCACGAAGTGGATTTGGTGTGGCTGTATAATTGGCATATCACCAAAATTGCAACAGGATTCGGAAGGTCCGTACAAGGCAATAACTCGCATTAATGATGTTGTTTACCGGATACAGCGTGGGGATCAAGAAAGATTTAATGTTGTCCATTTGGATAAAATGTATCATTTCAACGGAACGACGAGTGACGAAGTTGTTCGGGAGGAAAACAACTTTAGGGAGAGAGCAGTGTGATATCCATTGCGATGTGAGCAGCGTCATCTATATTTGATCAGCAGAAGATTACCATATCTGAATAGGAGAAGACTCAACCATCGGAAAATGGAGAATGGAAACATTTATCGAATTTTCTAGCAGAATTGAAATTTTTATGGAACGCTGGATGGTACAGATTGTTCTCGAAGGATGTCATGGAAGAGGAACCTGAGTTGTAAATTACGTGTAGTGATAAAGTGGTCTAAGTAAAAGATAAAGAAAAGTAAAAGTGGTTAAGAAAAGCGATTGAATTTTGAATTGTAATCGAAAGAAACAAGATCTACCATTTCCACAAACAAACAAGCAAAATTTTGCTTCTAAAAAAGTGGAGAAGAGCGCCAGGGGAACAGTTTTGTGTAATTTTTTTCTCTCCGGAGTGCAAAAAGAAGGCTTCTGGCGTATCGAATACGCCATAAAAAAGGAGACGACAATGACCCGAGCATTGCCTACAGAGGCATTTCCTTCCAGAATGCCATTATAAAAATGTTCACGGAGATAACATGCTCAGTGAATTCCTCGCTGGGTTCAGTGGCTCATGAGCCCACTGATTTTTTCCTTATTTCTGGATGATCTCAACAGTGCTTTGCCTGGTGGAATCCTATCCGAGGGACTAGATTGAACTATTTCTATACGTCTACGATATCGTAATTTTGTCAGAAATGCCAAATATAGTAAAAATCATGATCAAGGTTGGAGAAATACTGCACTCTGTGAAGTAGGTACATAGGTAAAAAATTATAAATTTCTTTTTTTACCTGCTGCAGGTTTTTCCAAGTATCATAAAATCTATAGGTTTTTCTTCAAAAATGTTGATGATTGTTTTTTTTATTATTGTTACATTCACAGGAAAATAATAGTAAAACGTTATGGTTATTACTCATTTTCTGGAGAAAAGTGACCTCAAAATCGAAGATTAGCATGGACAAGAAAAACGGAACAGGCTTAGAATTTGGAGATCTGACGACTCAAGCAGGATATCAACTTTATTTAAACGCAGTTACACAGACTAGTATTTCTGCTAAAAACAAAGTCCTAAACGAATTTTTTACCATTAGTATTAACAGAGCAACTTCTATTAATATGGGTCAGGGTACACCAATGTAAACCTTTTCTGAAATCCTCGATAAATGATGTCAACATTGGAGATAGATCCTTATTGTAGAACGATTTTTTCTTAGAATATACCCAAAAACCAATTAGGGGACACCCTGTATATTCACACACTGTGGCTACATTTTATGTACATTTGAAAAGCCATCTTACTTCCAGACAATCGCCTTCCCGTATTGTGGCCATGCACCGGCAATGTTGACTCGTGGAGACCTTGGCTCGCTGCATAGCACGCTGTTGTGCTTCTTGTTGCAGCGACGGCACGAGCCCGATGAACAACTCTGCGCGCTATGTCGCCCATCGTACTTATGGCCGAAAAGCTCTGCACTGCACTATTATCACTCTTGCTCCCGTAAGACTACGCACAACTGCTGAGACTCGGGTCGACCCCTCGGAAGCTCCAACAGTCGTGTGTAGAATCGCTCAATTGTCTATGCACAAAGCCACAAAGAACTCTGACATGCGCACTTATCTATGCACTAATGCACAAGGAATTCTGTCACGCACAATTGTGACTTGCTCACAAGAAAAAACGAAAAAAAAAAAAAAAAATTAAAAAATTGTCTTTCGTTTGCAACGCAAACTGCACCGCACTGTATTTTGTTTTCCGAATTGCACAAGATTCACTGCCGCACTAGTGGCTAAATTAGCTCTTTTAATATTCTAAAAGGAAAACGCACTATTATTTGGCTCGATAGGACCAAAATGTTAGGGAACGCCTAACTCGTAAATGAAACAATTTTGATTTTAATTTTAATCTATATTTATTTGCACAAAGGTGGACTGTATTCATTTTGATGCACCCGCACTGGTTGAAGAACGATAACAAAGTGAAGTAAAACGAAATTCTTCTTGTCATAGTACCGGCTCCTATGTGTGCCATGCTCATCGACACGACATCTCGGTCGCAACCACCGCTATCCAGTGCACTATGGAATGGGGTGTGGTCTCCGGGTAGAGCACATACGATGTGTACTTACATGCATGTGATCATCTGTGATGATTTCTATTTTTCGGTCGCAGGTACCGCTAATCTTCTGATGATTGCTCTAAAGAAGGTTTTGTTGACAATCGTAGACGGCTCTCGTCTGGCTCGTTCTGTGTACGGTGTTGGGCACCGTTGGTTGGTGATATGATGTGTTGTTGCCGCCGGCATGGCGCCGTTGTAGATAATATAAATGCCTTTTGTTGTGAGGGTTCCGAACACAGCCCCTCAACTTTCATCACCGACACCATTTCGGCAACTTCTGTTTGTTTAGCCAATGGAAGACGCCTTACAGGTTGACGGATTGGTCGGGCATCTCCGGTGTCAATGTGGTTTGGAACAAGTTACGTACGTCCATATTCTCCGTCTTGTGTAGCAAATATATCAGCGTACTCATCGATTAGTTTTTCTGCCAGGATTCGTTTCTCTTGATTCAGATTATAGAGGCTGAGTTTTGTTCTTGATTTTTATGCTCTGAACTGCTGTGACCGGTGTTGCACGATTTGTTTCCATTATGGTCGATATAGCGTCAACAGGTACACATTTTCCAATTATCACCCCCTTCTTCATCTTGACACTAAATGTCTTTGGATTTAGAGGCCTTACAGAGACCATGTTGTTCTTTGGCTTCACTAAGCTCTTTCCCACCATGAAGTGTCTCCCATTTTCTGCTCCATCAAATAAAATCAATGGCTACCAGGATCACCTTCCGCTTTTGCCCAAATAATTACTTTCGACGACGGTTCTAGAATCTGATTTCTGCAGATGATGACTTTTAAGACGGAAGTTTTAGCGTTTCCGTATATCATTGTAAAAGACGTCCGCGTAGTAATAAACAAGTAATTAGTATAGAGTAAACAACAAAATGTTTATTTAGGAAAAAAGTAATAAAAGGTTACTTACCTTTACAAAGGTAGTAAAAATATATAAATTCCCTTGATTGTTTCGACATGTTTACGTCCGCTGACTGATCGTTCACAACTGTCCCATTCTCATTCTTCCTCGTCCTTTTATACCGTCTTACAATTGGTGTCTTCATTTTTCCAATTTTTAAAGTTTGTGCCTCAAAGTCCACTACTAGTCCATGTTCTTTCATGAAATCTGTGCCAATGATACACTTGACGGTTGACCGGCTTCTTGATAGCCGTTTCTGCCGGTTTCTTCCTCTATTTGCTTGTTACGACAATGAGGGCAGCCATTTCGGCGCATAGGTTCTCTACACTGCTTTTGAAGATGCATTATTTTATTGCAACTCCAGCAGCGCATTCTTCGTCTACCCCGTGGATTACCTCGTTCCCCGGCACTGAGTTTTACGCAAGAGCATTCAACAGATGCTATTTCCCTGACAAAATGTGTTCTCTTCGAAGCCTGGTTGGCTATTTCCATGGGCAGGGCGAAGGCAAGTGCTCAAGCAAGGGTTCTTTTCCCAGCGATCCTTACTGGTGGCTGTAGCTTCGAATCTGCAATTCGCCTGATGCATTCGTCCCTTGCCATTTCGTCGATAATTTCCTGGCTAGCTGTGGGGTATGACAAATGTGCCAGTCTACTCACGTCTGCTTGGAGCTGCTGCAGTGTTTCTCCTCGTTGCTGCATTCGGATTTGCAATTAGACCTTGTAAACCTTTGTCGATAGCCTGTACTAGCCACATAATCTTTATACTTTTCGAAGTCTATTGTTTGAAAAAATTCTGCTGCTGGACCGTGCAAAGCCATTGTTAGGGCAAAGCACTTTTCTTCATTATCCCAGTCGTTCGGACTGGCAGCCATTTCAAACTGCTTCTTATAAGTAGACCATGGGGTTTAGCTATTGAATGAGGGAGGCTTCAACTTTTTTCCCCTTGGACCCCTTAAAGAATATTCTCGGAGTTACTGTTTTCGCACTGTTCTTCTGTTTGTCTAGATTCTTTTTCTTCTTCGTCCAGCTTGTGTTCATCTAATTTTTGTTCAATGTTATTCTTTTGTTCATCTATCGTCAACGTCAAGGAATATGTATCTGGATTATGTCCCTCGTTGTTCAAAGCGCCCTGAAGTCGGAGCACCGAGTCACTTTTTTCTCCACTGGCGCCAAAGTTTCTCTTGTTTAACTCGGATTTGAGTAGGACGAGGGCCAACTGCAATAGTTTTCGCCACATTATAGCTTTTTCAAACAATCACAAAGTACGTCTCTTTTTTACAGACAATAAGTCCATCCCGCTTTTGACACCAATGTAAAATGTTTGTGTGGATACAAATGATAGAATTTATTTATTTTCAATACAATCTCTTTATTTAATACTGTTACAATTTACAATCCAATCGGTTATCTCAACCACTTTTACTTTTCTTTATCTTTTACTTAAACCACTTAATCACTCTCTTAATTCGCACTTCAAATTCAACTAATGAACTGACTTGCATACCTTGGGGATGTTGATATTTACACTCCAATGACATACTTCGAGAGCAATCTGAGGCAGTTCAAAAACAACATTACCGACGCTGATATACCACTACCATATATCACAACCTAATTTTAACCAGCGCCCCTACGGCAAAATATGTAATTTGTAGATAGCATTAAAAATTAAAAAATTGTATTGGCATTACCAAAGATAAGATAAAAGATTATTCTATTCATTCTGGAAAATATCGTGTAGTCGACAAGACATCCACAATTGGTGACCCCAACAAAAGAACTCACGCAATTCAATTTTCCAAAGTGTTTTTTTACAATTAAAAATTCAATCAACAATGCCGAACAAAGATTTTGAAGATGCAGACAACGGAGACGTTTTCGAAGACAGCCGGCCCAGGTACCTCAATTGCAAGGCTAAACAATTAACAACATCGAGTCTTGGTTTACGCGACTTGAAGCATCAATCAAGACCAACGTGACCAAGTAAAGTTCAACATAGCGGTCATGTACATGGATGAGTCCTCTCTTAATAAAACGGAATTTTTTAGTCCAATTCAATTTGGTTTTCAGAAAGGTAAACCAACTGAAGATGTAACACATCGGCTGAAAAGTCCGTGTCGTTTCTAAGAGAGGGCACCACTTAAATCCATACCATTTTCAGTTAGTACCAACCTTTAAAAGATACGTGTATAAATTTGACAGCTGTCGGACGATTAGTTCTCGAGAGATACCGTTGTGAGTGAAGCAACTTTTGTTATTGTGAAAAAAATGGATTCAAAACAATTTCGTGTGTTGATTTATCATTGCTTTTTGATGGGAAAAAATGCAGCCGATGCAAAGAAATGGCTTGATAAGTGTTACCCGGACTCTGCGCCTTGCGAACGAATCATTCGCAAGTGGATTGAAAAATTTAAAAGTGGTCATACAAGCACCGAAGATGATGCACGCAGTGGACCTCCAAAAGAGGCTGTTTCAGATGAAAACATCAAAAAAGTCCACAAAATGATTACGAATGACCGTAAAGTGAAGTTGATCGAGATATCTGAGGCTCTAAAGATATCAAAAGAGCGTGTTGGATATATCATACACGAATATTTGGACATGCGAAAACTCTATTCAAAGTGGGTGCCGCGTTTGCTCACAGTCTACCAAAAACAACAACGTGTTGATCATTCAGAGGAGTGTTTAAAGCTGTTCAACCGCAATAAAGCCGAATTTTTGAGTCGGTATGTGACAATGGATGAAACTTGGCTCCATCACTTCACACCAGAGTCAAGTCGGCAGTCAGCTGAGTGGCGAGCAAGCGACGAACCTCGTTCAAAACGACCAAAAACTCAACAGTCGGCTGGCAAGGTTATGGCATCCGTATTTTGGGATGCACATGGAATAATTTTCATCGACCATCTCCAAAAGGGGCAGACTATCCACATTGCGTTGTTGGAGCGTTTGAAGGACGAAATCGCTGAAAAACGGGCGCATTTGAAGAAAAAGAAAGTGCTGTTTCATCAAGACAATGCACCGTGTCACAAGTCGATGAAAATGATGGCAAAATTGAAAGAATTCAGCTACGAATTGTTTCCCCACCCACCGTATTCTCCAGATTTGGCCCCCAGCGACTATTTCCTGTTCGCAGACCTCAAAAGAATGCTCGCCGGAAAGAGATTTAAGACCGAATCGCCGAAACAGAGGCCTATTTTGAGGCTAAGCCGAAATCCTACTACAAAACTGGTATCGAAAGATTGAAAAATCGTTACAATCAGTGTATCGCCCTCGAAGGCAACTACTCGTATATTGATAAATAAAGTTGAATTTTGCAAAAATGTTGTGTTTTACTATAAAACGGCGTGGATTTTTCAGCCGATGTGTTACTACTACAGCTTTGTTCCCACGTAATGTCCCACCTAGATGGTAAAAAGAGTACAGATGATTTATTTACTGATACTACCAAAACTTTGGATATGGTCAACCACAACATATTGCTGAGGAAACTCGAAAAACTGTTTTTCGTGGATTCATGCTTGATTGATTTAGGTCGTACCTTGGAAATAGGTCACAAAGGGTGGAGTTGGATGATATTAGGAGCGAAATTATGTTCTTTAATTTGGGTGTGCCCCAAGGCTCTGTCTTGGGACCAATTTTTTTTTAATTTACATTAACTGACTGTTCTCATTAAATGATATAGGATTTACGTATGGGTTGAATAGTCCTCTGGATCTAGTCTCTAATATTAATTGGGACCTTAACTTGTTGAGGAATTGGTTTGCTGAACATAAGTTGGTGACTAGTCCCAAAACTAAAATAATGTTTTTTAGTCTTTCAACTCTACCCAATTTTGAACCTAATTTTTTTTTCCACGCACCAGAGTGTCTGAGATACAAACTGTATAATTGCTCCTGCACGTCTGATTTTTCTTTTCCTACTTTTAACAGCAGCTTATGCTGCAGTGATAAGTGTTTCTTGATTGAAAGTTGGGGAGGTGTTTATCTGAACAAAGTACAAATTTTACTTATCTTGCAGAAACATGTTTTAAGAAAAATTTGCCGAAAACACGTTAGACATCCTAGTTTTCCATTGGTCTCTGACCTCAAGGTTCTTCTAGTCCGTCATTTGAACTGTTTCAAAGTGTTGAAGATTTTTTTCATGAAGTCTGGTAATCGTAATTTTCGATTACTTCCTAATTTTAATTTACGTGAAAACTTTTTGTATATAGTATCTGTCCCCAATTTCCGTACTACTGCATATCGTAATTTTTATTCTACATATATCGTCTTATCGATTGTTTAATAAACTTCCGCAGTCAATAAGGGCAATATCAATGCTTGGAATGTTCCTAAAACATGCAAAATCTTGGCTTTTCAATTTTAACTATGCTGGTTTGGAAGCAATTCTTTCTAATATTCTGATATAATTTTGCTTCAGATTTAGTTTTAATTTAAGATTTTTGCTTTGGTCACTTCATACAGATTTGATAATGTTCTTCCTTTCTCTTGCTTATCTAGTGTCTAAATAAGTAAATCGAATGAATTTGTTTATATATATAATTCCATAGATTTTAATTAATGCTTAAGTATATTCATTGTTTCATAGAGTCACTCCACTCATAATAATTTGATTTGTGAATTACTCTTTGAAGTGGCGTTCAACACTATTTTGTTACTTCTGTATAAAAAATAAAGAATGTCACCACTATTTCTTATATTTTCTATATTTACAACTTTTGTACTATGTATTAAGAAGCATATATTTTATTATGAATTTGTGAGAAATAAAAATGAAATTAAAAAAAAAAAAAAAACCTATTTAATCTGAACGGCTCCGTGAGCAAGCATTTGAGGTAGTACGAAATCCTCCCAAAGAGGATAGATACGAAGTATTGCGACGCACTATCATCAGCAAATTCTCTGTATCTCCGATGGTCAGGCTTGATCAGCTCACAAGTGGCATTCAACTGGGTGACAACAAACCAAGCCACATGCTGTCACAACTGCGGACGTTACCAGCGATCAACAACTGATCTAAGATTTTTGGATTCAAAGCCTTCCAGTTTCCATTCGAGCAGTCATTGCAGGTGTAGCAAAAGGAAATCCGAACACCGCATTGGATCAACTTCCATCGCTAACAAGATCATCGACGCCGTCCGCATAAATTCCGTCGATTCAGCACAGTAGAGATTCAACACAAATCCTTCCACATCTGCAATAGCGTATAACAACAACACTCAAGCAAGCTCAGTGAATTCAAATAATATTTCCCTTCAGGAGCGCGTCACTCCTTGCTCGCATCGAGACCAAATTGGACCAAAGTGATAGCCAACGTTCTCACTCACACAGTCGCTCACACTCTCCTGCTAATTACCAACTCACATCATCGCAGCGAAGCGAAACGCGTCAGGACAACACGTGGTGGTTTCATAAAAAATACGGTCCACAAGCAAGAAAGTGTGATCCACCATGGAATTTCAACAAAAATAACCCAACAACTAATACCTTCAACAGCATCCAAACGAAATGTCACCTCCGTATAACCACACATACACACAGCAACACCACAATCAACGTTAGGGACAAAAAATCTCAACAGCACATCCAACACATCGTATTCAGGCAATCGTCTCTTTATCAACGATCGTCGTTCGAAGCGCACATTTTTGATAGATACTGGCGCTGATATTTCCATCATCAGTGCAAGAGAGAACTGTACTTTAACGTTGCAACAACAAAACTCTACGCCGTCAATAATTCCACATTGACACGTTCGGACACGTTAGACTGACTCTGGATTTTGGATTTTGACGACCGCTGGAATGGATTTTCATTGCTGCAGATACTGCGCACAACATCATTGGCGCTGACTTTCTCCGCCATTTCAATCTCCTGGTGGACATAAAAAATCCAGCACAGCAATCATTGACAGCAGCACCAAAATCAAGAGTCAAGCTATCTGCACCGTCGCCTCTCCGCTTTCATCGCCAAAAACTTACAAAATAAACGACAAATTTTCATAAATAGTCAACGAATTCAAGGACATCACACAGGTACATCAAGCGAAAAACACTTCAACGGAAAGCGGACAATACATGGAGGCACTGCGGCGATTATCGTGCACTCAAAGCTCAAACAGATCCGGATAGATACCCCCTACCTCATCTACAGGACCTATCAAATGGATTACATGGAAAGACCATCTTTTCCAAAATCGATCTTACCCGCGGATACTATCAAATTGCTATAGAAGAGATCGATATACCGAAGACTGTTATCACAATACCGTTTGGCCTTTCGAATTCCTACGAATGCCATTCGGACTACGAAACGCAGCACAAACATTTCGACGGTATATTGGCCAAACTCTCCGAAATCTCGACTTCGTGTTTTGCTACATTGACGACATCTGCATAGCATCTAGAAGCCAGCATGTGCAACACCTCCGTTTGATATTCGAAAGACTTCGACAATACCACCTGTCAATAAACGTAGCGAAATGTGTCTTTGGACAGTCTCAAATATAGTTTTTGGGACATCTTATAACTCCGCATGGCATCAAGCCCAAACCCGACAAAATCGAGGCAATAAAAATATTTCCAACCGTTGCCAAAGTTAGCATGCGAACTTAAATGTTTTCTGGCCATGCTCAAATTTTATCGTCATTTCGTTCCACATGCAATTGAACATCAACAACCATTAATAAATGGTAACAAGGAAAACGACAGAACACCAATCATCTGAAAAGAAGAGGATATCAACTTCTTCAACAAGTCTAAAGATGACATCATCAATGCTACTTCGCTCGCACATCCAGCACCGGATGCAAACACCATCCTTTCCACAGATGCAAGTGACACAGCAATGGAAGCTGTAATGCATCAAGTACAAAACAACACACTACAGCCTCTCGAATTTTTCTCAAGGAAATTCAACGACGCTCAAAGGAAATACAGCACGTATGATCGGAAACTGCTTGCCATATACACAGCCATCAAGCACTTCAGATATTTGCTAGAAGGACGCGACTTCACCATAGCTATAGATCACAGGCCGCTCACCTTCGCTTTTACTAGCAAATATAAACTTAACTTGAGTACAGGTGTGAATTGCTTGATGGACTAGGTAAGTATTCCAGTAGCCAAGGTTCTCTTTCAGACACAACGTTGGCTGCAAGTATTTCTCAAAACAAAGATATCCGTCTTCCAAAAACTCAACATTCCTGATTCTCCGGCTGCTACACGAAATGGCGCTCCTTCCACGATATTTTTGTATAGCTCATTCATTGAAACACATCTCTCGGAGGCATCCAGAAGCTTCACTACATAAGTCTCTCAGGAGAATCGGCGAGACTTCTGTAACATTTAGCAGTAGACGCAGGGAATTGTGAGAAGACATGGGAACTTTTGAAGGCAAGGTACGACCACAAACGTGTTCTAGTGAGCTTACAGCGGCAACTCTTTTTCAATCAAGCGACACAAACGAAGGAAACAGCGAAAGGTCTTAAATCCCTCATGGACACTTCTTTAGAGAGTATGTACGCACTCAAAAATTTTGATATACCAGTGGATTCGTGGGACGTCATCATTATTTATGTCATGGTACAAAGGCTACCGGCCTCAACGCCACAATTAGGGGAGGAAATACTGGGCACTAGCAAAGATCTTCCTACGATAAAGGACGTCACAGATTTTTTAGAAAAAGGGACATCTGGGCCTATCGCCAAGCCATGTCCAAAATCGCAACCAGCACCTAAGGCATACCACGCCGTAACAAATTTTAATCAATTCCAGAGCAAGATGTGCAACAACGGGCAACACTCGTTAAGAAAATGTAAGCGATTTTTGGGCATATGTTGGGGTGTGTAGGGTTTAACTTTATTTGATATGTGTGGGGTAAAAATTGTGGGTTATAAAAAATGCGGTTTTAAATAAAACACGTCTTTTCGGCTTGAAGGTCACAGCAAAGAGAGTTTATTCTTCTTCCGAAAATTACTTCCATATTTACATTTTTAAACTGTCATACAAAATTTTGGATAACAATCGTAGGCTTACGTTACGTTAATCAGTTTACATTTAGGTTAAAATGTTACATTTGTTTATTTAATTTAGTTAATGTTGGGATAAAAATAAAATTTATAAATTCTTTAAAAGAAAAGATATTGTATATCTGAACATGCTCCCGCCCGGTGGACGACTTTCGTCCGCAAGTGTACTCAATTGCAGTTGGAGTATGTTGTACTTCTTTTGAATAGAGTTGTGTGTTGTGTGAGTGCGAGTGTGTTGACTATCTACATGCGAATGAAACAAAATTGTGTAAGTTAATAATTTGAAACATTACATGTAGGTGACAAGGATGACGATATAACGAACGAGCAACAAAGGGAGATGAAACATGCGTAATTTGCTTTGTGCAATAGTTTGTTTTGATCATTGACCAAAACTGGGTCAATTTGCGTTTCGTGTGTGTTGTGCGGGTTTTTTTGTTTTCACCCCCTTTTTTTTAGTTTTTTAATTGTGAATCAAAAGGTAAGTGTTTTTTATTTAATTATTTATTTTATCCTTTTTGTCTGCTCCCTTCCTCCGCGAAATTCGAGTTCGATTGTGTTGTGTAAACCGGCGCGAATACACAATCGTATTTACGTGCGTGTGTATATATTTATATACATCATTTGTTTTGGTTTCGCGGAAGTGATCTTCGTGTGCAAGTGTAAAAAAAATAAAAGAAAACGAAATGAAAAGAAATGGGAAATGCAAAAAAAAGTTCATTCGTTTATTTTCCCAACAAATTTCATACAATTGGTGGTGTTATTTGTGCGGTAACTGTTCTTCGCGTACGCATTTTTTTGGTTGTGCAGTGCGTCGATGTGCGACGAAATTGTTTTGTTAGTGTACGGTTAAGTATGATGGCCGAATTGCTGGCCAACGGTTGTGTGTGGATATGAATCCGCCATCTATAGAATTGTTGCTGCAATTCCATCTGCTGTAAGTTTTTTTTACGTAATTTTTTTTGTTGTTTGCAACTTGATTTTTATTTTTTTGTAATTTATGTTGAAATATATTGTATGTATTTAGTTTTTAAGGTTTTTATTATTATTGTTATGTGTTATTATCTTGTATGTTTTTAAATTATTTTAAAATTATTTTCGAAAAGAATACCTGTTGATAGGATTAAGTGTTGTGTTGTGTTTTCAGTGGACAACGTTGATCGTGTCACGAAAAGTTCGAATGCCGTCATGATTTTGGTTATCCATTTTTCGTAGGCATTTTGGAATTTCGAAACTTTGCGACGTTGTCCTGTATGATTTAGTGTGATTGAGTGGATAACCTGGGAGGATACCAAACCTTCAAGTGCCGTCGGGGTTTCGATTCTTCAATTCCCGTCGGTATTTTGGAATCTCAGACCTCCACAGCGTTGTCCAATATAAATGATATTGTGTGGTTGAGTGAGTGGACTGCATGTGTTGTGCGGTGTAGGGATATCTAGGGTAAACGAAATTGTAATCATTGTATTTAAGTAAGTTAATAAATTATTTATATAAAAAGAGAATGCCTTTAATTTTTTATGTGAGTTTATTTAAAGTATCTGTTTCATATAAATTTTGTGTTGTGTCGTTCTTGTGTGACCGCGTGACCGTTTGAGTTATCCGGGTTTGGTTCCTACCGTAACCACTCGTACAAGTTCGACTTTCCCGGGATGTGTGCCGATGATTCGTTCGAGTCGCCGTTGCAATTGTGGTGCTCTTTTATGCTTGATGAGAACCAAGTCTCCGCGTCTTGGTCCCGGCTTCCGTCTTGTCCACTTCGGGCGCTGTTTCATCTTGGACAGATACATTCTGCTCCACTTTCGACAAAAGTAGTTGGTCATCGATTGATTTCGATTCCATCGCTCAAGGTAACTTACCCTTTCCAAGGCAGTGTCTCCTTGAGGAATTACGACGAGTCTTTTGCCAATTGAATCTACCTTTAGTGAACCTCTGTCTCTTTTTCTAGCTTGTGCCCGGCAATTTCGTACAAAACGGTTGTAGTACGCAGGACTACGACGAAGTTTCTTAGTTCTGGTTGACTCATTGAATACCGCATAGTGAGTAATATAGAAATGGTGTCGTGTATCCAGTATGGTATTCTTTGGGTCAACTACGGCCATCTGACGAAGCTCTTTGCATTCCTTTAAGCACTTGGAATGCTCCTTGTGTTGTGTGGGGTTTTCCTGGAATCTTCCTTCCAGTTGATGAAACCTACGTAAGGCACCTAACTTCCAGGCACCAAACCCAGACTTACATTCGTTTTTAATTGGTTGCGATTCCTGATGTTGACCATCAGCTAATCTTCTTTTTGTGTTGATATTATGCCTTTCACATGTTTTGTCTTCCGCAGTTTCCTTAGTATTTTCCAGTTCCCAGGACCTTCGCAGCTGAGTGTCGTTATCCAGAACCTGTACCAAGCTATGGACAGGTTCGTTATTTTGCGAAATTGCCTTCCCAAGGAGAAGCCAACCTAGCTCAGATTCTTGTGCGATTGGCGATCTTTCATCATCACCGCGTACAATAGACGCCAAAATAAATTCAGGATAAACAGCAGCTCCCAGAAGAATATCAACAGTCGCAGGTTTATGGAATTGTGGATCCGCCAACTTTAAGCCCTCGATGTGTTCCCAACTTCGCAGAGCTAAAGGCTTCGACGGTAACAGACCAGTCAGGGACTTGAACACATAGGCTGGGGTATTTGTTTCGAAAGGTGTTACCAGCGACCCAAAAGTAAGACTTACATACCGCTGACATGAACCACTGCTAAGTTTTCCCAATCCAGATACCTTAATGAGTGTTCGCCGTTGATGAAGCCCTAGCGATTGAACAGCTGACTCAGTGATAAACGTTGCTTCAGATCCAGGATCGACTAATGCCCTCAGATGAAAATAGTTACCATTTGAAGACCTGACTCGAACAACTGCTGTTGCCAGAAGAACACTTGGCTGATGAACTCCAGAAGAGACAATTTTGGGTTGGTTGGTATTTATTTTTGTCTTTATGTGGAAAGTTTGTGTACCTATAGTCGTATTTTCATGATTCCTTGTAGATTTGGAGCTGGGATTCTTAAAATGCAGCAGAGAATGGTGTTTCTGCATACAGTAATAGCAGCGCACACTGCTTTGACATTGGTTTTTCTTGTGACTGTACGCCAAACAGTTCCGACAGACGCCGATTCTATCCACTGCCTTAGATCGTTCACAGATCTCCAAGTCAATGAACTTTTTACACGTCCTTAGAGAATGTTGATCTTTACCACAAACCTGACATGCAAACTGCATCTTACCAATATGCAGCACTGTTTTCTTCTCAACTGCAATACCTTTGTGTGGAGAAGAACCGCTGCCCTTTGTGCCACTCGTTCCAGCTACTGCTTCCAAGGTCCGAAAACGTGTTTCTAGGAACGCTGTAAATTGTGTAAGTGTGGGCAACTCCTTCGAACTACCTAACTTCTCCTCCCACAAACGCTGAGTAAAAGCAGGTAATTTTTGTACTAGTATATAAATTAATATATCATCCCAAGAACTAACTGGCAGTCCCATATTTTCCAGGGCATGGAAACATTCCTGTGACGTATCCAGAAGAGACTTTATGTTACTAGCAGTCTCCTTTGTCAACTGCTGCTGGTCAAAGAAAAGTTGGAAGTGAGCGTTTACCAACAATCGCTTGTGGTCGTATCTGGCGACAAGCTGTTCCCATGCTTTGTCATAATTGCCAGAATACAACCCTAAATGCTGCAACAAACGAGCAGCTTCACCGTCAAGAGAAGATTATAAATAGTGTAATTTTTGAATTTCACCCAGTTTCTTATTTGTGTGGACTAAAGATAAAAAAAAATCATGGAAAGCCCGCCATTTTGTGTACGAGCCTTCGAAATGCGGAATTTTAATTTGGGGTAATGAAAGCTCATTACAAGAAGCACCTGTGGACTCACTTTCCATAATCTTCTCCTTAGATGCTGACTTTGCATTGTCGATAGCATCGACCAATTCACTTCGGTAAGTGAAATATGTTTCTTGAAGCAGATCAAAAATTTCATCAAAATCTTCTTCTTCCAGACCTTCTTCAATATCTCCTCGTCGAATTTTTGCTTGATGCTCAAGTGCGTTCTTGAAGTTGACTTCTAGAACAAGAAGACGACCTGTTAGATAGCTTGCTGTACGCCGTGTTGCTCCAGTCTTCTTAAAGTTGAAGTGGTCTCGAAGAATCTGTTCCAGAACACCTTTCTGATCTGCACCCGATGACAATTTAGACATTTTAAAAGGTTTTATTTGCAAAATTAATTAACCAGTAGATATGTATACGTATCAAGTATTTATTAATATTTAATTGGATACAGATGATACTAAATTATTAATTAAATAACATATTTTATTACAGCAACTTACGACCTTGGTCAGCTTTGCCCAGCTGGTGACAGTTGAGGTTAAAGTTGAAAATATTGATGAATTATTACACGGCGCGGGAATCCCGATTAATGCACAACCGTCGAAAGAATATTTAAAGTTTAAAAAGGAGAAAGACAAGGGGCAAGACATCTACCGCGAGGGAATCTATGTATGTACTTTGTTTGTTTTATATATATATCTATACATATATTTTGCATTTGCACTTGCACTTGCACTTTTTAGTTAAATTTAATGTGTTGTCTATTAATTCTTTTTATATATATATATATATATACATTTTGTATGTTTGTGCGTTTGAACTTTGCATATTCACTTTTATCAATTTTTTTCTTTTTCCGAATCTTTAATTTTTAGGTATCCTGCTCGAAGGACCAAATGTTGGGGTGTGTAGGGTTTAACTTTATTTGATACGTGTGGGGTATAAAAAATGCGGTTTTAAATGGCGTGTGTAGTGTTTTTCCTTACTTTATTAATACGTGTAGGGTAAAATACGGGGGTAGAAAAATGCGGTTAAATAAATGAAACACGTCTTTTCTAGTCGAAGGTCACAGCAAAAAGAGTTTATTCTTCTTCCGGAAATTACTTCTATATTTACATTTTTAAACTGTCATACAAAATTTTGGATAATAATCGTAGGCTTACGTTACGTTAATCAGTTTACATTTAGGTTAAAATGTTACATTTGTTTATTTAGTTTAGTTAATGCTGAGATAAAAATAAAATTTATAAACTCTTTAAAAGAAAAGATATTGTATATCTGAACAGCATGGATGTGAGGAGGAGGCAACAGATCGTTCGGCAAACAAAGGTCTGCGACAAATGTCTCCCGAAATTGTCCAAGTAATAAAAATTGTTACTTCTGTCGTCAACGGCACCACTCTTTACAACACAGTTTCAACAACATAACATAAATAAACAACACAAAGAGACCCTAATGAGCCCAACTGCTAACTCTTTTAATCCCACGCAAGAAGACAATCCCTCTGGATCCGGGCAAGTTCGAAACACTTTCCACACTTCACACACATACCAGTATAATTCAAAGGTTTTGTTGGCAACTGCGGTTGTGAAGGTGTTGTCAGCCAATGGTAGGTACGTTTATCTTCGCGCACTAATCGACCCAGGCTCCGAGGCTACGTTTATTTCAGAGTCTGCTACTCAAATGCTTAAGCTGCCAAAGCAAAACACATTTGTACAGATATCAGGGTAAGGGACCAACAAATACGTTGTTCTAAAATTCGCTTCTCGACATTCGATCTTTGAAGGTTTCACCAGGGTCTTTGTCTTCAAGTCGTTGACCCACCTTCTTCCGGCCCACCAAACGACAAGTTACAAGTGCGGGCACTTAATTCGGTTGAGTTGTTTTGGGAAAGGTCTCGGAGGCACCTAAAACTCCGGATCTTCACTCAAAATGTGAGTTTCGGCACCACGTTAAAAAGGTTTTGGGAAATTGAAGAGCTACATTTTCTCGCTCAAACCGCAAAGGAAGACATCCAATGTGAAGGGCATTTTTTAGCAGACACCACAAGACGAGCAGACGTCCGATATGAAGTAACTTTACCTGTCAAGCAAGGAGCTTTGGGGTCAAGTAAAGAAGGAGCTTTACGACGATTCTTTCATCTTGAACGACGTTTCCAGAGAGACCCAGAGTTGAAAGAAGGCTACACTGCATGTATTTTCTAGTACTTAACACTCAACCACATGGAAGAGGTGAATATTGAAAAGGACGTTAAGTTCACCGCATCACAACACTATTTATATCATAATGCTGTTTTTAAGGCAGCCAACACTACAACCAAACCCCGAGTAGTATTCGACGCTGGATGGAAGTTAGCTGAATGAGCATTTCCTGGCAGGTCCCATTTTACCAAGAAATATAGTAGATATCGTTTTAGGATGGAGAAGATACCAACACACCTTCACGGTGGATATCGAGAAAATGTACTATCAAATCTTTGTAAAAAATGCGGATAGTTTCTATCAGGTGATCTTTTGGAGGGATTCCACTGGATAATTACAAACCTTTAGGCTGAGATAGTAACCTTTGGCACAACAAGCGCTCCAAATTTAACCATACGTGTCCCGCAAAAGGCAGCCAAAGACGAGATAGATAATTATCCAATCGGAGCATAGACGGTTCTAACGAAATGTATGTTGACGACTTAATCAGTGGAGATGACACCATCGAAGGCGCTCGAACTAAACGAGAAGAAATTCGTAAATTTCTTGCCTCCATTGGAATCAAGTTAAGGAAGTGACAAAGTCTTTCTTGAAGACATCCCAACACGAGATAGCGAAATAGATTACGAACTTCCATTGGGATCATCAAAGCACATCAAAACCCTTGGTATAAAATGGTTTCCAGCTAAAGGTTGTTTCTCATTTCAGATAACACAATCAACCAAATAGGAGATGACCAAGAGAACCATACTTTCAGCAATAGCCAAGTTGTTTGATCCGCTTGGTTGGATTTCGCCTTACGTGATCAAAGCCAAATTAATCATGTAACAACTGTGGGGAAGAGGAACAGAATGGGACCAACCAGTGCCTGAGGACATACGATGCCAATGGAAGACTCTATGTAACGATCTCCTAGGTGGATCCACAGTCACAGAAGCTGTAGAATCATCGAGCTGCACGGATTCAGCGAGGCATCAATCAAGGCGTATAGAGCGGCAGCGTACCTCCGATCAAACACAACATGCATGTTCTGATGTCAAAGACGAAAGTAACTCCACTAAAAACGATAAGCCTTCCGCGTCTCGAACTCTGTTAATGGATTACACAGCAAAGGTCTTCAACGTACCACGCATTGGTATGCGCGGTCAGATTCCACCATAACTCCTGCCTGGATTCGGGCTCCATCTTCCAACTAAACTACGTTCGTCAGCAACACAGTCTCCGAAATCCAACGACTAAAACATTCGCAGATGTGGAGACACATACCAAGACACAACTTTTGCCATCGGAACTAAGAGGCAATGACTTATGGTGGAATGGGCCATTCTTCATGAGAAACCAATGGAACTTTCCAGTCCCAGAGCAACCAATAAACACAAAATATAAATGGCACCGGTAAAATGCGTACAAATCTCGATGCGGAACGCACAAAACTTCACACATAATCAATAAACAAAAACTTCTTTGAATAAATAAATATATAATATCAAATCATCGCTCACCTGAATTTTAAACACGAACATAAACGAATTACAATTTAACTAAAAAAAATCCCCGCACTAGACACTCAATCTAAACGGAGAAGAACCACCACGGCTGCCATAGTTATTTACACACAACTGATCAATGACAATGCCATCACAATTAAATCACGCACTCTTCTTCAACTACGCAATTAAAGGAAGTAGTGCAAAGAGGACAACACTATACAATCGAAACTAAAAGCAAAATATCTGCATACGCATTCAGCCATTTAAGTATTAAACATCTGCAATGAATGTCTTGAAACCAGTTGTTAAATGATAAAATATTTGGAAACGATAATAAGGAAAAGGGAAGGGGGGTAATTTTTAAAAACGCGATAACGATAACGAATAATTTAATTTATTGATTAAAACTAAACACGTTTGTTGGAAAAAAAAAGTATACATAGACAAATGGTGCTTTACCATTTTTACCCCCCCCCCCCCCCCCCCCCCCTGATCCCTTAAAAGTAGTAAAATCCTTAAAGTATACTGCTTTCTTAAGGTCTTTTACTTCCGACTTGCTTAAAATAGCGATGTGAAATTTTGCGTAGTAATAGCGAATTAGATTAAATACCTATTTCCGGTATCAATACCGTTAGGCTCCCTAACGGAGAATATAAATGATTATTTTTTCTTCATTTTCCAATATTTTCATAATGTCTATCAATTCGAAAAAAGTTTGGTAGAGTTTTCAGATAACACTCCCCCGTGTATTTTAAGCTATCACGCAGATTTTTTCTCCATCCAAAAAGAACTATCAAAAAGGATTATTCTTGAACGTGGATGCTCACATTTGAAACACTCACAATTATTGTGCTGTCTGTCGCATGCGCATTTGCATGAGATGTGACACACAAAGTGAACACAGGGAAGGGAAATTATATAATAACAACTATCCTTGGCCGCTGGTGGTGGCGATGGCGTGATGGTTAGCTCATTGGACTGTCACGCGAGCAGTCAGGATCCAATTCCTGGTCAGGTCACCGAACAATTTTTCTGATCGCCATCACCCTTTCGGCAGGCAACGGAATACCTCCAAAAGTAAAACCGCCGCCTATGAAAAAGGATCTCAGAAGTGCCGTTCGGAATGGGCAATAAATCGTAAACCCCACTCAGGAGTGCAAAAATGATAACGTGAGCAACATAAGTGAGTGCGAGAAGCTAGGCCTTGACCCATACCGGGCTGTCGCCCCAAATATTTTTTGTTTTTGTTTACATCCTTGGCCGCTACCTCGCCTAAGGTGGCGTACACACCAACTTGCCGTCCGAAACTGAAGGCAGTTAGCTAAAGACCAGGGTAACTGGAGAGGACTATTTGTCCTCCTCTGTCCACCTCTGAATGTAGTACCTTCTAAATAAATAAGAATCCACGATGATATCATGGTAGAATCAGGCAACAAAAAACAATGCTAGTGATGTCACATGTGACTGCTAGTAATAAAATAAACAAATTCAATTAATCTTGTTTATACAATTATTTTATTAATTTTTTTTTTACAAAATGCTCTTCTAAATTCTTAGAAATTTTAATTGTGCTTAAGTTCGAGTGCAAAAACATAATTTGGTTAACCAAAACTGGGTCGGTGCAAGTGCCACCATTGCACAACATCAAAATCTTCATGATAAATTTATTCCATTTGCCTTTTTTGCACTGTAAGATGATTGCACCTACATGTACCAAAGCTAGAAACCAACTAGACTTTGTAGTCATTTTATTCAATTCACTGAGTGTAGTCAATGTACTCAGTGTATTTTTTCCATTAAACTTAGCACCCGATTCGCTCGCATCAAGCCAGTTTAAGTACACAATAGTGGGAGAGAATGAAAACAGTGCACTCATTTTGATATCAGGTTACCGAGTACTTACTGTACAGTAACTGTATCTTATGGTGTGAGTACTCTAATTCACTGTACATCTAGTTGAATAATGACAATGAATAGAGTACGCTGAAGTACTGCACTCGTTTGGTGAGAGCAGACCTTAATTAAGTATAGGGGTGCTCATTTCATGTTTTTTTTTAATGAACGCGCGTTCAAGGGGTTTTTGTACCCTTAAAATGTTCGTCCACCTCGCCGGCTAAGGAAGGGGGGGGGGGGGGGGGGGGGGGGGAGAAAAGACAGGTACCGATGTACGTTGTTTTTAAATGTTTGTAAGTTATAACGACCAGGAAACACAGAGATCGGCAGGGCGTTCTATAAGCGAGTTGTACGGTTTAGGAAAGAATCACGATAATTTAGAGTACGCCCGAAAATGGGCTTGAGGGTATACTGATGACCATTCATAGCGAGACGGGTGTTACGGTTGAAAGTTTGAATCTGTGGAATGCTACTGGCGATTTCAATGGAGCACTGGTGGTGGAAATAGCGATAAAACAAAGTGAGACACGAGACATTACGTCGGTGTTCGAGGGTGTCCATTGTTTGAGCGATATTAGTATCACCTATTAGTTTTATCGCACGGTTTTGAATCCTATCTAACAGGTGCAGAGATGTTTGAGGAGCACCTGACCAGATGTGGGCATTGTACTCCAATTTTAGGCGAATGAATGCCTTATATATTGTGGCCAGATCAGAGGGGGTAAAATATTTCTTACATCGTTTGAGGAAACCTAGACATTTCGCAGCATTTTTGATGACGTCAAATATGTGGTCATTCCAACGTAAGTTGTCACTGACACATATACCGAGAATGGAAAGTTTTTCGGTTTCGACGATGCAAGGGCCATTCATTGATAATGGCTGGCTATTTGAATTTCGCAGACAGCATTGCGTTTTGGAAGCATTAAATTCCACTCGATTGATAGTTCCCTAATTGGTTATGCTGTTAATATCAGAATTTAATGAGCTTATCATACGCTGCTTCCCGTTCTACAGCCGAAGAGCAGGGGCGTGAGTCCAGGAAAGAATATGAAAAGCACAGAGTACTGTCATCAGCAAAGGAATAAATTGGATTAGAAGTAGCAGACAAGAGATCATTAATGAAAATTAAAAAGAGTGTCGGAGACAGAACGGAGCCCTGGGGCACACCAGCATTTATTTTGTGAATATCAGACTTGAAACCATCCAAGACAACTTGAATTGAACGTTCCGAAAGGTAATTTCTAATCCATTGGACAAGAGAGTCATCGATCCCAAAGGCACGCAATTTCGACAAAAGAGCCTGATGCCAAACTCTGCCAAATGCCTTAGAAATATCAAGAGCAACTATCTTGCTTTCGCCAGATTTATGTACGCTTTGGTTCCACTTTTCGGTGAGACATGCCATCAAATCACCAGTGGACCTGTTGCTACGAAAACCATATTGCCGGTCATTGAGAAGTTTCACGAGCTGACGGTTTATCAGCATTTCCATGACCTTGGGAAGAAGGGACGGAAGTGCAATGGGTCTGTAGGAGGAGAAAGAAGAAGATTCGCCTTTTTTAGGGACGGGCTGGACAAATACTGTTTTCCATCTGCTCGGAAAGAGTCTTAAAGAGTAGGATTGATGAAAAAGCTTACGCAGTGGTTTTGCCAGCGTGGAAGAACACCTCTTCAGAAGAAGGGAAGGTATACCATCTGGACCAGCGGATTTGAGATCTTTAAGTAATCTTGCTACTACACGAGTGCGAAAGTGGATTCGTCCGATTGTAAATTCGACGCACTCAAGTGTAGGCGGGGACAAAGCACAATCTGGGAGTGTTCAGCTAGCCGCAAAGTGTGCAGCAAGCAGATTGGCCTTGTCCAAAGAGCTGACAGCTGACAGCTGGAATGTCATTGTAAATGAGGGTTGGGATGGAGGATGAGGCAGAATTTCTAATGTTTTTGATGAATACATTGCAGTATTTTTTGCCTCAGTTTTTGATCGTATTGGAATTTCACACGCTTGAGAAAGACGTTGCAGTCATTTCTGGCTCGTTTAAACTTTTTTCGGTTTTCCTCTGTCGGATTGGTCTTATAAGACCGAAAAAACATTTCTCTAGCCCTGACAGCCTCTTTACAGCTCGAGTCGTACCATGCCTTTTCTTTTGGTTTGATACTCTTCATCCGATGAGGGATAAAGCATCTCCTTCCAAAGAGAATAGTTTCTGTGATCATGTCAGCAGCGGCATCCACGTCGTTATCGAGGAAAAATAACGACCAGTTAAAATTCCTAAAGAAGCTGTTAAGACCGCTCCAGTTGGCTTTCTTGTATTGCCATACGGTTCTTTTAGGAATCTTTTCTCTAACTGTGTGGTGGGTATACGAGAATTTAGCTGATATGACACAATGGTCCGACGAGCCTAGAGGGGAGAACACATTAACGCAGTACTTGTTAGGGTGAGAAATTAAAATCAAGTCCAGGGTGTTGGCGGTATGACTATCAACGTCTGGTATTCGTGTGGGCTCATTTACAAGCTGGGTTAAATTATTTTCCGCAGCGAAGATCTCACCACACCGTGCTTCGGGTGTTGTTGTTGAATGGAGTCAGACAGCGCATCAAACTCGTGGAAAGTCGAGTTGCTGTCCAGTTTGGGGCTTCTGTAAATAAAGCAGTAGTGGATAATTTGCTTACGTAGATGGAATTTTAACCACATGAAATTGAATTCCGGATTGGAACAGGGACTACATTGTGGTGGAATTTGGTAAGCTACATCACTACGCACATAGATGGCCAGACCGCGATGAGGAAAGAATAGTGGCACTAGTTCGTAGCCAGGTAGCTTCAGATCAGTGTGATTTGTAGCATAAAAACATAGAATATTGTGCACTTAAGTATGTAAACAATGATAACGGACTTATGATAATACTCTCATGATATAAAAAATTGCATACAAGGGAAACATTTACACAAAATATGAGAATCATTTTTATAACGTTGAAGTGAACAGTTTTGTTTTATTAAAAGACAGTTTATATTAACAACACTGTACATTTTTTTGTCAAAACAGTTGTTACTGTGCAATCCGATTTAGAGAATTTAATCAACACAGTTAAAAAGAAAGAAATTATTAACCAGCGCCGAACAGCCAGTATCGAAGAAAACCCAGAAATGTCGATTCGGCGTCGATCAGCTGAATTTCGCATCGCTAGAGAGTCAAGCCGGCTTATTTTGCGGTTGGATTTGGGCCTACATAGATTATGCTGACGTAAGAAGACTATGCTAATGTAAGAACTGAGGCCAGAAGACCATACAAAACGCCGTGAGTTCGCTAATTGGGCGCTGGAAATGTTGGCCGGAGATCCGGGTTTCGGCCAAAAAATCATCTTCTCAGACGACGCCCGTTTGTGGCTCAGCGGCTATGTCAACAAGCAAAATTGCCATTACTAGAGCGAACACAATCCAAAAGCTTTCGGCCAGGCATCAATGCATCCACAAAGATTGACTGTTTGGTGCGGTTTATGGCGTGGCGGCATCATCGAATCTTATCTCTTTCGAAATGAGGAAGGAGACACCATTACTGTCAATGGTCTCAGGTATAGAGTGATGTTAACCGACTTTCTGTAGTCAAAACTCGACAACATTGATATATCCAATCACGGCCCCCGCGGTCGTACGATTTATCACCACCGCTTCAAAATAAAGCCAGAACCAATTTAATATCTCACACCGTTGTTGTTTTATTTTAATACTTTTTCTATCGTTCTTATCTAGTCACCCTTTACTTGTATTGCAAATACCGCAACACGCACTTCAATTTTGAAGTGCGCAGCGAAGTGAAGTTGGGTACAGTAAAAAGAAAAAGAAGAATTTTGGATGATACGAGTACCTAAGCAAAATTTTTTGTCATGCTTGCTGTTGCCGGAGCAATACGCTTTCAGGTACTGTAACATCTCGTACCGTTTTTTAATATTCTGTATACACTGGACGTCCAATATAACGAAAGATATAATGTTCAGCCAATTCGTTATATCGAAAGATTCGTTATATCGAAACCAGGTTTTTTCGACCTTAAAAAAAAACATACTATTTACAGATCATTTAAAAAAGTTTTATCATATGAATTTTTTAAAATTGCACAAATTGAATCAATTTTGAGAAGAAAAAAAGTCATTTATTTGAGATTGTCTGAAGGTTTTTGTTTGTTCATAACACCTGTGGACAGCTCCCTCCTGCAACTGTCGTAGCATTAATATTTTGGAGCAATTTTGTTGGTTTTCTTCTGCCCATTTGATACTTGCTTTAAAGCTATCAATTGCTGTTTGGTCATTTGAACATGCACATCAACGTCTCTGTCTTCATCTTCCTCTTCGTTGATGATGATGACCGTCGCATCCTCGTCTTCTTGAACGATTGGACCTTCACCTTCTTCGGCTCTACACCAAACATCCAGATCATCATCAGTAAAAGACGACTTTAAAAAAAAATTTCAATGAGCTAAATTTTCGTTAAAAAAAGACTATCAGAAACTACCTCTGGAAAAATTTCATTTATTAGTCTGACTGTTTGAGATCTGGAAACCATTTCTTCGTCTCCTTAAAAAGGGTGGCCGTCATTCAAGCAGATTTAGTATGCCCATAGTTGACTGACAACGGTTTGTTTTTAAACGAGCGCGGGTTCTTGGATTTGCCAATAATGAATGGCTTAATTTTTTTGGATCCGGATGCATTGGAACATGCTAAAAACGTTATCTGTTCCTTAGGAATTTTTCGTCCTGGAGCTGTATCTTCTTTAGAGTGTACGTAGGTGGAATCAGGCAGCATTTTCCAGTACAGAGCTATTTCACCAGCATTAAAAACCGCGTCCGAAGAAAGTTGATGTCGCTCAATTATTTCTGCCAATGACTTTTTAAAGGGTTCCAAAAGCTCAGCTTGTGAGGATAACTTTTCTCCCGTTGCCTTGAGCAAACGAACTTTAAATCTTGGGCTTTAGCCTTTAGTATGGAGCCCCTTATAGGAATATGATTTTCGCGCTGCTGGAGGAACCATTCGAAAAGTGTTTTTTCCATTCGTTGATACTCATCTTTTCTTAGTGACCGCCTTTCAGAATTTCCACTTTTGGTTGCATTGAGGCTCCTCAAAAGCAATCTTTTTTGGGTCCTTATTGTACAGATGCTGGATTTCGGAATTTTATATTTTTCTGAAATTGTTTTAAGGGGAACTCCAGCACTGCATTCATCAATGATTTTAATTTTTTCAGCTATAGACAGACGCTTCCGAGCTACCTTCATTTTGCACATTTAGCCAACGCAACATTGAAAGAAAACACTCACTTTCTAATAAAATATTGATTATCATAACCAAAAAAAACTTATCGAAAAGCAAATTCGAACTGCATCTACGCAATAAAGAAACAACAATTACGAAAAAATTCAAAAGACGTGTAAGCAAAAACAAAACCTCCAACTTATTTCATGTAGGTACCGTTTTGTTGTGCGGACAACTTCAAACGCAGAAAATACTACTGACACCTGTTTTGAATTGTTTCTTTTCCTTGAAATTGAACAGCATTCGTTATATAGAGTAGTAACATTTTTCATTATTCATTATTTAGAGATACATATCAATGGAATTCAAATAGTGATTCGTTATACTGGACATTCGTTATATCGGCATTCGGTATACTGGACGTCCATGTATATCTATGTTATAACTATCGCATATCAATTTAAGGAGTGGGGAATTAGGTTTGAAATTTTAAGGGAATATGAAATGAAATTTAAGGGAATAATAGATATAATAAACATATAAAAAAAAAACTAAAAAACCCAGAATTGCTTTTTCAAAGAAAAAAGTTACAAAACGCAAAGAATTTAATATCGTGAGTTTTATTTCGGTATGCAATTCGTGCTCTTTATGCAACGCGAGCGCGTTTATTTAGGTTAGACACTCATTGTATTTTAACCTTTTTAGCTTCGCCGATCGGTAGATGTACAGATGACACATCTTTATACAGTGGAATAAGGTGAGTAGCGAACAATTTGAATCCTTTATCTGTCGAAAAATCATTTCATTTTACTGCCGTCATTTCCCAAAAACATATTGGTTAAACAACCAAAAATCGGATAATGTGCTGAAAATAAAAAAATTGAAGTTTAGGCCTAGCCATACACGCAAAATATTGTTCGAAACTGCAACATGTTTTGAAACATGTCTCATAAATTTTGGGCGGCTTAAAGGAAAAGTCAATATACACGTCAGTATTTGATGGCAGACGGAAATTAACGCAAAATTATGTCCTTAAATTTAGTTGAATAAAAATCTCAAAGATCTAAAAACACTCAACTTCCATACATATTGATATACTTTATTGATTATATTACAAAGGAAAAACAACATTTTTACAGTTTTCCTAAATTTGTCCGACAAAATTTCTTGACAAACAAGTAGATATACAATGAATTACTTTCTCATTATGATGCCTTATGCGAAAAGCTACGACAATTTTTAGTATATTTTAACAACGGAACTTATTTTGGACTAATTTTCGTATAACTCTGTAATTTTCACAGATTTTTATGATACTACATGAGACACCTAATATGAATCAATTAGGTACATTTCAACTTTAAGAAAAAGCGACATTAATTACAATTGAGCAAATGTGCTTATGCATCACAGCCCCTACGTTTTCCATACAATATTTGATAGTCAGGTATCATCACATTATATGTTAATATATTCATATATCGGATATGTTTCTGCCGAGCCAAATCTGATTTCAAAACCTTTATGCCAGGACTATGTACTAAAAATGCGTTGTCAAGGAGATGAAATTCATAGTTCAATAAGCACATGGCAAAGCCCTAAGTTAAAAATGAAATTTTTGAGTAAGTACTCGTAATTGCAAAAAATATAAACTTACCTGAATACGCTTGTTTTTTTGTCCCTCCCATGAAAAACGTTCATCAAAAAATGGTTCTTGGTTATCACTGACATAAAAAGGCTCCCAATATTTGTATTTACCTTTCCTGTGAACGATTGCAAATACATTTAACTGATCTGTCTCATTCGCAGATAACCATTCAGTGATATTCGGCACTCGATGACATGATCTGCAAATTCGTTCATGGAATGGCATCGCCGTCTTATTATTCAAAAGTGCCTGCAATTGTGTTTTGTTTTCAGGTATCTTTGCGTGTACTTCAATTTCAAAGGCAACCAATGGAAATACTCTTCTATTGTAATAATTTAAACTTAATACCATTGAGACTCGAAATCAGTTAGTTATATTTCATATTGCTTACCTAGACCGAACTCTATGCAAAGCACTAACATTTCTTTTTATCATTTCCAAAAATTGGTTTACAAAACCAGGATTCGGAAGAAGTTCAATATCACCAGCTAAAATAAAATGTGTCAGGGCTGCTTTTCGGGCAATGTTTCTTCCAACATTGATTGGATACAGGAGATCATGAGTGTGCCTGTATGTTGAACTTTGGTTGATCGACCCATATATAGGACTTAGTGGGCAGTGATAAGGCCATTGTAGAACTTCATTTTCCGACAGAGGTATATATTCAGGAAGATGATTGCTTTCGAAGTAAATATGAAATGTAACAAAATATTCGATGAGTTTACTTTCGGCGAGGCAAATACGAACATATTGGATGGCCTCTAATGTTTTGTTAAAATCATAACCAGGAGCATATAACGCAATGCTTACGGGAGCTTTCCATCTAAAATCAAATCGAAATGAACAATCAATTAATACACGAGATGAATATGCGGTGTGGTACGAAATCATTAAAATTTTTCAACTAATTTTGGGATCTTATTCATAATGATCACATAATTGTGCAAGGTTTAACAAATGAAATAAATTGGGATAAAAACAAAAAACAAAATAAATTTGGTTATCAATTTCCAGACAATAGAAGTACAATATGTTAGTTGTGAACATATAGAAGCCTTCTTGATTCCACCTCTAGAAATAAATAAGTAGCACAGGCAACTACGAGTACTTTAGTAACAGATTAAGCTAAGTAAAGGGTTGATAAAAGTGATAAATTGGATTGAATTATAAATTATTGCGATTTAGAATAAAGCAATTATGTTGAAAGATGTAAGTTCTATATTCTGAGCCCACATAAACATATTGCAATATGTTCACCTGACGAATATTTTCGTCGTGGCAAGAAATTCCGTAAACACAGTATCAAGATTTTAAAACGTTGGAACGTTCATTTGCATGCCTAATGAACCACCTTATACAGCATACACAAGTAATTTAAAGTGTTTTTGAAACAAATAATAATTATATCAAAGTGCACTTTAGCGTTCTTTAAAATATTAAAATTTTCTTCGGAAAATAGCTTTGGCGAAAATGGTCAGGGAAACGTTTTCTTTCATCCATGGCATTATCTGTACGTTGGCGTTTCAGGAACATATTGAACGTACGCATTTTTTTTTGTATTATGTCCACCGACCATAACCAAAATACAATTTTCTAGCTTTCTAAGGATTGGTTTTCCATGATACTTAATCAGATAAGAAATAATTTTCGTGATATCTAATCTACATCGCTTTGCAGAGCTTATTGTTCTACACCCTGAATGACTCGAACTGCAACCAAATTCAGACTGCTATAATTTCCAAACCGTTCATGACAGTGAGCTCAAATTTTGACACATGACAGATAATTTTATTATTTACAAGCCTTTTAAACGATTTGCGTCTCAGTTGTGTTGAAAAACTTTTATCCGCGATGGAATTCAAACGTGATAGTGTGATTGCTTTATATTTGGTTGGAAAACCAAAAGTAGCTATCGTTGGAGCCCTCCAGCACCTCAACGTGAATAAATCATTTGTGTCTCGAACCATAGCTCGTTACCGTGATGCTGGCAGCGCTGCGAAACGCCATGGAGGTGGTCATAAAAAAACGGCAACATCGGCAGAAATGCTTCGGAAAGTGAAGGCTCGAATTGAGCGAAATCCGCGTCGAAGTGGAAGAAAAATGGCTCGTGAGCTCAACATATCGTTGGAACGGATGCAACACATAGTGAAAAATGATATATTGCTTAAAAATCGAAATCAACAACACAATGAGTGGGGGAGACTAGGCCTTGCTTAACCCCAGACTGTCGCTTCAAATAATAATATGCTATACAAGTATATGTTATTTGAAGAAGTCTCATATCCTCGGCGAACGATGCGCAGTGGCGGATTTTCACTTATTTTCTTGCAAAAATCATAACTCTTAAACGAATAAAGATATCGTAACAATTTTTTTTTTCTACTTAAAGAAAATTATGTAGTGAATTTCGAGAAGAATGCTTTCAGAATCTTCTGATGAAAGTCCTCACCACAGAGAATAGACATAGTATTTTACTTTAAAAATATCCAAAAGTCCATGATTCAAGTAATAACAGGGTACCTAAAAGCTAATCTGAGCAAAACAGTGGTGACTTAAAGTAAACGAACCATTTTTTAATGTTTTTTTTTATGTGTCGCTGAAGATAATTTTTCGATAAAAATGCGGATCTTCCTTCAGCTTTTCTAAGGCCCACTCGCCAAAAATTAGACGCTGTGGCAGGTCGTCCGGCTTCAGTTCTTGCACGAACTCTATTTTGTAAGGTTTTATTCCAAGACCCTTGCGTAAAATCTTCCACATAGTCGAGTAACACAATCCCAATTGCTGCGAACATCGACGAATGGACAAATCATTAACACTGGCGGATACAGCAACGAATTTTTTTCTTTGTACGCACTCTACGCATATGGGTAGGTGGCTTAATGTCCTATAGCGTGAAATTGGTGCGAAATTTGGTCACTAAAGCTTGGATTGGTTGCACCGTAAAATGGCCGAACAGAGCGAAAAACATTTTTCACAGAGCACGGAATCTTGATAATAAAATTCAAAAATGTGTAAGCGTTGTTCGGGTGTAAGTCTTTCCACGATGAAATAGCAATCCTAGGTGAGCATGTTTGACTTTGACGCATGACACGAATCACACGTGAGCTGTCAAAAATAGGACACTGAAAAACCAAACAGCAAAAAAAAAAAAAAAAAACACTCTTTACAACCGTTTGCTTTAGCGGTGTAGTTCTTTTTATACCGCGAATCATAATCGTATTGGTATCGCATGACAATATCTTGGAACAAAACCATTAATAAATGTTTAATACTCATTACAAGAAAAATTAAAATTTGCGTTTGAGTTTGTAATTTTGAACATCGCCGTACTTCTCCAATGAGGAAGAGAGAGAGAAAAAAACTTTGACTGAACTCCTCAAATCAAATCTATCTAGCACAAAGGGATGCAAGTTCCCGCATCTGAGTTTTTAAGTATGTTACTAAACATATTTACAAATACAAGGGTTGTCTGAAAAGTTTCCGACCGAACAATGATACAAGACATTTTTTCTCAAAATTCTTTTTTATTTTTCTACATAGTCTCTTTGTAACTCTACACACTTTTCCCAGCGTTGCTCGCATCTCTCCAACCCGTCCAAATAGTACTTTTCGTTTTTCTCTGCAAAATAATTGTTCACGAAGGTGACTTAATTTGTCAGACGCAACGGACTGTAGGGTTACTCATAAAGGAATAGCTAGGGGTACTGAAACAAATTGGTAGTATACTCGTAGACAAGAGTAAGATAACTTAGGCGCCAAGAAATAATAACGGTTTTTTATAGAACAGTCCAATACAAGCATTTTGTGCTATCTCTCCCCATTTAGGAGGTAGGGGCAATTTTAGAAGAAAATCACTTAAAAGGGGAAAACAAATTATTCAAAAATAACGGGAACACTTACAATGAATTACTATACCGGTTTTGAAAGCCAGAAACCTGTAGTTTAATCCAAAATTTAAACTAAATTATTTATGTCAATAGTTTTTGAAAAATTCGCATGCAAACTAAAAATGTTGATAAAAAAAATTAAAAAAAAAATTTTGACCATTTTTTTTCAAAATTGTGAAATGGATTTTCGTGGTCAATGCTTATATCAATTCTGAATCGAACACAAAAAATCGAATGGTTTTATGTCTTCTAGTTTTTGAGAAAATTGAAAATTACTATTTTTGTATTGCTTTTTAGGCATTTACGTGGTCTTCCTTTGAGGTAAGTGAATGAATAATATACAAACATTTTTCTTAATTAACAGTACCCGGGTGGCACGCTTCGCGGGATTAAGGGATTTAAACACTCTTTTCGCTCACGCAACTTCGTTGCTCCGCTCGGGGTAGGTGCTATTCGTCAGGCGGGCGCCTATGTCATCAATACTCTTTATCTACAGTACTCATCCCAAAATTCCAAAGTTCACATTATTGACAAAGTTTTGCTGATTCGCATTATAGAAAATTCACATGTTCGAATGTTGCAGCAAATTATTTATTTTGCGTAATATGTATGTTTGTACTTATGTAATATGTAATGCACTTGATAATGATGCAAAAATATAACCGAACAAGCGTTTGACTTTTGTACCGTTGTTTTTGTTCATACACATGTGGTGAAGCGTGTCTAAATCTTTTTTGTTAATTTTTTTTATCAAAATTTTGAGTTTGCATGCAAATTTTTCAAAAACTATTGACATAAATAGTTTAATTTTTGGCGCCTAAGTTATCGTACTCTCCCCTACTCGTAGCTTTAGTCCTGTTAGAGGCCTTCAAGCAAAGAAATAAGGGCGTTTTTAAGGGCTTTCCAGACACTTATAACTCCGAGATATAGCACGTCCGCTTAATAAGCCACGAAATGTACCGTTAAGAATAAGAGATAGGGGTAAAATAACACTGGCAAAAATGGAGAAAAGGGTGATAATTTCAAAAGTTGATGAACCAAACGACTGGTCGTACAATATAACATGGTCGTGGTAGAAAAAAAAAGATGTGTCTCTTCGGATTTGGCTGGATCCCAAAGAATTAAACACAGTCATTGAGGAGGAGCATTTTATGCTACCAACATTTAAAGATTTTAAGCAGGAAATGCGGAACTTAAGATATTTTTCTGTCTTGGACTTGAAGGAGGGATTTTGGCAGGTACGGCAGGATAGAACGTTAACTTAGAAGAAATCATGAGATGAGAAGGGGAGGGAAACTTAACATAAAGTAAAATCCATTAATAGTGCAGTTCAGGATCGAAAGCGTCAAATATTTACGGCACATTCACATGCGTGACTCCCGACCCAGCGAGGATACATGCAATTAATGATATTAAAAATCCTAGCAGCCAGGAAGAGTTCCAAAAAATTGTTATCTACTTGCTGGCATTCATCCTAAATTTGGCTGAATCACTACTCTTTCCGAGAACTCTTTAAATAGAACATAGTATTTGCGTGAAATGATTACTATGCGGATGTGTTGAGCAAAATAAAAAAGTTGAATCGCTCACTCACTAATTAATACAGTTAGATGCTTCTAAGGTTGTTACCTTTTATAAGACGGGAAACCTATTTGCTATGATTCAAAAAGCTTATCAGATGCAAAATCCCGCTATGCTGAAATAGAAATAGAGATGTTAGGTATAGTCTTTGCTTGTAAAAAGTTCCAAAAGTATATATATGGGTAGCCGGTAGTTGTGTATACGGACCACAAGTCGTCAATATCGATAGCAAAGAAGCCCCTACGAAGTAATTATTCTACATGATTACAAAGAATGAAAATAAAACTATCAATGGACGATTTAGATATATGTTATGTGCCAGAAAAAAGTTTGCACATATCACGTAGTTTAGACACAGATACACGTGTTAACCCAGATGAAATCGGGACTGAAACTAAAACTACTGTTTTACTGGCCTTACATGTGCTGGGACATAGAGAACATGATCAATAAGTGCTTTAACAATTTGTGAAAAATTTCGAACTTCAAATGAGCCTCACAAACTTATTTTTCAAGCCATACCGGAGCTCCGTATCAAAAAATTGGCTTCGACATTCTAAAACCCAAAGGGGACTAATTCTCCAAGTAGTTTGTTCTAAAGAAATTAGCAAGAAAGTCAGGTAAGTGGGTGGTTAAGGCTATGGAGGAAATATTCTCAACACATGGAATCCCTGGAAATGTCGTTTGTGACAATCAACCGGTCAATTCCTTTGAATGCAAACAGTTCGCAAAAAAATGGAAATTAAAATACTCCAGCCCATTTTATCCCAACTCCAACGCCCAAACGGAGAAAGCCACCCCCTTGGTCAAAATGATGTTAAAAAAATATTTGATTAGCGTCTCCCCCGCTAAAATTTACCGCAGTACTAAGCTTTCGCATTTCGACTTAATTGCTCATGAGTAGAGTTTTGCGAACGAGCCTCCAAAGCAGTAAAAATCGACTGCAACTAAAACTAGTAAGCAATAATGTCATTTAAAAGATAAGCTGAAGATATATTTTGGCAAGGCAGCTAATAAGAGAGAATTAAGACTTAGCCCAGGGGACTATATAGTGTACAGAGAAAACTAGAGTAGGAAGCCGGTTAGAGTTGAGGCAAGTTGTATAACTCCCAGATCGTATGTTTTACGCACAGAAAAGAATAACATCATCAGAAACAAGACTTGAACAGGTCATGCAATGAGCCCAAATTTAAAACCATAAGGGGATAAAGGGGTAAGTATTCAAGCATTACCATCTACAAAGAAGGCAACAACTTCAAGACGTTGATTCTACTGTGGATCAAAAAGCCCAACAACAGTCGCCTCCTATTGAGCAGCATGGTCATTACCGAAAAAAGAAACAAAAACATCTTTATATTAACATTAAATAATTTCTCATCAATGAATTTATATTCTACATGAATTTAAAAATAAAAAAATAAAAAAAACAAAAAAAACAGAAACCTTAAACCTCAAGGATATATTATATATTTGCGACACTAACCTACATTTGATTCAAGAACAGACCTGGCTCTCTACGATTAATGTGCATACTTTACGCTTATGGTCAGAGCAGTGATTCATAGTTCAACCACCATAGTGTTCGATAAAACTGTTGTTAACACTACAACGCGTTTTTCATTTATACGCAAATACCACAGTCGGCATCTGGCAGTGGACTGAAATTGTCAATGGCCTACCGAAATGCGCCCATAGTTCAACAAGAGGCACACCATCCAAGTTAAATTAAATTCGTATCCCCTCCTATGGAGCCTAAACCCAGGAGGATTAAACTAGCGACCAATCGCATGAAAACAAGGTACGACGTCGAAGCAAAATCTTCCATCTTCAATGAAGGAGATCTGGTGCGGCTATGCGTAAGAAATGCAACTCACTAAATTTCCAACAGGATTGGGAAGGTCCGTACAAGGTGATAATAAGCATCAATGACGTTGTCTACCGGTCCCAGTGTGGAAATCGTGAGAAATTGAAAATGTTCCATGTCGACAGAATGTCTTACTTCAACTGAATGACCAATAACGAAGTTGCTCGGAACGAACATGCTAGTACAGAAAGTTCTCGTAAGATGTATGCTCCAAATTGTTGTGGTCTGAAGAAGAAAGTAGCTACTGCTCCCACTATTACCATAAAATCGTGCGGTAAACTGAAAAATGGAAAAATAAAATTTCTGGTATTAGCACTCTTTTAGCAGGCCTTTTTGCCTTTATAATGGCTTTCACCCGTAGTTAGAAACAATCTGTTCTGTTAACAAATTAACGAACTATCAAGATGGTAAGTGGAGAGATTTTGAATTTCAAGAAGTTTTCACCTAACAATATTAACAAGAAAAAGAAACTACACGTAACTAATCATTCGTGTCAAAAAAACCATAGTTAATTATTTTGACATACTCTGAATGCAAAAATAAAAGCTAGCATCAAAGATTATTATCTAATAATACGTTTATGTGTATATACAGGGTGAATGACTCGAACTCCAACTTTTTAAAATGCTATAATTTTTTTTATTTTTTGATAAATTTTATTGTGCCAAAGCAAAAAATATTGGAAAATACATAAATTTTCAAATTGTATCAGTAGTTTTAAATATGTCCACCTTTGGCGCGAATAATGGTCTTGAGACGGCCGAAAAAAGCATTACACGCAAGTGGCTATGCGGTATTTTGGCCCATTCCCGGCGAAGTGCTTGTTTGAGGTGGTCCAAACTTTGGTATTTTTTAGTGCCAACCTTCGCTTTCAAAATACCCCAGACAAAGAAATCCAACGGATTTGCATCCGGAGAATTTGCAATCCATTGTGTCGATGAGATGAAGTGTGGAACATTGTTTTTTAAACAATCTTGGTTGACGCGCTCTTTGTGAGACAGTGCCGAGATGTGTTGAAATGTCCACGGTCTCCGACTGAAATGATTGCTTGCCCAAGGCATCAATACTGACTCTAAGATAGTTTCACGGTATACGATCGCATTAATTTTGACGCCACGGTTCAAAAATACGAGCGGAGAACGACCATCGGCGGTTATGGCGGCCCAAACCAACACCATCGGTGCTGCCTGCTTTCTGGTGGCAAGTAAACTCGGTCATTTTTTTTGTTGACATATTGCTCAATAGCAAATGGCGAAAAAACCAAATTCGGCAACTCATCACTTTCGTGCAAGCGTAGCAACTCCTTCGCTCTTTCGACTCTAACTTTTTTCTGCTGCGGTGTAAGATCGTGTGCTTTTTGGAACTGCAACTGGCATGAGTCCAAGCTCATTTTTCAGTATGTGTTGCATCCGTTCCAACGATATGTTCAGCTCACGAGCCATTTCTCTTCCACTTCGACGCGGATTTTGCTCAATTCGAGCCTTCACTTTTCGAACCATTTCTGCCGATTTTACTGTTTTTTTTATGACCACCTCCATGGCGTTTTGCAACGCTGCCAGTATCACGGTAACGAGCTATGGTTCGAGACACAAATGATTTATTCACGTTGAGGTGCTGGAGGGCTCTAACGATAGCTACTTGTGGTTTTCCAGCCAAATATAAAGCAATCAAACTATCACGTTTGAATTCCATCGCGGATAAAAGTTTTTCAACACAACTGAGACGCAAATCGTTTAAAAGGCTTGTAAATAATAAAATTATCTGTCATGTGTCAAAATTTGAGCTCACTGTCATGGAAATTATAGCAGTCTGAATTTGGTTGCAGTTCGAGTCAGTCAGGGTGTATATAGTATATACGAGTATTTAATTAGAAATTTATTTAATCAAAAAAAGTCGTTGGTACACAAGTTATTACGAGTACGTGTATATTTATGATATATGCACAATACATTCATGTTCCTGGTCTTCAAGAAATATTGAGTGTTATGTACACAATATCTATAAAAAATATAAAACTTATAAACGCACCCACCTCTGAATGAGTACTGTTAAATTACCCAAAAAAGTATAATCTCCATTAGTTGTGTATGTTATACTTTTTTCGCAGCTTAATTTTCCATGTTTTGCTCGAATATAATTTTTTAATATCCAATAAGATCCTTCTTGAAATTTTTCAGTTCTGAATGACTTGTCACTACAACCTAAGATCAATTTAAAAGAGCTTTGCTCATTTATTATCCTTCGAGAAGATATTTGCACCCGTTTTATAAAAGAATCTAAAAGAATTTCACTATTTATTTTAAAGCAAAGTATAAACACCGCGATGATTAAAAATGAGACTAAAACTAGAAGAATATTTCGAATTTTTTGAAAAGCTCGCATTCTGCTCCTTGCTATACCGTTGTCGAAATATCATTAACGTCTAATCAACTCAATTACGTAACCAAAGGAATTAAAGCATTTATAATCTACATACGTACTCCCATATGTAAGTCTCCTTTTTCTCCCCCTATTTTTTTTCATACAGTATTGCTTAAGAGTTGATCTCAAACTGTATATAGAAACCTATTGCATAACGACTCATTGATTATAATAATGAGCCGTTTTAAAGGTAAATTATTATAGTGAAGACTTAGATAGTTTAAGAGTCCTTTAAACGCTAAATGTATGGTATATACCGGATTGAGCAGCTGGAAAATGCGCTGTTTTGAAAGTGTTTCATTTTACCATTTAAGTATAATATTAATTAACATGTATGCTTTTAGAAGTTTAGAAGTTTTTGACGTCCTATTACTCTAGATGTCTGAAAGAACTTATTGCAAACACAGACATACATACGAGTACCATATATTTATGTAGGTCTTAAAAATCAAATTCGATGTAAAAAAATAAACACTTTTGAGTAGTTAACATTTACAATGGGACACTTCTTAAGACTATCAACTGGAGATAACGGGCAGTGTTTGGCTGTCAGCTAAAGAAAATGAATTATTCAACAGAAAATGAGGTAGGTGAATATACGAGTAATTCGGAAGTACAGACAGCAATAGATACACCGATGCCAAAATGCCAGCATAATAGTCAGATGTTATTAGCAACAGAAGATGACTCGGAAGGAGCATATTTAACATTAAATCTTAAATAAAAGTGTATTCTCCACCGCCATCCTGTATAAGGAGACATAATTTGACTGCTATTTACCTTAGCGGCTACACCAGAATCGGTTTAAAATTTGTTAAATTTCCAGAATACGCATGGCAGTTTTCATAAAAGTTCACTTCTATGGTGAACTACGTTTTTAGTGTTCTCTTATGTCCATGTGGCGCTGGTATGTGTAAATACATATGTGTATAAATGTATATTCGACTTTTACTATGTCCCATCGATAGTCTTCAGAAGTAGTATTCCGATTACGCACATAAACTTATGGTATTAAGAAGCCTGAAAATGAATGTGAATATGCGTAAAGAATTGTGTTCATAAAATATATTCCGCTTATCACGCTACTATATTTGCAGGATTTGGCCTTCAAAAGTCCAAAGGAAATTTATTAATGCATTTTGTAACTCATTGAAAAGCGTGTAACTCATACGATAGCTAAGAGATTAAAACATTTTTATGGAACGTCATAAGTAACCAGATAGAACACGATTTTTCTGGACCAAGTTCTACCTGATATTTTAAATAAAAAAGTTGTTAAGCCATTTACAAAGTACCATCTTTTAAGTTATAATGATAAGGAAATAAGGAGCTCGGCAGAGCATTCCATAAGCGAGTTGTACAGGTTAGGAAAGAATCACGATATTTCAGAGTAAATACATACCTCCGCAGGTTGACTTGAGCGTATACAATATGAGCGTATTGAGCATTCATGGCAAGACTAGTGTTACGGTTAAAGGTTTGAAGGAGCATAATGCTTCTGGCAATTTCGTAGTAGTGAAAATAGCGATAGAAAAAAGTAAGGCAAGACACATTACGTCGGTGTTCAAAGGTGTCAACTGACTGTGCAATATTGGCGTAACCTATAAGTTTTATCGCCAGCTTTTGAATTTTATTTAGCAAGTGGAAAGAGATCTTCCGGGCACCTGACCAAATGTGGGCGTTTTACTCCAATTTAGGGCGGATAAATGCCTTATATATTGCAGCCAGATCAGAAGGGCAAAAGTATTTCTTACATCGTTGAGCAAACCTATACATTTTTGGTGACATTGAACATGTCGTCATTGTGCTATTCGTGGATAATGGCTAGGTGTTTAATTTTCGCTTTAACGACAGGAGACTGCATTGTGTTTTGGAACCATTAAATTCTACTCTGTTAATGGTTCTCCAGTTTGTTATGATATTAATATTGGAATTTAATGAGCTTAACATATACCTCCGTTCCCTTTCTGCAGCCAAATAGGAATGTATTGGGCTAGAAGTATTGTTGAAGACAAGAGATCATTAATGGAAATTGAAAAGACTATCGGAGACAGTAAGGAACTCTGGGACACACCAGCATTTATTTTGGAGACATCCGACTTAAAACTATCCGAGACAATGTAAATTGAAAGTTCCGAAAGGTAATTCCTAATGAAGAAGAGATTCATCGATCATTGATACTCGATTTTCGACAAAAGAGCCTGATACCAAACTCTGTCAAATGGCTTAGAAATATCAAGTGCAACTACCTTGCTTTCGCCAGATTGATGCACGCTCTGGTTTCACTTTTCGGCGAGACATGCCATCAGATCACCAGCGGACCTATTGCTACGAAAACCATATTGCAGTGTCATCTGTAAATGTTCGTGTTTCGAGATATTTCACGAGCTGACGGTTTATCAGCTCATGGAAGTGCTGGAAAGACGGAATATAAGTGTAGTGGATCTGTAGGAGGAGAGAGTAGATTCGCCTCTTTCAGCGACGGGCTGGATGCGAGGAAGAACACCTCTTCAGATGAACGGGATGTATGCCATGTGGGACCAGCGGACTTACATATATATGTTATATTACAATACGAACTTTAAGTATTTTTGCCACTACACGAGTGCGAAATTTAATTCGTCCCATTGAACATTCGACGCACTCAAGTGTAGGTGGAGACACGGAGACGGAATCTGGAAGTGTTAAACTGGCGCTACAGTCATTCCTGGCTCGTTATGGGACCGAAAAAACCGTTCTCTAACCCTGACAGCCCCTATATTACTCGAGTCGTTCCACGCCTTTTTTTTTGTTTGATACTCTTAATCTGACGACATATTATGTCAGCTGCGGCATCCACGTCGTTATCGAGGAAACATAACGACCAGCTACAATTCCTAAAGAATTTCCATTTACTATTAGCATATTTCAAATGTACATTAAGAACATTTTCTTTTATAGTACTCAGAAACATTAGTATAAAATTCAGTAATTACAAATGACAGAAACTATAATATTCATTGGTAATAAAAAGTTCAAAAAAATAAATTAACATTAAAAAAATAAAAACACAAAATGAGATACAAAATAGAGGACACAAAGAAAAGACAGTTTCTAGAGAACATACAAGGAATTGAACAAGTGAAAGATGTAGAAGTTAAGATTGAAGAGAAAAGTGTAAAAGGATTGAATTTTTAAAGTGTATGGCATTTTTAATACCTCTAATGTGTTAAGGAAGTGAATTCCATAGTCTTATAGCATGAACAATAAACAAACCTGACGAATTGAAGTAATTATAGACAAGTTGAGTAAGATTTTTATTTCTTTGAGACCACGTGAATTGTATTTTATTATATGTATGTATAGGTACGATGGGGATTTAATATTAATGATGTAGGTAAATGCAGTTTCAAGCACTAAGATATTTTAGTAAACTTTTTGAATGTGGAGAAATATGATCGTGTCATTGAAAGCTACTTGAAATTTTCGCTGTGATAAAGAGTCAAGGTCACTGTAGACCACATCAGAATAGCTTATTAAAGGTACAATTAGAGTTCTTACCAATTTCTGTCAAGTTGCCATTGGGGTAAAGCCGTAAACATCCGTAAATGCGACCAAAGACAAGGTTTATATGATTATACTCGTATAAGTTTCTAATTAAATAAAATCGAGATTTGTGGCTGACTCTACACGCTTAATCCTAGAGTCAGAGATCCATAAGTCTGGTACGACATTAATCTCAAATTTTCGAATAGATATCGAGATAACTTTTTACTTCTCTGGATTAAGCAACAATCCATTAACCACTGACCAATCATATATTTTTGATAAATCTTCATTTAATTTTAACGCAAGTTCACAGATGAAATTCATTGGACGAAACAGATATAACTGAGTGTCGTCAGCGTATTAGTGAACCATTGCATGCTGCCATACTGATAGGAAATCATTAATGAATACTCAGGATAGATAGAATAGGACCGAGAATCGATCCTTGTGGTAAAGCTTGTCTAATTATTTTCAAGGCTCAGGACTTTCCACTTTTCGAGACTTGTTGGAAAGATAACTTCTGAGAAGCTGAGCAGTTTGTTCACTGAAGCCTAACAAGCTATGTAATTTCCAGCATACAATGTCATGATTCACCTTATCAAAGGCATTTGGGAAATCAAGTAAGCAAAGAAATGTCACGTATTCCTTATCAAAGTCATGCCTAATATCATCTAAGATCTTAATCACAGCCGAGGAACAGTATGATTATTTCTGAACCCAGATTACAAATGGTTAAGGAAATTATTAGAAGAGAGATGACTTTTTCAAAAACCTTTGAAAGACACGTTAAAATGCTTATGGGCCTAAAGTCACTGACGGAGACTGCATTCGATTTTTTGTCAATCAGTAGGTAGGGTAGGTAGGTAAGAGTGGCTGTTGGATAAAAACCAACCCACCTAGGCCTAATGGCCCATTGTGATGCCACGTGGATCTATGATCCTCTTACTGATGGAACCAGTTTGAGCTTCTGACGAAGCGAAAGAGACTGTTTATGTCTGTATTTTTCAGATCGTTTAGGTCGTTGTAGAAGAAGGCTCCTAAGTGAAGTTTTCTTCTCTGAGAGAGAGCTGGACATGTACAGAGTAGATGAAGGGTTGTCTCCTCCTCCTCCTAGTCCATGCAGCTTCTGCAGAAATCATTTGTAAAGGCGCCAAGCCTTCTTGCATATTTGCCTATAAGGCAGTGTCCAGTGATGACACCTATGATAGCTCTGAGATGTTCCTTATTTAGAAGGATCAGACACTTAGAGCGATACAGATCCAGTTTTGGCCTGATTTGTTTGGTCGCTAGACATGTTGGTCCAACAGTCCACCTAAGGTCTGTTCTTTCATTGGCATGCAGCTTTAATATTAGTTTGCACGCAGCGATTGGGATACCTATGCTACCCCTTTCCGGTAGAATAGGTAAAGTGGTTCCAATTTTGGCGAGTTCATCGGCTCTACAATTCCCTGGAGCGTCTCTGTGGCCCGGCACCCTACAGAGGTGAAGGTTGAACTGCTATGCCATCTCCATAAGAGAAGATCGGCAGTCAAGGGCGGTTTTAGAATTCAGTGAGATAGCGGCCTGACTATCCGAAAAGATGCGGATATCCTTAGCAGATATCACGTTTTTCTTCAGCCAGGACAGAGCTTCTTTAATCGCCAAAATTTCCGCCTGGAACACACCCCGCTATTGGTTTTTGATCCATCTGTATAGAAATGGATCAACTTGTCCTCCATGAAAGCATCTTCCTCCCATCATCCTCCCAAAGTTCAGGTATGGTGTAATCGATGTTCTCTGTGGGGATTCCTAATGTATTAAGAATATTGGCGTGGCCAAATGGATTATTAGTCCACTGTTTAGTCGCTTTAAGGGGTATAGCTGCAATCGCAGCTATTTGCCTGCTGAAAATATCGAGGGGTATTAGATGAAGCAGAATGTCTAATGCCGCAGAGGGGGTGGACCGCAATGCTCCGCTTATGCATAGACATGCTGTTCTTTGGACTCTGCTTAGCTTAATGCAGTTAACCGCACTTTCTAAGGCCGTCCACCAGACTATCACCCCGTAAGTAAGTATCGGTCTTATGACCGAGATGTCCAGCCAGTGGGTAATCCGAGGTTGAAAGCCCCATTTATTTCCAATGGCTTTTTTGCAAGAGAATAAAGCTATTGTAGCTATATTGTCTCTTTCTTGAATGTTAGGTTTCCAGTTTAGTTTTCTGTCAAAAATGAGACCCAGATATTTTGCTGTATCGGAAAACACTAGACTGGTACCGTTTATTAAAGGAGGGTCTATAGTTGGAATTTTATATTTCCTGGAGAAGAGAACAAGATCAGTTTTATGGGGGTTTATTCCCAATCCACAGCGATCTGCCCAACGGGTTAATCTATTGAGATTTAGTTGGAGGAGTTCTTTAATGGTATTAAGATGCTTACCTGAGACGGCAATAGCAACGTCATCTGCATAGGCAATCACCCTGCTACCTCCCGCTTCCAGGTATATCAGCAGTTCATTTACTACTAAGTTCCAGAGAAGGGGAGAGAGGACACCGCATTGTGGCGTACCTCTGCTGACACATCTTTTGGCAGAAGTCTCACCCAGTTTGGAGTTGATTATCCTGCTTTTTAGCATAAGACTGATCAGTTCCCCAAGTGAGTCGTCTACCTGCAGAGTTGACAGCGCAGTCGTGATTGCGGATGTGTTGACGTTGTTGAAGGCACCCTCTATATCCAGGAAAGCAACCATTGTGTACTCTTTATATTGTAGGGATCGTTCGATGTGGCTAGTCAGTGAATGCAGAGCCGTTTCCACGGACTTTCCTTTACAGTAGGCATGTTGAGCCATTGACAGAAGTCTAGGGTCAATTTTAGCTCGTATATGGATATCAATCAGTCGTTCTAGAGTTTTCAGAAGGAAAGATGATAGACTTATAGGTCTGAGGTCCTTTGGGACGACATGAGAACATTTTCCGGCTTTGGGGATGAACACTACATTGACTTCTCTCCATGACAGTGGAATGTGGATGAGTTCTACACAGCTCCTCATAATATTTCCTAGCGCAGGCAGAATAATATCTGAGGATCTCTGTAGCTCGGCGGGTATTATACCAAATTAGAATGAGGGGGGTTGTGCTTCCATTTGCCATAAGGTTTGTTTCGATTTAACAACTTCACTCGTAAACCAAGGACAACTCTTATTACGAACGATTAGAGATTTAGTGGGTACACATGCGTCATAAAATTTACATACAAGGTATTGAAAGTAATTCAGCTACTCGTTATGTTCAGCACTAAGCCTGCAACCATGCCAAGGTGCTGAAGGAGTTGCGGGTAGTCAAGCTGGGATGTCGACAGCGTTAAAATCTTTGAACGTAAAGGACAAAGGTAAATAGGAATGAGAAAAGTCAGTATTGTAGGTGCAGAAAAGGAGATCATGGTCAGAAATATAGTCCAGAGAAAGTTGGTCAAAAAGTATTAGAGATAATGGATCCGAAACAATAATAAAATCAAGCAAGCTGGGAGTTGAACTGCCAGAAAATCGTATAGGGTTGCGGTCATTAACGATTTGGAGTCCAAAAGAAGATACGATATCTTTGATTTGGAAAGCACGAGAGTCATTTTTGAGTATACCAGTATTGAAGTAGCCACTTATAATGACATGCTGGAATAGCGCAGAAAACTCAGAAAGAGCACTAAAGAAATGCTGAGGCGAGCAACTTCTGTTGGGGTTATAACGCACGATACCAAACATTTAGAGGACCCATCATGAACTTTTACAATCAAATATTCAATACCTGTAGAATCAGATGGACTAAGAACGTCACATTTTGATGTAGAATTAATGTATGCTATCGTGTTCGGTTTTCTGTAATTCTTAAATAGATTGTATTAGGTAAGGAGTAAAAAATGTCTGGGATATCCGGTCTAAACCACATATCACTAACACATATGCACATATAACATCAAAATAAGTAGTACAGATAATCTAATTTGAAAATGTTTAGGCTTCGAGCGTTAAGGTGGCAAACTTTAAATCCTTCCCGGTAACTGGATAAAACATGTATCAACTCACGAGTTTTCTTTGCAGTTTTCTTCACACTATTCTGACAATTCGACAAGATATTACTTTCCATAATTAAAACAAAGAAATAATGGAATAAACCAGTTTGAAATGCATATCCAGGGGACAAAAGTACAGAGAAGAAGCAAAAAAGATAGAGTTAGAAATAGAGGAAGAAACGTAGAGCAAAGCATATAGAAAAACATAGTGGACAAAGTTATAGAGAGCAATATTTATGGGCTTATATTAATTCATGATTTGAATAAAAATTTTGCACAAACTAAATTAAATCGACAATTGCATATATTTAAATAATGCACCTACATCTATATGTCGCGGCTCCAGTACAAAGCTTTTGGTTGAAGTGATGTCATCAGTGTGGAGTAGCAGCAGCAGCAAGTAGATCTTCAATGCTTTCGACAAGAAAGCTTTTACCAGTTGGAAGCTTTTTAACATATAGAGATCCGAACATAATGTAAGCGCAGAACAGCTGTTTTTTTTTGCATTTGAGTGACAGTGCGCTTTTTAGGGGAGGACGAGTTTGTCTTGTTAAACTGTCATGCCAATATCATGGAGACAAAGTTCTCTGTTGTTAGTTTGTCTGTATGCAGCAGCTGATTTAAGAATAGCATTTCTGTCTTAAAAGCTGTTGAATTTAAGTACAATTGAAGAGGATTGAATTGTTCTCCCTTCAAACCGCTTCATTTTGTACATTAAACTGTCACGCAAGAGTTCCTTGTGCTTAGTTACGAGTAGATGTTCGTCCATTGCTTTTAGGGGTAGAGTCGCATTGTCGACGAGTTGTTTGGTAGTTGGGGAATTCAGCTGATTAGGTGTCGAGAATAAACCTTTAGAAGCCGCAGTTTTTGAACGGGTATTTGGGAGAGACATTGTTGCATCAGCATGTGTTAAGTGTATTAGAAAATGGAATAGAGGGAGAAAGAAAGATGTTTGGGCTCAGTGGTTATTTCACTCCATCCCATAGTGCGGCTACCCTTGGAAAAAATCAGAAAAATATTTTCCCTTTTAACTCAATAAACGGTGTATTATTGTAGAAAAATGACTCAATCAAGCAAAAATAAAAATGTTTTCTCTTTTTCTCTTAAAACGCAACGGTACTTACGGTAACACTGCATTGAGTAGAACGATCAAGTTGCAAATTTATTAGATTAGATTTTGCTTGCTGTGAAGAAGTGCTGTTTTGTTTTAGTGCGTGTAAAATTTGGAACTAAAATCGTGTCGAATTTGGAAGAAGGTTTGTTATTCTAGTATTAGTACCAAATTTTTTCAGGTATTAAAATATATAGCGTGATAAAGTGAATTGTTAAAAAAATAAAAAAAAAAATGTTCTTCATTTTAAATAAGCGTTAAAAAAAATTCGGCGCTAGATATTCTGTGCATTTAATTTCTATGCATAAGTCATATATCAGACTTTGTTCTTGTGTTATTTTTTTTGCTACAAATTACTACCCTAATAACAGTGAATTTTTTTTCAGTACCATACCCAACGATTCGAAATTGTAATTTGGTCGACGATTGGATTTCAAATCCAAATTCATAGAAATTGTACAAAGTTATCCATACACTGAAAACTCTTTTAAATTTAAATGATTGTTCTGATACGAGTAGTATAAATGCTAAAATGCAGAGAGTGGAAAGATTGCTCTAGAAACCGCATGTATAAGCAACATTCAAAGTGGTTACAAAAAGAACTATTGACACCAACTGAGATAGAGAGCGATCTGCAACCAACACCATCAAGATCCACTGGAGAGCCGCCGGAAGAAACTCGTCGCGGGAGACCTTTAGTAAGGTTTGAGGAAACATCTATAAAGACTAAAAAACGCGGAGTTCAAGATCTGATAAATTCACGCTCCGCTTAGTTAGTAGAACTTAGTTTTGCATGCGATATTTCAAGATGATCCACATCAACAAATCAACATCAGCCGACTTTAAGTCCTCTTCAAGTTCTTGTTTTATATTTTGACCTTGATCTTTCTAAAAGAAAATATAATATTCTCCGCAGTTTTATGAATAAGCATTCTAAGAACTATTTTCCATCCGTCAAGATTCTGAGCTGAAGCTAGAAAACTTTTTTTGCCAAATGTATCTGTAAGTGAAATATCTGCAGAGAACCTACAGGAGCTATTAGACATTACCCTACAACGCATTTTAAAAATCATTGACATCGATCTCGTCTCAGATTTATAGCTAATTTAACAGTGGGGTTTGATAGCAGTGCTGGACACAGCCTTTACAAACAGAAATTCACGAATACATCTTAAACTAATGAATTTATATTCTTGATAGCTTTTGTTCCTCTCAAATTAGTAGATGACAATATAACTGAGGTATGGATCAACCCACGTTCCTCCTCCACATTGTTTTGCAGACTTATTAAGTTCATTATTATGAAGGAGAATCAGGATTTAGTAAGGAAGCAAGAGTCCTTAATGAAAAATGCTATACGCCAAATATCTGCGTATCAAATTAATTTCGATGGTTAAAATTACAATTTACAATGCTAGATGAAAGTCTATGCAACATTTTATCAGACACTAATTGTTCTGCTAAATGCTATATACTAGATGGAGTGAAAAGTGACCTCCTTGGGAATTAAAAAAAAATTTTTTTTTAATGTTTTTTTTATATTATTCAATATAGTCCCTTTTAGTTTGATACACTTATTCCAGCGACTTTCCAACTACTTGATCCCGTCCGTAAAGTAATTTTCCGGAAGTTCTGCAGAATACTCCTCCATGGCGTCGATGATTTCCTCGCGTGAGCTGAATTTTTTATTAATGAGCCATCTTTTGAGGTTTGGGAAGAGATAATAGTCCGAGGGATCCAAATCCAGTTACCAATCGACGCCAAAAGTCCTCCCGACTCCGCATCAGCAAGTCCAAACACTATTTGGAAGTGCTATCGCGTTCGTGTTTTTGGTCAGGAGTGAGCATTCGCCGTACCCAGCGGCAGGATAACTTTTTCATACGCAGAATATTGCCCAAAATATGGCGTGTGCGCTCAGTACTAATCTTTGTGGTATCTGATAGCTCGCGCACCTTCACTTTCCGGTCAGCCAACACCATTTCATGTATTTTTTTTGACATTGTCCTCTGTAACCGCATCGGAGGGCCCTCCGCTGCGGACTTGATCGGTAGTAGAGTTGCGGCCACCACGAAACTCTCGAAACCAATATTTGATGGTGTAATCTGACGGAGCATTAGCCCCATAATATTTATCCAACTTTTCTTATGTTTACTTCGCCATTTTGCCTCTCAAAAAATAATGTTTTATGAGAGAACGACAATCGTTTTTGTCCACACTCAACATGATGCCAAACACATCAACCACAATCAGCTGTCAAAACCAAACTAAAGACAGTATCGCACTGAAATTTGGCATGTCTACATAAATACGAAAGGACTTCAAGGCACCATAACCGTTTTTGCAGTAGCAGCGCATTCTGACGCTCAGGGAGGTTCCTTTTCACTCCATTTAGTACATATAAGTTTGTATAATTGTATAATTGGTATTACATGCCAAGTAGCGTCCATAAGATCTTGATTCATGGTTGTGATGTCATCGATTCTTTCAACTTACCTATAAGTCTTCTGTCAGAAGAGGCTTTAGAGGCTCGACATAAGGAAATAAGAAAAAAATCAACTAAATCACACGCGTAAGATGAGTAGGGATCAGACAAACACGAATCTTATGAACATTTTATTAATTACTTCCTATCCTTTAATTTAAGGAAATCAAATACTAATATCTCAGAAATAGGTATGTACATACTTACAAATTGAAGATTTGTCAAATATAGGGTCCGCCATCTAACTTTTTTTTTTTCAACTAGTGCTTATTTCGTGAATGGTAACACTTAGCTCATGTCTGATTTGACAGATAATTAGTTTTATCCTTCCGCTGAACGAATATGGTTGTGTATATGCTTGAACAACGCTTCGCTAAGTGGGCCTGCGATTGACTTAGAGAAGATGCCGATTTTGCCAAAAAAATCATCTTTTCAGATGAAGCTCATTTTGATCTTGGCGGGTATGTAAACAAGCAGGGCTGAAATCAAAAGTGATTGATTTTTTTTAAAACCTTAAAATTTTTGGCTTTGTCATAATTTTTTTCGAAAAATTTTTTCGGATATAACACAATTATTGACTAATATGCTGATAAATATAACTATAATATCACTTTACGGCCTATTAGGATCTACGCAAAATACGGATTTAAAAAAAATGGTTTCTAATTTTGAAATTAATTATGTTCTTGGGTACAATGTGTTTTCTCGCGTTGTGTATAATATGTACATGCAGTATATGGTACACATGTTTACATAGGTGAGTATTCATTCGTATGCACAGATTTTATAAATTGTATAATTTTTTCTAATATTCCAAATCTTTTTGACTCAACTGTAAGGATACTCGTGTAAGGAAAGAATCCGTCAAAACTTCATTATTATAAATAATCGCTAGCAATTATTAGCTACATTTCTATTATAAAACCTACATATTTCACACCTTTTACACGTAGAATTGCGTTGAAATAGTAAGCATTATTATCAATTGAATTTGTGTGCAACTACAGTTTGAATGGTTTATTGATTTACAAAGTTTTTTGTCTTACATTCTCAGGTTAAAATTAATCAATAGCATATGGACATGTACATTTCTAGTTGAAACTTAGCAAATTAACTATTTATATCTTCATCTTCTCCTTTTATCAACCCTGATATTGTATTGCACTTATAAATTATAAATATCACTTTAATTTTTATTTATTTATTTTTTTTTTAACTGTAAATAAATAATTTTTATCATAATCAGATATGAATGCTGGGTTTTGTGATGCAACAATTTCGAGTATGAAAATTAATATTAGATAAACAGTTAATTGTAGTATAGCTTCTGTTGTTTTATTATGATACATATGATTGCCTGCATCATTTATCAAACCAGGGGTTTCGTGGGGGTAGTCACCTGCACAAGTTCTGGAGGTTTGCTGCGGTTCATCCATTCAACAATAAATTCCCTCATAGCATTTTTTCACTGCTATGTCGTATGGGCTATGGCTATAGTGGTAATCTGCTCTGCATCAAAAATAATTAGCCTAAGTCTGTTTGACCCTAAGCGATTTTTACTTTTAAGACGTTGCTCGTATGTTTTATCGATGAATTCGTAGAAATATTACCCGAAAGCTCGGTATTTTTGCATAAGGATGCTGCTTACAATATATGTGCAGTGTAGTATTCGGGTATATCACAGTTTTTCATTATTATTTTGCATAATCCCCCCGAGTGATATCCGCCTTTAGAAAAAATGATACTAGTAAAGGTCATCTTAAGATCCGTCGAGCAAAAAAAAGGGTAATTCTTAACTCTAAGATATTTTATATAAAGAATATCGTGCGCCAACACATTAAAGAGTGGTTAAATAAGAGTTGGGTAGAAAGTTATTTCGGTTTTATAGTGTGGAATAAAACTCTTTTTTATACAAAAAAAAAAAACTTTAATCAATCATATATTTTCCATTTTATTCAGCAACTTTCTGCCATCTTTCTGCAAACTTCATGATTCCGTGCTCATAGAACTTCTGGCCCTTATTAGCCAGCAGTGTACCAAATACAATTTCAGAAATATCAGAAAGTTTTAGCATCCAACGAGTTTTGAACCTTGAAAAAAATAAAAATCTGACGGTGTAAGATCGAGACTGGATGGTGGATGTGACATCGCTACCCAATCAAGGCTCAATAATTTTTCACAAGTTACCAAAGATGTGTGTGGTCTAGCGTTGTCATGTTGGAATATAATTCCCTTACGATTTGACAAGTTTGGACTTTTTTTTGTTGACAGTAAATCTAAATCTGATCCCATCAACTCCTCAGTATCGTGTTGTCCCCTATCTCTTTCAACTATTGATAACTTTCATCCTCCACTTCTTCTCTCATTGTTCCACAACTCTCCCCTTCAGTCGTCTCCCCCGCAGTTCTATTTTCTTACAATTTTCACAAAGCTAATTTCCGTAAAATTAATACCTATCTAAGCAGTGCTTCTTTTGAGTTTACCAATCTATCTCTGGTTGATGCCCTCACCATTTTTTACAGAGAAATATTCAAATCCATCTCCCTTTATGTGCCTTACTCCCGCCATAAAACTTCTTCTACATCCCCTCCTTGGTATAATCGTAAACTTCGCTCTCTACGAAACAAAAGAAACAAGTTATGGGCGGTATTCCTTCGCACCCACTCTTCTTCCGACTACATATCTTCATTTCATTGAACTCTATAACTCTCTCTATCAGCGCTACCTGAATAGTGCGCAAATCAATCTCATAGATGACCCGAAGTCCTTTTTTCAATTTGTCAATTGCAAAAGTAAGACTGATGGTTATCCTTCCTCCCTCGCTTTCGAAACCAAAATTTCATGTGATCCTCCTACCATCGCCAACTTTGTTGCTACATTTTTCAAGCAATCATTTGCCAACAACTCCTTCGTACCAGATCCCTCTTACTTCAATGATCTACCAAATTTCTCTATTGGTCCCTCACTCAAAATTTCGATCCTGCAGTTATTGAAGAAAAGTTATAAAATCTTAAGGATGAATTTGTACCTGGCCCAGACGAACTCCCCGCCATGTTTCTTAAGAAATGCTCTTCCAACCTGTCTCTACCCCTTTCCTACCTTTTTGGTCTATCGCTTACACAGGGTGAATTTCCCCAGGTTTGGAAGACCTCTTTTATAATCCCAATACACAAAAAGGGATCTAAGCATGAAGTTACCAATTATCGTCCCATTGCTAAACTCTCTCATATACCCAAACTCTTTGAAAGCATTTTATACGAAGCGTTAAGCTTCAAATGCAAGCCTTTTATTTCACCCCGACAACATGGTTTTCTAAAAGGTAGATCAACTACCACAAATCTTGTCTTTTGCTCTCTCATCCTTAGAAAATGGCAAAGAAATCGATGTTATCGCAACTGATTTCACTAAAGCATTTGATAAGATATCTCATAAATTGATCCTTTTCAAATTGTCTGCTCTCGGCTTTGAGCCTCTCTTTTTAAAATGGATTTCTTCTTACCTGGTAAACCGATATTATAGTGTTCGGTTTAGATCCGCCCTTTCTGTTCCATTCCTGGCCTCATCTGAAGTTCCACAAGGCAGTCATCTCATCTTGGCCCTCTTCTCTTCATTCTTACTATCAACGATGTTGAGAGTGTCATTAAGCACTCCTCCCTCTCCCTTTACGCTGACGACACAAATTTTTTTAAATCTATTTCCTCTCCCCAGGACTCTGCCCTTCTTCAAGAAGACCTTGATCGGTTTTCAATCTGGTGCCTCAAAAACTGCTTAGAACTTAATATAGCCAAATATCAATCTATAACCTTCTCACGTAAATGCAACCCGTTTCCTCCCCGACTTTATTTTCTCCTTGGTCAACCAATTCCCCTGGTTCAGTCTTTTCAAGACCTTGGCATATTATCCGACAGTGAGCTTAATTTCCGTTCGCATATCGATAATATGATCCTCAAAGCCAACTCATCACTTGGCTTTATTAAACGGTGGTCCAAGGAATTTTCCAACCCGTATGTAACCAGATCTCTCTATATTACCTTTGTTCGCCCCCTGCTTGAGTATGCCAGTCAAGCTTGGTCCCCCTTTCACCGGGTTCATGTTTCCCGAATCGAGGGTATTCAACGTCGATTCCTCCGATTTGCCCTCCGTGGCCTGCCATGGAACGACCCTTTAATCTTACCTCCCTATCAAGACCGCCTCAAACTTCTAAATATGAATTCGTTAGAAGAACGTAGGAATATTGCTGACGTTCTTTTCATTCATCGTCTTCTCTCAGGTTCCATCGACTGTGTATCCATTTTGTACTCCATTTCCTTCAATACCAACCCCCGCAATCTACGTTGTCCTCGTCTCTTCTATCTACCGGTCGTTAGTTTTTAAGTTAGATTAAGCTTGTATTAAGCCAATAAATGGGGGCCTCAGCCCCCACCAAAATTAAATTGATGGTAGTTCCTTGGATGCAGCTGAAAATATCCCACCAAATTGATTACATAACTTTCTTTTTATGTATTTCTTGTTCAGCTTTTGATGTAATTTGTACTGGTTCATAACGTTAGGACAATAATCGTTTTCGATTGATGTTGTTGTAGGTAGACGTAACTGTTTTCGATTGGTGTCGTTGTAGGTAGACGATCTATTTTTCATCACCAGTGACGATTCGCTCCAAAAAAGGATCAATTGCATTGCGTTTCAGATGCAACTTTTGATTCCTTGTATTAAGTTAACCTCGTTCCATTCAAGTGAGCTTTTTACGAGTACCAGAAGTTTTAAGTGATTTTCAACCATTGAGTGTTATACATTTAACTTCTCTTCAATCGATCAAAGAGTCATATGATGGTTTGATTCAATTATGACTTTGATCTGGTCATCATTAGCTTCAGATAGTGTACCAGAACGTTGGCCATCTTTGAGTGAAAAATCTCCAGAACGGAATTCTTTAAACCAATTCTCTAGGTACGTTCTGTTAGACAATCAGCACCATCAACTTCACATATATTTTTGTAAGCCTTAGAAGCTTTCTTGCCTTTATTTTTATTTTATTTTTGTGTACATGCATTCACAATAAGAATTTACTTATAAAGTTGTGAAAGGAAAACATTTAGTTATAACTTAAGTTTAATTTTATCAAAATTATTGTATTTCAAAAGTACGCTAAATTTGATATAGTACGAGTATAACTACATCAATTTTATTTATATTTCAGTTTTAATTGGAAAAATAAATTGGAATTGAAATTGCTTGAGAAGGGGGAGGGGGAGGGAGATTAAAGTTAGTTGTTCTGTTTAAAGAAGTGTTCGTTTTTAAACCGTCGTGCGCTATCTAGCTCTCGCAAGTTGCGTGGGAGTGAATTCCAAAGACGGATAGCAGCAATAAAGAACTGTCTCTCAGATGTTAAACATGAAAATCGCGGAAGCGGTAAACAAGCAGATCTGTTTCATGCCGGAAACTGGATTTTTTCGTAAAGATATGTTGGTTGCCTACCTTTAAGAATGCTGAAAAGAAGAATGAGCTTGCGAAATTAAATATATTTTTCGAATGACATGTTCACTAAGTTTTTAGCAAGATGTGAAACGTGGTCATATCTTCTGAGACAATAGACATATCTAATTGTGGTATTGAACGCTACTTGCAGCTTCCTTTTGCTCTAAGCGTCGCAATTGTAAAAAATTTCGCATCCATAAGTAAGTATAGGAATAACTAAAGCCTTAGCAAGAAGCAGTCTTGTTTTGAATGGTGCAACCTTTTGGGTAACCCATAGAGTTCGAAGAACACTATATGTCTTACCCACTATAGAATTTATATGGAACAACCATATAAATTACCCACTATAGTGGGTAAGACATATTGACACTATTGTTGAACACAATAGTGTTCTATTGAAGAGTACACCTAGATTTTTTGAAGAATCAAAGAATTCAATATTTGAATCATTCAACAATATGGTATATCTGGAAAATATGACAAATCTAATTTAGTTTTAGAAATAATCAAGCATTTACATTTCCCTGGATTGATTACTAATCAACATTTTAACGACCAATCTGAGATTCGTTGAAGCTCTTCTTTTAAGTCATTAGCACAATCCTCAATGAGGCCTAACGGACAACCTCGATAAATCAGAATGTCATCAGCATAAATGTGTTTCCATGCTTTCAATATAACGGTAACTATGTCATTTATGTAAACTGAAAATAAGAGAGGCCCTAAAATCGACCCTTGGGGTACACCTTTAGTTAAGGGAAGAAAATCAGATAAAACGCCCTCTAATGACACAGCCTGCTTTCTTTCACTTAGATAAGATGAGATTAGTTTAATTGCACAAGGAGAAACGGAAAAGTATTGCCTTAATTTCTTGATAAGAATAGAGTGCTTACCATATCAAAAGCCTTAGAAAAGGCTTTTTATACTAAAAACGTAATATAGTCATTATCCAGTCTATCCCTAATATCTTCAACTATATTTAACAGGGCTGTTGTACAATTATGTTTAGCACGGAATCCTGACTGAGCTGGAAGCAGCAAATTATTACGAATGAGAAACTCATTTAGTTGTTCATGCATGATCCTTTCACATATATTGGAAAGAAAAGGCAGGATTGATACTGGTCTAAATTCATCACCTATAGAGTTTTTAGGGATCGGAATTATTTTTGCCAATTTCCATTGTTTCGGAAAAATACCAGTCATTAAATCGGTATTAATGACGTGCGTTATAAATGGTAGCAATGTTGGCAAAATTGCCTTAACAAAAACTGCATGAATCTCATCAACTCCTATAGCATGTGACTTTAGATAAAAAGCTTTCTACTATATCGGTACCATCGACCCTATTAAAAGTAAAAGGCGTTGGAGTTGGAGAAACAGCACCGTTAAATAAACAATTAGCAACTCAGGTACTTAAAAGTGGATTTGACAAGAACTTGCGGTTTAGGTCATTGCGATCAATATTGTTAGAGCACGTGAGCTTTTGTTTACCAATTCCTAATTCACGAATACTATTTCATGGTTTCCGACTATCTAAAGAGAAGCTGAGGCGATTAGAATAAAATTGCATCTTAGCAATTTTTATTTCGCAAGTTTTTATAGACTTGATGGAGCTCTTCCACCCGATAACGTTTCCACCGTCGATACGCCAGATCACATTTGTAAACCATCCTTTGGTTCTTTCTCTAACAGTTCCTGTGTTGATCGGAACGTATGTATCAAAAAGAAGATTTACGTTTTTATTTACAAAATCGACTTGATCATCTGATGAGGGCATAGAATAAACAAGGTTCCAAGGAATACGATTAATATGCTGCCCAAGAGAAAGTTGGTCAATATTTTTGAAATCTCTGTAAGTATAGCTTGATGTGCCTACGATATCCCCAATAAAAAAGTCATACGTTAGAAACATTAAATCATTATTTACGGAAATAAAAAAGCAAAAATATGTGGAAAAAGTTCGTTTTTACACCCCGTGTTAAAGTTGGCACTGTACTAATAAACGTAAAGAAAATTGGCTTAAAGTAAAAGCTATCAAATGTCAAAAGAACAAATATCATAACATTGACAGAAGCGAGAATCAACAAAGATAACGGAATCTATTTGCAAAAACCGAAATTACTTTCTCCCAATCCAATATACAATAGTATCATGCCACAGTTAGAATTAGTAATGAAATATATAATTGTTGTTTACATTACTACGATTCCGATCAAAAATAATGGAGAAATGTGAGTCAAATGACATGTTTTTACAAACCTATACTTCCGCGCAGTTTAAATGTAGGTGTGCGGAAAATGGTGCTAATTTTCGAGCGCCGTTTATATGAAGAAGAAGAGAAAAGTTTATTTATGAGTATTTCTTATCATATTCTCCTTTTAAGTCGAAACACTTCGCTTAATAATTTTCCAATTTGCTAAGGCCCTCCAAAAAAAATTTGCTATTAAAATTGTTCTGAATTTCATCGCCTTTATTGACCATTCCCGTAGATCGTTAGATCGTCAATCGTCTAGGTTCAAAATTTATCTGTTCATAAGGGGCTTGCGGAGCAGAGTTCGAGTTATTTAATTTTACGAAAACAGTGTAATGTTCCCTTTAAAGTAGTAACAGCATCTATGTGCGGATAATACTGTGACTGCTGTCATCGGATAACAACCACAGTCATTGTTCATTTAATCCCATCTCACATAAGGACACATGACTCACAACATATTTGTCCTATAACCAGTAATCATAAAGAGTCATATGACTCATACAAGCATTATAGCAACATCCATAAACCATGCGAACAAAGAAAATCGCAGAATGCGAGGTTTCATTAATAATCGTTCGCAATCGGAATGTTAGATTTTAAATGATCATTGTAAAGCGACTATTGTTTTAATCAGTAAACTTATATTAAAACTGTAAAGCTGAAAACTCACGTAGTTTCATTTTGATACTACAATGGCTGCATACTGAAAATTGTATTGTATACCTCATACATTAAGCATACAATCTGTTACTGACGGCGTTCGATTCAGTATACGTAACAAAAAAAAAAGTACATTACTTCCTAAAAATAATTCTTATACAGGGAACAGTGCAAAATAAAAAATAAATATAAAATGGCAAGCCACAAATAATTCGTCAATCGTAAGAAATAACCGCATCATGGAAACCTTAAAACTTTTGGAACCATTTCGGAATGAAAGTGCCTGTTCACATTGGCGCGGGCAGCAAGATTGTCCGAAAGAAAGGTAACGCTTTTTATTGAAGTGGGAAGAAGAAGGGTTACTTGCAAAGAAAATCCATTTCTAAAGTGAATTTTCGGGGGAAGCACATCGTTTTTTTTTCCATATCGTTCCATTTCTGACATATTTTTCCATTTTACTTTTGATCGTTGATGGGCAAGGAAGTGTAAAAAAGAGGAAAAAAGGTACGTTTCAAGCCAACTGTTTAAATTTAAAAATTAAAAATGCTCCGACTCAAGTATTCCGCTTGTCAAAAAGTCTTTCAACACTATGAAAATGTGAACACGACGTTCATGGTGAGGACTTTCATCCCCTCGCCAATGCGGGCAGGCACAAAATTAGCCAGATACATACACACGATTGACACCCTGCTACACTCGATGAACACTGCAACTAAGAAGATCGACAATATTTTTTCCAATGTCTCTTGAACACTCTGCGAAAAGAAGCATCGTAGCTGATGTGCAAAGGACAATCCACAACCTGGGCACAACTATGAGTAACACTAATCAGCGATTATGCTCACCATCGCGATCTCCCAATTGACGAAGCTTTCATCAAAATCAACAAGGATCGGTTAGGGTTCGTATTGTGTTAAAACAACCTATTGACTCTGAAGTATTACAAAATGGGTGGACAAAAACCAAAAATCAATAAAACAGAAATTCTGCCATTAAAGAAAAATAATATAAGGAATATTTATAAACAGGGAATAGCTCACTCATCTCAACCACGAAATCAAGGGTATGCTAATTCCAGACAAAATAGAAGTTCACAAATTGGAATTGATCAAAATTTTCAGTTACAAGCCTCGGAAAAGTCCCAAACTCGAAATGGTTCTAGTTCTGATAACAACTAAACTATTTAATCGACACATCAATTAGTTTAATAAAACAGAATTCAATTCTCTGCGAAAAACATATTTTAATTTTTGAAAAAAAACACAAAGCAACTCTTGTTTAAGTCTGATTAAATGAAAGCCTTTCCTTAAATGCAAAAAAAAAGGAAATACATCCATACCTACGTAAATAAAAAATAACTTAAAGAGAAACGAAAATCTTTCAAATTAAATTCGACAAAGCCAAAAACCATTTAACCGTAGAAAGCATATGGCGTGCCAGCGCACCGCACTTCGAAAAACAAACTGTTAAATTTTTAAAATAAAAACTGGTATCTTTGTAAAATGCAATGACTTGTTTATTTCCATTTGTGAAAGTTGTTTAGTGCGTTTCCTCTCTCCATATTGAAGATATCATAGTGACTGGGACGTAGTAGCACCTGTGTTAATGTATCACATTTTTTTTAAAAGTCAAGTAAATAAAAATTCGGTAATTATTATACTTATATTTGTATATGTAACATTCAAACATAAGCAAGCTATGTATTCATACAAAATTATACTTAGTTAAGGACAATCCTTTCCTCAGCAGGAGTAACAGCACCACACCTACCGATAACACTGTACCTGCTTTTATCGAACAGTAATTGTTCCTTTAGTCCCATATTTTATAAAGCCACGTGACTCACAATATATAAGGTGTTACGGATAATGTGTCAACGACTTTAAGGGAAGATACCTTAACATGTTTTGAGAAAAAGTACGGGGCCCGGAAATGCATCCGCACCGAGATATAGAGGTTATAAGCAAAGCCTTACGCTACCCTGTTTTGACTCATATTGAAAACAACATCTATCAAATTTATGCATGTATGGTATCTGAATCTTGCAGGGAATGCATTTCCAACCACCTCCTATAAAGCGAAATTTAAATAACTAGCCATTATCCATGAATGGCACTTGCAGCGTCGAAACCGAAAAACTTTCCATTCCCGGTATGTGTATCAGTGACAACTTACATTGGAATGACCACATATTCGATGTCACCAAAAATGCTGCGAAATGTCTAGGTTTCCTCAAGCGATGTAAGAAATATTTTACCCTCTCTGATCTGGCCACAATATATAAGGCATTTATCCTCCCAAAACTGGAGTTTGGTTAGGTGCTCCTAAAACATCTCTGCACCTGCTAGATATGATTCAAAACCGAGCGATAAAACTAATTGGTGATACTAATATCAGTCAATCAATTGACACCCTCGAACACCGACGTAATGTCTCCTGTCTCACTTTGTTTTATAGCTATTTCCACCACCAGTGCTCCATTTAAATTGCCAGTAGTATTCCGCTCATTCAAACTTTCAACAGTAACACCCGTTTCGCTATGAATGCTCATCAGTATACCCTCAAACCCAGTTTCGGACGTACTCTAAAATATCGTGATTCTTTCCTAAGCCGTACAACTCGCTTATGGAATGCCCTGCCGACCTCTGTGCTTCCTGGTCGATATAACTTGCAAACATTTAAAATCAATGTACATCGGTACCTGTCTTTTCTTCCTCCCTAAATTTCCTTCGCCAGCGCTGTGTACGAACATTTTAAGGGTACAAAAACCCTTGAGCGCACGCTGATTATAAAAAATAAAAATAAAAAATTCAAACTATTAAAAATTTCACCAGTTAATTTTAATAACGCCCTTTCCGCAGACCTTCCACTTCTAAATCCAAATTGAGACACTAAAAAAATTAGTTTTGTCTACGAAAGACGAAATTCTCGACTTCATACCTCTTTCAAAAACTTTTCAAAAAACTGAAAGAAGGGGAATACTGCGATAATTATTTAAAACCGTAGTATCACGTTTTTTATACAGTGGCATTACTATTGCTGTTTTAAGTGACTTGAAAAATTCCAAACTGAACAAAGAAATTTAATATATAACATAGGACATCTGAAATTTGATAAGAAATATTCTGTTTAGAAATAGTCCTGTTTAGAAGTTCGTTAATAGCTCCCCATTCCCTTTTAGCGTTGCAATAATTCGCAGCTAGTTTATTATAAAAATAAACATCTCCACAAAGTGGTATTTCGGTTTTTAGCTCTAAACAGAGCTTATAATATTATTTTTTAATCTACCAATATTAGGATGCTTTTTAAGTCTTATATTTTTTTTTTCTTTCCCATTTTTCTCAGTAAGAGGACAGTCATCCATCGCTTAAGACACTGTAAATGGCTATTTTTATTACTAATTTTCTGACTACATTTAGATATATGAAATTATACAATAACGTACTTAAAAAGAGATCAAAAGCAATAGATGGATCCTGAGCATTACAAACAGCATCCCAAAACTCAAAAAATAGATGCGTTTTAAGAGCAGCAAAATCAATTTTTAAGCATTTCATATTCACAGGTTGTTTTATTCTGCATGCCCTGCAATCCAGTTGGATACGACATAGTTAAGCTATGGTCTGTAATTTTCAAATCATAAGCTACTGTTTTATAACCAACACTATTGTTTATAGCTCCAAAAAAACAGTAAATTCGTCTAGAAATGACTTTACTGAAAACCTGTGCAATCTATAAATACAAATAAAAAAGTAACGAACAAAAGAAATTTCGCTAGAAGCATTAATAACGTCAGCGCTTTCCATTCTATATTTTTTTATTTCGCAACCTAATAAATCACTTCAATAAAAAACTGCAACACCACCAGCAGAATACGAGTCATTACAATTAGCTTCAAACGTAAAATTTGGTATTTTAAAATTGCATCCAAAGATGCAAGATGAGTGAGAAAAGTATCAAAATTATCTCTCATGCTATGAATATTTTGATGAATTACTGAAAACCCCGAGTATTGCTCGTTATATTATTATACAAAAACATTTAAAATTATTATTAGAAATTGAAGACGAAAAGCTATTACTGCAGGTGACGCAAAATTAATCGCCCTATCGAAAGATGGTATAATTTTTGCAAATGGCGTCGTACGTCAATCATATTTAACATTTGTGAACTAGACAGCTGCAGTATACAATCAGAAAAGCAATAGAGTGCTATACTACGTAAGAATAATTGTGTCGATGTTTTAACCAATAATCGGTCGGTGGTGTTAGCGCAGCGTGAATTTCGACGTCGATTTCCTAAACGTGTCGCGCTAATGGGGCAAACATTCCGGCGCTTAGCTGCTCTATTCGAATAGAGTGGAACCATAGGAGAATATGTAGGGCGTGGCCGCCACCGGACTGGTCGTTCGGCCGAGAATATCCCGGCTGTGAGAACAAAAAAACAACAACCGGACGACAGACCACGCAATTGGGCATCACCAGACGGAACGTTCAGCGAATTTTAGTGAAAGACTTACACATATTCCCGAACAAAGTGCAAACAGTGAATCAGTTAATGTCTCCTGACCGTCAGTTGCGTGTGAATTACTGTAAAGCCATCCTCAATCTCAACAACGAAGAGGACGATTTTGTGTCGAAAATCATCATGAGCAACGAGGCGCATTTCCACTTAAGCGGTTATGTCTATAAGCAAAATCTTCGTTTCAGGGGCACTGAAAATCCGCGTGTGATGCACAATGAGCCATTATATCCACTCAAAGCCACTTTGTGGTGCGGCTTTCACGCGGGAGGAGTGATTGGGTCGTATTTTTTTGAGGACGCCATCGGCAATACGGTCACTGTTACCGGAGAACGCTACAACAGGGCCATGATAAACGACTTATTACCACCGGAATTGGATGAGCGGGGCTTGGTGAACATGTGGTTTCAACAAGATAGTGCAACAGCACACACAGCACGAGTCACAATGTATGTTGTGAAGGAACCGTTTCCTGGTCGCGTAATCTCCCGTTTTGGCGATTTGGCATGGCCAGCAAGATCGCCCGATTTAACCATTCCAGACATCTTTCTTTGGTGCTACTTGAAGTCGCGGATGTATGCCAACAATTCTCAGACAATCGCAGCCCTTAAGGAGAATATTCGACAGGAATGCGAACAGTTACGAGTATCACCGGAAATCTTGCGGAAAGTCATGGAAAATGCGATAAAACGGGCACAAATGTGTATCAACACTGGCGGCAGCCAATTGGCGGGTATCATCTTTTCCACTTAACAGAAACAAATGTAAAGGTACAAATAAATATTTCCATCACTCAAAATCTTTTTTTCTATTTAGTAAAAAAATAATTCAAAAACAAAATTGGATGATTAATTTTGCGCCACCTTGTATTAGTGCAATCAATAAATGAATTATATAAATGAATATTTATATGAATATTTAAATGAATTATTATTATTGCTATTATTAGTCATAATTAAACTTCAAGTTAAGAAAATTCCTCAGATCTACTAACTTTAATAACTTGGTGGCCTTCCTTTTCCTAACGAGCATAGATGAACTCCTAGCCCAAACAAATTTACATTTATTTTCACGTTTGTATTTAATTGCCATTTTTAATAATGATCTTGTATAGCCAGTTAGACAGTCGTTGTTGTAAATCTTTCCGCTGCTGTATGTGTTATTGTTCCTGCCGTCATCATTGCTGCTGATGTTGTTGTTTTTACTGGGACTACCAAAAACATTAGCTGATATCTTTTTTCTGTTCTTACGCACCTCGCTTATCAATGATTTTTTCCGTGAGAGAGATGGAAATTTCAAGCACACGATATTAGAAGGCGCATATTTGTTGTTTTTGTTAATCACTTCTACATTCTTAACGTGGCACGATTCAATTTCGCTGGTATTGATTTCCACGCCATTTACAGCTGTTAAGAGTGTTTTAGCTCTCTCTTTAACATTATTACTGTTTACATCCGGAATGCCAATAATATCAACTGCACACTCTTTTTTTTTTTCCTCCAGTAAATTCAGCTTCGCCTCCCCTCCAGAGCATCTATTTTTATAGTCAGAGTACTATTTTTTTCTTCAAGAGATCTAATTTTAGCGAGTGCATCAGTGTCAACTTTTTTCAGCATAATAATCTCATTATACAACATTTGTATCGTTACTGTTTGTCCACTCATATAGTTGTTGTTAGGAGAGTTTTAATCTTTAGTTACTGACGATGTGCTAACAGTCCCGTCACTGTTGCCGAAACCGGAATTAGTCGGAGTAAGAGAAGGAGTATTATGAATCGAAGAGATTATGCTAGTCGACTCGTTTATGGGCGCATCCACCAAAATTGATTTTCTACCCTGAGTAACACATATATCACACTTATAACCGTGATTACTCTTCTCGAAAGATTCCACTTCTCTTTTTTTATAGTGTCGCACACTTAGCATGGTAGTATACTTTGCCATTGTTACATTTGTATTCCCGATGCGTGTGTCGCCATCAACACTCAAGGTGTGCCTTGTTGCTCCCGGAAGTAAGATATATGGGTCATATTATATCAGCGGAAGGAGTAAGGATGGATCCTGACAAAATCGAAGCTGTGAAAAGTTGCAAAGCCACCAAAGATAAACATCAACTGAGAAGCTTTTTGGGACTTGCTACGTACTACAGGGGGTTCGCAAATGATTTTCCTGGTATTATGAAGAGCCTGCATCAACTTACGGAAAAAGGGCGACAGTTCATGTGATGTGGAGAGTATGAAAATGCATTCTAAAAACTCAAGCGGCAGCTGTGCAATGCCCCCATCTTGGGTTACCCCGCACCCGGAAAAATGTTCATCGTGGACGCAGATGTTAGCAATGTTGCGGTCGGAGCTGTGATCTCTTAAGTTCATGATGGTCAAGAGAAAGTGGTTGGATTGCTGTAATATCCAGTTATTCTCCAGACCATAAAGGAACTACTGCGTAACTCGGTGCGAACTTCTGACTTTAATTCTGACTACGAAGCATTTCCACAGAACCCCTATGGACTAAAGTTCATTCTTCGGACAGACCCGCATCACTGAAATGGCTACCTCAATTTAAGAGCCCTGAAGGTCAAGTTGCGAGATGGGTTGAGCAGTTGCGGGCTACGACTTTGAAGTACAACACCCCAAGAGAAAAATGCATTCAAATGCTGATGCTCTCTTTCATCGCCCGTGCGGAGCTAAATGTGAACACTGCAACCGTAAAGAAGCGAAAGAACAGGCACTATCCAAATGATAAGGACGGAGCCAATAGAGGGTTGGAGTACAGATGAAATCCGTTCCTCCCAAGAGGCGGATAATGACATCGAACCAATATTAGCCTGGAGGGAACACGAAGAAAAACCATGCTGGCAGCAGATATCGGACCTGGGCCAAACTCTGAAGGCATACAGTGGGACTCGCTTTGTGTGCAAGATGGTTTGCTGAAGAGAAAATGGGAAAGTGCAGATGGGACAAAATCTCGGATGCAGCTACTCATGCCACGGTCCAGAGTGAGACAAGCACTCCACGAAATACATGACAGAATCTCAGGGGGCCATTTAGGAATAAACAAGGCGTTGGAAAAGGTATAAGGTTTGCGGTTACCAAGCGCCCGAGAGTAAAGTCCCAGGGATGAATGCAACAATACAATGTTGGAGCAGCATTCGGACGAATAGCCATCGACATCGCTGGTCGGTTTCCCGAAAGATTTAATGGCAACCGATGCACCCTCGTGGTCATTGATTAGTTCAGTAAGTGGCCGGAAGTGTTAGCCATCCTAAATCAAGAGGTTAAGGCAATAGCAGAAGAGAAAGTCAACAATTGGGTGAGCAGATTTGGGGTCCCAATGGAACTACACTCTGATCAAGGACGAAACTTTGAGTCAAAAGTCTTCCAGGAAGTGTGTAAATATATGAAAATATATGAAAATCTGGTGTAGCTGTATAATCTTCAGCGTAAGAAAAATAAATCACCAAAATCTCAACAGGATTGGGAAGGCCTATACTCTATACAAGGTGATGACACACATTAATGACGATGTCTACCCTACCGGATACAGCTTGGGGATCCAGAAAAATGGAAGGTGATGCATTTGGGCAGAATGTGTCTGTACGATCTAGTACTGGTTTACCATATAATAGAATTGATTTTTTGCGAATTAAAAATGCAGCCTTGTCTGATGCTACTTTAATTTATCGCATTTACCAAATGCGAAAAAGAAGTGATACAAGAGCATGAATATGTATGTATGTACAGAAAAAATAATGGTTTAGAATTGCCATTGTATTGGCCCTTTTTCAGTACAAATAATACTATTCTGAACATCCTCCGCCCGTTGGAAGGTTTAGACTTTCAACTGCATTGTCATCAATGGAAAGGACACATAATTTAGCCACAGCTCGTTTGGTTGTACCTGTGCTTATACGAACCACAGCGACGCGCACAACGCCATCAGCTCCTTTGATGATTTCATTAACCCTAGCCAAGGACCAATTTAGTGGTGGGAGGTTTTCGTCATTCAATAATACTAAGTTTCCGACAACTATGTTGAATGTCGCTGAATTCCACTTATGTCTCTGCTGAAGAGTAGTCAAATATTCTGTGGTCCACTTTTTCCAAAAAAGTTGTTGGATATAGCGAACCCGCTGCCATCTGGTAAAACGATTAATATTCAACGTTGTAACGTCAGGCTCAACGATGGATGTCCATTCACGTAACTAAAAAATGGGTTGGAGTCAGAAGTTCGAGGTCATCAGGATTTTGTGAAATAGGACCTAAGGATCGTGAGTTTATGATGGCTGAAATTTGACAAACTAAAGCTCTAAGCTCCTCAAAGTTTAAAGTTGTGAGAGCAACTGTATGCCAACAATGAAATTTGGCTAATTTGATGGAAGCATCCCAAGGGCCCCCAAAATGAGGAGATCTAGGAGGGATAAACTTCCAATGGATACCATCCTCTAGACATTGTTGCAGAACTTGGAAAATGTGATTGTCGCTAAGAAACTCAGTACTCCGCGTGTTGTTGACAAAACGCGCCACATGGCCATAGTGCCCCGACGTTAAATCCCGGACCCTACAAATTAATTTGTATCGTTCCCTTGAATAATAATAATAATAATAATAATAATAATTTGGGCAGATCTGCTAACTCGTTCCTTGCACCCACAAAATTTGTAGCATTGTCTGACCAAATAGTTTTTGGCAAGCCTCTGATCGATAAAACGCTTTAATGCTCTCAAAAAGTCGGCTGTTGACAAATCCTTCACAAGCTTTAAATGAACGGCCTTCGTAGCGAAACATATAAAAAGACAAACATAGCATTTTACGGGGGACATGCTTCTTACTTCCGACTGGTAATAGAACGGCCCACAAAAATGCACTCCAGTTACTAAAACTGTTCTATTTGCTTGTACCCTTTCGACGGGCAGATCTCTCATTACTACATATGTTCTGATAACTTTGGCTTCAAACGAAAGCAACGAACGCAATTATTTATCACTCGAGTGATTGTTTTTCTTCCTCCTATTGGCCAACTGAAGTCGTATAGATGCCAGCAGACATTGAGGATCAGCATGCAAAAACTTGCGATGAAAATGATCAATGACGGAGTTTGTTAGTGGATAGTCTTTGGGTAATATGATAGGGTATCCCGATTCGAAATCCAATGTAGAGTTTTGTATCCGCCCTCCCACTTGAAGCAAACCACTGGAATCTAGAAAAGGATGAAGTGAATAAATACTGCTACCTTCCTTGACTGCCTTTCCAAATTCAAGTGCCCTGTGTTCTGCTGATAAGTGCAGTCTGCTGAATGTCCTTAGAAGAAAGTAGTCCGACATGAGTTAGTGATTCATCGTTCTTATCCTTGATTTTATAAAACTTGTAAACATAACCGTAAATTTTTTGCATTCGAGAATATGAATTTGCAATCAGCAAAATCAAAAAATTTAGCGGTTAGTAAAACACATTTGCGTTTCTCAGGCAGATCACGATCAAGTGCAGGGCAAGTTGGCCATTCAGAACGAAGACTTCGCATAAATTCTGGTCCACATTTCCAAAGAGATGAATTTGAAAGTTCCTTTGGGGTCGCTCTTTTTGAAAGAATATCAGCGTTGTTCACCGAAGAGGGTACATAATGCCAAGTCATTTTATCAGTTAATAATTGAATTTTGCTTACTCTATGTGCCACGAATACGTTAAAATTATAAGACTCCTCCCTTAGCCACGATAAGGCGATAGTAGAATCCGACCGACAATGTATTTCATCTTCAAAAAAGTCCAATGAAGCCGCGCAATTTGTAAGCTTCGCGAGTAACATCGCAGCTGTTAATTCAAGTTTAGGAACTATTATGGTTTTAAGCGGAGCAATTCTGGATTTAGAACAAAGTAAATTTGTTTGTGCCTTTCCATTGTATTCAGCCCGTATATAAATACAGGCACCATGTGCAGCAAGACTGGCGTCGCAAAAAGGGTTAATTTCTTCATTAGGGACCAAAATGTATCTTAGAAAGCTGTAATTATTGACTAGACGAAACTCCTCGCAAAAAGTTAGCCATGTAGTTTGCAATGACTGTGAAAGACTTTCATCCCAGTTGATTTTTTCCTTCCATAGGATCTGAAGAAATATTTTGGTCTTTGCAACTATTGGTCCAATTAGTCCAAGCGGGTCGTAGAAACGGGCAATGGGATGATAATACAGTACATTTGGTGATCTTCTGATCACTTGGAAAGATAGCACACGAGAACAGAAAGTTGTCATCTTTTGTTCCCAAATTACACCAAGAGTTTTAGTTACATTGCTTCCATCATGAAATCTTACGCGTTGCTCTACGTCTGCCTCTGAAACCTCCTTTAGAAAGCTTGTATCATTTGAAGACCATTTCCTTAACTCAAAATTTCCCCTTGCTAATAGTGATTTTTTCTGACTCATAATTTCAAAAACTTCTTCTATTGTGTTGCCACCATAGATCAAATCGTTCACGTAAAAATCTCGACGAACTATTTTTGCACCAAAGGGATAAACCTTATCTTTATCGATAGCTAACTGATGCATCACCCGTATGGCTAGAAACGCAGCTGACTTGATATCATAAGTAACGGTATCTAATTTATAGATCTGAATCGAATCTTGCTGATTATATCTTAGTAAAATACATTGCAAAAAGTTGTCGGGATAAGACACACGAACACAGCGATACATTTTACAAATGCCTCCTGTCAAGGCAATTTTGAGTGAACGAAATCTTAAAATGCTGAACAATTTTGGCTGAATAGTTGGTCCTGCTAACAGTATACCATTTAAGGAGAGTCCAGAAGATGTTACCGATGATCCGTCAAAAACAACGCGCAATTTCGTAGTTGTGCTATCGGCCTTCAACACGCAATGATGTGGGGGGAAGAAAGTAGGAACACCAGGGGGTGGAGCTGTTACGCGTCACATATGAGAAAGATCATTATATTCCCTTATGAATTCAAAGTATTACTGTTTGAGATCAACTCTTTTTGTGAGCCTTCTTTCTAAATTTTCGAAACGACGAAGTGCCCGCTCATATGAGTTGGTTGGTTGGTTGGGATGGATCCTAACAGGAAGTTTAACGGAGTATTCACCTGATTCTAAACGAATCTAGTTTTCTACAAAGTGCCTTTCGCATTATGCTTCTACTTTTTAACCCTTGATGGAAAAGAGCTACAATCTTCAAGTTCCCAAAAGCCTTTCACTAGATCCTGCAATTTGTCATCAGCAATGTAACATTCTCGGAAATAGCTAAGCTTGACGATTTTTTAAGAACTTGTTGTCCACCCCCGGAGACAATCCATCCTAATCTGGTTTTGTGCAGCAGTGGTAAATCACTGCTTAAGCGAATCTGTCCTAAACACATAAGCTCGAAAAACAAACTGGCTCCCATAAGAATATCAATCCTTTGAGACTTAAAAAATAGAGGGTCTGCTAGCACAATTTTTGAAGGAATATTCCAAGGTATGTCATCTAATGTACAACTAGGCTGGTTCTCTGTAATTGTGTGAACGACTATTCCTATAAAAGATGTCGAATAATCTCCATTGGCTGCATAAAGATTTCCACCGCTTCGTTGCAAACCAAGTCTCTCTGTCCTATACCAGATGTTAGATTCAATAATTTTGTTTTCCTGAGTTGTATTTGACTGGCCATGCGACTGGAAATACAATGAATCTGAGAAGCTGAATCAAGGATTGCTCTGCAAGGGACCAAAGTTCCACTTCTATTTGTGACGAAAATAATTGCAGTAACAATAAAAACGTAGTTACTATGACTGCCCTTTCGTCGTTCCCGTTGAGAACCGATATACGAAATCAAGGTAGAGTATGAAGTGGTAGTTGAGTTCGAAGATTCAACCAAGGTGGATGAGAGCACATCAGGTTGATTTATGTGAAGCAAGGAATGATGTTTTGATGGGCAACCGACCCGTGTTCGACTTTGCTGAGTGCAAACATATTTCGAGTATGAGCCTGAAAATTTAAACGCTCATTATCGAATCTGTTTTTTAACGTAGTTACCGCCAGGTCATAATTATGATCGTTAATTTCCAAAAATCGGAAGGTGTCCAGTGCTGAATCTATCAAATATGAACAAAGGTGTTGCATTTTTTCTATTTTAGTCAAATCCGAATCGTTTTCAATTATGGTTTTGAATAAAGAATAAAAGTCTGGCCATTCTGAATAGTGCCCACCAAATTTAGGAATTTGTAAAACCGGTAATTTTGGTCTTGGCTGTGTTACGATGAACGAGGGTGGTGGATGATTGTCGATTGTCTACAGCACGGCCCACATTTAGTTGTCGAGCGAGAATCGCTTTTACTTCCAAAAAATATGCCTAAAAATTTGGACGTGCATCACTTTCAAATTCCTTAAAATCCTCTTGCTCTGTCTTGTACACATTCAAAATTTCTTTGCAATCGTTCCAATAAATCAACCCTCATTTCGATACTCACTTCATCAAAACCGCTGAGGTGCTCCAATGTCAAAGAGTTTTTGAATCGATTAGTTGCCTAGTAATAGACACACTTTTACTTTTAAAGAATGATTCTTTTGACGCAACTTCGGCTTTGTCAACCATGCTTAACCACAATACAAGTTCTAATTTGTCCAACGAGAATATACGAGTAGATGAAATCACTTGACATCACTGAACAATGGTTTGCAATCGAATGATATTACAACGGGACCTATGTACATATATCTCGCAGTATATATTATATGCAGGAAACCGCAATTGGTGATAACTGGACAAATCATCCGAATTCAACCTCAACTGTACCACTGTGCACGATAGCACATACATAGGTATGTAATACTTGATAAGAAATTAATCGATTTTTGGCTTCAACAATGTATAAATTTCAAAGATATACTCGTATCTATGAGTTCGAAAAATGCGAAAGAGTTTTAAAATGGTGAATTAGGTAAACTACGCGCACGTAGCTAGAATTATTTTTAATGATGAAAACGCTCAAATGTTTTAAAACCCGAACGAATCCACTTGTAGCATGCAAGGTAAATGTAGATTTTAATATTCGACAGCAAACGAAAAGAATAAATTGTGAATCGCGATCACGTCGGGGTCACCATGTACGATCTAGTATTGGTTTATACTAGAATTGATTTTTTGCGAATTAAAAATGCAGCCTTATCCGAATGCTACTTTAATTTATTACTCCAACCAAATGCGAAAAAGAAGTGATACAAGAGCATAAATATGTATGTATGTAAAGAAAAAATAATGGTTTACAATTGTCAGGGCCAATACTTTTTAGTACAAGTAATACTATTCTGAACAGTGTCATTTCAACAGAACGATGAATGACGAAGTTGTTCATTATGAACAGTTTGTGGGAGGGAGTGTTGTGATATCCGTTTTAAAGTGAGCAGCGTCATCTATATTTCAGTAGCAGAAGATTTTCTTACTTGAATAGCAAACGGCTCAACAATTGGTGAGTCGAGAATGGAATCGAATTTTTAACAAAATGGCCATTTTTATGGAACGCTGGATGGTACAGAATATTCTCGAAAAATGTCAGGGGAATATAAATATCAGCATGTGCAAGTTAGTTCATCAGTTCAATTCGAAGTGTGAATTAAGAGAAGTGATTAAGTGGTTTAGTAAAATATAACAAAAGTATAATTTGTTCAGATAAGTTCAGATGGATTGTAACTGTATTGAATAAAGCGATTGTATTGAAAGAACTTATTCGTTTATCATTTGTACCCACACAAACATTTTACAATGAAAAGCGAAATTATCGGAAGAACTCAAGTCATCTAGACGTGACCAGGCTTAAATAATTTTCGCCTTAAAATTCAAAATTTTAAATCAAAAACTGTTTTTTTAATTTTTTGTTGGAAAAAAAGCAAAAACAAAGTCAAAATAAAAGCAGTTGACATTTTTCAGTCAAAAACTGTCTAAAATCCGTTCGCTTACGTAAGTTTCTCTCTAAGAAAGAATTTTCTCCCCACTCCTCCGGATTTGACAGTTTTTAAACATTTAGTCCAACAAAAACGCGAGCTGACTTAATACTACGGAAATCTAATATACGAAAAACAGTCCAAAATCCCTTCGCGTACTCATATTTTTCGTAATTTTCGCAGAAGAGAACAAAATTCCAGAGCAATTCATTTCCCCTCTTTTGTCGATTTTAGCCCAAGAAACTTTTTGGACAAATTTGTAAGAATCGTCAAACTGCTTTTTTTTTTATTGGAAACTGTCATTGCGTTCATTTTATTTCGAAATGGAATGTTTTTTAAGCTTTTTTTTGTCAAAAGTAAGTGAATTTGAATAGAATATTAATTAATAATTACAGTTTCGAATGGAAAATTGTTTTTATAAAGTGTTTGCAGACAAAATATATTGAAAAGCACGCAAATTAAATGAAAGTGCTCTCCGAACACCTTCAGTCATCTACATATGGCACATATTAATACAAAATAAATTATCGTAAGAGATCATCTTAACTAATTCAGACGTGTCTAGGCTTAAATAATCTTTGTCCTGAACTTTAGGATTTTAAATAAAAAAGTGTTAACTTCATTCAAACCTAGCTTCGAAATTCTTAAAAACAAAAAAAAATCGAAATAAGGGCACTTGACTGTACAAAACTGTCTAAAATCCGTTCGCTTATTTTTTAATAAATGTGCTATCTGAGAGACCATTTTATCCTCACTCCTCCGTATTTGACAGTTTTACATATTTAGTCCAAACAGTACGCGAACGGATCTAATATTCTACCATGGTCACACTGCGAAGCTGACAGCGAGCAAAAGTTTGACAGTTTTCATATTTTTTTGACAGGAACGAAATTACGTGCAAACATACTGAAGCTATCAACAATTTGTAATATAGTGTAAGAATACATTAAAATCATTATTTAAGTACTATGTCGGACAATGAGTATGAAGCTTTTGAAATCACGGATTACGATTTGGCAAACGAGTTTAATCCAAATCGTCCACGGCGGAAACTTACAAAGAATCAACAGATTTATGGTATGTACTCGTATTTTAATGAAATTTGCTTACATCAAATATTTCTATAAATCGTGATTAATCAAACTGCCTTAACTAGTTACAATTTAAAAATTTTCTTATGACTTGATTTTAATTTCAGCACTTGACACCAATAGGTACTAACGATTATTATTCATTCGTGTACGATACCACTCATTTAAAGAAAGCGTTATAGTTTTTTGAATTTCTTTTACCTCTTAATTGTTGAACCAGTGGAGTGTGAAAAAGTTAGCAATGTTTTCTAATTTAGCTTTATGGTAAATTGTTTTGTCTTATCCTTGATATGGCTGTGGTGATTCCTCGTTGACGCGAAACTGTCTCAGCTCGATTTGTTATCTTATAACATTGCTTTTTGATAAGCGTCTCAATTTCATGTTCCCAATTCTCTAATACTGAGTGAAGTAGAAAATTATATATTTGTCTTAAAGCCAAATTTATTTCATCGGCCTTCGAGTTTTGGACTGTTTGGGAAAACCCTTTATATTATGGTCCTTTTAGTCAACGAAAGCTGCTGGAAGTATGTCGCTGACGATCACCAAAAACAACGGTAGCGAGAAAATGTAATGTTAACGCCCGCCACTTTGAAGATAGTGTATAACATTGTTTCATTGTGCAGAACAGGACGCCTGCCGGACAGTGCAAATGTATAGCAGTGATCAGGTTACCGTCACCTTCTTCCTGGAAATAATTTGGTGTATGCTCTCTACCAATCCATCTCTGCTGCTTTAAATAGCTCATGAATTTAGTTCGTCCCTGCTGTTCAACAGTCTGCAGAAGTGATTTTTCTATATCCTCAGCACCGAGTGCGCTCATCTCGACACGTTCTTCTTACTTTTTGGTGAAACTTGCGAACACTCCTGCCTCTTTCCTTGATCGCTCGATTCTCATTATCTTTCTTTTTTCTGGAGAAGGCTATGTTCTACGTCCCCCTTTTGCACGAGCCGCTCTCATTTTTCTGTGCAATGGCGCTTTATAGGTGAATTGTTTTCCTACATGTGCATGCCTCTTCATTAAACCAGATGTTCCGTGGGTGCGGTTGCACATCTTTAACAACATTTCTGATAGTTCTCCTCTCTCAGCGGATGAGCTATAGAATTTTAAACACGTTCAAGTACAGTTGAAGATACAAATTATAAGCGGCAAGTTGGGCAACAGGATTAACCTGTTGCTGAGAGCCTGAATTCCATTGTAAATGAGCGTTGGGAATACCCAGACCGAGACAGAATTCATGCTTTTAAAACAAAGAATTTCCGCCGCAAATAGGAACAACAATATTCGAAGTTCCTTTTTGAATCATCAGATTAATCATTAGCCATCCTTGATCGGAATAGAATTGGAAACCAATCGCGTAAACTTGAGTCTTAACATATACATACGTGTGATTGCGTCTTAGGCTCGTAGTGATAAAATCTTTTAAATTAAGTTTGTTACCGTTCAGTCGTCTTTAACGACAAGTAGTTAAGCCATGCGGTAATATTCTTCATATTGTGATTTTTCTAGTACAAAAGTTCGAAGACTTGTCGAAAGGATAAGACAAGGTTATGATTATTTTCAGTCCTAATTAGTTCGAAACTCCACTACGAATTTTCTTCTAATAATTGTCATCAAAATATATAAAGAACATACAAACTACTTTAAAATAATCTTCCACTACTTAAACTAACTTAAAGCGTCCCAACTTTATGTATATATTTTCTTGTCTTTAGGAATTATTACATATAAATATGTATATTTAAACTCTAAATCCTATCTAAGCTATGTAAGCCGGTCTTGACTATAAAACTGAGCATACTGGATTGGTTTCAAAGTGGGACTACCAATAACTTTAAAGAAATGACAACGGAGCTCTTTCTCCTTCACTTAACCACCAAAATTATTGATGTTACCCTCCCACTGAACCGGAGATGTTCGGCATTGTGTGCGTCGAAGTTGAGTCGTCTGCCCTCAGCTGTTAGAGCGACGGTTTGGATTAGTGTCACTTTTAAGGAAGTTGTTAAAGCGAAGACACTTGTAAGCGTAGTCATTGAGCTGGGAATGTGTTTTCGAATCAACTTAATAACGAAATTAAACTCTTATACGGTTTGCAAAAGGTTTTATGTACTCTGACTCTGATGTTCTGTGCCAGCGAAGGTAAGCCCTTTCAAACACCCGCATGTTTTCCAATAAATTTGCTCTCTCGTCAAATCACACTGGACATCCAAAAACAAGCCGTTAAGGGCTATGCACTTTCACCGTCGAATCGAGTACCTTTTGCTTTGGCCAGAACAGTTTTATATGTATGTTAATATAAAGATATCGATGTAGCAAGTGGTTATCCGAATTGACCAACGACTGAAAACTTTCTCAAATTCTTTCTGGTGTCCTTAGAAGCTGCAGATGTGCTAAAAATATTCGTTTCTTGATCCTCAACATCCAGTTCATTGCAAGGGTATTTTAATAATCATTTGCCTAAGCGCAATGTATGTATGTTGAAACAAGAAACCTTTTCTTGTAGTCAGCTCATTAGCTTATTGGTTACACAAGGTGCGACAAGATAACTTCCTTACTTGAAATGAGCGGTCTGAAGCTGATGGAGTCTCGTTCGAGAGAGGGGGCTCTAACGTTTTGTTAACTTGTGTTGCAGTCGTCATCATGCGTTGGAGTAATGAGCAGCGTGCATTTGTCTCAAAGACCTCATTTTGCAACGCCCATTCGGTGGTTTCAAACCAGCCCGCCTTCCGAAATCGTTTCAATATTGCGCCATTGGTTCCTGTCCCGGATTGAAAATCAATTTTTTGTGGGTCAGAACGTTCAAGAAAACTGGTTCAGAAAAGAAGAACTGGGATTGTTGGCCCGCGGTTTTCGAGAAAAGTGGGCAGACTGTCACAGTCAATTCAGACCGTGCTCAAGGAGTTTTTTTTTGCCTCGACTTGATAAAAAGGACTTAGGGAACATATGGTTTCAACAGGACGTACTAACGTCCAACTTTCAAGAGCATCGATGGCTGTGTTGCGAGAGCACTTCCCAGGACGCCTTATTTCACTGAGGGGTGATTCGGAGTGGCCGGCGCGTTCACACGATATGAAGGGGCATCCTAATGACTTCTTTTTGTGTGGGTATTAATCGAAATCCCGTGTCTATACCAACCGCCCACAGACTCTCAACGATAATGGAGGGCGTCATTTACCCGATATGATTTTTAAAACGATTTAAATCAAAACTTTAAATCTTTAACTTTTTCATAAAAGAAAAAAATTAAAATATATGTACTACTTTTTGTTTTATTGCATTATGAAATAAGAAAGTTATTTTGCCGCACCTTTGATATTTTTATTTTATTTGTCCTAAATTTCATTTAAGTTTTGGCAATAATTTTTCATAATTTGAACATCTGTATATTATGCAAAACATTAATTACTGTTATATTAGTTCACTTAAGTCGTATAGCATTAAAGTATAAATATTTTTTCGTAGGAATATGGGCCGACAGTGATAGCGATAATGATAGCGATGTGGAGATGACTGGCCGTCGCGGGAAAGGCCGTAGTACAGGACCTGTTAATTTTGTTACTGGCGGTATACAACAACCTGGTAGTAGCAATGTGGAAAATGACAAGGACAGGGATGTTGATAATCAGATAACGGATGAAGGTAGGTAATATGTTTTTTTGCTTATAATATATAACAACAACATATATTTTTAAGAGGATGAACGTTCAGCACGACAAGGAATAAAAAACGTTGCATCAAATGGTTCCAGTAACTCCTCGTCAGATGAAGATGGTGGAACGCAAATGCGCGCAGGGTTGGGTATGCGTCAACGGCAACCTGCTTCCAGTACAAAGCCCATGGGTGCATGGGAGCAGCATACCAAAGGAATAGGGGCGAAGTTGTTACTTCAAATGGGATACAAACCAGGCAAGGGTTTGGGAAAGGATTTGCAAGGTATATCACAACCAGTACAGGCACATTTGCGAAAAGGAAGAGGCGCTATTGGTGCATACGGTCCGGAAACGCCAGCGACTATCGGTGATAAGCTTCAAGCAAAGCAAAACGATGATGATAATGCTCGCGACGTAAATGATTATAAAGAAAATTTGAACAAATGGAAACGAGATGATGGCAAAAGGGAATCAAAAAAAAGCCGATATTATTATCGAAGCGTTGAAGAGGTAATCGAAAGAGGCAAGAAGACATCTTGTGGAATAACCCCAGACAAATTGAGTAAAAAACTCGGTAATGTTCCCGTGATTGACATGACAGGTCCTGAAAAGCGCGTACTAAGCGGCTATCATGCTTTAGGTCAAACAAAAATTATTGATGATGAATTATATGGTAATGAAAAGGAGAAGGAAGGCTTTGCTTTACCAGAACTAATGCACAATCTGAATTTGATAGTGAATATGTGTGAACAAGATATCATAGCAATAGATAAGGCCGAGCGAGAAGCAAAAGATAAACAGGCTGCTCTTGAACACGAAAAAAAAAATCTTGAAAAGATAGTTAAACTAGAAGAAAATCATGTCGATACACTTGAGAAACTTTTGACATTAGTCGAGGAGCTCACGAATAACACCGAAAACCTTAGTCTCACTCGCGCAGAGAGTATATTTCTAGACCTTCAACATGATTTTGCTGTAGAATACAAAGAATTTGCTTTGGGCGATTTAGCTGCTGGGATTATTGCCCCAATGGTCAATAATGAGCTTAAGTCTTGGAAACCTCTGGAGGAGCCAACAAAATTCATAAATACAATTAAAAAATGGAGATCTATATTAGAAATGCATCATTCAGAAGAACGAAATAATGTTTTTGATCCATATTCATCTCTGATTTGGGTTGGTGTTATTCCTAGCATTAGATCAACAGTAAATGAATGGAATCCGAAAATGCATCAGAAAATGGCGGCTCTTTTAGACAGTTGGGCACCATTATTTCCAACATGGGTCTTAGATAATGTGTTAGAACAATTAATTTTACCTAGGCTTGTAATTGGTGTTAAGGAATGGGACCCATTAACAGATACCATTCCCATTCATAGTTGGATTCTCCCGTGGAATACAATATTGGGTCATAAAATGGAAGAATTTATATTCCCAACCATAAGGGAGAAATTAGGCAACGCTTTGCAAGCCTGGATACCGCAAGATCGTTCTGCAAGGGCAATGCTTACCCCATGGAAGGATGCTTTTGAGGCGGGAGAAATGCAAGCTTTTCTTTTAAAGCATATCATTCCTAAGCTACAAATGGCACTAAATGAGATGGTTATCAACCCCCTTCAACAGGATTTGGGTAGGCTACATATACACACACATTTTACATTTTAATATTAAAGGCAGACCCCAATTAACTCACAAAATAAAATTGTTCTCAGTTGCCGATTCAAATGTTTACAAAACAGTTGAAACGCATAGATTTATTTCCATAATGTCAATGTCGTCAGCGTATGGTAGCAGTTGTAAAGACCTTTTAAATATTGTGCCTGTGAGGTTCGCGCAATTCTATCAAGTAATGTGGTCGAAATTCGTCACATTGTCAAAATACTACTTTGACATCAAATACTTCGGTGGAGTCTGAACTGACATTTATGTTAGCGTTTTCCATTGCTCTCCCTCATAGAAGGGCGAATTTGGCATGCCTGCCAAAACTTGATGTTACTGTGCATAGCTCCTCTCTATAAATGCGGTTGTAGATAGTTTAAAAAAAATTATGAACACGCGGTGGGTATCGATCAGACTTTCCTGTGTTTTTTTTTCCAAGGTTGCCGTAAAGTGTTCCACCTGTCCAAGTCAGTTTAAGATGGATATGGGTGTTACATGAAGTAAACTATAAATTTTTCCTTGAGCATTTTTTTACACTTAGTTTAAAGCATGTTAAATCCAAGTATTAACTAAATTCAGCTAACCTCCAAACTCATTTATGTTTTGGGAAAAAAAGTCCACTTTATATCGTTTAAACACATATATAATCCGGTCCCCTTTTTTATAACTGGTTTCTACCTTCCTCTCGTTTAGAAACATTCTGTCATCAGTGGTTCCGGAATTTCATTCAGTTATGTCCCAATAATGAAATAGCTTGAAGTGAGCAACTGATCGTCGTTGGAATTGTTAGACACAATTTGGGTTCTCTTCGGAATATGATTTAGCTGAAATTGTTCTATTTACAATAGTAATCTTGGGCTTAGGTCGCAGTAAAAATATTGCCACAGGGTCTTTAGACCACACACTTCTATATGAACCGTCTTCACTGCGAAAAACAAAGATTCCTACGTATGAAAACAGGCAAATAGAGTTTTAACAAATGGATGGGATTTAGAAAATTTGGGCAGGATATTTTAGATAACAAGGGAACCTGCTGTATGCGAAAGGTTCCCATATATTCAAAGAAGTATTAGTATTTTTTTTTTAGCTGAAGAAAAACTCTCGTGCCGGGCATTCAAGCTTCGTCTAAATCATTTTCAAGTTTGACAAGTTTTAAGATTAAAACAGAAAATAAAAATAAATAGAAATATATAATATAAATATAATTATAATATAAAATATAAAAAGAAAACCAACTGTGCAAAATTATATAAATTTGTTACATTTTTCAAATACAAATCATATTTTAAATTGAACTTACATAATCATCACTTTGTGGATTGCTTATTTGCCTTATGGATTCTTAAAATGGCTGAAGGGAGAATACCAAAAATGTCTTGTCAATACCATACGCCTGATTTCGTATGGCAGCAAGTTCTATAGCTTAACAGCGTGAGCACAGAACAGACGGCTGCCTTCTAAATATAAGGGTAGTCTAGAAGTACCCGACATACCAAAGAAAACAAAAAAATTGGGGACAAATATGTTTATTTCTCTACGTAGCCTCCTTTTAGTTCAATGCGCTTTTCCCAGCGATGTTCAATAACTTCGACACCCTGTTTATAGTGAGAATCGTCGAGCTCCTTAAAATAGCCATCAACCGCAGAGATGGCTCTTTTCTGTTGGGAAATCTTTTACCACCGAGCCACTTTTTTAAGTTCGGAAATAAGAAATAATCCGAGAGGGCTAAATCTGGCGAATAGGGTGCATGTGGAAGCAATTCGAACTTTAACTCATTGATTTTGGCCATGATTTTCTGATGAACTGATCTCATTTGGTTGACCACTGCGAAGTTCGTCTTGGCAACTCGTACGGTCTGGCTTAAACTCTGCCAGGCAATATTTTCTTGTTGTAAACGAAGGAGCAGACTCCCCCAGAGTAGAACCCAGTTCCGTTTTGATGTTGGTTAGATTGAGGAATTTCAAATGAAAGTATTGTATCACTTAGCGATGAGCAATTTTTCCCATATTTAAAAATTCATTGAAAGCGTTCACTATTGATGGCTCCCGAACAAATACTAAACAATATAGCGTCGTCAAACTTCAAATTTAAGCTTTATAGGGTTGGTACTTTCTACAATTGTCATTCTTTTTAAACAACAACTGTCAAATAAGTCAGGTCGGGTATTTGACCGGCAGGAAGTACCGGTCCTGGAAGATTTATGAAATTGCAGCTTGATGTATAAGTAATTGGGTTTCTGTTTTAGCCGAATGTTTATTGGAGTATAGCAAGCAAAATTCCACAGCATGCGTAACGCCGTATAAATATTTCTTACAAGTATGTAGTCACAGGCTGTAAGACGGTTATTTCAAATGATTCCACGACTCTTTGACGTTTCAAAGGAAGGAATCTTCTCCCTAGATATGTAAACATCAGGGTATTCGTCAACAATCCCGGTGTTCTTGCCTAACAGCTGCTCTTGCCTGCAGCTGTGACCTGCTCGATATGCAGATTGATGTGGTGTTGGCTTATTAAATCTTGCGTGTCAAGATGTACTTGCAGCTGACTCTTAATAATAATTTCTAAAACCTTTGATAAGCCAGAGAGAATGTTAATTGCACGAAAGTCGAAGCATTCCGTGAAGTTTGACTTCTTTGCAATTAGTGTTATTTTCGCGAGTTTCCAGCAAGATCTAAGTTGGCAGCAATTATACATAACCGTGTCAATCACAAATGGCAGTATTAGTCCGATGAATTTCAAAGATATTCCAACCAATCCTATAGCAAGAGATTTTACGGATTTAATAGCGAAAATAACGTCAGCACTAATTACCATTTTAAAAAGAAATCTAGGACCTTTATATGCTGGAGTGCTGTAAAAACTTTCAGATTCGTCAAAAGAAACAGTCGTGGGTGATATAGATGTAGCAAAGTAATTTTTTAACAATCGCAGCTCACGCAAATTTTTCCAAAGATCGGGGGAATTATAATTGACATTAAGTTTGGGACTATAGTAATATTGTTTACTTTTTCGAACTTCGGCAGTGGTGGTATTTCTCAGAATTAGAGAAGGAGAATTAAAGCAAGGAACAGGGATTTGGTCATGAAATAGGACTGAAATTTCATCCGATGTAAAAAGGTAATCCATGAGCGAAGGTCGAAGTTATGAATAATATTTAGTCCACAGTTGATAGCGAAGTAGCGAAAAAAAAGAACTTAATACTCAAGTGGGTATGAATACACTTATAATGCCTCAGCATGTGTTAAGTTTTTTGGAAAATGGGATAGAGAGAGAAAGAAAGATTTTGGGTTCAGTGATTATTTCGCTCTATGGGTGGCATCCAATATTTAATGGGGAGACTAAATTCGTAGTGGAAGTTGGCTTGATGTTAATTTCTAGTGAACTACTCATCTTACTTGATTTTCGTTAACTGAAAAAATGAATATGTCTCTCGGGCGAGGCTGGGATTCGAACACTGAACCTTCCGGTTTGAAAGCCAGTCCACTAGCACTTGAGCCACGGCCATGAGCATCTGAATGCGTTGTCCTTGTTTCATTTTGCAGAATCGACGTTTCTTCGCAAGTTAAGTTTTTTGGAAAATTGGACAGAAAGGAAGAAGGATTTTTGGTCTCGGTAGTTATTTTGATCCATGGGCGATATCCAACATTCAATGGAGAGACAAATTTATTAGTGCAATTTGACTTAATATTGTTTTCTCAGCAGCTATTGGCAATCCAATACACTGCGTTTTGAGCCACTACCACTCATGTAGTCATAGCTAAAGCACCGGACATCGCTGGGTTAACGCAGCTCAGTGCCTACACTAATCGTACAATACTCAGTCGTCTTTGTGCGTTCTCTTGCAAAATTTAGAATTTAGAGCTTTTTTCAAATGTTCATATTTCTGATTTATTATTTATTTAGAGCTTTGGAATCAAGTCTGGGAATGGAATGAGATGATACCACCTCTGCTCATGGCTCAAATGCTTGATAAGTATTTTTTCCCGAAATGGATGCAAGTTCTTGTCTTGTGGCTTAACCAGTCACCAGACTTTGATCAAATTTCCCGTTGGTACGCCGGATGGAAGACCATATTTGGTGAAGAAATTATAAAGCAACCAATTATTAAAGAACATCTCCGTCGAGTACTGGAAATGATGCATAGAGCTACAGAGACAATTGTTCAATCTCAAAACACTGCGACACCCTTATTGTCGCCTCAAACTTCAACTGGCCCTCCGGCGTTAATGGACTTACAAATTGCTCCTCCAACACAACTTGAATTTAAAGAGCTTGTTTCACAGAAATGTGCCGAACGTGGCATTATATTTGCACCGATGCCTGGACGTAGGGAATTTGGCAAGCAGGTAAGTGTTTTAGATAATTCTTAATCTTAAATATTTATATGTTGATATTTACAGGTATATCGTGTTGGCAAGTTGTTTTGTTATATTGATCGAAACGTTGTTATGCTGAGCGATGGAAGTTTGAAAAGTTGGACTCCTTCATCACTAGGGCTAACAATAGAAAGGGCTGTATCTGGATAGAATGAAAAAGAACGGATGGCTTTTTTTATTAATTCTAAGTTACATATGCGTAGATCTTAAAATAAATATTTTTTTTTGCTTAAAAAAAAATATTATTATTATTATATTTTATTAGCACATAATTTAAATTACATGGAAATATTACATTTAACGAGCCTAGCTGCAGAGACTATTAGCTCTAGTTATAAGTAAAATTATAAAATTATACAATAATGTTAGGTTTTGTTAAGAAATCTGATATTTTGTTAATGTTTTCCGTGTTAGGGTATTTAAGAACTTCGTATATTGAATTATTTTTAAATATACTTAGAATAATAGGTTTTAATATGGAACAATCTTCTAGAATATGGTTTAAGTTCAAATTTGTGTTGCAGGAGGAGCAAACTGGAGGGCTGCCTTTTATTAGAAGGTGTAGATGAGTAGCTGAAGTGTGTCCAAGTCGTAGCTGCACAAAATTAACGATTTTATGTTTAGATATATCTATGGGGTATATAGGAGTAATTCTCTCAGGATTGGATACCAACGTGTCCAGGAGACCACATTAACTTGACGTATTTTGCCAATTTTATGAGCTGTTGTCTCATTTGAGATATGATCTCAGAGTTGTTGTTTGGGTCTTTTATAGCATTAGGAACAGATATGCTGTCAGAGCATATGATATATTTTCTTCGATAATTCATAATTGCTTTCATAGCTTGAAGGATGGCGAAAGCTTCAGCTGTAAATATTGAAGCGAATTCAGGCAAATAACCAGTGCTAACAATGGCACCGTTTTCGAGTATAACAGCGTATGATGTGTACTCTGTGGTTGTTGATCGGTCGGTGAAGATAAAACTCCATCCGTTCGATTTAAAATCTGATGAGATAACTGAAAAGAGTTTACGATAAGTGGAATTGCTGGTATTTGCTTTTTTATAGTCCGCTAAAGTCAATATCAAATATGTAGGGTCTATGAACCATGGGGGATAGCGTGGAGTAGTGATAGTTTTACGCACAATGGGAAGCTCTGCTTGGATTGCCTTTTCCAGGGTAGTGGCAATTGCAGATGGTATTCTCTTTGTAAGCTTGTGGGATCTTACCCTTTTCACATCATTATCGATTAATGAGTTTTTAACATAGGAAAGTTTCGCAGACAGCTTCAAAGTGATTGCGTCTCTTCGTTCTTCAACGCTAGGTAGTCCTGTTTCAGCTAAGATGTTTTTTATGGGGGTAGTCAGGAAAGCGTTAATGCTTCGTCGTGCAGCTAGGTGGTAGACTGGTTTTATGATATTCAAAACTGATTTTGGGCAGTGACCATATATGTACAATCCATAGTCGATTTTGCTTAAGATTAACATTTTAGTTATGTGTGATAAGGTATTCATATGAACACTACTTTTCTTACAAGCTAAATATCTAAGGATGTTAGTTCTTGCAGCTAGGGATTTTTTTAATTCGAGACAGTATTGTTTCCAAGAGTATTTATTATTAAAAACTAACCCTAAAATACTTAAATTATTTACATTTTCTATTTGTATATTATTTGCATTAATAACACTGGTCAACAAAAAAAATATTTATTTTTTACTCGGAGATAAAATTATGTGATTCGTAATCGTTGGAGTTTATAGAATCAGGAAAACTATATAAAATAGCCAGGTCACATCGGGATTTTGTGAGAAAACGCTTTTTTGAATTTAGGAATTTAACCAAAAATATTACCGAAAAATGTTATTTCTTGTAAAATTTTGTTGTTTTAAGAACAAATCGGAGTCTCTCTTATAAGCGACCAGCAGTAATCTGCCAACATTGATTGCTCCCATTTTCCTTGGTTTGCTCTATTGCAGCAATGTCTTGGTGGAATCTCTCGCCGTGCTCATCGCTTACATCACCCATATTTTCAGGAAAGAAATTGAGATGAGAATGCAAAAAATGAAGTTTTAGCGACATGTTACATCCCATTTTATGATAAGCATCCAGCATTTTCTTTACATCATCTGCATAAAATGGAGTCTTATTGTTACCTAGGAAGTTTTCTGTTCACAAATGAACACCAGGCCTGTTTTTCTAATGAATCCAGAGTATAAATGAAAGTTGGATCTTTTATAAGCTTTCTAATGCCTCGACCCACAAAAATACCTTCTTTAATTTTTGCTTCGCTTAGTGATGGGAACTTTTGTTTCAAAAAATTAAAACCAGGTTGGTCTTTCTTCATCGCTTTTACAAAGTTTTTTATAAGACCCAATTTGATATGTAATGGTGGTAGAATAACACGCTGTTGTTCGATCAATGAAGGATTCCTTATATTTTTTTCTCCACAAATAAAGTTTGTTCTTATAGGCCAATCTACTCTCACAAAGTGCTCCGATCGTGCTCTACTATCCCACTCAAATAAAAAACAAAAAAATTTGGTGTAACCTAGTTGTAGTCCAAGAAGTAGAGCAACAACTTTTAAATCCGAACATATCGACCAGTTATATTTTTTATATTCAATTTTTTCCAATATAAATTTCATAACATCGTAGGTTTCTTTTAAATTCACACCATGCGCTAGAGGTATTGAAGGAAACTTATTACCATTATGAAGCAATACAGTTTTCAAACTAGCCTTTGATGCGTCAATGAATAGCCGCCATTCTTCGGTTTTGTGCTCATAACCCAGTGACAGCATTAAGCCATTAATATCATTACAATACACTAAGTTATCGGCTTTCGAAAAATAAGGCACAAATTCACTTTGTCGCGTACGGTACTCTGTAATTTTTACCTCAGGCTTGAGCAGATTCCACTGCTTTAACCTTGAGCTCAGTATTTCAGACTTTTGTTTTGACAAATCCAAGTCTCTGACGAGGTCATTAAGCTCAATCTGACTGATGGTGCATCAGAAGATGTAGGGAGCCCAAATTCGGGATCATCCATGATTTCTTCTGAACAATATGACGAATTTATTTCTGTGTCCGAAAGGCGTCCGGAAGGTGGCTTTGGAACTGGCAGGATTTCTGTATGAGGTGCTGGTCTTGTTACAGAAGAGACATCTGCATATTTTATGGAATGCTTTGATCTTCGAGAAAATCCCTTCACATTGGTGCAACAAAAGTAACAAACTGTGTGACTCTGGGGCTCTCTCCATATCATAGGCATTCCAAAAGGCATTGCAGAAAATGACCCGTTAAACCAACCAGTTAGCTGTCGGTGACACCTAAGGCAGCAAATGTGTGGTGCCCAGAGTTTATCCTGATGGTTTATTTTAAATTTAAAATAAGAAAAGTGATACTTTTCAATATGTTAAATGGTGTTATTTTCTTTTTTCGGAAAGTTGGTGTAAATTCTCCACAAATATAGCAGAATAAATCTGGACAATTAACAAAAGATCGTGGCATTTTATCACTTTAATGACTTCTTCTTACGCAAATTAGTTTATTTTTTTAAATTACTAACAGAAAAACCGATTTAAACGATGTGCGATTCTACGAGTATTAGAACTGACCTCGTTCGATAAAGATGTAAAAGTGTGTGCCTTAGGTTGCTGTACGTGACCTGAGAAAAATATTATTTTTCCCGTTATCTACAGGTTGAGTACTATAAGAAACACTATTCAGTATGTCCGAGTATTTTTCATTGTTGCCCAGTTTAGTTTTCGACATATATGTAGCAGTTTACATTTTTGAACGGATATTTTAGCACCTGATACTTTTGACCACAGCAAAATATCTTCTAAAGCAAGTTTAAGTAAACTTTGACTTCTATTAACATCATTGATTTTTCATAAAATATAAATATCATCTGCATAGATACAGTGATCTAATAACTTATGCTTTTGTAAGATTGAGTTTATATCATTAAATGCTATTATGAATAAGACGACCGACAAAGGTGATCCTTGAGGGATTCCGTTATATAATGGGAGTTCGGAGGAGTAAATGTTATTAGCTTTTATGACGAATTTTCTGTTAGTTAAAAATGATTTGACATAAGCATATATTTTGCTTCCAATTCCCCATGCAAGGAGATTCCGTAGGACAACATGCACACATATTCTATCGAATGCCTTTTCAAAATCAAGAGAGAGGATGGAAACATGGTTTTTAGCTGATATAATCGATGTGAATTAAGGCATCAGTGCATCCTTTATTGGCTTTAAAAGCTACTTGATTGGGGCTTATAAGCTTGTTTGTTTCAGCAAACCATAGTACTTACGCGTTTTGCAATTATCTTTTCCATTATTTTAGATAAGCACGGGATGAGGGATATTGGGCGATATCCTTCGATTGAGTTCTTGTCTTTTTTTGGCTTTGGAATAGGGATGATTGTAGCAGTTTTCCAAGTCTGAGGGATAATCGAATTATTTAAAATATTGTTGTAAAGATCAACAATTCTTTGCTTAATTTCTTTAGGAAGATTTTTTATCATCGGATATGGTATTCTATCTCTGCTGGGTGTCTTGCCTTTGACTTTATTAAGCAAACTCTCGAATTCAATAAATGATATTGGTTGTTCAATCCGAAGCGCTGTTGGATTGATAGGCTGTTGTAGTGGAGAGCTTAATATATCTGCTTTTTCTTTAACAAACATATTAGAAAAATTTATATTTTCTGAGGCTTTTGACCAGGTTTGCGCCATAAAGTTAAATATTTTTGGCGTATCTATGATAATGCCATTATTAGAATGAATGATATTTATAGCAAGTGAGGTAGAATCACCTGTCAAACGACGGATGTTTTGCCATATTTTGGCAGGAGAAGAGTTGGGGTTAATATTAGAGGTGATTTCTGAGAAGCTTTTTGCTTTCCTGTCTTTAAATACTCGTCTAAATTTCGCATTTGATTTTTTGTAAATTACTAAATTTTTCGTCGTAGGGTTTTTTTGAAAGTTTTTTAGTGCAGTCATTTTTTTTTTCGTAGTGCAGATAATTCCGGGTTTCATCAAGGTACTACGTGATTACATGTAGTTGGGACCGTCAGAGGAATGGAGAAATTTGCTGCAGTTCTAATTGCTTTTTGTAAAAAAACAGCTTCCTTGTTATTGGTTGGAGACGGCGTTTTATCAGATATGTACTCAAAGATTTTTTGTTTAAATAGTGTCCAATTGGACAAATCTGTTTTGTATTTTTGGTCGGGGGGGCTTGGATTTTGTAATACATCCGGTATTTAGTGCAGTCAGTATCGGAAAATGGTCACTGTTATGTAAATCACCCAATGTCTTCCAAGTTGATTTTGTGAGTAGGTCAGGTGAGCAACAAGTTACGTCAACATTTGTAAGAGTCCTGTGTGTTGAAAGGTGTGTGGGCGACCCATCATTCAAGATAACCAAATTTTTCTCTATAAAGAAATTTTCCATTAAGTATTCTTTTTTATTAGTGATTGTGGAACCCCAAAGTATATTCCAAGTATTTACATCGCCTCCGAGTATGATTGGAGAATCTACTTGATTTATAATATTGTCTAAGTCGTTTTTATTGACTTTTTGTGTAGGTGGTAAGTATATGTTAATATAAGTAAACTTGATTTTGTGTGTTAATTCAACAGCAAGGACTTGTAACACCTCTCTCGATTTTATGAGAGGTGTTTTTTTTTAATCAAAAGTGCTATACCTTGTTTACCTGTGTCATTACGTAGTGAGTTATAAAAGTAAACTTCAAAAGATTTTGTGAAAATTTGTGTTTTACCGTATGGACAGTGTGTTTCCTGAAGAGCTATTACTACAGGATTGTGTTGTTTGATTATAACAATGGGCTCATCAAGATTATTGATAAAACCGTTTATGTTCCACTGTAGAATCTTGAGAGTTGCATTAAGACTACATGAATTACACGAACTTGTTTTACCTGCGGCAAAAGAAGGGTGTGTAGAAGCACAATTGTTTTGTTTTTGGTATCTATTGCTTGTTGCTTGTGTTAAAATGGAATGGTTGGTGGAATTAAGATGTTCGGCACTTCGATTCCGCCGTACGGCCGCTGAACCATACTGGCTCTCAATGAAGTCCGAATGATTGAACTGTCGAACGGCAGAGTCAGTATTGTGGCTAATATTTCTGTTGCATAACGACATCATCCGTTTGTGGGTTGTCTATTGTATATAAGGACTGAAACGAATAAAATTTGGAAACTTCAAAGTAAAAAAAAAAAAATATTTTCATAATTCATGTGAATTTTTTTTATTTGCTTTAAAACTCTGTTTTTATTAAATTTATTCACAATTACAAAAAATAAAAAAAATTATTTGGGTTCCCATTCTTTCCTCAACTTCTTTCGGATGTCGTTCATAAGGTTGGTGACAGTTACTCGTACATCCGTGATCTTTTTGGACGCTCTTTTCCATTTAGCACTAAAATCTTTAAGTCCTTTGCACACTGATCACTTTTGCTCAATTTAGCTTAGACCAAAGCCCAATACTTTTCAATGGGACCGCACTGTGGAACATTGGGTGGATTCATGTCTTTTGGGACAAAGTCGACATTTTTCGCAACAAGAAAGCTTAACGTCGCATGAGCATAGTGAGCTGAAGCTAAATCTGACCAAAATAATGTTGAACCCTCGTGTTTGTTTAAGAAAGGAATCAACCGTTTTTTTAGGCACTCGTTAATGTACACTTCTCCGATAATTTTTCCCGTTGTAATAAACGATGGCCCGAATTTTTCCATCCCAATCGATGTTGTTGATTGCGGAAGAATGTCAGCTTCAAACGAGTTGTAAAACTGCGCACCTGGAAGAGTAGTAAAGTCGGCTTTGACATAAGTTTCGTCATCCAAAACCAAGCACGCTTTCTCGTTGCCGATCAACTCGTATAGCTTTCGGGCTCGTGTTTTTATGACTTTTTTTTTGCTTTTCAGTAACTTTTGGTATTTTTTGTTTTTTTCGTGTTTTTAGACCGTTACATTTTTTAGATCTTTGTACCATTGTTTGGTTGGTATTACATTTTCGAGCAACATCTCTGAATGACATAGTCCGGTTTTTTACGATGGTACCCACCATTTTCCTGTCCAAATTTGTATCATGTGCTCCACTTTTAGCTGCACTTTTCTGTTTTCGCTTAACTGTCAACGTCTCCAAATATCGTCTAATAACAGAATCCACTGTACTGCGTGCTATGTTTAAATTTTTGGCGATGAAATGGTTTGGACGCGAAGTATTTTCGAGCCATTTGTCGTTGATCTATTTACGGCGTTCCTCTTGACTCATATTTTATGAATATTTTAAACCGCATCGAACTAAAATCAATAACAAACTCAAACTAGAGAATATACAGGCTAATTTGGGTACAAAATGGGATTGCAATTTTTACGCATTGGAAGTATAGCCCGTATTAAAATTTACAGATTTTATTCGTTTCAATCCTTAGTACTTAATATCTATCAAAAGTTTTTGTGTAACAGGAGATATCGGTGAAAGAGGGAGTACCGGGGAGGTAGAGGTATTAGTTACTGTTGTTGTTGAATTGATAGAGGATTGACTATTTGTAGTTGTATTGCTGTTTACACGTGGTTGTGATGAGTTTAAAAGTGAATGCGAGTATTGGGAGGAGGATATATTTAATCTTGATGGTGTGTTAGCGGTTTGAATAAAAGTAACTTCGTTGGTGTTGCAGTTTGTTTTTTGATTGTTGAGTTTGATGATGTGTGTTCAGATTTATTTGTGTTCGAGGTTTTTAATACTGTATTAGTATTTCTTCTAACATTGTTTATGTTCGTTATTATGGATTTTGTTATTTGGATATTTTGTATATTTGATGTGGATGAGGGGAGGGGTTGGGATATGTTGTGTTGAGGGGCTTGGGGTTGGGATTGTAAGCTAGTTGTTCTTTTTACCTTCTCGGCAAAAGTTTCTGTTAGAGGAGGGATCTGAGCTGAATTTTGTTGACTATAGATTCGCTTACCCTCCGCCATCGAAAATTTTTTTAGTGTTTTTATTGTGATGATCTCTTTTGCTTGCTTGTAAGTCGGACATTCTTTAGAAGACGATGGGTGAGAAAGGGAGCAGTTTGCACACATAACACGAGTGCAGGGTTCTGGTGTGTGAGGCGGGAGGTTACATGAATCGCATTCTGTGCTACCATTGCACTGTTTGATGGTGTGGCCAAGAAGTAAACAATTTCGGAATCGCATGGGATTCGGAATGTATTGAGTTATTTTTGCAGAGTAGAAGCCAATATCAACTGATTTGGGGATTTGATAAAGGTTAAATGTGAAGAGCATGAGACCTGAGGGCTTTTGTGTACCATCATCGCCTTCCTTTAAAAATTTATAAATATCAGTGACACCCTGGGGTTTCATTTCTTTTACAATTTCCGTCTCAGACACATTTATCAGGCACAGAGCATTAGCTATTCCTTTCGATTGGTTAAGGCGATCATGTAATTTTACTTCTACTGGGCAAACTCCAGCGAGATCTTTAGCTTTAAGGAATATGTCCGCGGTTTTTTTAGATTTAACAAAATTTAAAAGATTACCGTCACGAAGTTGGGTTATGTTCTCATAATCTTTGCTAATACTGTTGACAGCTTTTTTGAGAAGGAATGGGCTTAGAGACGAAATGGGTTTGTTATTATTTTTCGGGGACATAATAATGAAACGGGGATTTTTTGCACTAGACTGAATTAGAAGATCTGGGAAGATGTCGAAGGGCAAATTGTTATGTTTCTGCTTTTTTTTTGGTTGTAGGTCGGAGTCAGGATCGAGATCGAGAATTATAAATCGACCACCTACGTGATTCGGACCGCGGGCCATTTTTTCAGTTTGAATAGTTCACTCACGTGGGCACGAAGCGAGAAACAAAGAAGAAAACACAATCAATTAATCAGATAGAGCAAAAAAAAATACGGTTAAAAGCGAGAAACCGGTTTGCGCGTTTTGTGGACGAAGTAAATCGCTTAACAGAGGAACGAATGGCTCAGAAGCTAGACGGTGACTGAAAAAAAAAACTACTTAAACGTTGTGTAAATGTTTCAAAGCAGATTTCAGTATTAAAGGATGATCTACAAATAAAAAGACTACATTTAAAATACAGTGCATACAGTGATATTTATTTTTAATTTTGGTGGGCACGTAGATGACGTGGGTTGGTGTTGAAGGAAATAGAGTTGAAAAGGGATGCGCAGTCGATGGAACCTGAGAGCAGTCGATGAATGAAAAAGAATGTCAGCAATATTCCCACGTTCTTCTAAAGATTTCATATTGAGAGTTTAAGGCGATCCTGATAGGGAGGTAAAATTAAAGGGTCGTTCCGGGGTAGGCCACGGAGAATGAATCGGAGGAATCGACGTTGAATACCCTGGATTCGAGAAACATGAATTCGGTGAAAGGGGGGCCAAGTTGACTTGCATAATCAAGCAGGGGGCGAACAAAGGTAATATAGAGAGATCTGGTTACATACGGGTTGGAAAATTTTTTGGATCACCATTTCATAACGGTATGCGAACGAAACAGTCGAATAATATGCCAAGGTCTTGAAAGAACTGAACTAGGGCATTGGTTGACCATAGAGAAAATAAAGTCGGGGAGGAGACAGATTGCATTTACTTGAGAACATTACAGATTGGCATTTGGCTATATTAAGTCCTAGGCAATTTTTGGGGCACCAGATTGGAAAGCGATGGTTGTCTTCTTGAAGAAGGCGAAGAGAAATAATTTTAACAAAATTTGTGTCGTCAGCGTAAAGGGAGAGGGAGAGGTGTTTAGCAACCCTCTCAAGGTCGTTAATAGTAATAATGAAGAGAAGAGGACCAATATGGCTACGTTGTGAAACTCCAAATGAGGCCAGGAATGGAACAGAAAGGTGGTTTCTAAAGCGAACACAATAATATCGGTTTACCAGGTAAGAAAAAATCAATATTAATAAAAGGGGTTCAAAGCCGAAAGCAGACAATTTGAAGAGGATCAATAGATGAGATATCTTATCCAACCCTTTAGTGAAATCGGTTGTGATAACATCGATTTCTTTACAATTTTCTAAGGCTGCGAAAGCAAAAGACATGAATTCAACTAGTTTTGTGGTAGTTGATCTACTTTTTAGCAAACCATTTTGTCTGGGCGAAATAAAAGACTTGCATTTGAAGCTTTAGGCTTCGTATAAAATGCTTTCAAAGAGTTTGGGTATATGAGAGGTTTAGCAAGGGGATGATAATTGGCAACTTAACGCTTAGATCTCTTTTTGTGGAGGTCTTCCAAATCTGCGGGAATTCTCCCTGTGTAAGGGATAGACAAAATATGTAGGGAAGGGGGAGAGACAGGTTGGAAGTGGATTTTTTAAGAAAAGCGGTGGGAAATCTATCTGGACCAGGTAGAATTTCATCTTTAAGTTTCACTAAATTTTGGGTGAAAAGGAATCAACGGAGAAATTTGGAAGGTCATTGAAGTAAGAGGAATCCAGTACGAAGGAGTTCTTTGCAAATGCAAATGATTGTTTGAAAAATATAGCAAAAAGTTGGTGATGGTAGGAGGATAACTTGAAGATTTGGTTTCGAAAGCGAGGGAGGAAGGATAACCATCTGTCTTACATTTCCAATTAACAAATAGAAAAAAGAACTTGGAAGAAGATTGGATGAGAAGGAATACCGCCCATAACTTGTTTCTTTTGTTCCGTAGAGAGCGGAGTCTACGATGGAAGGCAGCGACCAGAGATAGATTGGTAAACTCTAAAGAAACCCTGCTTAGAAAGATATTGATTTTACGGAAATTATCTTTGCAAAAATTGTAAGAAGAGAGAATTTCACGGGGAGGCGACTGGAGGGGATGATATGTTACGATATGATAATGGTAAAACATTAATCAGTAACTCAGTAAATCAAAGGCGAAAATGAGCCCACATTTTGAATACTGACACAGAATTTATATAAAAAAAAAGAATAAAAAATAGTTGTAAATTATTTTGTTCTAAAACAGTTATTTATTATTTGAAAATGTACAATTCTTCTATTCACCAAAGTTAACCTTTGTATAATGCTTATACCATATGGCCACAGTTATTTCCAGTAACAGTATGCATTTGAATTTTCTTAGATAAAGCAAACTTCGAGATAGAATATTATTTTCTTGGTTCCTTGAATAAAAGCCATAACCATGTTGACTACCAGTACTTTGTGCCGTGCTCCTGTTAGAAATGCCCAGTGAATATTTTTAAGTACATCCAGCTCTTAACTAACTTATTGTTAGGTGAGGTAAAAGGTGACCAGATAAGAACCATAGGAAAAGCTTTTTAAATAACACAACACGGTGTGAGATATAACATTGATTCTTGCTTTATTTTGAAGTTACGTTCATGCCATTATGTGTGGAATAGCACACCATTCAAATGGCCGCCTCGGCTTCGTTGTCGGTCCAATATGTGCGGCGTTATTACGGCAAGACCGTGTCGAATATTGGCCTCGAGCTCGCCCACAGTGGTTGGCTTGTTAGCGTACACTAAGGACTTGACGCAGTCCCAGATAAAATAATCGATGAACGCTCGTCGCGAGATGACCCAGTCTCCAAATTTCTCCTTTACAATTTCGAGCGTTGCGTCGCTTATATGGCATGTAGCGCCGTCTTGTTGGAACTACAGCTCGGATGAGATCATTAGCATAACGGTGTCACCTTCTTCATTTCAAAGGAAATAAGGTCCGATGATGCCGCCACCATGTGAGTTGTGTTCGCTCCAATAACGGCAATTTTGCTTGTTGCGCTGAGCCAAAAATGCGCCTCGTCCGAGAAGATGGTTTCCGGCCAACATTTCCAGCGCCCAATTAGCGAACTCACGGCGTTGTCTATAGTCGCCCGGCTTCAATTCTTCCGTCAGCACAATCTTATACGGATGTAGGCCCAGATCCAACCACAAAATAAGCCGGGTTGACTCTCTGACGACTCCCAATTTGGCTGATCGGCGCCGAATCGACATTTCCCGGTCTTCTTGGATACGGGCCCCTACGGCGGCTATATTTTCATTTCGCACCAATCTCTGTCTGGTTGGTGGCTTAAGATCCAAAAGAATATACTAACGCTCAAACTTTTCCACTGTGGGACGATTTGCCTGCACACTGAAGCTATGATGACGACGGACCTCACGACGAAGTTCACGTTGCTTATTTACAACTGAGCCGGAATTTCGATATTTTTTAATAATTTCCGCACGTTCGGCAAACCTTACTAAATATTTTGACAACTGGGTGTCATTGGTAACTTTGACAGATGCTGAAACATAACAATTGTAAAAATTATCTATCATTGCTATCTGGTCACCCGTTATATTGTATATATATTAATTATAGTGAATAATTCAGTTGATACTCGTACATACACTGAGTTATAAAAAAAGTAACGCAGCCATACTTTTTAATGCGTTATCATTTTGGTAATACGTCGATATGTTTTTGAAGAGATTTACTTGTTTTTAGTAGTTTACTGGTTTAATGCTTCGCTCGTGTGCCTCTTTGCATAATCTCTTTCCATTTTCCTTGTGATATGTGTATCATATTGTGGAAAATCGTGTTTCCATACTACGCTGGGTTTGGTTGTGGATGGTCGAAGTGTGCAGTATGCCGCTCTTATAATTAGAAAACCAGAGACTTAATGTCGTGCCAATAAAAGATACAGGGAAACAAACTTCTACACCCGCCGTTAAGGCTCAGGTCGCCCCAGAACAACTTTTGCAAGGGATACCGATATTTGGTGCTTGAAAGCCTTCGTCACAAAACAACGGTTAGGAGGACGGCTGTGAATGCTCAAATGGTGAGGCAGCGATTAGTGGAATGTGGCCTGAGAGCAAGACGACCTTTTCGTGTACCGAGACTCCCGGTACAGCAGTACCACCAGAATTGAGCAGAGGGCAACGGAGGCAGAGTCCTTGTCACTGATGAGTCCAGGTTTTGTCTGCGCTCATCAGATGGACGTAGCAGAGCGTGGAGACGATCAGGTAAGAAATAGTCTTCGGCAACAGTTGCCCAGCAGTCAAATTTCTGAGGAGGTTCCGTCATGGTGCGGGCAGGTGTTACCATGCGCGGAAAAACCGAGCTGTGCATCGTAGAAGGATCGGTGAAATCTACGTATTACATCAACAACATCCTGGAGGAATATCCGGTTCCGTTCGCACCGTTTATTGGGGAAAACTTCTTGCTTACGCAGGGCAATGCTTGACCACACGTCGCCAGGTGCGTTACCGAGTACTTGCAAGAAGTGGAAATCGACGCGAGGACCCGTTAAAAACAAAAACTAATTACACAAATGTAAAATAATCAACATTTTACATTTGTATTATTATTTTTTGTTTTTGTCTTTTGTCATTTCCTTAATTTATGTTTTATTTCCAATTTTTTACTTGTTTTTGACATGAATTACTTATTTTTATATTAATAAGCAAAACTGTATTAAAAAAAACCTTTTCCCGGACTTGCTTGAAGTTATTGGAAAATTTCAAGGTACGCCACTAAGAAAAAAAACAACACTATTGAAGCTTGTTAGTTAGTTGGTGGAAGACTACAATCTTTTCAGAGAAGGAAAATTAATCCTCTTATCGATAGAGGGTATCGGTCATCGTGTTTTATCTATTTTATACCTCCATTTAGCTTACTCTTAGGTACTACATATATTTTAATGGGAAGTGCATAATCACTTATTTCCTCAAGGCCCTTGGCCCAGCGGTCTTATTAATTTCTGCAATTTACACAAAAAAATATTTATAAGAGTCTAGACAAAATCCAAGGTTCTTACTCTTTATCCGAATTTGAAACATCCAAAAATATAGCAATGCAATCCATTTTTTTATTTCGCTTATAAGATTTTCGAAAAAATCTGAATTTCATAAGATACGCCCTGGTCCAGAAACGGTGTTATCATCAGAAGAGGGGGAGATTCTTGTCAAATGAATAAAAGAATGTGCAAGTAAAGGATTTCCTCAACACAAGTTGGAACTAAAAATCAGTGTCCAACAACTTTTGACTAAAAACCAAGGGCCAAACACTTTAATTAACAATCTACTTGGCGAAAAATGGTATAATTCTTTTGGTCGAAGGCATCCAGATTTAACTTTGAGAACGTCTGAAACTGTCGCAAGTGCCAGTGCAAATGTCTCTGAACAGAACATCAGGTCTTGGTTCGAGAAAACAGAAAATTACCTAAAGGAAAATGGATACTTTGAAATCTTAAAAGACCTTAAACGAGTTTTGAATGGTGACGAGATCAATTTCCAGCTGTGCCCCAAAAATAAAAAAGTTATTGCGAAAACGGGGAGTAAGAACGTTTACGAGGTTGATCACGTCCAAGCTAAAACTGCCATCACAGTTACCTATCTTCACTTTTTCTGCTGCTGGTGATTATACTCTCTCAATGGTCACCTAGACCTACCAATACAAAAGGATCCCAGCAGAGATTATATCGTCTGTTCCAAAAGATTGGGGTGTTGGTCGAAGTGTAATCAATGGCAATGTTGGATAAAGTTCGACGTTTTTTATGAGCACATAGGCAATATGCTCCACCCTTATTTAGTAAGTATATATTTCATATAACACTTTATTTAACCAACTGCAGATAATTTTGGTTGCTTTATATCCAAACGCTACTAGAATTCTTCAGCTAGCAGACTGGGTGGAAGGAAGCAGTTTTAAGTTCGCGCCTGGAAAATCCTTCTAAAGCATTAAGAAAATTAAATTTTGCTTCAGTTTTAAAAACAGCTGTTACAAATTTAAAGTCAAATGTCATCGCAAATGGATTTGTTGCATGTGGCTTATATATACCCTTGGGATAAAGAGGATCGATTATTCGAAATGTTTGGGAAAAACTAGAGTAATAGACGGTGATGAGATTCAAGTGCCAGCAATGGATAACAGTACCTTCGAGAATCTTGCAGGAGATAAGATTATGGAAAAGCTGAACCATAAGACGACAGGAGAAAGCAGCGAATTGTTGAGCCTACGAAAGATATGGAGCTACATTTCGCAAAAACCCTACCAAAATAAAATGAACTTTTGAGCTCAACAGAAGAAACCACTTCTATTTCAGCATTGGCCAATAACTACCCGTTAAATACGGAATTTATGAAAACGTCACATCCAGCCGTCAAAGGCTATTTTATCACTTATTCAAACGTTGCAGACCAGTCTTTTGATAAAGTGGAAATTGAGGCAATGTTTATAGTACAGGACTCAGAAAAAGTATCACCAATAGCCCAATATCGGAATGGCCAAAAATTCAAGAAAGTAAAGAAAAGGAAAGGAAAGATTAATCCAAGCTTAAATGTTCTATGTTGTAAGTTCCAAGGATTGGCAAGACATTTATACGAAAAAGTAAGATGAAAAAGACAGTCTTGTAAAATAAAAGACAGAAAGAAAGCTGAATCGGGAAATTAATAAAGACATAAAGGATAAAATAATTAAACAAAAAAAATAATTTAAAAATCACAGTTGTGAGAAAAAACCTAAGATCGATATAATATCAAACGAAAAACTATGTACCCAAAGCAAAATTTCGTTTGAAGTTTAAAAGATCTTGTGAAGTAGCGTTATCTGGAAGAGCTTTTGTCGATGATCGATGATCGACACTTCACTTCACTTCCCAGTACGAGTAAGGATATTCCGCCTCGAAGATTTTACAAAAAGAACTAGCTAGTCTATAAAAGCCTTAAATATGAGTGATACCAATTACTTAAATAATAAAAAAAAGGAATTTAATAAAATATATGTATATGTAATATAATACATGTGGGATAGGTAGCCAGACCGACGCGGAGATACCCTACTGAATGTACGACAAACTTATACATAACACACACACACAACTGCGTAGAAGGCGCATACAATTCATACCCAAAAGACGACAGAACAGTAAAATCATCCGTCGCCAAACGGAACGAAGACCACACGAAATACAACAAAAAACACAAGAAAACATCCGACTGAACGGTGCATACATAGTGCAAGCACACGACAGATAGACCGCCGACACCGCGACCAACGAATAAACACACAGATCGAGACAAACAAGCCAGAGTCGACCGTTACCTTTTTAAAAATCCAGCAAGCAAGTAGAGTAGTATTTGAGTCTTATGGTTCAACCATTGTGCTGTCCGGTCGCTTTTTGTCTTTTCCCTTTTAATAAATATAAAGTATAGCAATAAAAATTCGTTTTCATTGGGATTAAAATCCCACAATTGGGGGCTCAACCGGGATTTCATTATAAAAGTCCGCTAAGACTTTGACCCGATCAGTGAAAGTGACGGGAAAAGGTGAGAGACATTATTCTGGAGTTACGGTGCGATTCACTAAATTCGGCTGAATCCAATAGGTGCGTGGGACAGTAAAACATTACCACGAGGTGGCGAATAAAATCGACAGTGATACATTCGGTGGCACATGCAAATGTTTGGTAGTTTGTGCTAAAAACACGATAGATATAGAAAGACAGTTGAAGTGTGACAAAAGCAGCGTTGTGGGCATTTCTCGTCAGTCCGTGGCAAAGAGAAAAAACTTTGTACAGTGTACGGTGTCGTCAAACCCGTAGTATTGCCGAACGGAGAGAAAAGCAAAAACATTCAACACTGTGCTGTGCAGTGGAGTGAGAAAAAAAAAAAAAAACAAAGTAAAAGGACAACAACAAGTAAGGCGTGTTCGTAAATCTCGTTAAGAAAACGAATTTAACGGCACCGCCCCGTGTCAAAGCGAGAAAAAAGGGTTGCCGTCTCTAGCGGAAGGGCCCAGTGCCGCGTCCAGGCAAAAGAGAAAGGTAGCAGCGTGGTGTCCGTGGAAGCATTGCCGCCGTGCCAAGGTCATAGTTGTAAAAGAATGCAACCATTTTTGATTGCAGTCATTGAAGTCACAGAGAAAACTTCTAGGTATTGACTTCAATCATATGAATTCAATAACATACTTTAACTTCAAAACATGAAATTACCATTCATTTTGAAGTCATTGATTGATAATTCATTTTAGTGAATTCAAGATTGCATTCAAATGAATGCAATACAGTAAGGATGGCCGGGAAAAGAACCCTTGCTGAAGCACTTGCCTTCTCTCTGGCGATGGAAACAGCCAATCAGGTTTCCAAGGGAACACATTTCGTCAGGGAACGGGCATCTGTTGAATGCTCTTGCGCAAGACTCAGTTCAGAGTAAGAAGGTACTCCACGGGATAGACGAGGAATACCCTGCTGGACTTGCAATAAAATAGAACACCTTCAAAGCAGTGTGAAGAACCGATGGGCCGAAAAGGCTGCCCTCATTGTGGTAATAAACAAATAGAGGAGGAAACGGGCAGAAACGGATATCAAAAAGCCGGACACCCTTTCCGAAGCCATTAGTCGGGAAATGTTTAAGCACCAACTTCGCGGGGCAGAATTTGGTAGCAGCAGTTGATGGCCCTAGGACCAACATCGCTGGCAAAACGATGCAATGAAAGCCTTCTAGTAGAAATAGTCAGTGGAAAGAAAAGAAAAAACACTAGACACCGGTGCCACCACCTCAATAATCAGGAGGGATCTGGTACAGAAATCCTGGTTGCATAACACCAGCAGTTACAGCTTGAGAACAGCTACGGTATATGGTGAAGTTCGCATAAAAATTATGTTAAACTTTTCTAAAATTGTCTTGTGATTCATTCTACTTTTTACACATTTAAGAACTTCTAATTTTTGTTTTAAGTTTAATGATTTGTATACACCTTTATTTGTTGATTGTTTAACTGGCATTTTCACCTGAATTATAATTAATTTTTATTTATACAGAAATATGTATCAACTTTGTGCTTAAGGACTACGATTTACATTTTCGCCAACTTTTTTTTTTTTTTTTTTAAAGAACTTAACACTCCAGTGGGTATGAATACACTTATAATGCATCAACATGTGTTAAGTTTTTTGGAAAATGGGATAGAGAGAGAAAGAAAGATGTTTGGGCTCAGTGGTGTACGAAGAAAACACTGGACTGGTGTTTTCCCAAACAACATCTATAGTACCGGGATTTAAAATTTTTTTTATGGTTTTTGCCGACTTTTACATATACGAGTATGTGAATTGCTCGGACTCCCCCAATAGACATTTTGATGATTTGTTCCGACTTATACATATTTGAAATCTATTTCCTACCTATACGTGTTCAATCATAGCGTTATTTAATTTTTGCTAATTTAATTTAATTTTTACATGAAAATATTGAAAACCGACTCATTTATTCGGAAATTTTTTTTTCCGAATAAACGAGTTTTCCGAATTAAAGGGCTTTTACTGTATTATCATTTATTATGTTAATTTACTCTTCAGGATCCATTATTTCCTCCTCATTATCTGTTTCATATCCGTCTTTATATAGAGATGACTTTCTCACAGGTGGAAATAACTTTATCCCAAATCAAAATTTGCGCTGATATTATTTTGATTAAACCAAGTGATAACACATTCAACTTTTTTAGCTGTAACCGTTTCTGTTGTATACCGTGCATCTCGACTAGCACGAATTCATACAATATAGGTCCTGATACTTCCATGCATCTTCTCTTCTTACTATTTGTGGAAAGTTTATACAAGGTGTCCCAGTTTAGCAGTATAATCCTTTAAGGGCATATTCCCGAAGTTCCGTCGAACAAGAAATTGGCAGGGGGGGGTCTATTCTCACTTCATTTCAAGTTACAGCCCATCAAAGTGGGTGACCTCTAATTTGGAAGTGCAACCATTTTAAACGCTATAATTTCTAAACCATAGGTATAAAAATAGTTTTGGACATTTTGGAAAGATAATTAAGTAGTGCATACAAATCTTAAATGCTTTGGGTACATCTGTGTAGCAATAAAAAAGTTATGGCTCGTTAAACTCAAAATTATGAAAATTTGCTGTTCCATTCTTCACTTAAAATGCATTTTTCTTAAAATTTTTACTTAATAAATTTTCTGAAATTTTTATCCTTGCAAAATTTCCTAAAAATTATGTTTAGAAACTTTTTTACGTACGATCAACGGATTTTGTAGTAAAATCCATTTTTCCACTAAGAATTTAGTCTCCCCATTAAATGTTGGATGCCACCCATGTTTCGAAATAACCACTGAGCCCAAACATCTTTCTTTCCAATTTTCCAAAAAACTTAATACATGTTGAGGCATTATAATTATCGTACCCACTTGAGTTTTAAATTCTTAAAAAAAAAAATGGCCCTTGTTGTTCAAAGCATCCTAAAGTCGGAGCATCAAGTCGCTCTTTCCTCCATTAGCGCTGAGGTTTCTCTTGTTCAACTCGGATTTGAGTTGGACGAAGGTCAACTGCAATAGTTTTTTTGGCAGCTTTATCATAAATACAAAAACACTGTTTGTTTGTTTTTTGAAGTCAATAAGTCCTATCCCACTTCTGACACCAATCTAAAATATTTTTGTGAGTTCAAATGTTAGAACTTATTCCTTTCAATGCAATCGCTTTATACAATGCAATTACAATTTACAATTCAATCTCTTTTCTCAACCACTTCTAGTTTTCTTTATCTTTAATATACACTACTTTATCATTATGAATATGACTATGACTATGATTTTACCACAGTGGGATACTGGTATTTACACTCCCTGCTATTTTTCGAGAACTTTCCATTTTGTTAGAATATTCGCTAAATGTTTCCATTTTACATTCTCCAATGGTTCAGTCATTTGCTATTCAAATCTTCTGCTATTCAAATATAGATGACGCTGTTCACACTTTAGGTGGTTGATAACCACCAACCAGTATTTATGTGAATTCACCACACGTATCCATTTCACTTATACCATTCAAAATTTGGGGTTCAAATGCGTTACACAGTTCTAGGAGTTTTGTGCCCCTGGGATTGTAGATATTGTCTTCAGATTTTCTGCGCAGTCCTGCTAAGGAATTTACAAAACCCACAGCCTCTCAATTCTAGAATTAGTTCGTTTTATTTCTTGTCGTATGAATAAATAAAATAAAATTATAAACGATTATTTTTACCTAGAATATTTCTTACGCTTTTGTGCATCCTCGCTCTTCCAGTATATGTTTGAAATGACAGATAAAGTTAATGAATAAAAATTAAAGACGGCAGACCATGAAGCGAATTTGCCAACTTATACACTAATGAACAAAGTCCTCAGGACATTAATGGCAATCAATGAAGATTAAAGATGTCAGATCGTGAAGCGAATTTGATAACCGGTACAGAACGTACCTGGATTTTTAACGTAAACCTCCTGTCATGTAGACTTAATGTTTACGAGGTGCCCATACACCCATAGGGAGCAAGGATACGCCTTGCCATCGCTAATCACTCGCTTGTATTATCTAATAGTTCGCTTTTGAATTATACCAATTCGGAACTGTGTTGGAGGCACAAGTTCCACCCTTGGTATGAGTCGAGGCCTACCCAAAACCTCTTGCTGCTCTTAGGGTCGCAGCACCCAGTACTTCATTTGCAACTCTACAATGGGATAAACCAAAAAGGAAACCCGTACCCGCGATTTGGGTTTAAACCACAGCCACCATGACGCTCCCACAAGGGGGCCTACCTCTAACAAGTCAGGCCCGGACCGAAATCCGGGGGGCTCCTGACTCCCATGGTACCGTGATTTAAGTCCTGGTATGGACTACCGGTGGTCAAGCCTACCAACAAGACCTATGACCGGCAACTTGTAACTGGTCAAATCGTATCATCCAGTCATGCAATAAAATCTGGATGTTTACGATAAGACCAGTTTAGAATAATCTACCCCCGCTTTTTATTAGACAACGTCATTGATGGGCGAAGCCTTGATAATTGGGCGGGGGCCCGATAACCGGTACAGAACGTACCTGGATTTTTAACGTAAACCTCCTGTCATGTAGACTTAATGTTTACGAGGTGCCCATACACCCATAGGGAGCAAGGATACGCCTTGCCATCGCTCTCCGTCAATTCTTTGATACCAATTCGGAACTGTGTTGGAGGCACAGTTCCACCCTTGGTATGAGTCGAGGCCGACCTAAAACCTCTTGCTGCTCTTAGGGTCGCAGCACCCAGTACTTTTTTGCAACTCTACAATGGGTTAGACCCGTTCCCGCTATTTGGGTTTAAACCACAGCCACCATGACGCTCCCACAAGGGGGCCTACCTCTAACAAGTCAGGCCCGGACCGAAATCCGGGGGGCTCCTGACTCCCATGGTACCGTGATTTAAGTCCTGGTATGGACTACCGGTGGTCAAGCCTACCAACAAGACCTATGACCGGCAACTTGTAACTGGTCAAATCGTATCATCCAGTCATGCAATAAAATCTGGATGTTTACGATAAGACCAGTTTAGAATAATCTACCCCCGCTTTTTATTAGACAACGTCATTGATGGGCGAAGCCTTGATAATTGGGCGGGGGCCCAGATAACCGGTACACAAACAAACAATGAAATAGTAAACTGAATGAAATTGCAGCAACATCCCCAGCACCGTGAATCTAGATTCACCAATGTCTGGCTTCGCCAACATACAAGCTGGTAGTATGCCAGTACTTCCGCAGATTTCACTTGTTGGTCTTTTCCAGAAACATTTTTACCACTCTAACTGTTGGCCATTTTGAACGATGAAGGCTAATGTCAGACACAAGCACTAAGTCATCTGCTGATAGGGGCTTCACGGGCTGGTGCCACTTGGTTCTGCGATACAGGTCCCGGAGATTCTACGAGCCATTTCTTCCAAAATCAATATTAAATCTGCTGCACGTTTCGTCATGGTGTCGGGTTTGTTCCGAATTTGAAGTACTTAAAAGAAAGTGATTGCTGATTAAGAGTTCACTAGAGGCCTGAAATTAACTATATTTTCAGCCTCGCACATAAGACTGCAAAGTTGTGCTCTGGAAGATTCTCACTGAACAGGGCATGCCTCATTTCTCGTTTTACACTTCGCACTAATCGTTCACAGCATTCACCGGCGTGAGGGTTTAACTTAGTTAAATACGCATTCTATTCTTTCTTTTCACCAAGCTTTCCGCAATTCTTCTATGATCAATGTCCCAGAGCTGCCTTTAAAGCTCCTTATCAGCTCCTATGAAATTTGTAACATTATCAGATCGAATACGTACGTATTGGTGCCTCTCGACGATTAGTAAAGTTACGGATATACATCGGACATCAGAGAAAAGGTCACTAGAAACCTCCAAATGAACAGCGCGCGTTGTCATGCAAGTTAAAAGTGCGATCCGCCGCTTGAGTATCTTCCTTCCATGACCTGCAGAGAATGGCCCCATATAGTCCAAGTCAATCTATGAGAACGGCCTCACAAAGGGTGTTAGCCTGTCTTTAGGTAGTTGGCCCGTAAACACAACTGCCGGCTTAGCACTGCTAATTTTGCATTTTAGACATGTTTGCGCTTTACGTTGAACCACCACTCTGATCTTTGGGATCCAGTAGCGGCGCCGCCTATCGGCGATGATAAGTATTTTCATTCTGATGGTTCTAAATCCAATTGTAATTATCTACAATGGCGTTGGTTAAATGATGATCTTTTGGAAGCACCACTAGTATTCTCGTACTCGTATAATGAGGTACTGCGACTGCTGCATTTATGCGTCTATCCACGCAAAGACTCATTTTCGTCTTCCTTAAGCTATCGTAATTTAATGCAAAGATTTCCATTTGCACGCTGCGACAAATATTCAGCTCCGAATGCTTTAACTCATGTACCTTCAGCCTTCCAGTTTCTCGTTCATATCGTGTTGACAGTGTGTTCCCTTTAAACTGCATAACCCAAAATATAATAAGAGGTAAGCCAACAGATGGTGTGGATGTTGGCCGTCAATTATTGTCATTTTCTGAATTCAACGTGGTTAATCTTTTTGACAGATATCATACAATCTTTAGCAATTTTAGCCATGTACGAGTAGTGTGTGTGTATACCTCGCAATAACGCATTTTTGTTATTCAATCTTATTACGAAAATGGGCGATCCGTAAAATTAAGATTTCGTAAAATTCTTGAATTTTTCGGTCAACATTATCGCCCTAGTGAGTCCGGAATTTATGGAATGGTGAAACGTTTTGAAGAAACTAGTTCGGTATCGGGTCAAAAAAAGTCACTGTATGCGAGCGTATTTTTCGAAGATTAGGCTGGGGAGACAGTTACAGTAAATGGAGAACATTACCGCAACCTGTTGACCGGCTATTTTTTTTTTCAAAATTGAATGAATTGGGTCTGGAAGATCTCTGATTTCAACAGGATGGTCCTACCACCCACAAAAGCCAACCATCAATCAATTTATTGTGTACGAAATTTGAAGATCGCATTATTGCGGTTAGAGGAGAAGTTGATTGGCATCTAAGGTCATGCGATTTGACACCTTTAGACTTCTTCCTGTGAGGCTATTTGAAGAGCAAGGTCTATGCTAATAACCCAGCGACTATTCAGGATCTCAAACATAAAATCCAAACTGAAATTGCGCCCATTGACCACTTTTTCATTGAAAATTTTGACCTTCGGATGGTCGCTTGCAACAGAAGCCGTGGTGGTCACATGAACAATGTTGTGTTCCATTCATAATTGTCATATACCGAACTTTATTAATCAATAAAATTTTACATTGATTTCACAATAAATGGGTGTTTAATTTAATGAAAATATGGCTCACTCTTTACAATTCTCTCTTCCCGGATAAAGTTGAAGAATTCTCGAAAGTTCTCTGAGTTTTTGCGAGTTACCAGTAACACGAACTTGGCTGGTAGGCCTTCAGACTTCAAAAAGCAGGTTGGACTAGGTGACCAAGTCAGTTCATCCTCCATCGCTTGTTCAAAACGATTTACGGATTCCATCCATGAAACATGTACTAAAGTCCGAAGTGTTCGACGCGCTAGGAACCCATCACCATCCAAATTTGAATTTATTGTATCTTGTGGGCTACATACAGCTTATAGCCCAGTGAACCGATTTTATCCACGACGATGCGTGAGTCACTCCACATTACCACTCTCGCTGGCTTGACGTTGTGATTTCGTAGTATGAGTTGACGTAGACGTGTGGCCTAAACAGCTGACTGCAACTCCAAGGGTGGTACCGATGTAAGCTTAAGTGGAGCGGACTTCGTTTTTCCTGCTACAAATGCTATTCGAAATAATTTTATTTGTTCAGGAATACTCCAGCAACTAACGGCTACAAACTCTCTCTCGCTAGCGTCGGAAAATACCCATAACTCCACCGTCGCATCGTAGAATAAGACACTAAAGCATCGAGAAATTGAAATAATCTTCCCTTCTTTCAGTCCCTTTACACATTTGTTCCAAAAATTAATGACTTCGCCGAAAATGCTCTCATTCCACCCGACCTGCTCACGCCACACTTCCTACAGCAGACTTTGGCGATAAGTGAGTACTCCGAGGCTAACCTAAATGGATCGACCACTGACATTGTTATACTGAGAGCTTCTCATTTTGAGGGCCTTCTGCTTTCTTCCAACAACGCAGGGTCTGCGTTTTCAAATGCCATACAAACTGAAAAACGTCTTGTGTGGTATCCCATTTAATTGCTACAACTTTCTAGTAAAACGCCGTGTCGGTCTCTTCAAGGTTGAGAGTTGATACATCCATCTGTTCGTCGTTGAGGCCTTGAGTCACCAGATTCGATTTGCAAACTAACCTCCTTGCTTATGGACCCATACAACTTCTTCAGAAATTTGTACAGCCTCATTTTCATTTGCGAAGCAATGAACAAAATCATTCACATGGTGGCTGCTCAATATCCTCCTAAAGGACTCCAACTTGGTGAAACATCTCTACAATATCAGCGCAGACGCCGACAGGTTTTTCCCGGAACTTTATCAACACGGTTACCAAATCCTGGTTTTGATCAGATCCACTGAGCAATGCCGAATTTAACGAAGTTCCACTTGACTAGCCGCAACTTGCCTGGCTTGTTCGGATTATGTACACCAAAGGGAGGCAAATATCAAGTTCTCGGCCCTTCCTGTATACCCCTTATTCTTTGCGGTAGTTTTCATCTCGTTGAAACTTCTTCTCCAGAATCATGGCTCTCCTTTCGGCTACCATACGATTCGATGGCAAAGTGGTGTCGTCTCGCCTCCACAGCAGTCCTGCTACAAAACGTTCGCCATTTTCTTCGATGGTTTCTTCCAGCAACTCTTTGGTTCGGATGCCCTCTAATGATTCGAACTGCTAGATTATCATTGGTTATGTAGTCGTGGATTATTTTCTTCAAGTTATCATCTGGCTCTCAGACAACATTGGTAAAGAATGTGCGATGGTTATGTGATGTTTTGTTTTCCTCATCTGCCCCGAAGACAACGCAGTCAAGTTTTGTCAAAATAACAGCTGGCCCTTTCCACCCATCGGTGCTAAATAGCGCGCTACACACAAGTGAGCATTTTCGAGACCGAGTAAGATTTTTGGGGTCGGTACTCAATAACTGTGGATAGGAAATCGCTTTCTATGACGATATTTGAAAAGTAATTTATTTATGTCTAAAGTTTGGGAAGGTAACTTTAGATCCTTGACTGTTCTGACGTTCCTAAGCCAACACTTCCTAAAAGTAGACCCAACCCCGTATACTTGCATATTGACATGGCTAGAAGACTGTTATGCTATTATTATGCAAGGTAAGATTTTCTTTAGTACCCTTAATCCCAAGCCGACTTATCAAAGAATGCGTATCACCTACGAATGACTTCCCCGGTATTATTTTAAATAAGAGCTTTGAAGATGATGGTTTCCTAAGTGCACTCATGAACACTTGCCATTGGAATTTGCTAGCGTTCGCTTAGGTTTCACTACCTACATTAAACTGATGTCACGCCCAGTCTAACGCACCTTCAGTCGTAATGGGTACGTACGTACGTTAATTCACTGATTAGGTTCGAACGAAGACCCTCACTATTTAAGTAGCTTAGTCTAAAGCCCCTGATGTGCTTTGGTTAGTCAAACTAAGCTTACCAAAAGATACAAAATGAGGCAGAGAAGATACAAAATGAGGCAGAGAAGATACAAAATAAAGAAACCAACCCGAGGCGTTCCGATCTTTGTAAGAAAAAACTGGGAAGAATATATAGTCATGTAGTACGTAGGTTCCAGGTACTGGACGCATTCATCGTGTATATCCCTCTCCGTAGCGAACAGCGGTTGTACATGGTGTCTGTGTCTGTGTCTGCACCTAAGATTACTCAATTCGCCTTATTCACCTCAGAGCTCGAAACACTTTTCCGATTCCTAAGACTGGAACTGGAGGAGAATTATTTTATTATCGGCGGAGATTTTAACGCCAAACATAGAGATTGGCGAAACAATACACGAAATATTAGGGGGAACCTATAGTATTATTCAATTGGTGGGGTCAGCACAGTGTAATGTACGTCGTTTCATAGACGGCTCCTATTTGGATCTCCTGCTGTTTGAGACACGAATAGAACTAACAGGCACTAACCAATATACCACGAACTGTCTACGCACTTAAACGGCAGTGAGCATTGCGGTTTCAGCACCGAAATAACTGTTCCCAGCGGAATTGGAGGAGATTGTTCAAAGGTATTCCTACAGCTATAGCAGTGGGGGTTAGACACACTTTTCCAGAACACTGCTAAGACCACTCTCCTTGAATTCACTCTTCCCACCGCCCAATATAAATCTATCAAACGAGGAGATTGAAAGGTATCTAAAATTAATGGGCGAGGAAATTAAACGAGCAATGGACAAAAGGATACCTCGGTATCAGCACATTAACAAGGAAGACTTATTTCGCAACACAACTACCGACGCACTGCGCCGCTAGAAAAATAGACTGCTATCAAGATTAAATGTTAATAAAGGAGAACTACAGGGTTTCTGTAAGTTTGTATTGGAACAATAAAATTCGGGCTATTATCACCAGAAACCCGTGGTGTTCCCGCAAATAAATAAAATATTTCGAAGGAAAGATGAAAACCTTTCGTGTCTTAAAATGCCGCGACCGACAACGAACACATACTATGCTTTTAACAGCAGGCATAGATCCATAGCTGTTGATGATGACAACTTCTATGTGATCGAAGATCCGAAAGAGAAGTTAGAAGCTGTAGGAGCGACTTTTCGGGAAGTGTACAAAGCTAATGAATCAATGAATTTGGCCGAATCAGGAGCTGAAAAATCGAGTCCTTGTGCACATTTCTACCTTCGAAATGAAATAATGAACTCTCGATTCGAGAGCTCGGGTTTCACCCAGTTCAGTGACGAAAATATGGCAAATAATGTTATCGCCGATGAGACGATACTACCCCCGTTCATTTCGAAGGAAGAACTCCAAACGGTCTTCGAATCACTCATGGGTAGGAAATCAGGGGGAACCGATGGAATACCGAATGCTGTTTTTTGACATCCCCCACTAGAAGCGATGAACATTTATACCACCCTGTTTAATAATGCAATGAACAATGTGCATTGGAAAACTGCTGTGGTACATCCCATCCCCAAAGGGGATAAAGACACTTACAATCCGGCGAATCTCCGGTTGATCAGTCTTCTTCCAAACATCAGCAAGGTTTTCGAGAAAATGATCAATACAGTCCTGACTAAGTGAGTTGAGTACATATACATTGTTCCGGATAATCGATTTAGTTTCAAGGCGAGGCATGACGTCAGTCATTCATGCCGCGTCTAAACCGATTTCTGATATCCAATGTAGCAAAGGCAAGAACCAGTGCACTGGTGCCTACCTGATTAACTTGTAAAAAACCTTCGATACCATATGGTTAGACAGACCCTTTTTCAAGCTGAACAGACTGGACATTAGTGAATCACTGCTGTATATTCGTTTCAATATGCTCACAGATAGACAGTTCATCATGAAAAATGGCGATATGAATTCTGCTGGAACATTTAACATTAGAAATGGTCTACAAAAAGATGCGGTAAATTCGCCGTTCAACATGAGAGCAAGTTTATTGGAAAAGATTCGTGTGTTTGAGAGAGATTGTCTCCGCTTATACAGAAAACCAGAGTCTGAGTATAGGCTGAACCTCAAAATAAAAAATCGGTATGGACAAAAAAATGGAACAGGCTTAGAAATTGGATATCTAAAGACTCAAACAAGATATCGACTTTATTTAAACGCCGTTACAAAGGGTAGTACATATTTCTTCGTCCGAACAACTTCGGCATTCATCATTCCGTTGAAATGACACATTCTATCCACATAGACCAACTTCAATCGCGATGCTAGATCCGATAGAAAACACCATTAATGCAGGTTATCACTGAGTATGGACCTTAGCAATCCTGTTGCAATTTTGGTGATTTGCCTTTCTTACGCAGGTGATTATACAGCCACACCGGGTCTCCTTCGTTGAAACCGGAAGATTTTGGTTTGATGTCGTACCTGATCTTCATGCGGTTGCACGCCAGTTTCATCTTTTCTCGGGTGTTTTGTGCAAATGACGAATCTGCAAGTCATCCACATAGTCGACAAATTCGAACAAATGGACAACTAAGTTGAGCAACTGGAAAAAGAGCTCGACACAGTAGGAAAACAGAACAAGCGAGAATGTTTTGTAAGCGGTCCAAGAAGAAAAGAGTTGATGCCTCGCTGGCAAAACGATGCAATGAAAGCTTTCTGGTAGAAGTAGTCAGCGGCACAAACCCGAAAATACGGAAACATGGAGATACTAATGATATACAGAAACGCCAATACTTCCGTCTTAAAAGTCTTCATCTGCCGAAATCAGGTCTTAGAGCCTTCGTCGGAAGCAATTGTTTGGAAAAAATTGGAAGGTGATCCTGGTAGCAACCGATTTTATTTGATGGAGCCAGAAAATAGGAGAGACTTCATGGTGGGTAAGAACTTAGTGGAGCCAAATAACAACATGGAACAACATGGTTCCTGTAAGAATTCTAAATCCAAAAGCATTCAGTGTGAAGGTAAAGAAGGGAGAGATAGTGGGAAAGGGTACACATATTGAGTTTATATCGATCACAACGGAAACGAGTCGTGCAACACCGGTCGCAACAGTTCAGAGCATGAAGTCAAGAACAAAATTCCCAGCCTCCGTAATCTGAATCAAGAGCAGCGTGTCATGGCAGAAAAACTAATCGGTGAGTACGCTGATATACATATTTGCTACACAAGACGTAGAATATGGGCGTACGCTACTTGTTCAACATTACATTGACACCGGAAACGCCCCACCAATTCGTCAACATGCAAGGCGTCTTTCATTGGCAAAGCAAACAGAAGTTGCCGAAATGGTGTCAAAAATGAAAGTTGAGGGGCTAATTGGAGAATCACAGGGTTAGTGAGCTTTTCCAGTGGTCCTCGTGAAGAACAAAGACGGCAGCACGAGGTTTTGTGTAGACTACCGACGTTTCAACGATGTCATCAAAAAGAATACCTACCCACTTCCAGCAATCGTTGGCATTTTGGATATGCTTTCTGTAGCGAAATGGTTTTTAACTCTTGACTTGAAGAGCGGTTACTGGCAGGTAGAGATTAATCGTAAGGATCGTGAGAAAAATGCATTTGCTATAGGAAGCGGTCTTTCACAGATTATAATGATCCCGTTTGGACTGTGGACGTTCGAACGATTAATGGAACGAATATTACAAGGGCTGACGTGGAAAACCTGTCTAGTGCAACTGGACGACGTTATACGTAATACGTTCAGGGAGCATCAAAAAAACCTAAAGGAAGTGTTTGAGAGGCTGCGAAGCGCTTATTTGAAACTGAATCCAGAAATGTGTGCCTTGGTCCTTCCGTTCCGGAAGCAAAATATCTGGTTTACATTATATCAGCGGAAGGAGTAAGGACGGACTTTGACAAAATTGAAGCGGTAAAAAGCTTGCCTGTCCCAAAAGATAAACACCAATTAAGAAGCTTCTTGGGACTTGCCACGTACTACAGAAGGTTCGTTATTGCAAAGAGCCTGCACCAACTTACGGGAAAAGGCCTATAGTTCAGGCCGCCTGGAAAGCGTGAAAAGTACCTCTATAGACAAAAGTTCACTCTTCGCACAGACCGCGCAGCTCTGAAATGGCTACTACAATTTAAGAACCTCGAAGGACGAGTTGCGAGATGGATCGAGCTGTTGCAGAGCTACGTCTTTGAAATGTAACACTGCAAGGGAAAACTCCACTCAAATGCTAATTCTTTCTCTCGTCGACCGTGCGGAGTCAAATGCGAACAGTGCAACCGGAATAAGGAAAATAAGGACATCACCACTACACCCTCAATCTGATGGAACGATCGAGCGATTAAATTGGACCTTGAAGAACCATTTCTCTAAGGTCATCTGCCAACGGGGCTGGGATCGACACATATTCTCTTATTAACGGTATACCGAAACGCGGTGCATAGCTCTATAGGACATCGGATCCCCACCTATGAAGCCCAAGGAAGTGAACGACTACGTGGATGACTTGCGCAGCAGGATTCGTGATTTGCATAAAAACACCCGAGAAAAGATGAAGGTAGCAAGCAATCGCAGAAAGACTAGGAACGACATCAAAGCGAAATCTTCCGGTTTCAACGAAGGAGATCTGGTGTGGCTGTATAATCCTCTGCGTAAGAAAGGCAAATCACCGAAATTCCAACAGCATTGTGTAGGTCCATACAAGGTGATAACCCGCATTTATGACGTTGTCTACCGGATCCAACATGGGGGTCGAGGAATAATTAAGGTGGTCCATGTGGATAAAATGTGTCATTTCAACGGAACGATGATTGACGCAGCTGTTTGGGAAAGAGTCATAAAGTGATTTAAGTAAAAGATAAAGTAAAGTAAAAGTGGGTTCTAAAAGCGAACTGCCTCAAATGGCAGGACAAAAAATAATATGATTGCTGCCTTACCACGGCGAGCTTAATCCCATGGAGTTGAAAGTAAAAGAAAAGGGTAAGGATTCGTAGCAAACCAAAACAAAACTTTAAAAAGTAAAGATGCTAAGCTACTATTAACAGTAGCACTTGAGAAAGTGAACAGTGAAATATGGCTTAATTGCGTCAAACATGTTAAACTAAAAGTTGAGCCAAAGATGTGGGATGTTGATGTTTTCGCCGAAACAGCAACAGAGGAGATTGTTATAACTTTAAATGATGAGAACTACAGCAGCAGTGAATTGGCTTCGTATTAGTTTACTTTCATTATATTATTATATAATGTTTTACAATGCCTGGTACAATAAATAAAGAAATTTAACTTATGCACTTTATTTATTTTTTTCTCAAAAACATTGTGTCTTCAAAACAGGGAGATGGCAACTCCACGAGACACAAATATGTCAGATTAATATTCAGACATTTGGTCTGACATTTTTTCTTTTGACTCAGGTAGGCAATTACTACATGACATTTCATTCTGTCAGCGTAAGTTGGCTGAGTAGGTGTGAACTTCGTTCTACGGCATACACCACTTAGTCATCTTTCCTTCTTTGTTTTTTAATTTTTTTTTTCCTCCCATTCCGAAGTCAAACTGACAAGCGCTGTAAAAAAAATTTCAGGGTTACTGCCTAGAGAGATGTCTTGAATAAAAACCAGACATTTGTTTCTTGAAATATGTCTTGCCTGCAAACTACCCGTCTACACTGGACATATTGATTTCATGAACATTTTCTAAACACCAGCGATGTCTCGTGGAGACGCGGCGATATGCATATCATGGTTTCAATATGAGAGCTTTCAAGAGCGAAATGTTTATGCATTTCATTTTAACCAGAGTGAGAGGCAAATGTTCCTAACTGTATTGAGGATTTTTGTTGAACAAGGTATAGTAGTTTTCTTAAGGTTTAAACCGCCAACACACAGGGCAATTTGTACACACAATTTCTAGGACGCTTGAGTGAGGACAAAATCCCAATTTGTCAGTCCAATCTAGGATTTCGTACGAATAGGTCATCATGTCACTGTTATCGAATGTAGGAAGTATTGATGAACAATTTATTTTTGAGAATTGTGCCACACAAATATGATGCGTGAGGTGGAACCAAGGGATTTCAACAACTCCTTGAAAATGGGTATAAATTGCTTCAGGGAAATATGTTCTCTAGGAGTAGTAGCATCTTTATTGATTTTAAAATATTTTTCCACTAAGAATTTAGTCTCCCCATTAAATGTTGGATGCCACGTATGGAGCGAAATAACCTCTGAGCCCAAACATCTATCTTTCTCTCTCTATCCCATCTTCCAAAAAACTTAACACATGCTGAGGCATTATAAATGTATTCATACCCACTTGAATGTTAAGTTCTTTAAAAAAAAAAAAAAGTAGTTTTTTGGTTTTTTTTTGTTTTGTCCCAGAAATAAGACATCATTATCCTATAGAGTTCCACAACCTACATATATCCAAATTTTCTTTTCGATTTCAAACATGTTATCCGCGTCCGACCGATCTTCACTCAATGAATGCTAGATGAATATTGAGGATAATATTGGGAACTATCGAATAAAAACAATCGACTTATTCAATTGCAAAATATTCATTTATTCGACAGTTATCCAAACCTCATTCAATTATTATTTTTCGGAAATCATTCATTCGAACCAGTCGAATGAAAAAAACCTTCAAATGTTCGATTGTTTTCCAATCCAATTCCAATGAATAGTTTCTTCATTCGAATGGTTTTTTCACTCGTATGAAGAGTGGAATATCGGGTTGGGAGTAATGTTCCTTTGGACTATCGGGGTTGGAAAAATGATTTTTTGGATTTTGGACTATCGGGGTTGGAAAAATATTCGAATGGTTTTCATATGAATGAATGATTTTGATGAGATGATGAGATTGAGAGAATTTCCGAGGTAATCTGACAGTTTCATTTGATAGAAGCCCAATTGTCCTCCACACGAGGCAATTTTCCTGCTGGTTGCAAGTTGCAATCGAGAATTGTGTCAAAAATTGTTCTGTGTGTAGGCGCTTTTTCACACGCGATTTAAAAGAATAAAATTGAAAATATTTTTGCTGTTGAAAGCATTAGAAGAAATTCAACATGATGAAAAGCAAGAAAATAGACGAAATATGAGGATAACTACGAAGCGGAAAACAATCATTTGACCAATCTACTATGGGGTGATGGCAATCTTCAGTTGAAAAATCGTCTATTTGTTTACGCTATCTGCTTACCGGTTATAAAACAATGCTTCCATATGCTCGTACTGTGCGATGAATCTTTGTAATAAATTTTCAGAAACGGCAAACATTTGGCATATCCCGCCAACAAAATTTGTTCAAAATAAATCAAATGTGTTCACCAACCGATAAATAAACTGCCATTAACGTCATGTATCTGTGAAACCAAGTTTTTATGATCAATTTGTATACCACATTTACATCGAACTTAAACATGTGTTTTTGGAAAACACGTTGCCGTTTACATAGGCATTTCCAAGTTTTCAAAGCTATCAAAATATTAAAATCAAAATTATTGTTGAAGAAGCGGGAACTTGAAGAAAATAAATAAATAGATAAATAATGCTTTAATATGCAGTGGATTGTTAAATAAATAGCGTTCCTTATTAGTGGACTTCCTAGAAGTGGACTTCTTCTTATTATTTTTATATTTTGTTAACAAACTGCGACACGTCGGCTGCGTTTTCACTTAATTTGAGAATTTTCAACCATAAACAAAGGATGCCAATGTTGATTATTAAATTGAATTGATAAAAATGAATGGTTTTCAATGACATTTCTCTATTTTCACTGAATATCGACTTGCTTTCAATAATGTATGCTATTTGCGTGACAACGTGTGCGATGTAAATGTGGTATTAAGCGGAGATAAGTCGTTTTTTTAACAATCGCTAACGTGCGTGCAAAAACACATGACTATTTGAGTTACCGTTTGGTAATGTATTCTGCTTCGTTTAAACTTAAAAGCACTGTTTTCCCTAATCTGCTTATGGTAGCATAACGACAAAACAGATACAGATAATACAGATATAAGGCGTGCGGCTTTTTTTCAAAATTTGAACGTTTATTTAAGAAAAACATGTGCAATAGTATTATTCAAAGTATTACCCATCTGAAGCTATGACTTTTTCCCATCTTTCTGGCAATTTGTGGATCCCATCCCAAAAGAACTGCGCCGGCTTAGCAGCCAAGAATGAATCAAGCCAATTTTTGATATTCTGCTCTGATGTGAACCGTATTTCAGTGAGGGCGTTCTGCATCGACCGGAACAAATGGTAATCAGAAGGGACAAGGTCTGGGCTATAAGGCGGGTGGGGTAAGACTTCCCATCCACTGTTTTCCAAATAGTTCTTAACCGGAATAGCAAGGTGGGGATGATGGAAAATTATTGCCTCGTGTCTGGTCGCATATTCCGGGCGTTTTTCGGCCACTGCTCTCTTCAAACGGATTAATTGTGTTCGGTAGCGTTGTCTATTGATGGTTTCACCCGGTTTTAGCAGCTCATAATACAGCACACCCATCTGATCCCACCAAATACAGAGCATTACCTTCGCGCCATGGATATTCGGCTTTGCCGTTGATTTGGCTGGTTGGCCGGGTTTCACATGTGATTTTTTGCGCTTGGGGTTGTCGTAATGGATCCATTTTTCATCACCAGTAACAATCCGATGCAAAAATGACTTCCTTTTGTGTCGTTCCAGCAGCATTTCGGACATGCAAAACCGCCTTTCGACGTTTCTCGGCTTGAGTTCATGTGGAACCCAATTTCCTTGCTTTTGAATACATCCAGCTGCTTTTAAACGATTTGAAATGGCTGCCTGAGTGACACCCAAAGATTCTGCGAGCTCTTCTTGTGTTTGGCAATAATCTTCATAGAGTAATGCTTCCAGTTCTTCATCTTCAAACTTTTTTGGCTGCCCAGGACGTTCATCGTCTTCCATGCCAAAATCACCACTTTTAAATCGTGCAAACCACTTTTGGCACGTTCGCTCAGCTAGCGCATGTTCACCATAAACTTCCATCAAAATACGATGACTTTCGGCAGCAGTTTTCTTCATATTAAAGTAATGAAGAAGAACTCCCCGCAAAAACACTTTTTCAGGCACAAAGTTCGTCATATTTGAATGAAAAAAATTTATTGTTGTTTACGCTTCACATGAATGACATATACTGAAATGACGTACAATGACAGTAGCTTTCCAACGCATGTTCCAATGGAATAATAAAAATGGAATAATACAAGTTACGCCATCTCTTAGCAAACCGCACGAATTAAGTTATAGACCCAATATTGCGCATGTGTCAAAAAAAGTAAATACCGAAAAATCCAAGATGGTTGCCGATAGTGATCAATTTTTGTTTACATGTGCTGTACGTCGATAATTACTTGAGTTCGAATTCTTAATGGAGACTTTTGTTCATTTATATTGAAAAATATTGATTAATAGTGATTCTAAGACAACAATCAGCTGCGACTTGGTGTCGTGGTATCTGAAAACAAGTTTAATATATGTGTGTATGAGAAAATATAACACAAAAAGACGAATTCCATTTCTTGAGCACATAAGTATGTAATTTATTAGAACATAAATTAATATAAAAATGATTCTATGTTTACAAAAAAAATATCACAAATTCAAAATATATATTTTGTTTTTATCATTTTCCTTTTTCTACTTGTTAAATTGTCTTCTATTATAATATTTAGGTCTTTAATTCTAAAGTACATACGTGAACGGAAGAAAATTTCTTTCACTTTTCTTTCGGATTAAGATTAAGATTTAGTAACTGTTTTAAATAGTTACGACAATAAACTATATCGTCCTTATTAAACATTTTAAAAATTGTTTCCATCTTCTCCATATTTACCATCATTTCGTCTTTAGGTTTTTGAAGATATCCCTCCGTCAGCTGATTAGTCCACGTGAACGGTGTCTCTTCCTGGGTATTTTGAACAGCTAAATCTGAATTCTTGATCCTGTGGCAACTGTATCCTGCCAAATGCTCCAGTCGATCGTACTGTGGAGATTCCAGTTCATCTACGGGCTCTTCAGTTGCTATGAAGTCGGGATTAAGTGTCTTCAGTAGAGTGCTATTTAAATAGTCCGTACCTTCTAAATCGGAATACCACAGGGTATTCCCTGTGGAAGATGTAAATACGAACGTGTTGTATTAAAAGAAAATATGGATGAATTCCAAACGGTTTGGATGATCATATATGGTAGGCCGCCTTTGGATCGAATCGTTCCAAAAAAAATCTCTAAAACATCTCGATTCAGTCTGTATGTCAATAAATACAAAATACTGTATTCAGTATTTAAGTCGTTGTACAGAAGTTTAAGAGAATTGTTCGTCATTGTAATGCCTAAAAGTATTATAAGATTCGTTTAATTCAACATTACCTTTCTCGAAAGGCATCATGATTCGTTTTCCTTTAACTCTCATATTAAGCATTACGGAAGTCATCTCATCGACAATTTCAAATTGGAGCGATTCTGAAAGTCCAACGCCTTGAACTCGTTCGCGACTAACCTGGTAAGGAACTCTTACGTTGAGACAGTCGAACCAATCATACACCTGAAATTGTAAAGATGTGGATGTTTAAAAAATATAGAACACTTAAGCCAGCCTACCGAACTTAGTTTGCAAGTTTCACCTTTTAACGTTTTGCACCTTTAACATATACATAAATTGGTTAGTGATATTTTGTATGCAATACTCAAATCAGACTTATCATTAGTTTTCGAAATAAGCTCTTCTATGATTCCTTTGGAAATGAGTTGTTCGTCTAAAATAAAACCACCTTTATCAACGAAGTTGCTCCTGATGAGTTTTATGAGATGGGGCACATTAGCGAACACATACACATTCCTCGATTCATCGGTTGGGTTTTGAAAAAACGATTTTGTAACCATGATTTCAAATTCACGCAGCAAACCTTGATTTGGTCCCCCGAGATCCCAGACGATTGCACACACTTAAAAACCACATTCACTTAATTGATGAATAATACTAAACAGTATTTGTTTGATCATCCGTTGATCAAAATCGTAGAAAATTGGTTGTTTCCAATTGCCAATCAATCCCCTTATCATCGCCACTTGGACGTATTTTGCAGCTTTCAGAGTTTCATCCTTCCGTTTGTCGTAGATAATTTTCCCTTTGACCTTCATTTCGTCAAATGAAAGTACACAAATTTTGTCGACTTCTTCCATATCGATGTTTTCCACAATATTCAACACAAATTGGATTATTCCCGGATATACCTTTAATTTTGAACACCACTTTTTAAGTGTTATCACAGCTGGAAGAGGGTATTGTTTTCGCAACTGCAATCGGTAGGCTCGGGGGCCAGCTGCATCTATCGTGATCGCATTACCAATTTCGTCTGATGACCATTTTGAACGTTTTTGAGGACATTCTAATTTTCTTAATTGGCTCTTGGCAAAAATATGACCAACGGAGTCAATAGTTTGTTGCTACTTCCAGTTTTCTGCTTTCAATTTTGCTATTTGTTCTAAAACTCTGCAAAATACAAAAAATGGTTGAAATTCTAATTACACTTAATTCACATTACACTAATTTAATGTCATCTACAATACTTGCTGAGAATATATAGGGATGATTTCATCAGTTTGTGTACTACAGTCGACTATTAATGGTTTAACTTGTGTACCGCAGTCTACCTTGCAAGCATCAGTTTGCATATAGTAATCACACTTGTTTGATAGAAATAAATTCTCCGCGGGACTTCCAGATCTACGTTCTCCTTGTCAGCACAACTAGTGCATCACTGAAATAAAAAACCGAGTGTTATTAGCGTAAATGACGGTTATAATAATTGTTCTTCACATACCTTGGGATCAAAAGTCTATTTTAAATCCGTAAATCCCATGGGCTCGTCACTTCTTTATCTTTTTGCAATAGCAACAAAAGTGAAGGAACAGCATCTTCTTTAATTCTATTTGTTTTCAGAACTATTTCATATTGCTCGTACAGTGGATTAATGACAAAATCACCTTTGCGCCGTTTTTGTATTTAACTTGTCTTTTCGGTGGCACAAAAAACGCACTGCTTCCACATTTTACTTTGTTTTGGAAACGAGCGATACGATATCTCATTTCCAGTTTATTTTTGTTTTTGTAGTTGTTAACACAACACCCGTACACAGCACAACGCATTTTAACACCTTTAAACTTTGTTTAGTCAATTATAAATCAAAAATCTATCGCAAACCAAATATTTCCGCCTTTGTCGCCACTGTGATCGGCCATATTGCCAGAATTTGACAGATGCGCAGAACGAGACCAAAATAATTGCGCCAAGTATATTACCTTATTATATGTATGTACAGGCCAAGGCCCATCGAATCCGTTGCGTCGACGTTATGGACTGACAGCTGGATAGAATATACACTTTGTTATGGAAGCAGGCCCATAAACAAAGGATGTGACGGAACGGACGGATAAAGTAGATTTACATTCTACTTTTCAATCCGTTGGCAGTTCACACATTGAGGACCATACTTTCGCATATTGAGGTTCACTCATTCACAAATTGAGAGTAAGCACTTTCAGTGGTGGAGAAATTGAGATAATGAAGAGAAATTGTCATAGCTTGAAAACAAAACATTGACATTTCAGTAATTGTTTTGTTTTGTTTCGTTTCGTTCATTATTATTTGGTTTTTGTTTGAAATTTTTCGCAGAACAGCTTGAAGAGAAAACACTCTCAGCAATAACAAAACGTCATCGGCTGTATTCTGCCAACGTATGCCACGGATTCTATGAGACTGTCATTTCCGTCAAATACTTCAACGTCAACCTATCCGGCATCGTAACGGGCGCAACGGATTCTATGGGCCTGAGCCTTACCTTGATCTTTTTTCTCTCATAACGATAGAGACAGATGTTCTGCTCCGTTGGAACCCATTTGTTCTAAGAATGTTGCTTTGGCTGTCAAAGTTGTTTATGTATCGTGTCACATTTGTCTTCCTACATTACGAAATAAAATTCATAATTTAGTATTAATTAGAGCTTTAAGAAATTTTCGACATTCTATTCTGGATTTTTAATCTTACATTATCCTTTTCGTAGGAGTAAGAACAAACCTTGTCGTATAGAAATGTTTCTGCGATACACTCGTTTTTATAAAAAAAAAAAGTTGTACTACAAAGATACATTTGCCGCAATGTGGTGAATTGTGGTGATTACCACAGTTGGCAGCCATCATACACTTCTTGCCCACTTGTCATTTGTTGTTGCTGTCAAAACGAGGCTGCACGTCGTGCGAACAACAACACGCGCGCTATCTGTGAAAATGAGTTCAATAATTTTTTAATTCCAATCCAAGCAAAGGCATTTAGAAGTGCAAAACAAGTACAGTATTAGCACGTGCAGTGAATAATTAAACGTAACACAGCTGGGAAGAGTTTGCTTACAATTTGTTTCAGTACCTACTCAATGCGATTAGTTTAGTGAATACTCAATACAAGAGAGTTGTGGACCAACTTTAGTTTGTAGATTTGGGGAAAAATCACGTGTATTTAGAATTTTTTAATAACTAGGGAGAAATTCTCGATTTCAGTGCAATAAATTCAAAATGGTGCAGGTAAGTTATGTGACTGATTGCTGTGAATTAAAATAGGTATTGCATTAAAATAAACAAAAATGATTAATTTTAAATTTAAATTAAGCAAAATGTCACGCGCCAAAGATTTTGTTGGATCTTTAGCAGACAGCATGTCATAAAACACCCTTTTGAAGCTGGCACCCTTATTCACCCTTCAAATAGCACGCTCCCGTGTCAAGTTTTCGATTATAATTCACGCTGTCCTAAAACGGAATCGGTCCAAAATGTGAAAATTTAACCCAACTAACACATCAGTTGTGTGTTGCCACCACCATTCCATTGCTTTGAGGGGTGGTGGGCACTTAATCAATTCTACCCTTAGTACGGCAATATTTGGAATTGTTACTATGTGTGCAGGTTTTTTGAATTTATTGCATTTTTCATAAATAAAATGTTTAAAACGCCATTCAGAACGTATTAGATCTCCAGATTTGTGTAGAACAAACGAGAGCAACTATAGCGTTCCCAGTGAGAGTGTAAATTAAAAAGGCATATAAGCGCGTCTAGCGTGCTCTCTCTTCAAACGGGACGATATACTAGTATTCTGGTACAGGATAGGATACGGTCAAAGCGCGGAAGGGGGAAGTAGGCCTGTTTCGCGGAAAACCGTTTCCCATTTTCCAGAGTTTCCTGTGTTCGGCGTTCTTTACCTTCATCATGCTGAGAAGGAAAATGGAAACGAGAAATTGTGTGTATTATCGATTTTGTGTTTGTCATATTGTTTCTATTGGCCTTTTGTTTTTGTGATTCTTTCCCAAATTGTTTTTTTTTTTATTTTTTATTTTTTTTGTTTTTCCTAATGCTGTCTCACGAATCCTTTTTCTACTGTCCCCCCACAGGAAAGCAAAAATGAACATAAAAATCACCCTTTTGGGTATGAGTGTCTGACTCTGCAGTGGATGAATGTTTTTTTTATGTCCCTGTTGTTATAACGCTTTTTTTTCACGAATCATTTCTTTTTTTATGTATATATATATACTCGTACTGTTGGTCAGAAAAGCATATACTGGTTAGATTTACGTTAGTCACATGCTTGCACAATGATTTTAGACATAAAATTTTTTTCTTTTTGCTGGAGCAAAACATATCCATGATGAAGAAACTAGAATAAGTAAATCAGTTACCTTGCTAAATAGGTCTTGCCTTGCCTACTCTATGTATTTTTTCGCATTAGCAGCACTAATTTGGTAAAACTCTATTTACTTCATACTATTACTACATTATGTATATAAGCAGTTTTAATATAAACTTGTCTTAAACGTTAGATATTTATTTTGAACAGCCTATGCTACATACTTGATCCATTTGCAAATCAGTGGAGTGTTATTGTAACGTTAAATTGCTTCCTTCTGAAATGTATGAAATAAAGTTACATTTGTACAAGTACATAACTCTAATCAATTTGTTATAATAGACTATCGTAGAAGTTCTATTTAAATTGTCTTCTTTGATTATTCAACTCAACGAAAATTGAATTTACCTTAGTTATACAATGGCCTTCAACTGTCTTGGAATTACTTATCTTCAATCAAGATCCAGTTAGGCAACAAAAATCTCACAACTCCTGGGTGGATTAGAGTTTATGTCTGGTAGTTGGTTATGTGGAACTCATTGGATAGAATTTCGACGATGTTTTAGTTAGGCGCATAACAACACTTATGAAAAGCATTGTTGAAGACGGGAGTCTGTATGGACACACATAGGTGTATGTGAATTATATTTACACGTTCTTGTTAGGATTTGACATGGTTGAAATAACATACTGGGCCAATATATTATAAATATATTGTAGTATATACCCCCCTAATTCCGCAAGATGTATCGGGACGGATATCATACATACGAATGTATATAAGCTCAAATGCATTTCCATTTTCACAAGCTCTTGACAAATACTTGAAAGGAATTTTCCTTTGGATTCAAAGAAAATTCAGATGTTACTGTGGGCTGGTCGCATTTATAGGCAACTTAAATGTTTATGCAAATGTACTCGTATGTAATATGTGTACATCATCAGTCGATAGCATCTGGTTTATTCGTTTATCTTTACTTGGAAATTGGTTTTGTAAGTTATTTTGTAATTACTGAGGTTCGTAAGTTTGATATAAACAAAAAGTGAAAACAAACAGAAAATACATAAAGGACCTAACAGAACAAGTGATATCAAAATTTAATTAAAATGCATATACGGATATACTATCAGTTACATAAAGTCATTTTTTTCGACTAGTTTTCGTATTTATAAATTCCGCTTCCTGAGGTATTACGGCTTATAACAAGCTTATGTCTTTTTTTTTAAGTCGGTACATTGGTAGATAAAGATTTTGTCTTTGTTTAGGTAGGGACGTATAAGTTCATGTGTATGTAGGTATATCAGCAAAATTTATATATTTTATATTCTCACCGAAAGAATTCGGCGAGGCACTTATCATACATACTTTCAAAATGCGAACTAACTCAAGTTCTAACTAAACAAATATAATTTGAGGCCGAATTACCTGCACTACAGTCTTTAAACTCAATAATTCGTATCTAGGTTTTGAGTCTTTGATTTTTAAGTTATGATGTCATTCTGCAGTAATGAGTATAAATATGTTCAGACATATGCACGTACATACTGCTTTTAATCCCATCTTACACCCATTTCACCATTGGTCTAAATTTGCATGCATAAAAGTATGTTATTTTTTGTTTGTTTTGAAGGTTTTTCAAATTAAAAATAAACTTTAGGCCGCAAAAGCAAAACAATTATGAAAAATGTCTAGGTATGATACATATATAGGTACATATAACAAATTCACATTTTCCAATGAATGTAAATTCATTTCAGATGTACATACCTACCATACATTAGTAGGCAAATAAAAATGTTTAATTAGAGAAGTTCACTTTAAGACTTGATTGTTGTTATCTGATCAATAATATAACAAAAAGTAAACATGGGAGTAGGTATTTTATTTTGAAAATTTTGACGCCAGCCTATGTGGATAGGGTTTAAAATCATAAGCCAGAAATTCAATTTGGTTACCATTTAATTTAGTAAAGAACTGCATAAAACGAATGCTGCTTACAAATCCTTACTTTACTTGAAATTAATTTTTTTTTCGTATAAAATCAGCCATCTTAGTTGGTGTTGCTGTACCTCTATGGTTTTGTTCTTCTGGTCATAACTGTACCTCTTTGCCTGGCTACCTAGCATTATTCAATCACTATGCCTCGTTTTCATTTTTCAATGTTCTTCAGACGAGTCCACCGTGCTGGATTGTAGCGAGTTGAGGGGTTGGACCTCGTTGACTCGTAAACTTTGAGCTGAAAAGGTTGATATTTTTTCACCTCTTTTGTTGCCCCATTTGGATTTTTCGGGTTGTACCAAAAAAAAATGGGGCCTGTCACTTGGAAAGAGGAGGTGGTTGCCATGGGCGAACGGTATGCGCCGTTAATTTGTTTTATTTTAAAGGTTTAATTCTTTTTTTATAGAGGCAACATTTTTGTTTTATTTTTTTTCGTTTCTGCCTGATTGGACTTCTGATGCACCGGGGAGTGATATATTTCCACTCTACTCCGTTTCTGGCACATATGCAAGTGGGGTTGGACTGATATTGTCAATATCTTTTTTATTGTTGTATGTGCCGCATTTCATTAAAGAAAATAATATGATATAAAGCAAAAAAAAAAAAAAAAAAAAAAAAAAAAAACGCGCTATCTCACAGAGCGATGGTTCGGTTGCTATGGGTTGGTGGGTATGGGCTGGATGCAGTGCCAACAATTGCCGAAAATAAAAATGAAATGAGAATCAAGTGTGTCCTGCAAACATTTTTTTTGAGGGTGGTGCTTAAATTAAAAATGTGTTTTACACTTCGCTTTTTTGCGGAATGTGTATGTGGTCTCTTTTTCGGGGATTCATTATTATGCTTATGTAGCGAAAATTGCAATTGGTGATGGCGAGCCATAGTGTTGCATTAACAAAAAAGAAAAATCAAAAGAAAAGTACATAAATATAATCTAGCCGATGCAAGTAGGAAATATATAAATAAATACATATGTAGATGCAAACACATAATTTATTTACTGAAGTTTTATGCGTATATAAAATTTAAAGTACAGTTGTGTGTCCATTAAAAAATTTATGAACGGGGTTTAATTATGAAATATATATTTCAGAAATCAGAGGACCACTTACGATTAAGTTCAATACAATGTATAACGAACACTGCCTTGATATTAAAAAAAAAAAAAAAAAAAAAACTTAAAACATGTACATAGTACATACATATACATACATGCATACATATGGCTATGTACGAAATCCAATTTAGTGGGTTTTAAGCCCTTCTGTAAACCATTGTAAAAGTACAGTCACCAAATTGTTTGGAACTTCAATACCTACATATATATGCCTGTTCATCAAATCCTTACGTATATTTATGGTATATTATTTAAAACTACATAACGTGTTTTCAAAAATTGCAATATTTAAAAAAGAAGTTGATTTATAAGAGGATCATCTTATTTTGGAATAGCTTTAAATGTTTTGATCTCTAGCATGTTTTATTAGAGACTTTGAATACGCTTCAATGCTTATATTTGCAATGAAATTTTCAATTTACAAAATAAATAATAAAATAAACACTTTTCCGATCATTTTTGTTATCTAAAGGGATTAGTTTGTTGATTACTTTTGATTGTGATACTCCTTTTTAAAAAAAAATTGGTAATAAATTGGATTTTAACCGTAAATTTTTGCCGACTCTAAATAACAGCTCGTTTAATTAGAGATCATTATTTTTCGCTGAATTTATCCAGGCTCTGAAATATTATTTATTTTTCGAATCCAGAAAATACTTGATAAGTATGAAAAGGGTTCAATGTACCCGTGAAAAAAGCAAACAATTAGAAAAAAATGTTATTGTATCAAAAAATTAACTTCTCAATACTCTGTAAAAAATATCCTGGTTTTCTAGGAGGGACTCTATTTAAATAAGGCAGTCACTTGTTGTTGGCCCGGACTATAATTGATACTTCAATTATTCATCCAGCCGATTGTGTGACTATTTCCGTGGGTGTCACCTCTTCTTATGCCACGGCATGCTACCACAATGATGAACCCACGCTTCATCTTCACTAACAACTCGGTGGAAAATACCCAACGATCATCAGCGCAGAGGTCCGAAAACTCCATACAACAAACACTCAACTCAATAGTTATGGTTGTATAATTTCATTTATGATTATAATAAATGCAATGATCCAAATTGTATGATATATTGTATGCAGAATACACCCTCAGATAATGTTATTACATAATGAAGTATCAAAATGACGTATCCAAGAGTCCGAACCGAGAATATATTGAACGTTTATCGTGAGGTGTTAATTAGAAAAACCAAGAATAACACGATCTATTATTTTAATTGGGCATCCAATTATAGGCAGCTAGTTAGAAAGAAAGTTAGTAAAACTAACTTTTTTTTGTTATAAACATTATGAGTTTTTATTATAAACATACACTTGCGGTCATAAAAACTGCACCACATAATGAGTTCTCAGAAAATTGCACCAGAGTGCAATGGTTTTTCCAACAGTTATTGACGGTATTTCCCACAGCGGCGTTCGACTTCATATTCAGTGCAAAAAAAAATTCAGTTTGAATTGAGTTGTGACTGTGATAAGTAAATAGAAGTGAAATGATTCGAGACGTAAAAGTTAAAATATTGACTTTGGATGAGGAAGATTGCAGTTAAAATAAGATGCTCTCATGCAATCATCGTGCGACTGATGAAGAAAAAAGGAAATTTGGATCCAATGGATAAGAAAAAATTCTCAGGGCGAAAATGCAAGACAACCCAGAAGACGAATAATCTAATACAAAGAATTAGCATGAAAGATCGCTTTAAAAGTGTTGTCCGTATAAGAGTAGAGCTGCATAAATTTCATCAAGTTGACTTAAGCGGCAAAACGAAGGCTACGGGAGATAGGTTTATATGGAAGACGAACAGCAAAAAAGCCTCTCCTAACCACAAAAATCAAAACATCTCGTTTGACGTTTTCGAAAAAGTATCAAGATTGGGCGCAGCATGATTGGTGATGTGTGATATAGTCCGACGAAAGTAAATTTAATTTAATGTGTATCGAAAGTTTGCCATAAGTACGACGGTCAGCAGGTGAATGGTTTAAGGATGCAAGAGAGTGAAGCTTCCTCAAAGCCAAATGGTTTGGGGATATTTTTCCTTTTAGATGCTGGGCTCTTTGCATTTTGTTAATGGAACTATGAACGAGCAAAGATATGGACAAGTAATAAGGAAATTTTTGGAACATGCATTTTTCAAGACGATTCTGCATTTTGTCATTGAAGCAAATCGGTAAGTAAAACGTTATAAATTATCTTTTATATGAACTTTATAAATAATAAATAGAGAAGTAACGACAGTCTTTCAATCATTTTCAGCTCAATACAACATTTGATGACCGCGGAATTTCCAGACTAGACTGGCCAGCGAATTCTCTCGATTTCAAGTCAACCGAACACTTGTGGCATGTAATGAAACGTAAGCTGGCTGAACATACTCGTATACCAAAAAAATAAAAAAGGTTAAATGAAGTTCTGGGAAACTGAAATTTCACGGGATATTATTGAACTTCTAGTGAACTCGATGCCTTCTAGAATAAAAGCGGCTATTACCGCTAAAAGAGGAGCAAGCCGGTATTGATTATTTTATGCTAAAAGTGGCATATCTAAACATCTCATATATACACATATAAAAAATATTGATTTTGTTAACCAACAACAATGCTAATAATATAAGAAAATTTATTGTTTATGCTTTTTGTTTTGTTCATTTTCCAAACATTCAATAAACGGATGGAAATTAGGTAGCAATACTTATAAACTCAACAAAAACTTCATTTCATATTAAAAAGGATAATCGTAGTCATTAACAATTTTTCAGTAAATAGGCGGTTTTTATGACCGTAAGCGTATTTCCTGTTAATTTTGCGTCCTTCAGAAAAATTTATTTATTGTAATATGAAAACGGACTTTATAGGCTACAACATACATACATATGTAACTCTGTATACCCCAAAAAACTAATGCAACGAACGAATGCGTGTTTTTTTTTATATATTCTCGCACTATGTATATGTTGTTAAGTTTATGCATATCAACATTGATAATCAGTATTGTAATTTGTAAAATTCTATTACTCAATTATCACTGGATATCATCTAAATCTTGTGTGACATAATTGCTTTGAGTTTACCTTCGACAACGATGATTATCACGATGGCAATTTGATATTTTATTGACTACTTAGCATTAGGGTAGCACGTGTAATTAGAGGTTGAAACATCGAGGTGCGCGAACTTTGGGTAGTTCACAACTTTCGACATTAGGAAAACTTGTCGTGTAAGTAATGACATGCTTTTGATAGACAACGTGTTAAGTGTAAAATAGTGTGGTGCACTTTGAGGAATCGGTAATAAATAGATTGTGACATGAAATATTTACTCTCTATATAGAAAAGTACTCATTTACAAAATGTATTAAAAACAGTATTTGAATGTTTTTTTTTCTTTTGTTGGTGAACGGAATGTTACACAAAGATATATTCATGTTTGTATTCAATGTAAAAGTTATTTTTGGATAACCTTAATTGAAATTTAGGTTACTACACCCTGTACAACAAAAATTTTCAGTACGGGGAAGATAGGAACATTTGCCTCCCACTCTGGTTACAATGAAATGCATAAACACGTTGCTCCTGAAAACTCTCATATGGATACCCTAGTATGCATATTTATGGACTGGAATTTCTGAAGATAATTATTGTAGTATAGGGTTGCCATGTACCTGTTTTGATGATATGTTTTTGAAAAAAAAATAAAAAATTTCATATGCTAAGTTACATTTTTTATTTGTTTTTATTTATTGTACCAAACATTATAAAACGTTACATACTAATATACTAAAAGCAAATTAATTCGAAGAAAATTCACTGTTGCTCTCATCATTTAAAATTATAACAATCTCCTCTGTTGCTATTTCGGCAAAAACATCTACATCCCAACTTTTAGTTCAACATATTTGACGTAATTAAGAAATCTTTCACGTCATTCATTTTGAAAGTTTTGTTTTGGCTTGCTACGAATCCTTTTACTTGAGCCTATATCGACTCTATGGGATTAAGCTCGCAGTGGTAAGGCGGCAAGCGTAGTACTTTGTGTCCTGCCATTTGAGGCAGTTCATCTACCACGTATACCTCAAGTTTGTCTTGACAACATCCAACAACTTTTTTTTTTTTTTATAATCAGCGCGCGCTCAAGGGGTTTTTGAACCTTTAAAATATTGGTATACAGCGCGGGCGAAAGAAATTTAGAGAGGAAGAAAAGACAGGTACCGATGTACATTGTTTTTAAATGTTTGTAAATTATAACGACGAGGAAACACAGAGATTGACAGGGCATTCCATAAGCGAGTTGTACGGCTTAGGAAAGAATCACGATATTTTAGAGTACGTCCGAAAATGGGCTTGAAGGGCGATAAAACAAAGTGAGACAGGAGACATTACGTCTACGTCGGTGTTCGAGGGTGTCAATTGATTGAGTGATATTAGTTTTACCTGTGAGTTTTATCGTACGGTTTTGAATCCTATCTAGCAGGTGCAGGGATGTTTTGGGAGCACCTGAGCAGAGGTGGGCATTGTGCGGATTTGGGCGGATGAATGCCTTATATATTGTGGCCAGATCAGAGGGGGTAAAATATGTCTCACATCGCTTGAGGAAACCTCGAAATTTCGCAGCATTTTTGGCGAGATCGAATATGTGGTCATTTGTTCTTCGTTCTTCGTGTTCTTCGAAAGTTCTGCTATTTTCTCTAAACCACCTTTTTATTTCTTCTTTTCTGGTTGAAGATAATGGCGCTTTGTTTTTTTTTCTTCTTAAATGATACGTAGCGTTATCCATCTCAATGACGAGTTGGGTTCAAGATGTTGCAAGACATTTTCCTACACCAAGGCATTCATATCCTCATGATAGTTGCCGTTTTTCCTGAAAACTACGCTTTAAAGTCCTTTCTAAACGAATCCTGTCAAGCCCCTGATGAGTCCCTTTCTTTCCGGATGGTAACTTGTGTCCAGTTGATAATCCGGCATTGAATGCCTGTAGTGGTGTTGTGATCGCGGGGTCTATCCATATCTTTAGCTGAGTGTGCCCTTCATTTACCCACGTTCCATCGGTAAATTTTTTGCCTTCTACAATGACGTCTAATAAACTTATAACCAAGGTACTTTTTCAGAATTGAGTGTAAAGATTTCCTGCTTATATTGGATACATTTTCGTTCTGGCACATTTCGTGGAGTACTTTATCTAGGTAAACTGTTGTCAAAGAGAAAGCAATGGCCAATATCTTATAGCACAGATATTCGATTTTCTTTTTTGTTTTGGATTTTGACTTTTTCTTTGGTGGTGAATTGTGACTGTGACCTTTTATTTTATTTCCCTCTAAAACACTGTAAACCGCTCTCACTGGAACTGGAAATATACATATCTGCTGTTTTATGTTCTGCTTCGCATTTATTTTTTAATAAGTTATACAATTTATTTGTTGATTCAAGAATCTGTTCCTTTTTCTCTTTGGATAACGCTTTTCGAGCTATACTAGTTATATCAAACACTTTGCTTATTCTTGCACGTAACAAAATTTATCTACAATAAAACAAATGTCATCCAACTTATTATTTATAATACCAAAATATGCTTAATTCGCATTTAAAAAAGTGGGCTCAGTTTAAAAGAAGGATAAAAAAATCATTTATTGCACCAGTGACCGGTACATTTTTGATGGTAAAAACAATCCTTGTTTATGACGATTAAATAAAAAAAGTAACATGTTGTACATGTTTGTATAGTACTTCATTGATTTGATTATTACAAGTAGGTAGCCAGCGGCCGCAATTCGACTACTTTCTTGTTATTTAATTGTGATTTCAATGAAAATTCACTATTGTAAACAAACTTTCATGTGCTTTAAATGCATCTGTTTTTAAGTTTCTTTTTGAATTGGAAGCGTATTTTCCGATGTCGTTCTCACTTACTCGTAAAACGGAACAACTGTTCATTTGCGATGGAATCCCATCAAAAACATAAATGTGAAAAACAGGCCAAGTTGCCGTCAGGATCTTGTGTTTTGTTATCCGCAAAAAAATGACTAATATGTAAAAATATTGCCAAGCTCTTTGCCTACATGTAGTCAGGGCTGTTTTCATAAACACAAAAAAAATATTTTCTGAATTGTTTAATTTAGAGACCAAACTTTACAAGTTTTCAAAGATTTGAATGTTGCTCAGTTTTTGGCTGTAAGAAAACAAAATTAAACATGGAAAACGAAGAAAAACTACTTCATTTGGAACGAGGGATAGAAAAGTCTCCACCATTTCTATCGGGGCGAGCACCCAGCATGTTTTTGTGGTTAGTGCTTTGATCAGTTATTGTATGATTAACGTCGAAAAGTGTTTGAAAGGTTTCGTGTATATATTGGCATACAGTGTCCACGCATTCTGCTAGAACTTGGTCGTGCGTATAATCCTTCCCCTTTAATTACACCAAAAAACATTTACAACTGATCTTGATTAGGGCGACACGTTAGCGAGTATTTGATGCTTATCGTTTCACCTAATCTTTATACATTATTTGTAAGACATTAATTTTATTTAAAATACTCCTTTGAAATGGTAGTAGCCATAATCAAAGAAGGTAGAGAATTAAAAACCTACGCCAGACGATGACTTTACTCAGAATTCACATCTTTGCTTATACATATATGAATGAAAACAATAACGCGTTCTTTTTGCAGATAACTGTCATAAAACTTTTATTATAGCTACATACCTATACGAGTATAATATCATAAAAGTGCTCTCGTTAATCGGACTGTATGAGCAAAACTACCTGCAAGTTATATAAAATCGAGGCTTTTAGGTGTCAGGTGACCTTATAATAAAACTACTTTTATTAGCCTCAAAAAAAGAAGATAGCGATACAACTAGAATTTGGTTTAGAACCTAATTACTAAACTCTGAAAGCTTAGGTGTTATTTAACCATATTTCTTCTATATGTATATGTATGCACGAATATGAGAGTATCAGGCGCAAGCCTGATTATTTGAATGATATTGTTTTCAGCAGCTACGGAAATATCATAGGTACATCTTACCTAAATTCGAATAAACCATTTAAATGGGGTTTTTCTAGCAATCCTTATAAAGTTCTGACAAAGGATAATTAACTCGTATTCTTTAATCGTTTACTAAGAGGAATTTCTCGATAATACGAGGGCGGGTCAATAAGTCCGTGACTTTTGGATTAAAACAGATTTTTTGATAAAAAAATAATTTTATTTTTCAACGTAGTCTCCCTTGAGCTCTATACACTTTGTCCAACGCTTCTCCAATTTTTTTATCCCTTCCAAAAAAAATGATTTGTCGAGGTCCTCAAAATGACGAGATGACTTCATCATTGGAGTCAAATCTTTTTCCACCAAGCCATTTCTTCAGGTTTGGGAACAAGAAGTAGTCGCTCGGAGCCAAATCTGGAGAATAGGGTGGATGAGGGAGCAATTCATAGCCCAATTCATGGATTTTTGCCATGGCAACTGCACATGTGTGCACCCTTGCATTGTCTTGGTGGAAAAGAACTTTTTTCTTGGCCAAATGAGGTCGTTTTTTTTTCAAATCGTCATTGAATCGGTCCAATAAGTTGGCATAATATTCCCCATTGATTGTTCTTCCCTTTTTTCCCGCGTGCATCTCAAAAAACAGTCGCCATAACTTTATTGGCTGACAAACCCACCTTGGCCTTCTTTGGCGCCGATTCACCCTTAGAAACCCACTGTTTTGACTGTTGTTTGTTCTCTGGTGTGTTGTGATGGATCCATGTTTCGTCCACGGTTACAAAACGGCGCAAAAACTCCTCCATATTGCGATTAAACAACGCCAAACCTTCCTGTGAAGTTGTTACACGATTGCGTTTGTGGTCGACTGTGAGCAAATGCGGCACCCATCTTGCGGAAAGCTTTCTCATGCCCAAGTGATCATTCAAAATTGAAACCACTGAGCCATGCGAGATCCCTACGGCTTCCACAATCTCTCGCACTTTCAATCTTCGGTCGGCCAACACCATATCGTGAATTTTTTCGATTGTTTCGGGTGTAGAGACCTCAACTGGGCGTCCAGGAGGTTCGGCATCTTCAGTGCTTGTACGGCCACAACGAAATTCAGTAAACCACTTTTTTACCATTGAAATCGATGGTGCAGGGTCCCCATAGTATTTATCAAGCTTAGCCTTGGTCTCGGTAATGGTTTCTTTTCGCAAGAAATAATGCTTAATAAGCACACTAAATTCACTTTTTTCCATTTTCTCCTCAAATTAGTGGGTAGTCTGATAAAAATAGCTGTCAAACACAAACTAACTGACGCAGTAAGTTTAAATTTTGACAGGAGTCAACTGACAGATGCCTGTTGACAGGAGCAGTGTTGCTGTTTCAGTAAAGAGGTCAGAAATTCAAAAATGCACGGAATTATTGACCCGCCCTCGTATTTAGCACAATTTCTTGTTATAACGAAGAAAAAAGTATTAAATACAATAGTTATTGTCCAAATAATTGAGAAGACATAGCTATATAACCTGTCTAACATTATCACTGCTACTTCGCAAAATTGTTGTAAAATGTGATTTTTTTATTTATATACATATAAAATTCGATCACTTTCGAGAAATTGCCACATCAGTTTTCTATTTTTTTATATTCTGAATGTCTTCCATACCTTAGGTCTCGGTCTATATTATACCCATGTTCATGTACATATATTTAATAGAGTATAATATACAACAATATAAAAAAAATCGTTCTACAGTAAGGCTCTATCTCCAATCACCAAAGCCTTACTTTCGTGTACCCTGACCTACGTTAACGGAGATTGCTATGTTAATGCTAACGGTAGAAAATTCGTTTAGGATTTTTTTTAAAAAGAAATAATAGCCTTTGTAACGGGGTTCAAATAAAGTTGATATCTTGTTTGAGTCTTTAGATATCCAATTTCTAATCCTGTCCCATTTTCATTGCCCATGCTAATTTTTGACTTTGAGGTCACTTTTCTCCAGAAAATGCCTAATTAAAACAATGTTTTACAATTTTTTTTCTTATGAAAGTAAAAATAATAAAAAAAAATCATCATCAAGTTTGCACAAAAACCCATAAATTTTATGATACTTGGGAAAACATGCAGCAGGTAAAAAAAGGAATTTATGATTTTTTACCAACGTTTCTAACAACAGTTGACAATACTCGTGAAAGTGGTTTTCCAAGAATTACTAATTTTCCAATATTTTTTTCAAAATTGCGTAGCCATTAAAGAGTTAAAGGGTGCTGGTTTATTTGACTACCTGTCAAAGCCCTCATTTCCTTACTTTGTTCCTTAAAATTTCTCACAAAGAGTCAGGTTTTTGATTTGAAGGCCTATTTCGAAAATTTTCCAAACAAAAATTGTATGAAAGATTAGAAAAAAAATTAATTCATCAGTTTAATTTTTTACGCTAAGGTTATAGCTGGTTAGAAACGCTATTTGCAATGTTTGCATTTGCAAACCAAAAATACGCAGACATTATTTACGTTTATGGGCAGAGCAATGGAAGTTCAACTAGTGCGCGACAAAGATACCATGAACTTTATCCTGACCGGCGACTTCCTAGTAAAGGAGTATTTGGAAATACGTATCGAAGGCGTCGAGAAACGGGATCAGTTTCAAATACATGACATAACGCGGGAGCTCATCAAGTAAGAAGAATTTCGGCTGATGAAAGAATACTGGAAGCTGTTACAACTCATACACCAATCATCATCAGATGTTCAGCATTACAATTCAATGTTTCTAAATATAAAATTTCTAATGTACTGGAGAAAATCTGTATCTATACCTACATACACCTGTGCAAGAATGGCTTCTCGATGATTTGGAAGAGAGACTTGAGTTGTCTAACTGGTTGCTGGAGCGGAGCTTGGATGACAACGAGTTTATTAGCAGAATTCTTTGGGCGGAAGAATCTGAATTTACAAGAGATGGGATCACAAATTTTCATAATCTTCATACATGGGCTGCGGACAATCCACATACAAGCAGACATAGATCACTTCAACACACATTCAGCGTCAATAAGTATGTGGGCAGGTGTGCTTGGAAACAAGTTAATCGACCCCTTCAAACTACCACCTAGGCTGAATTCTGAATTCAGAATTATTGGAGGACATTTCACTGATTCAACTAGCTTCATAATATTTTCAACAGGATGGTGCTCCAGGCCACTATGATCGTGAGGTTAAGAATTAGCTAGATGAAGAGTACGGTAACTGTTTGATAGGAAGAAATGGACCAGTTTACTGGCCTGCAAGATCGCCTGACCTTACAGTATTGGATTTTTTTGTATGGGGAAGAATGAAAGAACTTGTTTATTCAACCGAAATAGCAACTTTGATTGAATTGGAAGAGCGTATCTTCGAAGCGTCTTCAAAAGTGAGGCATCAGTTAGCATCAATAAACAATCGTATTGAAATCCAAAAACGGGCTCTAGCATGCATACAGAAACAAGGAGGACACTTTAAGCACCTGTTATAACTGTTTAGGTACACACATAAAATAAAAATTACTTAAGACCACACAAAATCATTTTTTATTCATAGCCTTTGGAGCTTAAAGCAATCTTATTGATAATTTTTGTTTTATTGTTGTTACTTTCATAAGGCAAATATTAGCATGGACAATGAAAATAGAACAGGTTTAGAAATTGGATATCTGAAGACTCAAACAAGAAGTCAACTTTATTTAAACGTCGTTATAAAGGCTAGTATTTCTTCTAAGAATAAGATCCTACACGAAGTTTCTGTCACTAATACTGACTGAGCAATCTCCGTTAACATGGGTCAGGGTACACCAAAGTAAGGCTTTTCTTAAATGATGTCAACATTGGAGATAGCCCTTACTGTAGAATGATTTTTTTCTTAGAATATGCCTAGGAATCACTTCCCACATTATCGTTGACGAATTAGGGGAGACCCTGTATAATCGCAATCACACATTTGTTTCTTTTATTTTACTAATAATCTATAAACAAGTATCGTTTCCGTCATTCGTTCTGGCAATCTATTTTGGGCATTTTTTAACAGATACTCTGCTCCTCTTTGCTATCAACTTTACTCATATAGTAATTTCATTATATCGAAGCTAAATCCTATGATATGTGCGTCATTGAGGGTTTAAAGTGTCAAAATACAGATTTACAAGATATTTCAAAATAAAAGGTTTGAGAACGAAGTCGTGAAATTTCGAGGTTATCTTGCATTTTTTATTTTTTAAATTTGTACCGCAGTATATCCTATGCTTTATTGTGTGTATGTTCATATGTATGTAGCACAACATCTTAATGCGTATAGTATATATGGATACCTACATGTGAATACATACACTCGATTAGTTTGATATTCTAGTTGAAATCCTGTTTGACATTTTGTATGCATATAATTTTTGCCATGTGGGGATATTTAGAGGAGCTTGTATTATACTTATCAGTAGGATATACCGTATTTATATTTATTGCAATATAGTATAATCAAATGAAAAATTTTCCATGCACAATTGTTGCATAAGAATCCTAAGAGGAGTATAGGTATATTCCTTTCAGACAAATAATCAATGCAGATTGTGCCTGCCTGAATATGCCTGTACTGCATGGTTGCACATGTATGCGTGTATAATGTATTCTTATTAAATAAATATATTGTATATTTATTAGCAATGTACATGCATATGTATGAATGCCTGTAAATTTGTACATATACAGTATACACGAATATATGGTATTGTTCAATCGAAAATAATATGCACACACGTATCTAAATTATACGTGCGTGAATAGTCATACGAGTATGTAAATAAGTATGTGCTTACATATGTACACACAAATATCCTTATCAGAGGTTATGGTAACAATGTCAGAGAGAAAACATGACGACAAATAGACCAATAACAAGACATTAGAATGTTTTGCTTTCCTATGAAAATGCATGTGTTACCTCCAGAAAATAGGTATGTAAGGGAAATTTATCGCATTGTGCACTAAAGGCGTAAATACCTAATATAATTTAGACATTTAAAACATCAATTTTGTAAGGTCCTTCCGACATCCTTTATATGTGTATACTATACATATACAGGCTTATATATCCTTAATTGTATATATGCGTACATATATGTACTGTATGTTTCTACATAATATTGTAGGAAAGCATCTTTTCTATAGCTAACCTTTGCTAACGTTTTTTAAAATACCACATGCAGTGTTCAATATAAATAACCAAATCGATTTAAATAATAAAGAAAATTAGATTTTCTTCGGTAATAATTTTAAAGTAAACTTATTATTTTTCATTTTTCTATTAAAAGAATTGTTTAACTTTCGTATTTTATTACGATTGGAATAAAAATAATTGGTTTTAAATTTTTTTTTTTTGCTATTGCTGCTAACATTCATTGAACAACGTTGAGAATCTGCACGCAGCTTACTTGCTATTGGATATGTTATACGATCATTGATATGTACATATGTACCTATCCAAATATATTACAAAGGTTATAACAAATAATAGGTTTAACTTGGCAATTGTCCTTGTCCACTAGAAAAGTAATGGTTATGTTTTGCTAATTTCTGCGCCATTTGGTTTTATTTCATCGTTTTTCAAATAAGTGAGGTAAATTTAATCGAGATTTATAAAAAAATTGTTTACATACTTGTTCTCTATATATTTTATACATACATAAATATAATATTGTAGAATAAAAAGAAACGTACATGGGATAGTAAAAATGAGAAATGTTCCCCAATTCTTTGTTTACCTATACCTGGCACTGGGAAGATCACACAACTAGAAAATCTACTTCTACCTGTGTCCATACGGCTATGTGCAAACGCACCTGCTACAGAACAGAATTTATTTAACCTGTTTTTTTTTTGATTGTGATTTTCCTCTCTTCATTATGCGCTTATTGATGTTAGGTGTTCTATGTTAATTTATATATACATATGTGTATGTAAATATATATATTTTTTGTAAGACTATTTTCTACCAAATTCATAAGTCTATGAAGGGGCATTTCAGGAACTAAAGAAATAACAATAATACAATAGTAACTTTCATTCCGTATTGAAGAGAAGAAATAAATTATTAATTATTACTGATTCAGAAGATTTAGTTTTTCTAAAACTGAGAATAAATTTCTATTATTATATTTGTAGAATTACAGTATAAATTCCGTCATAGCCATGCAAATACCAATGTCATTTTATTGACATTCAAGTGGCCGCTGAACTCTTATTTCTAATACAATATTCAAGTGCGCAAACATACTACAGCATATTGGATTAGCACAACGGAGAAATCTAATTTATTAAAAAAAAAAACCTTAACCAATTTGTAATATCATCCGAAACACCGAGAATGCGGAGTTGACTCCTTCAATTGTTATATTAAACACAAACACAGTGAATCCATCCGCACACAATGAAGATGCATATGCGCGACGTCGTCTTTTAATTCAATTGGCTCGTGCATTACAAGCTCCACAAACACGCAGCATAACATACCCTTCGCCACGAGAAGGGACACTATTATAGAAGCTGCTGCCATCGTCGACAACCTCACCATTAGCAGCAGAGTAAGTGTGTTCGTTCATTTTTAATGCGAAGAATTGAAAGTAGGGTCCACTGTCGCTCCGAAATGCACATAGTATCTACAGTTCCATTCAGAGAAGACATCATCTACGACAGCGATAACGACGCGTGGGCAGCGTTAAATAAGTCAAATTGACCAGAGTTAGCAAACAATTTAAAGTAATTGAGCGCTTAGAAGTTTCATCAACATACGAGTAGTCCCTTAAAAAATAAAACATTAATTAAACAAAACAAAAGAGAACAACAATTTACGAAACGGCAGTAGTAAAATTTAAAGATTTCTATAATTTCTATATGCCATAGAATTTAAATGTTACCTTGAAAATGTTCTCATATGCAAGGTCAAGTAGATTGTTATCATGTGTAAAAAAATTTGTCGACAGACCAATTCTTTTCAACACCGTACCTACTTATGGGCAACAGGCATTCAACACCACTCGAACAACCGAACTGACCTGGTAAATTCTTTGTATACCACCATTATCATCGTCGTCGTCATCGTTGTCTCGGTCTAGGTCTCCGCCATCATCATGAAACCTCTCAACCCGAACCCCGTGCAATTCCGTCATTGAAAGGGGGATGCCCTAGAGATGGTCTGCAAACTACTACGGAATCCTTAACTATCATTGCTTCTCGTGCGCTTCGCCTCCTCTGCTCCTTCGAGTGTTCCTTGCCGGCAAATACTTTCAATTAAACTTTTACTTTTCAACAAGTGAAATTTTCTAGTCTTGTGTTCCCGCCGACACCACCGCTGCCCACTTCTGACGCCTTCGCCACCTTCCTCGACGTCGTTGTAGTCGCCGGTACCACTACTTTTCTATATAAATGTATTTCATTTGAAAGCATTAACCTCGAATGAGCAAGAGCGGCAGCAACGAAGAGTAGTATACATACCGCACACAAAGTTGTACGCCTTTTATGAGGATGATGATGACGATGATGATGATAAAAACCAACGAACCAACCCCGTCCCATCTAACATCCCCAAAACTCCTTATACTTCCTAAGTGAGAGACCGAAAATGTACCATCATACATACCCTCTCTTGGACCAGAAGCAACATCCCACTACAATCGTCGTCGTCGTCGTCGTCGTCGTCGTCCACACAACCACTACCATCACCACCACCACGACGACGATGACGACGACGACCAAGGCGAGGATGTCTCGACGAAATTTTCCTGCTTGTGCTTGCTTCTCTGAGTGAAAAATTCTTGTTCCCGCTGCATCTTTGTTCAAGGTTAACCTATTGCACTAGTTCCTTCCTTAAGAGGAGCTAAATGAATAAAAGGAACGAACGAAGGATGAAAGAAGAAAGGAGAGCAAAGCAAAAGAAAGAAAAGGTTTTTCCTGAATGAAGAGTAGATTTCGGACGCGCCAATGAGGGCGGTAATGAATGCTGGTGATGACCATGAGGATGAAGACGGGCGCGTGGTGGACATACTTTATTATTATATGTGCCGTTGCTTCAACTTCTGCTTCTGAGGGAGTTTTCCCGACAAATTTGGGTAATTTTGTATCTATGCTATTTTTAGTGGAATAGTGTATTTGGGGATGGGTATCTTCATACGTGTACGTACGTACATAAGTACGTATATTTGTACCCTACAATACGGTACATATGTTTATATTTGTGTTCATTTAAAATTTTGAAAAGTGAACGATATCACGGCTAAGAGATGTGTCTGGTCTGGTTTGGTAACATCGAGGTTATTGCTCCATATCTCCGAGAAATGAATTGACTTGAAGTTTAAGTTGGTGGTAACTTTAAAAAAACCTTTAAAGGGTGTGCTGATGTGTTATACAGAATACGTAGCTTAATTTTTTGTGTTAAGAATTGGGGTTTGATAGTACTAGGCATATTAGTTTGAATGTACATATGTACATGCATACAAGTTCTTAATTTTAATATACCGGGAAATATGATTTTACGTTTGATGATTTGAAATATGTAGGAATGCACATGTTTATTTTTTTTTTACTGTCCGTTTTCTCAAATATTTTTTTGTAACGTTACGTTTCTTTAATTAAAAAAAATACCTCCAATTATCCAATGTCGTATGTATTGTAGTTGGATTTAATGTTTGTAGGTATTCTGCTCGTATATTACTCGATGTATCTTACATATAATAATTTAATCCATACATATAATAATTTATTTTTGGATGCAACGGAACACTTATTTTTTTTATTTTATTTTTAATGAATTGTTTGGTTTTTTATTTTTTGGATTTCAAAATGTACAAATAAACATATATTATGAGCAAAGAAACAACTTGTTTGAAGGCATTCAATAATATAATATCCTGCGATGAAGAGAAAATGGGTTGGGGTATCAAGACTTTTGCTGCATACTGTACCTGTACAGTGTACACATGTATGCACGTGTCATGCACAGTTTCACGAATAAATTGTTAGCACCAGGGTAATCTTCGGATTCACGTCGCTCTAATCATAAAAATGTAATGTTGGAATTTTATCTATAGTAAACAAACAAGTCTACATTACGTACATTTGTACCTACGGAAATTAAAATATGTACTAAATGGCAACTCCGTGTGCATGCACATAAAGCGATTTCTTTTGGTTAAAAAGCAGCAAAAACAACATTGTCATAGCCAAATGCAAGGAATGCTCCGACAGTCGAAGTAAAGCGTAAGATTATTAAGAAAAAAAACTTCGTCAAAAATGAATCATACAAACAGATGAACCAATTGAAAATGATTTCTTTAAGTCAATGAGACAATACCTGGTCTTTCAGCGCGGTCATCATTTCCTGATGAACCGACTATTGATAAAGGTTGGGTCTACCAGGGTGGACCCCATTCCATTTCGCTTAGTACTCGTATCTATATTCACGTTTATTTGTGAGTAATTTAATTACTGCGAGGAACTCAAAAACGGCCATTTTAAAATTACCACAGGGTTTAACTAATTCTTTGTATGTAGCAATAACATATGTACATGTGTATATGCTACAAGCATGGTAAATCAATAATCTTTTAGGACCATATGTATGTATGTATATATGCATGTTCGTATGTACATACATATTAAACAGAATAGAATTAACCACATTTCAACGAATGTGAAACACAACATACATTTACGTATTCATAATATATGTGCACATAGCACATGCATATGTACATATATCAATATAGTGATATGACGTAATACGTACATACCTATGACGAATTTATTCTTTTATATTGTCAAGAAGCGCGGTTATTTCTTTGAAAACATTCGCTGCAATTTGATTTAAGTTACCTATCTAAAATTTGGTGAAATATTTTAGCCAGAAATAATATAAAATTCCTACTGATGGTATTAAAAAAATTTCTTGTATGACATCTCTACATGAAGATGAGTAAGTGTATGCATAACATATGTACGTTATATATGTATATTGACTATATTTAGAACTACCCAACCAAACGACATACGACAGGGTATCAGCGAAGTGATTATTTCGAATATTTGACTATTCTTGTAGAAATTTGGTGTCCGGGTCTGTTCAAGGAAAGTATCGGCTTAAAAGAATTCGTAAGGTTTGTAACTTAAATGAAACAGGCACCGTTCACGGAAAATTTTCCACTTGAAGGAGGTGTCCACAATTGTAAGTTTCACTGTAAATATAATATGTATGAATATACAATACATACAGATGAACATAGGTATGCATGTGTTCTAAAAAATAGTGTGGAATATGCATTTATTGATCTTTAAAAAACGTCCAGAAATGGCAATAGATGTTGAAGTTATTCTGACTCTTCACGGTGCACACGTTATATGTATGAACATATGTATGTATGTAAAATTACCCAAAATAAAAATATCAAATAGTTTTTAAATCAGTAAAGATGGCGTATCATATGAGCGAACCAATGACATAACCATTAATTAAAAACAAGAAAGTGGTGTCCAATGAAATATTGTACACAAAAATGAATTATGAGAACCTACCCTATACAGCCTTTTTTAGGAAAATTTTAAATTTCGATTTTACGATTGATGTCCAGGCAACACATTTAAATATTCTTTGTTCTACACACATCCATATGTATGCATATTGAATGCATAACTTTAGTTAATAAATCGTCTTATTAAAGTAAGGATCTTTGTGTATAAATATGTACATAGTTTGAACGAATACATAAATTAACAAATATTACATATTCAACTAACAGGGTACAGTAGTAGTTTTTGTTGAATTAAATTACATTATATTTTCATAAAATAACACAATGTAAAAATCGAATCCACATGCATGTACTTATGTATATGTATGCATGTGTACGAGTATATTCTGTTTAGTTCAACAATACATATCGTTTCTTCGAAAACGAAGTCATCTCAATTGAAACCTAAAATAGTTGTAATTCTTCTTTTATCATTAAGTTCCTTAGTGGATAATTTACGTGCACGTATGTATAACATATATAACATATATGTATGTACTTATAACTTATTGTGGATGAACGTAAATAAAATGGGATGTTTGTACTTCTAGTAATAATAGCAGAATACGAGTCGGCCTGCCATCTATATACATACATGCTTTAGTCATCCGCTATGTGTGTTATATTTGGTACAAGCACATACTCCAACTAAATTTGTTTTAAGAGAATAATTGAAGAGCTTAGAAAATGAAGGCGCTGTGCATTTTTTTTAAAAATTGTTTACTTGTTTTAGATATCTGTGGTGTTTGAGAGAAACGTGGTAACTTCAAAAGTTATGATTTTCACTACAGGCATTTTAAAGTTGATCAAGACGTAATAAGAAATACTTTATAAATAATACAGAGATAATTTATTTAAATTTATTTATTTATTTTATTAAATTTCAAATGTAATCATGAAAATGAAAATATAGCCCAAAAGGTTCAAAACAATATTCTTAAGAGGAAACCTAAATTGTTTGAGTTATCAGATTTCTCCCAAACACCACAGATATTTTTTTTAGCGCGCGCAAAAGGGATTATTACGAGGGCGGGTCAATAATTCTGTGCATTTTTGAATTTCTGACCTCTTTACTGAAACAGCAACACTGCTCCTGTCAACAGGCATTTGTCAGTTGACTCCTGTCAAAATTTAAACTTGCTGCGTCAGTTAGTTTGTGTTTGACAGCTATTTTTATCAGACTACTCACTAATTTGAGGAGAAAATGGAAAAAAGTGAATTTCATGTGCTTATTAAGCATTATTTCTTGCGAAAAAAAACCATTACCGAGACCAAGGCTAAGCTTGATAAATACTGCACCATCGATTTCAATGGTAAAAAAGTGGTTTACTGAATTTCGTTGTGGCCGTACAAGCACTGAAGATGCCGAACCTCCTGGACGCCCAGTTGAGGTCTCTACACCCGAAACAATCGAAAAAATTCACGATATGGTGTTGGCCGACCGAAGATTGAAAGTGCGAGAGATTGTGGAAGCCGTAGGGATCTCGCATGGCTCAGTGGTTTCAATTTTGAATGATCACTTGGGCATGAGAAAGCTTTCCGCAAGATGGGTGCCGCGTTTGCTCACAGTCGACCACAAACGCAATCGTGTAACAACTTCACAGGAAGGTTTGGCGTTGTTTAATCGCAATATGGAGGAGTTTTTGCGCTGTTTTGTAACCGTGGACGAAATATGGATCCATCACAACAAACAACAGTCAAAACAGTGGGTTTCTAAGGGTGAATCGGCGCCAAAGAAGGCCAAGGTGGGTTTGTCAGCCAATAAAGTTATGGCGACTGTTTTTTGGGATGCACGCGGGATAATCTACATTGACTACCTTCAAAAGGGAAGAACAATCAATGGGGAATATTATGCCAACTTATTGGACCGATTCAATGACGATTTGAAAAAAAAACGACCTCATTTGGCCAAGAAAAAAGTTCTTTTCCACCAAGACAATGCAAGGGTGCACACATGTGCAGTTGCCATGGCAAAAATCCATGAATTGGGCTATGAATTGCTCCCTCATCCACCCTATTCTCCAGATTTGGCTCCGAGCGACTACTTCTTGTTCCCAAACCTGAAGAAATGGCTTGGTGGAAAAAGATTTGACTCCAATGATGAAGTCATCTCGTCATTTTGATGACCTCGACAAATCATTTTTTTTGGAAGGGATAAAAAAATTGGAGAAGCGTTGGACAAAGTGTATAGAGCTCAAGGAAGACTACGTTGAAAAATAAAATTATTTTTTTATCAAAAAATCAGTTTTAATCCAAAAGTCACGGACTTATTGACCCGCCCTCGTATACTTATAAAACGTTTGCACACAACGCGGCGAAGAAAACTTAGGGAGGAAGAAGAAGGCTTTAAATGTTTGCAAGTTATAACGACTTAAATAAAGAGCTACTGATGAGCATTGATAGCGAGACGGCTGTTGCGGTTAAAAGTTTGAAGAGCTACTGGCGATTTCTATGGAGCACTGGTGGTGCGCATAGCGATAAAACAGAGTGAGATACGAGACATTATGTCGGTGTTCAAGGGTGTCCATTGTGTGAGTGATGTTAGTATCACCTATGAGTTTTATCGCACGGTTTTGAATCCTCTCTAGCAGGTGCAGAGATGTTTTAAGAGTTCCTGGCCAGATGTGGGCATTGTACTCCAATTTTGTGCGGATGAATGCCTTGTATATTGGGGCTAGATCAAAGGGGGTGAAATATTTCTTACATCACTTGAGGAAATCTAGACATTTGCATCATTTTTGACAATTTCGAATATGTCGTCATTCCAACGTACCTACTCGTATGTCGTTGAGAATTGAATGTTTTCCGGTTTTGACGATGCAAATGTCATTCATGCTGGATGTTTAAATTTCGCTTTAATGACAGCAGACATCATGGTGTTTTGGAAGCATTAAATTCCACTCTCTTGACAGTTCCCAGCATGACCAAGCTGTTAATATCGTAATTTAATGAGCTTAACATTCGCTGCCGTCCCATTCTACAACCGATGAGCAGGGACGTGAGTCCGGCAGGGAATATGAAAAGCAGAAAGTAGGTACTGTCATCAGCAAAGGAATATATTGGATTAGAAGTAGTACACAAGAGATTATTGATGAAAATTGAAAAGAGTATCGAAGACAGAACGGAGCCCTGGGGTACACCAGCATTTATTTTGTGAATATCAGACTTGAAACCATTCAAGGCAACTTGCATCACCAAAAGGTAATTTCTAATCAATTGAAAAAGATAGGCGTCGATCCCAAATGCACGCATTTTCGAGAAAAGAGGCTGATGTCAAACTCTGTCAAATGCCTTAGAAATATCAAGTGCGTTATCTTGTTTTCGCCGTCGGATTGATGTACGCTTTGGTTACATTTCTCGGTGAGACATGCCATCAAAACATCAGTGGACCTGTTGCTACGAGAACCGTACTGTCGGTCATTGAGAAGTTTTCGTGTTGCAAGATATTTCATGAGCTGATGATTTATCAGCGTATTACCTTGCAAAGAAAGGACGTAAGTGCAATGGGTCTGTAGGAGGAGAGAGAAGAAGATTCGCCTTTGTTAGGGACTGGCTGAACAAATGCTGTTTTCCACCTGTTCGGAAAGAGTCGTATAAAGTAGGATTGTCAAAAAAGCTTACGGAGTGCTTCTGCTAGTGTGGAAGAACACCTCTTGAGAGGAAGGGGAGATGTACTGGTCCAGATGGATTTGTCTATTACCCTTATTGCTAGTGTCAAAAAAATAAACGATAAACGATATTTATCAAAAAATTTGACTAGTTGGTATTGTGATTGTCAGTTATCAATGACAGATTGACTAACGTCGATTTTTAGCAAATTTCCATTTTGAATGGAGCCAAAGTGGTATTGCGATTGTCAATCGAAATAAATTTTTTGATAACCGTTAATTGCTTAGTCAATTGTATTGTTGTGGACGACAAAGGCAGACGCTACGAAGGAAAATGTAAGTTTGTGTAATATTTTAAGGTATTTATAACAGAAAACCGTTTTTGGTTTTAGGGCAAAAATAGTAAGCAACAAAAAACAGTTGAAGCGATTGGTTCAACTAATGACCGAGAATCAAAACATTGCAAAAGGTATTTGCACGAAAACCGTAGTGCAACAGGAATGGGAACTATTTCCATTAGATCTGAACAGCTTAGGTCCTCCACAGCCCGACTGGCAAAAATGGCAAAGGGTAAGATATAAATGCATATCATTTTCTAGATACTAATCGTAATTCTCTAAGCTCTGTTATTCAGCTTATGGAAATCAACACCTGTGTGAACCACCCTGGACGAGAATTCGGCTGTGAAGACATAGATCATACTGTCAGCACAATGGCAGCAGTGGCTCGAGTGGTAGTGGACCTGCTTCCAAATTGGAAGGTTCGGTGTTCGAATCCCAGCCTCGCCCGAAAGACATACTCATTTTTTCAGTTAACGAAAATCAAGTAAGATGAGTAGTTGACTAGAAATCAACAACAAGCCAACTTCCACTAAGAATTTAGTCTCACCATTAAATGTTGTATGCCACCCATGGAGCGAAATAACCACTGAGGCCAAACATCTTTCTTTCTCTTTCTATCCCATTTTCCAGAAAACTTAACACATGCTGGAGCATTATAAGTGTATTCATTCATACCCACATACCCACGATCGGCAACGCATTGGGGGAATCAGTGGAGGAGCCATATTCAAAAAAAAAAAAAAATCCCAACATAAAAGTACGAACATTTTGGAAGAACGGAAAAATCTTTTGAAGGCACAAAAAGATTTTTACCAAAATATGACGAGCCTCATGGGTAACATGGTAAAATCCATGAGGAATATCGAACACTACGGTAGAAAACATGCGCAGCAGTGAGATGAAATTATAAAATTAAAAAAAAGAAAAACTGAAGGCTTATAAAGAAAGCCAAGAAAATAAAAGCCAAACTAGAACTGAAAATCCAAAAGCTGAAGCTTCTTAAGTTCTTTATGATGTATACAGGGTGAATTTTTTTAACTTGAGACATCCAAATTACTCGAAAAATACGCGATATCGCGAAAAATGTTTCAGACAAAAGTCACAAGGTTCTGAAGGGAACATAAGATGGTGACCACGAGTTTGACCTTGAGACCCATTTTCAAGGTCAAACGAAGGTCACTTGATTTTTCAAATGATAATTCCTGATTTTCATTGCTCAGTCGTATTGCTCGTAGGCTTGTCATTTGTTTTTACTACTTGGCTACTTGGGAATAATGGGCTGGACAACCATCATGTTGAAACCACATTGTTCGTCGCAACTCCAATGGCAGTTCTTCTAGTAATACTGGAAGATAGTCCCGCAAAAAGTTTGCATACTTTTCGCCATTCAAGTTGCCTTCAATAAAATATGGACCTATTAATTTATCCCCAAACATTAACATTCTAAGGGTGCTGGCGTTCAACTTATCGCAACCAAAAAGGGTTTTCGGTAGTCCAGTAATGCATATTACTCGTATGTCGATTGACCGTACTGTGATTGGTGAAAGTCGACTCATCAGAGAATAACACCTTGGCGAAGAAAAGGGGGTCTCGTTCAATTTGCTGAAGTGCCCATTGATTCCTGATTCACGACTTATTTGGCGAGTGCTAATGTGACGATCGTGTGCAACAGCAGCTAACACTGCTATTTCATTGTCCTCAACAGTCACCCTATCTGACCGATTCCTTTTCTTTGCTTGCACACTTCCTTCACCAGTGAATTGTTGGATGACCCGATAAAAGGAAGCGCGCAATCGTATCTGACGTAAAGAGCAACAGCACCATCGATGTTCCTTCCACTTTCTCCATAAATCAATATCATTTCAATTTTCTCTTGAATTAAAATAGCCTGCATTATTAATTTGGAAAACGTTACTAATAATAATCAGTTCCTCAAAACAAATATCGAACTTCTAACGCCCTAAAGACGTTGGAAACCGATTAATGATTTAGGCGTGCCAGTGCAGTGGTATCTAGCACTGAATGAATAAGACCTTTGAGACAAAGTCGTGTGCCCCATTGAGGAATACGACTGAGCAATGAAAATCAGGAATTATCATTTGAAAAATCAAAAGTGACCTTCGTTTGACCTTGAAAATGGGTCTCAAAGTCAAACTCTTGGTCACCATCTTATGCCCCCTTCAGGACCTTGTGACTTTTGTCTGAAACATTTTTCGAGATATTTCGTACTTTTCGAGTAATTTTGATGTCTTAAGTTTTATGGCGCCCGCTGACGGGAAAAGGAGGCATTTTTGAAAAAAGTGTTTCATGTAAAAGAATTGTAATTTTTCACGCAGATTACGAATCTGTCAAAAAAATAGGGGTTCCCATTAAAAAATCAAAAGTGACCTTCGTTTGACCTTGAAAATGGGGCTCAAGGTCAAACTTGTGGTCACCATCTTATGTCCCCTTCAGAACCTTGTGACTTTTGTCTGAAACATTTTTCGCGATATCGCGTATTTTTCGAGTAATTTGGATGTCTCAAGTTAAAAAATTCACCCTGTATATGTATATATTTTTTTTAAATAATTTCATAAATTAAGTCGATATAAAAATACACATTTTTTTATTATTATTAATTCTATTGCAGAGTCCTGAGGATTCTATTTCTAAGTTTCACTGCTGCATCGTTTTCCGAGCGGACATTTCCATATGCGTTGATTTCATCCTCATCAACGTCGTCAATATCACCCTCTTTCTCTTCCTCAATATCATCTTCAAGCTCACGGATATTAAAGACAATGCAAATATTATACAAAGTTGCAAAGACATTAGCAATTTGAGTGGCTTTTTAAACCTGTAGGCGCCTAAACCTGTTTTTTAGAACTTATATTGTCCGATCAACAATGTTCCTTGCTTTTGAATGTTTTTTTTATTAAACACAGTGAACCCCTGTCATAGCTTCAAAGCATATCCGGCATCACCTAGAATATATTTAGTCTCAGTAAGTAACTATGCATCAAATTAATAACATGATTGCGCATCTAATAACCATGTATTCCTATCTCCATTTTGGTACTCTGCTTCCAGTTTCACTTTTAGGGAAGACATGCTAAAAACGTTGGCATCATGTGTCGAATCGGAATATTTTGAGTTAAAAAAACGAATTTTCAGCTCATCATCACATGGAATGTTAATGTTCAACAACTCAAAGCTTCTCTTTTAAGATATAACTTACTATCGTGTCATTTAAACTGTAAAATGCCTTCCTATTGTAGTACGCTTGTTGTAATTGTTTTACACGGGACGCAATTTTTATATGCGTCGAATCCATACAGCCTATTACACTTGGTAAGGACTGAAACGAATAAAATCTGTAAATTTTAATACGGGCTATACTTCTAATGCGTAAAAATTGCAATCCCATTTTGTACCCAAATTAGCCTATATATTCTCTAGTTTCAGTTTGTTATTGATTTTAGTTCGGTGCGGTTTAAAATATTCATAAAATATGAGTCAAGAGGAACGCCGTAAATAGATCATCGACAAATGGCTCGAAATACTTCGCGTCCAAACCATTTCGTCGCAAAAAATTTAAACATAGCACGCAGTACAGTGGATTCTGTTATTAAACGATATTTGGAGACGTTTACAGTTAAGTGAAAACAGAAAAGTGGAACACAGGATACAAATTTGGACAGGAAAATAGTGGGTACCATCGTAAAAAACCGGACTATGCCATCCAAAGATGTTGCTCCGAAATGTAATACCAACCAAACAATGGTACAAAGATCTAAAAAACGTAACGGTCTAAAAACACAAAAAAAAAAAAAAAAAAAAATGCCAAAAGTTACTGAAAAGCAAAAAAAAGTCATACAAACACGAGCCCGAAAGCTATACGAGTTGATCGGCAACAAGAAAGCGTGCTTGGTTTTGGATGACGAAACTTATGTCAAAGCCGACTTTACTACTCTTCCAGGTGCGCAGTTTTACAACTTGTTTGAAGCTGAGATTCTTCCGCAATCAACAACATCGATTGGGATGGAAAAATTCGGGTCAAAATATCTCGTTTGGCAGGCCATTTGCCAATGTGGACACAGAAGCTCACCGTTTATTACAACGAGAACAATTAACGGAGCAGTGTACATTAACGAGTGTCTAAAAAAACGGTTGATTCCTTTCGTAAACAAACACGAGGGTTCAACATTATTTTGGCCAGATTTAGCTTCAGCTCACAATGCTCGTGCGACGTTGTCCCAAAAGACATGAATCCACCCAATGTTCCACAGTGCCGTCCCATTGAAAGGTATTGGGCTTTGGTCAAAGCTAAATTGAGGAAAAGTGAGCAGTGTGCAAAGGACGTAAAATATTTTAGTGCTAAATGGAAAAGAGCGTCCAAAAAGATCACGGATGTAACTGTCACCAACCTTATGAAGGACATTCGAAAGAAGTTGAAAGAATGGGAACACAAATAATTTTTCTATTTTTTGTAATCGTGAATGAATATAATAAAAACAGAGTTTTAAAGCAAATAAAAAAATTTACATGAATTATGAAAATATTTTTTTTTTTTAATTTGAAATTTCCAAATTTTATTCGTTTCAGTCCTTATTCCACTTATTTCAAAAAAATTAATTTTTGCACGTAGTTTCTCAGCATTGGAGTAGTTGAACTTTATCCATTCAGCACGATCCTGCTTATTTCTTTTCTGATACTTATAGTGGAGAGGCACCAGGTTCTGATTTGGGAACTCGTCGAAATTACTATATATATATATAAAAAAATATAAGAAACCATACACACACTTAAAAAATAAACCTTATTCTTTTTATTTGTACTAGAAAGATTTACAAGGTAGTGCTAGTGTAAAATAATTTAAAAACCCAACACACGGGCAACTTCGAACTTTGATAAATTAGTATGTTTGTAAAATCGCACACAATTTCTCCCTACTGAAAAATGTTTTAAAATGGCTTTATCTGATGCCATTACGATTTGACGCAATTGGATTGGATTTTCTGTGAGGCTACTTCAAGGTACTAGTTTATGCCGATAAATCAGCATCGATTGACGCTTTAAAGCAAAACATTGCTCGAGTAATACGGTCCCAAATGCTCGAAAAAGAGGTCGAAAATTGGACGTCTATAAGGTGTTTTGTACTAGGCAGCCGTGGTGGACATATGCCCGAAACTATTTTCAAATAACAAATAACATGAAATAATCTTTCGAATGAATTTAATATATCGTCATCATGTTATTTTTTGTGTTTGTAAATTTTTACGAGATCAGCGGTAATATTCGTAATTGTTATATAATTTGAACCTATCAATCATGGGTTATAGTTGGTAAATAAACTGGTATTTATGTATGCATAAATTATTCTATACTTAAGTTAATTAGATGGAAACCTGATAAAATTGTGACTGGAAATGAATAGTTCATTCTAATGGAGTATTATTTTAAACGTTAAGAAAAATATTTGAAAGAAAATACCACAATATAGTTCTATGTAATAAGTATGAACTTACGGTAGGGAGAATGAATGATAAACTTCAAAGTGAGGTCTTCTATTTATATAAGAAATGCTTAAAACAACATATAGAAACATAGCAGATTACACGGATATTCCATATTAAACCCTATCTTCATGTTTTTTTTTATTTATTTTTGTTGTTACTGTTACAGGATACAGATTGATCACTTTTACAGAGATTTTGTGTAATATCTTATCTCAATTGCTTTAATTATTAATTAATTAGTTCATTAATTAAGGTTGTTTAATTTATCTACTTCTTTTCAACGAAAACATTCGTAAAAAATGTGTTGATTTTATATATTTTCTTAACTTTAAAATTGCTTCAAATTGAATTTATCCTAAAAATAGGGCATACGTGGATATTGCTTAAACAGCGTTTTCACAAATGGTTTATCATCATAATAAATAATAATTATTCTTCACGCTTGTAATTTAGGAGGCAGATTATTCGAGCAACTGAAAAGTTGTCCAACTTATGTGCATAACCATAAGAAGGAACAAGAAAAAAAATGCGATATTAATATTAAACGACATGGGCATGTGATTGCGTGCAAGATTTTGATGAGATATCACGCATTTCGCTTTTAAACTCTAACCTTTTTTTGACTTACAATATGAGTACGTAACATTGTTTGATCGAAGAGCGAGTTTGTTTTTAGAATGAAACTTTTTCGCGGAGTTGAACTAACTTTTCTAAAACTGCAAAGCATTAACTTACATTAAGTTAAACTTGTTTGAATTTTTTTTATATATGTGTACGACAATTGCCTCCAATAAAAATAATGTACGAGTAAGTTTTCGGGAAAATTTAAAAATATAGCAACAGAGGAAAGAAACTTTTAGAAAGCGGTGGGCAGATATAGTTCGCGGCCATAATATCTGTTATATCTTATGTTACAAAATATAATCAAACATAAATCAGCTAAGAATCCTAACAATGCGAACTCATCAGAAAATTGTGAAACACTGAAAAATCGCTCATATCTAGTGTCTTAGGAATGATAATAACATTAAGAATTGTATCAATCTAAGCGTTAATCAAAAATTTATGAGAAATTTATGCAAAGCATATTGGGCGCCGGTTTGAGTATATTGAATATTAAGTTTCTTTAGATATCCCCTTTTGCTCCGGTAACCGTGAAGAGTTTCCATTGTCGCAAAAGTCTCTTCTCTTATGTACTGTGAATGATGTCAGTAATTTGTTGCCTTGGATCTCTTAGAGGATTCTCACTATAAAATTTACAAGCTAAACACGAATTCTTTCTCTAACAGAAATGAGGTATGATGTAACGCCCAGTATTCCGGTGTCAACATTTTGTGAATTAAATAAATTTCAGCAAATCACTAATTTGGGTTTTTCTTTGAAGCAAACAAAGATTGAATGATACGAGTATACGAGTATGAAGAAGTAATGTAGAAAATAATGACTCTACCATCTTCAAAAACTAACTAATTAATATACCAACTAGCTCCGTCTGCCAATTCATGCGTTAATCCATATTTAGCTGACTCTGAAGTCCGTCACTATTGAGCCGTTACATATGCAATTGCAGGTATATTCATGACTTATTAAGTAAGTCTATTATTTTCAGCCAACTAACTTGTAATTCACTTCGAACTAATATAAAAATATAGGGTACAAGTTTGCGCTTTAAAAGCTGCTACAGCATTAAACTGCCATAAACCATCAGAGAAATTGGGATGATAGTGTTTCACATATGTAGAGTATCCGTGAGGGCTTCTTAGCCCTTTAAATTTTTCTGCCTGCTTAATTATTTTTCAGTGAAAACGAGTATTATATACTCGATGGCATAGGAATATTTCTATGCTGTAAAATTTGCTGTTAACAAACCAAATTTATTTAAAAAAAAGAAACCGTACCATATAAATAAAAAATAAAAACAATAAAAGACCAAATGAATTTTAAGAAATTCTTTAAAGAAAAAATTCAAATAAAGACAACGGTATTTTTTAGAGCAAGGTGCAATACATAATATGCTACTCTGCATGTTGGGCACCAATATCTGGTTTCTTTGATACTGATACACGAATGTATTTTTTTATCTTTATGACGGGTATACTCGACAATATGCAAAAAATAGTCGTTTCGTCATTACGAGTATATTCAACATAAACAGGTAAAAGGTTAAATGACCCGAAAACATTGGTATTTTATGGCAGAAAAATGCCGCTCAAAATTGGGGAAATATTAAAACGACGGAATTACTGGGAGTGTGAAAAACAACAAGTACACATATCCGCGGAAGTTGCAATATCGCGAAATCGATAGTGGAACAATTTTAATCTGAAAAAATATTTTAGTTTTACTATTTTCAAGGAAGGCCATCAACGCAGACATTGTTAAAGTCTTTGGTAATCGATAAAAGAGCGACCTGTAGAGTGGTACTAATTCCCGAAAATTTAGCTACCTCCACAAACGTCGCAGTACCAATTCTGATACGTGGGAAAAATACGAGCAGCTGATGTTGCATATTCCTTCTTTTAAGAATATTGACATGGATTTATAAAGTTAAGTTAGGTTAGGCAGCTTGCATCTAGCAGTTTCGCTTAGGCTAGAGAAGGGCCTTTATAATACCACAGATTCCAGTTTTTTTTTTCTGTGAAGACCAGAGGATTATGAGGTCTACTTCCATATGCTCGAAAGACTTTTTTTCAGGCAACTAAAACCTAGTAAGATGAACTACATCAAGTCCAATTTACACTAATAATTTAGTCTGGCCATTAAATGTTGGATGCCACTCATGGAGCGAAATAACCACTCAGCTCAAAAATCTTCCTCTCTCTTTATCCAATTTTCCGAAAAACTTAACACGTGCTCCGGCATTTTAAGAGTAGTAATACCCTCTTGAGTGTTAAGTTCTTAAAAAAAGAAAAATTATATAAAACCACACAAAATGATTTTTTTTTCATAGCCTTTGGAGCTTAAAGCAAAAAAAACCTTTTTTTTTAAATTTTACCTGCTGCAGGTTTTCCCAAGTAACATAAAATCTATGCATTTTTCTGCAAACTTGTTGTTGATTTTTTTTTATTATTATTGTTAGATTCATAAGAAAAAAATAGTAAAACGTTATGTTTATTACGCATTTTTGGAGAAAAGTGACCTCAAAGTCAAAAATCAGAATGGGCAAGAAAAAAGGAACAGGCTTAGAAATTGGATATCTGAAGACTCAAACAAGATATCAGCTATATTAAACACAGCTAGTATTTCTTCTAAAAATTAAGTCCTAAACGAAGTTTCTACCATTAGTAGTAATATAGCAATCTCCGTTAACATGGTTCAGGGTACACCAAAGATAGCCTTTTCTAAAATCCTCGATAAATGATGTCAACATTAGAGATAGGCTGTAGAACGATTTTTTTCCTTAGAATATACCCAAGAATCATTTCCTAAATTATCATTGACGAATTAAGGGACAACCTGTATATACATATATGTACATATGTATGTACATATCAATGCCTAACTCGGTTGATATTTGTGTTTTTTTTTTTTTTATTAAATTGCCTTAATCATAACATTTAAATCTTTCCATTTCAACAATTTTAATAACGTTAATTCATTTGCATTTAAAATGTTTATGCTTTACGAATACCAATCATCATTGTTCAGCACTTTGGGGCATATACACCAAGCGTAGAGATTAATATATGTTATCGATTTTTCATGCAGATAGATGGATCTTTTCAATCCAGTTTGCATAGCTCCAACCGTCCATTCCTATTCAATACTATGTATATGGATGCATGTACTTACGTAGGTGCATTTGTGCATATATGTATGTCCATATACATATATGTATGTATATTTATAACATGCAGTATATATTCATATGTGTCCGTTATGTGCATAAATAGTACCTATTCCAATGACCTGAGCGTCTGCTTTCTTCCACTATTTTGTCAACCAATTCGTATTGCATCATTAAAAGGCAATTTTAAAATATTTATGTACATATGTACAAACATATATATATATATACTACATTGCATACATAGTAATAATTATGTAATATCAAAAATTCCAGGGCCAGTTGTACATTTATACTCGTATACATATGTATGTACATATAATATGCAAATGAATATTTGTAAGCATATGGTATTCTATATGTTCAACGCCAGCTGCATATATGTACATATATAGTACCTATGAGAAGAAATAATAATAAATAAAAATAAATATGACAGATAAATATAAAATACCTACCTATTCGCCATTATTATTTAACAATTTTTTATTTAATTTTTCTTCTTTGCTTCTTGCCGAATTTTTAAAACGAATTTCTCTTCCATGTTATAATAAAAGCCAACATAAAAAAAATAATAATTTTTTTGTTGGGTAGGGCAGAAGGCGGTAAGAGACTGCTTTTAACAAGCTTCGTCCTTCCCCACTAACCACCCGAGCAACCAATGCTCTACGTCCATCAAAAAGATCTGAACCCCAAGTCCCCATTCTATATCCTACCGACCTATGTTTGCATATGTGTATATAGAAACATACATACATATATGTTGAATCTTTTTATGACTCAAAACTATTTTCATTCATTTTTTTTGCACAATTTTTCGCATTTCTTGTTTTGTTTGTTTTTTGCAGATTTCCCCATTTTTTCTGTTTTGTTTCCGTTGTCCTGAATTCGACACTGCCATTTCGAACATACAACCGGAGATTACAGTTTTTTTCGCTTTCTTTTTCACTTAGCTTCTTTTTCGTTTTAATTTTTTTTTTTTAACTCCTGTTCTACTCCTGCTGTTTACTACGACTGTATGCTGTGCTACTATCTGCAGGTTGTTTCAGTTGTTCTCTCTCGTTCTCATGGTTTTCGCCCGTCGTCATCGAAATTAGGGCCACACTCTATACAGAGATATTGCTCTTTCTTTGCCTGCCAACCACTGCCATGTTTCTATTTCTTTTTTTTTAATTTTTATTTCGTCCCCATATTTCCACCCTTTCGTTCTACTGTTATTTACTGCATTAAAAGGACAACCAAACAGAAAAATTGTAAAAAATTTCATGCAACAACAAAAAATAGAAATGAGAGTAAAAAAGATCCCAATCGATCTCGTTTTGCTAATTGAACAAAAAATTGTATTTTACTGATTGGCAACGTTATCGAAGTACTCGTACACTCCTTATTAAAGAGGAATAATTGTCTATACTTTCGACATAAATCCTTTCTCGCATGTCTTCGATTATTCTACACTAATGTATGAGGAACATTATTCCCATATGAAAAATGATTAGCGCGCGTTCTGCAGCATACATATTAGACAAATAAGTCGCTATAAAACAAAATTTGTGTTCCATAAACAGGAGCGCTGGGGAGAATCTTCAAAAAAAAAGGGGTGTGTTGGAGTTGGACCTCGGGTTAATTTTTGTTGGTCACTGTTATGTATGGTAGTCGTTAAAATTATGTATTATATTATATATGTACATATATATACATGTGTCCTGTGTGTGAACAGGTAAGCCATTACCTTTGAGGAAAAATCACAAAAATCGGAAAACTGTCAATAAAGCAAAAATAATATATCGGTGTTTCATGTTTGGTTTATTTTTTTTCTTTGTTTTATTTATTTATTTTTGTTTTTTATCTTTCATATTTTGTCGCGTTGGGGACATTCAATTAAACGGCATGGTAAAAAAGTGTCTCTTTTGCTCTTATACATACATACACATGTATACAAGTGTGGTTGGCATGTGTATCGGCAGGCAATCATCATGCTGAATGCCCTCCAAAAACAGCAGCTTCATAACCCAACCCAACCCAACCACTAGTGTTCGAGCAACTTTTTAAAAATATGTCCTCCCAGACAATCCGCTGAAAGGGCGAAACCCACAACGACGTAAAGCGAAAATATATAAAAGGGAGGCAGAAAACGTGGGATAGTGTGGGTGGGTAAAAGCTGGAAATGTGTTTGGGGAAAGAAGGAGCAATGAAAAATGAAAAGATGATATAGGAACTAGAGAAAAAAACTGAAATGAAATAATAATAAAAAAAAATATATAAAGCACAATTTTACTCCCACCCTTCAACATAAGCCCACATTATAGTCAGCCAGCCATCATCAGGCTGGCAGCCAGCAACCATTGAGCCCTCTTTATCCCTCAACTCATATCAAAATGTTTTATACGATGCTCTGCGTACATATACTGTGTGGCCGTGTGAATCAAGATATTCTATTCCACAGCCATCATGCGACTCTAAACCAAAATCTAAAGGAACCAGGCAACCCCCAACAGTACGTCACTTGTCTTAACATTTTCATTATGGTGGTGACTGCTGTGCTGTTGCACTGTGGAACGTTTCTAAATCGAAAGTGGCCAACAGAGTCGGTTTCCAGTAGCCATATTTGTCTATTTATTTATTTTGTTATTTCGATAAACTAAGCCGAAAACATTTTAAATCCCGAGAATACGGCAAGTATAATGTCGTCTAGGTCATGGTTTCTCTTACCCAATGCTTAAAAATCTCTCCAACGTAAACGTGTAGTTCTTGTCAATTAATTTAAAATAGACTAAATACTTGGGAAGAATTATCTTGGCATATTATTTCCGCAATTACAAACACATGCACATATATATTTTTTTTTTTCAAACGAAATGATTTTTGTCTAAATAATTGTACAATAGAATGCTGATTTGAAAGTACAAGCATCTGAGAAAAATATATTCCTATGTACAGCTTTCTTACGAAAATTAATTTAATCACATTTAGAAATAGTATTTTTTAATACTTAAGTGTATATTTACAAAATATAAGAATTTTAATTATACATATAGTAAAAGGAGGGCATTCCAAGTTAAGTATACATAAGAAACTGCTCATCGATAAGCAACTTAAACCTGTATGGACGTACGGTATACAATTTTGGGGTTGTTCTAAACCAAGCAACCGTAATATTCTTCAAACCTATCAAAACAAAGTTCTAAGAGAAATCGTGAATGCCCCATGGTACTCGTATATCAGAAACCGTGATATCCACAGAGACTTAGGAATACTCGTAGTTAGCGTCGAGGACGAAATAATGAATTTTGCTCGCAAACTCCATATTCGTCTTCATGGTCATTGTAATAATAAAATACTCCAAATTATGGACGAAACAAACTTAGTGCGTCAATTACAAAGAACGAGACCGTTCGATCTGCCTCGATAAGGATTATCCGCATATAATAGCGGTGCTTTTGCTGGAAAGTTACCTGGCCCACGCGAATATTATTTGAAACAGAAACTACTTGATAAGGTAACTTAGTTGTAATCTGGCGTAAGGGAGGCGTTTTTTAGGGAGTAAGAATCTCACACTACTATGTCTATGAAAATTTTCACACCTACCCACAGAAAAAAAAATAGTAAAATAATACCTATACGCAAATAAACGAAAATAAATGGTTATAACATGGTGTGCTAGTGTAGGACTAATGTGGTGGACAGACTGGTGGTATATTGGTATCGTCAATACTACTTCGCGTGTTGTTTGTTGTGTTGTTTCGCATTTGGATAAAATAGTTCTCTTCGACTCCATTTTATAAAAACAATGCTATACTTTTTAACTGTGATTACTTGCCAAAGAATCGCCAACAGAGAGAATGTGGAGCTGCAATCAGTAAGAAGCTGGTATACCACCAACAATTTGCGAATCAATACCACGTATGTTTCGTGGTATACTAGCTTTAACGTAGTATTGTAGTGACAGACATGTGATATAGAACATAGTATTGCTATACCATGGTATCAATACCAGCAGTTTGTCTCCAATTTTAAACAACTTTATGGACAAGGTTTATTTTAGATACAGTGGGGGGAAAATAATAGGTGTGTGTGAATCGTCAGCTTAAAATGTCACTTTAAAAACAAACTGTAAATTATTGGTTCTTCAAAATTCTCATAAGTGAGTCCGAATGAGTTAAAGTCGCAGTGAAAAAAAATAGGTGAATTAGTGTTAGAACAAACGAATCTTTACAGTAAGTTGTTTTTTGTAATTATTTTTTTACGTATAAATTGCTAAGCTTTTTCGAAATAACGACTCGTAGCAAGCATTGTACCAATGAAGAGAGACGTTTTATCCAGACGCTGTACTTTAACAGCAGAAAACAGAAAACATGTAAATTCATTGCGGAAACTTTCACTGCTCAAAGAATATGATAACGAATACATTAAAGCAAAAAAAAAAAAGGCGAAGAAACTAGAGGAAGAAATAAGAAAACGTCTGATACTCGTGTAGACCGACAAATAGTGCAAATGGCTAAAAATGACCCTTTCGTTATAGACATTTATTCTAACTGTGATGACTAGAACTGTTACAAACAGATTGATCCGCCGTTTGTGTCAGAAAAAAAATCAGAAAAGAAGAAAAACATTTGCAGAAGACCATCTACAGGAATTTAACGAAAGGGGCATAAACAGCTTTAAAAATATTCTCGGTTCGGATAGTAGGCACTATGTGAGACGACCTCCTAGCAACGAATTCAAGCCCAATATGATATGGATCTGTTTTTCCTAGTATGGTGTGGGACCATTATCTTGGATTAAGGAGATCATGACTCAGGAAAAATATGTAGAAATAGAAGAAAACGCCTTATGCCGCAGATAAAATGCCGTTGCTTTGGAAGTTTCAACAAGATAACGACCACCAAGCACCATCTCGAAAAAAGCCAAAGCCTGGTTTCAAGCGAAAAAGGGATCAGTTTTCGATTGGCCAATTAAGTCGGCCGATCTATGTAAAACCGATCGGAGAATTTGTGGTTGGAAGTCAAGAAAGAGTTGACTCTAAAAAAAATTTCTATTAATGTCGCATAGGTTGGAATAACCGAAGCTTAAGAACGAATACTAGTACAAAAGTGCCACAATCTTATGAAATGCTTGCCATGACGTTACCAGGCGGTATTAAAAGCTAAAGGGCGTGCAATCAAATACTAGTTTAAAAGTAAGTTTTGTATAGATTTGTTCTATAATTTTTATTTTTTGCTTATTGTAGAAATCACACCTATTATTCGTTCTAAGTAGGCTTGTGTAGTTCACGCACGAACTAGCTCAAAGAAGAGCTTTAACAAGTGAACTAAGTGAACTAGTTCACAAGGTCATTTTATTTTAGTTCATTTACAACAGTTCAGTAGTTCAACAAATAAAAACATCGAGCGTCGTTGCGTTTCCGGTGGCGTATGTGAAGGGAATTTTAAAAATGTGTGTGCACGAATTATGGACATATGCGTTATATGGTTTTTATAACGGTTTTCTGGGGCGATGAATGGATGAACTATTAAGAAGATTTCTTGCTGGTTAAGTTTTGCTTATTATTTTTGAATTTCACTCAATTCATGCATATTGGTAATTGGTATGATAGCGGTAGGAGTAGGATTACCAGTACAGCCGTTGTTTGCTTAAAGGAGCTCACATACCAGAGTGGTACGCGGTAGCGGTACAACGGTACGTAATCCTTTTCCGGTAAATATAGACGCACACACTGGCAAGGGTATACCGCAACCGGTATTGCGGTATTGCAGCGATACAATTTTGTACCTCAGCAAGCACAGTTGACCGCCGTGTACCGCGGTCAAAAAATAAAAAATTGCAATGTGTTCAAAATAATGTACATAAATATTGGTATCTACTTTTATTAAACCAAAATAGTGTCGCGACAATGTAAAAAATAACTTTGCTACATGCGTATGTATATATGTATGCATGTAATAATAATTTTTGTTCATAGTTACAAGAGAATTCAATTGTTAAAATAGTGGACAAATTCTTCTCGAATTGTGAAAGCTGTTTGCACTGCTTTTCTGGAATCATTTCTCATATCAGGTAAGGTGAATACCGCATACAAAATACCGCCAGTGTGAACGGATAAACGGTATATCGCTACCGCACTTCTACCGGTACCCGTACCGCTACCGCGTACCGTTCTGGTGTGTGAGCTCCTTAATGCTGTTCTATTCCATTCTTTGATGTGAGTTTTTCTGTATTACCGTTGACGATGATTTATTTACATATGTATTGTACATAGTTTTCGGTTTTTCCGCCTTTTATATGTTTACAACTTCAGTTGGAAAATACTCGTACACAATAAAAATGTCGACGAAGAGAAAGCATAGTAGCAAATGGGCGCATTTTAATGAAGAGAATGACAAGAAGGCTAAATGTACTTTAAGTATGTATTATTCTCAACATATTAGTATAAGTGGAGAATCACACGGAAACGTTAGTCGTCATATGAGAGGAGAGCATCCATTTACACAGCTTGCTGTTGAACGCTGTTGAACGACAACAACCTGACTATAAAGATGCTGGTTTAATATCGCCATCTAATAAACTTGTTTAAGCTAATGAAGTGTGTGCTCCTTCGACTTCAGTATTTTCATCTTTATCCCAGTACCAGCAATCATGCAGTATGTTCGTAGGCCACCACCAATTCGAAAAGTTGAACAAATTGATAGACAACTTATTAAAATTATTTCAAAAGCAATCACGCCTTACGAATTGTGTACGGAGTTCAGAAAAGGCTTTGCTCAGCCTTGATTGCCTGCAAAGAGTACATACTAGTGATAATTTGTGAAATTTTTTTGAAGGAAACAATGTCAGAGTGACAAATCTCAAACAAAATTGTTGCTATCGTTAGCGATAATGTCAGAGTGACAAATCTCAAACAAAATTATTGCTATCGTTAGCGATAATACTACCAATATCATCACCATCGTTAGGTTAGGTGAGTGGCAATCATTTGGATGTTTTGCTCATTTACTTTACACCGCGTCTCCACGAGACATCGCTGGTGTTAAGAAAATTGTCAGGAAATCAAAATGTCCAGTGGAGACGGGTAGTTTGCAGACAAGATATATTTCAAGACATAAATGTCTTCTTTTTACTCAAGACATCTCTGTAGACATCATCCCTGAATTTTTTTTGACAGCGCTTGTCAGTTTGACTTCGGAATGGGGGAAAAACAAAACAAACAAAGAAACATACAGCGAGAAGCAAAACTGTCCGGATGTTATGCATCTCCATGGTTTTGTTATCAACATGAGTAAGCCAATACCGATTTGAAATTCATTTTAAGTTCATTTACTTAACTAAACATTTTTTTCAAAATTCCGTTATAAAAACTACTAAAAAATTCATTTCATAAAGAAAAATTAACAAAAAACAAAGAGTTCTCTATCCGGACACCTTTGCACATTAGCATTTATTTTAGATATGCTGTCTAATCGCCATCCATTTATAGAAATTAATATTTTGTCCAAAGTCCTCTATTTTTTAACACACTCTTAATTCGTTTAGGCATACTTTCCACTAATGTTTCTATTATTTCGTGTTCAATATTCTGCCAGTCTTTTTACACTCTTTCCTAAAGTTCATTGACGGTTTTCGGTGAATTTTCATATGTACCCAACCTCCTTTTAATGATTGCCCACAAATTTTCAATTGGTTTAAAAATCCGGGCTCTGCAGGCCATTTGATCAATTGAAATTTTTGGGTTTGGAGCCAATATTGATCGATTTTTGCTGTATGCTTCGGATCTCCGTCTTGCTCGAACACGATTTCTTCAAATGGATACGCGTACTCATCAACAAAATCGGGTGGATTGGTTTGTAGGATGTTTAAGTAATCTTCCTTTTTCATAAGCCCTTGGATTGTTATCAATGGACCGACGTGCCACCAAGTAAAACTGCCCCAAACCCAAACCATTACCCCCCGCCACCGTGTTTCATCGTTTCCTTCACCTGGTGCTTTTGAAGGCGCTCGTGAGGGCGATGCCATCTGATTGGTAACGGTTAACGGTTAACTCCTTGCCATCTGATTGGTAATGGTTAACTTTAGTCTCATCGGTCTAAATTACTCGTTCCCAGTCATCTACAGTCCAGTCTTTGTGCTTCTTACAGAAATTCAAGCGGCGTCGAACATTTTTTTCTTAAGAAGCCAGCTTCTTTTTTTTACGCTTTCGACCAAACCTATTCTCTTTAGCGCACGTCTAGCTGTCCATGTACTGACATCTTTTTCTATGGCTTTTGCAGCAGTTTAAGGTGTCCAATTATTGTGTTTATGGAGCAATTGCTCCATCAACCGAGCACCGGAAATGATTTTTGGTCGGCCTCGGAAGTTGTTTGTACAAATAACATTTCGGCGTTTTTTAATGTTATTAACCGTTGTTTTACTTATTTTTAACAGTTTAGCAATTTTACGACACGGACAATCCTTTTTCAATAAATTTACAACACTATTTTCTTTGTCGATTGGAATTTTCTTCATTTTTATTTTTTTAAAAAAACAACTACACAGTAGAACAAGAAACTATGAATCAAATACAAATAAACTACATCAATATCAAAATGATGAATTCTTGCGGTACAAATAACGGTGCAATTCATGCATACAAGACTGTTTTTAAATCAACTAAGTGCAAAAGTGTCCGAATAGAAATTTTTTTGTTTTTTGTTAATTTTTCTTTTAAGAATTGAATTTTTTATTAGTTTTTATAACGAAATTTTGAAAAAAAATGTTTAATTAAGTAAATAGACTTAAAATGAATTTCAAATTGGTATTGGCTTACTTATTTTAATAACAAAACCATGGAGATGTACGAGGGGCGTTCAAGATATTCTCGGTATCGGGGTGAAGCTGTGGTTGCATATATAAATTGACTTATTTGTCAAGTAACACTATTATTTTGGTGCATTCATGTAAAATTTAATATAAATGTGATTATTAATTCGCGTTTTATCTCTAGTTAAACAGAATCATAATGGCAACTGAGGCGATGATGGTGAAAATTGAGCATCGCGCTGTAATTAAATTTCTCACTAAGCAAGGAAAAAGTCAAAAAACTATTCATGAAGAGATGGTGGCTGTTTACCAGGGTTCCGCACCTTCATTATCAACTGTGCAAAAGTGGTCAAGTGAGTTCAAGAGAGGCAGAGAGAGCATTGAGGACGACCCCCGCTCCGGCGCCCCGGCTACTGCTTGTACGGGAGAAAGCATCAAAGAAGTCGAAAAACTTGTTCTTGAGGATGCCCGAATAAAGGTGAAAATGATGGCAGAGATCACCAAGCTTTCAATTGGTACCATTCACACCATTCTTCATGACCATCTTAACCTTTCAAAGGTCAGTGCGAGGTGGGTGCCACGAATGCTCACAGCGCCTCAGATAAAAAGTGAGAATCGCATGCTGTAGAGAGCTTTTGGAGATGTGTAGTGAGAACGCGGACGGTGTTATGGATCGAATTGTTACTGGGGACGAAAGATGGGTCCACCACTATGACCCTGAAAGCAAACAAGAGTCCATGCAGTGGCATAAAAAAGGAACAGACCCCCCGAAGAAGTTCAAAGTCACTCCGTCTGCCCGAAAGCTCATGGCCACAGTTTTTTGGGACTCAAAGGGAATCTTGCTCATTGAGTACAAAAAAAAAGGTGAAACCATCAACGCCACATCCTACGCTTCCACTTTGCATAATTTGCGGGAGGAAATTAAAAAGAAAAGACGGGGTAAACTCGCAGCGGGTGTGTTGCTTCTTCATGACAACGCTCCTGTTCACACGGCGCGAGCTTCCAAGGCTGCTGCGCGAGATTGTGGTTTCGAAGAAATCCAACACCCACCCTATAGTCCAGACCTTGCCCCTAGTGATTATTTCCTGTTTCCGGATTTGAAAAAATGTCTTCGTGGAAAAAGATTTTCGGATGATGAAGAACTCAAGTCGGTATTTTGCAGAGAAAGAGGAAATTTATTATTTTGAGGGTTTAAAAAAGCTTATCTCAAGATGTAACAAATGCATTGATGTTAGGGGAGATCATATTGAAAAATAAAAACAATTTAAATTGAATTCGCATTTTCCTTCATATCGATACCGAGAATATATTGAACGCCCCTCGTATAACATCCGGACAGTTTTGCTTCTCACTATAGATGACTGAGTGGTGTATGGCGTAGAACGATGCTCACACCTACTCAGCCAGCTTACACTCACAAAATGAAAAGTCAAAAAAGAAAATGTCAGACGAAATGTGTGAAATTTAGTCTGACATATTTGTGTCTCGTGGAGACGCGGTGTAATCTTGTGGTACAAAAAGCTACAAAAGAAATAGCGGATACCCTGTCAAAAGTAAAATCCAAAGTTCAGTATTATAAAAGAAGTACACAAGCTAAAAGAAACACAAAACCAAATAAGCCTTCCTGAATTAAAACTGAAACAAGACGTTCCAACTCGTTGGAATTCAAGTTATGATATGCTGGAACGTATTGTGGCTATAAACGACGCTGGGATTAGCTCGATTTGCAATCTTACGCAGTGATCTATCAATGAATTCCAATGACTGGATTATCATAGAGGAAGTATTGCCAATCTTAATACCATTTTACGAGGTGACAACGGAAATCAGTGCAGAAAAAAATGTGACCTTGTCAAAGATAATTGTCTTTTGTAATTTATTCCAAGGATTCCTTGCACAATGTTGTCCAAAAAATAATGAGGTAATGGCGTTATTTCCATTTTTGAAAAACAGTTTGTACTCTGAACCTACGATGTTAAACCCTCGATTTAAGTAAAAATTTTTCAAAAATCCAAAAGCATATGAAAATGCCATACAAAGTCTTCGAAACAAGATAAGTCAGAGGAGATCACCTGATGAAATGTTAACAGATGAAGAATTAGATATTCCAGCTCCTAGTCATGTTATTGCGTCCCAAAAAATAACGACAAGCATCTAGGATGCATATGACAAGGAGATACAAAAAATTAAAAGATCTGAGAATAAAACTGCAACTGCAATAAGAGAACTGGGAAAATTATCTAAATGAAGAATATTTAAACCGCAAGATGGATCCACAACAATGGTGGGAGGAAAGAAAAAAAGTATACCCTCATGTATATGCTTTCATTTTAAAAAGATTTTGCATTGTCGCTTCTTCTGTCCCTTGTAAGCGTATATTTTCTGCTACTGGACAAATAATCACTGAAAGACGGACTTAAATCTGAAAAAGTTGCAAAATTAATATTTTTGCATAATAATACGAGTATAGTATGTAATTCTTTAGAATTCAATTCAATTAATCTAATTTAACTAATTGAAATTAATAAATGTTTAATTGGTTTGTATTATGTGAGTAGTTTTACTGCAATCTGAAATGATCAAACGCGCTAGAACGTGCATCCAAAGGCACGGGCAACATTTCGAAAATTGACTATAAAAGAGTTTTGAAATCTTACAGCGTAACGGTCCTTTTTAGGACCACAAAAACTATTTAAAGGGATATTAAATTTATTTTGTGACCCATTTGTCTGAATAAAATAGTGGTTTGCAATAACTTCCGTTGTTCGTAGGTGGAAAAGTCATATATAAAAATCGTAGATAATGAAGAGAAGACAAGTTTTTATAAAAAAAAGTTAATCTAAAAGTTGAAAATTTCGAGATAAACGCATTTTTCTAATGAAATTAGTCCAACGATTTTTCAAAATGTTAGCTTTAAAATGCCATCATTTATTATTATTATCGAAATCGATGAAATTTTATTATTTTATGCACACTGAAATTCTCTTTCAAAAATGTGCACGACGGTTTCTTAAGCTGGAGCCGTTAGAAAGCTACGGCCTTTTAAGAAGCTAGTTGGTGGCCGTGGTGTAGTGGTACTAGCAATCGCTTCTCACTCGTAGGGTCAAGGTTCGAATCCTAGCCGCGGCAAATTTTCATTTGTGTAATTGGAACTCAGTCAGAAAAATCTGCGTGGTAAGGCATAACATTGACATGTAGATTTGGCTGTTGTAGAGTTTTCAAGCACAAAACAACCGTTAAAATCCACAACCTGAATCATTCCGAGTGAAGAAAATCTCTCCGTCCTATTCGGACTCCCAACCCTGGAGAGTCAATATCGAAACCAAACACACCTGAGTTTCAAACCACTACATCACAACAATGCTTTCCTTTCTCCTCCTTCTATCTTTCCTTTCCGCCCGCGCCCTGGCAACAGTAAAAGGATATCATAACCCCTTAGGCGTGCGTAAGTTATAGAAAAAAAAAAAAAACCTCGAGATAAGAGGTTCCACACTTTAACGGCCTATAACTTGAAGGGGGGGGGGGGGTGAAAATAGACCACCCCTGCAATACAATTTTTTGTTCTTCAGGAATCTTCAGCTATCAGGACGAAAACCTAAACCTATGCATATGTGCATATGTGATCTTAAACGTAATTTATTTTTTTCAGGTTGCAGTGATTTTTATATTTCATTAATACATTTAATAGCTGGACTGTGATCAGCTCAGTATTTTGATATCTGATATTTATTGATATATTTAAACGCTTCATCTACATGAACAAGAGTATATGAGTATATGTATATAAGTGATAAGTGCTTTAAAAGTGTGTGAATATTAAAATTCTGCGTTGTCTGTGCTTATCCCTTAACCCCAAATTATTTGAATACTTTTTGTGCCTGTTCACATTGGCATGGGCAAGAAAGTCCTGCCTATGAACGTCGTGTTCACATTTTCATGGGGATGAAAGACTTTTTGACAAGGGGAACGCTTGATTCGGACCATTTTTAACTTTTAAATTTGAGCAGTTGGCCTGACACCTTTTTTTTCCTCTTATTTACACTTCCTTCCTCATCAACAATCACAACTAAAATGAAAAAATATGTCAGAAATGAAACGATATAGGAAAAAACGTTATGCTTCACCGGAAAATCCAGTTCAGAAGTGGATTTTTGGTGGATGTAAGCCTTCTTCCCACTTAAATAAAAGCGTTCCATCTCTTTTGGACAATCACGCCAGTGTGAATATCACTTTCGCTAACCTAGGGTTTACACACGCTAGTTAAACTAGTAGGGTTTTATCATAGTGTTAGTGTTTTTTTTTTTTTTTTACTGTTACTAGTAAATCATTATGCATTTAGTCAACTAGCCTGCCAGTTCATTCTGTGAATGTCGTCATTAGCAACGGAAGGAAAGCGGAAAAAATCATAAAAAATAAAATGTCATGATCAATTAAAAATAAAAGAGTAAATTTGAAACAAATTTTGCGGCTGCACCAGAAAAAGCGAAAACTCTGAAGAGCACGTAAATAGACGAAATATAAGGAGAACTATGCGGACAAATCCATTTTCAAAAATTTTCCAATATACATGTTAATTGAAAAAAAAGAAGCAAAATGTACAGCAGAATCTATTCTGTAACAAGTAGATATTTCAAAATTTCCATCACAAAAGTGAAAAAATATATCCTGCAACAAGTATTTATACTCGTATACTGCCCGCCACACACAAACCTCAATTTGTTAGCAACAAGCAGCCTAACTCGCGAGCAAAATTCGTCTGCTATTAAAGCTACTATTGTAGTTGGCTACCAGTTTGTACATGTAAAGCCTACTAGTTTAACTCGCGTTTGTATACCCTAGGTAACGTTCTTGTTGGAAAAAATAATAGAACGATGAAATGAAATCGACTTTTTTACATCTTAATTGTTAATGAAAAATTTACTAGATCAAATCAAGATCTTCAAAACAGCTTATCTTGATTGCACTCAATCAACTCAAAACTAACTTTCCTATTAAGGCATATGCACTTATGTATGTATGTATTGTATTGCTATTTCTCGTTTTTCAGCATCTTTGCTCGAATGAGTTGTTATTTAGAAAATTATAGATAAAGGTACCATATAAGTATTGTGTTGCTTTTTTCACTGCCACTGTCATTCATTTTTACCTTCTTGTCTTTTATAAAATTTCTCTATCATTAACTGAGATTTTTACTTCACAAGTATCGTCAGTGTCTGTGTTTTTTGTGTTTGCCTTTTTTTATAGTGACTCGGGAATTTAGGGTGGATATAGCCAATATTGGCGGGCTAAAAAGTAATCACTTTTCTACGTACGTCCACGTCTGTAAATACAGACCAGCTGTTTTGACACTTAGTGAAACACGGGTAGATCCCCTTCCACACCTCTCAGATCGCTCTGATCTGAAGCTACCTCGCTACGAACTAATGCCATTATTCTTCTTTCACCGCGGTCTCGCCATATATGTACGTGCGTAGTGATGTAGCTTACCAAACTCCACCACAATGTAATACCTGTTCCAATTCGGAATTCAATTTCTATTATTTACATAAGCCCCAATTGGACAGCAATTCGACCTTTAAGGAGTTTGATGCGCTGTCTGACTCCATACAAAGAATTGTATCCTTGTACTGAAGTCGTTATTACGATTTCAATACACACAATTGTGTTCGGCTTCGACATTCTGGACAAGCAACACCCGAAGGACGGTGTGTTGAGATCTTCGCTCCGGAAAATAACTTGACCCAGCTTGTAAATGAGCCCACACGAATACCAGGCGTTGATAGTTATACCGCCAACACCCTGGACTTATTTTTGACTTCTCAGTCTGACAAATACAAGGTCAATGTGCTATCCCCTCTAGGTGATATGATCACTGACACTATTCTCTTTGGAATGAGATCCTTTATCTCTCATCGGATGAAGAGTATCAAACCAAAAGAAAAGGCGTGGTACGACTTAAGCTATAAAGAGGCTGTCAAGGTTAGAGAAACGTTTTTTCGGTTTTTCAAGTCCAACTTGACAGAGGGAAACCGAAAAATGTTCAAACGACCCAGGAATGACGTCTTTCTTAAGCGTGTGGAAATGAATGTATTGAAATACGACCAAAAATTGGGCCAAATAATACTACAATGTCGTAAAAGGGTAAACATTTTTGGTAGTTCGTCAAAAATATTAGAAATTCGGCCTCATCCTCCATCCCAACACTTATTTATAATGACAGCTTTCAGGTCTTTGAACAAGTCCAATCTGCTTGTTGCACAATTTGTTGTCAGTTCAACACTTCTAGATTGTCCTTTGTCTCCGCGTGCATTTGACTGCGTCGAATCTCCAATGGGACGAACCCACTTTCGGACTCGTGTAGCAGCAAGAGTACTTAAAGTTCTTAATATAGACAAATCCGCTGGTCCAGATGATACATCTTCTCTTCCTCTGAAGAGGTATTCTTCCACGCTAGCAGAAGCACTGCGTAAGCTTTTTCAACAATCCTACTTTATAGGACTCTTTCCGAACAGGTGGAAAACAGCATTTGTCCAGCCAGTCCCTAATAAAGGCGAATCTTCTTCTCTCTCCTCCTACAGACCCATTGCACTTACGGTTCCTTCTTTGCAAGGTAATACGCTCATGAAATATCTTGAAACAAGAAAACTTCTCAATGACCGGCAGTACGGTTCTCGTAGCAACAGGTCAATCACTGGTGATTTTATGGCATGTCTCACCAAGAAATGGAACCAATGCGTACATCAGTCCGGCGAAAACAAGATAACGCACTTGATATTTCTAAGGCATTCGACAGAGTTTGACATCAGGCTCTTTTGTCGAAAATGCGTGCATTTGGGATCGACGACTATGTTTTTCAATTGATTAGAAATTACATTTCGAAACGTTCAAGGCAAGTTGTTTTGAATGGTTTCAAGTCTGATATCCACAAAATAAATGTTCGTGTTCCCCAGGGCTCCGTTCTGTCTTCGATACTCTTTTCAATTTTCATCAATAATCTCGTGTATGCTACTTCTAATCCAATATATTCCTTTGCTGATGACAATAATTCCTGCTTTTCATATTCGTTGCCGGACTCACGTCCCTGCTCTTCGGTTGTAGAATGGGACGACAGCGTATGTTAAGCTCATTAAATTACGATATTAACAGCATAACCAAATGGGGAACTATCAAGAGAGTGGAATTTAATGCTTCCAAAACACTATGTTATCTGCTGTCGTTAAAGCGAAATTTAAACACCCAGTCATTGTACATAAATGACACTCGCATCGTCGAAACCGGAAAACTTTCCATTCTCAACAACATACGAGTACGTTGGAATGACGACATATTCGATGTTGTGAAAAATGCTGCGAAATGTCTAGATTCCCTCAAGTGATGTAAGAAATATTTCACCCCCTCTAATCTAGCCCCAATATACAAGGCATTCATCCGCCCAAAATTGGAGTACAATGCCCACATCTGGCCAGGTACTTCTATAACATCTCTACACCTGCTAGATAGCATTCAAAACCGTACGATAAAACTCATAGGTGATACTAACATCACTCAGACAATGGACACCGTTGAACACCGACGTAATGTCTCGTATCTCACTCCGTTTTATCGCTATGCTCACCACCAGTGCTCCATAGAAATCGCCAGTAGTTCTCCAAACTTTTAATCGCAATAGCCGTCTGGCTATGAATGCTCATCAGTACATCCACAAGCCCACTTTCGGACGTACTCTAAAATGTCGTGTTTCGTTCCTAAGCCGTACAACTTGCTTATGGAATGCCCTTCCTAACTCTTTATTTCGTAGTCATAATAACCCTTAAACATTTAAAACCAGCGTTCATCGGTACCTCTCTTTCTTTCCTCCCGGATTTTTCTTCGCTCGTGCTTTGTGCAAGCACGCGCAAATTATAAAAAAATTACGCTTCTTGATCGAGTAGTCTAAGAAATGCACAAAGATGATTTATTATTTTTATTTAAATTTCTGCGATGGGACGGAAAGTAGTTATGGATTTCACATTTACTCCACAAAAGCTCATAAATTAGGTTGAATATCTTTGAATATCTTCTTCTTTCACTATTTTCACAACATGAGAAGTGTAGTTTTATGTTTTAATTTTTATCATTTATTGTTCTTGGAATTATTTGCGAATATATATTTTCATAGGTATATGCTTGTTCTCAAAGGCTGGTAAAGACTCAAAGATCGATTGGGCTTCCTACTCGCATTGTGTATTGATTTCTATGTCTTGAAACTCGTTTGGTATTTTATAAGATCATTAAATCAAGAAGACTCGCAAGCTGTTTGAATGTGACCTAGCAATTCTCCATGGTCTTGTAAATATTCAATTATTGCTCAGTGCATTATATTTGATTTTTTGCAGAAAACCGCCACCACTACAAGCAAACTTATGGGTAAATTAACATTATATAATACCGCAAAAGAATTAACTTACAATAAAAAAAATAATTATTATCCCACCCCTTACTATTTTCACACCCATACCCGCAAATTTAAAATATCCACTTTGTAGATGTTATAACTATCGTCATTTATAAAATTAAGGCAGAATATTTCAACATCCTCCAAAACTCAAGTACAAATTATTTGATATTACATTATATTTATAATTTGTTTCTTTGTAGGCATTAGATGAGTATGATGTTCAACAGGACATTCCTCAAGCTATTCAACTTCTTGGTGAAATGAACAGCAATGTAAAACAAGTAACAGATTTAGTGGAGGGTATGTTACAGAGAGTAAAACGTGGTGAATTAACAACAGAATATGGATTGAGTTTTCTTGAGGTTAAGTATCACATGCTTTTGGATTATTTAATCAATTTGACATATGTTGTTTTAAGAAAATGTTCTGGTAAGTTAATCGAAAAGTATTTATTGTTATTTATTTATTTATTTATTAAATTTGATTTTAAGGAGAAACAATAGAAGGTGATCCTTCAATTGAAAGACTTATTGAGATACGTACAGTTTTGGAGAAAATCCGCCCTATTGATTACAAATTACGTTATCAGATCGACAAATTAGTGAAGACCGCTGTTACTGGAGTTACAGATTCATCGGATCCGATTTCATATAAGGTGAGTTGTAAAAAGAATATGCTCATATGCAAAACTCTATATCACAAAATTACTCTTGAGAAATTACAAAAAAAGGAATTACACCGTTTCCTTATGCTATGTCTCCACCAAAACTAAATCCAGGACTTAGCGAAAAAAGATTTAGATTTGTATAAGGTGGTTTCACCGGGGTTTATTGTTTGTATTGAAATTTCCTGTCAAAAAGATCATCACAGCTAGTAAATTTTTTTTTACAAATTTCAAGAAATGGAGGCAAACGACGTAAAACTATTATTGGTATAGAATATAAAGATATAAAATCAAGTGAAAGCACTAACACATGCATTAAACAGGAGGATCGTCTACCACCGGAAAAAACGGCATCAAACAATTATTAAGCTGCTGCAACGGAGGAGAAACAGATTTATAATATTGTAATCAAAACAAATAAACAAGTGTCTGGGATGTTGTGTGTTGAGTTGTCTCGCCCAATCACTATGTCACCCTCACGAAAATGACATTTGCTGATATAAAAAAGGATCGTTTGATTTGTGTCGCATGAGGATTTAAGTGGGATTTATTATAAATCTCGGTTTTAGATGAGATTTATATACGTCAAATTTTGTGGTAAATCCTCAGGATCTAGTGAAGATTTAGGTGGATTTGCGTAAATCCCGGATTTGGTTTTGGTGTAGACATAGAATTATCGTCTTTATATTAACTTTGTCAGCTCAACGTTATAAATGAACAAACATACGAGGGTAGACCCAGAAGTACCCGACCTGACGTATAGATGGCGATTGCTGTTTAAAAAGGATAACAATTGTAGAAAGTACCAACCTTTAAAGCTTAAATTTGAAGTTTGACGACGCTATGTTGTTTAGTATTTGTTCGGCAGCCATCAATAATGAACGCTGTCAATGAATTTTTAAATATGGAAAAAATTGGTCATCGCTAAGTGATACAATACTTTCATTTGAAAAGCCTCAATCTAACCAACATCAAAACGGAACTGGGTTCTACTCCTGGGGGAGTCTGCTCCTTCGTTTACAACAAGAAAATATTGGGTGGAAGAGTTTAAGGGAGGCCATACGAGTTGCCAAGACGAACATCGCAGTGGTCGACCAAATGAGGTCAGTTCACCAGAAATGTTGAAAAAAATGGTACTGGATGACCGTCATTTGAAAGTGCGTGAACTTGCAGATATGGTATGCATTTCAAAAAACGCTGTATATGGCATGTTGACTGAAAATTTGGACATGAGAAAGCTGTGCGCAAAATAGGTGCCGCGATTACTCACAATGGAACAAAAACAGCGTCGTGAGGATGTTTCAATCTAGTGTTTGGCGAAGTTTCACAGCAATAAAGCCGAATGGATAAAACATGGGTCCATCACTTCACACCCGAGACGAAGGAACAGTCAAAACAATGGACTCAAAAGGGAGAATCGGCTCCAAAGAAGGCGAATACAGTTCCATCTGCAGGCAAGGTTATGGCGTCTGTTTTTTTTTTGGGATGGGATTTTTATTGATTATCTTCAGAAACGAAAAACAATCAACGGCGTGTATTATGCGTTTGAAAGATGAAATCAAGAAAAAACGGCTGTATTTGGGGAAGAAAAAAGTTTTGTTTCATCAAGACAATGCACCAGTTCTCTCATCCGTCATCGCGATAACAAAAATCAATGAGTTAAAGTTTTGAATTAAGTGAACAATCTGTCTGACTGTACAAAATCACATTGTCTTGACAATTTCGTATGATTCGATTCTTGTCTTTTCCCATAACTTCTGTTAATTTTTTTACCTAAGGTTTCTTTACTCTACGACAATGACTAAGTGCGGAAGCTGTAACAATGACCTTGCCCCCGCCCTGGAAGGAAGTTATGCTAGATGCAGTGGTTGCTTGCAATACCTTCATTTTAAATGCACCAACATCACCGAAAAATCCTGGCGGAATAGAGGTTCTAAGAAAGATAATTGGATTTGTCAAATGTGTAGGAGCATGTGTGATCAACCAGCTGCTACGGGTCAAAACATTCAACAAAGTCCACCAATCCAACCTGCTTCCAAGAGAATGCGTAACATCTTGTCGCCGGGAAAAGAGTGAGGTAACAGGAATGCAAGAGGTGCTAAAAGAGTTAAGGCAAGTGCGCAGGGAAATGAAGGAGATGACGGCTTCTTGTGAATTTGTTGGACATAAATATGATGAGCTTAACAAAACCATGTTAAAAAATAATGAAATCTTTGAACCCCTCATGACACAAATAAACGAATTAAAATTGACCAATGTGGAAAAAGATAAAACAATAGCAAATGTGCAAATATGCAAATATGTAAATGCAAATAAATTCCCTGGAACAGCAAATCCTAAGAAACAACATCGAAGTTAAAAACATACCACCGACACAAAATGAAAACCTTACGGAAATCATAAAGAACATAGGTAAAGAGGTAACCTGCAAAATAGAAGACACTGACATAAGCGACGTGTACAGAACAAAACCAAAAAACAAAGAAAAATCCACAATCATTGCATCTTTCTCAAGAAACTCATGCAAATCCACTCTTATGAAGAAATCGCGTGAAGTTAAGCTTAAACTGTGGAAGGTCATGGATTTGCCAAATCTAGCAGCGGGTGATATTAATGTCTTCATCAACAACCAGCTGGCACCAGTAAACAAACTGTTGCTCTGGACAGCGAAGCAATAAGCAAAAAAAGAAGGATGGTCATTTGTGTGGGAGAGCTCCGGGAGAGTTCTGGCAAGAAAAAGCGAGAACAGCACTGCTCTGCAAATAAGCACAATAGAAGATGTAAGTAAAATTAAGCGTATGTAATAATTCCAATTCGTCAGAGTGAGATAGTCAACAATTATTTTCGTAACAATGGATGACGCAGAAAAAACAACAAGGTAATATTAGATATCGAATATAGGGTTTGGAGTGGATTTAACAGCATAGAAATTAATGAATTTAAAAAAACTGGATTTTAGCTGATCTTATGTATGTCTAAACATAAGATCACTTCGCAAAAACTGGGATAATTTTGTCTGCAATATTAATAAATTAGTTAATTATGTAAGTGTCATTGCTTTGATTGAAACAAATGTTGAGGATGAAAAAAACGAATTTTTTAAGATCGAAATTTTTCATAAACCGGAATTCATAAACCGAAAACAATCAAGGGGCGGAGAGATTATGATGTTTCTTAAAAATGATATAACTTATGAACGAGTACCTTTAATGACCTATGCATGTGAAAGTATATCTGTGAAAGTAACAGATTCATTTAGAAAAAAACAAAATAACTGCAATGTACAGACCACCAGGTTTTAGTATAAATTCATATATCACTGAACTTGAAAAAATGTTGCGTGTGGCGAAGAGGTAATACGATGGGTGATATAAATATAAACATTCGTGATGAAACAAACTCCTATGTCAAGAATTATTCGGAAGCACTCACATTCAAAGGGCTTACAAATATTATAAATAGCAATACTCGAGTGGATTTGCAAAAAGGAACCTCTACTCTAATAGACCACATCATAGTCACAATGCATAAAAATATAATTTTATCTGGGGTAGTGGAGACTGATATATCGGATCATTATGCTATAGTATTTGGGACCTTTAAAAACAAACTTCCAGTAGAAAACTCCAAAGAACGTGTGGATAGTTTAAAAAGTACAATTGGTAACAATCTGATCTCCCCAACTGATTGGTCAATTATTGAAGGCTGTGCGGATGTAGAAGGAGCGTATAGGAAATTTGTAGAAAAAATGAAAGAGATCTATGCAAGCGCAACCTTAAAAACAAATAAGAGAAGACGTAAAAACCATAAGCCATGCATATCAAATGTACTTGAGGTGAAATGCAAAGAAAGAGACAAACTGTACCGGAGATGGAAAAATAATAGACTGAACGAATCTTATGAAGCAGAATACAAGTTACTGGGAAACCAAATAAATAAAAAAATCTTTATACAAAAGTCGTCGTTTTACAAGAATCGTTTCGACCAAGCGAATAATAACCCAAAGGAAACTTGGGAAATAATAAATGAATTGTTGGGAAGAAAAAAAACCAATTTGGACGACTTCATTATAAAAAATTGTGGCTCAAATAAAAATGTCAATAAATTAGTCACGACTGCAGCATTAAAACTTTGAATCATATATGTACGACTACTTCCAACTCGATATTTGTGGAGGAAACCAATGAAACCGAAATGTATATGATCCTGCAATCTATCAAAACCAAAAAATCTCCTGGTGCGGGTGGCATAAGGGCATGGGACTTAAAAAATAATGCAAACATTTTCTATTGTCTATATGAGCGACAAATTCCGACTATTCTTAAGACGGCAATTGTAAAACCAATGTACAAAAGTGGTGAAAAGAGGTATTTAGAGAACTATAGGCCTATCTCTATATTACCAATAGTTGAAAAATGTCTTGAAGAAGTTGTGACGGGAAGACTGGAGGTTTCTAGACAAGGAGAAAAACATAACAAAGAACCAGTTCAAAAAAATAAAAGCATAGGAAAACTACTTGGCGAACTTGCAAATTTAGTCAATCAGAGTCTAAATTTAAATCATCACGTATTGGTAATGTTCATCGACTTTAGCAAGGCATTCGATACTTTGAATCAGCGTAAACTAATGGACATCCTGAATCGTGCTGGAATAAGAGGGGTCTAAGCAGATTGGTTATGTAATTATTTAAATAACAGAGGTTTTAAAGTGAAAATAGCTGGCGAATTGAGTGATTAGAAGGAAGTCAAATATGGGGTTCCACAAGGCTCGAAACTAGGGCCCGTATTATTTATCCTGTAAACGAAGAAACTTCTTAAAATCTTCCAGAGTAGTATTTCATTCGCTTATGCCGATGATATGGCAATTGTAGTTCAGCATGCATGCTTCGATACAGCTATGAGGATAATGCAGGAGGATTTCAGGGAAGCTATAAAGTGGTGTCATGACATGGGGTTTGTAATAAACGCAAAGAAAACTAAGCTCGTGCACATTAGGGGAACACGCGGTATACCAACAAACCCTACTATTCATTTTCGGAACCCCGAGTGTCCGCATGCGAAAACTGAGCAAATAAAAGTTGTGGAAGAATACAAATATCTTGGAATTGTAATTGACAGTTACTTTCTTTGGGGAAACCATATTCAGAGGCTTAGGTCAGATATGAAAAAAACACTTTTCGCGATGGTACGAGGGCGGGTCAGTTGAGTCAGTTGACTCCTGTCAAAATTTAAACTTGCTGCGTCAGTTAGTTTGTGTTTGACAGCTATTTTTATCAGACTACTCACTAATTTGAGGAGAAAATGGAAAAAAGTGAATTTCGTGTGCTTATTAAGCATTATTTCTTGCGAAAAAAAACCATTACCGAGACCAAGGCTAAGCTTGATAAATACTATGGGGACTCTGCACCATCGATTTCAATGGTAAAAAAGTGGTTTACTGAATTTCGTTGTGGCCGTACAAGCACTGAAGCTGCCGAACGTCCTGGACGCCCAGTTGAGGTCTCTACACCCGAAACAATCGAAAAAATTCACGATATGGTGTTGGCCGACCGAAGATTGAAAGTGCGAGAGATTGTGGAAGCCGTAGGGATCTCGCATGGCTCAGTGGTTTCAATTTTGAATAATCACTTGGGCATGAGAAAGCTTTCCGCAAGATGGGTGCCGCGTTTGCTCACAGTCGACCACAAACGCAATCGTGTAACAACTTCACAGGAAGGTTTGGCGTTGTTTAATCGCAATATGGAGGAGTTTTTGCGCCGTTTTGTAACCGTGGACGAAACATGGATCCATCACAACACACCAGAGAACAAACAACAGTCAAAACAGTGGGTTTCTAAGGGTGAATCGGCGCCAAAGAAGGCCAAGGTGGGTTTGTCAGCCAATAAAGTTATGGCGACTGTTTTTTGGGATGCACGCGGGATAATCCACATTGACTACCTTCAAAAGGGAAGAACAATCAATGGGGAATATTATGCCAACTTATTGGACCGATTCAATGACGATTTGAAAAAAAAACGACCTCATTTGGCCAAGAAAAAAGTTCTTTACCACCAAGACAATGCAAGGGTGCACACATGTGCAGTTGCCATGGCAAAAATCCATGAATTGGGCTATGAATTGCTCCCTCATCCACCCTATTCTCCAGATTTGGCTCCGAGTGATTACTTCTTGTTCCCAAACCTGAAGAAATGGCTTGGTGGAAAAAGATTTGACTCCAATGATGAAGTCATCTCGCAAACAAAGGCCTATTTTGAGGACCTCGACAAATCATTTTTTTTGGAAGGGATAAAAAAATTGGAGAAGCGTTGACTCCAATGATGAAGTCATCTCGCAAACAAAGGCCTATTTTGAGGACCTCGACAAATCATTTTTTTTGGAAGGGATAAAAAAATTGGAGAAGCGTTGGACAAAGTGTATAGAGCTCAAGGGAGACTACGTTGAAAAATAAAATTATTTTTTTATCAAAAAATCTGTGTTTTAATCCAGAAGTCACGGACTTATTGATCCGCCCTCGTATATCTGAAGAAATGCGCAACTATTACAGTGTATATTACGCATTAGCGGAATCTAAACTAAGCTATGGAATATTGGCCTAGGGAAGTGCAACAAAATACCATGTGAGGCGGGACGAGGATGATTTCAAAGTTCTTACTGTAGAGCAAATCTTCAACATGGTGACCGTAATGGAGTACGGCAGAGATGAAAGATTCCTGAAACCAATTTCACATCAAGTAAACATTAGACGAAGGGTTAGAGGTATGCATCAAACACCTATGTTCAAAAATGTTTGTGACAAGCGACAACTCAGCTACATGATCCCCCACGTTTTAAATAATTTTCCTTTGAGGCTGATAAGCATTATTATCGATAGTATTGCATTTTAATCTACAATACAAAGATGAGATAAATTGTATTTATTGTATTATTGTATTTTCTGCATTAATTTTGTTCTCTTAAATCTGTTTGAATTCATATAAGCATTGTTATTATTTAAACTTAAAGTTCAAATTTAAATATCTTACAGTTTGATCTCCTGCAGATAAGCCTATGCTTTGCGGGTAGTGCATATGTATCTGTTAACCCTTTAATTTGAATAATAATAAAAACTAAAAAAAAATGCACCCTATTTGCCAGATTTTTTTTTATTATTTCCGAATTTGAAAAAAAAATGGCTTCGTGGTAAAAGATTTTCCAACAGTATATGTGGTGGGTATTTTAAGAAGCTAGACGATTCTCACTATAAACAAGGTATCGAAGCTATTGAATATCGCTGGGAAAGTGTATTGATCTAAAAAGAGACAACGTAGAGAAATAAACATATTTTTCCCCCATTTTTTTTGTGTTTTCTTTGTTAGGTCGGGTACTTCTGTGACTACCCTCGTAAGTTGCAAACTTAAGGGTGGCCGTGGCTCAAGTGGTAGTGTATTGGTTTCTCAATCGGATGGTTCGGGGTTCAATACCAGCCGTGCTCAAAAGAATTTTTTTCAGGCAACTAAAATCTCGCGAGAAAAGGCATGGTACGATTCGAGCTGTAAAGAGTCTGTCAGGGTCAGAGAAATGTTTTTTCGGTCCTTCAAGACCAACCTGACAGAGGAAAACCGAGTTTAAACGAGCCAGGAATGATTAAAACGTCTTTATAATGCGTGTGAAATTGCAATACCACCAAAAGGTGAAGCGTCTCAAAGGTAGTAAAAATTGTTGGAAATTGTGCTCATCCTCCATCCCAACGATCATTTATAATGACATACCAGCTATCAGCTCTTTGTACGACGCCAATCTGCTTGCTGCACACTTTGCGTTGTGCACTTCCAGTTTGTGCTTTGTCTCCGCCTACACTTGAGTGCGTCGAAACTTCGATGGGACTAATTCGCTAGTCTAGATGGTACGAGGGGCGTTCAACATATTCTCGGTATCGGGGTGAAGCTGTGGTTGTATATATAAATTGACTTATTTATCAAGTAATGCTATTATTTTAGTGCATTCATGTAAAATTTCATATAAATGTGATTATTAATTCGCGTTTTATCTCTAGTTAAACAGAATCATAATGGCAACTGAGACGATGATGGTGAAAATTGAGCATCGCGCTGTAATTAAATTTCTCACTAAGCAAGGAAAAAGTAAAAAAACTATTCATGAAGAGATGGTGGCTGTTTACTAGGGTTCCGCACCTTCATTATCAACTGTGCAAAAGTGGTCAAGTGAGTTCAAGAGAGGCAGAGAGAGCATTGAAGACGACCCCCGCTCCGGCGCCCCGGCTACTGCTTGTACGGGAGAAAGCATCAAAGAAGTCGAAAAACTTTTTCTTGAGGATGCCCGAATAAAGGTGAAAATGATGGCAGAGATTACCAAGCTTTCAATTGGTACCATTCACACCATTCTTCATGACCATCTTAACCTTTCAAAGGTCAGTGCAAGGTGGGTGCCACGAATGCTCACAGCGCCTCAGAAAAAAGTGAGAATCGCATGCTGTAGAGAGCTTTTGGAGATGTGTAGTGAGAACGCGGACGGTGTTATGGATCGAATTGTTACTGGGGACGAAACATGGGTCCACCACTATGACCCTGAAAGCAAACAAGAGTCCATGCAGTGGCATAAAAAAGGAGCAGACCCCCCGAAGAAGTTCAAAGTCACTCCGTCTGCCGGGAAGTTCATGGCCACAGGTTTTTGGGACTCAAAGGGAACCTTGCTCACTGCTGCGCGAGATTGTGGTTTCGAAGAAATCCAACATCCACCCTATAGTCCAGACCTTGCCCCTAGTGATTATTTCCTGTTTCTGGATTTGAAAAAAATGTCTTCGTGGAAAAAGATTTTCGGATGATGAAGAACTCAAGTCGGTATTTTGCAGAGAAAGAGAAAATTTATTTTTTTGAGGGTTTAAAAAAGCTTATCTCAAGATGTAACAAATGCATTGACGTTAGGGGAGATTATATTGAAAAATAAAAACAATTTAAATTGAATTCGCATTTTCCTTCATATCGATACCCAGAATATATTGAACGCCCCTCGTATATCTCATTTCTTCTGAGCTGGAAAAATCACTAGGTAAGCTTTTCCATCAATTATATTCTTTAGGACTCTTTCCGAGCAGATGGAAAACAGCATTTTTCCAGCCCGTTCCTAAAAAAGGCAAATATTGGTAGACAAAATCCCTTGTACGCGCGCCAATATATATATATGTATATATATATATATATATATATATATGTATATGTATATATATATATATACATATACATACATACATATATATGTATATATGTATGTATATATATATATATAAAAACACTTGTCGCGGGTAATTAAGGACAAATTGCAAATTCCAAGAAAATTAAGGGAAAAAAAGGATTTACGGTGATTAGAATTTTCTTAGAAATTCGTAACGATTACCTATTAGTAATATTTGCAGCACATACGGAACGAAATTATCGTGAAACGCCATGATCAGGGGGGTATCACAACCAGTTGTCGAGGAGTGTATGTGGGTAATGTCAGAAGTGTTTATTTCATGTCTTACTGTTTTGCCTTTTGCTTGAATAACATCGTTTTTGCATTCATAGCTCCTGTTCTAATGAGATAATTTTTGCCTTCATTTCACGAATTTTGATCTTTTATTGCTTTGCTTTCTTTAAGTACTCTGGTTTTGGTAGAAAGGTTTTGTAGTACATATATCATTGTTTACTGTCATCTGTTGGTTAATTTGGTCATATTTATCTGCTGTAAATTCGCAACTTAGTGTTATTTCCGACCTTTCTTTTCTCAGTTTTTTCATTTAATCCAATATTGTAGAGTTGTTATTATGTATTATGTTCGTACTTTCACCCGAGGCTGTATCGCCATTAGGGTCAAGATAACTTACGCTTCTGAATCTCTTCGATTGTGACTGTGCTGGGGTTATCACAGCTTTTGGACACCAGCTGAAAAGCCTGGATTCGCAAACACCCTTCTACAAACAGAGCACCGCCATTCTTCTTTTCCTAGCCATAATTTTTCGATATGATCTCTCGGAGACCGCGGTGCATCCGTAATGCATTTTTCGATCACATCAGCATAACGCAAAGTCTCCATCGGCGGGGAGGAACATTAACTACAATACATAGGTCAATATTAAATACTTATATTAATATGTTTGTTTGCTTGTGTAAATAAAATAAACTAGTGTTAGAAAAAAAAGAAATAGTTTCAATTTTGTTGGACTTTTCCAGAAAGAGAGAAAGAAAAAAATAAAACAAGTATAACGTTTATTTTTGCAGATTCACAAGAAAATAATTTTTTTAATTTCATTCGAATTTTTCAACTTAATACCCTTTTATTACTAAATCACTCGGATAGAAAATAACACAACCATTTACATTCAAAAGACTGTACGATGAATGACCCATCAATTCAATGTTGACGTCTCAACAGGTAACAACAGGTTCAACAGGTTCGCATTGTCGTGGTGAAAAATGGTCCGTGTGCTTTTCCTTATTTCTCCAAAGACTTCAGGCAAACAAATAGTGCAATACCATTCCGAATTAACTCTTCTACGTTACTCTAATGGCACGATGGCAACATGTCCCGTTTTTCGGAAGAAACAGGCGACCATCTGCTTCGAATTGCTCACCTTGACAAACAGAATTTTGTAGTACGCGCTGATTTTCTCGTTAAATAGAGTATACTTTGACGTTTATATTGTTTCGCATTTGGATAAAATAGTTCTTTTCGAAACCATTGTACAAAAAGAATGCTATACTTTGTCACTTTGACTACTTGCTTTGAATTATCGAAGATTCCACAAAAAAATTACGAATCTCAATACCAGGTATGTTTCGTGATATACTAGCTTTTAACATGGTATTATAGTGACAGATATGTGGTATAGAACACAATATTGCTATACCATGGTATCAATATAGTACTAACAGTTTGTCCTGGATTGGAAAGCTTAGTTCATTAAAGAAAATTAATATAAAATTAAAACATTTGAAAACCTTCGATGCCCTGCACGTAAAATCGAAATGAATCTTGATGAAATAAAAGAAGAAAATTCCAAAAAGAAAACTGACGAGAAAAAAGTAAACCACAAAAGTTGGTTGAAAAATGCGCATATTGTTCTAATTTTGGAGATGGCATAGAAGAACGCAGGAAGAAGGAAAAAACGCAACAAAGCAAAGGGCCGAGATGTAGGCAACAACTCTCGCGCTGTTCTCAATTGGTATAACTTTGATAAGCCAGGGTATGTGAGGAGTCAATGTTCCATCTGCAACCAGATGAAAGAGCCGACAAACATAAGTTTTTGTTCGGTAGAGTCCTTCCCGAAAAAAATATTACCACCACTCCGTCAACGACCTTCAGATCAAATACGAATTGATAGACATAAGGGAGCTGCAATTATTGAGACTGGTGCACGGATGAGTATAGCTCACAAACTGCTGATAACACTTGGATACCTTTACACAGCGTATCACACTCTAATGGTTCTTACTGGCGGAATTAAACCCCTACAAGAGGTCCTAGTCACAAAAGTAATGGTCAAATCAGAAGGACAACAGAACGCTCCTTGGAATCGACTTTGTCGAGGATGTCAACATAGTCATGAGCTTGCCTCAACGCATGTGGTATTTTGCCGATGCCCCATCGAAGAAATATGATTTTTACCATACTGAGATGAAACCATCGATGAATCTAGCACCGCCACTGCTGAGTCCACATGACGAAAAAGAAAACTGTGGTCTTGATAAATCTATCACTCTACCTGAGCTAATAGGCAAATGTTCTCCAATTCCAAAAGTTATCAGTCCAATTCCGGATACGCCACTGCGTGACATCTTTTCACTTGTCCAACAACCGGAACTCCTGAGCACCTTTTCCCAGCAAGCAGGACTATTCGCCAAGTTCTATAGATAGAATTTTTGATGACGTAATGCCGAGACACTTCGCTCTCTCGCCTGGAAATATCTCTGTACGACAAAGACTTTGTTTTTAGATCACGGAGCTCCACAGCTTGACGGAATAAAAATCCAGAGCTCCACCGCAAAGATTTGTTCGAGATGTCAATAAAGCCAGCTGCTACCGGTGATCACACCATACCATCGGAAAAGCACGAAGCCATTTCAGTTCCACCATACAGACTTTCAGAGCAAAATATGAAAATACTGCAGGATAAGATAAAGTGATTCAGATGCTCGAAATCAACATCATCGAGGAATGTGAATTTCCTTCACAAGTCGAAATGGTTCCAAAGAAAGATTATATTATTATTATTATTCATATTCATTATTCCTACTTTAACAAACTTTATAATTACTTAATATACCATAACAATATTGAAATTAAGAATAGTTAGTGACACTAGTATTTATACATAAAAAATAGTGATAATGCCACTTCATATAATAATATCAGCGTGGGGTGAACGGCGTTAAACTCATTTTACAAGAAAAAAAAAGATCTAATTCATTTATACAGAATTTTCCAAAAATTAATAATAAAAGAGAAAGAAAACGTATTATGTAATATGTAGAACAACAATTAAACAATGAGTTTGACATATTTAAACTTTAATTTCCTCGTGATCAAAATCGAGTAGGAATTTGCAGAGCTTCCATAAGTTTATTAAATAATTTGCACGACACGACGGAGTAAAAGTTTTTGAGCAGAGTGGTACGGAAAGGGGGAATAACGACAACACTCTAGGGCAGTGTTTCCCAACCGTTTCAACAGCCCCCCCCTCATGGCGAATTAGAAAATCGCATGCCAGTTAAATAAAAATTCCAAATGTTCACTGAAAAATATATTTAATGCATCGAGAACTTTAAATATTTTTGCTTGTATACATGTTTGTTTATACATTTTTTAAATTGATTTGAAAAACGTACTTTTATTTATTATTTATTAGTAATGTAAGATGTAATGTGCGACTTCTGGTGATGCATTTTCTGCACCAGCTCTGAGATTCTGGATGCAATTTTCGTCAGTGCAATTCTCATGTCAGCTGAAGAGTTAAGTTTGTTTCTCTGCTTGTTTTTAATAAGGAGGAGGGTCGAAAATCCTTGTTCGCATAAATATGTTGTTGAAAAGATCACCAAAAATGGAATAGCAATGTTTCGCAGCCTTGTGTTAGATTTCCCGCTTTTGATCCAGAATTCTTCTAGTTCGCTTGTATCGTATTTGCCCTTCAGTGTGCGGTCAGTTTTCAAATAGATCACCTCCTCTTGTAATTCGTCTGGTAGTTCATTGATAATAACGATGAATGGGTTGCACGCCATCGTTTTCAATTCTGCAACGTCTTTTTTGTCGTCCGTAAAGTACCTCAAAAATTCTTCAGTAAGGTTTTGCAAATTATGTCATTTTTTAAGTCGTTGGATGCTTCTTCTCCGGGTTTTACCATTTTTGCAAATGACGAAAAAGTGTTTGCTATGATTTTTTTCTTCCAAAGACCGATTTTTTGAACGAAAGCTCGAATCTTTTCTTCATACTTAAAAATATTTGCGGACACATTTTCTTTTCCCGACCCTTGCAAATGTAAATTTAGCCCGTTAAGATGCTCAAATATATCAGACAGGTACGCCAAGCCCAAAGGATTCGTATTACATTGGAATAACGCAAGGATTGCGTCGTCCAAAAATGTACTGACTTTATCCCTCAGGTCAAACAATCTCTTAAGCATAGTACCCTTCGAAAGCCACCTTACTTCAGTGTAGTACTCGTATAGCATTCGGAGCCCATATCTTCGCACAATTATTTAAACAGCCGTGTGTTTAAAGCGCTTCCTTTAACAAAATTGACGACTTTGATTGCTACGCTTAAAGTTGATTTTAATTTATCTGGCAACGTCTTCGAAGGAAGCGCTTGTAGATGAATGATGCAGTGAGTGGTAATCACGTTCGGGTTCTTGTTTTTAATTAAGGTAGCAACTCCGGAATAACGTCCAATCATTGCCGGCGCACCATCTGTACACAACCCCGCAAGCTTAGTCCATGGGATTTCATGCTTATCGAAGTAGTCGCCAAAAATTTTCATTATATCAGATGCCTTCGTCGAAGTGTCAATTTTCGCTGATAGTAGCAAATCTTCCTTCATTACGTTTTCTTCAATGTCTATAAGCCGCACAAACATGAGAAACTGACAACATTTTGCGATATCAGTTGTCTCATTGCATTGCAATGCAAAGCATGGAGATTTTTTTTATTTTAACGAGAAGCTGACTTTCCACCAGCCATTTCATCAACTCGACGTTTGACGGTGTTGTCAGATAATGGTATTCCCTTGAACTTGTTCTTAGCTTTGACTCCCAACAGAATTTCAGCGGCCTTTAGTAAACACGGTTTGACGAGGGATTCTCCGGTTGTATGTACGAGGGCGGGTCAATAAGTCCCTTTTGGATTAAAACACAGATTTTTTGATAAAAAAATAATTTTATTTTTCAACGTAGTCTCCCTTGAGCTCTATACACTTTGTCCAACGCTTCTCCAATTTTTTTATCCCTTCCAAAAAAAATGATTTGTCGAGGTCCTCAAAATAGGCCTTTGTTTGCGAGATGACTTCATCATTGGAGTCAAATCTTTTTCCACCAAGCCATTTCTTCAGGTTTGGGAACAAGAAGCAGTCGCTCGGAGCCAAATCTGGAGAATAGGGTGGATGAGGGAGCAATTCATAGCCCAATTCATGGATTTTTGCCATGGCAACTGCACATGTGTGCACCCTTGCATTGTCTTGGTGGAAAAGAACTTTTTTCTTGGCCAAATGAGGTCGTTTTTTTTTCAAATCGTCATTGAATCGGTCCAATAAGTTGGCATAATATTCCCCATTGATTGTTCTTCCCTTTTGAAGGTAGTCAATGTGGATTATCCCGTGTGCATCCCAAAAAACAGTCGCCATAACTTTATTGGCTGACAAACCCACCTTGGCCTTCTTTGGCGCCGATTCACCCTTAGAAACCCACTGTTTTGACTGTTGTTTGTTCTCTGGTGTGTTGTGATGGATCCATGTTTCGTCCACGGTTACAAAACGGCGCAAAAACTCCTCCATATTGCGATTAAACAACGCCAAACCTTCCTGTGAAGTTGTTACACGATTGCGTTTGTGGTCGACTGTGAGCAAACGCGGCACCCATCTTGCGGAAAGCTTTCTCATGCCCAAGTGATCATTCAAAATTGAAACCACTGAGCCATGCGAGATCCCTACGGCTTCCACAATCTCTCGCACTTTCAATCTTCGGTCGGCCAACACCATATCGTGAATTTTTTCGATTGTTTCGGGTGTAGAGACCTCAACTGGGCGTCCAGGACGTTCGGCAGCTTCAGTGCTTGTACGGCCACAACGAAATTCAGTAAACCACTTTTTTACCATTGAAATCGATGGTGCAGAGTCCCCATAGTATTTATCAAGCTTAGCCTTGGTCTCGGTAATGGTTTTTTTTCGCAAGAAATAATGCTTAATAAGCACACGAAATTCACTTTTTTCCATTTTCTCCTCAAATTAGTGAGTAGTCTGATAAAAATAGCTGTCAAACACAAACTAACTGACGCAGCAAGTTTAAATTTTGACAGGAGTCAACTGACAGATGCCTGTTGACAGGAGCAGTCAGCGAAAATTGACACTACGGCTTCCACAATCTCTCGCACTTTCAATCTTCGGTCGGCCAACACCATATCGTGAATTTTTTCGATTGTTTCGGGTGTAGAGACCTCAACTGGGCGTCCAGGACGTTCGGCATCTTCAGTGCTTGTACGGCCACAACGAAATTCAGTAAACCACTTTTTTACCATTGAAATCGATGGTGCAGAGTCCCCAGAGTTATCAAGCTTAGCCTTGGTCTCGGTAATGGTTTTTTTTCGCAAGAAATAATGCTTAATAAGCACACGAAATTCACTTTTTTCCATTTTCTCCTCAAATTAGTGAGTAGTCTGATAAAAATAGCTGTCAAACACAAACTAACTGACGCAGCAAGTTTAAATTTTGACAGGAGTCAACTGACAGATGCCTGTTGACAGGAGCAGTATTGCTGTTTCACCTTTGTACACAAACAAATTTAAAAACATCATCACATATATTGCAAGAATTACATCCGCTCTCAAAAAATTAAGACAATTTACTTTATAGTTACTAAAATCCAGATAATCACAAACAATAATTCTCACTCCACCTGCAGCGTACGCTTCATTAGTGTTAAGATACAAACTATAGCCCGCAATATGATAATCGTCTTTTTCGCAATTAAAAATCCATATCTCACTTACAAATATCAAACACAACGGCTTCCAGATTGCACACTAACAAATCAAAGTTCTGCCGCAAACTACGTATGTTCTGATGCACAACAAAAAAGGAGTTGCGCTCATTGGAATTGCAATAAAAAAGTTCATCATATATGTTTATTATTGGCAGCAGCTGGGTCGCTGTTTAACAGATCATAATTAATATCTAAAACAGACATACTAAAATATATTTAGATAGAATGAAAGACAATTAGTCTTTCAGTGATGATAAATCAAGAAACGATCTAATAGCAACAACTTTACCCTTCTCAACTTTTCTCATTAGAATCCGTGAATCTTTAAACCACAAATACTTGTAGTTGTTTTCTGTTTTAAATTTCTTTGCTTTCATAAATAAAGCTCTAGTATAACTATTCAAACAATCATTTATAGAAGCATTACCTTTTGTTCTCGTGATCACTGCTGTTGCTGCCGAACACTTTGTTGTTGCAATGATTTACGGCGAAGAGCACACTTTTCGCAGCGATAACATTGTGAGTGTCATGTATGTATTCTATATCCGACTGATTTAGTTTTCCATATGAACAATGATAATAGACATTGCAGTCAACGCAATTGATTTTAGTCTCGCAACCTCGATCTATTTTTTTATTGCAGATTAGACAATGTATTTTAAGAAAATCTCTGTGCAAAGAACCAAACGTAAAAATCAAAAAGTTTACACCCCAGGAACTTAAAATAAACACGCCCGCTCTCTCCAAGTACAAAGAAGCTGAATTCCATAACCAAACTTGATATCTATCCTCTACCTGTTGATGGAAGACCTGTTCCATCCCGCAAAGAATGAGGAAGTAGTGCCAACCAGTGATCTTCCCTCACGTTACTGGCAAATAAAAATGAAGGAAAAAAAGGAGGACAAGACAGCCTCTATATGTACCTATACGGTGTTTACCGTTTTCTCCGAATGCCTTTTGGATAAAGAAACGCGCTATAATCTATTAAATGTGCCTCTACTTGCCTTCCTGGATGATTTTCCCATATTATCGTCATCTTTTGAAGAACACTTGAGAGACTTCAATATTGTTTTTAACGTTCTAAACCAATACAATCTTCGGATTAATGGCAAAAAAGCTGCTTCTGTAGAGCCGAAATTTTAACGAAACAGGGCATAAGCCCAGATCATGATAAGGTATCAGCAATATAAGACTACAGTGCTCCAATAAACTTAAAGGAAATGATCTAATGCATGCAAACGTACTCCTGGTTTCGAAGATTCATTCCAGTTTCATTCATTCATTCATTCATTCCAGACTCATTCATTCATTCCAGACTCATTCATTCATTCCAGACTCATTCATTCATTCATTCCAGACTCATTCATTCCGTCGACCACTATTCGAACTCACAAAGAAGAACGCAAAGTGAACATGGGAAGCTGTTCGCTTTCGATGAGTTTAAAAAAACGTCTCGTTACCGCTCCAATCCTCAGGCAAGTAGATGAAACAAAGCTATTCATTATACGAACCGTTGCGAGTGGTTATGGAATTGGTGCAGCTTTACTACAAGGGGTGGGACAAGACAAACGACCTGTGGAATACGCCAGCTGACTTCTATCTACAGCTGAAAAAAACTAATGTATAATTTTTTAAGCGTTTGGTTTTTAATTTTCAAAAAACAGGAAAATTGTAAAAGTGTATACAATTTTTATTTGAGTTAATAAATCAATGCTTGCCATTTACCTACTTTTTAAAGATTATTTGATGTAAATGTTGATCCCGTCTACATTTTAAGTGGTCCATAGGGAGAGTCCAGTTTTGAATCAATTTTTCGAGCATATTGGCTAGTATCTCGCTAATATAACACGTATAATGTTATCCTCCAAGGCAGCAATATAAATTGCTCACTGAACTCATTTCTTAATTGGTCCATCGATTCGCGTGCTGTGTGGCTTGTAGCGCCGTCCTGCTTGAACCACATGTTGACCAGGTTCAACTCGTGAATTTTGGGCAAAAAAAGTTCGAATCATTGAGCGATAGTGGACGCCATTGACGGTAACGTTGTTCTCACAGTCATCTTTGAAAAAATACGGCCCAACGATTCCGCCGGACCATAAACCGCACCAAACAGTGCATTTTCCGGGTGCATTGGCAGCTCTTGTATTCCTGAGGTTGCTCATCGGAGCAAATACGGCAATTTTGTTTATTAACATACCCATTAAAGCTGAAATGAGCTTCGTCACCGAAGACAATTTTTCGATAAAAAAAGCGGATCTTCCTCCAGCTTTTCTAAGGCCCCCTCACCGAAGTTCGACACGGTGGCAGGTCGTTCAGCTTCAGTTCTTGCACGAGCTGTATTTTGTAAGATTTTAGACCAAGATCCGTGCGTAAAATCTTCCACATAGTCGAGTAACACAATCCCAATTGCTGCGAACTGCGACGGATGGACCAATCGCTGTCTTCATTAACACTGGCGGATAGAGTAGCAATGTTTGCCTCTGTATGCACTCTACGCATACGGTTAGATGGCTTTATGTCCAACAGCATGAAATTGGTGCGAAATTTGGTCACTATGGCTTAAACTGGTTGCTCAGAAGGTCGATTGTGACCACCTTAAAATGGTCGAAGTTTGATAATAAAATTCAATAATTTATAAGCGTTCTTCGGGTGGATTTTAACATGTCACGAATCACGCGTGAGCTGTCAAAAGTAGAGCCTTGAATAACCAAACAGCGAAAAAATCACCCTTTATAACACGACGGAAAACGAAGGTTTATCTGTCGTTTGGGCTATACGTAAGTTCCAAAGCTAAACAGAAGGTAATGAAATAAATGTTGTAACAGATCACCAAGCCTTGCGATGAATCATGACTCTCAAGTCTCCAACCGGACGACTGTCAAGATGGTGTCTACAATTACAACCATATGACATCAACATCCTGTATACACCGGGAAAATCTTACTGACTTTTCGTCCCGTCTCTCCATTTCTGAAGACATAACAACTTTAAAAAATTGGGTCATATCTATCGTCTTTCCTCATATAAATATAAAGTAAAGACGTGACAAACAAGTTGAAGATCCTGATCTTAAGAAGATAATTGACGATCTGGAGTCTTTTGAACCGGAACGATTCACCTACTGAACGCCACGAGGTTACTTGCTTCATGATGGAATGCTATACCGGTATAATCAAGATGATGAAAACGAAGAATCTCAGCTTGTTCTTCCCAAAGATGCACGACAGCAGATAAATCGCTATTACCATTCTGAAACTACCATAGGACATTACGGTTCCGAACGCACCCTTCAACGAATCTCAACACGGTACTTTTGGCCATACATGCAAAGGACAGTGAAAAGTATGTCAAAGATTGCACTCAATGTCAACGACATAAGAAAACAAACTTAAAACCTCCTGGACTTCTACAAACTTCATTACAGAACCAACCATTTGAGGTTCTTGCCATTGATCTCTTTGCGCCACTTCCCTCATCAAATGGAGATATGAGATGGATCTTTATTATGGAAGATGTCACAACACGTTGAATTGAATTGTTTGCCTTAGAAGAGGCTACTGCGTATGTATGTGGTAAAACGCTCATCACTGAAATTTTCCTACGATTTGGTCTCCTAAGAAGAGTACTAAGCGATAACGGAACGCAATTCATCAGTACTCAGTAGCTCACTGCCTAGTGTCTCATTTCCGTTTATCGGATGGTCGGGTGGTCGTAGCTCAAGTGGTTGTGTATTGGTTCCCTAATCGGATGGTTCGGGGTTCAATACCAGCCGTCGCCGAAAGACATTCTTTTTTTTAGGCAACTAAAATCTCGTGAGATGAATTGTTGCCTAAAATACAACATCAAGTCAATTTACACTAATAATGTAGTCTCCCCATTAAATGTTGGATGCCACCCATGTTGCGAAATAGCCACTGAGCCCAAACATCTTTCTTTCCCTTTCTGTCGCATTTTCCGAAAAACTTTACACATGCATTGGCATCATAAGTGTAGTCATACCCACTTGAGTGTTAAGTTATTTTGTTAAAAAAAAGGGACGCACAGGCACCAGGTTCTCCGGTCTTGTCCACCCCAACCGAGATTAGAGATAAAAGTATTGTTTTTTTTTTACATAGTAATAAACGCCTTTTATAACCATCGCGAAAAGAACACAAGTATCTGAATAAAAAAAAAAATGATGAATACTATGATCTGAACAATAGATAGAATGCAATATTTCATAGAATATAGGAAGATAAAGGAATTTGAACACTGGCTCGGTGCACTCTAAGTATACTTGCTGTGTACTTTATTTTCATTTCGTTACATATTCGTGAATCTGCATCATTCTTACTTGTGTCTCCAGTACTTTTTAGGTTATCTTTATATCATCCTTCAGACTCTGTCTAGGTTGTTTTAGACGATGCGCAAATCTTCTAAGGCGGGTCCATGTTTGTTACAGAAAAGCTTTGAATTGCGTCGTAGGTCGTCTTTCCTGCCACAAACCGGCTTTGACTGTTATAATTTCACCGATCGGTAGTTATAGTTTTTCTTGTTACCTTAATCTTTATGTCGTACTGAGTAGGCATTGTTTTTCAATCCATTTCATTTATTTATTTCCATATTCTCTACTTAAAATATATGATTACAAATTATGCCTTAATTAAATAAGTCTAATAATATATGTAATTCAATGAGAGAATAGATAGTGGCATTTTGTATTTAACAAAAAAATAGAATTAAATGTTACATTCTAATGTAAAAAAATCAAATTCTTTGTGGGGTGACAAGAATAAAAGGGCAGTTTATAATACTTTGTTTGAACAATTTATATTAATAAAAACGGTTATAAAAAAAAGAAAAAATATAGCGCACAGTTTAACTTTATAAGCTCAGTTATCGAAGTGTAACTATATTCGGATTTCGTTGTGATCAAAACCAAAAAGCCACGATTTTACTCCCCTCAGAAATGCGGATATATATCTTATATTTCGCATTCCAACAGGGAGCCTATTAAACAAATTGCAAGAGACGATCGAATAGAAATTTCTGTAGCAAGAGGTCCGAAAAATGTAAAGATTAACAACGTATCTAATGCTACGTAAGTTGTGCATGTCAGAGATTGAACTTTGCATATAACCAACTCTCATAAAGAAAACTTTCATAACTTTATAATAGTACAGGTGTTTTACTGGCAGAACCTGGATAGCCTTAAATAAACTCATAAAGTGAGCAGAGTTTATTGCGATAGGCGCCACCCCAAGAGGTAATTCCGTATTGCAATTTCGAGTGAAATGTGGCATAATAGACCATTTAAGGGTGTTTAGACCAGCGGACATTTTGGTCAATAGTTACACCAAAGTATTTGTAGTCGACCACAGTTTCAATTTTGAAACAACCTCCGTTACATCCAACGTTATCAAGGTAGGTCTCAGATCTTTGGTCTTTACACTCACTAATAGACAAGTTGTATTTAAAACAGTCAGCTGCATGAAATATAATGTTTATATCCGGGGGTTCTTGTATAATTAAACTGAAATACATTATTTTAGTTTTATTACTAACCATCGCAAACCATATCCTTAACAGGTTAATATCATGGCTTATCCCAGCCATTTTGTCATCAAGTCTTTTGTATATTAATGGAAAAGAATCTAGTAGAGCATCCTTATCTAAACTGGACCGGACTGAAGAAACTTATTCTGTTCTGTTAAGATAAGATACAATTCTAGACTTAACTGCTTTCTCAAAGACTTTTGAAATTGAAGACAACAAGGAAACAGGTCAGTAGTTAGTTTTGTCTTTCCTGTTACCCTTTTTGAACATTGGAATTACAACTGCTCATTTCAAAAACTCCAGAGGCAATACTTAAATTAAATAGATACGCCAAAATGTCAACGATGTTAAGCGCAGTTTTTTTTAGGGCATGGTTAGAGATTCCATCTAGGCCACAAGAATCCGAGTTCTTTAAGGAATTGATTAACTTTAAAACTTCGCACCCTGTAATGGGCTCGAAGAAAAAGCTATTCCTAGTCCTATCAGGCAGAAGCTCGTTGACACAACTTCAAAATAATGGCAGGTTACAGGTAAGAGACGAAAGACCAGCTGTGGCAAAGTATTCACTAAATTCTTTAGCTACAGAAAAGGGTTTGAAATATTTTCATTACCCCTTTTTAACATGATCGGGCCGGAAAAATTAGTAATATTACGATTGACAATATTGCTTATTATTTTCCACTCCTTTTTAAGATTTCCTATAAGAGCTCTTATCTTGGTTTCAAAGTAGATATCGCGAGAGTAACGAATTTCCAGATTAATTTGTTTGCTCAATCTAGTAGAACGAGTTTTCAAACTCAAATTTAGGGGAGGTTTGTGATATTTTCTTTGTAGTTTATTCTTTAGTTGTATCGTTTTTAGAAGGGTTTTTGTAAAAAAGTACGTCTCGGAGAGCTTACGTAATTTTTTAAAATTTTGAGAAATACTCTATATGCTTTAGAAACGTTTTTTTCAGAGTAAACAACAACCCAGTTTTGAAAGCGAAGCTTAATGTTCAACTCGCGAAAGTTAATTCTGGAGAGTTTATGAGAAGGATTAAATCTTTTATAGTTAGTTTTTAAACTTAAAAAAAAAATACCAGCCATGCAGTGATCTGTTATTTGAAGATCCAAATTAACATCAGCTAAGAGATTTAATGGAATATTACCGAAACGACCAAGGACAATGCAGGTACCAGATAAAGGTCTAGTTGGTTCATTTATACAAGAGGTGAATCCGTGTTCTGCTATAAGAGTTCGATAAGAATCAAACACTGGGTTTGAATTTTGTATGTCAAGATTGAAATCACCTAAAATAACTAAATTTATCGTACTCTCATTTCTCAAGAAGTTTGCAAACTCATCGATTAGCCTATATACGCAAATAAGGATAAAGTTCTGATTACATACGCTTCAAGAAATTTTCACAACATCCGCACTTGTTAAACTAATACATTTTACATCACATTCATACGAATCTCTCACAAAAACTCCCACACCACCTGCAGAATACGAATCATTAGGATTTGCAAAAAAATTATAATTAGGAATACTTCAAGATTTCCAACTAATAAATGGGAATATTGTCGCAGGCTTCCAATATTTTGGTGTACAATAAAAAATAATTTGTTACTAGAGTTACATGTAAAAACTCTATCACATATGTTTTAATGGTTTCAATAGTGAGGTTGCCATTCATAAGATCAAAATTGTCATTCATGTTACTGATCTTGAACCCTTTTCTTTATGCGCTTGACATAACATGCTAGGACTTCATGAGTAGTTATAAAAACGTTCAACGCATCTTAAACATTTTTTGTACATACTCATTAGAATTTCTATTGTCAACATCTGGTATACCATCAATTTCGATGACATTCTCCAATTATTTCTGCTCTCGGCAGTTCAGCTTACGCTCCAGACTGGCTACCTTCGACCGCAGTGTTGTATTTTCTTCTCTTAACTGTTGAACAATGCTGAGAAATTCACTGTTTACTTTTCGCAAATTGAGAATTTCCTCATATAATAACTGCAGAGTTATTTCACGAGGAGATTACTTCACATTTTGTATTGGAGGTATATTGTTGCTTTTTTGTGCATTTATGTCGACTGCTGATGGTATACCTTAGCCGCTGGTACAGATACTTGCTGTACTGTTGTTGCTTTTTTGGCGACAGTTGATGTGGATGTTTTACCGCTGGGACTATATCAGGCTGCTTAGATGTTGGTTTTAGTTGCTTTACTGCCGTGTGTAACATAGCCGATGTCTCTGGTGTCTGAAAATATACTATAGGTTTTTTTGTAGAGATTTACGGCGCAGAGCACTACACTTGTCGCATCGATGGTTGAATGTTAACACAAAGACCGTGAAAAATGCCTTTACAATCGTTAGAATCAACTTTGGTGGGATCACTGCGATCTATTTTTTCATTACAAACTACACAATTCATATGAAAAGATTTGAGTTAGACAATTGATGTTAAAATGTGTGCACCCCACGAACACGAACACTTCACTTAACACCGCCCATGCATTTTTCTTCGATTTTCCACTAAGTTCTTGGCATACGGATCCATTCCCGTCTTGGATCGTGTGCTTTAGTCGTTGAATTATAGGTTCCAAAACAGGCAGCTTGGAGGAAGTATTCGTTATTTGATGGTTCCCATCTTATTTTTCCCTCCATTTTTATTAGTTTCTCGTACCTAGAACATGCATATATGGATAGGTACGTAGAATGCATTGTAATACAAACATATAATATTTCGAAAACAAACCACAAATACAGATGATGCACCTTGGTATAATTTTTTAATTATTTATGTACCTAACAGCAACATCAGGTATACATACCGTATGTGAAAGAAACAAGTCTTCGAACTGGAATGTGAACAAAAAGCCATGTACGAGTATATATTGTTTTTGTAAAAAAAAATTTAAAATTTGTTATTTCATTTTGAAAATTAAATCATAGGAATTATAACAATGAAAAGAAAATATTTTACATGAACTTTAAAATAAATGTGGAAAAAGTAAGTCTCCAAATAACTTAATATGCACAGTGTGCTTCATTCCGAAGAGACATTTTTGAGCCGGTCTTGCATCGTGTACACAAGTTTCTAACACCCTTCTGGGCGTAATTTTCTCCAGTTCGATATAATGCTATCCTTTAGTTGATGCAAGGTTTGAAGGGCATCGTTAGCAATGCGAATATTTAGCATAACCCACGCGTTTTCAATTGGGGAAAGGGCGAGATTTTGTGGAGGCCATTTTAAAATGTTAACATTCTTTTCAGCAAGGTACTCTACAACTTTCTTCGCGGTGCGCATTGCGCTGTTGAAAGATAAAATATGCGCGTATTAAGCAGTTCCTCTCAGATATGGCCGTCCCGTTTAAAATGCTAAAGTACACATTCGAATTTACCTTGTCTTCCAACATTATTATTGCATTAGTACCATAATCATTAATCAGCTAGGTACTCCCAAACCATTAAAACTTTTTCTACCGGCTTAGTAGCGGTTATCGTGCATTTATATTCCAATGAATCCCCTGCTTTGCGCCAAATATGTACCACGCCATGGAAATATTTCAGCCTTATCATTAATTCATCTGTCTATAGCACATTTGTCCAAAATTGTCGAGGTTTTAAAACGTGTTCTTTGTAAAATTGCATTCGTTTCATCATATGATATTTGTTGTGCTTACGTACTACGCGCCCATGCTTACCACTTACTCGAAGTCTGTTTCGAATTGTATACATACGGGGGTGCCTACCTTCGACTAATAGCTGGGAATGAATTTTTGACACTGATGTCAAAGGGTAAGCATTTAACATTTCTAGAATCCGCTTGTCAAGCCTTTCAGAGTTAATTTTATTGTGTCCTGATTATTTTATTCTGCAAACTCTGTTCTCAGAGTGTATGCAAGAATTGCTTTACGGATCACTGTATAGAATTTTTCTACTTTTCTACAATGTATCCGAAAGAATGGCCATATTTAAGTAGGTTGACAGTTGCGTTCCTCAGTCGTTCATTGTTTTTCACTCCTCTATAGTCAAAAAAAGATTAATTGTCAATTTGCCCTTAATTTAATCACCATCATAATCATTAATGCATCACGTCCGGCATACAGAGGTTTAAGCAAATAATTACGCTGCCTTATTTTGACCCTTATTGAAAATAACATGTTTCAAATTTATGCGTGTTAGTGACAAATGTGGTATCGTTGAACTTTTAATTATGAGTATGATTGTTTCAAAGTAAATGTCATCCTAAAATTAATGTGTCAAGTTGTTGAAGATCAAAAGTTTTTTCTTTTTAAAAAAAAACTTCAAATTTGGACTTTGTCATCATTTTTTGGGAAAAATATTCCTTTACAACAGCCGTATACAAATAACTATTTAACAGCTGTTTTGGAATTTTTTCCCATAAAATAAGTTTATTATTGCGCAATGTAAAACCGCGGGGACTCAGAGAAACATTTGAAATTCTGCAACTACATTCTGGAAAGACACTTTGCGGAAGTCCGGAATCTATGGACGGATGAGTCCCATTCACCAGGGATGGAATCACTAATTTCTACAATTTACATACCTGGGTAGAAAGTAACCCATAGTCCATGAAACACAGAGCTTTTCAGCATAAGTTTAACGTAAATGTGTGGGCAGGCTTTTTGGCAACAAGCTGATCGGACCCTATGGAGGGTCGGTTTTTTCACAAAACATCTCAAGGAATCTCCCATTACTGCTCATAATTTTTTTTTTTTTTTTAATTTTCCTTATGTTTTGGTATCTCTTGTTGACATATTGTCGAAATATAAGTGGAATAGAAAAAAAAGTTTTGTACATACCACCTTGATCAAAAAGTTCCCGACCACACCCATCGTGTGGCGCTCCCATTGTTCCGATTTGAGTTCTGTTTTTTTTGTTAAGTTGGTAAATCTGTTACTGACATTCCCAACAGTTACGTAGCCAAAAGTACATCTATCTCTGTGTGTGTTGGCGATTTTTTACAATTTCAGAAATGGATTTAAATTTGCAAAAACGAACTTGTATTAAATTTTCGGTAAAAAACGGGTTTAATGGCGCGCGAACGTTGTAAATGTTACAAAAGTGTTCCGGCAACGATTCTCTAAAGAAAACGGTCGTTTAACAGTGGCACAAGTGGTTCAAAAGTGGTCGTGAGTCAATCGAAGATGATGAACGCGGTGGCAGCCCATCGACATCGAAAACCGACGAAAACATTCATGAAGTAATTTGCCAATAACCGCAAATTAACCATCAGAGTGATAGCGGAGGACTTGAACATTGCCTATGGATCCGTCCAAGACATTTTGGTTAATGATTTGGATTTCCGTCGTGTAGCAGCAAAGTTAGTGCCAAAAGACCTCAATTTCATGCAAGAAAGAGATGATTGGCGAGGCTGAATCCGGTCCCACATTCATCAAAAGGATCATTACTGGAATCGAGACTTGAGTTTATGAGTACTACACGCAATACAGACATCATGCAAGTGAATGGCGTTCATTAAATGAGCCGAGACCAAAAAAAACCACGTCGCTTTCAGTGAAAAAAGAAGGCAATGCTCACGGTTTTCATGGATTACAACGGTGTAGTGCATCATGAATTTTTGCCAGAAGGCCAGACAGTATACAAAGAGTATTATTTGGGCGTTATGAGATGTTTGCGTGAAACAATTCGCCGAAAAAGACCAAAATTGTGGGCAGAAAACTCGTGTATTTTGCACCATGATAACGCACCGTCGCACAGCGCCATCATTATTCGTAATTTTTTGACGAAACATGCCACAAATACCATCCAACAACCACCGAATTCATCTGATTTGGCTTCCTGTGACTTCTTTCTGTTTAATCGAGTTAAAAAAGCACTACGGGGAACGCGTTTCAGCAGCCGAGAGGAAGTAATGGAAAAATCGGAGGAAGCACTGATGGACATACCGAAAACCGAATATAAAAAATGTTTCGATGATTGGATCAAGCGCTGGAATAAGTGTGTTGCAGTCGATGGGTATTACTCTGAAGGGGACAATATAGATTTAGATGAATAAAATTGTATTTCCAATTTTCTGAATACATTCCGGGAACTTTTTGATGAAGGTAGTATGCAACGTATGATTTATCGTCTCAAGCTGATATTACACTTGGTACATATAAATTCAGCACATTTTCCACATTGTCCGCATCGTCGTTGGGTGTATCTCTCATCAACAAGGTGGTTTATATTCCATCAAAGCGAACTTCATTAATTACCTGAAAAAAAAGATAAATTAATTTATTTATTTAATGAAAAAAGAAGAAAATAAATACGCTCGTCTTACCTGCGTAGAAGTTTTGGTTCGGACTCTTTTGGGAAGATCAAATTGAGTAGCTAGTGTGCACTAGTCTGTAAAGCAGCCATGAGTTTACCACTGCTCCGTTTAGACCGAATCGGATGAGTGGCCAGTACCATTTTTTGTTTCTGATGCGAACCCTATGATTGTCTCTCACTGTATCAAACAAATCCACACCTCCCATAAAGCGGCTATACTCTTGAACAACTGCTGGCTGTAGTATGTTCTTGTATTTCCTTTCTTGCCTATCCCATGACTATTATCATGCCACCGAACTAAGAAAGTTTATTTTTCTCTTCTTGAATGCCATGATGTGAACCCCTTGGCTCTTTTTTTCAAGTCTCTTAGTGGAGCCCTTTCTACTCGATCGCTTTTAATTGTGCCCAACCAATTGAAGAGATTCGAGTATTGGAAGAGAATTAAAAAAATTATCAATGTAGACAGTATTTGAAGGAGGACGAGGACACACAGTCGATCCGCAACAGTTGACCCCAGAGGTTTTCCCTTTTCTTTTCTGTGCGCCGCTTAAGTGTAGGGCTCAAATTTTAAAAGGTATCCGCTTGACATGTTGAGGCATTAAAATTTGAAGTGATTGGATTTCCCCTAATAAATTGTTTGGCGTGGTGGTGCCCATAGTAAGGCTCCATAGCTTCGTCGAGAGAAAACTTCTCTCCCAGTGGTTTTGCCTACTTTTGAAATTTTGAATTCAAATGATCAATAAACGACTGACTGTGTAAACTCTGTCAAGTGGATCCAGTTTATGGTTATCATTCAGATGAAAAAAATCGATGTATTAGCTCAAATCTGTTACTCGACATAGGAAAAGAAACAAGGGAAGTATGCGCATCTTCCCTCGTTTCCCAATACATTCGACGATGAGTGTTAGAGCTGCAACCAGATAGGAGTAATATTGAAAAATACTTAAGTATATCATCCGGTAAGATCGTCAGCTCCTGGCCCTTTTGTAAGACGTATAAATTGGATTCTTTGCAATTTTTTTCCAACATTTCGTCGTCAAATATCAGGCGAAAAACATCAATGGGCATGAAATTATTTTCTCGCCACTCTTTCACGCATTCATGCTCCACCTCTGCTTTGAAGTGCTTTCAAGCTCTTGCATTTGCAAAACTAGGAACATTATCAAGATCCTCGGTTATGTCCAAGTTTGTCCTCTCAATATACCTTGCTGCTACATTTTTCACAGCAGTTATTTCAATTTCCTCTCGCAAAATACCTTTTCCAAGGTCACTTACAGTCGCTTCCCTACCTTCATTGTCGCTGTCGGCATCGTCTATATACTATATAGAACGACCTCCACAGAATCTGCTTCATTTATTCCGAGTCCAGCAGCTGTTTCTTCATTTAATTCATTTAGAATTTTCAGAATAGCCTCACCGTCAACTCCTGAGTTCAAACCAAACTTTCATTACCAGCTTATGCCCAGCGTATGAAATATCATACGTTAAAATTTAACAAACAATATTACTTATATACGATAATATTGAAACTCAAAACAACATCCACATATTAGTGCATTGATTTGTCAATCAAAATATATAAGAAATATTTATAAATATTACGGACAAATAAACAAAACACATATGTATTGCTTACAATCTCTTTATTTTTCGGCACAAAACATTTTACTGTCACTGCACTGAACACTGCAAACCATGAATGTAAATGAGAGGTCAATTTTCTGTTCTTCATCTATTTCTCTCTCGATTACATTAAAATTTTACCGCTTACTATGACTGCCGGATTGAAAAAAAAATTATCATGCAAGTACCACTCTCCGTATGATAAAGCATACGGTGGGCAGTAATAGACAAATGCCACGAAAGATCAACTTACAGTTTAACACATATAAAAAAGCATATGTACGAAAATACATGAAATGGAAACTATTCTGTGTATGCATATGCAGCGCTGCCTGATATTTTTTATTGAATTACTGGTTTATAATATACATTTTTTTTAGCCAAATGCAGAAAATATGTTGACGAATTATGGGCATGATGAATCAGCAATCGGTTCATGCTCTGACTCCGAAGCAGAAGAAGAAGATGAAGAGGAATCTATAGAAGGTCCTATTAAACCCAAGAAAGCAGCTACAGCGGCGAAGAGTGACGTTTATGTGCCTCCTAAAATAAAACCTGTCTTCTATGATGGGGATGAAAAAGCTTCTGATCGAGATAAGAAAATGATTGAACGTGCTAAAAAGAGGGCAATAACGTAAGAAATAAGCAGAAAATGCATAATCATAAATATACAAATTTACTTTTAACCATTCAGGACTTCAATGCTTCAGGACTTAAAAGAAGAGTACCTTGATGCCCCAACTGAAATATCATCTGGTTCCAGAGCTCAACAACAGTTTTCAGCCGCACAAAAGGAAAAACAGGAATACGAAGAAGCATACTTGACACGTCTACCTGTCACAAAAGCTGAAAAACATCGGCAAAGAAAACTTACTACACTCGGTGAGTTAATAGTGTAGATACAATATATTACAAGTTTTTTTTTATTATTTTTTCGGTACGTAGGTAGGTAAGGTAAAGTGGCTGTTGGCTCATTGTGGATCTGTGATCCACAGTAGCGTAGGAGACGGTCATTGTAGAAGAAAGGTCCTAAGTGAAGTTTGGGAGAGAGTTGGACATGTACAGAGCAGATGGAGGACTGTCTCCTCTTCCTACTCGTCCATGCTGCTTCTACAGAAATCGTATAAGGCAATATCCAGTGATGACACCTATGATGGCGCTGAGATGTTTCCTATTTAGAAAGACTAAACTCTTAGAGCGATTCAGATCCATCTTTGGCCAGATCTGTTTGGCCGCTAGACATGTTGATTCAACAGTCCACCTAAGGTCTGTTCTTTTGTTAGCATTCAGCTTTAATATTAATTTGTACGTAGCGATTGGTATACCGATGCTACCCTTTTCCGGTAGAATAGGTGGAGTGGGCCAAGTTCGTCGGCACTACAATTACCTGGAATGTCTCTATGGAACGCCAACCAACATAGGTGAAGATATCACGTTTTTCTTCAGTCAGGACAGAGCTTTTTTAATCGCCAAAATTTCCGCCTGGAACCCGCAACAGTGATTTGGAAAACGGAAGTGAGGCTTAGATTTAGTTTATCAGAGAAAACCCCGCTATCAGTTTTAGATCCTGTGTAGTGTAGTGTATTGACTTGGCCGCCATGAAACCATCTTCCTCTCAGAAGAATCTAGAGGGGAGGCTTATATGAAAGTCTTTGTCAAACTAAAGTTCGGGCAAAGTGTAATCGATGTTCTCTGTGAAGATACTCGTACCTAATATATTAAGAATAATAGCGTGGCCAAATAAATTATTCGTTCACTGTGTAGTCGCTTTAAGAGGAATAGCTGCAGGCGCAGCTACTTTCCTGTTGACGATATTGAGGGGTGTCAAGTGAAACAGAATATCCAATGCCGCGGAGGGAGTAGAAAGTAGGGCTCCGCTTATGCATAGACATGCTGTTCTTTGGACTCTGCTTAGTTTGCTACAGTTAACTGCATTGTCTAAGGCTGCTTACGAGATAACAAGCCCGTAGGTGAGTATTGGTTGTATGACCGAGATGAATAACCAGTGGGTTATGGTTGAAGGCCCCATTTGTTCCCAGTGGCATTTTTGCAAGAGAATAAAGCTGCTGTGGATTTCTTGACTCTTTCTTGAATGTAAAGATTCCAATTTAGTTTCCTGTCAAAAATGAGATCCATTTTATGGTATTGCAAAAGAGGGAAGGGCTGTGATTGGAATTTTATATTTCCTGAAAAGAGGACAAGGGCAGTTTTATGTGGGTTTACTCCCAATCCACAGCAGGTTAATCTGGTAAGATTTAGTTGAAGGAGTTCTTTAATGGTATTAAGATGCTTACCTGAGACGGCTACAGAAAGTCATCCGCATATGGAATCACCCTGCTACGCCCGCTTCCAGGTATATCAGCAGTTTATTAACCACTAAGTTCCAGAGAAGGGGAGAAAGGACACCGCCTTGCGGCGTACCTCTGATGATACATCTTTTAGCAGAAGTCCCACCCAGTTTGGAGTTGATTATCTTGCTATTTATCATAAGACTGATCAACTCCCCTAGAAAGTTGTCTACCTGCAGAATTGACAGCGCAGCCGTGATTGCGGATATGTTGACGTTGTTAAAGGCACCGTCTATGAGCAGGAAAGCAACCATTGTGTACTCTATATTGTAAGGATCGTTCGATGTGGCTAGTCAGTGAATGCAGAGCCATTTCGACCGACATTCCTTTACAGTATGCCTAGGCATATTGAGCCGTTGATAAAGCCTTGTATCAATTTTAACTCGTATATGGATATCAATACGTCGTTGTAAAGTTTTCAGAAGGTCTTTTGGGACATTTTCCGGCTTTGGGAATGAAAACTACATTGACTTCTCACCATGAGAGTGGAATGTGGATCAGTTCTACACAGTTCCTCATGGTATTCTCTAGCGTAGGCAGGATAATATCTGAGGACCTTTGTAGCAGATATTATACCGTCCGGACCAGCAGATTTGTATGGTTTGAAGCTATGCAGCGCCCAAAGCAGTTTGACTTTTGTAATCAGACCATGAATTTTGGTCACGGTTGCAGTAGTCATGTTTGGGTTGCTGCTGGCCTCGAATAAGGAGCTACCTGGAAAGTAGTAGCAGCTTGAGTGATTCATCACTTGAGGTTGACCAAGAGCCATCTGTTTTTTTCAAACAGCTAGGCATCATAGGATTTGTAGAGAGGATTTTTCTTAGCCGCGATGGCTCAGAGGTTTCTGTAATTTTGTCACAGAATAATTTCCAAGATTGTCGCTTTACCGTCTTCAGTTCTTTTTTATACAGGGTGTCCCAAAAATCAACTTCAAATAGGAAACGGGTGATAGGTCAAGTGGCGTCGGTTATCATAAAATTATAAAAAAAAATCTGTCATGCACTTTTAAAGTTATCGACACTCAAAAAAAAAATCGAGAAATCTGACACCCTGTACTGTGACCGCAAATCTTTACTCTTCTTCGATATTTTTTTTTGTCATGTAACCCTGAATAACTCTTCTGTAAATTACAGTCCAAAATTGAAACATAGCTGCATATAGTATATCGGTTTTGACTAAAATATTGAATTTTTTCCATCCATGTATCCGAAAATCATTAATCACCCAACTTGAACTGACTGTACTGACAAAAAAAATGTACTATGCCATTTTGGCAAGTAACTTTAAAAGATGGCCTATTTAGTCTGGATTCCAAAATGGTATGACACTTGCTAGACTAACGGTTAATTGAGGACAAAAAAATATTTTGTTAAAGAAACCCGATTCATAGTTAATTCTTTTTAATACGTTAAAATGAGTACCAAGTGTGAGCGAGACAGACAGTGACGCTGTGATTAAGACGTATAAACACACCATTTCGACTAGTGTGAGTGAAACTCGATACACTGCTCAAGTGGTAGTGAACTGGCTTCCAAATCGGAAGGTTCGCTGTTCGAATCCCAGCCTCGCCGGAAAGACATATCATCCATTTTTTCAGTTAACGAAAATCAAGTAAGACGAGCATTTGACTAGAAATCAACATCAAGCCAACTTTCACTAAGAATTTAGTCTCCCCATTAAATGTTGGAGGCCACCCATGGAGCGAAATAACCACTGAGCCCAAATATCTTTCTTTCTCTCTCTATCCTATTTTCCAAAAAACTTAACACATGCTGCGGCATTATAAGTGTATTCTACTCACTTGAGTGTTAAGTTCTTAAAAAAAAAAACAAAAAAAAATTCTCTATTGATGGTCGTTTTTCTTCTGTTCAGCTTTCTTGGTTGCTTCCAGAAATGCGAGGCCTTGTTGCAATGGCACCATTTTTGTTGCTTCTGCTTCATCTTAATCTTCTTTCTCATAAATTGGCCTTTGAAAAAGCTTTCTTTTCTAAGAATATACTAGTAGTAGTAGTAGTAGTAGTAGTAGTAGTAGTTTCTTTATAAAATGTATGTAATATTCATTATGACAACAATAATTTTTTTTTTAAATAATTTTTTATAACTCTAAAATTAGTTAAATAACTTAAAAAGCATTCATTTTGTTTGCTTTTATTAATTTATGTGTTTTGTTTTTTCAAAGGCACCCTTGGAGATGAAATTCTGGCTGAAATCAGTCGAGACCCGAGTTTAAACAGCGGTGGTAACAATAAGAGAAAGAAGAAAGCTGGTAAAAAACGTGGTGGTAAAAAAAGGAGATTCCAATAAATTTTTAAAAAATCTTTTACTTATCTTTTTTACGAATTATATTTTTTACTTTTATTTGGCTAAATATTAAGGTTCAATTATACTACGCAATCTTGTTTCGATTTAAGAAATAGAAGAAAAAAAAAATTAAATCGTGCATATTAGAAACAATTGTAATGTTTGAATGAAATTTAAATATATATTATTTTATTATATTTCAGTTTTTAGTTTCTGCTATTTTGTTAAAGTTTTTTTTAGTTATAAAAAAAATTATTTGGTTTTTTTCTTAATTTTTTGTTTTATATCATTTAACGTTTTACTATTTGTTTGAATGTGTTCGTAAAAATATATAACTCTGTTACAACGACTTTCTTTATTAATTCATTTACAACGACTTTGGTTACTCACTTTTGGTAGTTTTTTTAAGAATATACATATATATTTTAATAAATTTGTTTATTTTTACTTTAAGCATATTTTTACATTATATTTTTCTTATTTTTGTATTAATACATCGCTTTAAAAAATTAATTTTCTTTTTATTTTTTAATATAACTGCTGATTATATTTTGTATATTTTATCATATACAGGCTGCGTCGTATGTTATCTTCCGATCTAGTTCGGCTCTAAAATCCGTTTGTTTCTCTTTTGGCAGTTCATATTTCATAGCCCTCCACGGCGACAGGGTGGTCTCCATACAAATTTGTTCTAGAATATCTAACGCCGCAACAACGTGTTGAGTTATCAAAATATTTTATTTAAATAATTCTTCAATCATGATAACGCGGATAAAATTATACTTTCTTGTGCATTACGTCGACAAAATCTGTCCGGACGTTCACAAACACTGCCTCACTAAATCAATGTTTCCCGTGGTGTATTGACTACGCTGCTATATATGAAGTGATAAATAACAGTCAAACCAATATGATATCCAAAGAAAATGGTCTTGAAACATAAAACTCATCCTGTATTTTAAAAATAGTGTTCATCCTACCAGTATTGCGGACGATTTTATTCAATTAATCTGTTCTTTTGACTAGTTTAGAGGGTACCTAAAATTTAAAAATTAAAAATAGTTTAAATACAAATATTAACCCTGGACTACGATTTAATTGTTCTTTTTCCGTTTATAGATTTTGTAACTGGTTTTTAATGTACATATGTATGAAACTAAACTAAGGGCATTGAGTAGCACATAAAAAAAAAATATATATATACTCACATATGCGCATATATTTCGCCTTTTATTTTTGAATTTCCAATATAATCGCGCAAAAATTTATTAATAAAGCAAATAGCATACATTATACATAAAAATTTGTTATATTCGTTATATTGTACAATAATTTTTCCTAAAGTCTTTGTAGAATCATTAGGAGCAGCAAGTAATAGTATGTTAATATTTTTATAAAAAAAAAGAAATCGCCTTGGAATAATATCACAATATCCTTTGGTCACCCTTGTTGTAAAAACCCATTTTTTATTTTTCTTTAAAGGTTGTGGTAGTTTATATACATACATATTTCATTTTTATATTTTAGTTTGAGATAAGGGTAAAAGAAATGTGATGAGAGAGTGTAGGCTGCTTTCTAAAATTTGCTCATTTAAAAATCCAATTCTTTTATTTTTGTTTTGTAATATCAACCGTTTTCTAGTAAATTAGAATTCAAAGTTGCACGATAAATCAAATTATACTATGTAATAAATAAATGTTTACATATACACAAACACATATGGCTGTGTGTATACGTATTTTACAGTTATGCCATAAATTTGCCTTGTTTGCATAGAACTTCTTACGGTTTAAAACTAGCTAGTTAAAACTTTTTCTTTATGATGTCTGAGTGGCCTGGTATTTAAGGTGGGGATAACGTTAATTCGGCGAACAAAGCGTCCATTTTTAAGAATTTTTTTAGACGCTACAGGTATTACAAATTTATTTAATTGATTTTGTCATTATAGTACTACATATGAACAATATTTCCTTAATTTTTGAAAGCAAAATATTAATATTGTTATTAGGTCGATGGCAGCAAATCTTCGGAGGTGCCTCGAGAGTAAATTGTCCGCCGGTGAACCATATAAGTCATGACTGGAAGGTATCTCTGGGAGGGAATTTTTTTCTTTCGATTTTTTTTAATTTTTTGTTACTGTAAAATTAATAATTATGAATAAAAAAAAGAAAAAAACTCAGGGATATCTGACCACTTATGTAAGGAAGTAGTATACTAAATTTCAAAATGATCGGACTAGTAGATTTTGATTTAAACCGTTCACCAGCTTGAAAAATGACAAGTATTTTAAAGTTCTATATCTTAGATAGTTTTACTCCGATTTGTTTCAAATGTTAAGATGTTGTACAATCATATGAAACAAAAAAAAAGGAGAAAAAAGATTAAAAATGTTACCCCCCTCCCCATCCAATCGCTTTTTTTACGCGTCTGCTTTTGTAGTTTATTGAAAGTAAGGTTATATGCAAGTCATGGGTAATAAAAGATGCACAATACTGGGAGTGTGAGTGAAGTGATTAAAATACTCATTTTCAACGCGCTTATCTGATTTCTTTTGAACCGACTCAAATACTTTTTTTAGTTTAATTTTGTTTTATTTAGAATTAAAAATCATATAAGTTGTTTTTACTGATTTATGCATGTCTATAACTTATTTTTTATATTCATTTGAGCTAAAATTGTAAATAATATACACACATATTATTCAAAATTTAAATGAAAAAAAAATTAAGGAAAAAAATCTAAACCCATTATTTATGACACACCAATTTAACGTCAAATCAGAAAACATAAATTATTGAGGCCGTTTTAATACATTTTTTTCTCTATATTGATCAGTTCTGTTCTACTCGACACTTCTAAGAGGTAAAAGTTCAAACATTAATTAAAAAGATATCTGTTTTATTTTTAGTGAGTTTTCTCTAATTTTTTTTTCCACAAAACTTTGAATAAAAATAGCAAACCACACATATACAAATGAAAAAGACGCCTTGAAAATATTTAAACAATTTGCAAATCCAAATGAAAACTAAATAAATAAATATTTTGTTGTTTTTAGGAGTAATACATATTGCAATAAAGAATTATAAAACAAAATAATTTAAAGAAATCGTTATACTATATAAATAAAAATAGCAACCAGAAACAAAACACTCGCATAAACCACATATATAGAAATAAACCAAACGAAACTTCACAATAGTATTAATTTTTAAATTACCGAACAAGACAACAGTTGCCTTAATTACCATTAAAATAAAAACAAAAAATAAAAAGAAGAAAAAAGAAAATTGTTATTAATTTTCACTGAAAATTAACTAATGTTTCTTTAAAAACAAAACAATACAACAGATGACAAACAAAAAAATAGATTTATATTACTTGAACAAGAATATATATAAAAGCAATTATATATAGCCCCACCCAAAAACAAACAAAACTAAATAAATGAATAAAAAACAGTGAAAAATAATATTTTTTATATATTTAAACAAATGAATAGTCAAAGAAAATAAATAAAAAACGAACAAAAAAAAATACTCCTAAAAACAACTTAATCTACAGTTGCAATGAAAATATTCCTAAATAAATATACCGAAAAAAACGTCCATAAGAGAATATTCAGATTTCTTATATGGCCTAAGTTAAAAGTCTTAATTTCTCAAAATCCATTTTGGAAAATGTTTAATAACTTAGTTTTATTAACACTCATTTAAAGGATGTGTATAATAGAAAAAGTAATTATTTTTTATTTTTTATAACTTTTATTTTAAGAACAACAAAAATATACGTTTAAGACAAATACAAAGTGGAGAAGGGTAAAGAAGTTGAAGAATAAAGTTCATATAATAGATTTTTTGTGTGACTCAAAATAAGGAAAACAAAATGTGTTGTATGATTTTTCAACGAGGCTTACATTTAGTAGAAAGAAAACTATTCTAGTTTACGCCAAGCTCAAACTTAGAACAAATTACAAATAAAACGATATAAAGTCAAATAAATATTTTCTGGTGCAATAAATTATTGAAAGAAAATTCTTCAACTATTTACCCTTAACTCCACAAAGAATTAAAATAACTTTAGTTACTGTAACAATAAAATGGAAATAAATTAATTTATCAAACTGTTTTAGTGCCTCAAATCGTCATATTTATGATTATTCATAACGAAACTTTTTAAAGTAAATTTAATAAGACCTTAAATAAAAAAGGTAACTAAATATAAAAAAAACTGATTAACTTAAAATCAACATTAACTTTCCTACTGGTGCATTAAAACTTAATAAAAAAAAAGAAACTAAGTAACAAGAAATATAATAATGATACTAACAATAAATAATTAATAATGAAAAAACAAACAAAATAAGATAATATGAATTAAGATTAAAAAAAATGTTTCTAAGTTAATCTTAACAAAATATTTTAAAGCACTAAGTTCTTTTTTGTATGAAAAAAGTATTATGATATTTTAAGAAAGAAATAATTTCAAAATTTTCTAAATTATACTCAAAATTAATTTCATATTTTATATGCGAATATTTTTGGCAAACATTTTTGGCTATAAACTTTCAAATTTCAAAAAGAAACTAACTTAAACCTTTCATAATTAAACCGGAAAAAAACTTCAAGTGTAAAAGACTGATATTTATTTACTAAAAATTTTTATTAAATAAAAATTAAAGAATTGAAAATGACGAATAAATTTGACCCTTTGTAAATACATTTATACGAAACCGGAATGCAGTACATATTGCGTTAACCCTTAACATAATAAGAGGGGAACATTTATGTTTCAGTTCTTCCGCTTACCCAAGTTCGAGACCTTACACCTTATGTTCCTCCTGTTTTTACAAAACGTAATTGGAAGAAAACATCGCCTTAGTAATAAAAAAAAGAAGAAAAAAAAAAAACACTGACAACTTTACAAATATAGTGAAAAATGTAATTTTTATTTTTTATAGCCAAAAATATTTTTTTAAATTATATTAATTAAATATTAGTATTTTTAGTGTTTCATTTTAATCTATGTATTGATAAAATTCGAGCTTAAAACAAATATTCAGTGATTACGATAAAATTGATTTACGATATTTACCAAAATGCAGGAACAAAAAGAAAAAGTTACGTATCTGCAAAATTGAAAAAAAGAGAAGAAAACCAGAATAAAAGGAAAATTTTGAATGGAATTCGAAAGAAATGTAAATTTTTTGATTCAACTTTTGAAATGTTTGACCGATAAATTACCAATGTGTAATCGTGTATTATATACAGAAGCAAACATTTAATGAAAAAATGAATTATGCATACATATATAATAAACATAAATAAAATCTAATAATGTTGATATTCAATTGCAATGGCAGGACTATTTGTTTAGCTAAATCCGACATACGGCTTTGATCTGTATAAGATAAGTTTAAAAAATATACATGGTATATATATAGTGGGTATACTGAGGATGTATTGAAAAGTACCGGCATGAGATGAAATGGCCTGCATTTCCACTTGGACTTAATTATATATTTATCCGAAAAATTATGACAAAATCAAAATTTTAAATAAAAAAAAAAATCACTTGGTCTTCAATAACTTTTGACACATTAATCAGTCAAAACAGGTCAGTGAAGGCTTTGTTTAAAACTTCTGTTTCTCGGAGAGAATGCACTGCCAACCCCCTCATCAATACAATTTTCTTCTTAAAATATGTCAACAACTCTTCGCTTAAAATTTTACATACATACACTTGATGTATGCCCTCCTATTCCCCCTGTACATGGATTACAGGATTTGGTTTTATTTTAACTAGCACGTGTACCTTTGTCCATGTATCAATTACACTCCGTTCTGTATAAACGCCACACATAATATTGCGAAGTCAGGTTTAAAATTTTATTAGAAAACACTATATTATTCAAAATTCACTTAATATTGCATAGAAAAATAAAAAAAATTTTAAAGCACGATTGTATTCAAACTAAGTTATCTAAACACTTCACAAGCACTTATTTCAAAACTTGATTCACTCTTCAAATTCAATTTTGGTACTGAATTTCTCTGTGGGATGTTGTATTTATGCTCCCGGCCATCTTTCGAGAAATTTCTGTACTAGCCAGCTGTCCATATTGCTTTCCATTTTGCCAAAATTGTTGTTAATATTAGTTGTTAAAGTGATTCCATTATTTACCCATGGGATGAGTCTGCTGCTTTTTAAGTATAGATGGCATTGTTCATATTTAAACAGTTATCAGACTGCTCCCTCCCCAAAGTTGTTCGTCATTCATCGTTTTGTTGAAGTGGGACATTCTATCCACATGGACCATCTTTATTTTTCCTCAATCCCCACGTTGGACCCGGTAGACAACGTCGTTAAGGCGGATTATCACCTTGTATGGACCTTCCCAATCCTGTAGTTTGGCTTCCTTACGCAGAGGATTATACAGCCACACCAGATTTCCATCGTTGAAGCCGGAGGATTTTGCTTTGATGTTGTACACAATCTTCAGGCGGTTGCTCACTAGTTTCATTTTCTCTCTTCCTTAGACTCCATAGGTGAGGATCCGAATTTCGTTTCACTTGACAACCGAACTGTACGGTTCTTGGATGATGTACGAGTATGTCCTGCTGAACTATGGACCGCCTTTTGGTTGGCCATTAAGAAGAGAGGTATATGCCGATGTTAGTCCCGCTGCCGACGACCGTAGACAGATGCACGCTCAAGGTCCAATTGAATCACTTGACTATTCCATCAGATTGAGGGTGCAGTGGCTTTGCAATTGTCCTCCTTATTCCCAGATATTGGCACACTTCTTGGAAGACCTTTGATTCAACGTTTCGCCCTTGATCAGTGTAGATCCATTGCACCGCCAAATCTCCTCACCCAGTTGTTGACTACACAGGTCAACACTAATTTTGACTTTAATAAGAGGGTGTGAAATTTCGATAGATTTATCGATAGTTAGACGAAATAAAAATATATGCCCTGAAAAAGTTTGATTTTGTATTCAGGAGAACGGTTGACCAATATTTTAGAAAATCCATAGTGTACATTTTTATTTATTGATAAACCGAAATAAATATATTTATATGTAATTTTTATCAAAGGAAAAAAGTTTAAAAGTGAACCTTATTACTTTTTCTTTCATGTTTATAAGTACTTTCTCTCACTAAACCCCAAATGTAGCCATCATATTTTTGTTTTGGCCCTGATAACGTTGTTCGAAGTCCATGATATCTTGATGAAAACGTTCTCGTTGTTCTTCTGAGTACCCCCCCATATTGTTTTCAAATTTATCTAAATGTACTTTTGGAAACATTCTGCAACCCATAGTTTTAAAATTGTGTAACATGTCTTCAATCACTTTTCGGTAATTTTCAACTTTGTTATTCCGTAGAAATGCAGAAACTAATCCTTGGGAACTATTTTAACATTTCTGTTGAGCACTAGTAAATAATCTTGTACTGGTTCAGGTACTGGAAGTTGTAGGTTATGTGAGACTGGAGCAGAAGTTGAAGCGAGGTTAGGATATTCGATGGGTTTCACATTTTTGCCTTTACGTCTTTTATATCTCGTACTTTCATAAATATACGACATATACGAGGGGCGTTCAATATATTCTCGGTGTCGATATGAAGGAAAATGCGAATTCAATTTAAATTGTTTTTATTTTTCAATATAATCTCCCCTAACATCAATGCATTTGTTACATCTTGAGATAAGCTTTTTTAAACCCTCAAAAAAATGAATTTCCTCTTTCTCTGCAAAATACCGACTTGAGTTCTTCATCATCCGAAAATCTTTTTCCATGAAGATATTTTTTTCAAATCTGGAAACAGGAAATAATCACTAGGGGCAAGGTCTGGACTATAGGGTGGGTGTTGGATTTCTTCGAAACCACAATCTCGCGCAGTAGCCTTGGAAACTGGCGCCGTGTGAACAGGAGCGTTGTCATGAAGAAGCAACACACCCGCTGCGAGTTTACCCCGTCTTTTCTTTTTAATTTCCTCCCGCAAATTATGCAAAGTGGAAGCGGAGGATGTGGCGTTGATGGTTTCACCTTTTTTTTTGTACTCAATGAGCAAGATTCCCTTTGAGTCCCAAAAAACTGTGGCCATGAGCTTTCGGGCAGACGGAGTGACTTTGAACTTCTTCGGGGGGTCTGTTCCTTTTTTATGCCACTGCATGGACTCTTGTTTGCTTTCAGGGTCATAGTGGTGGACCCATGTTTCGTCCCCAGTAACAATTCGATCCATAACACCGTCCGCGTTCTCACTACACATCTCCAAAAGCTCTCTACAGCATGCGATTCTCACTTTTTTCTGAGGCGCTGTGAGCATTCGTGGCGCCCACCTTGCACTGACCTTTGAAAGGTTAAGATGGTCATGAAGAATGGTATGAATGGTACCAATTGAAAGCTTGGTGATCTCTGCCATCATTTTCACCTTTATTCGGGCATCCTCAAGAACAAGTTTTTCGACTTCTTTGATGCTTTCTCCCGTAGAAGCAGTAGCCGGGGCGCCGGAGCGGGGGTCGTCTTCAATGCTCTCTCTGCCTCTCTTGAACTCACTTGACCACTTTTGCACAGTTGATAATGAAGGTGCGGAACCCTGGTAAACAGCCACCATCTCTTCATGAATAGTTTTTTGACTTTTTCCTTGCTTAGTGAGAAATTTAATTACAGCGCGATGCTCAATTTTCACCATCATCGTCTCAGTTGCCATTATGATTCTGTTTAACTCGAATGCACTAAAATAATAGTATTACTTGATAAATAAGTCAATTTATATATACAACCACAGCTTCACCCCGATACCGAGAATATGTTGAACGCCCCGTAAAGGGTGTTTTTTGTAGAAGTATACAAATTCAATATGAAATAAAACACTTGAAGCTAATGTTAATGTCTATGATATTTATTTAAAAGATAACTTTATACCATTAGTGTTTCAATATAATATCGGGCATATGCGCCCCACGGCTAGCCGGAATGAAGCGCAATCGTGAAGTCCAATTTTCGACAACTTTATTGAGCAACTGGTTCCGTATATCAGCAATAACATGACGAAAGTTGACTTCCAAATCGTCTAACGTCTCTGGTTTATCGGCATAGACTAGTGACTTCACATACCCCCAAAGAAAGTAATCTAAAGATGTGAGATCACAGGTTCGTGGAGGCCAGTTCACCGGTCCATTACGCGAAATTACGCGCTCAGCAAATGTTTCCCGCAATAAATTGATGGTGTCGCGCGCCGTGTGGCATGTTGCGCCATCTTGTTGAAACTGAAGCTCTGTCACGTCAATCCCATTCAACTGAGGAACAAAGAAGTCAGAAATCATGTTTCTATAGCGCTCTCCATAGACGGTAACATTCTGGCCGGCATCGTCCTTAAAGAAATATGGGCCAAGGATTCCACCAGCCCATAAAGCACACCAAACAATGAGTTTTAATAGTTTGCATACTTACATATCCATTTAACGAAAAATGGGCCTCATCGCAGAACAAAATTTTGCATTGAAAATGAGGATCAAGCTAAATAATGTTTTCGGCGCATTCACCGAACCTACGACGCGTATAATGGTCACGCAGTTTCAACTCTTGCACAAGCTGGCTCTTGTGAGCTTTTAAGCCAAGATCTTTCCATAAAATCTTCCACAAAGTGGATGGGCATAGGTCCAATTGCTGTGTACGATGGCGAATCGACTCATTCGGATTCTCCTCAACTCTGCGCTTCACAACGGCAATAACTTCTTCTGTTCACACTGTTTGTCGTCTTTGGGGATGCGTATTATCCACTAGTGTATACGTGGTGCGAAAACGATTCATCGAATAACTTGCTCAGATGGACAATTGCGTCGACCGTAAAATGGACGTAGCGCACGATAAGTTTGGCGCACCAAACCATGGTTTTCAAAATAAGTTTGGACAATTTGCACGCGTTGGTCTAGCGTTAATCTATTCATCGTAAAATGGCAAAACGTACTAACCACAAATCAACTTTCAACTGTCAAAGTGACAACCTTTAGAAACAGTGTTGCCAGTTTAAAAACCAAACACCTAAAAAAAATACCCTTTATATCAAAATGCATCAGCATCATATTTACACTTTTTACAATAAACGACAACATCTGTAGACACTGTGAAAGTTATGACCCCTTTATTTTTCGCGGTATTCTTAAATATACCAGAACTATTTAACATTTTTACGATAACTTAAAAAAATGTATTATTATCATAACTACCACAAAAGCAAACTTTATATGGAATAGTATTTTTCCTTTATTTTGGAGCACAATGAATAGAAAAATCATAAAATAAATTTTAGGACAAAGACAAAAATTGTTTTTGTTGAGTTGTGCTATCTGTTCTGCTACAGTCTTAGCCTTTGATTTAGGATTGCGAACAATTAAGAAATCCATGACAATGGGCCACCGATGTTAATGGGTACACGTTTGAATAGTGCTCCGACCTTATAACATTATATTGAAAAATGTTTGTGTGGGTACAAATGTGAGAACTTATTCCTTTCAATACAATCGCTTTATTAATATGTTCCATACAACTTTCCATTTTGCTAGAATATTCGCTAAATGTTTCCATTCTCCGTTATCGAATTGTTGAGTCTTCTGTTATTCAAATATGGATATCTTCTGCTACGACGCTGTTTACATTCAAACGGATACCACAATATTGTTGCATTCTTCCCTGCGGCTTAACTTTCGGGCCCTTGTTTTGCACTTAGCCAATAAAAATGCTCCCTTACTTTCTCTAATGTTTTGTTAATTCCATCCTCCTCCTGAGGTTCCGTCATGTATTTTATGGAGTACTTCACTGATTTTGGACCGTGGCGCGATTAGCTGCATACAAGATATTATTCTATCGGAACTTTCCCATTTTCTCTTCAGCTACATATCTTGCACACAAATCGAGCCCTACTGTGACCAATATGACTTCAGAATTTGACTCCGATCTGATATCTCCTGCTAGCTTGGTCTTTGCGCATGTTCCTTCCAGGTCAATATTAGTCTGCCTGTGGGATTCACGGATCTCGTCTACACTCCAACTCCCTTCTGGTTTTTTCCTGATCATTTGGATAGTAACCTGTTCTTTCGCTTCCTTACGGTTGCAGTGTTCCCATTAGATTTTGCAACATCTCGATCCATCTTGCACCTTGGCCCTTAAGGCTCTTAAATTTCAGTAGCCATTTCAAAGCTGCGTGATCCGTGCGAAGAATGAACTGTTGTCCATAGAAGTACTTATGGGAATGCTTCGTTGCCAGAATTAAGGCCAGAAGTTCACGCCGAGTTAGACAGTAGTCCCGTTTAGGCCTTGAGAGTACCTTGCTGTAATATGCAACAATTTTCTCTTGACCTCCATGAACTTGGGGGCTCACAGCTCCGACCCCAACATTGCTAGCGTCTCAGTTCACTATGAACATTTTTCCAGGTGTGGGGTAACAAACACGTATTACGAACCTTCTGTAATACGTAGCAAGTCCCAAGAAATTTCTCAGTTGGTATCTTTGGGGCCAGGCCAACTTTTCACCGTTTCGATTTTGTCAGGATCCGTCCTTCCTCCTTCGGCTGATATATTGTAACCCAGATATTGTATTTCCGGACGGAACAAGGCACACTTTTCCGGGTTCAGCTTCAAATGAGCACTTCGCTTCCCGAACGTCTTGCCAATGATAATAACGGCGTCCAGATAGGTAGGTTCTCCATGTGAACCCATTAATCGCTCAAAGGTGGTCGGGGCATCCCACAGTCCAAACGGTAAACTGCCAAATACCGCTTCATATAGCGAAGGACGTTTTCTCACGATCTTTTCCGTTAATCTCTATCTGTCAGTAGCCGTTCTTCGGGTTGAAAACCATTTCGCTCCAGAAAGCGTATCCAAAGTGCCAATTCTCGGAAGTGCGTAGCTGTTCTTTTTGGTGACATCGTTGAAACGTCGGTAGTGTATACAAAACCTCGTATTGCCGTCATTCTTCTTCACGATGACCACAGGAGATGCCCACGGACTCTGCAATTGTTCAATCAACACCACAACTTTTATTTTCGACACCATTTCAGTAACTTCTGTTTGCCTTGCCTGTGGAAGACGTCTTGTAGGTTGACAGATTGGGCGGGTGTGTCCGTGGTTTGTGTAAAAGTTGAATATGTCCATATTCTCCATCTTGTGTAGATAATACATCAGCGTACTCACAGATTAGCTTTTCTGTTAGGACATGCTGCTCTTGATCCAGATTGCTAAGGCTGAGGTTTTTGTTCCTGATTCCTACACTCTGGACTTTTGCGACCGGTGCCGTTTGACTCGTTTCCCTTGTGGTCAATGCACATTTTCCCATTATCTCTCCCTTTGTCACGTTCATACTTAATGTCTTTGGATTTAGAATCCTGAGAGGAACCATGTTGTTCTTTGGTTCCATTAAGGTCTTCGCACCATGAAGTCTCTCTTATTTTCTGTCTCCGTCAAATAGAATCGGTGGCTACCAGGACCACCTTCAACCTTTGCCCAAACAATAGCTTCCGACAAGGGCCCTAGGACCTGATTTGCGCAGATGACAACTTTTAAGACAGAAATGTTGGCGTTTCCGTGTTTCAGGGTTTTAGCTCCAAAGTCTATATTCTTTCATGAAATTTGTACCAATGATGCACTCGTCACATATGTCGGCCACCAGAAAAATGTGAGAGAAGATTATTCCGGTCAGGTGGATTTTTAAGCAGACTTCACCATATACCTTAAAAGTTTCTCCCGTAGTTGTTCGCAATGCTCGTAATCGAGCATTCACTATCGAAATTTGAGATGACAGCACTAGTTATAGTGCGTCATTTCATTCGAACACTATTGTGCTGTCGAATGATGTTATTATTTTTCGTTTAATTTTTTTTTTTAATAATCTGCCAAATGGTCTGCTTCCATCGGCAGAGTGAAGGCAAGTGCTTCAGCAAGCGTACTTTTCCAAACCATCTTTACTGCTGACTGTAGCTTCGAATCTGCGATTCCCCTAATGTATGCACCCTTTGCTATTTCCTCCATTGTTTCCTGGCACACGGTGGGGTATGACAAATGTGCCAGTCGAAAGACGTCTGCTTGAAGCTATTGCACTGTTACTACCTTCGTTGGTGCATTCGACTTTGCAATTGTAAATCTCCTGCATGTGGCCATCCCCAAACCGTTTCTCAATAGCCTGTACTAAAGCCATATAATCTATGGTTTTCAATTGTAATATATTTGTGTGGGTACAAATGATAGGTCTTATTCCTTTCAATAGAATCGCTTTATACAATACAAGGCGTGTTTCATTCAAAAGTGCGTATCCACTTTTCCAAAAAATGCTCCAACTCACTTTTATACTCACTTTTATCTCGCGGCTATATTCGCAGTATTGGTTTCAAAGTTGCTTTTTCCTAAATATTTTCTCCGATAAACTGGAGCTTTGGTGGCATTTTGAAAGCAAATAAGCACCTTCGCACACACTAATTTTAAAAAAGCTTCAAGTTCCTTTTTGGGTAGAAGAAAAATAACTATTTTTTTCAAGTGTAAAAAGCCCAAAGAACGTTCATTATTGACTTGCTCTTCCAAAACATAAGTTGATCCACGAACACATCCAAGAATAGAGAGAAACGGGATGCTTCCAACCATCAGGAAACGAATAAATGCGCTCTAGTTGCATGTTGCGACATCTATAATTCACATCTTTCGTAAATCTATCCTCACTTCTGAAAGTTAATCAAATTATACCCACTTTTTATTTTGTTTTTGTTTCGTGTGGAAAAGTGGCTAAACACTTTTGAATAAAACACGCCTATAATTACAATTCGCAATTAAATCGCTTATCTCAATACAATCCAATTTACCAACCGCTTTTACCTTTCTTTATCTTTTATTGAAGCCACTTAATCATTTAGCGTAAGTCACACTTCAAGTTCAACCGATTGCATACCTTGCAGGTGCTGATATTTATACTCCAATGACATATTTTGAGAACAATCTATGCCATCCAGCGTCCATACAAATTTCCATTTTGCTAGAAAATTTGATTCCGTTCTCCATTCACCAATGATTGTGTCTTTTTGCTATTCAAGTAAGAAAATCTTCGCTATTGAAATGTAGATGACGCTGTTCACATTTAAGGGATATCACACTATGTTAATTGTTTGCAATTGTTCTGCTGCAGGGCCGTGCAAGACTATTACTAGGGCTAGGCCCTTCTGGTTAAGCCTAACCGGCTAAGCTTAAAAGGTTTTTTTTAAGCCAAAAAAAAGTGTGGCAGTTGGGTTTAAGTTCTCTTTCCGCCGAGCAAAAAAGACCTGAGCACGTACTTGAAGTGAATTGGAAAAGAGTTACAGGACTTTAACCAAAAGCTTCAATTAAATATGTAAGCTGAATATATTTTTTTTAATAACTTAAAAAGTCGTGGACTTCTTTTTATCCTCCTCTTACTTAGAGCGGAGTGCCTCACCGGCCGGGCAATTCCATAAAAGTTTGATCGATCAGATCTGTGACTCTCTGTATTTACGAAATCGTGGTTAGTAATGCATTGACGGTTCTAAAATTGTTGCTATTTCTTGAATAACTTAGACAATTCTGGCCCGATTTGTTTTCAAATTTTAATTGAATGTGTGCTATGTAAATAGATTTTGATTAGTAAAGCAAAAATTTCGAAAGAGTCCTCTATTTTTAAAAAAAAATTTGTTGTATTTTGTACATGATGTTTTTTTAATAACTTAGATTTTGGTCAAAATTCAATGGCCGCGATTAGACGCATGAAGACACATCATCTGACAAACATTCAAATCGATAGCGCCATTTGTTCGCAAGTTATCGCGGGCTAAAAATTTTCACATACGGACACGCATACACACACACATCAATTTTGTTAAAACCTGTCTAAAAACCTTACAGACGTCGTAAACATATCACAAAAATATTTGCGTGGTACTTTCGAACTGACTTGCATATCTCAACGGATACTGATATTTATACTTCCCTGATATCTTTCGAAAATATTCTGTACCGTCCAGCGTTCCATACAAATTTCCATTTTGTGGAAATCTTCTACAATACAAATATACAATAGAAGACACTGTTCACATTCAAACGGATATCGCAATACTCGAGGACGAGGACGAGTGGACGAGGAAAAACAAATGAGTACTGGCAACGACATAGCTGGGATAATGCAACAGGACAAAAATGGATGAACAAAAGAACATTCTCGAACAACATGTGAACGGAAGGAAGAAAATGAATGGAAACAATATGTACTTGGACGCCACCTTGGAAAACAAGAGTAAGTGTAAGTATGTAAGCATATGTGTTTTCTTTACATTACACTAGCCGCGCATTTCGGCTAGTTGCGTCTCTCCAAACACACACATTCATACGTGGTTCCGCTAATTCAGCTGTCAGAGCAAAGGGACTCACATCCAGAGCTCTGGCAGCCTCCCTATGGAACTATCCAATTACACCCGTCGATGTTTTGTCATGTTCGTTTGGTCTGTCGGGTGGCTGCTTGGGTCCATATTACACCCTCGGGCCCAGAACACTTTTGGGGAACAATTAAGGGGAGCTCAAATAGTGACCGCCAAGTAGGAAAGAATAATGTTATAGACAAGAGTGAGGGGGGTGGATCGTGGAGAATCGTGAGCTTTCTTTCACAATTGTTACTTTTGAAATTGAGGGTTTTACAATTAATGTAGCTGGAAGCAAACAATATAGGAGTTAGGGCGGGCTCTCGGCCATTACTGGGGTGTCGACATCTTAGGACATAAAAGGGGGCACAGACCGTCCGTCTGTTAGAGTCTCCACGCCGTCCGCCTGGCTCTATCCGGGGTACCTATATGGTCATCTCTGGAGCGGTAGGCAAAGAGAGTGGACTGGATCCAAACAATCCAGTAAATCCCACCTGTACCGTGGGAAACAAGAAAAGGCAGAGGGGTGAAACAGACAACAACAGGATCAAAGGGAATGGAGAATTTTTGGGGCGTGATTTGCACGTAACAAACCCAACCCTTACCTGCTGGGAAATGTACCCAGCACATTTCTGCTTGCGGGCCAGCTGCCAAAACCAACGGTGGCCAAAGCTAATACAAAAGAAAAGGGTAAAAGATAACACAAGAGGCGACTACTATCTACAATACATTACGGGTGACATTCATCTTTGCATCGGTCTTGCGACGCTCAAGCATATCATTGAGCGCACAAACGCTCTCTGCACCTCTTTGCAAGCGACCTCGTTCTGCTAACGCAACTTAGGTCTTCTTGGGGTACCTAAGCCTCGTCTCGGTACGGCTTGAGGTCTTTAACGTGCCGCGTTAATCGGACCTTCCCTGTGGCGTCCTCCAACATGTAAGCCAACGGTAAGACCCTTCTCCGGATGGTGAAAAGTCCGACGTATTTCGGAGTTCACAAAGTTTCTACGCCACACAACATCGTTTGGTAAGTAGTGAACGTCGCGTCGTCTGACTTAGAGGTCTTCATAGTCGCCGTCTTCCTACTTATGTCTTACCTAAGCTTTTTAAATCGTATACCTCCCTCAGTCATGTCAGTCGTCCTATTTGGTGAACCTAATTCCTTATCTATTGACCCCATTTCCCTATTTTCTAAACCTACATCCCAATCTCCTAAGCCCACGTCGTCTTCTGGCGGAGCTGGTTCCTTACTGTTGACCTCCGTGATCTTGTCCCGTCCAAAGTTCGCGTAGAAAGGGGAGATACCTAATACATCGTGTTGGGAGGTGCATATACAATAGGCAACCTTCGCCAACTGAGTGACCCAAGACCTATGGTTCTCCGAAACATAGGTTCTGAGGGTCGACTTGATAATTTGATTTATCCGCTCAGCTGGATTAGCTTGCGGATGATAATGCGAACAAAAGAAAAACGTTGTCCTCGAGTTCCCTACAAATTGAGGAAGCAGTGACAGGCCTAAGGGGAAACAACAGGGGGAATTTGGTAAAATAATCCACGATTGTGAGGATGTGAACGAAGCCCCTAGTCGATTTTGGAAGCGGGCCAACCAAGTCAACGCAGATCATATCCCGGGGATTGGAAATCCTCTCCACCATTAAACCAGCTGGTTTGTCATTCATCAGGCTTGTCAGGCTCGTCAGCCTCCCGGCGCACAAGTTAGGCGACATATTAGCGAATTGAAAGTGGATGAAAAGTCACAGAACGTGTCCCATGTTAATGCGATCGAACATCGCAGAAACCCTTCAGCCCCTGTTTGCTGGAATTGCAGAGTTGCCGGACACACGTTCTATGAATGTGAGAGTGCTGAGACGAACTTATTTTGCTACCGTTGTGGACAGGAAAATACCTTAACTCCCCACTGTTCTAAGCGTTCGGAAAACCAGCAAAGGGTCACTACGCAGTAGTGATGATTTTTGGCCAATGACTGCTAGGACTTCTAGATAGTGGGGCAGGCATTAGTTCTTTGGGACAACAAGGGTATGAGATCCTACAAAAGGAGTCAATAAGTTTTAAGAACTTTAATACACCAGTTAAAACCGTCGATGGTCAACGTCAAGAAGTTATAGGGCAGATTTCCACTAGTGTCACTTATAAGGGGTCAACCAAGCCATTTACCTTGTTCATCGTTCCTACCCTCAACCAAGCCATTATACGAATTCCTTCTTTTGCCTCTGCGGGATTGGGAAAACCAAATCTGGAAGTACACGTAATTGATACTGGAAACGCCGAACCCGTCAAACAGCGACATTATCCCGCATCTCCGGCTGTGCAAACTCTCCTTTATGCGGAATGGGATCGCATGCTCGATTTGGGCATTATCGAGGAAAGTGCCAGGGCGTGGAGGTCCCCCGTAATGATTGTTCGTAAGCCGGGGAAAAATCGTTTACGCTTGAACTTCCGTAAGGTAAATCATGTCACCAAGAAAGATGCGTATCCACTCCCGCATATAGAAGGGCTGCTAGGGCGCCTTTCAGATATCCACTTTATTTCAAGTTTGAATTTGAAGGACGCCTTTTGGCAGATACCGTCGAGGAACGATTTAGGGAGAAAAATGCTTTCACTATTCCTGGAAGACCTCAACACATGTGCCGGTTGATGGACAAAGTAGTACCCCATGCGTTTAGAGAGTATGTGCTTGTTTATTTGGATAACCTGTTGGCCATCTCCAGTACTTTTGAGGAACACCTCCGTAGCGGACCAATTGAAATCAGCGGGTTTGACCATAAACTTAAAAAAGTCTAAATTTTGTATGAAGGAACTTAAGTACCTAGACTACGTTGTAGGCAATTGCTGTCTTAAGATCGACCCCGAAAAGATAGCTGCGATCAACGAATTCCCGATTCCCAAGACCCCGCTTCAAGTACGGCGGTTCTTGAGAATGGCGGGATGGTACCGGAGCTTCGTGAAAGATTCTTCAACGGCATCTACTCCCATCGCAAACACCTTGAGGAAGGGCGTTAAATTCTCCTTTACGCACGAGGCTATTGCGCCCTTGAATTAGCTTAATCACATGCTGACCTCGGCCCCTACCCTAGTTAATCCCGACTACTCCAAGGAATTTATTATTTCTTGCGACGCGTCGGCAACTGCGAATGCATTTTATGCAAGTCGACTAAACAGGAGTCGAACGCCCAATATTCTCGCACAAATTGAACAGCGCACAGAGAAATTACAACGTTAACGTGCGAGAGTGTTTCGCTGCACTCATGAGAGTGCAAGATTTTCGCGCTTATGTAGAGGGCCACAAATTTAAAATAATTACTGACCACGCTTGTCTGCGATGGCTGACGAATAAGAGAGACTTAGATGGTAGCCTGGCTAATGGGCCCTAAAGCTTTAAAGTTTCATCTTCGATATTGAACATCGAAAAGGATCCCTGAATGTCGTACCGGATGCCTTATCTAGGCTACATTCGGTCGATGCCATTGATCCTCTCGATAAAATATCGAACAAATCACCCTTCGCGGTGCTTTACTTAGATCTCGCAGATCCTGGCTTTATATCGAAGGAATGCTGTGATATTATTAAAACAACCGAAGACAATAGAGATGATCTGCCTGACCTTGTTGTTTCGAATAATTTCGTTTACAAGAAAGTCAAACACAGTACAGGAAATCCACTGCATGACGATTTAAGTTGGAAACTTTGGGTTCCAGCGGAACTGACCGACCGACTTATAGCCTTGGCACGTCGCCCTCCCAACTCCTCCCAAGGAGGAATAGCTAAAGCTTTATATATACTTCGCGAACAATTTTATTGGCCAAATATGTCAGCCCAAGTAAAATTATTTATCGAATCAAATAAAGCCTCGAATTCAAAATTAACACCCGCCATGGGAAAAGCGTTCAAGGTCCAACGTCCATTTCAACACCTCTACTTGGATTTTTTGGGTCCATACCCCAGGTCCAAATCGGGTAACACTTCCATACTGATTGTTCTGGACCAACTTACTAAATTTGTATTCTTGCATCCAATACGTAAGGCGACCAGTTTCACAACTATTCAATTTTTACAAAACCAAATATATGGTGTCCCGATAATGGTAAACAATTCACCACCAAGGAATTCACTAAGTTTCTCAATTCCTTCAAATTTCAGTGAGCGGGTAAATCGATCGGTGTTGGCAGCGATGCTCACATACCTATCAACTGATCAGACCCACTGGGACGAGCAATTATCCGCTATAGGGTTCGGATCCGATCAGCAGTTCATTCAGCCCTTGGACTTTCCCCATATGAAGCCTTGTTCGGTCACACTATGGTTAAGCAAGGTTCCAGTTATGAACTTTTCCACAAATTAAATGCGTTAAACAATTCTGACTTGAGTGTTGCCAAAATCTGACCAAATGCCTATTTTGCATAATTATTTAAAAAAATTCCTGGAAGCGGCTCACGACCGTTAGTACTTGTAGAAAGTTTAAAGTGTGTGATGTAGTATTCAAAAGGAACTTCGCCCTGAGTGATGCTAGCAAGAACTTTAACGCCAAACTGTGCCTCAAATTTAATAAAATGTTAGTGTCAAGAGTAGTAAGTGACCATCTATATGAGCTAAAAGATCTCTCTGGCAAGACAGCTGGAAATTTCCAATGGCTCAATTGGTTGCGGAACAGAGTAAAACAACAACAAAAAATTATAAGAAAAACGAAAACAAAAGGAATTTCCCATCCTTGTTGAAGCTTTCATTATTTCCTATTTACTTAGCCTCTCCACCATCTTATTCGATTAGTATGCACAGCCTACACACACATAAGTGATCAGCTGTTCTATACCATGAGGATCATCAGGGTGAATGGCCCTACAAAATTCCATATTACAGGTGATTTGAAGAAAAGCATTATAATTGAGCGAATGAAAATCGAAATATCAATTTGGCAAATATTAACATTAGTTTATTTTTCTTAATACATATATTATTTTAATTATGGTATACCATTGATAGTAGATGCTTACCTTCCGATGGTTGAACTATGAAAGAGGCTGAGTTTAATACAAAATCGATTAATTACCATAACGAATGATCGCACAAAGCATAATAACAATTAGAGCAATACGAATATTAGAGAGTAATTTAAGAGCGCAATGTAAAAGAAGAGTATAAGAATAAAGAAATGATATGCGCTTGTCGATAGGTGACCAAATCAATAAATGATACATCGGTTAATACAAACTCTTATACGACATATGGAATGAGTACAATTTTAAGTTAACATATGTTAATATACAGCAAATAGCGATTGAAATAGGATACAGGTTACAAAAATCAAAATAGGATAAGTTAGGTATGTTTGTCGTATGGAAACACTTAGTAAGTCCCGAACATTCAGCCCCCCTGAAGGACTCAGTTCCTTCAGAAAAAGGTAATGGAGCTAGTTTTACAATGGGACGAACATAAATGCCCGTTTGTGTTGTTATTGTTGCAACTCGAGTGCGATTGTCTCTTCCAGGATGTATCTCCTTAATTCGACCCAGAATCCATTTTGAGGGTGGTAGATGTGGTTCTTTCAGTACTACTACGTCCCCTTCTTTAAGCTCCTCTTTCTCTGTTTGCCATTTCGGGAGCTGCTGGAGTGAGGTCAGATATTCTAAGTGCCAGCGTTTCCAGAAGCCTTGCTTTAAATTCTGTAAAAGAGACCAGTTAGAGTAAGGGCAAACATTTTGAACACATATAAGTTACGCACGGACACGTAGGAGAAGTTAAAAAAAACAAAAGTTTTTCTTTTTAGGGGACGATTGTCCCGTTTATTAGGATCGGTAATCACAAACTGAAGCTACTTAAATCTAATACAATTATTTATACCTTCGATTGCATAGGTGAAATTGCTGACGGGTTGGCTTGGTGGCTTTTGGGTTGACTTCTTGGAATTATGTTTATACCTTCGATTGCATAGGTGAAATTGCTGACGGGTTGGCTTGGTGGCTTTCGGGTTGACTTCTTGGAATTATGTCTGGCGTGTGCGGGTGCACTCAACTTTCGTGGGAATAGGTGCATGTGAACAGTTCATGCCATGGGTCATCTCGTTGGAGTGTGTTCTGAAGTATTATGCAGAATAAATGTTTTCGGTGTTAACACCTCCCTCCTTAAATTCGAGTGTCCTCACTCGACACCATGTAAAGGATTGGTACTTCATTACTTTTGGCGGGTTCCGTTTTTCCTATAATCTGGGGGTGGTGTACGTTCAGCTCTTGTGGTGTTGCTTCAGGGATTGTTATCGTGTTGCGGATCTTTATCATCTTTTTCTGCATAAAAGCTTGCTTGGTTACGATGATTGCAACGGCTAACATTAAGATGGTTATAAGGCTATAGTTAGTGATAGCGTGTAATTGTGCTTCTTCTTCTAATTCGGCTAGCTGTGCCGTATTGTTGACGTGTAATTCTTTAACCATTTCGATGGTAAGAAGTTCCTCATATGTTTTTATTGAAGAATTTGGCTGGAGGATTGCTGGTAGCGGTTTCGAATAAGGTATTTCTGTAGAACTATAGCTTCTCCTGTTTATGGAAAGGGATGCGTTATGGTACTGGAGGATGAAGGTTCCGGTAAGGTTTACTGTGTTGTTGTCGATAATGATGGATCCGTTAAGCTGATTTAGGAAAATGGTTCCAGGATGAATTTCTTCTATGGTTGGGATGTGTTGGTTGTTGGCCTCGTCGCAATTCGAAGGTCTGCTTTTTAGCAAATTTAGAATACAGGTATCGTCATGTAAATTTACTAATTGGTTTCTGTTACAAATCGTTAAATCATTAAAAGATTGACATTCTTGTTTGATACTCGTACCATAAAAATCGTTATTACAATACAAAGTGTTATCAAAATTTAATTTTATAATCTTTTTATTATATTTAACTGGTTTTATGAGAAGTTTTTTACATAAAAATGTTTCTGTTGTAGGTATGCTTATTATATAAAGGAGAGTTTCTAGGCTTGAGGCTATTTTGATATTTGCAAATTCAATTGCCTCTTCTAAATTAATGAATGGAATGTTACTGTCTTCGAATTTTTTTCTTACAATTTCCAGTTCGGTATTTGATAAAATAAATGAGTTTATAATTTTACTTTTTGCCCATAACATGGCATATTCTAAATTTATTATTTCCTCCTTAATTATGTCTAGTTTATTTTTTGTGTTTAAAAAAAAACTATTTTCTTCGTTACTTTCCGTTTTAACAATATTAAGTACTTGGTTTGTTATATTCGTAAGTCTATTCATTCTTTCAGTATGCAATTCGTTTATTATAACTTGCTTATTATTGTTTTTTAGTAAATTGTTGACATGTGATTTTATGATTTGGAAGTCTTCATGATCGGGGCTTCCGGCAAGCCACTTCCAGGCGCGTCTGATGAAGTTAAGAGACCTTTGTACTCTTGTTTTTGGTTTTAGTGTGGTCAATTGCTTTCGGATTTGGGAAATTTGAAAGGATAGGATAGAAAGCTGGGGATTGTTCTTATTGGGGTGATTTTCTATTTGGTTCTCTATAACCTTAATCGTTTCCTCGTAGGGGTTTAGATCTATTATATGTATTAATTTAAATGTACCGGTCTGAATTTTTGCTGTTCCAATATCTAATGAAATTATTTTAGAGTTCGAGTAATCCAGGATTTGGACTTCTGCGAAACTTGTGGCAAAGAGAAATCTGAAATGGATAATTAGTTCCTAATATTATTTTTATGTATAACTTTGCCTGACTCAGTTAGAATGGAGGTTGACCTATGTTCCTTAACTATTTCTTTTTTAAATCTGGCTGAGAGTTTCGTGCCTAGTCGCTTATTAGTTTTGACGTATATCCCTTCGCCTGGGGTATAGTTTTTAATCGGATGTCTATTCTTGTTATGTTGTTGTCTGTCTTTTGCTTGTTTTTCCTGAAGTTTTTCGATATTTTCTTGCGTAGCTTTTTCATACTGGTCAGGGTTTGTGCTTACATTTCTACCGAAAAAGGTTTCTATAGGTCTTTGCCTAGTAACAGAATGTATGGAGAAATTGTATTCGTAAACTGCGCGGTCTAGCAATTCTACGAATGATCTATGGTTTTTTTTTGCTTTAAGACACCTCATGATTTCTGACAAAGTGGAGTGGAAGCGTTCTATTTGACCGTTGACTGAGCTGCTGTATGGGGGAGTTTTATAGATTTCTATTCCAAGTTGGTCTTTTAGCATGAAACAAATGGTATTTGAGTTAAGTGATTTTTCATTGTCGAAAACGACAAGCTTAAGAACGCCGAATGCAAAGATCAATTGTCTTAGCGGTTCTCGAATGTACTCGTATTCGATGGCTTTTGATTTTATGATTCTTGTTTGCGCAAATTTGTCTTTTGCTGTTAGGACCACATTTTTGTCGGTTGAGTAGATATCGATGTGCACAATTTGTCCGGGGTACTGAGGGATAGGGGTTTCTTGGATTTCTGGTTTGTTTGGATGGCGTTCATATTTTTGTTCTTTGCAGATTTGGCATTGTTTGATTATATCTTTTATTCGGGATTTCATTTTAGGGAAGTAAAATTTCTGCAGAAGTTGAGCTGTATTTTCTTCGGAATTCCTATGTGCACGGTTGTGTTCCTTGATTATCTCTTCTTCTTGTTCAGTAGTATTTTTCAAGTCTTTGACCTGTATTCGTGTAAAGCGTATCTTGTAAGAAGAAAAATGATGTGGGTAAATTTCCTGGATCCTTCCCATTATCGTTTCATTTGTATATATTCCGTTTAGGACACTTGGATTTAGAAAACGTTTCAGAATTGAGAGCAATTCTTCGTTAGAATAATCGGGTTGGATGTGCGTATGCCTGTGGTAAGTGGGAAAGGGAATTTTGAAATTGTAATGTGGTTCGATTCCTATAAGAAGCATGATTTGATTTTTGTAGACATTGATGGGCTTTTCGACGGTGAGAATGAGACCGTGTGCTGAAGTTTGGGCACTATGCTGGGAGGCGGTCATTAAGTTAACCTCTGAGCTTTGTGGAGCTCGGGAAAGTGCATCCGCTACTATGTTACTTTTTCCTGGTTTATAGTGGATTTCATGATTGTACTCTTCGAGAATCGCTTTCCAGCGTTTGATCTTAGAGTTGTTGTTTTTATTGCTGAGCGCATACGTTTGGTGGTCAGTGTAAATTTTGACAAAGGCTGTGCCATAAAGATAATTTCTGAATGTGTTTAGGGACCAGATGATGGCTAACATCTCCTTTTCGTTAGCCGCGTAGTGTTCTTCCGACTTGCTCAGTGACCTGGAGATGAACATGATAGGTTTATCATGTTGGGAAAGGACGGCACCGATTGCGAAGTTGGATGCATCGGTTTTTAACTCGAACGGTTTGCTAAAGTCGGGGTAGGAAAGTAGCAGGTCTCGGAAAATTAGAGAATTTTTTAATTTATTAAAAGATTCTAGGGCATCTTCCGAAAGTAAAATTGGGATTTTGCTTGAACGATTTTTAGATATACGTCCTTCTTCTCCTCTTAAAAGGGAAGTAAGTGGCTTTGCCAGTTTTGCGTAATCTTTCACAAAACGACGATAATATCCAGAGAAGCCTAAAAATGAACGAAGTTGTTTAAGAGTTTCGGGGACAGGGAAGTTTACAATTGCCTCTACCTTTTTGGGACTTATAGTTATTCCTTCTGAGGATACAATAAATCCAAGAAATTCAACTTTTTCTTTAAAAAAGTTGCACTTGTCCAGTTGTATCTTCATGTTAGCTCTGTAAAGAGTTTGAAATATTTTCTCTACGTGCTTTACATGATCGTTCTCATCTGCACTGAAGACAATAATGTCATCGATGTAGACGTAGCAGAATTTCCCTATATAGGCACGGAGAATGTCGTCTAGAGCGCGTTGGAAATGGACGGCGCATTTTTTAACCCAAAAGGGAGTCGTGTAAACTCATATTTTGCATTATTGATTGAGAAAGCTGTTTTTTCCATATCCGATTCTTGAGAGGAATTTGGTGGAAACCGCTTTTTAAATCTAGCACTGTGAAGTATTTGCTCTTTCCAAGTTGGGAGAGCACCTCATTTATTTCGGGGATAGGATAGCGGTCTGAGACTGTGACTGTATTTAATTTTCGATAATCTATTACCAGTCTGAATTGTTCTTTTCCGGTTGAATCTGCCTTTTTTGGTACAATCCACACTGGTGAATTGTACGGTGATCGAGATGGTCTTATAATGTTATCATGTAGGAGCTTCTGTATTTGGATTTCTGTTTCGTCTTTTAGTGAGGCTGGAAGGGAGTAGTGTTTTGAGTAGCTGAGTCCGAATTCGTTCGTATCTCGGCTACGACATTTGTCGTGAATGTAAGTTTTTCGTTGGGTTCAGTGAAAAGAGAAGGATACTTGTGGACTAGTGCATTAATTGCGTCTTTTTGCGAATTCGACATATGGGTAAATTTATCCTCTAAGAAATTGACAGATTGAGTTTTTTGCTGTTTTATTCTGACATTGACCTTATTAAGGATAGTCATATAGTTATCCTTGGTGTGGATTATAGCGGACAGTTGCTTGAGACTGTCATTCCCGAGTATTCCGTTGAATGATTTTAGGGTGGGAAGTAAAAAGAATTTAAGTTTTATGTCATTTAGATTAAAAAGATTGAGAAAGGTATGGTGGGTTACTCTCACATCACCTGCTATCGATTTAGCTAAGAAGTGTTGTTCGTTTTGTAAGGGTTTCTGTGCCAAATGTGGTTGAAGGTAATTTTTGCTAGACCCGGTGTCAAGTACAAATTTTAAGATTTCACCACTCTTCGTCCTACATTCGAAGTAGGGTAACGAAGAGTCGCTTAGCCTAAAAAATGTATATCGCTATACTCTAAAATTTGTTCGGGTTGGTTCTGTTCTTTCTGGTATTCGGCTTGTTGAAGCATGCAGTTGTTGAGAATTGGATCTTGTTTCGCTCCTTCCACATCTGTTTGTTGGTAAAAAGTGTACATATCATTCGGGGGAATATCTCCGCCTTGATTCAACTCGAAACTCGGTGAATAATTGGTAGCATCTACATGAAGGTTCTGTTGATATATCGCGTGCATATCTTCCGGTAGCAGGTGTCCTGCTTGGTTTGTTTGGAATTCTGGAGGCAAATAAACGGCGTCTATGTGGTAGTTTCTTTGCCTTTTATTGGGGATGTTGGCTTGAAATGATGGATTTGGGACTCGTTTTACGGCGTACTTATGGGGTTGTGGCCTATTCTGGTAGTTAACAGCAGATGTCTCCATGGGCTCTGGCTTTGGCTGCGGCTTGGGGGCAGTTGGGCGAGGTGGGGCAACTTGTTGGGGATAATTTTGCGGCAGCGTATTCCTTGGCTGTTGGTATTGGTAGTATAGATTCTGAGGGACATGTACTGTTTGGGGTAGATATGCTATTTGCGGGTAAAATGGTGGTTTTTGTGCTAACAATTGTTGGGGGTTGATATTTCTCGGTGGAGGTAAGGGTATGGAATTATGTGCTGGGACAAGATTCTGTCTATTGCTTGCATAGTTCATCCTGAATCGTTGGTTCTCTAATTTGAGACACAGATTCAGTGCCGTTGGTAAATCAGCAGGTTCTCGTATGCCTAGGAGTCTTGGCAGGTCGCCGTTAAGGCCGCGGATGAAGGTGTCTATTGCCTTCGTCCGGTACGTGTGAGTCAAAAGGGAAAGAGACTCGTGACTGATTTCCAGGCAGGAAATCTTAATGAGAATATGGGAGAGGTGCGTGTAAACAGTTTGGTGAAACTGGTGCACCGAAAGTTTGCCTTGGACAAGAGTGGTCATTTGGTACTCTAAGGTACCGAGATCTCTCTGGTCTGCGTAATGCAGTGTCGGGCATTTGGAAATTGATTTCCAATTTAAAGGCGTGTTGTACGATTCTAGGATGACATCAGCATTACCCGTGATTTTGCTTCTTATCACGGTAAGAATTCCATAATACTTAGGAGATCCTTTTTGGGATTCATATATTTGGATAACTCTATCTACGCTCTTCCTCCAAGAGCTGAATTCTCCGGGTTTCCCTGAGAATTCTCGTAGACATCTTACGATATCAGAAATTTTTTCTAGGTCCGCGAGATCACCTAGTTCGGGATTAATAGTTTGATCTTGCCCGATGGAAAGATCAGAATTAGGATTCATAAGAGTTTTGACTATATTTGTAATAGTATTTACGAGGTCGGCAGAAGGAATGGTTTGTCGGGATCCGCTTTGAAGCGGTTGTTGCTGGGGCTGTGGAGGTTGTTGTTGGGGTTGTTGGGGTTGTTCGGGTAAAGCAAGTACAGGGGGGCGGATGAGATTGTTATGATTCGCCATTTTTATGTAATGTACGCGTATTTGACTTTAAGCAGGAGAGAAAAACAAAAAAAAATTAATAGACTTATTTTTTATGAACTTGATATAGAAGGGTCTTTTCTTTCGTTTTACAATTTTTAGATAAAGGAGGTAAAAATTGACACTTGAATAGATATTTATTTTCACTTAAATGTATTTTTTTCCTTAAATGCTAGTTGGTTTACTCTATTTGTTTAATTTATTTTATTTTTTTTCCTCTTTAATTAGAAACTATGTTTCTCTTTTACTGTTTTTATTTTCAAAAAAAAAATAAAGAAATAGATAAAACGACGTTTTGTATTTTTCTTAACTAAGTCTAGGCATTTAGAAACCATGTTTCCATTTTATTTAAAAACTTAAAATTACATACGTTATTAGATATTTCATTTCCGGAGCGGCTGGCAGCGTTTGCTGTCTCCTTTTTGCTGCTGGGCAGTTACTGGGGGGCCTCGTTTCTTCGGATAGTTTGTTGAGTTGGATTACACGATCACACTTCACCACTACGGTAGGTACGCGTTTTTTGTTTTTTTCCTCGGGTATGGGATTTTACAACTTTCACTGTTTTAAGGTGATTTTGGTAGCGTTCTCACTATTAACGGTGATTTCAATTTTCTTTCCGCGCACTTGCTCACTACTTATAGTGATATCTTTAAGTCACGGTACTAATTGTGGTGTTCTTTTTGCTAGTTCACGCACTTGCTACTTTAAGTCGAATTTACTCACTACTTATGGTGATTATACTATTTTTTCTTTGGTCGCGGTATTCACTACGTATGGTGATTTATTTTCTACACGCGATTTATTTATTTGCTCGAGCGCCAGTTACGGACGGACACGTAGGAGAAGTTAAAAGAAACAAAAGTTTTTCTTTTTAGGGGACGATTACTAGGATCGGTAATCAGAAACTGAAGCTACTTAAATCTAATACAATTATTTATACCTTCGATTACATAGGTGAAATTGCTGACGGGTTGGCTTGGTGGCTTTTGGGTTGACTTCTTGGAATTATGTTTATACCTTCGATTGCATAGGTGAAATTGCTGACGGGTTGGCTTGGTGGCTTTCGGGTTAACTTCTTGGAATTATGTCTGGCGTGTGCGGGTGCACTCAACTTTCGTGGGAATAGGTGCATGTGAACAGTTCATGCCATGGGTCATCTCGTTGGAGTGTGTTCTGAAGTATTGTGCAGAATAAATGTTTTCGGTGTTAACATATATCAGGACTAGGAACAGATACAAGCGGTTCACCAATCAAAAAGTGACCCGGACTTAGAGCGATAGTATCCATATCCGATATAGACCACAAAGTCGAAAGACATAGATATAAGTATTTAGAGTAGCTTAGAGTGCCTGTGTGGGGCCAGTAAGTTAATATAAGTTTGTTAAGTAATTTTAAGCTAGCATTTAAGCATTTTTTGTTAGTATGTAAGAGTTAATGATTTAGAGAATAAAAATGCATTTAAAACTAAAACTAAACCACATAGGTCGAGAATTAAGCAGGGCTTCCACTTGAGAGAGCAAGGTATTCATCTCTTCACATGTGAGCTTATGATCACCTATGACACGCTTGAGATGTGGTGAGGAAGAGTAAATGAACTTCCATGAGATTTGATCCTTGGAAAGATGGTCGCTGATGGTGTTGTTGTGCTGCTGACTGATGAGATGCTGGAATAATTCATCCAAGTGTCGTTTACTGCCGCGAAAATTTGTTGCATTGTCGCTCCATATTTCTGATGGTTTGCCTCTGCGTGACGCGAAACGATCGAGAGCTGCGATGAACGCGGCGGAAGAGAGTTCACCTACTAACTCAAGATGAATGTAAAACACACAAAAACTGCGATATATGCTTTAATAAATTTTGGGTTACGTCCTCTGGATAAACGTAAGGTTATACGTCCCGCATAATCAACTCCGACGATGTTGAAGGGTCGCGAATAACGAACACGTTCGGCGGGTGAATTACCCATAAGTTGAGTGGATGTTGTTTTACGATGTCGAAAGCATTTAACACATTGATGGACAACCTTGCGCAGGAGATTACGACAACCGACGATAAAGTATTCTTGTCTTAGGATGGCAAAGATTGGAGAAACACCAACATAACGTTTATGAATATGTTCCACTATAAGTTTCAGTCGAAAAAGAAAGAGATTGGTGCCACTTAATTAAAACAGTTTTTGAATTAGAGAGCTCACTGGCGGTTAGGGATTGTTTTTCACGAGCGTTTGGGCTTACACGAGAGTTATCAATAAATCGCCGAATATAGGCAAGTACACTTATACAGTTGAGGAAGGTAGAAGATTTATTCACTACTGTCTCAAAAATGGTAGCGTTGTATCCAAGTGATAAATATACGTTGACAGGAGGATTTTTACGTTCTTCGAGCTGTTCGCTTGGAATGTCTGATGATAGATTCACATTATAAGACCACTGATTTTGATCGTGAATGATCAACGATGGTCCAGACCACCATAATTCATGTTGTAATAAATGAGAGGGTGGAATACCACGGGATGCGCAGTCAGCTGGATTTTCTTGAGATCGTACGTGATACTAAGAATCTCTTGGTATGGTTGAGAGAATTTCTGACGTACGATTTGATACAAAAACTGACCATCTTTTTGGCACGTCTGAAAGCCAATGAAGGACAATTGAAGAATCAGTCCAGGCGAAAACTTTAATTTCTTGGCATTGCAAAGAAGTTTTAAGTTTTTGAATTAAACGCGTGAGAAGAACGGCCCCACAAAGTTCGAGTCGCGGAAGTGAAACTACTTTAATCGGTGCTACCTTAGTTTTTGCGGCTACAAGTTTGCTAGTAATGTTACCAGCTGGGTCTGTACTTGTGCAGTATACAACAGCTGCGTAAGCTTCTAAGGATGCATCGCAAAATCCATGGAAGTTTTTTTCGTTTGAAGCCCACATGATATGCGGGATATTTAAAGTTTCTAGTTTTGGAAGCTCGTCCCGTATTGAATACCAGTTGTTAGCAAGATCAAGTGAAATAGGATCGTCCCACGAATACTTTTTCCGCCAGAGCTCTTGAAGCAGAATTTTTACAGCTATGACAACGGGCGCTAGCAATCCTATTGGGTCGAATATCTTTGAAGCTTCCGAGAGAATACGACGCTTTGTTAATATAAACTTATCATTTAGATTTACCTTGAATGAGAAGGAATCCTTGGCTGGCGACCATTGCAGACCGAATAATTTTACCGAGTTATGTTCTTCGAAGTCCTTGGGTGACAATTCTCGGTGATCTTCTTGTAGACTGAGTAGCAGAGGCCAGTAATTAGTGGTCCACTTGCGAAGATTAAATCCACCTGATTGGAGCAATTCTATCAGCTCTAGGCGAAGGGAAATCACATCATCGACTGAATCTGCCCCGGTCATGACATCATCAACGTAGAAATTATTGAATAATACTTCTGCCGCACGTGGATATCTATCTTTGGAGTCAAGTGCCAATTGATATAAAGTACGGATGGCTAAAAATGGTGCACACGCTTTGCCGTACGTAACAGTCGTAAGACGAAAATGTTTTAGTGGTTGATTGGCGGATTCTCTCCAAAGAATTCGCTGAAAGTCTCTGTGGCAATTAGACACTCTTATCTGACGAAACATTTTCTCTATATCACCAGATGATGTATAGAGATGGCGGCGAAATCGAAGCCAAATAGAGAAAAGATCGCGTTGGTAAGTTTGTCCCACTAACAGAGATTAATTTAAAGATTTTTTATTACCACATCTAGCCGATCCGTCAAAAACCACCCTGACTTTGGTTGTGCTGCTATCGTCCTTCAGGACATAATGGTGTGACAGATAATAACACTTATCCGTGGGCATTTGTATTTCGCTTTCAGGAATCTCTTCCATATGTCCCAAGTCGAAATATTCTTTCAAAAAGTTAATGTATTTGTCCTTCAAATACTGACTGGAAGTTAATTTACGTTCGGTATGTTGAAACCGCTGTAAGGCCATATTTAAATCTGAAATCAGTTTTGTTGTCAGTCTTAAAAGGCAAATGCACCTGGTACCGACCATTAGGCAATCGGCAATGAAAATTTTCAAAAATATTTTCAGCGCGCTGATCGTCGACAGAAAGATTGGGTTCATGATGAACTTCTTCAAGGCTCCATAAGCGTTCAAGATCAAATGACTGTGAGGTATTAATTTGAGTGCAATATGTATCAATTCTTTGATTGTTGGATAATGTTGAGGATGCCATGCTTCCGCACAGCACCCAACCGAAAATTGTTGGAATAAGATCTGGTTGACCATGCTGACCACGAATAGCAGATCCATCAAAAACGCTGAACACCTTATCAGCTCCAACGAGAATGTCGATATTACCCGGGACATTGAATTTGGGATCCGCTAATGTATACGACGAGAGAATTTTCTTAACCGAGGTTGAATTGTGTTTAGAAAGTATAAGCGAGGTAAGTTTCGAGATTACATAGCACTGCATCTCAATCGATTGTTGGCTATGGCACGAAAGGAGATTAAAGGTTACAACTCCGTTTGTGAAACCAGCTGTTGTAGATCCAACACCTACCACCGGAATTCGAGCGGCTTTATGAATGAGACCTAATCTCTGAACCGTTTGTTCGGTAACAAATGATACCTGTGAACACGAATCCAGTAGCAATCGAACGTTTTGGAAATGATCTTGTTGGTCTTTTACGCGAGCAATGGCAGTAGGCAGCAATGTATGAGTAAATTGAGTCGCTTTTGGCGATGAGTTACTCGTATCTACTGCGTTGAACGATGAGCAATTATGAGTAGATATCCAAGAGTTTGCTGCTGATGGCGATTTTAACTGTGAAGGCAAGACCGAGGAAGTTGTACGAGCGAGAACATTCGAAGAAAGTGATGAGGAGGTGTTTGTAGATGAAATGTTTCAGCGCGAGATGTTTGACGATGAGGTATTTGATTGCGAGTTTGGAAGATGGACGAGGGTATGGTGATGCATATTACACATTTTACAACGATTGTTCGACCGGCACTTGTTGGATGAATGTCCTTGGCGGAGGCAGTTAAAGCATAAAGAATGTTCCTTTACGAAGCTCCGCCTATTATCGACCGAAAGGGCGAGAAAATGTTTGCAATGGAAAAGACTATGCTCTGAATTACACTTGGGACAACCATAATTCGTTTCCACTAGATGTGAACGAATGGATCCTTGGGCCTTGTTTCGAGGTTGCTCTGACCGGGTGGTATTAAAACAGGATTCGAGACAAACGCAGCGATTCTGTAGAAACTCTAAGAGCTCGTAAATAGTTGCATCCGACCTTGAGCCCATAAGTTCAGCCCAGGCCTGTTTTGTTTCAGGATCAAATTTCTGAAGTAAAATGAAAATGAGCCACGGGTCGCGATCATTTGACTGCAGCGCATTTAAACCACGAATTACCTCGTCAGCGCCGTCAGTGATTTTACGTAATAAAACTACATTTGAACTATTTGCTGTAGGAAGTAACAAAAAATATTCCACAAATGATTGAACAATTAAATGAGTACGGTCATAACGGCTCTCTAGGCGATCCCATGATTCCATGTAGTTGCTATCAATATTTTTAACATGTTTTAAAAGATCGCTTGTTTTTCCACTTAAAAATGACTTTAAATATTGAAGTTTCTGTGTGGGAGAAAGCGACGAGTTGCAATCAATTGAGGCCATGAATGAATCGCGGAACTCCGGCCAATCTTTATAATCGCCCGAAAATGTTGGTATCGAAAGATTTGGCAATTTAACCGACGCGGATATACTCGACGCACTTTTTAGATTTTGCAGGAGTGATGTATGTCGACTAGCTACCTTCTCTACGACCGATTCAGTTGAATGTTGTGGCGGATTGGACAATTTTTTAAGTTGAATAAAATTTGCTAGAATTGAGTGAGCTAAAAAGAACTTTGCTTCATACTCCTAGAATTCAGGCTCAGGATCTACGAAATCCGCTTCTGCAGAAAATTCGTAAAGAGCATTTTGAAGCTCTACAAATTCATCCCACGTTTCATTTAATTTAGCTAACCTAATCTCAAGCAACGATTGTATTAATGTCCACCGATTCTGCAAACGTAGCAGTACGAGAAATCATGCCTTTTGCACGGCCACACTTTACCTTGATAAAATTCATCTTATCTACCAGGGAAAGAAATTGCAAAAATGAATTTACGCGCACTTATGTATGTAAATGATAACAGTTCGTAAGATTTGCACAAAATAAAAATGAATTTATGGAAACACGGTGTACTGTTCAAATTTAAGGACACGTGTTTAGCAAGAAAAATCTAGTCTTTAAGACTTATTCACAAAAAAGTCTGTATGAAATTAAATCCGGCTTCTGAAGGACCAGAAAATGATTTGAAGAAAAGCATTATAATTGAGTGAATGAAAATCGAAATATCAATTTAGCAAATATTAACATTAGTTTATTTTTCTTAATACATAGGTATATTATTTTAATTATGGTATACCTTTGATAGTAGATGCTTACCTTCCGATGGTTAAACTATGAAAGAGGCTGAGTTTAATACAAAATCGATTAATTACCATAACGAATGATCGCACAAAGCATAATAACAATTAGAGCAATACGAATATTAGAGAGTAATTTAAGAGCGCAATGTAAAAGAAGAGTATAAGAATAAAGAAATGATATGCGCTTGTCGATAGGTGACCAAATCAATAAATGATACATCGGTTAATACAAACTCTTATACGACATATGGAATGAGTACAATTTTAAGTTAACATATGTTAATATACAGCAAATAGCGATTGAAATAGGATACAGGTTACAAAAATCAAAATAGGATAAGTTAGGTATGTTTGTCATATGGAAACACTTAGTAAGTCCCGAACAACAGGAAAAAAAAGACGAAAAATTATGGATGCAAATTCGGTACTTTTGACTGATGAGTGATGATCGTTTTTCGGTTCGGATGAAGGTCAAGCGAGAGTTTGTCCATGGACAAGTCAGATCTCTGAGGTGGTCGACAAAGGTGAAATTGAATTTTGCAAAAAACAAAGGAAATAAATAAATAAATAAACTTGAACAATTTTAAAATAAAAGGGCAAAACTGAAATAGAGGAGCGATCAGAAACCGGGGCAAAACTAGCTAAAGTGGCCACCTCAACTACGCTTGCAACAATAGCCACAGCCAACGGTGGTATTCACAACATTCGCGGTAACACCCGTTACCATCTCCATACCAGCTTAAGCGGTAGTGGCAACCACGGTAACAGTCCCATCCAAACTATTGCTAAGCGACAACAGCCCCCGCAGTAACAAGTGTGGCAACAACGCGTATATTTGCTGCCACGGCCACAGCCGAACTAAGAGTGGCGACTCAGCCAGACCGGTGTCAGAAAAGGAAGCTCATCCAGCCGCAACAACAGCAACATATGTTGAAATAGCTCCCATAATTACCGCCCTTACGATCAAACCCAGGCGACCAACGGCCAGCCCATATACCCTTTCATCCCGTCCCCCTCCTATCCAAGAAAGAATTCAGGTAGTACAGTGCATAGAGACTTACATACATACATATATTCATATATCTATTTTTTTTCTATTATTTAATTTTGTTTAAATGAGTAAAATTGAAGTATAAGTGTAAGCGTCACTTTCGTAAGGGAAGAACGAATACCTAACCACTTGCTCATATTAACCATAAGATAAGGCAGTCAACAGAACATATCCACCCGCGGAAGTTGTGCACATCCTCGCGGTATAACATCGGTAACTCAATTGGACATTTTTTTGCATGTTCGTATCATCTTTTATGTGGTGACGCAGTAGGATACATGAACGAAATTTTGAAGTTTTCCTTTTTTTTATTTTCATTTTGGTTTTATCGCTGATTTTGTAAAGTAACTTATTTGTGTTTGGTAACCAATGAATAGATTTCATTATTATATCTGAAAAAAAAGAAAAAAAAATACCGGGATATCTTTAATGAGCGATGTTGCTCAAGCTAGCGGATACCCTCTGTATCTAGCTGTAGGTGTATCTGTATTTATAATGGTTTATAATGTTTTATTTTTATCGGCTCGGCTCAGTATTAATCTTATTATTGTTATTATTTTGTTTTGATTTAATTCATAGATTCAAGAACCGACACTAGTTCTAAGGCAAACTAAATTTTTTTTTGCTATACAATATATCCTCGCAAGTTACTGTCACCCCCCCCCCCCCCTCTCTTTCAACCTTGAAAAAAATTATACTTACATAGCATTTTACCTATTGGCCTCTTTTCCCATGTCCCTCAAGAGCACTGCTCGATACACCGTTTTTAGGGTAGTTTTACATGGGAGGCGCGTTCATTTTTACTTTTTTTTATTATTTTTGTCCGGATGAGCTAACGGGAATTTAGAAGGGGCGTGGAGGATCTTCAGGGGGGCGAAGGATGGTGACGTGTTGGTGACGCATCAATTGAGTGAGCATGACGGGACAGCTCCTTGAGGTACCTGCGGGTTAAGTTGCTATAAAGGCGTGTTATAGCACTCTACTACTACAGGGTTGACTCCGCCAGAAGGCATATCATCTGGCTTTCTTCTCCTCGATTTAAGTTTGGGGTGCGATAGACTTGAGGGGAGGGATGTCTTTCATGGTGGAGGTTTATAATTTCAGGAGTCAACCCCTTCATCGTGGTTGTACTCCAGCTAAGGACGTATTCGGGTTCTGCGTTTTAGTAGTATTTACCGCTCAGCGCATGATTGAATGTAACTAAGGACGGCCGTGGTATAGTAGCCAGATCCCCCTCATTCTGGCGAGCATAGATCGGAGCTCACACAATCATGCCTGCAGCTGCAGTCCGTCTCCCTACTGCTCTTTGCCGGGTCTACCACTAGAGTTGCCTGTGCTCGTGGGTCAAAAGGGTGAAGTGAGGTAGCAGGGAGGGTCCTTGCGAGGGTTCAGGAGAGTTTCCGGAGGTCTTTTAGATTGCGTTAACTGGCGCTGACCCACCCAAGGATTCTGGGTCAAGTGAAAACCAGACCAGAGCACCAATTCCGTTTTATTATTGCCGCTGTCTAAGACGGGGTAACAATAAGCCAAAAAACGTTACAGCTTTGTTTTTGCTTTTGAAGCTCCAGCATTTGAATTTTCAACTCTAGTTTGGCTTTTCTGTCCAGTTTTTTATTTTCTTTATTCTCTATGTACGCCTTCAATTTTTCTTTTTTTAATTTTATTATTTCGTCTCTTTGTTGGACAATTTTCTTACCATGGTTTTTTTTTTATATCAGTTATGAGGCTCGTCATGTGATCGTAAAATTCTTTTTGTGCAGTAGTTTGCTCTTCCAAGAGATTTTTCCGTTCTACTATTGCACTCATATTTCTTGGCTCAACTGTCCTTTTTTGTGGCTGTTGTTCTTCTACTTTGTAGGGTTCGTATCGTAAACAGTATTAATGCTGACACCATGATCTTGGTCTTCACAGCCAAACTCACGCCCAGGGAGATTTACACAGGTATTCATTTCCATCAGTTGAATGACAGCTTCCTTTGTATCAATGAAATGATGCAAACGATTATTTTCATTTAAAATGGCAAATGTATACGGTCGCCGGTTACTAACTACTTTAGATCAAATTGGGGCACTTACCTTTGGTATTTCATCGCCTATGACTTGACATCTTCTGATGAGGAATTTCAACAATTCTTGATAGTTTGGCATCCTCTCCGATGGACCTTCATCTCTCCACTCGTGTAAGATAGCACCATCGAGTGTTGGTAGGATGATTTATATTAGAAGATCATCGCATTGATCCACGGGCGTCCGAGGTGGCCATTAATGTTGTCTATAAATTCACGTAGGAGTTCGATGATGACATTTTTATAGCAGGATATGACATTATTTGCTTGATATGTTCCGTTGCAATAAGTTGCGGTTGTCGTTGGTGTTGGTTAGTAAGTTAAGGGCAACTTCATAGTTGTCCGGTGTAATTTGCAATGATTGAACGGAATGCGCAGCTTGTCCTATAACGATGGCACCAAATAGTATAATTTGGATAAATTTTTGCGGATCCGGGAGTTAAAGATTTCTTGGAAAGTCAACCACTCTGTTATTTCGCCTGAAAATAAGGGCATATTTAATTTGGGCAATCTTATTGTAATTGGACATCATTATTTAATTGGTTCGATACACCGTCAGCATTGTCCACATTGGTTTTGCGTGATTGAATTTGAATAAGGAATGATGACCATAAATCGAAGTATAATTTCTCGTACTTTGCTCGCATGTTCCCCGGTGCTACAGTTTCCTTCGGATCAAAATTCTCAATCTTAGACTGAAGTTGTTGAAATGTCTTGAAGCTTGACTCCAAGGCTTCAAAACGAACTTCAAACTCGGGTGGAGTTAACTCCTTCGAGATGCTCTATTGAAAATAGTGGATTAGATCGATCTGCTTCGAAGCTACCAACCGCCGTGACTTAGGAGCCTCAAGCTTCTTTTCGTCGTTGGATTGAACGGCATAAGGATCACCCCTCTCCTCAGAAGTCATTTTAGTTTTGAAATTCTGTGATATTTAACTAATTAATATATGTAATACTTGATAACTCAAGATAAATCACTTGGGGGTCATCATGAAAAAATAAAATAACCATGCCTTTTTGATTGTACAATTAACTTCTTTATTATTTCAGAGCACATGCTCGTGTTTTAGAGGTTAACAAAAGAATATAATCAGATAGTATGACGATGAGTATGTACTAATTATGATAGTTGCAATTAGCTAGTGTTGTGCAGATGCTTTATATCTAGCTCTATTACCAATAAATTCAATTACACAAAATTTGTATTACATTGAATTAAATTAAGCGGTGGGCTATGGTAGTTTTACCGAACAAATATTAGTTTTATTTGTTGTTGGAGAAGGCAGCAAATTAAGCTAGAGTACAGTACATAATACCATCTAAATAACAAATAAAATAAAATTCTAAAGATTTATAATACTAGATAAATTGGTATAATTATTACACACACAGGTTGAACATTTTACACATATAAACGGAATTAATAAAGAGAAAAGTTTACAGCTCATTTTGTAACGTTAAGTGCCTGTTCACATTGGCGCGGCAGGAAGATTGTCCGAAAGAGAGGGAACGCTTTTTATTGAAGCGGGAAGAAGAAGGGTTACTTGCACCGAAAATCCATTTCTAAAGTGGATTCTCGGGTGAAGCACATCGTTTTTTTCCATATCGTTGCATTTCTGACATATTTTTTCATTTTGGTTTTGATCGTGAGCAAGGAAGTGTAAAGAAGAGGAAAAAAGGTAAGTTTCAGGCCAACTGCTCAAATTTAAAAATTAAAAATGCTCCGGTTCAAGTGTTCCGCTTACCAAAAAGTTTTTTAACACCATGCAAATGTGAACACGACGTTCATGGTGAGTACTTTCATCCCCTCGCCAATGTGAACAGGCAATAAGGATAACAGTTGTTTTATTTAACATTTTGCGCATGTTACAGTAATTCAACACAACACCGTACATTTGTATTTATTTTATTTCCATGATGATTTCAGCACATACCATATAAATATATTATGAATACCGTTTTTGGAAATAAATTCTCTTTCTTTCTATAGCTTTACGGATATTTTGAAAAAATTATACTGTACAAAGAAAAACAGACCAAAAACAAATAAATAAAAATTAAAAGATTAACCTAAAATTAAATTCAAAAAACCTTAATAAAAAAGTAAATGCAACTAAATAGAAAAGAAAATGTTTATGAGAAAATTATTATTGAATGAAATAATGATTTGGCAGCATCCCAACAGTTATGTAAATGTTAAAGGCACAAAAGTGCCACGATTCCATCCTTTCTCTTTTTTTGCATTCGTTCAAGCGACACATTGTCCTGAGTAAAATAATCTTTTATTTCCAACAAATAAAGGAGGATAAAGGAAGTAACATACTACATCCTGAATGACTCGAACTGCAACCGACTTCAGACTACTATAATTTCCAAACCGTTCATGACAGTGAGCTCAAATTTTGACACATGACAGATAATTTTATTATTTACAAGCCTTTTAAACGATTTGCGTCTCAGTTGTGTTGAAAAATTTTTAACCGCGATGGAATTCAAACGTGATAGTGTGATTACTTTATATTTGCCTGGGAAACCGAAAGTAGCTATCGTATCTCGAACCATAACTCGTTACCGTGATACTGGCAGCGTTGCAAAACGCCATGGAGGTGGTCATAAAAAAACAGCAACATCGGCAGAAATGGTTCGGAAAGTGATGGCTCGAATTGAGCAAAATAGGCGTCGAAAATGGAAGAAAAATGGCTCGTGAGCTCAACATATCGTTGGAACGGATGCAACATATACTGAAAAATGAGCTTGGGCTCAAGCCAATGAAGTTCCAAAAAGCACACGATCTTACACCGCAACAGAAAAAAGTTAGAGTCGAAAGAGCGAAGGAGTTGCTACGCTTGCACGAAAGTGGTGAGTTGCCGAATTTGGTTTTTTCGCCATTTGCTATTGAGCAATATGTCAACAAACAAAATGACCGAGTTTACTTGCCAGAGGGGTCCTTCGAAAATTTACACCTTCGGACGGCCACCAGAAAGCAGGCAGCACCGATGGTGTTGGTTTGGACCGCCATAACCGCCGATGGTCGTTCTCCGCTCGTATTTTTGAACCGTGGCGTCAAAATAAATGCGATCGTATACGTGAAACTGTCTTAGAGGCAGTATTGAAGCCTTGGGGAAACAATCATTTCCGCCGGAGACCGTGGACATTTCAACAAGACTCGGCACCGTCTCACAAAGTGCGCGTCAACCAAGATTGGTTAAAAAACAATGTTCCACACTTAATTTCTTCGACACAATGGATTGCAAATTCTCTGGATGCAAACCCATTGGATTTCTCTGTCTGGGGTATTTTGAAGGCGAAGTTTGGCACTAAAAAATACCAAAGTTTTACCCACCTCAAACAAGCACTTCGCCGGGAATGGGCCAAAATACCGCATAGCCACTTGCGTGCAGCGTGCGCCAAAGGTGGACATATTGAAAACTACTGATACAATTTGAAAGTTGATGTATTTTCCAACATTTTTTGCTTTGGCACAATAAAATTTATCAAAAAATAAAAAAATTATAGCATTTTAAAAAGTTGGAGTTCGAGTAAGCCACCCTGTACATATACAGTGTTCAAAACCAAATTTTTGACTTGATTAACATCTATAGTAAAGAGCCATCTCTTTGCTTTATTTAAAAATATATTTCGTTTACTAATTACTCTAATTTCGTAAAGTTCGAATAAATAATGTAGGTGCTGACAGAATGTAAAAAATTAGTAAAATGAGTTTTATTTGAGACCCGTATTGTATTGTAAGCGTTGTTTCTGTTGTAGGAGTTACAGGAAGGCCAGTAGTACATTGCCTATTTGGCATTGCTTCCGAGGACGCGGGTGTCAAAATTTCATAATTGACGCTAAATGTTGTTATAGCTGCATTGCGATGCTTGCTGCTCTAGTGGCTGTAGTTAGACCTAAATTCTCAGTTTCCGAAACATTTGTTGTCAATGAAGGAACAAAGTCACTTTCATAGAAAACTGATAATCACATGGCAAAATTCCACATTTTTTTAAACTATTTAACACATGAACTGGAAAGTCCTTGCCGTTTGATAGTAAAACACAAAATTTTTGCAAAATTCAACTTTATTTATCAATATAGTTGCCTTCGAGGGCGATACACTGATTGAAACGATTTTTCAATCTTTCGATACAAGTTTTGTAGTACGATTTCGGTTTAGCCCCAAAATAGGCCCCTGTTTCGGCGATTCGGTCTTAAATCTCTTTCCGGCGAGCATTCTTTTGAGGTCTGCGAACAGGAAATAGTCGCTGGGGGTCAAATCTGGAGAATACGGTGGGTGGGAAAGCAATTCGTAGCCGAATTCTTTCAATTTTGCCATCATTTTCATCGACTTGTGACACGGTGCATTGTCTTGATGAAACAGCACTTTCTTTTTCTTCAAATGCGGCCGTTTTTCTGCGATTTCGTCCTTCAAATGCTCCAACAACGCAATGTAATAGTCGCTGTTGATAGTCTGCCCCTTTTGGAGATAGCCGATGAAAATTATTCCATGTGCATCCAAAAATACGGATGCCATAACCTTGCCAGCCGAAGACGAGGTTCGTCGCCTGCTCGCCACTCAGCTGACCGCCGGCTTGACTCTGGTGTGAAGTGATGGAGCCAAGTTTCATCCATTGTCACATACCGACGCAAAAATTCGGCTTTACTGCGGTTGAACAGCTTTAAACACTCCTCTGAATCATCAACACGTTGTTGTTTTTGGTCGACTGTGAGCAAACGCGGCACCCACTTTGAACAGAGCTTTCTCAAGTTCAAATATTCGTGTATGATATATCCAATACGCTCTTTTGATATCTTCAGAGCCTCAGCTATCTCGATCAACTTCACTTTACGGTCATTCGTAATCATTTTGTGGGCTTTGGACGTGGACGTCCACTGCGTGCATTATCTTCGGTGCTTGTATGACCACTTTTAAATTTTTCAATCCACTTGCGAATGGTTCGTTCGGCTGGTGCAGAGTCCGGGTGACACTTATCAAGCCATTTCTTTGCATCGGCTGCACTTTTTCGCATCAAAAAGCAATGATAAATCAACACACGAAATTGCTTTGAATCCATTTTTTTTCACAATAACAAAAGTTGCTATACTCACAACAGTATATCTCGAGAACTAATCGTCCGACAGCTGTCGAATTTATACACGTATCTGAAAATGGTATGGATTTAATTCAAGTGGTTCCCTCTCTTAGAAACGGCACGGACTTTTCAGCCCATGTGTTACAGCTATTGCCATCGAAGATGCCTGTATAAATGCCTTTCCAAAAATTTCGACGGCTTGTCGGATTGTAACCACGTTTCCTGCTTTGCTGCGGGGCCAAACTGTGATTTGATTTAATTAAATAACAAAGTGGCAGCAGAGACTTATGTGCTTGTTATCGGAATATTTTTGGCGGGTAAAACGGGGTATCCGTATGCCATCTTTCCCCCTCACGACCAGTTGAATAAAAACAAAAATAAAAGGAAATAATGCAGATCACAGATACAAACAAGTTCCTACCTATTGGCGTGGTCACTGACAAACGTGAATAACTTTAAGTCGAATCTAAAATACAAAATCTGTTTTTTTTTTTGTAATAAAACATAAAAGTGGCGATACAACGTTACAGGCTGAAACAATCGCTATTGGTCAATTGAATCACCTTAAAAGACCTATTACCTCTAGATCCCGTCTTGTCCACACCCCATCTTACCCATGTTTGTAACTTTTTCATTCCGATCTACGATTTGAGTACATGTACAATAGTTAATATGTCAGTAGCAAACTATAATACAAACCGCTTATCCAATGCATGTTGGATTCTTTTTGTACTTTCTCATAAGAGATTTTGTTTTTTTGTTGTTTTAAAAAACTGGGCTTCTAAGAGTTTTTTTTTTTTTTAAATATTATTTATTTCTCTTCAATTACTTATAAACATACGTAATAGAAAAACAAATCCATATAAAAATTCAATACGTTAACAATTACAAAGTTAAGTAAGAAAAAAGATATTGGTCGTGCAAAACGAATGTCACTTTTTGCATTGGACCTTTCCCCCTTAAGAGCTTAATATTTCGTTGATGGTAAAACAATTTATATGTAATGGTCATAATAAAAATTTTAAAAGGCGAATGTACGAGTAAAGAATTTTTTGTTTGCCTATTTTCACTATTTGTTTCGCATCTTGAAATTTGAAGATTTAAGAATTTTTGTTTGTAACATATAATGTTACACAAAAAGATCTACTATATTTTAAGGTAGTAAAATCAAGACAAAAAGTAAGTAATTGACATTCAAAATTATTAAAGTTACAGTTACAGCAAAGTATATATCTCCAAAGGTCAGAGAGTTTTGAGAATAAGTATGTGAACAAAAAAACGCTGATGATAAGCCTGAACTAGGAAAAGACGAGACCATTTAAAAAGCCGCTGAAAACAAAGTCCTCACATAAAAAATATTACTAAAATCTCACGAGGTTTCTTTCTTCGGTATTTATAAAATTATCCGAGAAAAAGATTTAATTACACAAAAAAAACACATTTAAAAAGGGAAGTTAGAAGACTCACAGTTGCAAAAATATGAATTGTATCAAAATAATTAATTTCACTGATTATTTCTTTTAGACAATCCTTTCTGTGCACTGCGCACAGCGATTCTGTCGCCTATGGCAAAAGTGCATGTTTATGGTTGTTTCTGTGCCGGGAAATTCGGAAAATTGGTAACTTTCACGAAAAGCTAGATGCTCAAAGAATGATCGAACAGTCCGAAAGTAGATTGCTGTCATTCGCTATAATGCTGTTCTGACGTTGAAACACAGATTGGCTTCTACAAGAAAAAAAGAATCCGAATTATTATAGTCGTATCTATCAGGGCTTCAACGAGGAAAATTACGTCAACGTGTTTGAAACCTCATCCCAGTTTCTAGATGTCAAGTTAATTGATGATGTCTGGAACTTATGAAGCAGAGGGTCAAAGGAAATGATTTTTTTCTAGCACATTTAAATTGATTCGGATTCAACTGCCACTAAGTCTGCATATTCAGATACATATGCACTTATTTGGAAGTAAGCAATAGTATTTAATTGCTCCCCACAGTGATAAGTACACCGAACCTAATTTGTTGATGTCAGACCTAATCTTTTGTTTATGAAAAAAACTACAATTTGGCTTATAAAAAAAATAATAGTTATGGAATATTAAATTTAAGGCTTACGTGGGGGTGTGCGTACATATCCACATAACTCGTACTCGTATATGCAACAAACATCACGGAGGTGGCGAATTGCATGTTTGTACTTTAAATAAGAGTACATATGTAACATATATGTACTATATGTACATTTCCAAGTTATAAACCTAACTTAATCAGTTCAAATTGTTGCTTTATCGGTATTTAATAATGATTTAAAAGAAGCTTGTATAGAACTAATAATAAGGATATGCGAAAAAGAAAAAAAATTAAAACAGAGCATTGAGTACAAGTTAAATACAATAAAATTAAATCATACGAGAACGAGTAACTAATACTCAAATAATGTTAACAAACGCATTTTGGTTAATTTCCTTCTTATGTAATGAGATAATAATTTGTTTTTAACTTTGATCATTTTTGGCCGGAAAATATATTGCTGCTTTTATTTATATATTTTTTAGTGGTATTACATGTGGTAATACCAGTAATTTTTATTCAAAAATTACTTTTTCGGCTCGCACCAGCCCTTGTGCTTGTAAAGAAGGAGAATGGTAATGCTAGTATATTACCTAATCCACTTTCCTTTAGGTGTCGCTACAGTCTGTAGTGGACCCGGACCAACAGCGCTCTCTATCTAGCTCAGTCGTGTACAAATCCCTTTCTACTTAGGCAAAATTTTTCTTTACCATTGAATTTATTCGCCCAACATGGGCTAGCCATCGAAGTACGAGTAGCTCGTAGCACCAGGTCACTGGCACATACAGTCCGTTGCTATTTCTTTTCCAAACTCCGTTTATGTAAACGGAATCGTAAGTCACGAGAATTTTTCTCTCGAAGCAACCAATAATAATTTCGTCCGCTTTAGATAAAGCTCATACTTCTGACCCATAGACTTGTACTGGGACGACAGCTGTCCAAAGAAACAAAGATTGGCAAGAGTAATTATTCGCTTGATCTCTACGGTGAGGCCTTTTTTTACAACAAAATCTCTGCATTGTCACTACCGACTTTTATGGAGCAGCGAGCATTCTCCTACAGTCTTGTTTGTCTTTGGTTTATATGGTATATCGGTCTCCATATCTGTTCTCGATCAGGTGCGCGAAATTGTTGTCGATCACTGTCCACACGGAATGGTTTATTCTCTCGCAGCGGAATTTTGGTCGTCTTTGACATTAAACAGGATATTGCTCATACGTGGTAGTAAGCTTCGCAAAGTTGTTCTTTTCCCGTGTGGACGAGTAATCGTACATATGTAAGGCTTACTTTGGGCGAATTTTGTTTTAATGCGGATTGTAGTCCGGTATTCGCTCAAGTTCCTAAAGCTGAAGAAGAAATCTAAGCCCAAGTCTTCTTCCGATTATAAATCCACATTCAACCCACAATACGAGTTGGAGCGCTGTTGGTTCACTTAAAACGCCACATGCACAGGCTTAGACTAGTGTGAATATTTTTTTCACAGTGGACTTGTGAACGGTTTCAAGGTTGCAAAAGATTTAGTAGAGTTTGCCAATTTATTTTTTTTTTGTTTTTATAATGAGCGCTGAGCGCTCGTTCAAGCGGTTTGTGTACTGTGTTCAAGTGTTTGTATACAGCGGCTAAGGTAAGAATCACGATATTTCAGAGTGCATCCGAAAGTAGGCTTGGGGGTAAACTGATTAGCATTCATAGCGGGCCCAAGCCTACGGTTGTAGGTTTGAAGGAGCGGAATTCTACTGGCAATTTCCATGGAGCTCTGGGGTGAAAATAGTGGTAGAACAAAGTAAGGCAGGAAATATTACGTTGGTGTTCAAGAGTGTCAATTGATTGTGTGATATTAGCATCACCTATAATTTTATCGCACGGTTTTGGATCCTAATTAGCAGGCGCAGTGAGGTTTTAGAAACACCTGATCAGACGTGAGCATTGTACTACAATTTTGGACAGATAAATGCCTTATATATATATTTAGACCAGATCAGAGGAGTGAAGTTTTTTTTTTTTTTTTTTTGAAAGAACTTAACACTCAATGTGTGAATATACTTATAATGCCTCAGCATCTGTTAAGTGTTTTGGAAAATCGGATAGTGGGAGAAAGTAAGATGTTTGTGCTCAGTGGTCATTTCGCTCCATGGGTGGCATTCAACATTTAATGGGGAGACTAAATTCTTAGTGGAAATTGGCTTGTTGTTTATTTCTAGTCAACTGCTCATCTTACTTGATTTTTGTCAACTGAAGCAAAATTAATGCCTTAATGTTACGATTCGAACACTGAATCTTCCGATTTGGAAGCCGGTCCACTACCGCATGAATCACGGCCACTCACATGGGGAAGTGAAGTTTTTCTTACATAGCTTGAGGAAACTCAGATATTTCGCAGCATTTTTGACGACATCGAATATGAGGTCGTTCAAACGTAGGTTGTCATTGACACATACACCAAGAATGGTATCGGTATCGACATTCATGGATAATGGCTGGGTGTTTAAATTTCGCTTTAAGGACAGCAGCCAGCATTGGATTTTGGAAACTTTAAATTGCACTCTGTTGGCGTTTCAGCATTTAGTAATGTTGTTTATACCGAAATTTAATGAGCTTAGCATACGCTGCCATTAACGCTTTACAGCAGACAAGAGATCAAAACTGTGTCGGAGACAGAATGGAGCACTGTGATTATCGGACTTGAAACCATCCAAGACGATTTGAATTGAACGATCGGAAAGGTAATTTCTAATCCCTCTAACCTTAACGTTTGAGGAACTATCAACATTACTTACTCAAGTTTAAGCCTCCCTCAATTCGAGACCTTTGTGCCCAATGTCGGATGACATTGGGGATTTGGAGACTTTAACCCCAGCACATTTTTTAATCGGCGAAAGGTTACTTGCAATTCCTCAAGGAGGAATTCCACAATTCCGTGGAGAAGGTGCGATGGAATTGAATTCAATCAATGACCAACTATTTCTGGCGCAGGTGGAGCTAAGAATATCTGTCTCGGCTGCAACAGCGTCCAAAGTGGGCGAAACGGGAAACGGAACCAAGAGACTGAGACAATGGCGACTCCGACGTATCATCGACATACACCCCGGGAAAGACGAACGGTGGCCGTGGTTCAAGTGGTAGTGTATTGGCTTCCCAATCGGATGGTTCGGGGTTCAATACTAGCCGTACTCTAAAGACTATTTTTCAGGCAATTAAAATCTCGTGGAATGAATGGTTGCTTAAGTACAATATCAAGTCAATTTACACTAATAATTTAGTCTCCCCGTTAAATGTTGGATACCACCCATGGAGCGAAATAACCACTGAGCCCAAGCATCTTTTTCTCTCTCTCTCTCTCTCTCTCTCTCTCCAATTTTCCGAAAGCTTTAACATGTGCTTCGGCATTTTAAGAGTAGTAATATCCTCTTCAGTGTTAAGTTTTTTTTTTTTAAAGAAAAAGCTTGTCCGAGTGGTTACGGTACAAACCAGAAACGGAGAACTTAAAAGGTCTCTTGGCAAGATTTGCTACTTGCCGTCAAACATCGCAACCGAATAACAAGACATTTAAACATCATAACTCGAAAGTTACAAGAAACACACATTAAATAAAAACACACAAAATTAAAAGCACTTAATTTTCTTTTAACTGTAATTTATTAGATAAGCTAAACCCAAATAAATATATACAATTCTTTCTTTATAGATTTCCCTACACAGCACAACACTGACATACAGTCCACTCAATCACACAAAATCATTCATCTCGGATAACGTTGGGGAGTTCCAATATCCCAAATGCCGAAGGGAATTGGAGATTCAAGACCCCGACATCATTCGAACGTTCAGTAACACTATCAACGTTATCCACTGAAAACACAACACAACACTTTAACCAGTGGCGTAGTGTGGGTTGGGGCCGTCCGGGGCAAACCCAATTTATGCCGCCCCTAGTAATTTTTTCACATACTAAAAAAAAAACCCTTGTCTACGATTTCAACCAGTTATACCAGTTATATGTCAATAAACTTGGTAAAATTTCTCTTCAAAATTTTGTCAACTGTTGTTGGTACTACTTTCGAGCAAGAGAAGTAAAAATGGAGCCGCAAATTTAAAATTTTCCCATATTGGTTGCTTTCCGATTTCCCAATCTCGAAGCGGATAAAAATTACTTACCTTAGGATATCAAATAAATAACGGTAATTCCCATTAAACTTTAATTTCTAAATTAAAATTCTTCAGAAAAACAGCATTCGATTATTTTTTGTAATTTATTTTCCATTTATTTATTTTTTTTTCATTAGCATTTGAAATTTTTTAAATTAATTACATTAAATTAGTTTTGATTTTTAATTAATTTAATTCATTAATAAATAAATAAATAATTCCATAATTAAAATTTATTTAAAAAAAATAATTTTTAAATGAAAGGATGAAAGCATTTAATTTAGGTTTTAATAAAAATGCAGGTGCATAATTTAATTCATTTTTTTTTTTATTTACAAGAGACTTTTTACAGATTCTTTAAAATTGTATTTTCCTACTTTTCATCAAGGCAAAATCTCTTATCATTCCTTCAGTATCGATGGTCTCCGTGATTTCCTGCTCTATAGTCATGATACCCAGATTAGATAGCCTTAGGGTGCTCACGTATGTTAAGCAGATTAACTTCAGGTCTAATCTGTAATATATATTTTAATAGTTCGAGTGGGCTTTTTTGGCGAGTTTATTTGTTTTGCCTGTAGAAGATATAATTGCTCTTAACCGTACGCGTTCGATCTCAAATTCATCCTTATCCTTATGAGGCGCAACATCTGAATTGCTTTCATAATTTTTATCTAAGAATTTGGCTGGGGTGAGAAAGTCGAACTTTGTCGTCAAATTTCGTAGCTGTTGAACTCTTTGCTGTATTTCAGCACTGACCCTATCTAATGATGAAAATAATTTTCGTCGCAGTTCGTTTTCATAGGATAAAGCAGCATATACATACATTTCCGTCACTAAAAATATGTTTTTTTTTTTATTTTCCTGGGACGTTCCATGCCATATTTAGCATAAGTAAAAGCACCGTCTACCAATTCATCTCGTTTTTCTGTAAGGAAGATCTGTAATACATTTATTTTTTTTAGCACATTGATGAAGGTTCAGTCCTTCTGTTTGTAAGTATATTGGGGCATCATTAACTTCGTGCAGTACTGGTTTCCAAAAGCCCAAAAAACACAGAAATGAAAACGATTGCAATGTTATTAGCAATGCTCCTCCGTTCGTGTGTTTAGGTTTTCGTCTGCCTCCATCTGTTTTTCCAAGGTATTAAAAATGCCCTCATAATGGTTCCAGGTATTCTCGAATGCATCAGCTCTTGCGCTCCATCTTGTTTCTTGCAGCTTCTTCAATGCTTTGCCTGAAGTACCAAGCAGAACTTCGCAACAAAAAAATGAATATATGCGTTCGAAGGTACCGAAGAAAGTAACCGAATTTGGCTCAACAGCAGCAGCATGTAAACAAACTAAGTTCAAAGAGTGATTGGAGCAGGGTATAAATTCTGCTTTGTGGTTTATGTCTTTCAGTCTTTGCTGCACTCCTGTATATTTTCCACCCATGACAGCAGCATTGTCATATGCTTGACCTCTGCAATCCATTATATCAAGACAATCAGCTTTTAGCCTACTTAAAATCATGTCAGAAATGCCTTCAGCTCTTTTGTTCTTTGTTTAGATAAAATCAATAAAAGATTCCACTACTACTACTTTCTAATTTTCAATTTTAAGATAACACAATACTTGACTGGTTTGATCATTGTGTGATACATCTGGGGTACTATCGAATATGATGGAATAATATTTAGCCTTTTTAACTTGACAGAAAATTTGTTGACGAACGTTATCTCCTAAAATATTAATGAACTCGTTTTGAATCTGTGGTGACATATAAGTGATAGTTCTTCCACCCATTTTTGTTCGTAAAATGTGTTCTCGAAGCACTGGATCGTAATTTGCGATTAGGTGCACCAGTTCTAAAAAGTTTCCCCTATTTGTATTGGTAATTTCTTCTCTGTGGCCACGAAAAGCCAAACTCTGTTTTGAGAGGAATTTAATAATATCGACCATTCTAGTAAGAATTTCCTGCCATTTTTTCGTTTCATTGGCTACGATATTTTACTGTATTTTATCAATTGTCTTTCCTGTTCGAAGTCTGGCCTCCAACTCTTTCCATTCGCAATGATTTTGGTTGTGTTGGGGACTTGATTCATACCTAGCTACTTTGGAATTTAGTTTTTGCCATCATATGAGCAAAACTGTGATGCGTTGTTCTTGTCCGGAATTTCAAACAAACGGCAACAAAAGCAAAAGAATGAAGATTTAGAAGGTGAATAAGCCATCCAAGAACGTAATACTTTTTGGCCGTTGATCAACGTGCGATAAAACCATTCTTTCGTTAGCCGCCTCGTCGATCCTGTCTGTGCAGCAGAATCCGTGTCGCTTACATGCTGCACTACTTCTGGCCGGCGTTGCACAAGTAGCAATCTAATATTTTCATCTACATACGAGTATATCATTACGCCACTTTCTCATATCATCTAAATTTTTTGCTGATTTTAGAATCATTAGTGCACATTTTTTATTCTGACAGAGACAGAGCCAGAATCAGAGCCGGGGTCGGAGCCATAACTATTGAAAATTATATTTGAACATGTCGTTACAGATTGAGAAGTTGTAGTAATCTGTTCAGGTACAGCAGCATTTGTATTTCCAAGAGAAGAACGTGAAGGTGATGGTGACACATTTGGAGTATTAACTTCAGGTAAGAGAATATCTTTGTTTAGTTCTCGCACTACTTTAGAATCTGCATTGTCAACAGTCAAAATATCTGTTAGAGATCTTACACTTGATGAAGAGACTAAGGTTTCAGAAATAGGAAGTTCCATATACTTAAACATAGACTCTTGGTTTTTCTTGATATTTTCTTCGCGGGCTCTTTTCTTACTTCGATACGAAGCCCCACTTTCTTTTATTCTTTTCATTTTAAGGTAACTGTAAGGAGAAATTATTTTGTAACTAAGAAAAGACTGCCAGTTTATAGAAGAAACACCTACATATAATTGAAGGTTTATTTGTGGCATCCGATGCTTTTTTCCAACACATAGATACTCGAAGATATTACAAAAGCAACATCAAACACAAGAGCATGGACAAGGACAAGAGAACTGTTCAAATTAAAGACATATGTATCTATTTTTTCTTATTATTGTATAGCTAGCTTTTTAGCTAAAAGAAATTAAAATATGTTGCAGAATATTCGGCAAGCAAGAAAGAAAACCAAAAAAAGCACTTGTAAATTAGACTTAGACTTTATTCTACAATACAATTAAGCGTTAATAACTGGGAGTGATCCGGCGCCTTCGAAGAATGTAGTCGTACTTGGACTGTGTCATTGCCTAGTTTATCTAAGTTTTTATTTCATTGCGTTATGCATACAATATGCAAACACTTGTTGCATATTACGTCGTCATCTTCGGTCCCAACAACCGTTTCCCTTTAATAAAACATTCACTGATGTCGGTCGCAACTACCACTATTTTGGGATCGACAACCGATGATGCACATAAATTGTGTCAAGGGCACCATTGCGCAGTTGTGACACAACAATGTACCACTTATCGGGAGCGACCGATGTCGATGTTGGTTTCTTTGCGATGTTGGGTTGGTCGCTTTTCAAGCAAGCGCAAATTTCATAAATCTCGGTCGCAACCACAGCTATTCGGAGCGATCGATATTTATTTGCAAAGTGCATTTTGCAAAGTTTTTGATTACTTGCTGTGAAGCAATGTTAAAGCTGGTAAACTTTGTTAATAAATTCGTTGGAATGGGAAAAGAATCCGTTTTGAAAATTTTATATATTTAAAAAAAAATTCCGCTCCAAATTGCCGCCCCTATCAAAGTGCCGCCCAAGGCCTGTGCCCCCCTTGCCTCCCTCCTTGCGCCACTGACTTTAACCTATCAACAGGTATCCATTTTTTAAAACATTTTAAATTTAATAACATTCAAATACGAGTACAGTCGAACTTCGATAACTCGAATGAAATTGGTTGGCAATAGCGCCAAGACTGAAATTTACATGTAATTTTTATTTGATAACTCGAATGTCTTGATAACTCGAAGAGATTATTTGACGCCACCCTCGATAAATCGAATTCTATAGGGGAATTCCCAAATTCTGCCTGTTTTAAAAAGTTCGCTTTACTATATAATGCATCGCTTTCGGGGGCACTGTGTTTGTATGTTCCTATGACCTAGTATCCATACGTGTAGAAAATCGTGAATTCGTTATGGATGAATACGAATAGTCAAATTTCTTGTTAGTAGGTCCATACTTAGTTTTGATTTTTAAAAAAAATAGTAGGCGCCTAAAAAAAACACAAAGAGGTAGACAAAACAATACACAAAGTGAAGATACGTATGAACAATGCACTGTATATTGTCAGTTGTTAGTAGGTGAAAAGTTGATTGTTTTTTAACAGTGTTATGTTGGTAAAGCGTACGTTAAAAACATGAAAAATTTAAACTTATAAAAGAGATGGAGAGTGGGTCGAAAAAGAAAGATGCGGCTGTGAAGTAAGGTGTTCCGGCAAGTACAGTGTCTACCATTTTAAAAAATAAAGAAGCAATTGCCACTGCAATCGAAAATGGTGGTGTAAGTGGAAGTTCCAAGAGGTTTAAAAAACCAACGTATGAAAATGTGGACAAAGCCGTCCGTTTTGGAATTGTTTAAATTGACAAAGAGGCAGAACTTACCCAGATCCGGAGGGTTAATTAAAAAAAAAGCCTTAGATTTTAGTCAAAAACTGGGACTTCCAAATTTTAAGGCAAGCACGGGTTGGCTGGATAATTGAAAACGTAGGTATGTACAGACATTTATATAACAAAAATGTGTAAATTAAGATTAAAAATCTTTTTTTTTTTGTTTAAAGGAACGCCATGTGTCATAAAAAGGCTTGTGGAGAGAGTACTGATGTGAGTGACGAGGTCTGTACTAAATGGAAACGAGATTTTTTACCCCATTTATTGGAGGGTTATCAAGCAGGGACGAATTTAATTCAGATGAGACGGGCCTATTTCTTAAACGTCTCCCAGATAACACTTTAACTTTTAAAAACCAGAAGTACCATGGAGGAGAGCATAGTAAACAAAGAGCTACATTGATGATTGCCGCAAACATGGATGGGTCAGAAAATCTAAAACTGCTCTTAATAGGTAAAGAAACCAACCTCGCTGCTTTTGAGGTATTAAATGTTTACCTCTTGAATATAAGGCAAATACAAAGGCGTGGATGACAGGAGCACTTTTTGAAGAATGGGTGGTAAAATTATACTAACATTTTGGAAACGTGGGAAGAAAAATTATTCTTTTCATTGACACCTGCCCGGTCCGTCCTAAAGACATTCAACCAAAACTAAAATTTCTGAAACTTGCTTTTTTTTCCTCCGAATATGACATCAAAATTGCAACCATTTGATCAAGTCATCATACAAAACGTAAAATGTCATTACCGTCGTAGGATTTTGAAAAAAACCATAAAAGATTTTGAAAAAAACAAAAAAAATTGCATTACTATGACAGACTGTGTTCATGAAATAACGAATGCGTGCAATATTGACATTAAGCCTGAGACCATTTCTAATTGCTTTAAAAAAGCTGGTTTTGGTGAGTATTCTGAGTGGGAGGAAGAGGATGAAATTCCTTTTCATAAATGAATGCTCAAACTAAAGAAATGAGGAAGAAATTCAACTGCAGACGGAATTTAAAGCTTGGAAAAGTACCAGATATATACAAGGTGTTACGTATAATGATTTTCTGCAGGTTGATGACGATATTATAACTTCGGAGTTTCCCACAGATAAAGATATTGTCGAGATATTCAGATGTAAATCCGAACCTGCATAGCTCGATAATAACGACGACAGCGACAGTGATGTAATGGAGAAAGATTTGGAGGATGGTTTGATTCAACCACCTTCAGACGAGTTGGGTGCAAATTCGTTAAACATTTTGCCTTTATATTGAAAGACTAATGAAAAAACAACCGATTCTGTGTAGGTATAATGGTTTAAATTGCAATGAAGATTTTTTGAAAACCAAAATAAGAAATCCACTCTTCAGTCATATATAACAGACTATTTTAAATAATAATTATGTTCCTGTACGTTTTTGTATTATGTATATATGTATGTATGTTCGCAAATAAATATTTGTATCAATTTTTTATTTTACTTAACAACTCGAAGTCTTGATAAGGCGATGTTTTTTGACGCAAGTGATCGTTCGTTTTTGTTTTTTTTTTTTTTTAAAGAACTTAACACTCAAGTGGGTATAAATACACTTATAATGCCTCAGCATGTGTTAAGTTTTTTTGGAAAATGGGATAGAGAGAGAAAGAAAGATTTTGGGCTCAGTGGTTATTTCGCTCCATGGGTGGCATCCAACATTTAATGGGGAGACTAAATTCTTAGTGGAAGTTGGCTTGATGTTGATTTCTAGTCAATTACTCGTCTTACTTGATTTTCGTTAACTGAAAAAATGGATGATATGTCTTTCGGGCGAGGCTGGGATTCGAACACCGAACCTTCCGATTTGAAAGCCAGTCCACTACCACTTGAGCCACTGCCACCCAGTTATCGTGTTATCGACTGTATAACAATAAATGATAATATAAAAATCTTAAACTAATTTTATCGCAGAAATTAAAAAAAAAAATAAATGTGTAGATAAAAAATAAAGTTTTTTACTTTATGCAAATTGCGAAAACAATTCAATAGAATTGAATAAAAGCATACACCACATACACTTTGACAGCCAATTCGGCCATCACAAACCGTTTGCGAAAATTTCGTCGCACATCGTCGCACCAAGAAATGCGTACGGTTATCGTTATCGTACAAAATAACACCACAAATTGTATCGAATTTTAAGGAACTTTTTTTTAGGCTTTTTGGGGCTTTCCCATTTCTTTTTTCTTTCTATTTTTTTGCACTTGAACACTCGAATATCACCATCGCGAACGATGTTTACCAATATATACAATACACACGCCTGTATATACGATTGTCTACTCGCGCCGGAATATACAATTCCAAACGAAATCGAATTTTTGGGAAAAGGAGCAGACAAAAAAGATAAATAAATTAAAACACTTACCTTTTTATTAACAAAAAAAAAACCAAAAAAAGAGGAACAAATAAACGAAAACAACAAACAACACTCGCTACACGTAATGACCCAGTTTTGGTAAACAATCAAAACAAAGCAAATTGCACACATTTCATCTCCCTTTGTTGCCGGTATTGTTATGTCGCCATCCTTGTCACCTGCATTTAATGTTCGATATTATTAACTTACACGATCTTGTCTCGTTTGTTTGTAGATACCCAACACACTCACACAAAACACATCTCTTATGCCAAAAGAAGTATAACATACTCCAACTGCAATTGGGTACAGTAAGGTACATGATCGAGGACACTTGCGGACGAAAATCGTCCACTGGGCGCTAGCATGTTCGGAAACACAATATACATTTCATTTTACATAATTATTTTCTTTATTGAAATTGTTATCTCTGTTAAAATTAAATTCAAATAGGTATTACGATTATCAAAACCAATTGCGAATATTTCATACTTTTTTCTTTATAAATGAAACTTCCTTGCCTGCAAGTAATATCGTTTTCATATTTGCTATCGTTGTCACCAAAATTTATTTAATTGTTGGAAGTTTAATACGTTGGTCGTTGGAGTTATTTTAAACTCGAGCAGTTGTAATGGGGATGTCGTCTTTTAATAGGTTTTTGCAATTTACAATCATTCTCTGTATTAACAGCGACCGTTAGCTGTATATTTTTGGTGGAGGTTATGAGTGAAGTGAGAGGCAGTACCACTAGAGATAAGAATTCTTAAGTACATAATTTAGAAAAAAAAGATAAAGTCACTGATTTAATTGTTAATAGATCACATTGGAGGCGTATGTTAACCAATTTTTTTGACGCGAAATCTACGATTTTAATATGGAGCTTTGATAGCTACATCATCTCAATTTCTGGTCTGCAAGATCATGTATTTTTTTGTGGGGCTACTTGAATATTAAAATCAGTCCTGGAATCGTCCGACATTGGAGCACTTGAAACTTAATAAACTAAGCTAGAATTTTAAAAACTTGCAAAATTTACAAAAACTTGTATACCTGACTACCTTTACTCATATTCGTATACCATATACATATAACCAATCACCTATAAATGCAAAGTAGCCCTCATGAATATCATCTTAATTTACTTTGATATTGTTAATAATTCACACCTGTTCCAACATTCTTCAAAGTATAGTCAAGATATTGTAGTTATAAATGTGCAAAAAGTCATCGAAAACAACAAAAGAAATATTCATATACCTAGTATGTGTACGAAAATGCATATAAAGGGTGTGCTTTTAAGAGTTTCAAATTTTTTTGTTTAAATAAAACACAAAGAAATTAATTTGATGAAGATTTATTAAATACATTCGAAAGATTATTCCATGCCACTTAGTATCTGAAAATAGTTTCGGGCATATGTCCACCACGGTTTCTTGGTACAAATTATCAAATCACACGATGTTGTGGCCAATTGACTATCCCATTTCTTGAAATAACTCTATTGCCAAATCGTGTTTTCTATAAAGCGATGTTTTCGTTGGTAGTATGGTGTGAAGAGTTCTTTCACATTGATACGACACAAATTTGATTACAAATAATAGTTAATCATCGCATTTTAGCGGTGTCTATTGAGAGTAACTTGTCCTCCGTCCTCACTTTGAAGACATAAAGACAGAAGATGCCACCGGCATACAATCCATATCATACGGTACGTTTTTCTGGATAAAATGGGATCTGATCACTGAGTCAACTTCCTGTTGATTCAAAGCCCAATCACTGCCGACGCAAAAGATGGTCACCCGGCTTTAACTCTTGCACCGATTGCATTTTATAAGCATTGAGACCGAGATCTTCACGCAGAGTTTTTTAGATAGCGCATGTACAATATACAAAGATCCAGTTGCTACGAACGACGACGAACCGATAAGTTGGTTTCCTCTACCACACAAACTTCCACAGCGGCGATATTTTCTTCCGAACACATGGAAAAAATTTGTAATCAGTCTGTTACTATAATTTGTAGCAGAGATGGGCATAATCAACTACTTTTGTAATGAGATTAATAATCTGATTAAGAGTAATCATAATTACTTTTAATCACATTAAAGTAGTTTAATGTACATTTCACATGTAATCTTTAATTTCGATTACAGTAGTTAGAAATTAAGATTACATTTAATTCAATTTAATTTATTTATTTATTCATACAAATTAATTAAAAATTAAGTTTAATTTATTAAAAAAAAATTTATTAATTTAATTCATCAATTCACAATTGGGCAGCGGTTGGCCTTAACCCTTAAAATCAACTAACTCTCTAACATAAATTTTCATAAGCTTATATGCTATTGATGCGCCTCATCAAAGTGAAACTGGAGCACTAGTTTTCTATGGGAATGGAATCCGTTGTTTGCTGCAATGCGAGATGTGCTGCATTTCGTGGGAGCGAATGTGTTGTTTTGACAACGTTATGTTTGCGAACATAATTCTCGTTAACTTACATTCATTACATTAATAAATCACTTGCAAAAAAGCCATTGGGTGACAATTTTTGGTGGTAAACAACAACTGCTTGACGTTTTACCGTTATAGTTTTCTACGACATAAACTTTAACAGTAAATAAGCTTGTTTACTTTTAGAAGGCCCAGCCGTGGTGGCGTATACGTATAAGCAAGCGTCGGAGGGAGACGAACGTCATTTTAGTATCGTTACCAAAGAAGTGCAGTTTTGTTTTTAAGTTTGATTAGTATCTCGTGTGAAATGGCGTCAAGTTCTCTTCTCTAATACTAATGGGAGAAACTTCATTTGAAACTTTATTTTTAGAAGAAATAATAGCCTTTGTAACGGCGTTTAAATAAGGTTTATATCTTATTTGAGTCTTTAGATATCCAATTTCTAAGCCTGTTCAATTTTCATTGCCCTTGCTAATTTTTGACTTTGAGGCCACTTTTCTCTAAAACGGAATCCAGAAATATTAAAAAGATTGCAATTTGTACATCTTGTCTACCAAAAGAAGTGAAAATAAGCGGTTTTAACAATTCAACATCAAATTTTGTTACTCATCTCAAACGAAGACACGGAGAAGATATATACAAAGAGTATCAGAGTGACTTGAAAAACATAAAAAAAAACAAACAAAATTTGAGAACATCCAACTTTCGTCGGTCAGAAATAAGCGATCAACTATTTAAGCGGACGGTTTCACAAGAGAAATTTAACGAAAATATTTGGAAATTTTTTTTTAATTCTATGATTCCTTTGCAAGCTATAGATGACCCATTTTTTAAGAAAATCTTTGACAATTTGAATATCTCTATAAAAGGACTGAATGTTGTCAGCAGAAGAACTTTGGGGCGCTTGATCGAGGACTATTATATGAAGGAAACTACAAACATCAAGAGTGAATTGAACGATGTAAAGGAAGTCTGCACAACTGCTGATATTTGGTCGGCAAAAACTCGAAGTTTTTTTGGCGTCAAGGTACACTGGCTAGGTTCTAACCTAGAAAGGATATCTAAAACGTTGGCATGCCGAAGGCTTCCAGGGACGCACAGCTATGAACGAATAGCTCTTTTAGTTGAAGCAGTTCATCCTGAATTTGGTCTAGACTCACAAAAACTACTGGCCACGGTCACTAATAATGGTTCCAGGTAGCGCCTGGAACTTTTCAAGAAACACCTAGTAAAAGATATGAAGAAAGCTATTTTGAATTTGATACAGATTCTTCAGGACATACCACCATCAAAATGTTCCCGGAATAACCACCGTTTGGTGCTCCCATTGTTCCGTTTTGAGTTTTGTTTTTTTGTTAAATTGGTAAATCTGTTGTTGACATTCCCTCTAAATCTTAGCGTCATAGCTTGACATTTGCAAAAGTTACGTAGCGAAGAGTACACCAATCCTGTGTGTGTTGGCAATTTTTTACAATTTTAGAAATTTGCAACAACGAACTTGAATTAAATTTCGCGTAAAAAACGGATTTAATGGTGCGCGAACGTTGGAAATGTTGGAAAAGTATTTCAGCAATGATTCTCTAAAGAAAACGGCCGTTTACCAGTGGCACGAGCGGTTCAAAAGTGGTCGTGAGTCAATCGAAGATGATGAACGCGGTGGCAGACCATCGACATCGAAAAAGGACGAAAACATTGATGAAGTACAAAAAATGTTGGTCAATAACCGCAAATTAAGCATCAGAGAGATAGCGGAGGACTTGAACATTGCCTATGGATCCGTTCAAAACATTTTGGTTAATGATTTGGGTTTCCGTCGTGTAGCAGCAAAAAAGAAACCGTGTTGACGTCGCAAAAGAGATGATTTGCGAGGCTGAATCCGGTCCCACATTCATCAAAAGGATCATCACTGGAGACGAGACGTGGGTTTATGAGTACGACACGCAATCCAGACATCAGGCAAGTGAATGGCGTTCACCAAATGAGCCGAGACCAAACAAATCACGTCGTTTTCAGTCAAAAAAGAAGGCAATGCTCACGGTTTTCATGGATTATAACAGTGTAGTGCATCATGAATTTCTTCCAGAAGGCCAGACAGTAAACAAAGAGTATTATTTGGGCATTATGAGACGTTTGCGTGAAGCAATTCGCCGAAAGAGACCAGAATTGTGGGCAGAAAACTCGTGTATTTTGCACCATGATAACGCACCGATGCACAGTGCCATCATTATTCGTAATTTTTTGACGAAAAATGCAACAAATACCACCCAACAGCCACCGAATTCACCTGATTTATTTCCCTGTGACTTCTTTCTGTTCAATCGAGTTAAAAAACCACTATGTGAAACTCGTTTCAGCAGCCGAGAGGAAGTAATGGAAAAATTGCAGTAAGCACTGATGGACATACCGGAAACCGAATATAAAAAAATGTTTCGAGGATTGGAACAAGCGCTGACATAAGTGTGTTGCAGTCGATGGGGATTACTTTGAAGGGGACAATATAGATTTAGATGAATAAACTTATATTTTTAATTTTCTGAATAAATTCTTTTTGATCAAGGTGGTATACGCCAATTTCAACGATCAAAAGCAGACGGCATTATTTCTCATTATTTAGCAGATCAAGATGTTTCCATGCTAAATAGATATCCTGACATCAAAACTGTTTTTAGGAAATATAATACGCCTCCACCGTCCTCGGGTCCCGTTGAAAGACTTTTTTCATATGAAACTATGACAAATTCACCAAAGTCGCATAGACACATTTAAGCCACACATTGTAAAAATATTCTGATATCAACCATTAAATAAATTTAAATAAATAAAAAGTGAAGATGATTAAGTGTTCAAGTATGCGCTCTTTTAGTTTTCATAATTCTCGCGGTTATTCTTTATCAATCAGAAAAAGTAATTTGGATTACGATTACAAATTTCTAACCATTAATCATCGAATATGATATTTTTTTTTTCGATTAATTTCATTAATCTGTAATCATGATTAAATATTACATTTTGTAATCATAATCTTTAATATTAAGATCACATATTTTAATCATAATCTTAATATTAATTAATCATCAATCTGCCCAACACTGATTTGTAGGCACAGCGGGATAGAAAGGCAGGAAATCTATACAATTAACAAGGGTTTCTTGTTCTAAAATATTAAATCAAAAATCAATGCATACTTGCCACCATTTCTTTAATCAACTAATCCATCAATTACTTGCATAGAACACACTTAATTTTACAAAGCACTTTATTATGACTAGTACATATTTCACTTAAAGAGCATGGGAAAGAAGTTCCTCGTGAATTTGTTGAATGCTTGGAACTTTTGATATGTCTCGCAAGCTCTGGTAACATTCTTTTACGTTTGTGTAGAAATCACATAAACCAGATTCTTCATTGAAAGCCAGATATTTGCCACAAGTATACAATCGAGGCCGGTTATTAACGCATACGAAATATTTACTACAACTATCAGGCTTACGATAATAGCGTAAAACTTCTTTTGTTTCTGTCTCAATTTCCTCTGCGGTCTTTTCTTCAGGAGGGCAAGTGAATCCTAAAAACGCTTCAGCATCACAATCTTCCGCTTGGTCGGGCCAATCACATTGATAACTGTTCGAGTTGAAAGCCAGTCCTTCGGGGCATTTAGTAACCGAGGGTACTCCATGTGCACAGTTTTTATACTGACCACATTGAGAAGCATCGCCAATTCTGTAGAAGCCAAACTGGCGTGGGCATTCTTCACTGGGTTGAGCAGGTTGAAGTCTGGTTCTTGGTTCAACACAGGAAGAGAACGGTGCATATGTGCAATCGCCATCATTTTCTGTGCGTTGATTAAAAATAAGTCCATCAGGACAGAGTTTTTCTACGCTAGCACCGTCTAAGCATTCAATATAAGCATCACACTGATCCGGAGATGCATATTTTTCATTTTTTTCAGTACATTGAAAGGTTAATGCTAAAATAAAAGAAATTTATTTTTTTAATCTAGGCATGTCAGATAAAAATACATTTATTTTATATATAAAAATATATTTTTAGATGTGAATTGCCCTTAAGAAGGATTTTTTAGATGTTATTGTATAATGTAATTGGTTTTAAAAAGCAATTCTTAAAAAATGCACAATAAATAGATGGAAATAAAAGGACGCTAATTCACCTAGGCCAACCTAGCGAATTGAACATAAAAATAAATTTAATTTAAAATACACGGCATTGCCTTTTGATCCTAAATATACTTTTATATGAAAGATATTTTTTTAATATTTAATATTAAAAAATAGTTTCAGGCATATGAGCAACATGACACGGAATTTCAAAGCAATCCTCATCCGTATCTCGACAGAGATTGAATAGTTGCTGATTTATCTACCTTAACTTGTGTTTTCACGATCGCAAGATCTTGGTAGCCAAATCACAGATACAAACCACACCATATATGTAGTTCATTTTTGTGGATTTAATGGTTTCTGAGGAGCCGCTTGCGAATTGTTCTCACTCTGAATACTACAATTTTGATTATTGAAGTATCACTTGGTCTAAAAGTAAGCCCCATCGCTAAACACAATTTTGCCATAAAGCTCCGGATCAGCTTGGAGTTCGTGTTGAATCTATTTAGCGTGGTCCGCTGGTGAAAGGTGAAGGTGAAACCCAAAATAGTTTAGCCAGAATCAGCCAGCATTTGTTTGGAACAATGCAACCAACTTATAGCCTGCAAAATGTTATAATACCTTGCTGCATTGGAAGGTGTGCATGTTTTGGTTTGCAGCAGTCCTGCTGCAGTGCCGGTGTTTTACCACTGTTATGAAGTGAGCACGTTGTATATAATATGAGCATTAAGACAATATATGCATACGAGTACATATTTACTTGAAGTTGGATTCATGTTCGTGACAAGCTCTCTTAAACTTTGAACAAAAAACGTTTGTCTCTCATATTTCATGGCGGTCATGACGATTATTCTTGAGAATATCGAAGTCGTGATCGAATCTTAGACATATGTAGATTCCCTAAGCAGCTACACAAACATATAACCCCAAGATTATTTCAAAGTTAAGTTAGTCTGAAGATCCACACTATTAAATGGTTGATGCAGAAGGACGCAAATAAGAATAGTTCTTACGTTCCATCACACATGGAGCAACTAACATAGTTGTCAGAATTCATCATGAGGCGCATTTCATTTGAGAAATGTTTTGAGCGTCTGTCTGGAATTTATTGCTTTGTCAAAATGGGCAAGATTAGAGCATTTATAAAGGGTGACTAGAATGCATGCATTTCTCTCCCGAAAGTAAGGCCACTATTCGATAAAACCGGCATTGACTATTTTACTCCATTTCGTTTCAACAAAATGATTTTCTAATGATAATAATTGAGTTATATTGTATGTATTCGGCTAAAAGTAGTCAAATTGAAGAATCTATATGTTATCTAAAAACATATTTTGCAAATTTTTCTAGACCGGATTATTATACATATATCTGACCGCGGAACCGTGTTTTATATCGAAATTAAATTCAGTATGTCAAGGTTGCGACTCATCCTCCACAATTTGGTGGAGTGGTATAACATAATAAGAGCGAATGAGTTTGAAGTGATTACCACTTGCGATGAAAAAATAGCTTGGAGAAAGTTGGGTTTGCTAATAACAGCGTTGGCTTTATCCCTACTACATAGTTATTTAGTAGAGAATAAAAAGAAAGATGATGCGAATAGAATGAAATGGAAATACAATTTATTATAAAAATCGTGGTAAGATTGCGAGAGACTTAAGCTTTAGAAAATTATAAACCAAATATCGAGGACCTACTTACTTACTTACTTAGGTGGCGCTACAGTTCGGGGTAAACCTGGGCCTCAACTTAAAAGCCTCTCCAGTTAGACCGATCCTTTACAGTTGCGCACTCTAAGTCGAGTGAGGTCTACTTTTATTTGTGCGCTCCAGCTAAGGTGAGGTCTTCCTCTACTGCGTTGCGCACCCGGGTTAGACTCCACGCCTCCGCGAGTCGGAGTATTGGTGTCCATTCGATCTATGAGTCCTAGCCATTTCAGACGACTGATGCGCAGTTTTCTAAATAGGTAGATGTCGCTGCATAGCTCCTATTGTTCGTCGTTGATGTTTCTAATGAGGTAATTACAGCTGTCGACTGCAACACTCTTTCCAATTCATCGATGTTGTGTGTCCCTTCTTTTTGACGGCATAATATATACTTGGTTTTACCCTCATTTGCCGCTAAACTCACTTTGGCAGCTTCCGGTGACAGCCCGCTGAGTTCAACCAATTATGTCGATATCATTGGCGTACGCTGGTATATTGTAGTTGCAAAAACTTTTGAAAGAGTCCGCCTCCAGTGTACGCTTGTTAATTCCGCACAATTCTTTCAAGTATGATGCTGAAGAAATCACGTGACAGCGCGCTATCTTGTCTAAGACATTTTTTGACATCAGAGTCGCTCCCGAACTTGACGGAGCAGCGAGCGTTCTCGATCGTCGAGTTTGGCTAGAACACCAAAACTAAGCATGGTTCTAAATAGCTCGTCTCTATAAATGCTATCATATGCATTTAAAAATAAATAAAAATGTGGTGGGCATCGATTTGGTTTTCTTGAGTTTCTTCCAGGATCTGAGGACGAAAATTTGGCTGATTGTATACTTTCTTGATTTGAAACCACACTGATAGGGGCCAATCAGGTAGTTGACGATGGGTTTCAAATGTTTACACAATATGCCAGATAATAAAGGTATTATCTTGTATCTGGTGTTGAGGAGACTTATACCTCTATAGTTGGCGCAGTTGAGGGGGCCTCCTTTTGTGTGGATTGAGCAAATAATGTTAAGATCCCCTACATCAGAAATACATTCTTCTGACCAGATATGAGAGATGAGTATGTATGGTATGCGGTGTACGCTCTCCACAAAGTCATTTCCAGCAACTTTGAATACATCAGCCAGTAAGCCGTCAGGTCAAGCTGCTTTGTTGGATTTTAGCTTAGATATTGCTTACTTGGTGGGTGGACAGAAGTTTTGGGTATCATCGTCTAAGTTGAATGCTCTATTCTTACATTATGCATACCAATTTTATCAACAAGTTTTTATGTATGCAAGTAAAATTTAATTTATATTTAAAATATATTAACATCTTCGATTGCTGTTGGTTTTAAATAAACTCTCGGGAAATAAACTACGACTACATTGCCTTGCTATAGTTGTTTTTCTTCATTTAAGCTCATCTCGGTAAGATATATGTATGTATATATAAATATTAGGTTCAATCGGTACAAGTATAGTACGAGTAGTAGCAAATTGCCTTTTCGAAATCCTTACATCTTACAGAAGCGAATCGAAGTTAACCTTCAAATCAAACTTCATAAACGATCACTAGTCTGACAGAATCATATTCTGAAATTCTCCGATGTTTAGTCCTCATCGATTATCAATTGCATCAACTTCGCGTGACATCATGTTGACTCTGAATTCATACCGAACATAACAAAAGATTCTAAAATCTTGCTCTGTTAACCGATCTGCGGAAGCCGCCATAAAGGCAATTTCTAAATAGTCATTGACTGACTGTATCAGCAGAAAAGGGAAACATTTTGCCCTTTTTGACGATCATCAAAAATCACACAGAAAGCAGTTTAAAAAGGAGTGACCAATCATTTATTAAAATAATAATGGCCGGTCAATTCATTAAACGACTGATTCTAAAAGATAGTAACTGCCCCAACTCTTGTGCCTGCAGCATTTAAAAACAACGTCTTAACTAAACGGGATTGTGAATGGGACGATAAAATAGTACTCCCACAAGAATCGAAAGGCGCGCTTTACGGAAGGGTTCATTAAATATTAATTAAATATATTCGTTAACCGATGATCAATATAACCAAAACTTTAAAAAGTGTGAATATTTATAAAGCAATACAAGTTTCGATACGGCGATCTCCCTTGCTAAGTCAAGTGAAAATCATATATCAAATCGGACGCTTGTTTTATGAGTCTTGCCTCCGAAAGTGAAAACTTTCTTTCCCTCATTCTTTTGACGTTTGAATCAGAAAAAAAACCCTAGGTCCTGCTCTATTTGAACATAATAACAAAACGAACATCGCAGTGAGTGGTAAGACTAGACCCAGACTACACACAAAATTGCTACGAGTATCAATATATGTACTTATGCATCAACATGCTGGAATTATTCCATCATTATTTTCTATAGAAATTAAATGTAGCAATCAAGCAAATAATTCCATCTTTAAGAATTAGAGAGGCTTGTGATTGCACTAAATATTGTACAATATTAAATGTCATATGATCTACAATGATTAATTAATCAATTAGTGAGGACATATAAAGAAGATTATTGATATGTATGTGTGTATTGCTATAGAGTGAGTAAAAGAAAAACAATGGAACAATGTTTTTCTATGTCATTACGACGATAAATTACCATTTGCTTTCGTAATAACACTTTTAAAATCTATAGGCTCCAAACGAGTGATTGATGCTTTTTTAGAAGTTACAATGTGAAATGTTTATTGACAATTACTTATATATATGTACATGTGTTATATTTTCATGTACTGGAAAGTATTGATAAAAAATTAACAATGCTAAAAAGGTATGTTAAGCGATGTTTCATTTATTAAAAGTTCTTCTGGTGAAAACGAAAACAACAACAAAATAATTTACAACTCATTAACTAGAATCCGAAGGTTTCTCTTAAAGTTTTTAGTTTATCCGTATTGTGGACGTCCTGTATTCTGCTGCTGAGAAATTCCTCTTTGCGAAGGCTGTTGTTGGAAGGGGCTTGAAAAAGCACCTCCTCTTTGTGGTTTTTGTTGTTGTTGAAAGGAGTTAGAGAAGGCTCCTCCTATTGAATTTTTTCGAGGATTCGTTGGCTGTCTGCCGGACTGCTGACGATTATTTCCGAATGCACTAGCCTCGTGTTGTTTCGCGCCTTTGGCAGGTGCTTGTTGACTTGGTTCTGATTTTATTGATGGTTTGAGAGGAGCACTACAGGTGATATTTTCAAGAGCATCGCAAGCGCTAAGTTCCACACTGAATCCAGTACCCTCGCTACAGACATTTAAACGTGGATGGCCGTCAATACAAATAAAGAAACGCTGGCAATCATCGGGTGCTGGGTAAAATCTATATTCCTCCTGACCAAGAAGTTCAGATTTAGCAATTTGTGGACATTTAAAGCCTAAAAATGCCTCTGCATCACAGTCTGGTACTAGATCAGGCCAATCACATTGATACGTTTCTGAATTAAAGGCTAAACCTTCAGGACAATCTACAATATATCCTTTGCCCGAAGCACAGTTCATAAATTGGCCACAGTGACTCGCATCTCCCATTCGGTAATATCCAAACTGATGTGCGCATTCATCTGTAGGCTGAGCTGTTTGAAGCTTGGATCGCTGCTCACAACTGACCTCAATAGGATAGCTGCATGGATAAGATAACACGTTTTTTTCATTGAAAAGCAATCCGTCTGGACAGAGTTTTTCCTCGGGAACACCATCGACACATTCAATGTAGGCGTCACATTGTCCAGGTACGGGAAAATGTCCGTTCTTATCAGGGCATCCTCCAGATGCAGCTAATGCTAAAAATAAAGGAAATTGTATTCCAGTTAATACAGATGCTTTCCAAAAGTCTTACCTAAAATGCGCGAGGTAATATAGCCACAAAAAAAAATACACGCAAGAAAACACAAAAATAAAAATCATCAAAAATTTCAAGAAAAAAGTTTTGATGTAAATAAAAACTAATCCTGAAGATTACTTTAAAACAATGTTATGAGCAAACACAACTATATGAATGCGAACACTTTGAATCAACTTCGACTTAAGCCCGATGAGCTTCGTTCCTGTATACCACTTTCATGTACTTAGATGGTTTGCGCCAACCGATTTGCTCATTAGCTCATAAGCTATTCAGATCCAGAAAAAATAACTTAAACGTTTCATTTTTAATATAATACATATACATTTTACATGTTCTTATAAATAAAAAATATGCTGACTTCTTTTAAAAATTATTATAAAAAACTCCTGTTCAACATTTTTGAAAGGGTGCTAATTTACTGAGAAAGATGAATTTCTGGATTAGTTTAAGGTTTAAGCAGTAGAGTTGATAAGGGTCTGTATTCCACGAAAAGCTCACCAATATTGTAATAAAGAGACTGAAATATTTATAAATTGTGATCTTAACATCGATCTTAAACGATACTCCTCCAAACGAAAGAGCAAAATGTTGTCATTGTCAAAATAGCATGTGTTCTAAACTCACAACATATTTAACTAAGAAATTGAGTTGTGATTCTGTTCGCGCTTTTCTGTATTGCAATTTGTAATTGGGGACCTGTCCACAAAAACTTCTGCATACCCTCGTATAATATCCACCTAGTGGCGGAATTAAACAACATGAATATCATTTTCATCATTTATTATTTCCCTTTAATTGTGAGATTTTTATTGAAAAATTGTATCGAAAAAATAGCGAAACTGTTCGAAATGAAGTGAGACCAATCCGGAAGAGACCCTATAGGTTCCATTATATCCATAAAAATCCACCGTCTAAAGGGGGTTTACTTTAATAAGAGATTTCATAAAATTGACTCAAATGTGCTATTAGAAAATGCAGGAAATAGACTTTGAAAAAGAAAACCATGATTACCTTTTTCAAATTTACGAAAACGAAAACTTTTTTTCTTTGAGGTGGTAATTTTTGAAGTGCTCAAATAATACTGGGTGGTGTCTTTATACTCACTCTGAATATACTTTCAAAAAAGCCAAAGTTAAATTCAATATGGTCGTAAGCTTTAGAGCTCGGAATTAAGAAAACGGTAAAAAACTTCCACTTAAATGTAATGTAAAACAAAATTATTTAGAAATATAGAAACAAGGGCATTGATTATTCAAATACTGCAAGCTATGGAGGCACTATTGGATACAAGTATTTGTACGAGTATTTAGTTTAATTCGTTTAGAGTGCTTGGAAATTAAGGTATCTGCTTTATTTTTATTTATTTATTATTCTAAAAAATAGCCGACTCCAACAAGTAGCTAAAATAAAAATATACAATAATATGAATAAAAAGGACAAGAAAAAATAAATCAAAGAAGTGTTTTTGTTTTATCAGATTGTGATGTGATTTCGTAATTATATCTCGTTTTCAAATTTCCCAATTATCGTTTTTTTTGAGTGATCTAATTTTTTATTTATTATCGCAGTTCGTTGAATTTTTAAAAGAACATTGATCTAAAAGTCGAATGATTAAAGAGCCAAAATTGCAATAGTTAATTCTAAAATTTCATAGCTAAAGCCTGAATGAGTCATAAATTCGATATCGAAAAATTACTTTTAAATTCTCTAAGAAATTAGCCTTCAAAATGATATCATGCTGTAGATAACCTAGGATCTTGGTATTTTGGGTAAACTTAAGATCCTCAAATTCCTCGCATTTTAGTAAATATTGAAGGAAGAACCTACTCGAACCTTTTTCCCAACATTTCTAGCAATCAGCCTCAGAATTGTTACCGAATATATGGCACTCTGTTCAACACTGTTTTGAAGTTATTAAACCATTTTTTTGAGTAATTGTCCAATTGCGAAAGCTTCACTTTTTAGTCGTGGCATTGAATAGAGGTACCCCGAACGCAAATTCGCCCAAATATCCTGGAAATCTAATCAACAAATAAACGGGCAATCACAAAAAGGAAATTATCATGCATAAGTAATATTTTAATGGGCGGATGGTAATATTTTTTTTTAACTGCATATTAAAATTTTCGATATACATAGATGTGCATGGATACTTTCATGTAGTTAAATCTTTGCAAAAAAATTCTCTGTCTTATCAGTTTGGATGGCAGGTAACTAAATTTTAAACATACTTTTCATCTTTCCAATATACACACGTACATATTCATGCATGTAAATGCAGATCACTTTGATCAAGGCAAAGTAATGCCAAAACGACTCTGAACACAAATGTCACACTAAACAAACTGGCGTACGAGTATGTATGTCATATGCATAACATATGTCAATAGCAAAACCACTGAGAATTACTTATTAACAAAACCTTTTGGAACACAAATTTTAATTAAAGCTCTGCAGTAGATTTTTAATAAAAACTGTACTTATGTTATTTGAAATTAATCACAGGCTCGTTAATAGAAATATAACGATAGCTTAAATTGAATTAAATATGAATTAAAACAGAGTAGACACTTGTATATATGCATGTACGTGCATAACTACTTATATTCGTATGTATTTTAGAATACTCGCTTTTTTCTAGTTTTTAGTAAGCACACACAAATGTGAATATATGTTATTTACATAAGTATTTCACGAGACCAATTTTTATATTTTTTTGTAATTTAATAAACTGTCTCCGAAAAAATAATAATAATTAGAAGAATAGTAAAGAAGTAATCATTAAATACCAAAAAAAAACATACAATAGCGTAGTCACATCCGTATTTATGACAATAAATATTTTATAAAAAAAATAACATAAGTAATTCATTTCCGTCCCTAGTTTTTAAACACTTAAAAGTTACAAATAAAACGATTCCACACTTCCAAAATTTTCAAAACATTAACATTCCAATGCGCTTCGTGTAGTCGGGCTTAAAAGAGCTAAACAAAGTTTGTTCGGTTTTTTGAATCTCTTAACTTTCCGCTAAATTAGTAAACTATGAATTAGTAAACAATACTAACCTAGTGTTCCACATAGGGCTAAGCACAGTCCAAAATTAAATATGATCCTTGACATGTTTATCTTCACGGGATGATGTATTAATAAAATTCACCCAAACGTAACTGATATAATTAAATGTGCGCACGGATACCCTTTAGCTGCGGAATATTGTGTGTTAATCTCACGAATACAGAACTACGACTGATATTACATGTAGAGACGAGATATTATTTTTGCAAGCACAAGATGAAAAGAAGATTCAGTGAGTTTTGCATTGGAATTTTTTTCGAAAACTTAAAAATTGACTTTATTGCGGTGTATCTTAGGTGGGGTTAGAGCTTAAGCTAAGCTTCAAAAACGTTTGCAGTAAAACAGCATCCATTTACGTTTTAAGTCCGTAGCTGGCGAAACAAATTTTTTTAAATGCTAGCTTGCGATACTGCACGTATTGAATATCAATTGCAGATAATACTATCATATTTATACGAGTGCGTTTGTATGTATGTATATATGTAGGAGTACTTTATGAGATGAAAGTCTTTTTCTGGCAGAACTTATTAATGTATGAGCATGACCTAATCACTAAAAGTTTACGATATTGTGGACTAACCATTATTTTAAAACCGGTAGTTTATCCTTTTATTTTAACCACTTATTGATGTACATCATATATACGAGTACATATGTGATTTACCTAATTCCTTAAATATTGTAATTCGCAATACCAATGGTTGTCAGACATTTGGTGTTTTAAAAGTTTACCAAACCAGATGGCATTAACCATTTGAACAATATTATGTAAATAACTTTATATGTCAAATTGCGTATTACTCGTAAGTTAGCGTTGCCTTTCTCTGGTGTTACTTTTTGACAAAAATGTTGTATATTTATTTATTTAATTTTACTTAAAAAAAAGAAATTGAAGCGCTTATTAGAGCATCTTATACAGGGTGTTCCGGATAATATGCCAAAGACTTTAAGGAATTCCTTGACATATATTGAGAAGAAAAATGTATGGGTGTGGGTCTGTCAAAATGTATCCCCACTGAAATACAGAGATTTTAAGCAAAGCTTTACGTCCCCTGTTGTGACTTCTATTAAATATAATATCGTTCCAATTTATACGTGTATAGTAACAAGTGGAATACCGTTAAACTGACAATTATGAGTACTTTAATTGTTTCAAAGTAAATATTCCCCTAAAATTAATCTGTCAAAAGTTACTGAAGATCAAACTGGTCAGTCAGTCATTTCATCACAAGTCAGTAGTTTTCAGGATACGACCCAATTTGTTTAAACTGAGGTATTCTTTTACAACATCCTTATAAAATTAACTAGTTAACAGCTTTTAATTTTTTCCCCTTTAAAGAAGCTTGTTAATACGCAATGCAAATCCAATAAATTTGTTTTAAGGAGTGACCTTCTAGGATTTTCAAAAATTCTATTTTTTTTATTGCTTTCAATGGGCCCTTAGGACCTCAAAAATGATATCCCAAAAGATTATGGCCGGGAAATATCTCGAAAGTATAGCACAAGGCCGTCAGGTAGGTAGCGAGCCTCTTATGACAGAAACAAGGGACGGTATTTTAGTGGACTAGAGTAGATATACGGCAGATGTTTTTGAAGCTATTTGCCACGTATTCAGACTATTGCTCGTCCCTAGAAACGTCGGTTTCAGTCAGTTTCGTACAGCGAAACCATAGACTAGACTATACCTAGATATCAAACTTTCCAGATATTGGAAAATCAAAACCGGTTTTCTACTGATCGGCCCTATCCGTGTGATCCTGTCTGTGAATACGTGTAAATTGTCATCAATGGCAATTTCCCTCTCCTTTTATACAAACCACGCCCATTTTAATCAAAAAAATGTCGTCTCCATTACACCCATTCGTACAAATCGCTCTCATTTTAGCAATTTTACTTGTAAATTGCTCTACTTCTAGCAAGTTTTGACAAATCCTTAGAGATGTAGAAGTGTTGGAATTCACTTACAGTGTGTCTGTGCAAAAGTTAAGCGCTTGCAAAAGTATTAGTAGAGTTTGACATCTAGTTAGTTTATCTATGAGCGAAATATTCGAGAAGGACGCTATTTGAGGAAAGTTTGTTTTTTTTATCGATAACTGTGCTAACCTTTTTTTTTGTTTGTGAGTGAAATTGGTTCGTTTTTATAATGAGTGACAAAGTGTATTGTGGTTAAAAAGGTCCAAACGAGATACGTACATACAGCAAGAGACCGAAAATATCTGGAAGAAGACCGCTGAATCGACACGAATAAAAGGCACCAAGTGAAATGAATGCTAGTACATCCGCGTAAAAATTGAAGCAATCAGAAGATACATATGTACGATATTGAAGTGAATCCAGGGTTTGGTTATCGTATGATAAACTTTATTGCAGTTTTTTGTTGTCGTTTGCAAAGTATGCAAATCGCAAGTGAAATTTATAGAAAGTGGTAAGCGCGGTTTGGGATTCAAAATAGTAGAGTCCTGTAAAAAATGTTAACAGACTGAGATACCTCGTAGTCCATTTATTGAAAAAGGCTATGAAATAAACTGTAGAATTGTAATTTCCATGTGATTACTTGGAATTGGTTTGCACGGAATAAAAAACTTTACCTCGGCCTATGTTTCACTCTTTCTATGATAAGGTTGTCAAAAGAATTTCAACTACAAATAAACTAGTTTGCAAAAAGAGTATGATGAAAGCAGTGAAATAGTTGTCTAGTTTAATTGAAAAAGGAGAAAATGGAATTATGGTGTCAGGCATGGGTTTACGTCCTTGTTTGGCTTAGTGACTGTTATTGGCAATTACAGTGCAAATATTATAGACTACGTAGTGAAATTAAAATACTGTAAGGCGTGTGGGTACTGGAAGAATAATGCAGATACCAAAGAGTATACGGAATAGGCACAAAATCATAAAGATAAGTGCGATGTGAATCAAGATGGATTAGCAGGAAAATTGGAGGTTTATGCAGTTGTTGAGATGTTTTAGCGATCTGAAAGTTTGCACCAGGTAAAATACACCCATTATATTGGTGACGGTGATTCTAAAAGTTTTAAAGGCATTACTGATGCTAAGCGCTATGAGAATGTCAGAGTATTGAAGAAAGAGTGTATAGATTACTTTCTAAAGCAAATGGGTACCTGCCTACGTAATTCGAAAAAGAATACAAAAGGTCTCGGTAGAACGGATAAATTTACAGGGAAACTAATAAACGAGCTCTCCATTTATTATGAATTAGCCATTCCTAGAAACTGTGATTCAGTTGAAAACATAAGAAATAGTATATGGGTTACACTCGATCATAAATTATCTACTGATGCAAAACCGCAGCACGATAAATGTCCGATCGGAGAGGATTCGTGGTGCTCATGGCAAAACGCTAAGGCTAAAAATAGTTTGGTTGAGTACAAACATAAGCCAGCTCTTCCAAATGAAGTGTTTGAAGCTATCAAGCCAGTCTACGAAGAATTGACCAGAGACGATCTTCTTACTCGATGCATCGGCGGTTATACTCAAAACTGTAATGAAAGTTTTAATTCAACTGTGTGGACATTGGCCCCAAAATCCATTTCTAGTAGTAATACTATATCTAGCTATGGATATTGCAGTTTGCGTGTACAATGTCGGGTTTGCTTCAATTTTGCGCATAATGAAAGTGATGGATTTAGAAATCGTCCCGAACAGCTACGAAATGTGCTTGGAGATTGACAAAGAGCGCATAAAGCTTGCAGAAAGATCGCTGTCTTAAGCTACAAAAGAGTAGAGGATCGCATTACAATCCAATAGAAAGTAAATGGAAGAGCACGACACTAATCTGGAAGGCTAATTATATGGTGCAGGCATCGCGGTTTAAAGGTATTGCATAATTTTTCATGACTTTCTATAACTTAAAATTATAAACGCGTTTATCTCAAAACTGCATTTTTCAAGTTGCCCACACCCATAACTTGAACAACTTTCAACCAATTCACTCCAAATATTAACTAGATCTTTAAAAATATATTTTCTAATTAAGTGTGTAGGATTTTTATTTTATATGGCATAGTTCATTTGTTATTTACAATTTTCCGGCGATTTTTCTGCGAATTTTGCTAGCTTGGAAGTGCGCTATTCGGCCAAAAATCAATATATCAAAAAAACCCTGCGTACTTCTCTAGCTGTTGTTATGTGCAATAAAAAAAATTTAGTGACTCATCATAATTCAAAATTTACAGGAGCTGCTGGTACGGCCAGAGACCTTTCCAAAAATGAGAGGTCATCTGCGAAACGTTTCACAGCCGACATTTTTAAATAAATTATTCTATAAAAATTATGTTTTACCATCAATCATATGTACAACCTAGCCGCTTAAAAAAAGGTTCATTTTTTCATTTACAGCTAAAGGAGGAAAAAGTGACCACCTTGGGTAGGTAGGGTACATTTTTCAGGTCAGGGAAAAAATTAGATGTCCATATTCTGAAAAAAAATTTAATAATATAAAAAGAATGAAAAATTATTTACATAACCAGTGTGTACAATAGTTTTTAACGGATATGTTGATATTTAGTTCATAAGTTTTTTTTTTAAGAACTTAAAACTCAAGTATAATAGTTATGACTACACTATGATGCCAAAGACTGTGTTAATTTTTTCGAAAATAGGGCAAAAACAGAAGGAAAGATGTTTGGACTCAATGGCTTCATGGGTGACATCCAACATTTAATGGGGAGACTAAATTATTAATGTAACATAATTGGAGTTGTTGTTGTATTCTTGGCAACCACACATTTTACATAATTTTAGTTACCTGGAAAAATGTAATATCCCCGATGATGGGCTTCTTAACACAAGAATACGCTCACATGATTTATGTCATTGGTTTCTGCAACGCTAACGGTCAACGAGCAGAATTGGAATATGTGGGACAATACTCTGATAGGACTGCTTAGTTCGAATCTCTATCTAGAATTTTCGAAAAAAAAAACAAATTACCAAAACTATTAGGTGATATACCACTGCAACAAAGAACATCCATCCAGCAGTATTACGCCCCCGCACATTATGCCATGCAATTATAGAGTGATTAGGTCGTGTGTATGAAAATTCGTGTAAAGGGCGGAATTGACCCATTCCGCGGCCTCCAAGGTCTCCGGACTTGACTCCAATGAACGTCTATTTATAGGGATGGATGTAGTACCTTGTTTACTCATTATAAATAACAACGCCGGATGACTTGAACCATATCATTGACGAGGCAGCTGTGAAATTCGGGGAAGAATTGAAAAGAATGGACATTAATAGAGCCTTTTAAAGACGAACACTGGCGCACATCAAAGCAATGGTATGCACTTTGAACAATTGATATAATACAAGGTTGAATGAAAGTAATAAAAATAAAAATGTGGAATAAATTTTTGTATTTCTTTTCTAAACTTTTTAGCAATTTTTAGTTTAATGCTTTACCTCTTTCAATAAATTGGGGCGTATCTTGAATACTACTGACTTTAGAGGAAATGACTAGACTCCCTTTTTATGTGTTAATTGTACTGGTATCATAGTTACTATATTTTTCCAAAAAAAATTTGGCACAGTCAAAATTTAAAGTTGAAAAAAAAAAATTACTGTTGATCTTCAATAGCTTTTGACACTTATTTATTGGGCAACTTTTACTTTGAAACAATTGAAGTACTCATAATTACGAGTTTAACGATACGCTGTTTTTTACCATACATGCACTCATTTCAAAGATGCTGTTTTCAACAGGTTTCAAAACAAGGCAGCGTTAGGTTTTGCTTAAAACCTGTGTACTTCGGCGGGAATGCATTTCCGAGCCCCCCTCCCCCCCCCCTCACACACACACACAAACCATATGATTTTTTTTTTCCCAAAATATGTCAAAGAATCTCCCCTTAAAGTCTTGGACACACTATCCGCATACACTTCTAAAATTAAAAACGATTTAATTTTATTTTGACTAAGCTTTTTTCAACAATATTTTGAGCGTTGTAACATATTTGTTGGGAAATTTTTTTTGCTTTAGTACTCATTTCAAATTCCAATTAACTTTTTCCATTTCATTCTGCCATCCATTCATCGCTTTTCAATTTCATTGAAACTCTCGCTTAAGGTATTTGTGATTGATATTTACGTAAATGTAGGTACATAACTCTTGAAGAAGTAACCAAAGCAAAAAAGTAAATACCAAAAGGTTACGCAAACCGCTTATAGCGACGTTTTTTTACCTATAACGTTGCAATCATCCCATCCAAAACCTATATGTACGAGTATGTATATTTGAACAAAGTAAGGTGTCGTATGGATTTGTTTCAAAGCTCAAGTTCACATTAATCTGGGAGTATCAGCGCCATAACCAGTGGTCAGAAACTTGAAGCTGATCTCCATGTGAATCTTCAGGGGCGGTATCATCTCACACGATATGAATAGAAAAAACCGGTCGCTGATTTCGACGGTACCGCAAGTATGAGTATGCTAAATAAGGGGTTAAGTGACCTTGACATTTTTTGTGTATTTAAATATAAAAGTTTCCGCTCGAATTTCTTGCTTATAACATGTGGACTAACTGGAGTTGGGCAATAAAATTTAGTTTGAGTTGCTGTAGAATTGACTTCTTTTGTGCAATACTTGGTAATGGGGTAGATTGATGGAATTCTAAAAATATGTATGACCATGGCTAAAACAAGAAAAAATATAGCAGATATTTTTCAGGTGCTGATTGGATCATCTGAAGCGTGTTTATATTACGTTGGTTAGTTTCATAAGGCAGGGGTTATAAGAGGTCGCCAGAACAAATGGAGATTTGCCTTGAACGGAACTTATAATTTTTTTTTGTACCTATGGATTAAATGAGTTTCACATTTTTTTTATTTAGATTTTAGAACAATATAAATTTATAATATAATAAGCGTCAATATAACATCAATATATGCACATTGAAAAATAACGTCGATGACAAAGTGTTGGGCCTTTGAGAGATTCAATGTTTTTTTTAACAGACTAAACTTTCTTATTGGAGTTTTATTGATGGATTCATATGATAAGCTATACAAAGCCAAGTTGACTTTTTTCTTTTTTCAATACATATCCTCCCTACCTATTTAGATTACAGAAAGATTCATTCATCAATCTGAAAATTTCCAAAATATTAAGGAACTCACAGTGTTTTAATTTGAATGATTGCATACAAAATATAGCGAGTTTGCAATTATTTTATATATATTTTTCATTATTAAAGGGAGAAATTAAGAAATTGAAGTTGCGTATTCATATACGAGTACAAGTCTCTCAGAATTGTAAACTGTTAAATTATTAAATAAATATAGTGAGCTCATGTCTAAAATTGTCTACCATGGAAATATATATACCTGTATATATACACTTCAGCAACGTTTACAATTTATCTAAATATTTTATCAAAACTCGAGGTCAGTTAGGGCCATATTAGTGTGTTGACTCCAATTTTCGATCGTTATAATAGTCACTTCATTCAGGTCAGGTGAACGGAAGTTTTGGTCATCATTAACCACTGGGTGAAACCCAGCACATCGTTGCGGCGTCACTGATGGCATGTTGTCAGCATTGTCATAGAACAGTTCTTTGGTACTTACTGCAGGCGGCGTAGGTATTGTTGAGAGATTTCGGGACACGCGGTCGGAGAAGATTCTGGCGGTCTCTTGCGATTGCAGCTTTTCTGCGTTACAGTTACAGTAGTTCTTCCTTGTTGCGCGCCTTGGGAAATTCGAATTTGCACCTTGGCAACAACAAGGTTCGGATCCGAGTCAATGTTTACTACCAGGACATTGCTCATAAGTCTTATCTAGGAACTCGAAGATACATTCTTTGGTGGCTTCGCCCTTGTCTTCCGTAGACACATGGGATCAATATTAGGCTTATGTTTGCGAATTTAATGTTAATATTAATTGTAATAAGAAGTTCAATCAAGTGTTGGAAGCTCAAGACTTCTTGACTTAGTCTGCCGCATATGACAAATCCACATCCGAATAAGCACTCACTCTATTGCCTATAGCAATCATCATGGATATATTACAGTTTTTAGTGCTCTTTTTGTTCTGTCCATCTCATCGCACTTTCTGGATGGCGGTGATATCTGCATAATAGCAGTCGAAGGCCGTTGTTCTTTAAACGTTTGCAAGGGTCGTCAACAGTGAATCCTTATCCGGGGCCATTGTTCGTAACATATTTTTCATCTCCTCCGTATAGGGCTGTGAATCCTATGACGGCATAGGCCGTCATCTATGATAATCGCGTTTCCCTCAAACTCACTTAAAATCCTAGCCCCCATACACAGACGATAGAACATCAATGGGAATGTTGTCAACGAGCAATCAGAAAAGCTGCTTGGTTTGGTTCTACTACATAGAAACCACTGGTTGGGCGATAAATGTAGGCAAATATATGCATCCAAACAAGAACCAAACAAGTATAAAGCTGCGAGCTCTTTTATAAGCAGGAAAGACGAGAGCAGCACCGGTTTCTCGAAAAGAAATAGAAAGGGCACGAGAAGCGCGTGAGGGATGTTATTGCAGGAATAGCGTTCGAACATTTTATTATAGAATACAATTAACATGCCAGGCCTACATAGCCAGAATGAAAAACTGCCAAGGTGAACATGGACAAATAGTAGTAGGCTCACAGTTTGTGCTGATAATATGGAAAACTACTTCTGGAGACTCTGTAAAGGCGATAATGAAGCATTCACACTTGACGATGACGGCAGAGAATTCCGCCCCCCTAGTTAAGGTAGCAAACCTTAAGCTTAGTAAAGTTGCTGGTGTAGGCAGACTGTTTGTTAAGATATTTAAAGCAACTGGAGATTACATATTGTAGTTGGGGACATGCACCAATTAATCTGTAAGATATGGAAGAATGAAATCTCACCATCGTTTGTCCGATCCACAAGGTGACCATTTTACTGCGTCAACTATAGGCGAATAAGTCTCCCAAACATCGCCTATAAGATCTTTTCGATCATTTCATGTGAGCATCTGAAACCATTCATGAATAATCTGGTTATTTCAGTGTGGTTTCAGGCCAGAAAAGTCCTCCATAAATCAAATATTCATGTATGAATACGTGTGAATTGTCAACATCATCAATGCATGAACGATACCCTGAATGTTAAGGTTATATTCGTGTAGGATTGTTTGCAAAAGTGCACTTGATTTTCTTTACAGTTTTTTTTTGTAAGGTTGCAAATGATTATAAGAGTATTAGCAGAGCTTGTCATCTAGTTTAAGCTGTAACACCGCCACCTGACCACCGTGTGTAATTAGGTATGCAACTTTCCATCGAAGCAAAAATATAATAGTGACCCTTTTTTCAATATGAAAGATGAATGGAATGAATGAATGAAAAATGAAAGAGTAAACAGGGGTATCATTCACCAATAATTGTTGTGCTAAAGATTAAATCAGGTGACAGTCGATCATAATATTGTCAGTGTTGTTGACAACCTTGGCAAGGCATAGTATTACAATACTGTAGAATGTAGACTAAGCCAAAGGTTATCTTCGAATATTGGAAAAGATATAGAAACACAGGAATTTGTTCCTCTGGTAGGCTTATACGAATATGCCCGTATGCCATCCAGCTAGAAAAAATATGAAAATTAATTAGCCAACATTTTTGTAAGACTTCAACAAGATTTAGTTGACAAATGCAGTTTTTTTAAAAAAAGAATACAGTATTTTTGGCCCATAATTTTAAACGGTGCCAAAATCTCGATAAAATTAAAGTGATTCAGGATTTACACATCCCAAAAGCAGAAAAACAATTGATATGTTTTTTAGGAGCTACAACATTTTATGTAGAAAATTTATAAAAGGCTTTTCCAAAACAGCTTGTCTAATGATAAAGTATACATTCATGCAAAAATAGATAACAAAGTTAGCATCTGTGATCCTCGGTATACTTGTATAATAACATTTAATAACTTAAAACGTCTAATTTCCGTTCACCCTATTATGAAATACCCAGAATATGATCAACATATTTGTTGCAACGACAGTGATTAGCATGACTACTAGATTGTATCAGTGTTGCCGCAGCTAGATCATCGCGTTTGTCTTGTGTCGAGAACACTTAATATTTTTACATATTTATGTAGCAATAAACTGTAACGGATCAGGTATTACAATAGATAAATTAAATACCTCAATGGCAGATATAAAGGAAATAAATTTTCATTGCAACACCAAAGGTGGCAGTAAAAACTACAGGAATACAATTACGAAATCAATTGAAAGGAAAACTAGGTAATTGATTATTTAAGCAGATTTGAAAATACAAAATAATTTAATGGATATCATGAGGTAGAATTAAATTTGCAATCCACATTGATAAATGAAAATGTAATAAAATGTTTACTAGAGTCATGTACATATGTATATACGAGTAGTTCCTCTTAATATCAACGTTTCGTATAAAGGGGCCAATGCATAGCCGTTGTTATATGTAGTTTGAAAGAGAAAATATACCACATTTCCAATAAATAATTGTGATAAATATAAAATGATTTTTTTTAAAGAACTTAACACTTAAGAGGGTATAACTACTCTTAAAATGCCGGAGCACGTGTTAAGTTTTTCGGAAAATTGGACAGAGAGAGAGAGAAAGATGTCTGAGCTCAGTGGTTATTTCGCTCCATGGGTGGCATCCAACATTTAATGGGGAGACTATATTATTAGCGTAAATTGAACTTGATGTATTTAGGCAACCAGTCATCTTACAAGATTTTTGTTGCCTGAAAAAAAGTCTTTCGGTCACGGCTGGTATTGAACCCTGAACTATCTGATTGGGAAACCAATACACTACCACTTTGCATTTAATAAAGCAAAAAAAAATCATAGTGGCAACGGAGACATCAGAAGATTACATTCTTCTTTCTTAGTAAAACTAACAGCGATCGAGAAAATGAAGATATAGATGGTTATATTAGATTGAAACGATCATAACAATAAATTGTACTCCTAGACAAGCAAAGGAAAGATAAGACGTTATGGTTTACAAGAGCGGGCCAATAATGCATAGCGTTATATAAAATAGAAACGCAATTTGATTACAAATATTTTGGACATATAAAAAACAACAAAAAACTCAAATATAAAGGCAAATAATATTATAGACCAGTTTCTTTGAGAAATGTACAAAAGGCAACTATTAAACGACCTCTTAAATTTGCAGATGCCGTTCCTGGAAATAATATGATTTTAATAACAGTAATCCAGGGACTCCCACAAACAAATCCGATACATGAGGAAATGAGATACCATATACGTATTCAAGGAGCACAAATTACTAATGAAACTTCTTCCATTTTAGATATAACTAATCTGATTGGCATAACAATACGAGTATATTACTTCAGATTGGAACGACTAAAGTTCAGAAATGTAGAATTTTAATGTTCCTAGCAATGTGATACCGTACGTTAAGGCTAAAATGTCCTCTATAATTTCAAAAGATGACAAAACAAACAGTTCGGAATAATGATAATCAAGAGATATTATTATATTAGATGTTAATCATATCATAACCCCATTACAAATTTAAATAAACAGATTTCACTAAACACACATTTAATGATTCATTTAATATACTTAGAGTATGAACAGGAGACGACAGAAAAAAATCGTATATGTAATCCCATTAATTAAGAAAATTATCAAATACGACTTCAATGTAACACATTGTATTTAGAACAAACGTTAAATTTCCAAAAGGTCAAATTTATGACAATATTGTCTGTGCCAAAACAAATTTATATAGGATAAATTAAATTGTATAAAATTTACTTTTACATATTTAAACTTATTAAAGTACTTCTTAAACATATTAAAACTAATCCTTAGTTATTGGTATTAAAAAACATAAGAACTGTATAAAAACAGATCTCAAACTGATCACCCCACTGGATAAGAAAGATCATTTAGAGATAGATGAAGGTAATGAGTATATTGTTACAGTGGATTGTACAACTTTTAGTTATAAAGAAAATATTATGTTTAAAGATATAAAAATTATTAAAAACTCTATCTTAAAACATGAATGGAAGGCGATAAAACTTCGATAATTGAAAATGCAGTAGAAAAAAATTAAAACAAAACTATGACGATAGAATACTACCTTAGATAAAAATAGGGTGCCGTGAAATAACGCCGAGCGCAATAACGCCGAATTTGCTTTCATAAAGTGAAATAACGCCGACCATTGCTTGTGAAATAAAGCCGAATTCAGAGAAAAGGCAAACGAATTTGCAAAGCCTACTGTACTTAACCCAATTCGTTGTCCAATTTGCAGGGAAAATTCTTCAAAGCACCACCAAAGTATATTGTTAAACTCTCATATTCTGAGCATTTATTTCTTAAACGTTGTTCTGTTTTAAGTGATTAACATAAGTTACCGTATAGGTAATTCTAAATTAATTTAATCTAATACTTTATTAAATAAAATAAAAAGAAAACAAAATGTTGATTGTTGAAATATGTGTTCGATTCAAGTTTGAAGAAGATGGCTTGCTTCGCTCCCTAACATGATTTCACCCTTTTCTCCGCGGGGTTTAGGCGCTCACGCGACGTTGCCGCTTCGCTAAGGGATGTGTCAACAACTGTCAGAAAGGCGCCTTTAACTTCTTTGTAATTGTAATTGGTCGATTTGACATGGTACCGTTTATTTTAATAATTTTTAGCATGATATGATGACAATTGATTTACATTAAAGAAGTATTAAAAACAATGAAAAGTGAAATAAAGCCGATCGAATATTAACGCTTTGTAAAAGTGAATTTTGGAACTCGGCGTTATTGCGCTCGGCGTTATTTCACGGTAACTAAAAATACTTTAATTAATTTTTGTAATTGTGAAATGTAATTATATGGAGAAAAATTTCGTAATCAAACATAAATTCTATTATATAGCAGTATGTATTACCTGTGGGAAACCATCTTGACTTTAAAGCCGAGCAATACAACCTCGCATGTAAACTAGCGGCTACCTTGTAAACACCGGAAATCTATTGTAGATTTGCGTTAGCTCAGAACATCTATGGTTCAGATTATGGTGTAAGTTTCAAACCTCATCAGCTATCAGGATTTTATCCAGAATGAAAAAAAAAAACAAATCAAAGAAGAAAAATGTGAGTTAAAGTTTACGCGTAGTATCGGAATTTTTTTAATAAATGACAATGAACTATAGCAACTTTAAAAGTGCAAGCGAGATAAATATATGAGCATGTCAAAATGAGCAAAGATCCGTTTTGACGACTTTCGACAGTGAATGAAGAAATTCCGGTTGAGTCGATCGGATGCGTGTGTGTCGAGCTAAAGGATTTTTGTGTTCTATTTTTTTTTGTCTTTTATGATATACGAGTATGTATGCACTCTTATATTGTAAAACGTGAAAGTTCGACTCTCCTAGAAGACAAGAAAACTGAAGTTAATCAAAAAAACCGAAAATCTTAGAGCTCGCAAATCACACCACTCCGCGTCCATATCTCGTAAAAGTCGTAACAGGCACTGTCGCTGTCCGGAAAGTTCAGAAGGCTAAGGCCTAAAATAAGAAAAAAAGTACACCAAAATATGTATACTCACGTGCCCCGGGTTCGGCAATCCCACTAAGATCCGGAGCGAATCAATCATTTTGGATTGACACGTGGTCGGCAAGGCCAAATAATTAATCTCTTTGGGCCGGAAACACTTGATGAAGCATCAATACGCGCAGCTATGTCACAGTGCACGGAACATCTGCTGCAGTCTTTTAAATTTTGAAAAATCCATCATTTTTAATATCTAACGGGCTCGGCAAAACCATATAAATCTCAAACCCAACACCAAATTCAATGAGAATCAACTGATGGAGACAAGATTAGCATTAGTTTTAATAAGATAAAAGTTAAGTATTATATGATAGACGCTCAATTCGAATTATGTATTTAGATTATTATAAGCTTGGCTGTTCAAACATTTCTTTTCGATTCCTTAAAATAGTGACTTCTCACAAGGTAAAGCAAGGACGGAGTGCGCCGCGGAATCATCCTTTAGCAAGAAATAAAAAACAAAACAAGAACAATGTCAATTCGCATTTTTTTTCCTGGTTACAATTACATATTCGTGGTTTGAGGCCTATAAGTATGCAGAGTTAATAAATTTGTTAAATTTGACCATATTTATAGGTACTTACCTATGTATGTTTCTAACTCTGACAGAAACAATATCCGAATGTAAAGTATTTAAAAGAGACTAAATATGAGAAAAGATTTCTAAGATCAGACAAAGTTAATTAAAGATAGAGTGAAGTAAAATAAAGTAGAAAAATGAAAATAACACAACGATTATAATAGATTTTTTTTAGATTTTATTTTTTTTTTCTCTGGGCTCCTTCGACCTTCTTGTTTCACGTCTTCGATCAGAAAGGAAACCAAAAAAACCTTCTTCCTTTCTCGCACGAAAATCGTGATGGCTGCTCTACTTAGGTTCTCTACTTGACAATAGAGCGGGCCCTCATACTCTACAATTTAATTATACATTACATCTCGGCCAATCTGACAATATGATCGGCCTCGATCATGACAATATCAAACAACCAAATTCATTTAAACTTATGACTAGGTTAGTGTTGCTTTCTAATATTAGCCGTTGTGGTGCTCTACGTAGGGATAATCCATTTTCTAATACGCGCGGCTTCAATAACGTTGTCGTATGGTAACTGTGTCAGCTGACAATTATCGATGTCCCTTACTACATAGCGGTCGTTCGGTAACACCTTATGGATGACATATGGCCCTCGATATCTTTGAATAAACTTCTTATTAGTTCCGACTGACGTATCGACATGTTTAATTACTACAAAGTCACCTGTACTATATGTTTTCGCTGGCACACTGGGTCTAAGGAAATACTTCTCATTGTATTCTTGGGACCTCTTAATAGCGGCTGATGCTTCCCGAACTCGAGAGAGGTGAAACACGAACCGCAGTCGGTGATCATTCGCCGAGGGCGGCTATAATAACGAAAGTACTTGTCTAACGAGGCACACACCTCCTTAGTGCTGGTCGAATTGACCGGGTATAATCGCACAAACTTAGTAAAAGCGTCAATCACAACTAGGATATGCTTTCGCTTCGAGGATAAAGCGGGCAATGGCCCGAAATGGTCTACGTGAACCGTATCGAACGGGACTGGTTTTTTCGGAATACTATACATATTGCGATCATTCCATCGGGCGGGGGCCGAATACATAATGCACTTTATACAGTTTTTAATAAACCGCTTAATGTCACTTTTCATGTTCGGAAACCAATAATTTTTCCGAATCTGATTATAACACTTGTCAACTCCTAAATGGCCAATCTTCTCATGAACCATCCTAATTAGATTGTCCTTCATTTCGGCGGGTACACAAAGCAACAGCCCACCCCCATCGACCTTGCGAAAAACCAACCCGTCTTGCAAGTCATAATGTTCGACTGACTCTACTTCTAACTTTTCACGGTATCTTTTAATTTCCGGATCCCGATTCTGAGCTACTTGGATTTGGATATCCACCTCGTCGCTAGTAAAGGCGGCAACCACATGACAGCGGCTTAATGCATCCACATGCCCCATCGACACCCCACTGCGGTGTTGTATAGTATAGTCGTAGTTCTCGAGTTCTAATGCCCACCGCGAAATCCTTGGATTTACCTGCTTTTTACTTAGGGTCAGAGTTAAGGTATTGCAGTCCGTGACGATCTTAAATGGTATTCCTTCCAAATATACTCGAAAACGTCGTAGAGAATAGATGATGGCTAGAGTTTCCAGCTCGAAACTATGATATCTAGACTCTGCCGGCGTGGCCGTCTTGGAAAAGTATGCCACCGGGTGGAATTTTTTATCATCTTGTCGCTGTAGCAGGACTGACCCAAACCCCAAACTACTTGCATCACAGTGCAGCTCAGTGTCCCTTTCTGGACTGTAATTCGCTAGTACTGGTGCTGTGGCAAGTTTGTCGCTTAGCTCTCGAAATGCTTTTACACAATCGCCCGAGAAGTCATACCGACTTTCCTTGCGCAACAAAAGCGGCTTTGCTATCTTGGAGAATGAAGGTACAAATCGTCTGAAGTACGAAAACAGGCCTATACATCGTTGCAACTCACACTGATCGGATACTGCTTAATATTTTGAATGTGTGCCCCCGACGGTTTAATGCCTGATGCATTCACGACATACCCTAAATACTCCAACTCGTCATAGCCAAACTTACACTTATTGAGTTTAAGTTCCAGCCCCTTCTCATAAACGCGGCGCAGAATCTCGGCCAGGATTTTTAAATGAGAGTCAAAATCGATTGTGGCACTAGGATGTCATCTAGATACATAATTATCTTGCCCGACTCGACCAGGTCTCGGAATATTTCGTGCAAGAACTGCTGAAAATTAGCGGGTGCATTCTTTAACCCGAATGGCATCTGAACATATTCATACTGCCCATCCGGTATTACGAAAGATGTAAACTTTATGGAATCTTCATCCATTCACACTTTATGGAAACCGTCCTTTAAATCAAGGAGGATAAACCATCTTCTACCCCCAAGAAACTCAATACAATATTCCATAAGCGGTAACGGAAAGTTGCCTCTGACCGTTTTCCTATTTAATGCGCAGTAGTCAATACACATTCGCAATTCCCCGTTTTTCTTTTTGGCAAGTACGACTGCTAATGCATAAGGAGATTTACTCAGTCGAACTATCCCCCTTCCCATCAGATCTCTCACTTTCCTAACAACCTCTCTTCGATCGAACACCGAAAGTGGCCTGGGAGGACAATGAAAAGGTGTATTGTCGGTCAGGCATATTTTCATTTTCCTCTCTCAACTTCGAACAGACATCGACATCGGACAGCGGTTCACTTAAGTCTATTTCAAAAATCGACGGGACACTATCACAACCCGAAGGGACCTGAGACGGAATAACATTAACCAATGGACTTGAGACATCGGTTCGGCGGACATTTTTACCATTCGACAGACTTGATAATTCTATAGAGTTTACGTTTCGATGCTTGTCACCCGGACAAATTCCTCGGCTACCACAACTACTAGTATATTTAATTTGACCAGAGCCAAAAGTACAAACACATAATTTCTTTGAAATAACACTTTTATTATAATTCAGTTTTTTTGTCTTATTTTTTATAGGCTTTATACGACTTAAATGAATGTTAAATGATCTTAGAAAACTACGTCCCAAAATCAGCGGCAGCGTCATCAGGTTATCTGGAAGAACGTAAAGATACTCTATACGAATGTCGTTTTGAAATTTAATATAACTCTTAATCGTACCGTATGTATGAAGATTAATTCGACCGACTCCAATATATTTGGTTGGCTTTAACACTTCCGATATACTGATGTCGCTTGGGACCAGGGAACGTCTGATGAGATTAATCGCGCTACCGGTATCAAACAAAGAGAAATAACTAGTGGACTTGGTACTTTGGGCTTGATCAATAGAGAAAGCAGCACTTACCGTTTGCATGGCGCTGATAGCACCAGCCACGTCTTCAACACTGCCTTCCTCCTCTTCGATCACCTTTTCAATTGCAGCTACAATCTTCTATCGTCGGCGGTTGGATTTCGGGCAGCTGTCACGATAATGCCCCACTTCGTTGCAAGTGAAGCAGGCGTTTGGTAATCACAGCGGCTTGGTACAGCTACTCTTGTAATGCCCAAACTTCGAGCAGTTTAACAGCGGACCTCAACAAGCTCCTGCGGTTTCGTATTTGTTGAACTCGTTCTGATGACTGCGGGGACGGCGGCGGCGGCGGCGGATAACCTAGTAGACTTCCTATTGAGCTGCTGGCTTCGTTTCTGCTGATATCGATCGAGTCGGCTCAGAAGCTCAGCAATCCTTTGGGCATCATTAACTAATGTTATATTAGTGCTGTCGTCATTGAAGCCATCTATGATGAAGGTCACCAACTCTGACTCTGGAACCGTTATCTTAGCGGCCAGAGCCTTCATCGAGATCACAAACACCAAGCACGATTCGTCGGGACGGATTTTTCGTTGCTCCAACTGTCGATATACGTCTCGGTGGGTGACTTGTCTTCCGAACGTTCCGATGAGAGCGTCTTTCAGTTCGCCATAACTCACTACACCTAGCGTTCCTATGAACTCCCTTGCCGTCTCTTTCAGAAGCCTACGTACACCCAGGCACATATCATCAGGGGTAAATTCACGCGTTACCACATACTGCTCGAACTCACTAAACCATTTGCGGATGTCTATGTGGTTTTTACCTGTGAATAGATTTAATGAATTCTCCATATGTTCAAAATTGGCACCTCGGTGAACGTGGCTTTCACTCCTCTCGTTGCCCTCCATTTCACGAATCTGCCTGATTGTGCCTGCAGTCGACGGACTTTAATTGCCTCGGGGATCTGTGTCGTGTACACGTTCGTGGCGGGATCTCCTCTGACATCCTCGAAGCAGTCTGACTCAACGGCGGGGACGGCGGCTGTTTCAGCGAGTTTTACGCCATTTGCGTCGGCGGCTAACACGGCGGCTGGTTCATCACTTAATTCGTCGGCGGGTTCGGCAACAGCGGGGACGGCGACTGGTACGGCGGCTGGTCCATTTTCCTTCGATTCTGATGACCTTTCTGTTGCGAGCAATTGTTCGTATAATAGGCGCAGTTGCGCCAGCGTAGCACTTGGTGGGAACTCTACGTTTGACCAAGAGATAACCTCCACCATCGTCTGCCGTGTTGTGCGTGAGCTTGACATGTTTTTTTTTTTTTGAGGAAAATAATTACTTTTATTTGTTTTTTGCTTTATTTTTAGGTTGAACCCCACACCTGAGGTGAAAATAACACAACGATTATAATAGATTTTTTTGGATTTTACTTTTTTTTTCTCTGGGCTCCTTCGACCTTCTTGTTTGACGTCTTCGATCAGAAAGGAAACCAAAAACACCTTCTTTCTCTATCGCACGAAGATCTTGATGTCTGCTCTAATACAATATGGCCATGCCTACTTAGGTTCTCTAGTCGACAATAGAGGGCGCCCTCATACTCTACAATTTAATTATACATTACAAAAAAAAAACTATTTCAAAAATATTTGATCAAAATGAAAGCATAATAATATAAAATAAATAAATAAATAAATAGAGAAGTTTAAATAACAGCGCTCCACAAGAACTGCTTTTAAATAATTAAGAAATACCTACATACAGTGACACCCATAATTGATCACATGTTTCAAATTTCTGCGTTGTACTCTTATCTCGCCGTTGTTAAGTTCCGTTACTCGATTGTTTATATGTTAAAGTCTGCTATTTATGCAACTGGCAATTTTGTTGCAGTTGTCGGAAAAGTACTGTGCTGCAAAGAAGATCTACAGCCGATTTAATTAGATTTTCGATGTGATCAATTTTGTGAGTTTTGATATTCTTGTAATTAAAATGTAAAGAACTTAGTGTAAATTAAGTTCTAAGTGTAATTAAGTAAATAAATTACAGCATTTGTAAGTGTGATTTAAAAGAACAAATTACGTGTTTTCCACTCTTTGATCAAATTATCAAGTTTTAAAAGAGAAGGACTTACAGGATGATAGCTATACAAATCGACATGAATAAAGTGATTGAAAACGACTTAAAAAAAGGTTTAAGTCATTGAGAAATCTCCAAAAAATTTAAATGTTCTGGATGCTTCATCAGCAAACTAAGAAAAACACTAAGCTGTTAGATTAAAACAAACCCAAGTGGAAGAAAACAAATCCTATCCCAGCCTTGTCAAAGAAAACGTGTACGACAAGTACTTTCTGGAGAGTGTAGTAATGCTGTTGAAGTTCAACACTCATTATTATCTAATGATAATGTTGCTGTTAGTGCTGAAACTGTAAGAATAGTGCTTCGAAAAGCTGCCCTGAAGGGTAGAACTAAAGTCAAAAAGCCTCTACTAACAAAACGGCACATGGCTCTCCGAAAAGCGTTTGCTAACAAATATAAATTATACACAGAAGAGAACTGGGCTAAGATCATATGGTTAGATGAGACCAAAATAAACTGATTTGGTTCGGGCGGCCGCGAATGGTTATGGAAAAAGAAGGGACAACAACTTTCAAAGACGCTGGTTAAAGAAACGGTCAAATTCAGTAGAGGTAGACCTTATGCTTTGGGGGTGCATGACATCTCATGGTGTAGGCAAGTGCAAGAGAATCGAGGGACGGATGACCGCTCAGATATACGCAGACATTTTGACATCTTGCCTAGAACCAAGTCTACAAAAATGGGATAAATCGGTTTTGGACGTTACATTTCAACACGATAACGATCCCAAACACATAGCCAAAATCACAAAAGATTGGCTAGAATGTCATGGGTTTGAAGTTTTGGAGTGGCCCTCTCAATCTCCAGACTTAAACCCAATGGAACACCTTTGGGACTACTTTAAAAAGCAACTGTCTAAGTATGTTGCTTCAGCTAAGACACTGGACGAATTTTGGTCCAGAGTTCAGATTGAGAGGGATAATTTTCCACCAGAGGAATGCACAAATTTAGTAAACTCCATGATAAGAAGAGTTAAAAGTGTTTTATCCGCTAAAGGAGACCGCACAAAATATTAAAACAATATGAAGACTTAAAGTAAGTCCAATCCACAAAACTGATTACATGCTTATTTTAATGAATTGTTTTTATTTTTTTTTTCAGAAACATGCATTCAGCAATCAATTTCGATTTTTTTTAACATTGAAGCCCAACGAGTTTATTCATTTTTTTTATAAGAAATACATTTTTATTTTACAAGAAAACCCCTTTACTTTGTTATTTTTGAAAACATGTGATCAATTATGCGAGTCACTGTACATATTGTAACATATATAAAGTATGCAAATACATACAGTACTGTGCTGGAGTCAGCATTTCATAGTAAAACTTTTCAACTTTCTACTCCACCAAATAAAAAGAAATGGATATATAATGACGTGGAATAGAGTGCATTTCGAAATTCACAACTTTTTATAAAAGTAATAATACTTGAGATTTAAAAAAAAAACACAAAAACCAACAAAGTAGCCAAATTGAGCTGTGCAAAACCTAAGCAACTTTGTAGCCCACTGCAAAAAAAATAGGTAAAAGTAACATACTTTTCCAGTCAGGTTACACATGAAATGTTGTGAGCTATTTGTATTTGATCTTGAGTGATTGTCTTTGATCAGTTTTCTTTTAAGTTAGTCGCATAATTGATATTTTTTAATAACGTCGCGACAAAGTTACTCTTCTTCTCTTAAAATATTATTGATTATTGATGAACTTAAGTCTGGAGGTACTCAGGCAACATTAGCTGAACCTTATAATATTAATACATCGATTATTTCACGTTTAATAAAAAAACATAATGCAAGAGGAGTGGTTGAAAGTCAAAATGTCAGCAGTAGGTCGCGTAAGACAACTTGTCGAACGGATAGAAACATTTGTGGTGTAATTAAAAAACAACCGTTCATAAGTTCGAATGAAGTCGTAAAATTACTTGATTTAAACATTGATTTTAGCACGGTGCGAAGATGTGCAATTGAAAATAATCTTCGAAGCTACAGGCCGCACAAAAAACCGATGCTCACAAAAAGACATTTAAGGAACAGGTAGTGCAATTAAATTCTTTAAACATAATTCAAACTAAAATCTTTTTTCATATTAGGCTAAATTTTGCAAGAAAATACCAACACTGGTGTCCTGAAAAATGGAAAACAGTTCTTTTCAGCGACGAGTCAAAATTTAATATAATTAATTCTGACGGGATATGTTATGTGAGACGTCGTAAAGCGCAGCGACACAATCCTAGATTCTGCACTCCTACTGTAAAGCATGATGGGGGTAATGTGATGGTGTGGACCTGTTTTTCGGCAGAAGGTGTAGGTCCATTCTACGAAATAGACGGAATCATGGACCGGGTCAAATATAAATTCATTCTAGAATGGGTACCACTACCACATGCGGAGTGTGAAATGCCACTTCGTTGGGTGTTTCAACAGGATAACCATCCGAAACACACATCGAAGGAGTGATTAGCGGATAGTGGGATTCAAGTCCTTGATTGGCCGGCCCAATCATCCGACTTGAATTCCATCGAAAACCTGTTTGGTATCCTTAAAAGCCGTGTCGCTGGACAACACTTTTCCAACAGGTCTCACCTATTCAATGCTTTGAAAGTTGAGTTGGAAAATATACCAGGATACACTTTCAAAGTTAATTCCCTCGTCGTTGCGCCTCTGTTATTTAAAATAAAGGATATTACACGAAATATTAAAAAAGTTGGTTTTACACGGCTCAATTTGGCTACTTTGTTGGTTCTTGCATTTTTTTTAAATCTGAAGTATTAATACTTTTATAAAAAGTTGTGAATTTCAAAATACACTCTATTACACATCATTACATATCCATTTCTTTTTATTTGGTGGGGTAAAAAATTGAAAAGATTTACTATGAAGTGCTGACTCCAGATGGTTGCTTAGGTTTTGCACAGTATTGTATATGTATACATATATATTTATACTTATATGTATATATAAATCAATGATTACCTTCTTTAAAGCTAACCAATTTAATGAAGGTAATCATTTTTTTGTTTGTAATGTTTAAGAATGGAAATAAACGAAACTATATTTATTATTTCTTGTTTTTCTTGAATAATTTTCTTTCCTCGGTCGATTGCTCAAAGATCCTTACGGAGTAGTTTTTTTTAAGGATAATCGCAGCAACATGATTCGATTTGGTAAGCATACGGAGATTGTGACGGGATGATCGAGAAAGTTGTGACAGGATGTGTGGCTAGGGGTTGTAGCAGGGGTATGCAACCTTTTTATGTTAGATACTGGCTTAACTTGGGAGTTGTCGGATGTTTCATTTTTCATTTATTTATTTGAATCTTTTACAATGGGCTACAAAGTTTATAACAATTTGTAAAAGTTAATTGATTAAAGATTTGAGATGTTGAATATATCATGTTTAGCTAGGAGTGGGCCAGCTCATGGAGAATTTACAACTTCCTCCCCCCTCACTGTCTCTATGGATACGTGTGGATACATTGAAGGAAACTCGGGCCTCACAATCCAACTAGTTGTTGGTTACGATGGCAGTTGTGCAACTTCTTTTTCTTGGTATTTTGTTTTCAGGTATGTAAATAATAATGTAATTTCTGTCCAGACCTTGTGGCAAGTTCTACTAATCTGTCTGCATTGATCCAAAGCGTACAAGGGTTATAAGTGTGGGGAAAGATAGTAAGTGGGTTACTCGAATGCAAGTCTATCCTTTAAGTCATGCAGGTCATACAGGTTTCATTACATACCCAATCATATTTTGAAATTATCACTTTCTACAACATTGGAAGTTAATATCTTCACTATATTAACGTAATTAAATAACTCAATTACATAAGAACTAAATAAAAATCATATCGAAAGGTCCAGACAAAGTGTTTTTATTTGTATCAATTAATGCGCTGGGAAAATTTTTTTTATAATATAATATACAGGGTGTTGTGGATAATTTGTCGAAGACCTTAAGAGGAGATTCCTTGACATATTTTGAGATCAAATCGTATGAGTGGGTGATCAGAAATGCATGCCCTACGAAGTACAAAGGTTTTAAGCAAAGCCTTAGGTTGTCCTGTTGTGACTTCTATTGAACATAACATTTTTCGAATTTATGCGTGTATTGTAACAACTGGGGTATCTTTGAACTCGTAATTATGAGTACTTTAAATTTTTCAAAATAAATGTCGCCCTAAAAAGTTAATGAAGATCAGAAGTGATTTCTTTTTCTAAAAGCTTAAAATTTTGATTTTGTTTTCCCATTTTTCGGAAAAATATATAATTAGCCTCCCCTTTCTTCAACTTTGAAACGTGTACCTAGTATTTAAAAATAAAAAACTTAAGTCAGTAGTTTCCAATATTCGTCCCAACTTGTTCAAACCATAAAACTCAAAAATTGGATATTTTTATTTACAATAAAAATAAGTTTATTATTGTGCAATGTAAATCCAATAAAAAACATGGGAAAAAGGAACCACCTCGGGTAGGTAACACCGTGAAAAAAAAAATTACAAGTCCTTTTTCTGAAAAAAAAAATAAGCAGATCTCTTATGAAATAATATAAAAGGAATGGTGTAAGGAAAAGACAAGGTTTAGGGCGCGAGGTGTTAGAATTTATAAGCTAATAATTTGAACGAAAAACACAATTAGTTTTTATGCTTGGTAAATTTATTTATTTAATTCACTGTGTGCTTGTACTTTCTTGGAATTGTTTACAGAGGCAAAAGTATTTTGCCGTACTACTTCAAATGTTACGAGAGAAGTATCCGATGCGTAGAAGAACTGAACTAAACTCGGTTGCTAGGGATTTTCACTAGAAAAAAATAAACCTGAAAAAAAGGAAAATATAGGACGCGGGGTGTTAATGCCATCGATGTACAGGTTATTCGAAAGTATGGTTAGAAAATATATCATTTTAAAACAGATGCCATTACTAACTCGCTACCTAGGTATGATTCTTGGGAAGCCTTACTTTTTCCAAGATCTTCATTGATGATATGTGTACATACATACCATAAGTGGTGATTTAGCAAGGCCCGATGAATTCGTTAAAAATTCCCTACCGGGATAGCAGCCTCACAAATACACTGTAAGTGAATTACCAAACTTGTCCAAGCCTATCTGTTAGAATCTACTAGAATGACAGCAAGTTATACTTAAAGTTCACTATGCGCATACTCGTATGTTTAATATTGATGACGTTTTTGTGTAAAACGTGAGGGGAACTGACTTTGTTAACAATTCATACGTATTCACAGCCAGGGTCAATACACGGATATAGGCAATAAATGGAAAGCGGTTTATGGAACGCTTAAATCTGGAAATTTTTCCATCTATGCTAGTTCATCTATGGTCTGATGTCTGTACGTGGGGTTGCTTTTATATTCATCGCAACACACGATCGTCGGCTTGAAGAGCTTTTACAATAAATATGCGTGAAGAGCTTTTACAAAAATTATGCTTGAAAATTTTTTACAACAATTCAACATTCACAATATACGGAATTGCCAGAAAATATTTTTTTTAAACAATAGTAATTCAAAATAAATATAATAAAAAGGAAAATTCAAGTAAAAATGTTGACTGTAATACTTTAGTTTTTTATATAATCAGCGCGTGCTCAAGGTATTTTGTACCTTTAAAATGTTTGTACACAGTGTGAAAGAGGGAAATTTAGAAAGGAAGAAAAGAGAAGTACCGATGTACATTGTTTTTAAATGTTTGTAAGTTGTAACGACCAGGAAACGCAGAGATCGGCAGGGCATTCTATAAGTGAGTTGTACGGCTTAAGAAAGAATCACGATATTTTAGAGTACGTCCGAAAATGGGGTTGAGGGTATACTCGTACTGATGAGCATTCATAGCAAGACGGATATTACGGTTGAAAGTTTGAATATGCGGAATGCTACTGAAGATTCCAATGGAGCACTGGTGGTGCGATAAAACATGGTGAGACAGGAGACATTACGTCGGTGCTCGAGGGTGTCAATTGATTGACTGGAATTAGTATCACGTATGAGTTTCATCGCACGGTTTTGAATCCTATCTAGCAGGTGCAGAGATGTTTTAGGAGCAACTGACCAGATGTGGGCATTGTACTCCAATTTTGGTTGGATGCTTTATACATGAGATCAGATCAGAGGGGGTAAAATATTTCTTACATCGCTTGAGGGAACCTAGACATTTCGCAGCGTTTTTGACGACACCGAATATGTGGTCATTCCAACGTAAGTCGTCACTGAAACACATACCAAGAATGTAAAATTTTTCGGTTTCGACGATGTAAGTGCCATTCATGGATAATAACTGGGTATTTAAACTTCGCTTTAATGACAGCAGATAGCATTGAGTTTTGGAAGCATTAAATTCCACTCTGTTGATAATTCCCCAATTGGTTATGCTGTTAAGATCGGAATTTAATGAGCTTAACATACGCTGCCGTTCCCGTTCTACAGCCGAAGAGTAGGGACGTGAATACGAAAATCAGCAAGTACTGCCGTCAACAAGGGAATATATTGAATAAGAAGTAGCAGACAAGAGATCGTTGATGAAAATTTTTTTTTTTAAGAGCTTAAGTTAACACTCAAGTGGGTATGAATACACTATAATGCCTCAGCATGTGTTAAGTTTTTTGGAAAATGGGATAGAGAGAGAAAGAAAGATGTTTGGGCTCAGTGGTTATTTCGCTGTATGCATGGGTGGCATCCATCATTTAATGGGCAGAAAAAATTCTTAGTGGAAGTTGATTTTTAGTCAACTACTAGTCTTATTTGATTTTCGTTAACTGAAAAAATGGATTATATGTCTTTCGGGCGAGGCTGGGATTTGAACACCGAACCTTCCGATTTGGAAGCCAGTCTTCTCAGTTTCAGTTTTTTTTTTTCAGTTTGAATGCATTTTTATTTATATACTTAATTAAATCTTACATGCTAAACAAAAAACGCTTAAAAATTAGCTTAAATAACTTACAAGTAATCTTATACTAACTTAATGGCCCCATGCGGGCACTCTAAATTAAACCTAACACTTAAACTAAGTCTTTCGACGTATATTACATTATATTTAATTTTATATTTATATGTTACAACTAAAACTAAGAAAATAGATTTTAAGAAAAACTTAGTAAATGGACATATTAATTAATTATAAAAACCTAAAACTAAAAATTTACAGACTACTTAAAAATAAATCTTAATCTACTTACATCTAATACGCACATACATATATATATATATATATATATATATATATATATATATATATATATACATACTACATATATACTTAATATATACATATATGTACATATATATATATAAATTATTATTATTTTTTTTTTGTCATTTTTTATTTTTTATTTATTTTTTTTTTTTGTTTTTATATTTTTTTTTTCTTAAAATCTAACTTAAACCTACTTAAAACTATGTAAGCCGGCCATGGCTAAAAACAAAATTAGGCTGGCCCACTTTGCTTCACAGGAAGCTACATATTACTTGAGGAATTCGACGACGAACCCTCCCCTCCCTCAACCAGCCACCAAAATTGTTGGTGCTGCCGAGCAACATCCCTCATGTCGCGACTCCCTACCGCCCTACTGAACCGGAGATGCTCCGCACTGCCATGTGCGACGTCTCCGTCGTAGTTGAGTCGCCTGTCCGCAGCTGTTCGAGCGACGTGGAAGATTAGCGGCACCGCCAATCTGTCCTGGATTAGACCTTTGCTATCTAGATAGAGGAACGCTTCTGGAGGAATAAAGCCGTCAAGGCGAGCTCTCTCGTGATACATATAATTGGGGTAGTAAGCCCCTGAGATCAGGTTGTTCGATGAGGTCATTGCTCTCGCAATGTGCCTTCGAGTCAACTTAATGACGAAATTGTCCACTCTTATCAGGTTCGCCGTATTGTATAAGACCTCGTTAGGATAGAATTTTATGTACTCAGATTCTGGTGTTCTGTATAAGCGAAGACAAGTCCTAAGACAAGCCCTCTCAAACACCCGAATCTTTTCCAATAAACTTGCTCTCACGTTGAACCACACGGGACACCCAAACACAAGCATGGGCCTGATAAGGGCCATGTAGCAGATCACCTTCACCCTCGCATCGAGTTGGCTGTTATAAAACAGTCTCTTTGTAAGGGCAAAAGCACCTTTAGCTCTGGCCAAAGCAACATCTATATGTTTGTTAAAATACAGATATTGATCTAACCAGATCCCAAGATATCTGACTACATTTCGACAAGCAAGTGGCTGTCCATGTTGTCCGACGATCGAGAACTTTCGCCAATTATTTCTGGTATCCCTTGAGGCCCCAGACAAAGGCGTCCTAAAGAATGGTTTCCGATTTCTGAAAGTTGATTTTCAACTTCCAGTCATCGCAATATTGTCTAATTTTATCGAAGTCACGTTGCAAAAGTATGTTAATGACCTCAATTTTTGGACCCGATCTGTACGCGATTAAGTCGTCTGCGTACGAACCTTCCGATTTGGAAGCCAGTCCTCTACCACTTGAGCCACGGCCACTTTTCGGTGAGGCATGCCACAGATCACCAGTCAACCGTACTGCAGGTCATTAAGAGGTTTCCGTGTTTCGAGATATTTCATGAGCTGACGGTTTATCAGCGTTGCCATGACCTTGGAAAGAAGGGACTTAAGTGCAATGCAATGTAGGATAAGAGAGAAGATTCGCCTTTTTAGGGACGGGCTGGACAAATGCTGTTTTTGATCAGACAGCTGGAATGCAATTGTAAGTGAGCGTTAGGATGGAGGATGAGCCAGAATTTCTAATGTTTTTTGACGAACGACCAATAACTTTTAATACCTTTGGGACACTGTAGTGTTTTAGGCCCCGATTTTTGGTCGTATTGAAATTTCACACGCTTAAGAAAGACGTTGCATGCATTCCTGGCTTGTTTAAAATTTTTTCATTTCTCTTCTCTCGGGTTGGTCATGAAGGACCGAACAACAATTTCCCTAATCCTGACAGACTCTTTACAACTCGAGTCGTACCACGCCTTCTTTTTTGGTTTAATACTCTTCATTCAAAGAGAATAGAATAGAAGCGGCATCCACGTCATTATCGGGAAAACATAACAACCAGTTTGTACGCTGCGAGAGTTTTCACAAACGCCAACTCAAGATTTCTATCTTTGATTAATAGATTAATCGTAGTTGATACAACTTACTTTAATTTTATTTTAGACTATCGAATATAGTCTGTACTAAGGAAGAATGACTATAGCGAGTGGAGCGAAACGAAAGAGCGAAACGAGCAAAACAAAGGCGATCTTTTCTTTAATGAGTTCTTCAAGCAACTAACTTTATTACAAAATGTGACATGATAAGTAAGCGGTCTTCTCTACATAATTTAAACATCGAATAAAATAAATATGGTGGTCACCGCGATTGGCGGTAAATTCAAAATTTCTATATTTTCTACAAAGTGTTATAATGTTATAATTATAAATATTTCAGAATGAATTCTTAAAACAAAAACTACAGCTTACAATTGTGCGTGTAAAAAATTCAAATTTTTATAAATGTATGTACTCGTATATGTATATCTAGGATCTAACACAGTTAAAATTCCTAAAGAAGCTGTTAAGTCCGCTCCAATTGGTTTTCTCGTATTGCCATACGGTTCTTTTAGGAATCTAACTCTGTGGTGGGTGTACGAGAAGTTAGCTGATATGGCACATTGGTCCGACTAGGGTGAGAAGTTAAAAGCAAGTCCAGGCTGTTGGCGGTATGACTATAAATGTCTGGTATTCGTGTAGATTCATTTACAAGCTGGGTCACGGTATTTTCCGCAGCGAAGATCTCAATACAGCATCCTTCCAGTGTTGTCTGTCCAGAATGTCGAGGCCAACCAGAATTGTGTATATTGAAATCGCCCTAAAAAAAAGTTAATCAAGAATGCTTATTAAAAATCACCTTGCTACAAAATGAAAATACAGAACTTAAAACAACAGTGAGTATATTACAAAATCAAATTAATGTTTTGGAACAATCAAAACTCAATAATTCGATTGAGATTTTTAACGTTCCAAATGTTGACAATTCAACTGCATTGCAAGCAGCGTTAAACATTGTTCGTGATGGTGTCGGCTACGACCTTGATGAGCCAGATATTGACTCCATCTATGTAAAAAAGACAAAAACAAAGAAAAATTATGCTACTATCACTAATGTTCTGTCTCTTAAAGTAACTCGCCACGTAATGAAAGAGAATATCATGAAACTTAAGGGAAAGGAGAAACAAAAACTAACAACGAAGCTGCTAGGCGAAAATCATGATGGTTCACAGATCTACATCAACGAAAGCTTAGCTTCCCACATGAGAGCATTTGCATTTAATGCAACAAAACAAATTAAAATAGAGAAGAAATTTAAATACACCAAACAAACATTTTCCGGAGTTTATTCAGAAAATTAAATATGCAAGTTTATTCATCTAAATCTATATTGTCCCCTTCAAAGTAATCCCCATCGACTGCAACATACTTATGCCAGTGCTTGATCCAATCCTCGAAACATTTTTTATATTCGGTTTCGGTATGTCCATCAGTGCTTCCTGCGATTTTTCTATTACTTCCTCTCGGCTGCTAAAACGCGTTCCCCGTAGTGGTTTTTTAACTCGATTGAACAGAAGGAAGTCATAGGGAGTCAAATCAGGTGAATTCGGTGGCTGTTGGATGGTATTTGTTGCATTTTTCGTCACAAAATTACGAATAATGATGGCACTATGCGACGGTGCGTTATCATGGTGCAAAATCCACGAGTCTTCTGCCCACAATTCTGGTCTCTTTCGGCGAATTGCTTCACGCAAACGTCTCATAACGCCCAAATAATACTTTCATGATGCACTATACCGTTGTAATCCATGAACACCGTGAGCATTACCTTCTTTTTTGACTGAAAACGGCGTGATTGGTGAACGCCATTCACTTGCCTGATGTCTGGATTGGGTGTCGTACTCATAAACCCACGTCTCGTCTCCAGTGATGATCCCTTTGATGAATGTGGGATCGGATTCAGCCTCGCAAATCATCTCTTATGCGACGTCGACACGGTCTCTTTTTTGCATGAAATTGAGGTCTTTTGGCACTAACTTTGCTGCTACACGACGGAAACCCAAATCATTAAAGAAAATATCTTGGACGGATCCATCGGCAATGTTCAAGTCCTCCGCTATCTCTCTGATGGTTAATTTGCGGTTATTGACCAACATTTCTTTTACTTCATCAATGTTTTCGTCGGTTTTCGATGTCGATGGTCTGCCACTGCGTTCATCATCTTCGATTGACCCACGACCACTTTTGAACCGCTCGTGCCACTGGTAAACGACCGTTTTCTTTAGAGAACCGTTGCCGAAACACTTTTCCAACATTTCCAACGTTCGCGCACCATTAAATCCGTTTTTTACGCAAAATTTAATACAAGTTCGTTGTTGCAAATTTAAATCTATTTCTAAAATTGTAAAAAATCGCCAACACACACAGAGATAGATGTACTCTTGGCTACGTAACTTTTGCAAATGTCAAGCTATGACGCTAAGATTTAGAGGGAATATCAACAACAGATAGCAAAAAAAACAGAACTCAAATCGGAACAATGGGAGCGCCACACGGTGGTGTCCCCCGGGAACTTTTTGATCAAGGTGGTATATGGATGAGGAACAGCATAATATTCTTCCACAAGGATGAGGGAGATATTGTTTTTAAAGTGAGGTGCTCCGAGGACCTAAATCAATTATAATAACAGCTTAAAATCAAATGAAACAAAATAGCACACCGAACGCAAGAAAGTATGCTGCTCTTCCCATGAATAAACTAATTATCCATTAAAATATTCGTAGTATAAGAAAAAATTTCAATTTATTTTTAGCTCATTTAAACGCTTATAATTTTAATGCAGTTTTTATTATACTTACTGAAATCTGGTTGTACGACTATGAAATATCCAATTACAGTATTCCCGGTTATGAATCCTATTCCAATTGCAATAACTCATATAGCGCAGGTGGTGTCATAGTATATATTAAAAAAGAATACGAAAGCGATTGTAAAGTGAAAAAAATAAGTCTGATGAGCGCTGATATTTTAAAAATTAGTTGCCATATTTTTAACGATCATTTTACTATTTTATGTATATGCCGTCTGTATGAAAATAACTTAAATAAAAACGTTTTCATAGAACAATTAAATAACCTACTTAAAGATGTAATGGCACGAAACTTATTGGTTGTAGGAGGTATAAATATTGATATACTACGAGTATATTAACAATTAGTAATGACTCGGATATTTATCTGGCTTTAATGTCATCATTTGGCTTGAAATGTCTTATTATGGAACCCACGCAAATCACAGAAAAAACAAACATGCATTGATCATATTTTTGTAAGATCAAATTCGCAATTTACACATAAATTAACGGGTGAAGTACTTGACTCCAAAATTACTGATCATTACATGACTTATGTAAACATAGAAACCGTTCAATCAAATAGTTTCGATAAATATGTGCCTTTCAAGGAACACCACAGAATTCATTATAATAAACTAGTTGAGTGCTTAATGTTTGAATTCTGGGAGCCTGTTTATGAGGAAAGCAATCCCTCAGTAGCTTACGGTATATTTTTGAACACTCTTAAGGCTTATATTGTAAGTTGCACCAATATTAAAAAACTAGAAAATTCACATTTAAAACGCATTAGGCCATGTATTGACAGAGGTTTGCTTAAAAAAATAAACAAAAAAAACACGTTAAGGAAAAAATACAAGCATCATCTTTGTAACCAAAATTTGAATAAATACTATCTTAAACTAAGTGAAGAGGTTAAAAAGCAAGTGGAACTAAGTCGGGATAAATATTACGCAAATAAACTGCAAAACTGTAAGGGTAATGTGAAATATGAGTGGTGAGTGGTCAATAACATCCTTAACAATATAAAGGAAAAAGAAAAAATTCTTAAAATCAATGTGGATGGTTATAGAATTATCAGACCCAGTAGATATTGTCAATCAATTTAATAAATTGTTTGCTACTATCGCTACAGAATCGAACCCATATCCGCCACAATACACTTGCAATTATAATATGTATTCAGATATAGTCGAAGATACTTCTCAAAATAACAGTTTTGATTTTCAACCTTTCACACCGATAGAAATCCACAAATGTATAATGTCTCTTGATAGTAAAAATTCTTGCACATCTGATGGCATAACTAACTATCTTTTAAAACGTGGGTGGCGGTGGCTCAAGCGGTAATGGACTGGCTTCCAAATCGGAAGGTTCGGTGTTCGAATCCCAGCCTCGCCCGAAAGACATATCATCCATTTTTTCAGTTAACGAAAATCAAGTAAGACGAGTAGTTGACTAGAAATCAACATCAAGCCAACTTCCACTAAAAATTTAGTCTCCCCATTAAATGTTGGATGCCACTCATGGAGCGAAATAACCACTGAGCCCAAACATCTTTCTTTCTCTCTCTATCCCATTTTCCAAAAAAACTTAACACATGCTGAGGCATTATAAGTGTATTCATACTCACTTGAGTGTTAAGTTCTTAAAAAAAAAAACCTATTTCTTTATTTATTGTTGATGTCTTAAGACACTTGTTCAACTTAAGTGTTAATTGTGGTACTTTCCCTGCGTCGTTAAAATGTGCTGAAGTCATTCCTCTATTCAAAAAAGGAAATCGAAGTACAATGACTCAATATAGGCCCATCTCTATACTCCCAACGTTTTGTAAACTTACGCATAGTATCATTTTTAAATAAAAACAAGTTTTTTAGAAACGAACAATTTGGTTTTCGCGAAGGGAGATCTACTAAAGATGCTATCTAAAGTTGCGTAGTAAAATTTATGAAAGCTTTAATTATAATAACTCTATTCTAGTACTCTTCATCGATTTGACAAAAGCATTTGATATGGTCAATCACGATATACTTTTGTATAAATTGTATAGGGCTGGACTAAGAGGTGCGATTCGTAAGTGGTTCTCAACGTACCTATCAGAGAGAACTCAACGAGTAAAAATAGAAGGAATCTTTAGCAGTCAGTTAAAAACCACAATCGGTATGCCGCAAGGTTCAGTTTTGGGACCAATCTTATTTTTAATATATGTCAATTAATTGTTTTACCAAAACTTCGTTAGTCGTATTGTTACGTCAGAGACTTCCCTTCCGTTTTTCTCTTTCTAACATTCGCTTATTGCATTGCATGCCAAGCTACCAATCACGCGTAGAATGCATGACCAACAATGCGCGGATCATTTTTACAAGCGTTTCACTTTTGCGCTACACGCGCTGGCAAATATGACACCTTCGCCAAAGCGCATTCCTTTCCCACAGGTAAACCTGTGTTCATCGGAAAAGCTGTGTCAACATATTTGCCATATAAAACATGCCTATCAGTTTAGTTCGGTTAGCTCTCTTTCGATATCTTCCATAGAGTTAAGAGTTGTGATTTACAAATTAAAATATAAATTGTTTAAATAAATAAAAAGTGTTTTTTTTATTAAACTCTTGGTGGAACGACATAACTGTATCACTGCATTTGCTGATGATATGGCGTTGACATATGATAATAAAAGTGTTTTTGACTCAGTTGCTAAACTACATAGGGATTTAAGTAATCTGCGACAATACTTATAAGCAATAAAACAAAACTTATGATATGCAACTTAAGAGGTCCTTGCCCATTTAATTGTGATGTTATCTTCCACTCTAGCTCTTGCAAAAAAAATTTCCTTATCTGTTCATACGTGTGTCAATACCAACTTCCACAAAGATTTGGTGTGCTGTTCAAATTGTTTTCATATAGAAGGTATTAAGAGTTATAAGTATAAGTAGACAACAACCTGTCTTGGAAGACACATGTCGAAGAACTAAAAAATGACATGCTATCTGTCACTCGCAAAATGTATCTCTTAAGTGAACATTGTTCAAGAGAAATTCTACTAATGTTTTATTATGGACTTGTACACTCTAAAATTCAATACGGTATTGCGAGTTGTGGTGGAACTTACAACAGCACGATCGAAATACTAAATATTGCCAAAAACACATAATTAGAATCATTTGCAGTAAAAATCGTCTAGCTCATACTTGGCCATTGTTTTCTAGCCTATGCATACTTCCAATAAAGCATCTATACATCTTTAATGTTCTTAAAGTTTTTTCATGCGAAGTGGCTACAGTGCTACACTAAGAAGATCGAATATATACAGACTAAGAGTAAATCATATGGCAATCGTTAACATTCCAATTTCCAATAAAACTCATTGCTTGAAATTTTACACTGCGACAGCACCAAGGCTTTTTAATAAATTACCAATCAAAGTTAGATTTATAGTAGAACCCACTTTATTTTTTAGCGAAGTAAAAAAATTTCGTTTTACTATAGATAGTTCTACAGTCAAAAGATTTGTAAATACAGCCGTTTAATTTGTTAACTATGTAGTATATCTAAAATGTTTATAAAGTAATACCATATTACCTGTTTTTCGAAAAAACTTGTATTAATAATTTTCTGACTACATTCCGAAAACCTTTTGGAAGGTAGTATTACCTGTTTTCCGTTATTATTCTTGTTTTATTTATCTTTTACCCCACATGAAATCTAAAAAAATTATATTGAATTGAAGAATCATTCGCCTCTAGTCACTTATGTGCTATAGAATGATCACTATTCTGTTTCTTAAAAAATCGTAGTAAAATTATTTTATTCTACGAGGGGCGTTCAATATATTCTCGGTATCGATATGAAGGAAAATGCAAATTCAATTTAAATTGCTTTTATTTTTCAATATGATCTCCCCTAACATCAATGCATTTGTTACATCTTGAGATAAGCTTTTTTAAACCCTCAAAATAATAAATTTCCTCTTTCTCTGCAAAATACCGACTTGAGTTCTTCATCATCCGAAAATCTTTTTCCACGAAGACATTTTTTCAAATCCGGAAACAGGAAATAATCACTAGCGGCAAGGTCTGGACTATAGGGTGGGTGTTGGATTTCTTCGAAACCACAATCTCGCGCAGCAGATTGGAAACTCGCGCCGTGTGAACAGGAGCGTTGTCATGAAGAAGCAACACACCCGCTGCGAGTTTACCCCGTCTTTTCTTTTTAATTTCCTCCCGCAAATTATGCAAAGTGGAAGCGTAGGATGTGGCGTTGATGGTTTCACCTTTTTTTTTGTACTCAATGAGCAAGATTCCCTTTGAGTCCCAAAAAACTGTGGCCATGAGCTTTCGGGCAGATGGAGTGACTTTGAACTTCTTCGGGGGGTCTGTTCCTTTTTTATGCCACTGCATGGACTCTTGTTTGCTTTCAGGGTCATAGTGGTGGACCCATGTTTCGTCCCCAGTAACAATTCGATCCATAACACCGTCCGCGTTCTCACTACACATCTCCAAAAGCTCTCTACAGCATGCGATTCTCACTTTTTATCTGAGGCGCTGTGAGCATTCGTGGCACCCACCTTGCACTGACCTTTGAAAGGTTAAGATGGTCATGAAGAATGGTGTGAATGGTACCAATTGAAAGCTTGGTGATCTCTGCCATCATTTTCACCTTTATTCGGGCATCCTCAAGAACAAGTTTTTCGACTTCTTTGATGCTTTCTCCCGTACAAGCAGTAGCCGGGGCGCCGGAGCGGGGGTCGTCCTCAATGCGCTCTCTGCCTCTCTTGAACTCACTTGACCACTTTTGCACAGTTGATAATGAAGGTGCGGAACCCTGGTAAACAGCCACCATCTCTTCATGAATAGTTTTTTGACTTTTTCCTTGCTTAGTGAGAAATTTAATTACAGCGCGATGCTCAATTTTCACCATCATCGCCTCAGTTGCCATTATGATTCTGTTTAACTAGAGATAAAACGCGAATTAATAATCACATTTATATGAAATTTTACATGAATGCACTAAAATAATAGTGTTACTTGATAAATAAGTCAATTTATATATGCAACCACAGCTTCACCCCGATACCGAGAAGATCTTGAACGCCCCTCGTATTGTATTTTATACAAGCATCTTTATTGTGAATTATATTTATAATAATTTGTACCAACTAGCATTCAAGAAATTGATATAATAAAAAAAAAAAAAGAACATGTCAAGGCATCCAATGTTTGACTTCCAAGCCTGCTTCGTAGTTTATTGCCAATATAACCAGCAGCTGAACACACTCGTTCACGTTTTACACTGGTTGGAGGAATAGACAATAGATATTTATGTGCTAATTCTAAGTGATATCCACGAACTCCTCCATTTTCAAATAGGCTCATTTCATTTCTAATACTGTTAACCAACCCCGATTTTTTTGTACTTCAGGATCAGGGGATTGCATGCTCTAGTCAATTTCCAGCTGTAACTTTTCCTTTAGTGTCAATTGGGGTTGGCAGGTTTGATACCTTGGCTCATCATCTGTTTGTGACCCTGACTCTTCCTCCTCTTCCGTGTCATCTGGATTATTTAGTCCTTGTACTATAGTCTTTATTTGCTTCCTCACTAAAGCATTTGTAGGAGCTGGAAATAAGTCAAGCCATTCTATACCGATAATAACTGACTTTCATTATCTTTTCGTGGATTTTGTAAATAATTTAATACACCAGTTAAATCACTTCGTCATTGATTTATGCGTTCCACTTAGCATGTTTTCAATTTATTGGCGAGAGCTGAATTTTTCCTAGACAATTGTCTTGTAAGAAATTTCAAAGCGGCATCAGCTGTGCATAAATTACCATCTCGGCGACAGATGGCTTCTACTTTAGCCGTTAGTCTTATAGCGAATAAAACAAACACAATCCTTTAAAAATAAATAATTTATGCTCTTTATTTGGTTGCTTATAGGCGTCTGTACTCTACAGTGTCTGACTTACGACTGATCTCCTACTTACCGGCAGACTTTTTTCCTAGTGTGGCCACTTTACAATCACTAGTTAGTGTTGCCACTTTATATTTCTTACATTCTTATCAGCTTCTCTCCTATGGCTTGCTACACTACTGTCAATTTAATTGGGGTCAGCACAAAAATAATTTTATTTGTCAAGTCAAAATCACTTTCTTCTAAACCAGTTGGATGATTCAGACCTAAGAGAGGTTTTTGAATACAGGTTTTTAAAAGAGAAAATCGCTTCAGCATGGCTAAAAGACTATTCCACCTGGTTTTATAATCCAAAAGAAGTGACAGCTCTTTTCCATGTTCAATCTTCACATATTTTTGAAGTACTATGTCATTTTTCAATGGTGATCTTTTGAAACACACTACAACTTTGCGGATTTTCTTTATCAGTTCATTAGTGTTTTCACCTTCTGGTATGCGTTCTCGTGCAAGATCATTTTGTAACATTAAGCTCAAACCTGATCCAGCACAGTCTAAGTCTTCTAAATAATCATCATCATCGCTGTCGTCCATGTAATCAGCACTCACAGCTGGTTCATACTCGTATATATAGTATGAAGTATCATCTGAATAATTATTTTTTTTATATATAACATCACAGACGGCCAAATTGATACCATGTGCGAGACACAGTTGATGTTCAGTGTAAGCAATCAGGTCCCCTTTTTTTTATATGAATGAACATTGACAGCCATGAACCTTTTATTGGAAGTTGATGTCCACTTGTCAAAAGATAGACTGAATCTTTCGCCCGCACTTTTAAAATGATTTAATTCTGCAGTTACTTGCTTTTTGATTTTTCCAATATAATTCATAGCACATTTTCGAATTGTGACAGCTGACTTTGGTAAATCCTTGTATTTCGCTAAGAGCACTTTTCTCAAATCATTCGAAGTTGTGAATACGCTGAATGGAAATCCATCTAAGGCAATCATTCTTGTCAAAACCTCATCCAGGCTATCGTCGGAACTTTTAGAAAAATAGTCTTCTAACTTTCGCTTAGTTGGCGGCGGTGATGTGTTCGGATTTTCGGAACCTTTTATTTTTGAAGTTGAAGCTGGTGACCGATAAACGTCAGCGGGAATCTTAATATTGTGTTCTGATGACAAATGCGTAAGGGATTACCTTAGCCGATCCACACAAAGTCTTGAGAATCGCTGGGCATCGCTTACATTTAGCACTATTCCCTTCTTTCGCAATTAAAAAATGACTCCACACTGACGACGTTCACTGCCTTTATGTTGAATAAACTCTCCCTCCATTTCAAATAAGTTTTCAGACTAAATTACGTGACCTGCCAATAATACGAGTAAATGAAAAAAAATAATCCTAAATTGTATTGGGTCTACAAGTAAGTTTCCAGCGTTTGTCAGAGATGGCGCCACCAGTGGATCCCGGGCAGAAATGTCAGACCCCATGTGTTTTATTTGTAGGTTTTGTATCTGTCAACAACTTTGCCGCGTTATATTTGAGCAGTTCTATCTGTGTCGTACATTTTATCGAGCAAAATCATGGCAAGTTTCCAGCCAAATAAACGTCATTTGCGGGAAACGCTGCTTTTATTCTTTAATATGAAGAAAAGTGCGGCTGAGGCCTATCGTTTGCTTTCGGAAACTTGTGGGGCGGGATGTATTGGTGAATCGACGTGCCGCGAGTGGTTCAAACGGTTCAAAAGTGCTGATTTTGGAGTTGAAGACAAAGATCGCCCCGAAAAGCCGAAAAGTTTTGAAGACGACGAATTCGACGCTTTACTGGATGAGGATTCGTGTCAGATTCAAGAAGAACTTGCTGCATCATTTGGCGTCACGCAACAAGCCGTTTCCCTGCGCCTAAAAGTACTGGGATTCATTCAAAAGGTTGGAAACTGGGTGCCGTACGAATTGAAGCAGCAGTATAAAAATAAATCATTTTTGCATCGTATTGTCACTGGTGATGAGAAATGGTTTTATTATGATAATCCTAAACGCAGAAAATCATATACAAAGCCCGGCGAGCCCGCCCAATCGGCGCCGAAACGAAATATTCACGTGAATAAGGTCATGCTCTGCATATGGTGGGATCAAAAGGGTGTCGTATACTACAAACTGCTTCCGAGTGGTGAAACCATCAAAGGACCATTATATCGAACCCAACTAATTCGTTTGAAGCGGGCATTAAAAGGAAAACGGCCAGAATATGAGACCAGGCATGAGTCCGTCATTTTTCATCACGACAACGCTCGGCCACATGTTGTGGTTTCGGTGAAAAACTATTTGGAGAATAGTGGATGGGAAATTCTGCTTCACCCGCCTTACAGTCCAGACTTGGCACCATCTGACTACCACTTGTTTCGTTCAATGCAGAACGCTCTTACGGGAATACGCTTCAGCTCAGTAGAGGAAATCAAAAATTGGCTCGATACGTTCTTGGGCTCGAAAGACGAGAAATTTTTTTGGTCCGGAATTCATAAATTGCCAGAAAGATGGGGGAAAGTTGTAGCTTCCGATGGACGATACTTTGAATAAAGCATTGTAACTATGTTTTCATAATAAAACTTCAAATTTTGGAAAAAAAAAAAACGCTGGAAACTTACTTGTAGACCCAATATATTAATACAATAGTACAGGCAATACCTTGCAACAATATTATGAGAAAAAAAATATTTTTGCCGTCCGAATTATGTTTTATAAAACTGTTCGGTTAAGAATTTAGGAACGTTTTTTAAATTTAACACATTGATCGAAAAATATTTCTAAATCTTTAAATTTGCTTGCCTTATTAAATTCTGCTGCGAACTGTTGCGAACTTGAATGGTGCATCCTTTTATATTAGTGATTTACGGGTGCAGGTTTTCCCGTATTGTCCGTCTGGCTATTTATGCTGTAATATTTTATTGCTGTCTGGAGCTGTTTGTTTGATGTTCTTCGTGGGTATTGTTGAACTAGTTGTATTGCTTGTCCTAGTTGTATTGTTTGTTCTGTAATTGCTTCTATAATTGTTTTGTTGATATGTCTAGAGCGGCATGCTTGTTTTCATAAATACCGTGGGTTTTACATATTATAATAAGTTCATTTATCTTATATATTAGAGTATGTATACGTGGCAATTCCGGATATCCCGAAACTGGCCAAGTATAATCCCGAGATTTTCGAGGTTGAAAAACAGTCGGGATCCCGGGTTTCGGGATTGTATTCTTTAGTTGTTACATACACTCAGTCACTGCCCGTGGCGTATGATAAATGTTGTAACGGCAGTGACCGAGTGCAAGCAACAGGAGCGGGAGAGGTGGGATACCTGCGCTGTGTGATGTTTTTTTTTCTCCACTATTCTTATTCGAGTTAAGGTTGGCGTTAAGCTTAGTTAAAAAAAAGCTGAACTTCACTTTACAAATGACATTTATTAATTGAATAAATGCAAATTTTGAGTTAACACCTAACCTCTAGTATGCTTTAGTGTAATCACACGAACTTGAATATCGGCCGGAAGCCCAGTAGGCGTTTATTCAGCAAGTTTATGTTCTCACCTGTACAATTATTTAGGTTTAATTACATATTGGTTTATGATTGCAGTTATGCAGTTTTGGCTGGTGTTATTGTTGTTGTTGTTCGTTGCTGTTGGTGGGTTGATTGGGTAGCTGACCTTGGGTGCTGCTTTATTTGGTCAGCATAATATGTTCTACTGCTGCTGTTGTTGTTGTTGGTGGGTCGAGTGGGTAGCTGACCTGGACTGCTGATGTCGTTGTTGATTTGTTTGGTCAGCATATGTTCTACTGCCGTTGTTGTTGTTGGATGTTTGGTAGTAAGTGGGCCTAGAGGGTGTGTGGAGTGTTGGTGGTAACCGTAACTCGCGCGAGTTATATTTAGTATAAATTACTTACATTTAAACACTGAGTTAAGTTTACTAAATTTTATTTTAATTTATACTGGGAGTGAAAGATGTCACTCGTCTAGTGGTTCACTTTCAACTGAACTCGATTTCTCGATTCAATCTTAATTTTTACTTTATTGTTTATATTATACACCCTGAATGAATCGAAATTCTGACGCCACGGTCCAAAAATACGAGCGGAGAGCGTCCATTGGCGGTTATGGCGGCCCAAACCATCACCATCGGTGCTGCCTGCTTTCTGGTGGCCGTCCGAAGGTGTAAATTTTCGAAGGACCTCTCTGGCAAGTAAACTCGTTCATTTTGTTTGTTGATATATTGCTCGATAACAAATGGCGACTCATCGGAAAAAACCAAATTCGGCAACTCACCACTTCCGTGCAAGCGTAGCAATTCTTTCGCTGTTTCGACTCCAACTTTTTCTGTTGCGGTGTAAGATCGTGTACTTTTTGGAACTTCAATGGCTTGAGCCCAAGCTCATTTTTCAGTATGTGTTGCATCCTTTCCAACGACATGTTGAGCTCACGAGCCATTTTTCTTCCACTTCGACGCGGATTTCGCTCAATTCGAGCCTTCACTTTCCGAACCATTTCTGCCGATGTTTGCACGCTAGCAGAGCAAACGAGAGAGCAAGTTAAGTAAATTAATGAAAAAACAGATGAAGACAAAATTACAATGGGAGATATAAACTATATGGACAGAAACCGAAATAGAAAAGACGCAAATCAAAAAAAGAGACACCTACACACGAGACATAGCGCAGACCGAGACTGCCAACGATTGCAAGTGGTAAAGTGCATAAGAGAGGCAAGTGTACAGCATACGGAAAGAGATGCTCTAAATGTAAGAAACTGAACCACCTTGCTGCAGTATGCAAATCCGCGAATTCCCAAAGAAATACAGTTAATTACGTAAATAAGGAGACAAGTGATGAAGAAAGTGAAGTGTCGTCTATGTTTAGGTTTCAAATATACTCGTAGGCTTAATACAAAATCACAAATTCAGAAGAATTAATTTCAGTATTGGAGCAAAAAATAAAACAATTTCGTATGTTGTTGATACTGGCACGTCATCAAACGTCATGAATATAGAAGAATTTAGTTTGTTATGTATGTGACCAAGCGAATTATAAACTAGGAAAAAGTTATGTAAAACTAAAAGGCTTCGGTGGTATCTTATTTATACCTATCGGTGTTGCGATTTGAGATAGTCAAGCAAAAGTGCGCCACTATTAATTCCAACAAATATTCTCAAGAACTGATATTGATTTCTGTGAACAGGGAGGATGGCGTCAAACCAAGTGGTAACAACAGGCGGTATAAAATATGGTAGCCAAGAACATCAGTTCCAATTGGAAAGTATCATATAGAGTTTTATGGATGTGTTTGACTGCGATGGAAAATTAGTTAATCCATTACATTTATAGGTAGGCAAGTCGATAACTCCAGTTCAAGCTCGCCCACGGCGCATCCCTATATCCTTTAAAGAAGAAATAAAAATCGCATTAGAAGATCTGGAAAGAAAGAATATTATCAGCAGGGTACACGAACATACTCCATGGGTAAGTAACCTAGTACTTGTGCGCCGAAAAAATAAGCACATTTGTCTCCACCCGAACAATCTCAACAAAGCCCTCAGTCGTAGCAACTAGCAAATCCCCACTGTAGATGAGATTTTACCAAGGATTCAAGATGCAAAACTTTTTACGACATTCGATGCAAAAAATGGACTCTGGCAAATTGAAAGTAGACTTCTTACGACCTTTTGGACACCACTTGGGCGATTTTGTTGGAATCGGCTACCATTTGGGGTATCACTGGCCCCGGAGGAATTTCAAAAAAAAAACAACACGATATAATAGAAGGCTTAGAGGGAGTAGAAGTTATTGCAGTTGACTTTTTGGTGTATGGGAAAGGTCGCACCGATGAAGAGGCAATGAAAGACCATAATCGGAATCTGTTTAAATTGCTTATTAGAATAAAAGAAACAAATTTAAAGTTTAATAAAAGCAAGGGTAAAATATGAGTGCGGCAAGTACCATTTTATGGGATTTTACTCACTAATCAAGGTCTAGCTATTGACAAAGCCAAGGTAGAAACCATAGAAAAAATGCCCAAGCCTCAGGATGTTAAGAGCACACCAAGATTTGTAGGACTTTGCACGTATCTTTCCAGATTTTTTCCGAGCTTATAAGATATCGCCGAACCTTTAAGAAGAATTATTCGCAAAGATACCAAGTGGGAATGGAGCCAGAAACAAAATGAGCCTTTTGAAAAATTAAAAATGCTTATTTTAAAAGCACCAATACTTTGACTCAACCAAGCCGGTAACAATTCAGTGCGACGCAAGCTCCAAAGGACTCGGAGCAGTGCTACTTCAAAACGATCGCCCGGTAGCATTTGCGTCAAGAGTTTTGACAGCTATAGAGCAACAATACGCCCAAATCGAGAAAGAGGCACTGGCGATCGTGTTTGCCTGCAGAAAGTTCGACCTGCATATATGTGGCAAGCCAAACATCATTGTCCAATCTGATCACCACCCGCTTCAGACCATTTTTAAAAAGTCTGTTCTTGACAGTCCAAAACGCTTACAGAGGATGAGACTCTCCCTTCAAAGGTATTACATTCACATAATACATATACAAAAAAGGAAGTGAAATGATTTTCGCGGACACGTTATCTCGAGCTTTTTTAAAGAACTGTCCAAGAGAGTATATTGAAAACGCTGAAGTCTATGTATTAGATGAAATAAGGTCGATGAATAAGTTCTTTCGTGAAATCAAAGAAATAAATACTGTTATAGAAACCAATATTAAAGATTCGCGATTATTAGAAATACTGGAGCATACAAAAGAGGACACAGCGCTGAAAGAGGTCTTAAATTTTGTCAAGAAAGGATGGCCCGCAAATCGAGGACTGGTATCACTAGTAACAGCTGACAGTGCAAGATGGATATTTGCTAAGAGGCGACAGAATTGTGATTCCAACATCGCTGCGGAAAGTTCTTGCAATGTATTCACTACACCATAGTCATTAAGGAATCGAGTCATGTCAGCGGCGAGCCAGAGATACAATATTCTGGCCTGGTATATCAAACAACATTGAAGACGTCAGGCAAAACTACCACTACAAAGCACCACCATCCCAAAGTTTCCGTTCCAAAGAGTTGGCCTTGATATCTGTGAAGTTGTGGATGGCAACAAGAAGCGACAAATTCTGATAACTGCAGATTATTACTCTGATTACTTTGAAGTAGACGAAGTGAATCCAGAAATGGCAGATCAAGTCACTAAAGTCTGCAAACGGAACTTTAGTCGGCATGGCATTCCGAAAGTTGTCGTTACTGATGGAGGAACTCCTTTTGTGAACAAACAGTTCCATGAGTTTTCAAAAGAATGGGAATTTAATCATACTAAAAGCTCACCAAACCATCAACAAGGAAATGGTAAAGCTGAAGCATCTGTTAAAATAATGAAGTCTCTTTTCAGAAAAGCGCAGAGTAGCAATCGTTGTTTTGGAAGGCTCTCCTGGAATGGAGAAATACGGCAAATGAAATTGTCAGTCCAGTTCAGCGCTTGATGTCTCGACGTACTCGATGCATTATTCCTATATGTCAGAAGAGATTATCACCTGAAGCACACCATAATGTTAAACATAACATCGAAAAAAGAAGGAAGAGGAGCAAGTACTTTTATGATATGAAGTGTTGACGGCTGCCGAAGCTAGAATTTGGTCAAGATGACAGCTTCGAAGTAAGCCAAACAATAAGGAGTGGCAAAAAGGGATCATCATAAGTGTACCATCGGATCGTCAAGCAGTTGTTAGAGTAGACGATCGACTACAGCCATAACCGTCAGCACATTCGTTTATCTTCAGCTCCCGCAGTAGAAGCTAACATGGAAACGAATGAACCATGCACCCTGGAGCTGGCAGAGACCACCATTCAAAACAAATCTCCAACTATCCGTTCAGCGCCTGAAGCAGTGCTTCCTAGAAGATCTAAGCGTATTCAAGAAAAACTAAGTCAAAAGTAAAAAGGTATATTATATACATTATGTGAATTATGGGATCTTTGGTGACACTTTGAAAAGACCAAATAAAGTAATCTTTATAGGACATCAGATTTAAAACACCTAATTCCCTTTGATTGATGATGTAAGAAAACAAATTTGTAAGATATAAGTAATTCACTTTGTATACCAAACATATTAAAAAGCTTCACATCAATCTGCAATAAAGGAAAAGGCCAACAAGTCCCCACAATAGAAGAAATATCAGCAGGCTACTAAATGACTGTACTGGAATCATCTCCATCAATGGCACCCGCCAAAATCTAACGATGATGAAGGAGCTGCATGTCATTAATACTAAACAAATCCAGCTCTTGACAACTGAAGGAAACTCACAAAGATGCACCAGTTATGGGCTCGTGATATCCATAGCATTTTTCCTACTTTCCTTTACGGTATCTAAAATCCTTACCATGAAAACTGAAATAGTCATCAACCCTCAATCAGCAACATCAAGTTTTAATCCTGAACAGAAATCTGTAGAAAATCTTAATGGGTTATTAAATCTTGACTTTCACCAATGTGGAGGAGTTCCACGGCGAAAGCTCTACCTCCCATTTTTCTAGTATTCAGGGACGATTACACTTAAGAGTGGAAAAGTTAATTCCAAATAGATTGTTTCTAACGAAAACTTCACTTCTGATGACAGCTGATACGAGTGAAAAAACCATTCGAATGAAAAAAAGCCATTCGAATTAAAAAAAACAATTCGAATGAAAAACCATTCATTAGTACGAAAAACAATCGAACATTTGGATGGTTTTTTCAGTCGACTGGTTTAATTGAATGAATGATTTCTGAAAAATAGTAATTGAAATTAATGACATTAGATGACAGATGAGAGAATGATGAGAGCGCGAGTGAATAAAGTGCTTCAATTCAATTTGAAAGTGTTTATATGATATTTCAGTACGGTTTCAAATTGTTAATGCAGTTTATAAGTAGGAATGAACGAATGCGTATTGAGTATTTCAATGGGATTTGAAGTGGTGTTTATATGAGCGAATTGAACCAAGGCGCATTGAGCTATCATATAAACGGGGTAAATGTCCACTCTTTCCAATTCTTCTCCGACTTTCACAGCTGCCACATTAATCCTATGGTTCAATTCATCCAATGTTGTTACAAAAATTCTTTTGAGTAAACAATGTCCTTCATCCGCCCCCATAAATAAAAGTCCATTGGGGTCAAGTCCGGAAATCTTAGAAGCCACAGGATGGGTCATCCCGCCCTATTCACGAATTTTCATAGACGCGATCTAACCACTGCATGACCATAGTATCCCAGAGGGGTTGCATTTCCGACTAATCCCCGCCGATTTTTTTCCCAAAGTAGGTATGTCAAGAAATCTCTTCTGGAAGTCTTCGACACATTATCCGCAACACCCTGTAATAGTGACACGAAGTCTCTATAGGATTGCTCAAGGTTGAGCTAGGCAGCGGCAGCGGCACATCTTCAGCTGTTACGGTTACTTCAAGGCAGAGTGTGTATGTATTTGATTGAGCAAGTTGTTTTACGCCAGTTTATCCGTTTTAATAAGAGAACATTGTTGTGGCTCCCATCATTTTAGTTCAATATTTTACCTGATTGACAGATAGGCCATACATGTTACACGACCAATCGAAGTCGACTGAACACCCACATTGCCATGTTCGTTAGCATCTCCATTACCAGAATACCTCTGTATCCAGGGACCTATATTTGTGTGGATAGTGCACAGTTGGGACTAAAATGTCTGGCATCTGTCCCATTTATCATTTGTGAACCGTCAGTGTACCAGTTAGGTTGTTTGAAGGACCTGAGGGACTCAACAGCTGCGATTCGATTGTGAATTTTTAAGCTGCATTTTTTTCGGTATGAAGTTCGAAATAGACACTACTTGTGAATATAGCACTGGGATTATTTCAGTTTGTCGATTTCATTGTTGCATAGAAGATGAACCTTTAGTGGTTGTTAATATGAATCAAATTTCTTTAACAACAAATTATAAAAATTGGCATCACTGTGTATTAAAATAACTGGCATATTTATCTTTTTCTATCATATTCATTTATCCCTTTCTTTTTCAGTTATAAAACTTGTCCTTTGTATCCTTTCTGTAAAGTAACGGTAAAATATGATGCAATTTGGAATTTTAAATTTCATGTTCATTCTGGAAAAAATTAGAACGTGCAAGGAAGCAGCAAAATTTAGCTCTTTCTTTAAATTTATAATCCAATATAATTGTGATCTTGTGTGTAATAAAGCTTAAAGAAGTGCTCAAATCCTGTTTTTTTATTTGATTTGGTTGATTGAATCAACAGTGGTGTTCTCACAACATTTATATGTGGATGTAGGCGTGAGTAGCCTTTTTGACTATATATGTAAGCATGTACGAGTAATCATGCATATGTTAGTACTGTTATGGCGATGGCGAGGTTAACCTAGTGGATTTATTATGGTTGGGAATTAAATTGTACCGGAAAGCCTGAAGCAGGCAAAGAAACTTTTTGTTGCCTTTTCAATGGATCTATTCAAATGTGGTCTGCAGATTATCTTATGATCTAGAGTGACTCCATGATATTTTGATTCTTTTGAGAAATCGATTTATTTTAAAAGCGTCTGGAGGTTTACATTTTGTGGCTTGGTGAAGGGAATAGTACGATTTTGGCTGGATAAACAATTCTGCTGTTTGGCGACAATCACATTTCATGGTATTTTGCGCATGTCAAAAATTTGAGGGTTTATTATGATTATGTCATACATGCAGAGTTGTAAAAGAATGCAATCATTTTTGGTTGCAGTTATTGAAGTCACAGAGAACACTTCTATGTATTGACTTCAATCATATGAATTCAATAACATACTTTAACTTCAAAACATGAAATCACAATTCATTTTGAAGTCATTGATTGATAATTCATTTTAGTGAATTCAATGATTACATTCATTTGAATGCATCTGTGATTTCAGTGAAGTCATTGAAGTCATTTTGAAGTCATTGAAGTCATTTTGAAGTCATTGCAGTCATTTTGATGTCTTTAGATCTTTTTTTAAAATAAGAAAAGTACATTAAGTTATTTTCACAAAAAATCAATGTTGCAAGGTAAAAGAAAACAATCAAACAATCATGAGTATATTTAAGTATATACTCGGATATCTAATACTTTGTTTTTCATAATAGATTTTCGGTATTAGTAAATTTCTTTGCCTGGCCTGGTGTCATTGACAATACAGAAGGTGAGGGTATATTGTTGTTCAACGTACCTGAGTCCACAACTCCATCAGGTGTAAACGATGATGTGAAAATACGTCTTTGGTATTTCATATCACTGCCAATATCATAATCCGGTAAAGATCTCTTCCCAATTGATAAATTGGGAGAGTAGGTACGTTGGATCAACATGCTGGTCGTCGGAAGAAAAATCACCACTTGTACTCATAGTCTTACACTACACTTCACTACAATTTGAAACTACTTCTCACGCAACAGCCAGACTACTAAAGTTTCAGTTTTCCTTTACTTTACTGAACCGACAATTGCAATAGTCTGTCTCTTAACTAAAGCGTAAACAATGATCGCAGCTCTGTTGAATATCAAAAAGACCTGCCCTGAGCGCATTTACAGAATAGATAGCTGTCGATACCACGAAAAATTTGAAACCTTTTTGATTAGTTTGGCCGAAATAAGAAAAGGTCTTTACTGGTTAGCAGAACATGTAGATTTGCGATGTAATTTAAATCAATTAATTGTTTTGCAATTAACTACTTGTGACTGTTGTATATCAGAATGCGAACAAATTGTTCTTATATTTGAAGAATATAAAGACGATTACGACCCTGACAATGAATATGATGTAATGACCGTGCGACAGTAAGTTATATCCGTTGAGTTTTGACTAATTTCGCATAACTTGTTTTGTTTAAATTTCCCAGGGATCTGGGATACATTGAAAGTGACCCCGAATAATTTTTTTTTGTATGTTTATTATGTAAAACACGAAAATTTGTTTTGTTTTTTATGAAATGTTTGTTTCCATATTTTCTTACATGTTTGTTTATGAAAAATAAAGAAAATGGTAAATGAGAGCTTTTTCGTCTTTTTTTCAGTACAGTTACGATTGTTTAATTGTTTTTGTTTACCGTGCAATATTGATTTTTTGTGAAAATAACTTAATGTACTTTTCTTATTTTAAAAAAAGACATCAAAATGACTGCAACGACTTCAAAATAACTTCAATGACTTCAAAATGACTGCAATAGTTTTTGGCTTCAAAATGACTTCAATGACTTCACTGAAATCACAGATGATTGCATTCATTTGAATGCAAACATTGAATTCACTAAAATGAATTACCAATCAATGACCTCAAAATGAATGGTGATTTCACATTTTCAAGTTGAAGTCTTTTAGTGAATTCATGAGTTAAAAATTCTTGGATATAAATCAAATGAATTAATTTCGAAAATGATTTAATTCTTTTACAACTCTATTACATAGGCCGGAGTTATCAAGGTCGATTAGTACTGTGCGCACCCCAATGGACAATGAGGCCAAGACAAATTGATAACGTCAGCCTGTAGTAGTTTTCATGTAGGTCAAGTATTGTCCAAGCTTGGCAGTGATTATGCTACTGCTAAGCATGGAGCATATCCGTGCTTAATCTGTGGACGGATTTCTTTAGCGTCCATAGAAGCCTAAATTGATTGGAGAAATATGTTTTCAAAGGCACAAAAGAAGTCCAGAACGGCACAGACGGCTTATCTTTTCTTTTTCATGGTGACGAGATGATGAAAGCTGCTACTTATCAGCCAAATTTCTGTGTAGCTTAGAATAAAATCCCTGTAAGATTTTTATAGGTGACCAAATCCACTAATTATTAAAAGGTTTTTGGTAGAATTTTTTAAATTCTTACAGTTGGTGGAAGATGGTTGTTGCAGTCTCAAAATTTTCTCTATGTGAGACTTTTTCATCTCCTAAGATCGGACATCAAGAGTTCTTTTGGCATGCGTCAATTAGTGAATACATATGGCAGAAGAGAGCTAGATATGAGAAGACTCAGCATCTGTTGCCTGAGTGAGTCATTATAATTCTGCGTTGTTCTTAAACATACGCATCAGAGTGTTGAATGATATACAAGAAGTATAAAGGTATAATGACATGTCACCAGATTGGTATATGCCTAGTCAGAAAACTTCGTACTGAAAGCATTAGCTGGTACCGCCATATCGTTCATCGGAAAATCAATAAAAGCTAATGTTTCAACCGAGGTTCGAAGAAAGCAGCTTAAAAAAAGTAACTGGATGACTCAGAAAGCATCACCAACCTCTCGGTCACTGACGAAGTGATTCAAAATAGAGCTGTCTTTGTAATGACATTAAGGTTCGCACCCTATAACCTAGCATAAAATGTATCAAGACTTCAACGATTAGTAAAAGAAGAAATATTTCCTTGTCAGTATTTTTTCATCGACATACAAAATTCACATAAGATAATTATTAACAACTTTTCCACTTTTTTGACATGCTTTAATTTTTATTACCATGTTGTATTACAAAACATATATACATATATATATATAAATACGCATATACATTTATATACGCATATATATATATATACCGCTCGTTTATAGTTTATAAATTAAATTAATTAGATTTTTTCCAATTTATATTATCATTCTAAATTAAAGGAAATCATAGTATAACGAATATATGTTTTTATAATGCATGTAGGAAATATATAATTACTTTTTAAGTAAAAATACAGTATTAAATACATTTTGTTTTTTACTTTGAAAAATTAAACAGAATGTAGAGAACTTTATATTTTATTTTTACTTTTTATCTATTATATTTTCGAATTACTTTTTTATATCTTCATCTAAGGCACTTTTCTCTTGTTTTTTTTTTCTTTTTAATAGGATAATATTTTGTTGTTTTTATTGCTAGACATATTCTATGCTTTTAATTGGTTTCTATTTTACTTTGTTAATAAAAATAAGTTTTTTTGCTTCACAAGTTCTGTTAAAAAATTATCGATACATATAGGTATATATGGCAGACTAGCGAATTTTAAAATAAAAATATAAAATTTAAATTTAAGAAAACATTTTATTTTTAAATGAAAGTAGTATCAGTAGATTTGAATAGCCTCAGGAAATCAACAATTCAGCATTGATGTTAAAGATATTATAAAATATATCGATCATCTTAGTAATATCTTATTGATTTCAGACATCGAAAAAATGTATATTCACGCTAAATTTTGAATGTTGGATTTCAATTTTGATTTTGATTTCGCCTTTCGTTTGGTAGGTTTGAATGTAAAAACTTTTGTCGCAAGCAAACAAAGTACTTGAATAAAATAGGAACTAAACAGATACTCGTATGTATTAAGATACTGATTTAAAAGCGAGTGTTATCAAGTTGACACGTGCGCGAGTTCTTATTATACATATAACATAAAATAATTTAAACTGTTGCGTGTCTGTGGCTGAGGCTAAATAAATAGAAACCTTAGTAACTAGGATAAACAATGAGTAAAATAAAATTATTATGTAGAATGTTTGAGTAATTTATCGCAGCTTTTTAAGTTAAGAGTTTTACTTGTTATTAGAGGATTGAAGTGAATATTATATTGAGTTAAGATTTAGTTTATCCTCTGCTACTTACAGGCTCTAGATATTATCAACCTAAAGGCTACTTTGATTTTTTTTTAATTTGTCATAAATTCCATTCTGTATGTGTCCCGGGGTTAGAAAACAAAAGTATAGAATAATAAATACAAAATAAACAGAAAAAGGAATGTCAAGGTAAAGGCAGTTTAACCTATAGGCAGTATAACATAAATGGCAAAATAATACACATATTAAAAATGTAATCATAAATGAGATTTTTTTAAACATAAAAACTACTTAGTATGGTAAGACATTATCAAATATTTAAGTGTTTTTCTAAATTATTTGTTTATTAAATTATTACAATACGTAGGCCTTCTTTTTAGTTTTATTGTTTTTTTCTTGTTCTCCGTTTTTCTTCTTAAATTACATTTAATTAATTTGTTTCCCTATTTTTTAAGTTTTTTATTTTTTGTATTTTAGAGTTTATGCATAAGTTTAAAAAATATTATATCTTTTCAGTTTCTTTTTCTTTTTATTTTTTTAGTGAAAACGTTTTTATTTATTCTTAATCCTATAGATATATCACTTTTGCTCTTAAGTATTAATCTTTAATTATATTCATAAATTTCGTGTTAGGCCTTAATTTTAATTTTCTACACTATTTGTTCTTTTCATGATTTTGGGCTATACTAGGACAGTTTAAGGTATGTAGTTTAGCTTTAACTTTTTCAGCAAGGAAGCAATTTTGGAAATATTGTTATTTTCATCTTGTTTGCATGTATATATTTATCGTTTTAATTTGTTCGCTTATATTGTAATAACTTGAAATTCAAATTAAGTTTTTCTGTCGAATAAAAACAAATTTCTATTAATTGTTGTGTCGTTTGTCCTTTTGTAATGTATGTATGTATGGAACTGAGAATAATTTCGGAAAACTAATCAAAATAAAGGATTTAATAAAACTTGCTCCATTATTGCTATGATTGATATGTGTATGAAAACTTTTAGAAATATAATAACCATTTAAAATCTACACGCATTCAAACCGAATTATGACAAAAAGCAGCAAACGAAATGCAACAAGCACAAGTAATATACCAATCAGATAGGTAAAATGAATACAATTTTATAGAAAAGAAATATATGGTAAAACACAGACGGGTACTAACGTTCACAGACGGTATACATATGTATGTATTTACGATCAATGATTGGCAACAATGAAGATTTCTTAGATAAAGTTAAATCTGCAATAATTTAACTGCTGTACTGTTCTGACATTAGTAAATTACAGAGCTGAGTTCTATTATCAATAATGGAAGTCTGTTTTTATTTGTATACCATGTGCAGGGTTCGCCATCTGGAGTTTCGGTATAGAAATGTTTGCTTCAAAAAGCTCATTGTTTGTCACGCAGTATCGCATGGCGCGCCGTCTTTCTGAAACCAGAAGTCCTGTAGACGGAATGTGTTAGTGGAAGGCGCGAAACGACCATGATATTATTTTCGATGCTGACGGCGCGTTCTGTCGGTATAGAGTTAATCATGGTTGAAATTATAGTAAATTGACGTTTCCAAATCCTTCTTAATGAAGCCGATCGGTTGGGAGTCGTCAAAGCTATTAAACATTTCTATACCGAAGTTCAAGATGGGACACCCTGTATATTTTAATATAATTACTGTAACTATAAAGCGTATAGTTACGCATGACCAACGGTCAACGTTTAAGAGAGCATTTTTAGGTACACTTCGTGTAGTGTAGGATTGGATAGTTCATATTATGCACTGTATACATATGTATGTCCAACAAATGTTCTCATAAATAAATAAAAGATGTATAAGCATCTGAATACATTTTTTCCATAGCTATAAGGGATAAATTTCATTTGTTTTTTTCTTTGTTTGATTCTTTGCTAAATAAGCGTGAAATGAGTGAGGTCTTAATATCATTTTCAGTTTTTGAAACTGTCCAAAAATACTTGAAATGGGCTAATTTTTAATTTTACGTTTTGTCTGTGATTTCTTCTTTCTATCATCTCATTAATTAACGATCATGGTTTATTTGCTTAAGGCTGGAAATTATATAAATATAAGAGTACTGTATATATAAAACTAATGAACATATACACATATCTACGGAAAATCTAAGGCAAAAGTAATTTTCTAGTTCGTCGAATTCCTTCCCACTCTCTTATTCACAGTTTAAAAATATATATCCGCACATGTATAAATAAAATGTGTTGAATTTAATTTTACAAAACTGACAAATCTGTTCAAATTCTAATACAGCAAATAATCATATGTATGTTTGCTACATTTATACATATATTCATACATTCGTATGCATGTACATATGTACATACATATGCTCGTAAATTTAACTGAGAAGGGACATGCAGTTGAAATTAGCTCTCATTTTATAAGCACTTACACAGTATAAAATAAATATAATTTCTAAACATAGCTTAGTACAACTTGTTAAACATATTCGTTTCAATATAACATCAAATGAAATTGTATGTAAATATTTTTGAGCATTAATTAAATAAAAATAACAAAAAAAGCATACATATACTTTTTTGGAAAAAGCTAAATTCACACAGGGTAATAATAAATCGCTTTATCTCTTTGTGCAAGAACAAGTACGTTAATAGAATATATATCAAAAATATGTATATATGTACCTATGTATATTTACAAAATCATAATTATATGTGCTTGAATTTCAAAACCATTGAAACAATACAACAAAATTAAATAAATTAAAACTAAGGCTTCGTCACTCCAACAGTACAATCAGCAGATTGTGTATGAGGATTAACTTAATTTGAAATAAACTGAATTAAGTGAATAACCGAATATATGTATAATCCATTCTTCATAAAAAAAAAACAAAAAACAAATGAACGCGAGTCACTTGAACCCACAGCGATTAGCAAACAAAAGTTTCAGTGAACGTTAACGAAGCCTTCTAACTATAATAAATGTAAGGGAATATTTTCATGTGTATCGATTTCTAAATACATATTTCTATGATATTATTATTTAAAGACTGCATTTGTTTTTAAGAAATTAACGTTTTACGCCATTCATATGCTTATAATATTTTCTTCCATAAAAGTACTTACATAATCAACTTTTAGCATCTTAATATAAAAGAGCTTCTAAAAACATTGGACATGAATTAAAAAGTTTACAAAAACAAAACGGAAAAATATAAAAATGTGCCAAGGGAAACATTCAAATATATTAAACAGACACAGATAAAAATAAACTAAAATAAAACAAACAGATACCATTTGAACTATGAAAACCAACAGGCTTAACGTATCGATCTACGGAACACTCCTCGTGGTCAAATCCAAGATTAGTTAGATACGTTTAACTTATACAATAAATTCATGATAATCTCCGATGAATATCCTTTTTTATCATATATACTATAGTTTTGTTTTTTTTACTCGAAGAGGGAAAAAAGGATATTTATCATAATTACTATACTGCACATCCTTTTCGTTGACCATACATTATCCTAAGCTCAGGATAGATGATCTTTCTAATTAGTTGATTTGTCTTTGCCGCTAGCACAGCTCGTCGTGTATCCTTTTTAAGAACTTTTATACCAGGCTTATGCACCAAAAATGCATTGTCCAAAATATGGAACTCATAGTCGAGGACGCAGAGTGCATAACCCTGTAAATACATTTTATTTTCAAAGTATACGTGTTCAATATTAAATACGGTGTTAACTTACCTGAGTCATCTTATCACTTTTACCCTCCCAGCTGAGGCGCTCATCGTAATGAGGATCAGCATTTGTGCCAATATAAATTGGTTCCCAGTGAACAAAGTAACCAACACGCTTGCCAATGTGAAAAACGCCCAACTCTTCTGTTTCATTAGCAGCCATCCATTCCTTGGACTTGGGCACTCCATGGCAGCTAGAACATACTCGCTTATGAAATGGTATGGCTTTACCATGCCTTAGAAGTTCTTGTAGTTCTGTCTTGTCTCTTGGCACAACGGCACTACTTTCTACCTCAAATATTGAGAGTGGAAAAACTCTAAAAATGAATGAGAATTATAAAAGAAACTATGTAAGAAAGTTATCTGTTTTTTACCTTGGCGCCTTTCGATGCAGGTACGCTTCATTTCTAGCAATCATTTCCAGGAATTTTTTGACTAAACCTGGATTAGGATACAACTCAATATCACTGGCCAAAATGAAATGGCTGAGAGCTGCATCACGTGCAATATTTCGCCCCACGTTTACAGGATATAAAAGTTTTTTTTGCGTTTTATATAGATGAGCTGCAGACACATTGAAGAAGGGTGGCGGCGTACTACAATTATAAGCTACGTTTAGTACCTGATCGTACTTAGGTATAGCCTTGGGGATATGTTTTGTACTAAAATATATGTGAAATGTGACATACTGTCGAACGAGGTTACTTTCTGGCAGGCAGTCTCTTAAGTATTTAATCGAGTTAACCGTTGGCGTAAGGTCGATTCCGGGTGCATGTAAAGCTATGCTGATTGGAGCATTCCATCTAAAAAAGAAACCAAAATTAACATTGTATCTTGACTTAAATATGATTTAAATTGTCAATTGATCTTTCGGGATACTTTTGAAATTCTATATAAGACATCAGATTTAAAAGACCTAATTCACTTTGTTAATACAAATAGGCTTTGTACATAGAGTTCACATTTGATTTGTATTGATGAAGCAACGTTCAAAAATAAGACAAAGATAAGGCTTTTTTACGCGTTAATAACATTGCTGTTTATTAGCAAGCCTTGCAGCAATTCTTATTTAAAACAGTTTGCACTCACCTCCCTAGCAATGGAATGAGATTATCCAAAAATGTGTAGTCGGCATGTGTGGTGTATGTTATAGTTTCATGGCATTTAAGTTCACCATGATCGGCTCGTATATAATTTTCGAGCACCCAAAAATCACCACGCTGCAACGTGGCAGGCTTATACCCTCGATCATGGCACTTTAGAATCGATCGCAGCCTGTCGTCAAAGTCTTTCTCGTCGCCAGTTACCATATATCCATCCGGACTAGAATTATTAACATAAGAAATGGCGTCCTGAAGACCAACCGCGTCGAGAGCCGAATCAGTCGGCGATTCGAAAATCTTTTTTTCTGGCGTTTCTTTTATCTCCAATAATTGAGGATGATCAGGTGATGGTGCATCATTTGCTATCGCCGCTGGGGCTTCATCTTCTTCTTGTTGCGCTTGCTGCTGCTGCTGTTGCTGTTGTTGTTGAGTTTGGGTTTGAGGTTTGTCCTCAGACGTCGATTGAGGATTTTGATCCTAAATACCACAAAAATCATTATATTTAACCATTGGTTAAATAATTCCACAATCTTACCCGCTGAGACAGTGGCTCTCTCACATTCGCCTGCTCTCCCTTAAATGGCGCTGCTTCGGATTGTCGCAACTTAGGTGTTTCTTCTTGAATTATGAATGCGGACCCAGTGGAAAAATTACTTCCGCCGCCTATCATTACATGACTACCGAGGTATAGGATTACAGCTACATTAATAAGAATACTGCATCGCAGCAACCAGTTACGTCTGGTAAACATTGTCTTTTTTAAAATGTGACTAAAATAGTTGAGCTTTGTCGTAATTTTCGATTTATTCTGTTATAGTTGTCATATGCCTTAGTTTATTAATTTTGAAAAGATGTTAGTTGTACAGAAAAGCGAATGGAAAATACTTTCAGCTTTTTGTTATAGTTTTAAGTTGTGGTCTTGGAAGTTTTCATAAGTTTTACGGCAACAGCAATAGGTCAATTGCTTTTTCGTCTTCATTTAGGGTTGTTTCTTGTGATGTTGTTCTTTTAAAACTGCTCCTGGACAATTTGGGTTTTTCATCGACAGGTGTTAAAATCTGAAAATCAATTAAATAATTAAAAATAATTATGATAAATTAAACAAATAGTTAAAAAAAACCATATGAACATTATAACCATGTAAGAAATGCTTTTAAATTTAAAGCTTTTAACAAGGAGATAAATTATACTGTCGAGACGAGAACAGCAGCACTGACAGATTTTCGTCGGACGCAGACGCATTTGTTTAGGAAGCACACTTACCTACCGAACAAAAAAAAGGAAAATATTAGATGAGAAATAATTTATTCTTGAGAATGGATAAGAATTGCTTCAAGGAAATATGTTCTCCGCATATTTTCTTTTTTTTTCATGGCGCCAACAATAGCATCTTTATTCGTTTTTGAATATTTTTCCAAAATTTCTTTGAAACCGTTCCAAAAAAAAAAAATTCTGAGAAAAAAGGCATTCTCTGTATTTTTGTTTGTGCCCTACACTTTTAGAATCGGAACGTGAGCCGTGGAATTACTAAAAAAAAGAGTAAACGTTTAAATTCGTTTACGCCACATATTAAATTATATTTCGATCTAATCATATCAGAGAATAAATTCCAAACCAACTATATTTAATCCAAAAAGTGCAGTCGTCGACTAGCCGCGGTAAAGTCAACACCTATCAGCCAGTTGTTATCGATTGATTAATAGCGTGCGAGCAAAAAAAAAGTCCCACTCCGTTGTAGCTAGTGAATAATTATTTAGCTTTTTCTCTTTGTTCTCTTATAAATTACGCCGAAATCTAAGGTGATATAAATACTATTACGCTATAATGGCTCTCGGCGGACATGTAACTCCGGAAAACCGGTTCGGCAGCCTCGATGTTGAGGTTCTATCCATTCAAAGAAGAAAAACGCTTACCCCAGTCTGATATCTTTAACCTCACACTCTCAACATCTAACCTTTCTGACCCCAAGTTTATCATTATTGCCGCGAGTGATGAAACGAAGCCCGTAACCTCATTCAGTGTCTTTCTCCTCAAAAAAGATATCGATAGGTTATGAATCTATAACCCAACTCCGAGACGGAAACCTCCTACTGCATGCTGATCAAATCTCAGAGAATTTCCGATCTGTTTAAATCCAAAAACTCCCTATCTGATATCTAACCCATCAAAGTTTCCCTTCACAATGCTCTAAACTCCTCTAAGGGTACTGTATACGCTCCTTGCCTCATACACGTGCCGGAAGAAGAAATCATCAGTGAAATGATGTCAAACCAGCAACTACGTCGGTCTGCGTCGCTGAGAAAAACAGCCGATCAGCAGCCTGACATTCCTGATACTTCCCTGCGAGATCATCATACGGCAAATCTCACCACTATTTTGTCGAAGCAATGTGCAGGAGCTGCCGAGTTTCTCTGGAAAGAACAAAAGGGAGTGGCCTTATTTTGAGGAAGTGTACAAATCTACCACGATCGAGAGAAGGTACAGTTCAGCGATTATGAATTCGCTTCGTACAATGTTTGGACGCTATGATGTGTTGGCCCACGACTTGACCCCTGATTTGCTTCATCTTCCGAAGCTCACGTCAAACTGCGATCCGAAGCTGCGCATGTGGGCAGTAAGATTGAACGGATTCGTTGCTGACACAGAGAAGAGGATTTATCAAATGGGTATGTTTTAACGAATTTAGCTTCCTGGTTAGGTGCAGGGTTATATCAAGATTGGCAAACACGAAAGTCAGTTCTTCCACGAGCCAATCTCCAAAAATTTGCGGAGTATTGCGATATTTGACTTGCCCCCTGATTTGTCGAAAACTGGTAGACAGAACAAAAGAAGGAGTTAAATTCTGCAGCAGTTTCATTCGTGCCACAACCGCACATTCACTTCTTCATGTCGGGCCTGATGTTTCAATAATGTTTAAAATAGTTCAGGTTCGGATTCATGGCGTTGGAGATTTGTTTGTGGACACCTCTGCTTTCCTGGACGATGGGTCTTCGTTGTCGATGATTGAAAAAGACATTTTTTATGAGCTTGGGCTGGACCGTCAACCCGAACAACTAACACTGCAGTGGGCAAAGGATGTGTCCCGTGTCGAAGATTCCAAACGGACTTCTTTTTCCGTGTCTGCTGTGAAAGGTCGAAAGCAGTCTATCGATGATGCGCAACCTAAAGGTTTATACCCTCACCTTCGGGGTCTTCCACTTTCTGATTTAGTGGACGCTCGACTAAAAGTATTGCTTGGCTTGGATCAAGCAAAATTCCTGTTAGGCCACGGTCAACGCCATGGAAAGGATGAGGAACCTCACGCTTCTAGTGTGACTCGTATACGTCAAATCAGCTTCATCGATAAAAGTGTCCTGCTTAAATCAGGCATCAAAGCCTTCAATGAAACTGATGTTCCATGATGCAATCAGGGAGGAAGTTGACCTTGTGCGGCGTCATTGTACCACCGAGGAATTCGGTGTCATGCTAAGTCTTTAAGAAAGAAGCCTCATCTACTGCAGCGCAAGAATAACTATTTTCGGGATTTGATCTCTAAGAGTTATGCCAGAATTGCTTCGCAGGAGGAGCTGGAAAAGGATTGGCCTCGGGTTTGGTACGCGCCAACCCTTACCATTGTAAATCCCAACAAGTTTCCTCCAAAGCCCAGATGTGTTGCAGACGTAGCGGCGAAAGTCAATGGTATATCTTTAACTAATTACTTATTGAAAGGGCCAGACAGCCTGGTTCCCTTACATACTGGTCTTTTTAAATTCCGGAAACGGCAAGTAGCTGTAAACGCAGATGTTAGAGAGATGTAGCACAGAATTCGAATTAAGGCTGAGGACCAAGAGTGTCAATGCATTCTTTGGAGAGAAGGAGATAGCTCAAGAAAACCGACAGTTTACATCATGGAGGTCATGATGTTTAGACCCAGATGCTCTCCGACATGCGCGCAGTATGATAAAAATCACCATGGCAACCTATTTAAAAATGAATATCCTGAAGCCGTTGATGGATTGATCAAACGCACCTATGTCGACGATTATTTCAATAGTCATAACACCGTTGAAGATGCATGTCGGGCCTGATGTTTCAATAATGTTTAAAATAGTTCAGGTTCGGATTCATGGCGTTGGAGATTTGTTTGTGGACACCTCTGCTTTCCTGGACGATGGGTCTTCGTTGTCGATGATTGAAAAAGACATTTTTTATGAGCTTGGGCTGGACCGTCAACCCGAACAACTAACACTGCAGTGGGCAAAGGGTGTGTCCCGTGTCGAAGATTCCAAACGGACTTCTTTTTCCGTGTCTGCTGTGAAAGGTCGAAAGCAGTCTATCGATGATGCGCAACCTAAAAGTTTATACCCTCACCTTCGGGGTCTTCCACTTTCTGATTTAATGGACGCTCGACTAAAAGTATTGCTTGGCTTGGATCAAGCAAAATTCCTGTTAGGCCACGGTCAACGCCATGGAAAGGATGAGGAACCTCACGCTTCTAGTGTGACTCGTATACGTCAAATCAGCTTCATCGATAAAAGTGTCCTGCTTAAATCAGGCATCAAAGCCTTCAATGAAACTGATGTTCCATGATGCAATCAGGGAGGAAGTTGACCTTGTGCGGCGTCATTGTACCACCGAGGAATTCGGTGTCATGCTAAGTCTTTAAGAAAGAAGCCTCATCTACTGCAGCGCAAGAATAACTATTTTCGGGATTTGATCTCTAAGAGTTATGCCAGAATTGCTTCGCAGGAGGAGCTGGAAAAGGATTGGCCTCGGGTTTGGTACGCGCCAACCCTTACCATTGTAAATCCCAACAAGTTTCCTCCAAAGCCCAGATGTGTTGCAGACGTAGCGGCGAAAGTCAATGGTATATCTTTAACTAATTACTTATTGAAAGGGCCAGACAGCCTGGTTCCCTTACATACTGGTCTTTTTAAATTCCGGAAACGGCAAGTAGCTGTAAACGCAGATGTTAGAGAGATGTAGCACAGAATTCGAATTAAGGCTGAGGACCAAGAGTGTCAATGCATTCTTTGGAGAGAAGGAGATAGCTCAAGAAAACCGACAGTTTACATCATGGAGGTCATGATGTTTAGACCCAGATGCTCTCCGACATGCGCGCAGTATGATAAAAATCACCATGGCAACCTATTTAAAAATGAATATCCTGAAGCCGTTGATGGATTGATCAAACGCACCTATGTCGACGATTATTTCAATAGTCATAACACCGTTGAAGATGCATGTCGGGCCTGATGTTTCAATAATGTTTAAAATAGTTCAGGTTCGGATTCATGGCGTTGGAGATTTGTTTGTGGACACCTCTGCTTTCCTGGACGATGGGTCTTCGTTGTCGATGATTGAAAAAGACATTTTTTATGAGCTTGGGCTGGACCGTCAACCCGAACAACTAACACTGCAGTGGGCAAAGGGTGTGTCCCGTGTCGAAGATTCCAAACGGACTTCTTTTTCCGTGTCTGCTGTGAAAGGTCGAAAGCAGTCTATCGATGATGCGCAACCTAAAAGTTTATACCCTCACCTTCGGGGTCTTCCACTTTCTGATTTAATGGACGCTCGACTAAAAGTATTGCTTGGCTTGGATCAAGCAAAATTCCTGTTAGGCCACGGTCAACGCCATGGAAAGGATGAGGAACCTCACGCTTCTAGTGTGACTCGTATACGTCAAATCAGCTTCATCGATAAAAGTGTCCTGCTTAAATCAGGCATCAAAGCCTTCAATGAAACTGATGTTCCATGATGCAATCAGGGAGGAAGTTGACCTTGTGCGGCGTCATTGTACCACCGAGGAATTCGGTGTCATGCTAAGTCTTTAAGAAAGAAGCCTCATCTACTGCAGTGCAAGAATAACTATTTTCGGGATTTGATCTCTAAGAGTTATGCCAGAATTGCTTCGCAGGAGGAGCTGGAAAAGGATTGGCCTCGGGTTTGGTACGCGCCAACCCTTACCATTGTAAATCCCAACAAGTTACCTCCAAAGCCCAGATGTGTTGCAGACGTAGCGGCGAAAGTCAATGGTATATCTTTAACTAATTACTTATTGAAAGGGCCAGACAGCCTGGTTCCCTTACATACTGGTCTTTTTAAATTCCGGAAACGGCAAGTAGCTGTAAACGCAGATGTTAGAGAGATGTAGCACAGAATTCGAATTAAGGCTGAGGACCAAGAGTGTCAATGCATTCTTTGGAGAGAAGGAGATAGCTCAAGAAAACCGACAGTTTACATCATGGAGGTCATGATGTTTAGACCCAGATGCTCTCCGACATGCGCGCAGTATGATAAAAATCACCATGGCAACCTATTTAAAAATGAATATCCTGAAGCCGTTGATGGATTGATCAAACGCACCTATGTCGACGATTATTTCAATAGTCATAACACCGTTGAAGATGCATGTCGGGCCTGATGTTTCAATAATGTTTAAAATAGTTCAGGTTCGGATTCATGGCGTTGGAGATTTGTTTGTGGACACCTCTGCTTTCCTGGACGATGGGTCTTCGTTGTCGATGATTGAAAAAGACATTTTTTATGAGCTTGGGCTGGACCGTCAACCCGAACAACTAACACTGCAGTGGGCAAAGGGTGTGTCCCGTGTCGAAGATTCCAAACGGATTTCTTTTTCCGTGTCTGCTGTGAAAGGTCGAAAGCAGTCTATCGATGATGCGCAACCTAAAGGTTTATACTACCCTCACCTTCGGGGTCTTCCACTTTCTGATTTAGTGGACGCTCGACTAAAAGTATTGCTTGGCTTGGATCAAGCAAAATTCCTGTTAGGCCACGGTCAACGCCATGGAAAGGATGAGGAACCTCACGCTTCTAGTGTGACTCGTATACGTCAAATCAGCTTCATCGATAAAAGTGTCCTGCTTAAATCAGGCATCAAAGCCTTCAATGAAACTGATGTTCCATGATGCAATCAGGGAGGAAGTTGACCTTGTGCGGCGTCATTGTACCACCGAGGAATTCGGTGTCATGCTAAGTCTTTAAGAAAGAAGCCTCATCTACTGCAGTGCAAGAATAACTATTTTCGGGATTTGATCTCTAAGAGTTATGCCAGAATTGCTTCGCAGGAGGAGCTGGAAAAGGATTGGCCTCGGGTTTGGTACGCGCCAACCCTTACCATTGTAAATCCCAACAAGTTACCTCCAAAGCCCAGATGTGTTGCAGACGTAGCGGCGAAAGTCAATGGTATATCTTTAACTAATTACTTATTGAAAGGGCCAGACAGCCTGGTTCCCTTACATACTGGTCTTTTTAAATTCCGGAAACGGCAAGTAGCTGTAAACGCAGATGTTAGAGAGATGTAGCACAGAATTCGAATTAAGGCTGAGGACCAAGAGTGTCAATGCATTCTTTGGAGAGAAGGAGATAGCTCAAGAAAACCGACAGTTTACATCATGGAGGTCATGATGTTTAGACCCAGATGCTCCCCGACATGCGCGCAGTATGATAAAAATCACCATGGCAACCTATTTAAAAATGAATATCCTGAAGCCGTTGATGGGTTGATCAAACGCACCTATGTCGACGATTATTTCAATAGTCATAACACCGTTGAAGATGCAACTACTGTTACGAAAGATGCCTAACGAAAGCGATAGTTTGGTTTCTAAGTTTTTAGGTATGTTCTGGCGCCCATCCTCTGACCACTTCTCGTATAAATTGTCAGACGATGAGATCATGAAAGATATGTTTGACAAAGCGGTTATAACAAAGCGTCAAATGCTTAAAACCAGGAATTGTTTCGTTGTTCATCATCCGCGGACGCATCATTCTTCAAGACGTATGGAGAGATGGGTTGGATTGGGATGAGCCGGTGTCACCTTATTTACGAAGCTTATGGCTGGGATTCATCAAAGAGCTGAAGCACATCGAGAATATCCAGATTCCTCGTCGATACGTATTTGGGATCCTGACAAATGCAAAATAAGTCTTATAGTTTTTGTTGATGCATCAGAAAAAGCATTTGCTACAGTCGCCTGCTTTCGGTTCGTTCGACACGATAAGGTTGAAGTGGTACAGGTTATGGCAAAGGCCAAGGTAGCGCCTGTAAAACAATTATCTGTACCTCGTTTGGAGCTGCAAGCTGCTGTACTTGGAGTTCGATTGGCAGTTACTATTAAGGAGTCTCATACCATTAGAATCGATAAGTCGTTGTTTTTATCAGATTCAAAGACTGTGCTTTCTTGGGTCAACTGTACTAATAAGTTGCCTTCCTTCGTTTCAACTCGAGTGGGTGAGATCTTAGACACTACCTCTCCCCATCAGTGGTTTCACGTTGGTTCCAACGATAATGTGGCTGACGATGGCGCAAAACATTTCGATTCGTCTATAGGAAATCAAGATACGAGGTGGGTTAAAGGCCCAAATTTTCTAAAACGTCCTCTGGAAGAATGGCCCGTAACACCTAGCATAACGGCGTGTGTTAAAGAGAACGATGAAAGAAAGTCTTCCAAGATGTTGCTCCATGTAAGTAAAAGAAAGAGTTACTATGGTGCATATGACATGTTATCTGCAAAATTTCAATCCAGTTGGTCTTCCTCTGTCAGAGGAATTGAATTTTTGCTTCGTTTTAAGAAAATCCTCTAAAAAAAGATAGCAGTTAAGGAAGTTTTTGTTACCCCATTTGAATATCGTCAAGCGGAAGATTGGTTATTTAGGAAGATCCAGGAAGATTCGTTTTCGAGTGACATCACTTCTCTCAGATCATGCGGAAAGATTAGCCTTGAGTTTGTCACCGTTTCTTGACGTTACGATTGCGTTCGAGAGTGCAAAAGGCAAATTCTTCATATTCCTCCCGTAACGCAGCGATACTCCCTAAGAAACATCCTTTGATCGACCTACTTATCTACTATCACCAAAAAAAACTCTCACATGGGGATTGCTACGGTTATATCCGACATTCGTGAAAACGCCTGGATAATCTGCATACGAGGAGCTGTTGAGAGAGCACGAAAAAATAAAAACAGAAAACTTTGTTCAAATACTTACGAACATTTTTTTTTTGTTTTCTTTTTAATGCCGGACAAGGTTAGGGCAATTTCTTTTACATTTTTGTGTTCGTTGTACTATAATCCACTTAGAATAATGCATTAAAAAAAAGGGAATAATTACGAGCTAAATAGTGCCGGTGGTTTGTAAAAACAAAATAGTTTCAGCCCCACTACCCACTTAGCATTTAGGAAAAAAGGACAGCTAACAAAGTTACTGTTTCGTTGACGGGCGTATTATTAGACAGTTGTGTACTCGTATAGTGTAATATAAAACAAATAAAATTACACTCAATTCAGCTTTCACTTTAGATTTGAATTTTATGGATCCCGCAAATTAAATTTTTAGCGCTGACATATGTACGTATATACTTATACGTGTAAGTTTGCATATTTTTGCCTTTTATGCCTAAAACACAATAGCGCTACGGCTTCAACTTGGTGATATTACACTTTATTCGATTTGAAATGACATTTCTGAAATTGTCTAGAATTGTACAATACTACTCCAATTAAGTGAAACTACTGCACGAAGCGTTTTTGTATGTTTTTTTATTTTTTATTTTGTTTACACAGCTGTTCACTGTCAAAAGCAAGCAATAATTTAGCCTGCCCCAACTTTTATTTCACTTTAAAGTCATGTTACGTTGCCTTACGTTCTTCATTATGAATGTAAAACGTAAGTCCGAAACTCAAAGCGACAATGTGATAAATCCTGTTTAGATGATGGCTCATGGGTCTGCCATGTCGATAGCATCAAGATGAGAAGAGTGAGGTGTAAATAGAGGATTATCATTATTAGTTCGATCGTTGAGTAGCGAACTTCGCGGATAATATTACGCATTTGGACGAGAGATGTGGTGCCCGATACAGAAGTGTTTCTATTCATTTATTCCCCGTTAAGCTTTATCAAAATCACAGTCTTCTAAGACGATGTGCAGCTGTGCTAAAGAATAAAGGGTTTCCGACAAAATACTAACTTCTGCGGTGTGTCTAAAAAGGTATGTCATATTTTTAATACAATGCAACATAATGTGCTATTTATGTGGCCAGGCATAGTTTTACAAATGTATGTATAATTTTTTAAGGAAAATAATATCATCTTTTCGTGAATTAAATGAACGTTTTGAACTCTAATACATAATATAAGTATAAAGTCTTTGTTTTATTATACTCTGAAAAACTGTCTTTTTATTGATAGAGGCGCAAGTGTGCTATTTACGTGTCCACCACTGTATATGTGTATATTAATATTACTAGTTCTTTTAACAATATAATAATGATAGTAAAGCCGAGCGCTTTTTTTTGAAATCGAGATTTCGAACATGCCCAATGACAATTCACCACACCAGTCTTCACATCCATATCGTGCTAGCATATCGCTGTTAGTACTGTCATCCAATTTGAAAACTCCATGCAATCGCAGCATTTTATTATATTTAGCGACGTGCTGTCAAAACAAATTCTTGGTTTTTGTTTAGTTTTCTACATATTTTCGGAAAAAAAATGTCAACCAAAGTCTTGGCTAATGATTTAAATAATTGTGTGATAAATTTTGATCGTAAACTAGTAGTTACAAATTTGTTGGATGAGTATGGTGGTTTATTGGGAGAAATTGCTAAAGTTGTCGGGGCTTATATATCGACAGAAGAAGCTAAGGGAAGAAAGTTTAAAAAAGCGTTTATGGTGCGCGGTTTGCAACTAGATTCAGATAATGAAGTAATTACTGTGGTATCAGAAGATAAATTGGAACAGCAAAAACAACAATTGAAAGACCCTCATATTGTGCTTTACAGTGTCGAGACTTCAGGCTCTTCTAATCCACTGCCAACCGAATTTATTCCACTGAAGCACATTCACGTTAAAGTAAGTACCTTAAAAATAGGGGAACAATCATATAATGAAACCTCGGAAACTACTGTTGTCAATGACTGTAAGCAGTCTAAAAAAAAGCCCAGCGCACTGGGTGCAGTGTTAGAGACACAAGAAACCATAGCACTTGTTGCGGAGAATCCAGAAAGAACTACAGCGAAAAAATCTTCGGAGCCAGAGAACAAAAAAAACGTACTAGGAATTTTGTTTAAAAGGCAGGAAACAGCGGTATATACCAAGAATATCAAGTCCGAACCGGTGAGTAAGGAAAAACAAGATACCTCGCCTGGTACAACAAAGAGCACCCCTAAATTGGGCAAAACTACCAGGTCAACACCAGATAAAAAATCTAAATCCAAAGGAGAAATAGATAAATTCCTCATGAAGAAGGATGATAGCAACGATATAATTAAACCACCAACACCCAAGAAGATGGATGAATTTTTTAAGAAAGAATCGAAAATCAAAGAAGACCCTCCTGTCAATGTCTCTGTTAATTTATTCGAAGACAGCGCCTCCTCTTCTGATGATGAAGAAGCTCTTGATGCTTTAAAACGCGAAATAATGTCGAAAGATGAAGAGCAGACTTCAAGTGGGGTATGCAATAAACGTCGTCGCATATTAGATTCGGACGATGAAGATGCTGGGCCAAGCGTAAAAATCGAACGACAGGAGGAAATTCCAGATGAAATGCATAACCCTAAAACGGTCGAGACTTTTATAGACGATGATGGTTTTATTTTGACAGTAAAGCCAAAGAAAGCTGCCAGCAAAACAACATCTTCTACCATAAATGTGAAGAAGGAATCCCCAAAGTCTTCAGAAAAGAAACAAACAAACCCTAAAACTCCAAACATTAAAAAAAAACAGGGTAACATTATGAGTTTCTTTGCAAAAAAATAAAAGATTATATTAATAAAGAATAAGTTGTTAACTTTTATGTGGTTAATGTTTTCATTTATAGTTTTTTTTTTTCAGAAATGCATCCGTCTGACTTTGAAATTTTTATTAAAGATAGTAGTCGGGAAAATGGGCGTCGTGCGTTCACTGTTTAAACTGGTAGTTTTAGGATTTGTGTGCAATATTTTAGAGGTTTCTTTCCTGACCCAGTTGATCTAGAAGTGTTTAAAGGTGCGGTGACAATGTGGAAATGACAAAGACAAAGATAATAAGAAGGCAGATTCTATAACTGAAAGACTTTTAGTACCAGCAATTTTTATAAAACAAGACAATGAAGTGTAGATAACTTGATACCTTCATAATTTGTTATAATGGAATTATAGTCGCAATAAGCATACTCTGCAGAAATACAGCCATTAGTTTTGATGCTATTATCGGTTAGCTTTTCTTATTTTGTATGGTGTCGAATACGATCAAATTCGCATTTCAATCCACACAGCGGGGGGATGTCTTTCTACGATTTACCAATAAATTTACATTTCAATTCACACAGCTGGCGTACAATAGTTCGTTTTTTCTCCGATTTATTAATAAGAAAAAAGGCGAAAAATGCTAGCCCTGTTACTCATACTACATAAAGCATAAAGGAGATTTAATTTTAATTGGTTTCATTAATCGCATTTCTATTATTTTGAGGAATATTTTATTTTTGATCTGAATTGATCGAGCTACTTAAACTTTTAATTGGCTCTGTAGCTTACCTTTAGTATGTTTTATTTATCTCATTAGTATTAGTTCCATTCTGATAAATGAAATGCTAACAACCTTGTGATTCTGAAATTATCAGTCACTTGTTTAGTTTCGGTTTGGAAATGTCCAAAAAATATCGGATTTAGCATTCTATTATTACAGAGTCAGTAAAAGCCTCGATTAAGAAAGCGTCGGAAACTTTAAGGAGTGATTCTTCACATATTTTGAGAAAAAAGATTTTACAATCTGCAAAATGGATTTAAAGTAAAACTAATTTTTCTAATTAATGGAAATACGAGGGTTGTCTGAAAAGTTGTCCGAACAATGATACAAGACATTTTTCTCAAAATTTTTTTTTTGTTATTTTTCTACAATACATAGTCTCCTTGTAACTCTACACACTTCTCCCAGCGATGCTCCCATCTCTCTAAACCGTCCAAATAGTACTTGGCGTTTTTCTCTGCAAAATAATTGTTCACGAAGGTGATTGCCTCCTCATTTGATGAAAATCTCTGTCCTCCGAGCACAGTTTTTAGATGATAGAACAAAACCAAGTCGCTTGGGGCTAGATCTGGTGAATAAGGCGGATGGTGAAGCAGTTCAAACCGTAATTCATGGATTTTCGCCATGGCAACTGCTGAGGTGTGAGACGGCGCGTTGTCTTGGTGAAACAGGATTTTCTTTTTCTGCAAATGTAGCCGTTTTTCCGCAATTTCTGCCTTCAGCATAGTATGCCTTGATGCGTAGTATGCTTCTGTAATGGTTTTTCCTTTTTGAAGATAATCGATTAAGATAACTCCTTTACTATCCCAAAAAAACAGTCGCCATCACTTTCCCAGCAGAAAACAGTTTTTGTTTTTTTTTTGGAGCCGGCTCGCCGTTTGCAGTCCACTGTTTTGACTGAATTTTTGTTTCGGGTGTATCCAAGTTTCATCTACAGTAATTAATCGGCGCCAAAACTCGGATTTATTGCGCCTAAACTGCGCCAACAGAGCGTTGGAAATGTTAATTCGAATACGTTTTTGGTCTAACATAAATAAACGCGGCACCCAACGGGCGGACAGCTTTCTCATGCCTAAATCTTGATTTAATATGTAACAAACACGTTGTTTGGACATTTTCATAACCTCTACTATCTCTCTCACTTTAGTTTGGCGGTCGTCTAACACCATTTGGTGAACTTTAGCAATGTTATCGTCAGTGGTTGCAGTTTTTGGATGTCCCGAACGGTCGTCATCTCCCAAGCTCTTACGGCCACGTTTAAATTCAGCTGCCCAAAATTTCACTGTGGTATTGGGTCTATAACTTCGTGCGGTTTGCTAAGAGATGGTGTAACTTGTATTATTACATTGTTATTATTCCATTGGAACATGCGTTGGAAACCTACTGTCATTGTACGTCATTTCAGTATATGTCATTCATTTGAAGCGTAAACAACAATATTTTTTTTTCACTCAAATATGCCGAACTTTGTGCCTGAAAAAGTGTTTTTGCGGGGAGTTCTTCTGCTGCCGAAAGTCATCGTATTTTGGTGGAAGTTTATGGTGAATATGCGCTAGCTGAGCGAACGTGCCAAAAGTGGTTTGCACGATTTAAAAGTGGTGATTTTGGCTTGGAAGACGATGAACGTCCTGGGCAGCCAAAAAAGTTTGAAGATGAAGAACTGGAAGCATTACTCTATGAAGATTGTTGCCAAACACAAGAAGAGCTCGCAGAATCTTTGGGTGTCACTCAAGCAGCCATTTCAAAACGTTTAAAAGCAGCTGGATATATGCAAAAGCAAGGAAATTGGGTTCCACATGAACTCAAGACGAGAGACGTCGAAAGGCGGTTTTGCATGTCCCAAATGCTGCTGGAACACCACAAAAGGAAGTCATTTTAGATAGATAATTTTATCATTATTACGACTAAGCGAAATGTTGGACGCAATTGCCTTTAGGAAGTCTAGTTTTTCAGATGATTCTCGATTTTTAATTAGCTTTTTTTAACTTCTTGCGCTTTATTTCCAGTGATCGTCTTGGGCTGGTTGCGATATTACCTTTTCAAAATTGCTATTGATGATAGTATGTAAAAGTTACTGTTCTCTGGCGCCAGGAATGAAAACACAAGAATATAAAAACGGGGGATTTTGTCCCGAGGGAATTTGGTACAGGGGATTTTGGAACGAGGGATTTTGAAAAGAGGGATTTTGGGACAGGGGATTTTGGGGCAGGGGACTGTGAAAAGGTGGATATCATCACTAACCCATCAGATGGGTGTGCTGTATTATGAGCTGCTAAAACCGGGTGAAGCCATCAATGGATAACGATACCGAACACAATTAATCCGTTTGAAGGGAGCAGTGGCCGAAAAACGCCCGAATATGCGACCAGGCACGAGGCAATAATTTTCCATCATGACAACGCTCGGCCCCACCTTGCTATTCCGGTTAAGAACTATTTGGAAAACAGTGGATGGGAAGTCTTACCCCATCCGCCTTATAGCCCAGACCTTGCCTCTTCTGACCACCATTTGTTCCGGTCGATGCAGAACGCCCTCGTCAGAGCAGAATATCAAAAATTGGGTTGATTCATTCTTGGCTGCCAAGCCGGCGCAGTTCTTTTGGGATGGGATCCACAAATTGCCAGAAAGATGGGAAAAAGTTAGTTAGTTTAGTTTTAAATGCATTTTATTTTCTAAATCATTAACTCTTACATACTAACAAAAAATGCTTAAATGCTAGCTTAAAATTACTTAACAAACTTATACTAACTTACTGGCCCCACACAGGCACTCTAAGCTACTCTAAACTCTTATATATATGTCTTTCGACTTTGTTTATATTTTATTTATTAATACTTATTTTCTATGCTTAAGGCTAAGAAAAGAATTTGACAAAAAACTTAGCATATGGACATAATTTTTTATTTTTTATAAAAACTTAATATCTAACTTAAAATAAACCTTAGTCTACCTAACCTATATACAAAATACACACATACGCACATATAGACATTATACACAATACATACATATACCAGTATATACCTTTATATATACTAATATATATATGTATTCCTTAAATGCTAACCTAAACCTATGCAAGCTGGCCATCGCTATTTACAGAACAAATAGACTGGTCAGCTCTGCCTCATTAGTGAGGCTGGTCTGTAATTGACGGAAACGACGACGTAACATCTTCTCCATCATTCAACCACCAGAAATGCTGGTGCTGCCGAACGACATCCCTCTTATCGCGATTCCCCACCGCCATACTAAACCTGAGACGATCCACACTGCCGTGTGCGACGTCTCTGTTGTAGTTGAGTCGCCTATCCCCAGCTTTCCGAGCGACATGGAAGATTAACGGGACCGCTGATCTATCCTGGATCAACCCTATCTGATCTAGGTAGAGGAATGCTTCCGGTGGAACGAAGCCGTCAGAGCGCACTCTCTCGTGGTAAAGGTAGTTGGGGTAGTAAGCCCCAGATATCAGGTTATTCGTCGAGGTCATTGCTCTTGCAATGTGCCTTCGAGTCAGCTTAATTACGAAGTTGTCCACTCGTATTAGGTTCGCCCTGTTGTAAAGGACCTCATTACGATAAAATTTTTTGTACTCCGACTCTGGTGTTCTGTACAAGCGAAGGCAAGCCCTAAGGAACAAGATGGGAAAAAGTCATAGCTTCAGATGGGCAATACTTTAAATAACACTATTGTACATGTTTTTCTTAAATAAACGTTCAGATTTTGAAAAAAAAGCACGAATATATTTATATACCCAATAAATGATGGTGCAGAGTCCCCATACACAGAGTCCAACTCATTTTTGATTTACGTAGGCGTATTGCCTTTCAAAAACAAGAATTTAATAACAGCTCGATACTAATTTTTTTCCATTTTCACAAAAAACACTTACATCGACTCACTCAAACGACTGTCAACTAAAAACTGCGCGTCCAAAATGACTGAATCCTCGAAGTAACTGTCAAAAGATGCACAACTAGCATTCACTAGCTTTTATTGACCAGTGTCGCTAGCTTTACGTTGCGGTTGGAAACTTTTCAGACAACCCTCGTATGTTTGGTTTAATCTAGTTAATTATTGATAGCAGTAGTTGATAGTGGCGTTGAGCGCAGACATCTTTTATGATTTCATTTATTTTTTATTTTTTAATTAGTAAATAAAACACTGTGGCCAAGTCCGGGGACCTTAGAGGCCACAGAATGGGTTCATCCTGCTCTATCCACTACTTTTCATACTTTCGTTATACATAGCTGCATGCCTATAGTATGTGGAAGCACATACTAAGCTGGATCACAATGGCCATTTTTAAATGAATATTTCGCCGTACACCTTCAAGTACAAATGGCACGTTTTTTTTTATAATTTGCGCACGCTCAAGGGATTTGAGTACCCCTAAAATGTTTGCACACAGCGCGGCGAAGAAAAATCAGCGAGGAAAGAAGGAGAGGTACCTATGAACGTTGGTTTCAAATATTTGAAGGTTATAATGACTAGGAAATAAAGACGGGTATTACGTTTAAAAGTTTGCAGGAGCGGAACGCTACTGGTGATTTCTATGGAATACTGGTGGTAGAAATAGCGATAAAACAGAGTTTTATTAATTCATTTGCCTGCTTTTCAATATATCACCTCAATGCAGTTAGTAAGTCAGTTGTGAGGAGTGAACCGCATGTCAAAAGGAAAGTAACTTGTTTCAAGTGCGGCGTGGCTGGACATTACGCTCGTGATTGCGTGAGATCTAAGCGACATAATGTCCCAACATCTGCACCACAGAACGTTATGCATATACAAGGCGAAAGTCATCAGCAGTACATGAAAAAAGCGAAGTCATGGGGAGTAGCTGTGTTACGATGCGCAACGATGTAGCTGATCAAATGAATTTAACCTTCTACTAAAATTGACTAAGGTTGACATCCATCCAAGGACATCCATTCGAGCGCAGTCAAGAGTTTGATATTGGTGGTACCGACAGTAATACTGAAAAAAAAAGAATTTCAGATCTTTGAACCAAACACCATTCCACAAAACTACATGGGTCATTTGATGGTTGAGACTGGTACACCGAATGAAAACTATTACGTATAATGTGGGTTTCGTGAAACCGGTCAGCTTATACCGAGATGTATCGTGCAGTCAGATGCACAAGAGGTGACATTCCTTCCAGTCTTGAATCTATCCAAAGGAGACTTCAATGCAAAGGTCAGCTCTTGGTCAGAGGGCAAGACTTCACAGATGTAACGATGTCAAGGAATGTTTAACCCAAACTTTCGGATGAGTTTAAGTTCGCTGTAGCAGATGTTAAAACAGATTTAGATGGAAGTCAAAAAAATTCCATTCCTTATGCTGAGCGAAAACATTGAGGACAGCGTCACCCCTTATCCAAGTCCCGTTATGAAAAAAAAAAAAAACAGGTGAGTTACGATTGTGTGTTGACTATAGCGCTTTAAATAGAAACACGGTTAAACAAAAATTTCTCCTCCCACGAATAGATGATCGGTTGGATTCCTTATTTGGTAAAGTTTATTTTGTTAGCTTAGATTTGTTTAGTGGGTATTACCAAGTGTCAGTGAGTGAAGCATCTCGCCCAAAAACAGCTTTCGTTACTCCTGATGGGCACTTCCAATTTAAAAGAATGCCGTTTGGCTTATTTAATGCCCCCGCTTTAATTAATTAATTTAATGAGGCAGTTACCCTATGGTTTAGCGATGGCATATCTAGACGATATCTTGATTTCTAGCAAAACAATTGAAGAAGGACTATCGCAGTTGAGTGCAGTTTTCCAGCTCATACGAGACTCAGGGCTAAAGGTTCGTTTGGATAAGTGCCAGTTCTTGTGCAAGAAAATAGACTATTCAGGGTTTGAAGTTTTGGCTAATTGCATTGGGCCCAGTAAGAGAAAAATACTTGCTATTCACAATTTTGGCACCCCGAAAAGCGCCACTCGATTAAGGAGTTTCATAGGTTTGGCTAGCTACTATACTTATGCGCTGGCGCATAAAGCAAAAACTAGATAACATGGCTTCAAAACAATGTTCCAGACTTTATAGGGACTCAAGACTGGCCGTCTGGAAGTTCCGATTTGAATCCATTAGACTACAAGCTGTGGACGGTGTTGGAGGACATGGTATGCCGTCCTCCGTTGGTGGTCATTTGATGAACTTACGTTTTTTGTATTTAATATTCAAAAAAGTTAAAGGAAAATATTCGGTCGTCTTAAAGTTATGAACGAAAATAGGTGTAACAATATTTTAGTCCCTACTACGCATGTTCTATTTCTTCATTTACTCAATCACCTAAAAGCAATGATGTAATTCTAATCAAAGTAGAGGTGGGCAGTACATCTTTTATAAAACGGGCATTTGTTTTTAATAAAATACAGCTAGAAGCAGTGGCAACAACTAATTGTTTCCAACAATACAAATGACGAGAAAAGAAATACATACACAAATATTAAGATTAATATAAATATTTTGCTTTTCGTAAGAAATATCCGTGAGGTGCATAATTAAATAATCACTTGATATTCTTAGTTTCATTTGCATTCATAAGAACGATCAAACTGCACGTTTTACGTCAATTGTTCTGCTGTTTTGTAAGCAATTGTGTTTTTTCGAATTCTGATTGAATAGAAAGAAATGAGGTTACCAAAATTGTTATTGTTTCATACTATGGTCAACGAAAATATGTTAAGTGAATGCAAAAGGCAAAACGTACATACCTTTGCATTCTTTCATGGTTTCGAATTCGTTAAGTTAAATTCGAGGTAGATCTTCGAAATAACCACGCAAAAATCTAAAAAATAAGCAATACTGGCTCATGAAAATCATCATCATTTTTACTATTTACATCAATCCACTCAAATTCCTATGCTTTGCAAATATTATAAATACGAAAGTGAGCTTGCTTGTTTGTTCCACTTTCATGCATTAATCGCTCAACCGATTGCTACCAAACTTGGCATGCATTGAATTATGGAGAAGAATACGAAATACCACGTTATAGTTAAAGATATTGTTAATGTATCTTTAAAGGGTGTTCCGGATAATGTGTCGAAGACTGGTAAAACATGGGGCATCGTTGAATTCGTAATTATGAGTACTTTGATTGTTTCAAAGCAAATCTTGCCTTCAAAATAATGTGCCAAAAGTTATTGAAGATAAGTTTTTTAAATTTAAAGTCTTGACTTTGTCATAATATTTTTCGGAAAATATCCTATCAACCCCCACTTTTTGCAATTTTGAAACGTGTCCCAGTATTTACAAGCAAAAAAAATCAGGTCATTTCATCTCAAGTCAGTAGTTTTCAAGATACGATCCAAGTTATTGAAACAGGTAAAATATTAAATTAAAAATTTTAGAAAAAAATGCAAATATTGATTGCACATTTTTATTTTCAAAGTGTAAACCATTGGTTTGTATGCAAGCCAGAGTTCGTCTTTGAAACGTCCCCATAAATAAAAGTCCATTGCTGTCAATTCCGGAGACCTTGGAGGCCACAAAATGGGCCCAACCCACCCTATCCACGAATCTAACCACTCTCTAACTGCATGACCATAGTGTGCGGGGGCCCTATTCTTTGTTGCAGGGTTATATCATCTAATAGTTCTGGTAACTTGTTTCACAACTCCAGGCACATATTCGAATTAAATTTTGAAAGAAGCCGATAGCGTCCGATCAGCTTGTTACCCAATATACCTGCCAACACATTGACCCATTGACCTTGAACTTACGCTGAAAAGTTACGTGTTTCATGGGTCGGGCTTTCTGCCGAGATATGTAAATTGTGGAAATTAGTGGTTCAATCCCTGGCGAATGGGGACTCTTTCGTACGTAGAATTGGGCTAAAAATAGGCGCCACCTACCCGCGGTGGTCCTTTTTTCCCCTTTTAGGTGTAATAGAATGAACTTTTAAAAAAAAACATTATTGAATTATTAAAATTATTGAACTTATTTTACGGAAAAAAACTCAAAGGCGCTGTCAACTAGTTAATTCTATAGGGCTGTCTTATTAATAGAATACCCAATTTTTAAGGTTTATTGTTTGAAAAAGTTGGGCAGTATTTTGAAAACTACTGACTTGATATGAAATAACCTGACATTTTTTTTTGTTTGTAAATTCTACGTACACGTTTCAAAGTGAGGATTAGTAAGATAACTTTTTTCGAAAAAAAATTAAGATAAAACCAAAATTTTAAGTTAAAAAAAAATCACTTTTGATCTTCAATAACTTTTGATACATTAATTTTAGGACAACATTTACGAGTACTTTGAAACAATTAAAGTACTCATAATTACAAGTTGAACGATACATTATTTCTGACTATGCATAAATTTGAAAGATGTTATTTTCAATAGGAGACAAAACAGAGCAGCGTAAGGCTTTGTTTAAACCTCCGACGAAGAAAACATCGAGACCTATTTTTCAACGAGTATAGTTTATAATTTTTAAAACACAACCCAACTTGTCAGATCCGGTAAAATGCTAAAATCAAATCTTATTCTCAACTCTTCGGCGCATACAATTTTTCATCTTAATCGCGGCTTACAAATTGTATGATAACGAAAATGGTTAATTGTATAACCCATAAAATGAAAAACAAAAAACCAAGCGACTGATTCAGGAAGATAGGTTCAGGTTTCTTAAAACAAAAAATAAGAATTTTTTTTTAGCTTTTTCCCGAGATATCAATGTGTAATTAAAAAATCGGTTATAGCAGATTTTGCAACACAAAAATACGCACATATACATATATGTTTTATGGCTACGGCTTCTGTGAGCATAGTAATACCAATGAAAATACCCTGAAAGGACTGCACCAATTGCCAGTAGGTTTCAAGGCGGAAAACGGCAACAGTCTCATGTCTCTTCTGATGTGTCAAAAATGGTGGTGTGTATTATAAGTAAAAGCCTCAGACAAGGAAGTATCATAGACAATTTAATCTAATAAGACTTATATCTATCCATGCATTTCGTCAAAAACTAGTACAAGAGCTACAATCAAGGTCTTCAAGGAAGCGTTTGGAGTTTTGCAATTATATTTTTAAAAGACACCTGTGGGCGAAAACTTTATTGACGAAATTTTATGGAAGGATGAGTCTCAATGCACTTCTTGAATTTGTACTTTTGGGCGGAAAGTCCCAGTCCATGCAAGAAAAAGTTAAAAGAAAGGTTTAATTCGGATCTTTACCTACAGTTTTTGAGGAGCGAGCAAGATATGTAATAGGTGAAATACCGTTGCCTGTATTAGAAGTAATTGCGCGACCCTATCCGTTTTTACTTATGGGAAAGGAAGAAGCATATCGTTCCCTGATCAGAAATAACAACATTAGATGACTTGAACCATATACGCGTAATTGATGAAGCAACTGCGAAAATAAAAGAAGATTTTAAAGGAATCGCTACTGTAGCAGGTTTTCATAAACTAACCCTGGCATTCAAAGCAATGGTTTGTATTTGGAAAATTTAGTATATTATATTTAATTTAAAAAATATTTCAATTTTAATTTTTTTTTAATTTAACATTTTACTTGTTTTAACCAGTTGGGCCGTATCCTAAAATTGTCGGCTTTTTTGTTTTTAAATACATGGTACACAAAGCAGGGGCTAATAACGCTAACGCAACCCTTGAAGGTGAATTCGAATTATTTTTATCTTTTGCATTCTTTGTTAGAAATAGTATCAATAAAAATCTAAAGTCATCGGTTATCATAGCAAAAGTGTTAGTTAAATAAATTTAATTTATCGGAAATTTCTGCACTTATAAATGACTTCACATCTATACTACGTTTGCTGTTTGAAAAAAGCATGCGGTGATAATCATTTAGACAATTAACATAAACCAATAGAATAATAAATTCATTCCCAAGAAGTGTAATATGAATTAATTTTGATTAAACATGCGTTCAAATGGAGTCTTTTAATGAGGGTTCTTTAGTAGTTTTTCTTTCAAACATATGATAAAATATCTGATATAATACAATATTTAAGAAATTTCATATTTAGTTTAGTAGTAAGGTGTAAAACCAAATCTCTGTAAAATTATAACTGTATCTTGTAAATTCCTGCCACAATAAAATATTCACGTATTCGCTATCCCAAGAGACGTAACACATGGGCTGAAAAGTCCGTATCTAAGAGAGGGCACCACTTGAATTAAATCCATACCATTTTCAGTTAGTACCAACCTTCAAAAGATACGTGTATAAATTTGACAGCTGTCGGACGATTAGTTCTCGAGATATAGCGTTGTGAGTAAAGAAACTTTTGTTATTGTGAAAAAAATGGATTCAAAGCAATTTCGTGTGTTGATTTATCATTGCTTTTTGATGGGAAAAAATGCAGCCGATGCAAAGAAATGGCTTGATAAGTGTTACACGGACTCTGCACCAGCCGAGCGAACCATTCGCAAGTGGATTGAAAAATTTAAAAGTGGTCATACAAGCACCGAAGATGATGCACGCAGTGAACGCCTAAAAGAGGCTGTTTCAAATGAAAACATCAAAAAAGTCCACAAAATGATTACGAACGACCGTAAAGTGAAGTTGATCGAGATAACTGAGACTCTGAAGATATCAAAAGAGCGTGTCGGATATATCATACACGAATATTTGGACATGCGAAAGCTCTGTTCAAAGTGGGTGCCACGTTTGCTCACAGTCGACCAAAAACAACAACGTGTTGATGATTCAGAGGAGTGTTTAAAGCTGTTCAACCGCAATAAAGCCGAATTTTTGCGTCGGTATGTGACAATGGATGAAACTTGGTTCCATCACTTCACACCAGAGTCAAGTCGGCAGTCAGCTGAGTGGCGAGTAGGCGACGAACCTCGTCCTTGGCTAGCAAGGTTATGGCATCCGTATTTTTGGATGCACATGGAATAGTTTTCATGCTATCTCCAAAAGGGGCAGACTATCAATAGCGACTATTACATTGCGTTGTTGGAGCATTTGATGGACGAAATCGCAGAAAAACGGCCGCATTTGAAGAAAAAGAAAGTGCTGTTTCATCAAGACAATGCACCGTGTCACAAGTCGATGAAAACGATGGAAAAATTGAATGAATTCGGCTAGGAATTACTTCCCCACCCACCGTATTCTCCAGATTTGGCCCCCAGCGACTATTTCCTGTTCGCAGACCTCAAGAGAATGCTCGCCGGAAAGAGATTTAAGACCGATGAAGAAGTAATCGCCGAAACAGGGGCCTATTTTGAGGCTAAACCGAAATCGTACTACAAAACTTGTATCGAAAGATTGAAAAATCGTTTCAATCAGTGTATCGCCCTCGAAGGCAACTATATTGATAAATAAAGTTGAATTTTGCAAAAATTTTGTGTTTTACTATAAAACGTTATTCCGATTGCCCAAGCCCATTACTATAATTATTGGATAAAGGTTATTTGTAAATATATTACAACTTATCGTTGTGCCGAGTTTGAAGTCCCAGTTTTCGGTAAAAACATTCAGAAAGAGGAAACAGACCGAAAATGTGTGCAAATGGATAAAGCATGTCCTAACGTTTAGATGTAAAATATGTTGATCTAAGGCTTTGAGGGACGATTTGTGGGGAACTGAGAGATAATGAAATTTGCTATCAACCATTTTATGGAGTTTTTAGCTCGTTTGTTTTCATTTCATTTTTCGAAAATAAATAGAAATTAAGTTCGTGTATCATTTATTTCATGGGAAATGTATAATCGATCGGGGGGTACTATAAGTTGGGTATCAGCATCAATGTTCTCACTATGCATTCATTGGACCATTATGATACCTAGGGAGGGGAGAATAATAATCATGGGAAATGTACTTGTATGAATGAATTTATTTTGCAAATTTGTTTAAATGTTGTAAATAGTACTTAATTCTTCCACGGTTAAAACAAAATTTTAAAATCCACTCCATTTAACAAATTAAGTCATAATATTTCAGTTGATTGGTAAATATTGCATGCTCGTATTTTATGTAAAAACTGGCGTAGACAACGGTGGGTGACAATTTTCTGTCAATTAAAAGGTCTCTCCCTTTCCCCCAGCTCGTAGTAGGCAAGAAAATGAGTATTTTGCGCAAATTGGTTAGATGAATCACACAGTGAGAGACGAAGTGTTGATCTATTCCAACGTTTTGCGACAACAATCTATTATACATATTTTATTAGCCAACAGATTGGGAGATATCAAATCGCAAAACTATTTATTCAAATCACTGGCATGTGACTTACTACGTTGTGTTAATTATAAGAACTCGATTCTACCTTAGATATTTAGTATTTCTCACTATGGAATATGAACTTATACAGTGGCTAGCAAAAATGAGTACATGATTCAAGAAAACGAAATGAAAGACAATAATTTTAATTTGTTTCATTACGAATTAATCAAATTATTTGTAATCGTAAAACTACAATAAAAATTCGCTATTCAATAAAAAAATAAGTAAAAAATACTTAAGAGATAACCATATAAAAATTTAAAAGTAACAGAGACTCGCATTTATTCAATTTTACACATTCTTTTGATTTATTCTTTTGCACAATTTTCTGCCACTTTTTAATATTTGGTCCATAATCCTTTATCTTTTATAATACTCCTCGTCCTTTTTGGCTTACTTTCCACCAATGTTTCAATTTGTTCATGGGAAATAGCTGACCACTGCTCTTGTACTCACTCCCATAAGTCATTCAACTCTCTTTGGAGGGTTATTGTATGACGCCAGCCGTCTTTTCAGTATGGCCCATCGATTTTCTATCAGGCTGACCACTTAATAGTCTGAAATACCTGCTCCCCAAGCCGGTTTTGGGCAATCCGTGCGGTGTGTTTGGAGTAACCGTCTTGTTGAAAAATGATCTCTTCAATCGGATAAACACATTCCCTCACGAATTCTGGCAAGTTGGTATGAAAAAATCAAGGTACTATTCCTTTTTCATTATAACTTCGATCCTCATCAGTGGACCCGAATTCCACCAGGTAAAGCATTCCCACACCATTAAACTTCCATCGTCATGCTTCATGGTTTCTTTAACCTGGTGCTTTTAGAATCTCTCATTCGTTCGATGCCAATAATACTGCTTACCATTTGATTGAAATCTGTTAAGCTTTGGACAGAGCTGATTTTTTCTGTTTAACAGCTGCTGCTAAACGAATGGTTTGCAAAGCCTTTCTAGCTGTCCACTAGTTGGCAGTTTTTTTTAACAAATTTGCTACTACATTTGGTGTTTTGCATTCTTTTCGCCTTATAAAACAATAATATTTTCATCTTCAGTTGAAATTTTCCTCATTTTAACTTTTTCTTTCACTACAAAACACTTTTTTCTTAAATATATTAATTTAAATATCAATATAACCAAAAAATTAAAAAAAAAACAAAAGCTCGAAATATTAATCATCAATCTGAACAAAATGTAAACAAAATAAACAAAGAAAAAAAGCTTGATCAAGAATAACGGGAGTTGTAAGAAAATTGACAGAAACGTGTAAAATTGAATAAATGAGAGTCCTGTTACTTTTTAATTTTTATGCAATTATCTCTTAAGTATTTTTAACTTATTTTTTTATTGAATAGTAAATTATAATTGTAGATTCAAGAATAAAAATAATTTGATAAAATTAATGAAAAAACCTAAAATTATTGTCTTTTATTTATTTTTCTTTTTATTCATTTTTGCTCGCCACTGTATGTACATACAAATATATTATTGTGTTTTCTTTCTTATTTCACTTCAAGAGAACACAATTAAAAAAACAAAAAGAAATGTTTATACAATAATATATTTAGCTGGTAAAAGCGGTGCGTTAATTTTGGAGGCTGTAAGAATTAGCAGAACCAGTAAACACGCTCACTGAAGTGTTTAGATGCGAAATGGTAGAACGACTAACAGAATAATATACACATTTTCTTATGTAGGTCTAGTACTCGTAAGTACAATCGATAGCCCGTTTTTATAGATTATTATTATAATTATTAACAATTTGTTATTTATTATAATCGTTTATTTCGAATATGCAGCTCTCAAAAACCAAGCGAATAACGCAGGATTAACGTTTTAGGCAGCTTGCAGTTTTTATTAGGTTACCGATGGATGTTGATTATTATAAATGTATATATGTAGATGCGGGACTAGGAACCAAACAAAGCATACAACACACTTTAGAATTACGCGATATCAGACGTACGGAAGAACTACCGGTTAAAATATAAGACGGAACATACGAAATGCCAAAACATGAAAAAGAACGACGACAAGAACAAGTGATAGCAAAGTTTAAATAAAGAAACATATTTTGAATTTAAGAAGTTTGTTGCTGTGATTTTCATTTAAATCCCACATTTGAGGGCTCAACCGGGATAGATCCATTATGATCCCCATAATTGAAACCAATTGAACAATAAACAGTGGAAAAATTGAGAACTAGCCCAACAATAGTGGGAAACAAATAAAACAAAAAAAAAACAATTATAAAACAACTTCATTAAACGTGTGTGCAGTGACAGCATAGTGGTAGATCGTATTACTAAAGAGAAGAAGAAGAAGAAAAGTTTGCAGCCGTACAGTTGTTCCGCGGTAGCGGAAAAAAGAAAATTCAAGGAAAAAATTGTTGCTGTATACGCCAAATATTTGGTAGATTTAACTGTTTTAGAGTTAAATTAAGTAATACTAAGATAAGTTAATAATTCGATAAGTTAATTTTGGCATATTTTAATATACTATTTGTAATTGAAATGGATGCACAGACGATTTTAGGTTTGATAGTGGACGTATTAAGGGAAAGACTGGGGCAACTGAACTTACCGACGAACGGAATAAAAACGACTTTACAAGACAGGCTCCTAGAACTCTATCGGCTAGCCAGACCAGAGGTTGATGAAGAGCTCGCATCAAATAGTAGTAAATCGTGTTCACCCAGAATTTTGTTCACTCTTCGAGATATAGGGGATTCACTTGCGTACTTTGACGGTTCAGGGTATCCAGATATTAATCAATGGGTGCAAGAGTTCGAGGAGAGTGCCATCGTAATGGAATGGAACGAGCTACAAAAATTTGCTTACGCCAAGCAACTGCTTAAAGGAGTCGCTAAGCTTTTTATTAAAACGTTGCAAGGGGATAAGGGACTGGAAGACGTTGAGGTCGGCGCTCAAGAAGGAGTTAAGTCATCAAATGTCATCTGCCGAAATCGACCGTTCATTAAAGGCTCGTCGTAAAATAACCACAGAGTCACTACAGGAGTATTTGTATTCATTGATGGAACTTGAGAAATCGATCGATAGATTATAATGAGTAGCAAATAAGTGGAAAGTTCACTGAAGTTCCAGCACTGAAGAGTAAATTAAAATGAGATAAAAGATTTTGCAGCGGTGTTGGTATGAGTGAAATAACGAATTTTAAAGAAACATTGCTAAAACAAAAGTTTCATTAAGTCCCCACAATCATTTTCGGTCTGTTTAGTTTTTATTTTTCGATTTTCTTTTATTGGATTGGCTTCTGGTGCAGAAAATCTCCTCATTATATCCGAAGCCTATTTACAAGTACTTAAAGACAATAGTTTATGTGACGATATCAGCAGCAGCATAAACAAACTTATCGAAGAAACATAAACATAACGACCTTTTAAATTATATGACTTTAGATACAAGTTATACCCTTCATATCATGATGTTTGTAATTTGTATTGACAATAGAAAAGTTTTTCTTTGATTTCTGGCATAAACAATGGAAAATTAATTATAGGATGGATTTTGACAACTCGCCATAGAAAAAGTAAAAGTAATGGCAATTGATGTCGAATAATTCATGATTGTTGTTACTTTCGATTCGTGATCAATTCATATAAGTAAATCAAAATAATAATAAAAATATTTATGATTTTTTATTGATCTCATGGCTTATGACATTCACAGTTTTTGAAGTGAGACCTTTTATCGTTCGTTGGGCAGTAATGCAGATTTTCGATGAAACGAAAAAGCGACAGTAAGTGACTCCGAACTCCGATGAAAGTAAAAAGCCAAATAAAGTGGTTTCGAACTCCGCTGAAACGAATCCTTAGTCCCTTTTGCACCCACTAGATGTTGTAAATGACACTAATATTATCCAGCAAGAATAAAGCATTCGTTGCTTTACGATGCTGTTTCCACCAGTAGTGCTCCTACGTAGCCAATAATATTATTAAACTTCAAACTCTCCTTAACAACCATCTCGTTATGAATGCTAAAAATTCGATAAAACGAAAAAGCGACAGGTAGCACGGGCAGAATGAGACATGGGAGAGGAATGAAAAAGCGGCGGACGGAAGAGGGTGCGGTAAAGAGGGTGTTGTGAATGAGTGCGTAATGCACGAGCATAGTTTAGATACTTTACATAAGGTTCGTTCGCGTATTTTTTGGTCTAAATATATAAAAACTGACAAATTCGGAGGAGTGAGGGTTAAATTCTCTCTCATAGAGAAAATGTTTTAAAAAGCGAACGGATTTGAAACTGTTTTGTATATACAAATGTCAACTGCCTCTATTCTGTTTTTTTGCTTTTCTTACCAGAAAAAAATTAAAAAACAAGTCATAATGAATTTAACTGTTTTTTATTTAAAATATTTGACTTCAGTGTGATTACTATTTAAACCTAAACATGACTGAATGAGTTCAGATGAATGAGGCATTTGTAGATACCTGAAGGTGTTTAGGGAGTACTTTCATTTAATTTGGCTGCTTTTCTATATATTTTGTATATAAACACTTTCAACAATCATTTTTATATTTGAAACTTTAATTATTAATTAATCTTCTATTAAATTGTACCTATTTTTGGAAAAAAAAAGTAAAAAAAAGTTCTCTATCCACAAATTTCTTGGACTAAAAAAATGCTCTCTCATTTCGCTCTCTTCTGCGAAAAACTACGAAAAATATGACAACGCGAAAGGATTTTGGACTGCTTTTCACAGATTTTCGTAATTTTTCGTAGTTTTCGATAGTACGCAACCAGGCCTATAAAGTGAGAGTTTGTTTAGAAAACATAGATGGCGGGTAAGGTACATAAGATGAAATAGGTTCAGTGTATGGAATAAATACGAATATTTCAAAGGGATTTAAACGAAATACGAAAAAGGGATTTAAACCAAATACGACGTAAAAGTCAAAAAATAGCAGTATAAAGTTAATTGTTTGTTTGCAGGAATACAAAATTGTTGTTTTTAATTAAATAATAATAGATCTGGATAGATAGATATTTATTTCGTATATTAAATTACATTCAGATTTGGTATCGTACAATTCACAGAGTATAGGAATTTGATAGTTTTATCCTTCCCCGAAAATAAGATAAGTTGATTAATCTAAGACAAATAATAAGGTCGTGTGTTCTATCTCGGAGGATATACGAAAAAAAATCCCCAATTAAAGCAAAAAATAAAATATATTATTCGTTTTTAACCAACCCCAATCCCTGTCTGCAGTTGAAATCTCCTGCAATTATGAATTCACCATTCATAGTAAATAATTTGTGGAGGTGGTTTTTTACAGATATTTTTTTTTGCATTTGATACACGACCACCAGGGAAATAAATACAAAAAAATTGAAATGTACTTTGATTTCCCAGCGTTATTTCAACTCTATACTCTCAATATAACGAGTTTGAATAATCACAGGTAAAGGCGAACGCTGAATCGATTCGTATTAAAAGCATACATAGACGGCTTTTACACAGCGCATGTTTAGAGAGATTCAAATAAGTGTAAAAGGGAGGGATAAGAGGGAAAATGAAACAAAAAAAATTTTTCCTATACTATACATGGCGGGCAAGATTTCCTTTGCATGTTTTTGACATTTCTTTTTCTCCTTCTTCTTTCTTTTTCGCATTTGTTACGTTACGTTACAACATTTCAGTATGGCGGATGAATTTAAATGGACCAAGGAATTAATAAGTGAGCTCATTTTCAATTATGAAACGTACCCGTCCGAACTGCAATCGGTATCCATGCAATCAATAATCATTTCCGCAGAGTCCTATAAATTGTTTAGTTCTGCAAATGCCATTTTTGTTTTTATAATTAATTTTACTTTCAACTTTCAACACTGAGCATCAAGATGAAATGAAAAAGAGCTGTCAAATAACATGAAAAACCAAAGAATGAGAAAAAGGCTTCGTGTAAAAATGCTCGCATCACAGAAGGACAGTTCAAAAGAAAATAACCAAAACATGCGCATCAAACTCATGCACTGTGTAAAAGCCGTCATATGGACAATTCAGTGATCATTTCCATACGCAAGGTATTGACTTCCTCGACTGTAAACAGTGTATTGGAAGAGTAGCCGGGGATGCTGTTGCTTGTGTTACTGAAAACACCGCTGTTGCTAGGACCATTGTTAAAATGAACATTTGCATGGGATAAGTTTGGGTTGAGTCAGCTGAGAGTCTGAGCAGTTGCTATTGTCAGTTGGCATCTGGTTTCGGGGCTGCCGTAATGCAGGGAAATCCAAAGAAATTTGCCTCTGGGTAGTTAGCGCAGGAACACGTGATGTTCTTGGAGCTTTTAGTTGAGAGCCTCTCCTCTTTCTACTCGATGTACTTCGCCTACATAAGAAGGGTCAGTGCATTTGTGAGAACAATTATAGTTAGAACATTTAACTGCATTCGAATTGTTGCACTGAACAGTATTATGCGCACCGGCAAATGTGGCACAGTATGTCTTGATAACAAAATTTCTCTCGCCATGGCCAAACATTTGGCAATCGACACTGGATGAGCTTACCTTTCAGCTTTCTCTGGAAACTGGAATTAATTTCTGTGTGGAAGATCGATAGATAATTCAGAAAGTTTAATAGGACTATTTTCTAACGAGATCAAATATATAGTTTCGTTGTTGTGTTCAAACATTTTTCTGATTTTTTTTATATCCATGCACTTGAGATTTTGCTTAATAAATTCAGTTTTTAGTATATTAGGGTCCATATCTCCCGTACTATGCATAACAACTTTAAACGCTCTAACACTTTTTAACTCATGTGAGAAAAATTGCCAATTTTCATGCTTTAACTTTGTGATAATAGAATTATACGACTTAATCGACTCACACATAATTTTAGTTGCAATACAATAGTCTGCGATATTCAAACTGGAGCGGCTGTAATGGTGGTGCATACACGTTTTTTGGCGTTTCACTTGAACCAATCACATCTTCTATATCATCATTGAAGGGGATTTCAGTAATTTGTACTAAAATCCTTCTTTTAGCATTTTCATGATGCCACGAAATGGATTACCTGGGGATAAACGGCTGTCATCAGTTTCAAGTGATCTATCGTGTATAGAAATAAATTGTTTTTACTATAATTTTTTTTATATATATATATGTATGTGTATACATATACATATCACACGCCACATGTAGATGTAATACGCTGACAAAAGCTCCGGGCAGACTCATTAAATAATAAAAATAAAAATAAAATATTGGTGACCCCGACAACTCAAAGTCGCAAAAAAAAATTATAAACCCAATATGACGCAATTTATAGTACCTAACAAGTCGATACATGAATAACGTGACAAATTACCACGTCCAACAATGAAATAAATTTCATAGTCGGCCAATACTATACTATGAGTAGCAATTTTAACCTATTAATTTCACACGGTTGACAAAAGATAAAACCAAATATATACAACATCGTGCGACTTGTTTGAAAACAGTTTTCACCAAACATTCAAAACACAGTCTAATCTAAGACAGAATCAAGGTCCATTCACAGCTCAGCGAACTGCGAACAAAACAAAACAAAACAGGAGAATTTTAAGGTTAAGTTCGCGCTCAGAAATAAGCGAATCGCTGATTTCTTCGTAAAAACTAATTGAATTTGAGTTTCTTTTTTCATTAATCCACAGATAAATTAAACTCTGTTCTTTTAGAGTAGTAAAATTGTCACTTGCCTATCTTCAAATCTACTACAATAAAAATGATTTGTTCGCAGTTAGCTCATTCGCAATTCGGATGGACCTTAACTCACCTGTCTAGCGGTACAGAAACACAAACGCAGTCAGCATACAATAAACAACGGATTATCGTAGCGTAGCAGTCTTCAAATATAAAAACACAAATACACACAAAAGTATACAATCTAGAATTATGTAAGAATTTGTTTGTCAATTTTATTTCAATCACCTGTTATTGTCATAATTTAAAAAAAACTGTGAAGAAGTTCGGGGTATCCCACCTCTCTCGCTCCTGATCGAAGTATAGTTGCTTGGACTCAGTCACTGCCGTTACTGTATTTATCATACGTAATAACCGATGGATAGCCGGTTGTGAGTGTGAATTTTGTTGGTGCACTGTTTCATATTGTTGTAAGTTCATAACATCTACACCAATTTGATTCGATAAACCAACGTCAAAATTCTCACTGAGCAGCCTTGCTTATCATCGTCGGTATTTGTGTTTTTTGTATTTGCTTGTAATTATGGCTAGGGAATTCAGGGTGGACGTAGCTTATATACACGTGCTAAAAAGTAATCACTTTTCTGCGTACGTTCACGTCTGTAAGTAGAGACCAGCAGTTTTGGCACTCAGTGAAACACAGGTAGATCCGCTACGGAGAATAACTTGACCCAGCTCACCCTGATTAGTACATTGTGGATGTGCTTTGCCCTCTAGGATCGACGCACCATTGTGTCATATCAACTAATTTCTCATACACCCACCACACAATTAGAGAACAGATTCCAAAAAGAACCGTATGGCAATACGAGAAAGCCAATTGGAGCGGACTTAACAACTTCTTTAGGAATTTTACCTGGTCGTTATGTTTCCCCGATAACGATGTGGATGCCGCTGCTGACATGATCACAGAAACTATTCTCTTTGGAATGAGATGCTTTATCCTTCATCGGATGAAGAGTATCAAACCAAAAGAAAAGGCGTGGTACCACTCGAGGTGTAAATAGGCTGTCAGGGTTAGAGAAATGTTTTTTCAGCCTTACAAGGCCAACCCGACAGAGAAAAACCGAAAAAAATTCAAACGAGCCAGGAATGACTGCAACGCCTTTCTTAAGCGTGTGAAATTCATATACGACCAAAAAATAATACTAATGTTCCAAAGGTATTAAATATTTTTGGTCGTTCGTCAAAAACATTAGAAATTCTGCCTCACGAAATGACATTCCAGCTGTCAGCTCCTTGGATAAAGCTAATCCGCTTTCTGCAAACTTTGCGGTCAGCTCAACTCTTCCAGATTGTGCTTTGTCTCCTCCTACACTTGAGTACGTCGAATCTTCAATGGGACGAATCTACTTTCGCATTCGTGTAGTAGCAAGAGTACTTAAAGATCTTAAAACCTGCTACTGCAGTCGAAAAAATTGAAGTAGACTTTGACGATAAACAAAAAGCTATGCAAGTAATAACACAGTGGTCAATCGAAATTGTCGACCTTTTCGAATTGTGGAAGTCTCCGGTCTAAATTTTTTTGCAGAGTTCTTAATATCCATCGGTGCCAAATACGGTCAAAACTAAGACGTTGAAAAATTATTACCACACCCTACAATAATCTCGCGCAATATCAAAAACTTGAGTAATAAATACTTCGAAATTATAAAGGCTGAATTAAAAACTGTAAAAAAAATTGGATATGGACTTACTTCTGATATTTGGACCGATAATCATTTGAGAACTTCGCACATATCCTTAAAAATACACTAGCTTAAAATCTATGAAGGGTGAATCCTGTGGAGGTTATTAATGTTTAAAAATATTTTTTTAAATGCTACTGAACAATTTTATTAAATTTAGGTCAAAATATCAAGTCCAAGGTCATCCATCTTTTAAATTAATTTGGATTCGAACTTGATGACATGTCAATTATAGTAACGGATAGAGGGGCAAACATGATTGCCGCCTTCCGTTCACTCACTAATATATTTTGCATCAACCATTTAATTCTCAACACCATAGAAAAAACTATAAAAGAAAACCCTCAAATAGCTGATTTAAATATATATAATTTTGAGTCACACTAGCGCATTAACTAAAATTTTAAGACCTTTTGAGGAAACTTCGAAACAGTTAGAAGACGAAAACTATGCAGCTCTTCATTTGACTATTGTTCACATTTATCCATTAAAAAAAAATGTCTTATTAATTTTGAAGATTTAGAAGTAATAGTAAATTTTAAAACAAAACTAAATTCTATTCTCAACTCTACTACAGAATTTATCAATTATCCAAAAAATCGCCCTTTTTTTTGTATCCTCCTGCAAACAAATTAATTCAGTTTAATGGTGGAGAACAACAAGATATAGACGAATGTAAACGAATTATGCAAGGTTACTTAAATGATATATCTGAAAAAGTAGGCTAAACCTCCGAACAACGCTTAGATGAAGAGTTGCATAGGTTATTATCGGATGATAAAGAACTGTTTCAAGACTTTATCCACCCTGTAGAAATTGTAAATTCTGTGGATGAAGTGGAAAAGGAACTCCGGAGTGGAAAAGGAAAACACAAATGTAACTTTCCAGGATGAATTTAATGTTTTGTAGCGGTGGCACTTGCACCAAGTGCAATTTCCATTTCTTTTCAAGGTTAGCTGTAAAATATTATCTACATCGGTAGGTAGTGCTGCCTCGGAACGAGTTTCTTGTTCAGCACGACACTTGATTTCGGAAAAACGTAGTGTTGGTCCCAGATAACGTACTTCCATTCCAATGTAAAAAAAAACTGAAATTTGTAACGATTTGAAAAAAAACCGAAGCGAGTTTTGAGAAAAAGTTAAATAAAATTTTACTTTTTTAAATGGTATTATCATTTCTTTTATTTCAAATTATTGATTACAGCCAATTTTATTTATTAGCACCCTCCTGCATCGTCACTAAAAAATCCAATAGCCATACATTATTATTATATGTGTTCAATACTATGCGCCGCATCACAAGAGTCAAACAAACGCACATCATACTATTTACATATTTTTAAATAAAGGAACTGCACATATTATTAAAACAGTTCGAATTCATCGTTAGTTTATTGCATTGTTTCTCTGCACACTCATTTTCTTAATACTCTTAATGCCACTATATATTGAATTCATCCTCTTTCATTTTTAACCATCATTGTCAATAATTGACTATAGTATTGGTTATATAACTTAATTCGTGCGTTTTTTTTTTCTTCAAAATTTGAACGTTTATTTAAGAAATAAACCGTATTTCAGTGAGGGCGTTCTACATCGACCGGAACAAATTGTAGTCAGAAGGGGCAAGGTCTGGGCTATAAGGCGGGTGGGGTAAGACTTCCCATCCACTGTTTTCCAAATAGTTCTTAACCGGAATAGCAACGTGGGGCCGAGCGTTGTCATGATGGAAAATTATTGCCTCGTGTCTGGTCGCATATTCTGGGCGTTTTTCGGCCACTGCTCTCTTCAAACGGATTAATTGTGTTCGGTAGCGTTGTCCATTGATGGTTTCACCCGGTTTTAGCAACTCATAATACAGCTCACCCATCTGATCCCACCAAATACAGAGCATTACCTTCGCGCCATGGATATTCGGCTTTGCCGTTGATTTTGCTGGTTGGCCGGATTTCACATATGATTTTTTGCGCTTGGGGTTGTCATAATGGATACATTTTTCATCAACAGTAACAATCCGATGCAAAAATGACTTCCTTTTGTGGCGTTCCAGCAGCATTTCGGACATGCAATACCGCCTTTGGACGTCTCTCGGCTTGAGTTCATGTGGAACCCAATTTCCTTGCTTTTGAATATATCCAGCTGCTTTTAAACGTTTTGAAATGGCTGCTTGAGTGACACCCAAAGATTCTGCGAGCTCTTCTTGTGTTTGGCAACAGTCTTCATAGAGTAATGCTTCCAGTTCTTCATCTTCAAACTTTTTTGGCTGCCCAGGACGTTCATCGTCTTCCAAACCAAAATCACCACTTTTAAATCGTGCAAACCACTTTCGTCGCGTTAGCTCAGCTAGCGCATGTTCACCATAAACTTGCACCAAAATACGATGACTTTCGGCAGCAGTTTTCTTCATATTAAAGTAGTGAAGAAGAACTCCCCGCAAAAACAGTTTTTCAGGCACAAAGTTCGACATATTTGAGTGAAAAAAAAATATTGTTGTTTACGCTTCAAATGAATGACATATACTGAAATGACGTACAATGACAGTAGCTTTCCAACGCATGTTCCAATGGAATAATACAAGTTACGTCATCTCTTAGCAAACCGCATGAATTAAGTTATAGACCCAATATAACATGATCCATTTGTAAATGAATTTACTAAGTAAACTCTGTACTCGGTGTACTCGGTGAATGCAGTGTACTGCACCCATTTTTATGAGTACACTTAATTAAATTGGATAATCAAACATCAGGTGATCTATTTGTTTTACCTATCAAACTAAGTATATGCAGTAATGGAAGTGTTTGATATGAAACGAATGTCTTGAAACTGGTTTCAAAGCATTCATTGTAGATATTTACTCAATACATTCCGATACTAACAGCATAACCAATTTTGGGACTATCAACAGAGTGAAATTTAATGCTTACAAAACTCAATGCAGTTTGCTGTTATTAAAGGGAAATTTATATACTCGTACCCATTAAATCGTCGAAACCAAACAATTTTCCATTTTTGGTATGTGTGTCAGTGACAACTTACGTTGGAAGGAGCACATATTCGATGCCATCAAAAATGCTGCGACGTGTCTAGGTTTCCTCAAGCGATGTAATATTTCAGCCCTCTGATCTGGCTTCAATATATAAAGCATTCATCTGATCAAAATTGGAGTACAATGACATACCTGGTCAGGTGATCCTAAAGCATCTCTGTACCTGCTAGATAGGATTCAAAACCGTGCGATAAAACTCATAGGTGGCACTAATATCAGTCAGTCCATTTACACCCTTGAACACCGACTTTATTTTATCACTATTGTTCCATTGTTCCATTGAAATCGCCAGTAGCATTCCGCCCTTTTAAACCTTCAACTGTAACACCCTTTTCGTTATGATGCTCATCAGTATACCCTCAAGCTCACTTTCGGACGTACTCTAAAATATCGTGATTCGTTCTTAAGCCGTACAACTCGCTTATGGATTGCTCTGCTGAGCTCTCATTTCCTGATCGTTATAACTTGTAAACATTTAAATGTAAAATGTACATCGGTACATCCCTTTTCTTCCTCCCTAAATTTCCTTCGCCCGCGCTGTTCACAAACATTTTAATAGTACACAAATCCCTTGAGCCCGCGCTAATTATAAAAAAAAAAACTGACGAGTTATTAGAAATAGCGAGCGAACAATAAATGAACTAACTCTCAGGAACCAAAACCTGCAATCCGAAATAAGTGAAATAAAAACCATGCTTTCCCATTCCAAGTTCAATAAACGTTCTTCACGAAACCAGTACAAAGACAATTACACCAAATGTACAAAATCGATTCATAAACAAAATCGCCCTTCTGCTGGTTCTGTACGAAATTTGGAGAACAAGCACGTAATACAACCCTGTTCTTTCTAAAATACGCACCCAAACTGGATTCTAAAATACTGTCATTGCAACGGCAAATGGCAGTAATATGCAAAAATCTACCAGGCTGTATCTTTATTAAGGATCCAATTTCAAGTATTTCATTTTTTATAGATTCAGGTTCAGACGTTTCTGCAACCCCAATTTCATTTTTCAAAAAAACAAAAATCAGAAACCCAGATGAAATAATCGTTGCAGCCAATAGTTCGGCTATCAATTTCATTGGCACAAGGTTCATAAAAACAACATTAGGTTTCAGATTTTTTAAAACAAACCGGCTTAGATAACTAAGATATTGCCGTTCGTTCCTGTGGTCTTAACAACGTCAAACTCAAAATAGATAAAGAAGAGTTTGGCTACAATACATGGTCCAAGTTGGAATATGCCGACTGTATTACCCGGTTGCACGCACACAAAGCATAAAAGAAACAGCTCGTTATCCGTTTGTCAATATGAGTGTATATACATACATATATATTCGTACCATATATCTGATCTAACTTAATACTTTACATAAATCACAACAATATCCCGCTTACGATGACGGTCACTTATCAAACATTTTATTTTAATTGTGTATTACTACTCTTAAAATGCCGGAGCACATGTTAAGTTTTTTGGAAAATTGGATAGAAAGAGAGAGAAAGATGTTTGGGCTCAGTGGTTATTTCGCTCCATGGGTGGCATCCAACATTTAATAGGGAGACTAAATTATTAGTGTGAATTGATTTGTTGTATTTTAAGCAACCATCTCACGATATTTTAGCTTCCTGAAAAAAAGAACGTCGGGCACGGCTGGTATTGAACCCTAACCGTCCGATTGGGAAGCCAATACACTACCAATTCAGCCACGACCACGGCTAAATACAAGCTTAATCTAAATTAAAAACTAGGAGTAAGAAAGATGTAAGAGAATAATGGAGGAGATCTTAGTTGATAAAATAAGATAGAATTCAAAAACGGAGAGGTTTGAGTTGACCTTTCGGAGCATGCGGGAGATTGGTTCGTTTGAGCCATAAGGGGTGCAGTGGACCACTAGACAGAAGACACGAGGACATCCTAGATTATGTGGGTTGGTGTTGAAAAGAATGCGCAGTGGACGGAACCTGAGAACAGTTGATAAATGAAAAGAATGTCGGAAATATTCCTACGCTCTTCTAATTCTTATTGAGAAGTTTGAGGCGGTCCTAATAGGGAGGCGGGTCGTTCCAGGGCAGACCACGGAGAGTAAATCGGAGGAATCGACGTTAAATACCCTCGGTTCGGGAAACATGAACGCGGTGAAAGGGGGACCAAGTTTGACTAGCATACTCAAGCAGAGGGCGACCAAACATAGAGAGATCTGGTTACGTATGGGTTGGAAAATTCCTTGGAATACCTTTTAATAAAGGTAAGTAAGTGCGAACGAAAATTAAGCTCACAGTCGAATAATATACCAAGGTCTTGAAAAGATTGAACCAGGGAATTGGTTGACCCTAGAGAAAATAAAGTCGGGAGGAGACGGGTTGCATTTACGTGAGAAGGTTATAGATTGGTATTTGGCTATATTAAGTTCTAGGTAGTTTTTGAGGCACCAGATTGAAAACCAATCGAGGGTGGAGTCATGGGAAGAAGAAATAGTTTAAAAAAAATATATGTCGTCAACGTAAAGGGAGAGGGAGAAGTGCCGTTAATAGTAAGAATGAAGAGAAGAGGACCAAGATAGCTGCCTTGTGGAACTGCAGATGAGGCCATTAAAGGAACGCAAAGGGCGGATCTAAACCGAATACTATAATATAGGTTAACCAGGTAAGAAGAAATCCATTTTAGTAAAAGAGGTTCAAAGCCGATAGCAGACAATTTGAAGAGGATCAGTTAATGAGATATCTTATCAAAGGCTTTAGTGAAATCGGTTGCGATAACACCGATTTCTTTGCCATTTTCTTAGACTGTGAGAACAAAAGACACGAATTCAAGACACGAAATTTTGAGTGAGAAACGGACCAGCGGAGAAATTTGGTAGGCCATTGAAGTAAGAGTTGTTTGCAATGATTGTTTGAAAAATGTAGCACACCCGTATCATTAGCGTGTGTCGTTTCAGAAGACGGATTTGCGACCTTCCGATCGTTTTCAGTAGTGGTCGATGTTCATGATGCATCTGTCTTTGAAATTAAACTTTGCGTTATAGGATAAAGATATTAAAGCCGAGAATAACAAAAGAACTGTTTCTGGAGAATCTGGCACTTTATTCACATGGCTTATATTGCGACAGAAACCCTTATCACCCGATCGGGTGCTTCTTTTCGATTACCTCGGAAGTCGGTGTCAAATTGTTCCCTATCACCAACTTGTAGACCACATCTCTCGCTGCACGCCTCTTGTCCCCTATCTACTTTCCTTTTTGCTTAGTTGTTATATGTCTCTTGCTTCTGAGTCCAAAATACTATCATAAATATCATGTATCATATCATGCGATCTTGTTTCGTATTCTTCTGCTAAGCAGGAATTCTGATGGGTCCTGTGCTTATATCAGGTGTCACTTTGTACATTAATATGAACTTAAGAAGATCTTTTTTGTAGTCGAGCCATTCACCATTTGCGATTTGGAGGCTCTTAAAAATTGGAACGGTTCATGTTTTCGACTTCCCCATTCGTCTATGGCCAATACGGAGGAGATGTTATTAACTCAATTTTATTCGTTCCAGAATAGCTTTTAAACTCTTCACTGATGAATTGGCGTCCATTGTCAGTCTTAATGGATTTCGGATGCCCTAATCTACAAAAGATCTCTTCTAAAATACCGATGATCTCAGTTGATGTAACCTTAATTAAGAATTCCGTCTCTTGGTACCGTGAATGATAGTCGATTATTACAAATGCAATGTCGTGATTCGGTAGGGGTCCTAGTAGGTCTATAGAAACACACTACCAGGGTTATTCAGAAAAGTGTGAATCGGTCCAATAGTTTTTTTTTAATCATCTGGGCCGACGGATAAAAAGTAGTTTCGATAAAAACGCGTTTAAAGTTTGGAGAAGAAAAGAAAATGCAGGGTACGCTCTCCTGCACAACGTATTTGCAAAACGCATATCAATGCATAGGAGGATATCTTCAGTTTCTTTAAACACGATCACGATCGGCGAAACCCAGGAACTTACTGGTTCAATGATACCTTGATCACATGCCTCTTTTAACTTCTTATCACATCGCTTCTCAAGCGCTGATAGATTTAGTCGTATCGGTTTAACGCATTTGTTAATAGCCAATTGTATTTTGATACCCTTAATCTTCGGAAAAGGTTGAATTTCCTGCACTCGGTAAACGTCTAAGCCTAGTTTCAAAACCTTCAATCGTACAGCTGTTTCCCGTCCGAGCAAAGATATTTCGGATTATATAAAACGTAGAAACGATCTCAATTTTTCCATCCACACTTGTAGGTGGTTCAAACACTAATAGAGTCTCTAACAAAACAATTCATTCCCAGCATATGAGCGGAACTGGTTTCCCGTTTCCTTGCGAATATTCGTTTTCCGCCAACAAGTTTGGTTGAGTTAATCTTGTCTTCTATTTGAAAGCAATCATGCTCCCTCGATTGAGACCTCCGGTTTTCTTCCTGGTTTTTCTTCCTCTGAATGGCGAATGTTTGTTGGTCCAAGTTTATACCGTTTAATATCAGTGTCATTACCGCTAATATTTTTGCGTTTACCCCGTCTTGCACTTCAGGGCGAAATGCCCCAGGTACCCACATTTCCTGCAATTTTTGTTTCTGGCTGGGCATAAGTAGCTATGGCCACTCCGTCCATATCTTATGCAATCGTTGTCTTTGACTTCTCTGGAGCTCTTTGTTCTATTGGCCGAAATTCGAATATTACTTGCTGTTGTTGGTAGGTGTACCATCGTATCCGTCTGAGTTATCTATTATGAGATGGTGTCAATTCTTACAACTTCATCCAACGAGTACTCTCTTTCGAGTAGACGAATATTCAAGTCTTTCGGTGCCCAGTCATCTATTCGTTTGTTTTTTAAGTTTATTTCCCAAATGTATTCCCCACATTCCTCAAAGGAGCAGTTTGTTGCCTGGTTACGCAATTTAAGGATGAACTTGTTAAAACCCTCCCCTTCATATGACTTGAGCGAGCGAAATAGGCGCCCCTCGAAAGTGGAGTTCTGTGTTGATAAATACTCGTTAAATTTCTCGACCAAAATTTCGGACACATCGCCTTTTTTAACAAGGGCCTCAGGAATAGTAAAGATAAATTCCTGTAGTTGTAACCCCCCAGGTGCAATAACTTACTCTTCTTCTTTGCTGCGTCTGTGATTTCCTTCGATTCTAATTGTAATGAGGACGATCGTAGCCACTTCTTCCATTCCGCTCGAATGATTGCTCTATCAATCATCTCACAAACAAATAACATAATCTTATCCCGCTGTTATTCATTCTTAGAAGAAAACTTTTGTTTTGTCTTACGATTAAGACAATTGCTCTTCTTCGGATTTATTTACTGACGAATACAATTCAATGTGCATTCATTAATATGTTAAAACATAGAATTTAGAGTTCTGCAATGTTTTTGAGTTTTACAATTGAATGCAATCAGTTTTTCTTTTTTCCTTTACCAAAATTAGATGTGGAGTCTATTTCCCTCTGCACAATTAAAAGTGTGCAAATTCTCAAGCTGTCCGAACATGAATTTGTTTACAATTGAATGTAATTAACTCTGCTCATAACGTTGTGCTTGTACATACTTATTTTTGTATTCACATATACCTAACTGTAATTTCGATCTTGTATTATGCTTTTTTTTATGTTTTCCACATGGTTAATTTAACTTTTTTATATTGTATATACCATATGTATGTATATTTTTTTTTGCTTTTAATCCTCGTCGGTAAATGTACTACTCGTTGCACGCACACACAGCTTAAGAGAAACAACGTTATACGCTTTTCAATATGAGGGTTGTCTGAAAAGTTTCCAACCGAACAATGCTACAAGACATTTTTCTCAATTTTTTTTTTTATTTTTCTACATAGTCTCCTTGTAACTCTACACACTTCTCCCAGCGATGCTCCCATCTCTCTAACCCGTCCAAATAGTACTTGGCGTTTTTCTCTGCAAAATAATTGTTCACGAAGGTGATTGCCTCCTCATTTGATGAAAATCTCTGTCCTCCGAGCACAGTTTTTAGATGATGGAACAAAACCAAGTCGCTTGGGGCTAGATCTGGTGAATAAGGCGAATGGTGAAGCAGTTCAAACCGTAATTCATGGATTTTCGCTGTGGCAACCGCTGAGGTGTGAGACGGCGCGTTGTCTTGGTGAAACAGGATTTTCTTTTTCTGCAAATGTAGCCGTTTTTCCGCAATTTCTGCCTTCAGCTTGGCAAGTAATGATGCGTAGTATGCTCTTGTAATGGTTTTCCCTTTTTGAAGACAACCGATTAAGATAACTTCTTTACTATCCCAAAAAACAGTCGCCATCACTTTCCCAGCCGAAAAAACAGTTTTCGCTTTTTTTGGAGCCGGCTCGCCCTTTGCAGTCCACTGTTTTGACAGAATTTTTGTTTCGGGCGTATAATGGTGTATCCAAGTCTCATCTACAGTAATTAATCGGCGCCAAAACTCGAATTTATTGCGACTAAGCTGGGACAACAGAGCGTTGGCAATGTTCATTCGAACACGTTTTTGGTCTAACGCGCGGACAGCTTTCTCAAGCCTAAATCTTGATTTAATATGTACAAACACGTTGTTTGCACATTTTCATAACCTCTACTATCTCTCTCACTTTAATTCAGTGGTCGTCTAACACCATTTGGTGAACTTTAGCAATGTTATCGTCAGTGGTTGCAGTTTTTAGACGTCCCGAACGTTCATCATCTCACAAGCTCTTACGGCCACGTTTAAATTCAGCTGCCCAAAATTTCACTGTGGTAAATGATGGTGCAGAGTCCCCATACACAGAGTCCAACTCATTTTTGATTGGCGTAGGCATATTGCCTTTCAAAAACAAGAATTTAATAACAGCTAGATACTAAATTTTTTCCATTTTCACAAAAAACACTTACATCGACTCACTCAAACGACTGTCAACTAAAAACTGCGCGTCCAAAATGACTGAAACTTCGGTAAGTAACTGTCAAAATTCACTAGCTTTTATTGACGAGTGCCGCTATCTTTACGTTGCGGTTGGAAACTTTTCAGACAACCCTCGTACTTATGTATATGTACAAAAGTACATATATACATACTTATGTCAAGGGTGAGCCAACATAAGTGGTGGAAGTTTTCATTAAATTAAACACACATTTATTGTGAAATCAATGTGGAATTTTATTGATGAATAAAGTGCGGTCTATGGCAATTATGAATGGAACACAACATCGTTCATGTGACCACCACGGCTTCTATTGTATGCGACCATCCGAAGGTCAAAATTATCGACGACTTTTTGAAGAATAAGTGGGTCAATTGCCGAAATTTCAGTTCGGATGTTATGTTTGAGATCCTGAATTGTCGCTGGGTTAATGGCATATACCTTACTCTTCAAATAACCCCATAGGAAGAAGTCTAAAGGTGTCAAATCGCTTGACCTTGGAGGTCAGTCAATTTTTCCTCTAACCCAAATAATATGTACAATAAATTGATTGATCGATGACTTGTGTGGGCGATAGCACCATCCTGTTGAAACCAGAGATTTTCCCGATCCAATTCTTTAAATTTTCTTAAAAAATAGCCGGTCAACCTGTTGAGCTATCGGTCTTCATTCATTGTAACTGTCTCTCCAGGCTCATCTTCGAAAAAATACGGGCCAATAATGCCGCCAACCCATAGTCCCATACAGTGACTTTTTTGGGACGCATTGGTTTTTCGTGAATCTCGTATGGGTTTTCCGGTCTCCAGAAACGACAATTTTGTTTATTTACGTACCCATCCATCCAAAATTGGCCTTCATCGAAAAACTGTTGACAAACTGTTAATTGTTAACATCCAGTGAACAAATCGGCGACGTCGTAGATGGTCCAAAGTCTTCAATTGTTGTGTAATTTGGATTTTATAGGCGTACAAATTTTTTTTTTTGAAATTCTTACTCACTAAAAAACACCTCGCTTATGCAAACCACGACTGAGTTCACACTCAACAAGCAGTTCTTCTATCGCATTTTATTTTGTTTTTATAAGATATCCTGCAGGCGATTTTCCATTGAAAATTCCTGTGTACTTTAGAAAAATTACGCGCTACTAATCACCGCGCTAGATCGAGAGGCTTAGTACTTTTCAGACGGCGCAATAAATTTGTCTCGTCGAGGATCTGTTGAACAGAAATATTCGTATGACCTTGTAATCGATTAACAAACATTTTAATTACGTTCTGAACGTTTTCGACTCCTAAGCCTCTGTGGATATCATCGTTTCTAATGTACCACGGCGCATTAACAATTCCTCGAAGAACTTTGTTTTGGAATCTCTGTAATACATTAATGTTACTATTTTTAGTACAACCCCAAAGTTGTATAACAGCTGTTTGTTCTCTAAGCTAAGTTTGGAATACTTTCCAATAAGCCAGTAAATATCTCTATATTTGATTTCAAGCTCTTCACGTTTTTTCTTGACGTGTGCTCTCAATTTTAGTTTAGCGTCTAATGTCATACCGAGATATTTGGTCTCGTTCGGTGGAGAGTGAAGTTCACGTGGACAGACTTGTTTTCATTAAGCGCGATTCGCCAAGTCTTTGTCCAATTGTTAATCCGTGTAAGGGCACGTTGCAACTTAGCAGTTGCTTCTTCGACTGTTTTAGCCGTTGTGGTATATCGCGGCACCCCCGCCTTTATTGTCTTAAAAGTAGAATATTCGTTTCCGTGTCTCACACGGAAGAATCGGTCTTCCAGGTATGAACCTAAAATACAAGACAATTGCTGGGGTAGGGCTTGTCGAAGTTTATATTTTAGGCCTTCGTGCCATACCTTATCAAAGGATTGCGAAACGTCAAGGAATTCGCTTGAACAGACTAACTTACACTCGATTGCTCGTTCAATTACATCGGTTATTCGATGCACTTGGTCAACTGTAGAGTGTTGACTTCTAAAGCCAAATTGATGATCAGGCAAGAGGGAATTTGTGTCGGTAATTGGTTTTAGACGATTAAGAAGGATTCGCTCGAAGACCTTCGATGTAATCGGGAGAAGCGATATTGGTCTATATGACTTGACTGCAGTCAGCGGTTTACCGGGTTTCGGAACCATAATAACTTCGGCTACTTTCCACTGGTGCGGTACATGCTCTAATCTAATGCTGACATTTATAAGATAGAGCAGCTTTAGCAAACCTTTTTTCGGCGTACAAATAAAATCAACTTTTAGAATTCGCCATAAAATAACATAAGTGAAGCCCAATTGTTGACTTCGGCGACGAATTGAGGTGCCTGGCTGGATGTGAACACTTTCGCTCACAGTGGTGATATTTTGGCGTGTACGTGCTGGCTGAGCATGCTGATATGGAGTTTGACCCGGTACCGTACAAGTTTCTTCAAAACGCTTTACCATTGCATGAATTTCGGACTCGCTAGGGCGATTATGTTGACCGAAAAATTCACGAATTTTACGAAATGTTACTCTTACAGATCTGCCATTTTCGTAATTAGATTGAATAATAAAAATGCGTTGTTGCGTGGTAAACGACCCCATGACTGAAATTGCCAAAGAATATACGACATCTGTCGAAAGGATCAACCACATTGAATTCAGTAAATAATAGTAACTGATAGCCAACATCTACACCATCTGAAAAAAATATTTGTTTATTCGTCTACATACATTAATGTTGTCGCCTTCACAATAGTCCCTATTAGATATTATGCACTTGTGCCAGCGCTTCTTCCAATCTTCGAAACACCTCTCAAACTCGATCTTTGGGATAGCCTTTGGCTCTTCCAGCGATGCAATTTTAATGTCATCTAAGCTTGTAAGACGACGGAATTTTGAGGTTGTCTTTATTTTTGGAAATAGGAAAAAGTTACACGGAGCCGTGTCTGGCGAATACAGTATTGTTTTTGGCCAAAAATTCACGAACAAGCAACTTGTGTTTTTGTTCAAAGTTGAACAATGTTGAAATAAATTTTGCTGCCACGCGTTTCATACTCAAAACATTCGAAAAAATTGCATGGAATGAGCCAATCGATATGTCAACATCATCAGCCACTTCTCTGATTGTGATTCGGCGATCGTTTATAACCATTTCTTTTACTTTTTCCACGCTTTCATCGGATGTGCTGGGGCGTCCGGGGCGTTTGTCATCTTTAACGTCTTCACGGCGTTTTGGAAACGCTTATAACACTCGTAAACTCTTGTTTTACTCATAGCCGACTCAACATAGGCTTTTGTTAACATTTCACACACTTTGTTACACTTTATTTCATTTTTTACGCAAAATAACACACCTCGTATACTTAAGAACATTAACCCGCTTGCGATGACTATCGACTGCCGGACAGCTTCTCTGGAACACACTGTTCACACATTGTTCTCGGGATCCCCTAGTGAACATGCTTCAGTTCGCCACACCGACCATCCTTCTCATCATGTGCGTCGCGTCTCCTTTTATTATTATTAAAAATCTTTTCTAAAATCGACCTGGTACATGCCTACCACAATATACCTATAGCAAAAGAAGACATCCTCAAAACTGCAGTAATTACCCGGTTTGGGTTATTGGAATCCTTCTGCATGCCATTCGGTCTACGAAATGCAGCTCAAACGTTTCAACATTTTATGAGCCAAGTGGTAAAGGCCTACCATTCGTATTTGTATAAGTAGCTAGTAAATCTGATAGGGAACACGACGAACACTTACGAATCTTGTTTCAAGGTCTTACGGAACACGGTCTGCGCATCAAGTTATCAAGGCATCAAGGCATCAAAGCGTATCTTTGGTGTTCCTAACATACCCAGGATTTGACGTTTCCAAAGATGATATCAATCTTTTCCAGAAAGAATTAAGGTAGTTTCTGAAAAATGCATAAGGATTTGTTGGTACGGTGCATTAATATATTATCACCGCTTTATACCTCATTTAGCGAGCATTTTTGTACACATTTATGACCATATAACAAAACTCACGAAAAATAGTATAAAACCGGAAGATTTTACATAGCCAACTGAGTGTAAAGAAGCGTCCATCAAAGCTAATAGTGAGTTAGCCTAAGCGAATCTTCTTAGTTACCCCCAAGAAAATGCTACAATCAGCATTACTACAGATGTGGGGGCCGTCCTTCATCAACTTAAGGACGACGCATGGGAACCAATCGCACTTTTCAGTAATTCTCGATTCAAGAATTATTAGCAATTTACCTTCCTATAAAACACTTCCAAAACTTCGTAGAAGGCAAGAACTTTTGTATCTATTGTATATAGATCATAAGCCACTCACTACGATCCTTACGCAAAGGCTAAACGCAGCCCAAGTTGAGAAGGGCAACTCGATCCGATATCCATTGGCCAAAGGCATGGTGGAAAGATTCCACCGGGAACTAAAGATGTCTATTCGAGCATTCGGGGAGAGAATATATACTCGTATACTGGGCAATTACCACTGTTTTACTCGGTTTTCGTATGATGATCAAGGACGATATCAAATATACACCTTCTGTGCTCCTTTATGAAGAAAATGTAAGGATGCCAATTAACTTTTCCACAACCCCTTCTGCAAAAAAAAACTGAATCGAATTTAGCTGAACAATTAAAATAATTTTTCATAACATAACACAACCTTAGAAACAAGAAAGTCCTACAAACAATCTCGAAACATGCGATACATTCCACTCTCGAAACATGCGACCCTGTCCTGATCAGAATTGATAGGGTCAAAAGAAGTCTCGAATCTGCTATTCAAAATAGTCAAAAGACTAAGAAAAGTATTCGTAATTAGTTAAATAAAGTAAACTGTTTGTTGGTAAGAATATGAAATTGTTGTTTTTACTTAAATAATAATAACAAAACAACAATATAGAGTATCCCTGGTGCGTGTCATCAGTCGTGCAGCATTTATTATTTATCGAGTTTATATAGTGTGTCGAAGTTATTCAGGTTAGGTTAGGTAAGAGTAGCTGTTGGAAAAAGCAGCCCACTTAAGCCTATTGGGCCATTGTGATCCCCCTACTCTTGGAACCAATTAGAGCTTCTGACGAAGCTCTAGGAGTCTGTTGACATTTATATTGTTTAGATCGCTTAAATCATTGTAGAAGAAAGCTCCTAAGTGGAGTTTCCTTCTTTGGGAGAGATCTGGACATGTACAGGTATAGTATTGTCTCCTCCTACTCCTCCTCGTTCATCCAGTTTCTGCACAAGTCAAACTTTCCTGCATGCTTGCCTATAAGACAGTGTGCAGTGATGACATCTATGATAGCGCTAAATGTTTCCTGTTTTGGAAAACCAAACTTTTAGAGCGATTCAGAGCCAGAGTTGCCCAATTTTTTTGGCCGCTAGACATGTTGAGCCAACAGTCCACCGAAGGTTTGTTCTTCTATTAGCATCCAGCACGTAGCGATAGGTACTCCTATGCTATCTTTTTAAGGTAGGTAGAATGGTTCTAGTTTTGGCGAGTTCGTCCGCTCTACAATTCCCTGGGATGTCTCTGTGCCCCGGCAGCCAGCATAGTGAATGTTGAACCGCACTGCCATCTGCCTTAGAGCGCGGGACTTGATAGCGGCCTGACTATCCGAAAAGATACGGATATCCCTGTAGGATTTCTTTAACCGCCAAAATTTCCGCAGGAACACGCTGCAGTTATTTGGAAGGTTGAAGGAGAGAAAACACCGCCACCGATCCCGCTATCAATCTTGGATCCATCCGGATAGAAATATATTGAGCCTATAAAGAAGTGAGAAATACTCCCCAAAAAATTGCTCGATAATGGAAAATGGCTTCTTTTATCACAGAAGAGGTTTTTTAAAATACTTGTAGTCTAGAGTAAGCATCCTCATTTTAACTACCTATATTTATCGAGCTTCGTGAAGTTTCATTTCTATCACCTAGTTTTCTAGGTTGACAATGTTTTTTTTATGGTTTTCATATTTGGCCCTTAATTTAAAACGATGTCCAAACCTAAAATCACACAAGTTTTTATTTTCGACCTTTTACTGCAACCGTAACGTGAAGTTATGGTTTCGATAATTTTTATATTGGTTTTATTTTTCTATCCTTACAACATGCTCATATGTTTCCCTTCATGAATTTTTCCAGTTTTTCAGAGAAAAGTGAGCAATCACTTCATCAAGCGCCGCAAGAAGTAGTGCACTAATGCTTATCAAAATTATAGTACCCCACTCACACACCAGTAGGAAGTCTAAAGTGTTGTTGTCCAGGAAAGTCACTAACTTCTCCGAAATCCCCGGAAGCATAAAAGCGCTAAGGTCTTAACCGCAGCTTGACAGACGTTGATATTTTGCCTCCCGTTGATCTGTTTCTCACAATATACTCAAAAACTAAGTTTCGTTTGAGAAATGAACGATAACGTCTTTTAGCATTATCTCGTTCTCGTGAAGAGAACAACCTCATTTTTTAGATGATTGACTGAAAGCACATTTCTTGTGCACCACTCGTCGATTACGTCTAGGGCTATATGTGATTTAGGACGGAATAGTCGATAGGCATGACCAAACAGATCGTATAGCTACTCCAACGCTTTAGGGGGAGTCATTCATTTATTCTTTTTTATTATCAATTTGTCTATAAATCAAAGAACTGCATATTTAAAAAACTGCTATGTGCTGTGTACTCGTATATTAGTAACGGAGAGTTCGAAAAGTCCCGAGACTGAGACTGGCGATAGATCGCGACTCTAATAACTTATCCATACGATTTATACGATTTGTACGATTAGTACCAACAATACGTGTCAGCATTTGATGACATTTGGACCATTGGTTTTCGAGACATTGAAGTTTCAGTGACGCACCCTATGTTATTTCCAGAACTATTGAAAAAAAACGAGTTTTTGGATCCTATTACCCGTTCGCAAAAAAAGCTCAACCCAAATACACTAGATATAGCTCCAATGAGGAGGTGATCGTCGAAATTGAAGCGTATTTTGAAGGGTTGGACAAATCATTCCATAAGAAAAGCATAGAACTGTTAGAGCAGCGCTGGAATGATTGTATCACCATACTTGTAGAGGGAGACTATAGGCCTTAGTCAAGACTTAAAAAAGGTGTCGACTTAAATATGAATACAGACTTAAGTCTAAAGTGTAACATACCAATAACGTTTTAATAGTCAGCTTATACATAAACTTCACTCTTCCAAAGAAACGACTACATTTTCATTGAATCTACTAGATAACATTGGTTTGATTTCGATATCTGTTGAGGAATTGTATGGATAACCAATTAATTGCGGAATCAGTTCCTTTGCGAAGTGTGAAATTAACTAGCGTGTCTTTCTTCTCTTTCGTCCGATTGATGCAGCGCGGACGTTTATTTTCCTTCCATGATGTACTATATAGAGTGGCTATAATTTAAGATTGAATTGAAAGTTTATTTTACATACATCAGTAAACGCCAATATTCCTGGCACTCGAAAGTCGAAATAAACAAAATCAGCTGTGATTGTTTTCTTCGTTTGTGCATTTAAATCGGTGATACCGTACTGCAGATCTTTTTAAAACTCTAATGCAATATTATTTTCATCAATCAATAACTTTGTATAACGAAATATCTAGTAATTAAGGGGACATAGCTGTGTAGAACCTATAATTTTGAATCATTTTTTTTATTACATTAAAATGTTTTAAAGGTTATGTAGAATTAATATTTAAAATATCTTCCGAGATATACTGTGCAGACATATTCAAGAGATGATAGAGAAGGTCACCGACGTACAAGTAGGCCGCTACAAAAATGTGTTTATGGCATCCAACACACTGAAGAAATTATAGAAGCAAATGTAATTACAAATGCGATTTTGAAAAAACTGTTTAACGATGATAGTGATGAAGTGATATGTAACCCATATATGCATATCGTTTTATAGAGTTATACAATATATAGAAACCTTAAAGGCGTTTTTCTCGGAACAACGTTTTTTGAATCTGAGTACATCTTAATTCGAAAACGACTGGATAAATCGCGTTAAAATGTTGCATGCTTCTTTTAAATTGCCATAATTTGTTGGTGAACCTAGAAAATTTTAAATATTTTGATAAGGAATATACGTTTAGTGTTTAAACAACGTAATTTTTACGAAAACTTTCAGTTGACTATTCATATTTAATTTTTTGCACATTTTCGAGGTTTAACTACGAATTATACTTATTACTAGCTGACCCCGCAGGTGTTGCTCTGCGGTCAATTGTCCATTGCAATTGATGCTTTGTGTTGAAATATTTGCTGGATGGGTTGCGGTCGGCTCGATTTTGAATTGTATTTTCCCTCATTAAAGCGTCAGGTGCGAAAACGATCAAAGCGGATGGTTTTCCGACGCGGGAACATGCGACATACAGTTGACCTTGTGGAAAACATTCATTTTTCAGATTCAAGCCATAAACACTCAATGATTGGCCTTGTGATTTATTGATTGTCATGGCGAATGCGAGACGAATTGGAAATTGGATTCGCTTAAACTCGAATGGCATATCGGTTGGGATCATTGGAATTCTCGGAATGAGAACTTCCTCACCTTTGAACTTTCCTTTTAGTACTCTCACGTGAATCACATTGCTCATGAGTTACAGTGAGCGACAAAAATCTACGTACGACCCACCATTCTTGCAACCTAACGAGTTCAAAAGCATTATGAAAAAATCGAATGATGCAGTTTTGTTTCAAATCTCTTTTTATTAATAATACACTATAAAATAAATGAATTTAACAAAAACTTAACAAGTGATTCACAAAAAACGAATTCCTTCAGCATCTCTGAGTAAAGTAACGTACGTGCAAACGGATCACTTTGGCAAATCGAGAAGAAACTGGTCAATGTTGTCGCTGGTGGGTTTTGAGCACATTGAGCGGCTTTTCCTGCAGTGAAATAAACTCGTTGACCGTTCTCCAGATGCACTGCCAAATGTGTAACAGTCGGATAGTTTTCGTGAATGGGAAATGAGAATATACGCCAAGTCGCCTCATTGCAGCTTACGTATCGTACAACTTGATAGCGCGTAATTTCATCATTGGGATCAGGAGCTTGAAGACCAAAAGCCGCCATGTTACTGCCTTTCGTGACTTATTTGCAGATGTACTTGATGGACTTCACTGAATTAAAATACTCCACGTTACAATGCGCCTTGAATGTTTTGGAAAGAAGTGGCGAATACGGAATAACCCAAGAGTTGTCGACCACGAAATCATTTTCTTTCACTTGGACTGTAATTGTTCTACCGCCATCATCAGACGATCGACGCCGATACAGTGAATAACCATCGTTGTCAGTGATGATCTCATCAGTCAAATTTTTGGAACACTTGCCGTCGACCATATACGGTGATTGTGGCTTAATGGCGCCACACGGTCCATGAATCATGTTTGTAATTACGACATCATGCAGGTCTGGATCGGTACAAATGATGTCACCAATTTGGTCAGGTTGCATTCTTTCGACTAACGAAATGAGAATGTGCGCATGCGGAAAGCCTCTTTTTTGCCATTAAATCGAATACATCCAACATCGAGTATCCCCATAGACACGATACTTAACAATATAGTGATAGTCCATCAGCGACCAGATGTTTTGCCTGAATACACGTGCGTTAATATCGTGCCGATCACTTGATGTTTGGCCAGGAAGCAGCAGTTGAACAATTTCCATCCACTTTGGATTGCACGTGAAGGTGATGAACAGGTCTGGACGGCCGTAATGACGTACATATGTCATTGCATCTTGCGCATATTCATGCATATGACGTGGGCAGCCAACGAACGTCGCCGGTAAAATGATTAACAGACCAATATCAGCTGGATTCCTTTCGGTGCAAATTGCAGCGCGTAAATGAATGTACTCCTCCGTACGTAGTTTGGTTTGATTTAGACTGATAAAAAGGAGGCGCTCCGCTTCTATTTTGGCATACATATGGACGCAAAATTGCTGAAACAATCGGCGAAATCGAAGCAAATAGTTATCAACATTTTGGTGAATCATCAAACGATACGCGTAAAAATATCCATCGTCTCCTTGTCAAAACATCAGTGGGTATTGCAATGCATCGTATGTACAATGTGTTTCGGATATTCGTTGCGATTGCCCAGAGTCCCGACGTGTGAGCACAATATCGCGTGATTCCAGATTTTCGCTAACAATCACAACTGCAACCTCATCTATTATTGGAGCGTTAAATTGGAATTCGTGCGTTCCAGCAGGTCGTTTATCCGTTCTGATCACGACCTTATAGTCATCACTTGGCATGCGATCCAACGCAGTTTTGAATAACCGAACCAATGCACGATGTTCATGAAGTAGCTGCTGCAGATCTCGAAGATTTACTCTTCCTCTTCTTTTTGGAGCTGATCAAGTTGATTTTCAACATTGCCCATGAAGTGGATTTGGAGGAATTTATGTTGTGCGTCTTCAAGCGGTAGCACTGATTCAATTCTATGGTGAATTTGGCCTTGGATCTGTAGAGTCGATGACGAAATTAGGATCAATGATTTTCTTTAATTTATTTAATCTTAATTTCTTTAATTAAATTTAATTTCTTTAATCTTTTATTACCTTGAACGTCGGATTGAATCTGCGTTCATCAATAATATCTGCTCCAAATGAAGTCATTTGAAAGCATCCGTTATATTTCTGAGTGTTCGATAAAAAATGACGTGATTCTGGTGTTTCACCACGAAGCAAAGAATGCAATGTCTCTGGTGGCAAGGGCAATGGTGGTAATTTAACCTTGCCACTGCGACAGCTCAATCCAAGCGTTTCTCCAGCGAACTTCAATGCACTGCAATGGTTGCACACAATCTCCATTGGGCCAATTTGAATGGAAGGGTGCGAGCTGTAGTCAATTGTGCAATAGTAATGAAACACTACTCGATTCAAATCAACACTTGAAGCACTTCTTCTTACGCGTTGATTTCGATTTTCACGTTGTTGAGTTGTTTGATTTACTCGACGATTTCTCACTGTTAACTGAACCGTTTCATTTGCCGCCTGTCTTTCTTCTTGCGTTTGTGACGCACGAAGTCGGGAAATACTAACACGGCGCTGTTCTCGTGCGATTGGTGATATTCCGTACTCTGCTTGCATTACGGGTTTGATGCGAAAGATTAGATCTTCTGGCTCGCGGCATTGTGAATAACACTGAGAAATGAATGTCACAAAAGCAAATAAGGAATTATCGATACATACACGTGCACAAATGTCATAACCTCACAAAATAAACATCTATGCAAACATGTGCTCAAATGTCATAACCTCACAAAATAAACATCTTCGTTACTTACCGTTTGAAAATAGAATTCCACACCAAAATGCTCAATCAGAATGAAATGAACAGCAAATTCGAATTGATTTTCAAAGTAAGCTACCTAAAAATTAATTACACAATCCGAAATTAACGTTTGGATTGATTATCGATGCGCACGCAATCACAAAGAACATAACCATTCACAATGCGCACATCATAAAACTGAACTCACCTCTATAAAATCAATTTTCGCTGGCAATTTTCACAAAAAATCGTTTCAAAACAATGTAATATATTAAATCAAATTGAAATACAATAACTGTCGAAATCTGATAAAACTTGAAAACACACGCCTGCACAGAACAATAGTATGCGATGGAAAGACTGTGCAAATGAATCAGCTGTCAAAAGTTGATGTACACAACGCCATCTACTGGCAATACTGCAACCAGCATTTGAAATCATGTTCGTTTTTAATGTGTGACAAAAAAAATTGCTACAAAAACAATTGTCACACAAATTTGGTGCAAAAACAATTGTCGCAAAAAATTGTCACAACGTAACGTAAAAATAAACGCTCCATACAAAATGTATGGACTTTTTCGGGAATTTTCTTGGGTATTCTTCTTGTTTGGCCGGACACCAGTCCGAATTGGTGCGAATCATCGAAATCGGTCCATGCGTTCTTGAGTTATAAGCGTAGTAACTAACGCCACTCTCTTTTATATATTAATTAATAAAAAGATAAGAAGATAAGATAAGACAAGATTATCATTTTTTTGTTCATTGTTCTCAAATCAAAAATAAGGACGGGGAGTGTACGCAAATTACTCATAGATGCTTATAACTTTATACCGACGGTGCTCTACGGCATATACATGTACATATACATTTTTAAATACTTTCAATGTTACTTATATAGTTTTGATAATTTATATTTAATATACATATATGTAAGAAATGAATGAAAATAGCTTTATTGCTTGTCTTTTATGTATACAGGTATGTCCCCTTAATTGCTTCAATGAAACATTCACGAAAAACACACTTTTACCAGTTTTTACTGCAATGTATTTCAGTAAATTATAATGTAAATTTCCACAAAATTCCATTAGCAGATTACGCATAATTTTAGTATTTTAGATACCAAATCGAATCCTTTTTAGTAATTTCTTGGTATTATGACTTTCCCTACATTCAAATTTAACGTCATACTAACACTAAAGCTGACTATTAAATTAGTTATTGGTACAAACATTTTGGAAAATGTGGAGACTATACTTAAGCTGTATACTTAATTTGGTTGTTAGTAAGGCCCTATGTACATATGTTGATGAATAAAGTCGAATTTTGTAAAAATCGCCATTGTGTTTTTATATATTAGTCGCGGGATACTTGCTGTTATAAGAATGAGGGGTTCAAAACTTAATTTAATTTTTGACTAAAATCATAAAACTACATACGAGTATGTATTCTATAAATTTAGAATACCATTTAATTTTTTAAATGATCATATTTTTACTTATTTGAAAAACATGCTAAGGAATTATAATTCTGTATTTATAATTCTATACAGACAAGTACATATTTTAGTTCTTATCGATGATTTTTCAGTGTTATCGTAATTTAACAAAATGGTAGAAAAATAAAACTTTTTCTTGTGTTATAGCTTTTATTTAAGATTAATGGCATTGGTACTTACGTTATTTAATTTTTATCTTGCACCTGCTTGTTTCAATCACATGCATTTAAGCAATTTATAACGATGTGCTATCCTAAGTATAGATAACGCGAAACAAATGAAAATGTATGCAATTAACCCTCTATTTCGCTTAAAACATATACCAAACAAAACATACCAAAACTAGAAAATACTAATACAGTAAAAACAAAAATTTATTATCTACGTAAAACTGAAATAATACAATAGATACCCACTGAATATTTACTTTGGCACTGATCTTGGTTTTCTACTTTCCATCTGCTGAATAGAAAAACTCACAACTTCATCGGAAAGTCGATAATACTTTTAAATGTTAGCACTATTAATATACATAAATTTACAAGTCTAAACACAGCTAAGTATCCATAGTCTCACAAAAACAGTCTCAGAACTACAAAAAAACCGTAGACTTCAAAATTTGTGAGTCTTGGAACTTCAAATTAAGGTAACATAGTAACCAGATAAAAACCGATTACAATGTGTAAATTAAATTTGCAATAAACGCAAGAAAGTGTGAATAATCGGGGCAATAATTTTTTATCGTTTCGTTTCATGAACTGCTGTTTAAAGCATGGCAGCAAAAACGTACATATGTTATTCTAAGAATATTATCATCATGCGAATATGTATACGCATAGGCTAAAAAAACAGGAAGTGCCAACAGAAGAGTTTATTTGATTTCTCAGCTTTGGTATGGCTGATAAGAATACTAAATATCATCTTTTCTTATTACGGCGTCAAAGCCACCTCAACGATTTTTGTTCGGGAGGACTTAATAACAAAATACTGACGGTGAAATCGTCGTTGTATGGGCTTGAGCTAACACTAGAATGATATTAGCGAATCTTATTTTAGCCCTGATGCAGATTGTTACAATGCATTTAACCATGTGCCCAAGACTTCTTGCCTAACTCTACAACTTACAACGAATTGGAGGTAGAACAAATTATTTGTAGTAATCACCGTGTTATATGACACTTCCTGGATGGAAGTCTAGGGCCTTCGCTGTTTGTTCTGCTCCATGAGACCTGTTTATTGTCCGATTATTCAGAAGAGTATCTCCGTACTTGGGAAGTTAGACCCCGTTTAACTTGGAGGGATGGAGGAATTAAATTAAATCACAAATTTCGTGCCTAAGGTGTAGGAAAATAATTCAATTTCAGGATTTAAACTCTAATTTTCTTATCGAGTAGCTTATGGTATGAGTTGGATTTGCAGTCAATATTGACAGACAGCTTTAACTCATATTGACCAAAAATAAACTACGAGGGTTGTCTGGAAAGTCCGGACAATGATACAAGACATTTTTTCTCAATTTTTTTTTATTTTTCTACAAGTTACAAGGAGACTGTAACTGTACACACTTCTCCCAGCGATGCTCCCATCTCTCTAAACCGTCCAAATAGTACTTGGCGTTTTTCTCTGCAAAATAATTGTTCACGAAGGTGATTGCCTCCTCATTTGACGAAAATCTCTGTCCTTCAAGCGCAGTTTTTAAATGAGGGAACAAAAAGAAGTCGCTTGGGGCTAGATCTAGTGAATAAGGTGGATGGTCAAGCAGGTCAAGCAGGCCAAACCATAATTCATGGATTTTCGCCATGGCAACCGCTGAGGTGTGAGACGGCGCGTTGTCTTAGTGAAACAGGATTTTCTTTTTCTGCAAATGTGGCCGTTTTTCCGCAATTTTTGCCTTCAGCTTGACAATCTGTAATGGTTTTTCCTTTTTGAAGACAATCAATTAAGTTAACTCCTTTACTATCCCAAAAAACAGTCGCCATCACATTCCCAGCCGAAAAAATAGGTTTTCCTTTTTTTGGAGCTGGCTCGCCCTCTGCAGTCCACTGTTTTGACTGAATTTTTGTTTCGGGCGTGTATCCAAGGTTCATCTACAATAATTAATCGGCACCAAAACACGTTTTTGGTCTAACATAGGCAAACGGGGCACCCAACGCGCGGCAACTTTCTCATGCCTAAATTTTGATTTAATACGAGTATGTAACAAACACGTTCTTTGGACATTTTCATAACCTCTACTATCTCTCTCACTTTAATTCGGCGGTCGTCTAACACAATTTGGGGAACTTTAGCAATGTTATCGTCAGTGGTTGCAGTTTTTGGACGTCCCGAATGCTCATCATCTCCCAAGCTCTTACGGCTACGTTTAAATTCAGCTACCCAAAATTTCACTGCGGTAAATGATGGTGCAGAGTCCCCATACACAGAGTCCAACTCATTTTTGATTTGCGTAGGCGTATTGCCTTTCAAAAACAAGAATTTAATAACAGTTCGATACTAAATTTTTCCCATTTTCACAAAAAACACTCACATCGACTCACTCAAACGAAATGACTGAAACTTCCGAAAGTAACTGTCAAAAGATGCACAACTTGTATTCACTAGCTTTTATTGACGAGTGCCGCTATGTTTACGTTGCGGTCGGAAACTTTTCAGACAAGCCTCGTATATTACAGGGAATGAACAAAAGTGAAAATAAACATTCCGATTATAGCACTCGCACCAACATAATCTATTGTAGTTTTGTTTTTTTCTACATTGCGCGTTCTGTGTTTCAGGCCGAATGTATTTGGCGGTCAATATGGTTTGACGATAACAATACTTGGTTGTTATGGAGCAACTAAGGTCTCAACAACATGTTGTAGTTATTAAGATATTTTATTTAAAGATTTGTTTAATTGATAATAGCTTGTCCTGGCATGAACTAAAGTAAAAGGGAATGCTACTTAAAAACAAAAAATAACGAACAACATTGGAAGAAAACATTTGAAACCATTATATTGTAATTAGAAAGTAGTTTAAATTAATAATTGTAAATATTACTGTAAAACTTGGTAATAATCAATAAACCCTAAGACCACTTTAAACTTCTAAAAAAATCTTTAGCATTCGTAGAACTGTTTAGAAAAATTCGTCTCATGAATAAAAAGTGTGTGCGGCATGGATATAATTAAGTTGTGGTATTTTGTTTTCACAAACGGAAAAAAAAAATGGTTCGCTTGTATCACTTTAGCTTCTTCTATCTTATAGGCACAAATCAGGGACCTTTTCTACTGCAATATTCATTTGTAACTCTTGTACTATAGGTTGGTAATACAAAATAGAGTGAATTAAACTGAATCCAATTTTGACAAGCTATACGTATACCTAATTAAGAGGTTAGGCCACTCTAGGATTTTGAAAAAAGCGATTTTTTTTTACTGCTTTCAATGGTCCCTTAGGACCTCAAAAATGGTATCCCAAAAGATTATGGCCGGGAAATATCTCGAAGCACTTGTTTTTCAAAGTATGGCCGCACCCATAGCTTGAACAATTTTCAACCAATTTACTCCAAATTTTAACTAGATCTTTAAAAATATATTGTCTAAGTACGTAGAATTTTGTTTTTATATGGTATAGTTCATTTGTTATTAACAATTTCCTGGCGATTTTTTTGCGAAGTTTGCAAGTTTGACTTTGGAAGTGTGCCATCCGGCCAAAAACAATATATCACCAAAGTCCTACGTACTTTTGTAGCTTTTGTTATGAACAATAAAAAAAAATTTTGTGGCTCATCATAATTCAAATTCAAAATTTGCAGGAGCTGTTGGTACGGCCGTAGACCCTTCCAAAAAAGAGAGGTCATCTGAGAAACGCTTCACAACCGCCATTTTTAAATAAATTATTCTATAAAAATTATGTTTTACAGTCAATCATATGTACAATAAACTTAAATCCTTAGAAGGAACATAGCACGTCAGTAGCGCCATCTTTTTCAGAGTACTGGAACGCGCTTGAGCTGCCTAAAACTCATTCTCAATGAAATTAATTACTTCTCAACTATTCTGCGACACGTTAGCTTAGGACGTTCCGCAGTTCTGTCTACCAGGGTGAGTGGATTAGATTGCATTGCATTTTTCAGAGTTTTCTTCACGCCGTACGGTGGGTCTAAAAACTTTTAGTTGTTAAGATGACTTATATTGTGCAATCTAGCCATAACTGTTTCAATAAATACCCTAAGTATAAAGCGCGATTTTAATTTACGATTAATTACGTCTAACCCTGACAGACGTGATGGTATTTATGGATTTTACAACAAAAAATTATTTTTAACATGAAGAAAAACAACAATAATTTAAAAAAAAATTTTAAATATGAAAAACAATAATTTTCTAAAAATTGGACTACTAGATCAATGTTAGAAATTACTTCATTTCTTGTAATAAAGTAAGTACCCGCCTTGTTCCACAAGTTTTCGTCGGTATAGCATACTAAGGCGTCATTTTCTGCTCAACAACTTTTCTTTATTTTTGGGTTTTCCCGAACCAATAGACTCTTTCACCATCCCTTGAAGGGCAGTAACATCTGGAGATTGAGTGTGTGAGTGCACGGGATCGATATTACGATATTCCAACCAACCTTTTACTTTGCGTGGTTATAGTGTTACATAACTGGCAACTTCCATTCAGTATAAGGGATCATGACTCCATCTAATATCTTAAGGTACATTGTCTATTGTATCAATCACTTACACTATACCACTAGAAAATTCCCAAACCATGTTTGACGCTGTTGCTACCGTACTGGAACTACTGCCTTCCATCAATACACGCTTGAGTCCATCTTTTGATATCCAATTTACTTTTGTTTAATCGCGAAAATTAATATTGTATATCGCCACCTTTTTTTTTAATTTTCTGAGCCTACAGGTTCTGCAAGGGATACTTTTTTGGGTATCCTAAACGAGTCCCACTTGACGCAGGACCCAGCGGGCGAGGAACAATATAGTTAATAGAACATAACACACGAAGGTCACTGACCAAAAGGCAAATGCATTTCATATTTTTACACAGCTTCATCCCTCTACGGCCCGCGAATTGTAAACTCTATGAGTGGTACTATCTGATATGTATGTGAACACACTAACGTCCAAATGTATCCGCGCCATTTGTTATTGAAGATTTCATTTGATGTGTGATTTTTTATTAATTGCACAGAATAATAAATGTTGTTGCATATTTTAGTAATAGATATATATGGTATGTATATCGATATTAAGAACTTGGTAATGATTAAATAAAGGCTAGAACTATGGGATAGCAGCCACCCAAAGCTGCAGCCAGCATTTTTCTATGTCGTATTGCAAGTTTTATGTTGGTTCCATTCCGCGAAATTCTATTTTTAGTCTTGCACAAAATTTCTTCAAACGTTTTTTTAGACATTCGAAAATGTTTTTTTTAGTTCTTTGCAAGAAAGATTTTAAGACCTATCCGTTCCGAGCAATTAAAAATACTGACAAGAATGTGTCCTTATGACAACAATGATCACCAGTTTCCAAATTGTTGTTCGTTTTATTAAAAGAATGCTGGGTAAAAATAAACAAAATGATCCTCACAAAAAATTGTGTAACGTCTTTAAAGTTTAAGGACATCAATTTTTTTCAGATTTCGTTAACTATTTTAATGGCTGTAATACCGAAATAATGAAAACAGTTAAAATATAAAAAATAGTTCAGGAAACCTGAAACCCTCAGTTGCGTATTTTGTTCCTATATCCCTCAAATCTAGCAGTAACAAAATGAAAGTTGGATAGCCAAAATTGCAATACCCTATATGTATTTCAGATGTAAAATGGTAAACTACAACTTTTGGAAGTGTTAAAAAAACGAGCAATGCATTATACGAGTACTAAACGAGATCAAGTGCAAAAGCAATTCACACCGGCGTACGAGTATATATATAGAGTGTCCCCTAATTCGTCAGCGATAATTTGGGAAATGATTCCTGGGTATATTCTAAGAAATAAAAAATCGTTGTACAGCAAGGGTTTGTCTCCAATGTTGATACCATTTATCGAGGATTTAAGAACAGGCTTACTTTGATGTACCCAGACCCATGTCAAGGGAAATTGCTCTGTTAGTACTAGCGATAGAAACTTCGTGAAGGTCTTTGTTTTTAGAAAAAATACTAGTCTTTGTAACAGCGTTTAAATAAAGTTGATATCTTTTTTGAGTCTTTAGATATCCAATTTCTAAGCCTGTTCCGTTTTCATTGCTCATGCTAATTTTTGACTTTGAGGTCACTTTTCCTCAGAAAATGCATAATTAACATAACGTTTTACTATTTTTTTCTTATTTTTTTATTATAATAAAACAAAAAATAATCATTAAATTTGCAGACAAACCCATAATTTTTATGATACTTGGGAAAATATGCAACAGGTAAAAAAAGGAATTTATGATTTTTTGCCAACGTTTCTAACAACAGTTGGCAATACTCGTGGAGTGGTTTTCTAAGAATTACTAATTTGCCAATATTTTTTTTTTAAATTGTGCAGCTATTAAAGAGTTTTAAAGCGTACTGCTTTATTTGACTACCTATCAAAACCCCCATTTCCTTACCTTGTTCCTTAAAAGTTCTCACAAAGAATCAGGTTTGGGATTTGAAGGCCTATTTCGAAAATTTACCAAACAAAAATGGTATACAAGATTAGAAAAAAATTAATTCATCAGTTTAATTTTTTACGCTAAGGTTACAGTTGGTTAGAAACACTATTTGCAATGTTTGCATTTACAAACCAAAAATACGCAGACATTATTTACGTTTATGGGCAGTGCAATGGAAGTTCAACTAGTGCGCGACAAAGATACCATGAACTTTATCCTAACCGACGACTTCCTAATAAAAGAATATTTATAAATACGTATCGAAGTTACGAATACACGACCGAATGCGGGAGTTCCTCAAGTAAGAAGGATTTCGGTTGATGAAAGTATACTGGATGCTGTTACAACTGATCCATTAATCAGCATCAGATCCTTAGCTTTGCAATTCAATGTTTCTAATGAAATAAACTACATGGAGAACATCTTTATCCATACCACCATACACCTGTGAAAGAATCATTTCATAAATCGTTGACTATGTTAATTAGGGGACACCCTGTATAAATATATGTACCCACACACACACACACATATTTTTTTCTTTATTCAGGTTTAAGGTGAAGTAAAAATTCATTTTAAATTCGAAAAATTCTTGCATGATTTCAATTAAAAAAAAAACAAATAAACTTGCTTGTAAGACCGGCTTATGGTGTGACCGCTTAATTGCGGGGAGCAACCTTGGCTTCCTGTGTTGGTGAACGACCTCATAAAGCATTCACAGAATTCTCAGTTAATTTATCTTAACAATCTGTTTGCAACAGAGACCGCTGATTATCATTTGACTACTAGCAATACCAGCGCTGTCAAGTTATGATGAATTTCATTAGAACACCGGCATTCACTCTTAACCGAATCTTCTCTTGCGTGAAGACACGCCAGAAGCTGTAAATATGTGAGCTTGCAACATGGAGACTTGAATTGCGATGACTTCGCCAGCGGCCACCCTGCTGTATCCATGTATTTGCGTACATATGCATTGGCGAGCATAAAATGGATGTACGTAGTAGTTTTTTAGCTGCTCTTCGTTTAATTGAAATCACAAATATTTAATACCGAAATTGATGGAATGTTGGGAAGCCGGTTAGAGTGTAGTGATGATTTGATATGTTCCATCGAAACTAATTTCATACATAGCAACCATATATATGTATGCATGTATCAACATATGATACAAATATATGCATATGAAAGCACGAGTATCACATATATATGCATATATGTATTACAGTTACGTACTTAGATACAAGCCTGTTTTAATATGGTATAAAATAGATCAATCAATCAATTACAAGACGTTAATACCATATATCCTCAGATGACTACATTACTAACATAATTACAATTACTTTAAATCAGTATATTTTATTTATCTCATTGTTTTTTTTTTAATTTTATGTAAGATACTACATTGTTTGTAAAATTATATTGTACGATTTATAGATATATGTATGGTATATACTCGTACAATAAAACCTTGATGGCGAAAACTTAATTACTATTTGCTACAATAGAAAGCAAAAATATATTTGAAGAGCAGCTATCAGAAAAGCCTTAATTAGCGTAGATATACCTTGAAACAAACCTAGGTTGTAGCGAAAGAGAGGCAATTAACGAGAATGATTTCGATACACAGAAAAGCGTAGATTTAAGATAATATATAAGAAAATAATTGGTGCAACTACCTATTATATTGTACATATGCAAATAACAAAAAAAATTAAAAAAATAAAAAAATAATGTTCCAGAACTCATGACGTAAGAATAAATATGCATAAAATAGTGATCTAAATAATTGATACAGGGGAAAATAGATAAGAAACAAAAAGTAAATGAATACAATAGAAAAAATAACAAAAGTGTATACATAGAAGTAAAAAAGTAAATAAATAAATAAAGATATATATATTATATAATATGATTTCTAGGTGGATGGCTATTGATGTTAAGAACGTTACTAGCATTCCCCATCTCTTCTCCCTTCGTCTTCCCATAGTGAACATAGGTCCAAAATAAACACGGTCTTGCGATTGCTTTAAGACGGGTTGGTGGTAGTTCTCTCATGATTGGTGGTTTAGGAAGTGCATTTTTAATTGTACAATGACCACAGTTAAATGCAATTATCCGTTTTAGGTTGGATATATAGAAATATTCATTCACAACGCTCTCATTGTACATGTGGTAAAAACGTTGCTGAAAATCTATAATGATAAATCTTGTCATGTAATTATCTTTTGGGAAAATCACCGGCCTCTTAACATGCTTTTGTATGCGTGTTGCGTTGTCGGTTGGCTCATGTACACGAATTATATTATTTTCGTTAATACATGGTCACAGCTTATATAGCCAACTTCTCTTATCCACAGTTGGTTTCCCCTCTTTATGGTGTTGATACCCCAATGGGAAAGGTTCTAACTGACATTATTGATACAAAAAATGTTCAGTTTTAACTATTTCGTCTGACCCAAAGGGTTCTTGGCTTTCGTGGTGTTTTACTCGCCGTATCATATCTGCTAATCGATACAGATGTATTATACTACTCAAGAGTCAATCTGCGGCCACTGATCTTCGGCGTTATACAGAAAGTCTGGTCCTTTATACCATATGCTTTCAGATTGAAACTATTTTTCACCTTGAATTTTGTTGCAACATCGGCAACATCATCTCGACTAGGAACGCAACGCCAACATTTCTCATCCATTTCCTCCAAAATTGCTCCCACTCCAAAAGCAACGAAGTTCTTGTTCCGACTTAAGGCATCCCAAAACTATTTTTGAGCCAGTCCAGAAATACCATATTTGCGATTTTCGAAGTGGCAACGTAATACGTTTAATTGGGCCTACCTTTGTTTTTGCATTTACTAAAATACACTTGACAATAGGACCAAATGAAATTCTTAAATATGACGCAGCTGCGCAAACAGAATCGTTGACATGCATAAATACCATACATATACTATAATTGAATCTGAGGAACTGGAAGAATCGATATATTGGTGAAGTAATATCTTTAGATTTTTCAAATTGCAATGGGTGCAAGCGGATCGAATATACATCTAAGGGCTCTCAATACCTCTCTTTTTGTTAGAATTTGGCTACCGGAAATTATTTCGTCAGGTAGTTTCCCTGGTTGAAATGCAAATAGGAATACCTCCTCTGATGGTCACCACCATAAGCCAAGTAGTTTCTCTGCATCGTCTAGGATATTAAATTTAATAAATTTAATCTATTTAATTTCAGGGTTTGAAAACCTTGGATTTATTTTGATGCTGCGTTCATGACATTGCTCGTATGTGTGGAATAGCACATCAATCAAATGGCTGCCTCGGCTTCGCTAGCAGTGCTTCATGCGGTCGGTCCAATATGTGCGGCGTTATTCCGGCAATAGTGTGTCGAATGTTGGCCTCGAGTTCGTCCAACGCGGTTGGCTTGTTAACGTAGACTAAGGACTTGACGTAGCCCCAGAGAAAATAATCAATTGGACGCATGATCGCGGCAGCCAATTGATGAATGGTCGCCGTGAGATGCCCCAGTCGCCAAATTTCTCTTTCACAACTTCGAGCGTTGCGCCGCTTGATATATCCCACACCTCGGATATATCAATGTTGTCGAACTCTGACCACAGAAAGTCGGTTAACATCGCTCTATACCTGAGACTATTGAGGGTAATGGTGTCTCCTTCTTCATTTCGAAAGAAATAAGGTCCGATTATGCAATCTTTGTAGATGCATTGACGCTGGGCCGAACACTTGTGGATTGTGTTCGCTCCACTAATTGACATAGCCGCTGAGCCAAAAATGGGCCGCTTCCGAAAAGATGATGTTTTGGCCAAAATCTGGACCACTGGTCAATATTTCCAGCGCTCAATGAGAGAATTCACGGTCGTCCGTCTTCACTTCTTCGTCAGCACAAGTAAATTTTTTGGTCCACGATAACTCGCTAACGAATGGTGCTATCGATTTGAATTCGATCTTCATGCAGGATCGCGGCGGTCAAATTTCAACCAAAATCTGCCGACAACTTTTTAAGTTATTAAAAAAAAATCTATACAAAATACTATAATTTTTTTCTTAAAAATAGAGGACTCTTTCGAAATTTTTCGGGTACTAATCTAAATCTATTAACATAGCACACATTCAATGTAAATTAGAAAAAAATTCGGGCCAGAATTGTCCGAGTTATTCAAGAAATAGCAAGAATCTTAGAACCGCCGTCAATGCAGTACAAACTGAATACAGGGAATCACAGAACTGATCGGTCAAACTTTTACGGGCATTGGTTTTGGTGCGACAAAAATAAGGAATTGCATGATAGGTGGGGCAGTCCGCTCTGAGTAAGAGAAAGATGAAACATGTCCATGACTTTTTAAGTTATTAAAAAAAATGTATTCACCTTACGAATAGATCATTAATTGAAGCTTTGGCTAAAGTCCTGTAACTTATTTCCAATGCACTTCAAGTATATATTCAAGCCTTCTTGCTCGGCGGGAAGTAGAGATAAATCCAACTGCCACACTTTTTTTTAACTTTACAAAAAACTTCTCAAGCCAATTCTAATAGGATATGAAATACTGAAACCATTGAGTTTTTAATCAGAAAGTTCTTGACATGACCCATCGGTCGCACCCGATTACTTTAGGTTTTTTGCAGATTTCGAATATGGTATGGTGCACCTCATAAAGTAGATTTATTAACCATTAGTGCCTGGATGATAACTTTGGAAATAATTTATTGTTATTAGAGCTTAGATGTAATTTGCGATTAATAAAAGGTAATACGTTTTGATTGCAACGTTAACTTGCTGGATATTTAAGCCGAAAATTTTGTCTAAGTGGACCCCACGTACTCTGTCTTCTTTCAGTTTGGATATAGTAAATTGGAATCATGTTTCTAGATACGAAATATGCATTTTTTTCGTACATACGAAAGCAGATATCTCAATGCAAAGGGAGAAAATCAACTTTAGTTCGAGTATAAACACTGTGCTGGACTCAAATGGTGTTCTATACGAGTATAATAGCGAAACTGTGTAAGCTTTTTCATCAATCCCACTTTTTAGGACTTTTTCCGACCAGATGGAAAACAGCATTTGTCCAGCACGTCTACAGACCCATTGCATTTACGTCCCCTCTTTCCAAGGTCAAGAAGACGCTGATAAACAGTCAGCTCATGAAATATCTCGAAACACGAAAACTTCTTTATGACCGGCAGTACGGTTTTCGTAGCAACAGGTCCACTAGTGATCTGATGGCATGTCTCACCGAAAAATGGAACCAAAGCGTACATCAATCTGGCGAAAGCAACATAGTTGCACTTGATATTTCTAAGGCATTTGACGGAGTTTGGGAAAATGCATGCTTTAGGGATCGACGACTCTCTTCTACAATGGATTAGAAATTACCTTTCGGAACGTTCAATTCAAGTTGTCTTGGATTGTTTTTCAAGTCTAGTGCTGCCAGGGCTCGGTTCTGTCTCCGACACTCTCTTTAATTTTCATTAACGATCCTTTATCTGCTACTTCTAATCCAATGAATTCCTTTGCTGACGACAGTTATCTCTGCTTTTCATATCATAGCTAATTGGGGAACCACTAACAGAGTAGAATTTAATGCTTCCAAAAAGCAATGCTGTCTGCTGTCGTTAAAGCGAAATTTAAACACTCAGCCGTTATCCATGAATGGCACTTGCATTGGCGACACCAAAAATGCTGCGAAATGTCTAGGTTTTCTCAAGCGATGTAAGAAATACTTCACCCCTCTGATCTGGCCTCAATATACATATAAGGCGTTTATCCGCCCGAAATTCGAGTGCCATACCCACATCTGGTCGGGTGCGCCCAAAACACCTCTGCACCTGCTAGATAGGATTCAAAACCATCCGATGAAACTCATAGGTGATACTAATATCACCCAAACAATGGACACCCTCGAATACCGACGTAAAGTCTCGTGTCTCACTCTGTTCTATCGCTATTTCCACAACCAGTGCTCCATAAAAATCGCCAGTAGAATTCAAACTTTTAACCGTAACACCCGCCTTGCTATGAATGCACCCCCAAGCCCACTTCCATACGTACTCTAAAGTATCGTGATTCATTCCTAAACCGTACAACTCGCTTATGGAATTCCCTGCCTAGCTCTTCATAGTCATTAAACCTTCAAACATTTAAAACCAACTTTTTTTTCTATCCTCTCTGATTTTCCTTCGCCCACGCTGTCGGCAAGCATTTTAAGGGTACTTGAATCCCTTGAGCGCGAGCAAATTATATGAAAAAAAAGTGAGCGGCTACCGTAAGTAAAATACGAACAGAAATAACTAAGTTACCCCTATCGAGTATTGCACAAATTCGAAATAAAATGATAGATTTCACATATGGAAGAGACGAAGTAATATAGATGTCTCTTTCCATCTGGCAATTTCGTGATACCCTTTTCTGCCCGTAAAGTTCTCAAAAGAAATCGTGTTTGTTCTTAAACGCTGAAATAAATATCATTGAACCTTATAAAATTCGAGTTTTTTGTGGAAAGTGGTTAATTAATAAAAAAAAACGGCAACGAAAATAATAACCAAAATAATTTTCTCATTTTCCGTTGTTCAAGTTCAGTTCAGTTTACGGAAGAAACTTTGTTTTAGCTTCCATCTCGTTGTACCAACATTCACTTATGTTTGCGTGATGCTGGTTTTCCTTCTGTTGGACTGATTTACAAGCGGGAAAGTTTGTCACATCAAAACAAGCTCTGCTGCATACGCTGCAAAAAAAATTAAAATAAACTGTTGACGTCAGTATACACTGCACGTGTATGTGTATATGTAAAACGTCATTACCCCGAATCTGTATTGATTGATTGCTGCTGCAAGAGTTGCCAGAGGAGGAAATTAAGAAGATTAGCAGCGCTTTTCAAACTTTTGCTATTTTTTCTTAAAAAAATAATCTCTTATATATATAATTCCTTTGGGATGAAACTCGATGACATTATAACTCGATAACCGCTGGGCCAATTTTCTTAATTCTTTTTTTGTTTTGTTCGTATTGCTATATTTCATGTTTAGGCAGAAAGAAAATCCCGGAAAATTGATTAATTCGCATTTTCCCCCACTTTTCTCAATTTTCGCATTTTTCGCATTTTACGATAGTTGGCGTTGAGGCTATCTGACAGTTTATTTGTATGAGCGTTATTTTGTTTTACAAAAGTGAATTGAGTAAATCGAGAATTTCAGGTTAATGTATTACGTTTGTCAACAGTGCTGGCTTTTGGTTTTGTGCATAGCTTCAACAGTTTCATAGCTTTTATACAGTCGATTTAAGGTAAAAAAAATATGCCAAAACCAATGCGCACAAACATTGGCCGACGAACAAGGCAAATCAGACGACAACGAATATATCAACGAAGCCAAGCTGAAGAAGAACGCGAAGCACATAGAGAAGTCGACAGAATGGGACCAAGACCAGATCATCCGGCAAGCAATTTGAGAGTGCATCTAATGAGAACTGCGTCAAATCGTACTGCTGCTGGGAGAGAGCAAACAAGTTCAAATCGAAGAGTGACAAGACGTGCATGGTTGCCGACATACGAACGACTGGCATTTGGGTATGAACCAACAAAAAACTACGGTGGTGATGCGATTTTCGATATTGGAGCGATGACTATTGTGTGCCAACATTGCAACGCGCTAAAATTCAAAAACGCCCGGTCTTTGCTGTGCGAGTGGTATTGTGATATTGGTTCTCTTAGATGAACCTCCGGAGCCATTGAAATCGTTGTTTGAATCGGATGATTTTCTCAAGAACATTCGACAGTATAACAACTGTCTCCGTATGACTTCCTTCGGAACAAAAATCATTCAAGAAACTGGTTTCATGACGCCTTGTAAGGTATTTTTTTCTTTTATACATCATGCGAACACACCTGTACTACGAATGATATGGGATTCGACACTGCACAATTCGGGTTCACAGATTCAAGGCCAAATTTACCATCGGATGGGAGCATTCTTGCCAGTAAACATTCTGCAGGTGTACTTCATTTCGTCGGAGGAGGATCAAGGCGATAGGCGGTACATAGGGCAAATAGGAGTGACAAAAAATGTCATTCGACAATTGCAACAATTCTTTAATGCAAACAACGCTTTGGGTACGATATTTAAAACGGCGATGGAGAAAATGTACTCAGACAATCGCAGATTTGTCTTCAAATCTGATGGCGCTTCATTTACATTTACGGCGATACAATGCTCCAACTTCTGCAGACATTTGTGCATTGGTTGTTGTTGTTAGCATGAAAATGCTAAATCCAATTACAGGTAAAATGTTAATTAACACTTGATCCTTCAACTGTTCGATCTCGCATTTGTAGGCCTTCCGACAAATAAGAACCTCAGTGTTGCCGTTTATTTCAACAATATGCGGTCGATGTGTATGACAAAGTTGAGAGTGAGCGACTACTGTTCATTAAATTGAACAAGATAAAACTACGATGCGACGACTACATCCACTTGCGAGATGGTGTGAACACTGATGGAAATGCGCAGAATCTTGGACAACTGGTAATTTTACCATCGACTCATGTTGGAAGTCCTCGCCATACGCATGAGTATGCACAAGACGCAATGACATATGTACGCAACGACGGAACACCGGACTTATTTATCACTCTTACGTGTAATCTGAAGTGGAACGATATTAAAAGGGAGTTGTATCAGGGTCAAAAACCCGAAAACCGTCACGATATAATTGCGAGAGTATTTAAGCAGAAAGTGAATATGATGATAGAAGTGATCGTGAAGCATCGAGCGTTCGGCATTACAAAGTGTTGGATGTATTCGGTAGAGCGGCAGAAACCCCACGCACATATTCTGATTTGGCTGATGAACAAAATGTGGTCCGATGAAGTAGACGATATCATATCAGCTGAAATCCCGGACCCAATCGCCAATCTAGAGCTGCACGAGATTGTCAGAACGCAGATGGTGCATGGACCGTGTGGCGCATTGAATCCAAAATGACCATGCATGGTTAATGGAAAATGCACGAAACGATACCCACGGCCATTAGTAGCTGAAACAGTAATCAGATAGATATCCAGTTTATCGGTGCGCTCAAAGGACAATAATGGCCGGGCAATCGTTGTGAAAGTGACAGTTCGTCGTCAGAGTCGAGAGATTGAGATCGGAAACGAGTTCGTTGTTCCGCATTGTCCATTGTTTTCCCGCATTTTTACTGCTCACGTACACGTTGAAAGAAAAATTAGTTAAATACTTGTGCAAATATGTAACGAAAGGCAGTGACATGGCAGTGTTTGTAGTTCGTTCTGAAAATGCCAATGATGAAGTCTACCAATACCAAATGGGCCGATATGTGAACACCAAGAAGTCGCTGTGGCGTTTATTTTCTTTCGCAGTACACGAACGACATCCAACTCTTGTGCACTTAGCAGTTCATTTGGAAAACGGTCAACGCGTGTATTTCACCGAAGCAACTGCTGCGCAACAAGCGGTCAGACCACCGTCAACCACGTTGACAAGTTTCTTTAAGATGTGTGCAACTGACTCATTTGCCGCTACATTGTTGTATGCTGATATGCCCAAATATTACACTTGGAGTCAGTCAACGAAAAAATTTCAGCGTCGCAAACAAGGTGGGTGGCCGTGGCTCAAGTGGTAGTGGACTGACTTCCAAATCGGAAGGTTCGGGGTTCGAATCCCAGCCTAGCCTGAAAAACATATCATCCATTTTTTCAGTTAACGAAAATCAAGTAAGACGAGTAGTTGACTAGAAACCGACATCAACCCAACTGCCACTAAGAGTTTAGTCTCCCCATTAAATGTTGGATGCCACCCATGGAGCGAAATAACCACTGAGACCAAAATATCTTTCTTTCTCTCTCTATCCCATTTTCCAAAAAACTTCACACATGCTGAGGCATTATAAGTGTATTCATACCCACTGGAGTGTTAAGATTTAAAAAAAAACAAAAAAAAAAAAAAAAAGAGTTCCAATTGCGAATTGGTCAGGTGTCTTCTCAATCGATGCGCTTGGACGCTTTTATGCGGTTCATCCATCGAATGTTGAATGTTTCTAATTGCGCTTGCTGTTGATTAACGTACATGGCCCAAAATCATTCACACATTTACGAACGGTAAACGGTCATTGTTGTCGAACATATCGACAGGCGTGTCAGCGTTTAAGTTTATTGGAGAACAACTCACAATGGGAATAAACAATAGCTGATTCCGTGGCCACATCGAATGGGCATCAAATAAGAACGCTATTCGCCATCATTGTGACAACATGCTATCCGACTCAACCTATAGAGTTGTGGAACAAATATAAGGACGATATGTGAGAAGACATATTGCATCGCGTACGAAATATATTGCACAATCCCGAAAAGGGCAATGTGTGACGAAATATACAACGAAGGGCTGATTGCCATTGAGGATTTGTACATGGCGATAGCAAATAAATTATTAATTCAGGTTGGCATGATTGCATCGAATCGACCCATACATGACGCGTTCGATCAAGAACTGCACCGTGAGCATCAATATGGTACATTAATCTAATTGTACCATTGCTGAATGATCAAGAAAAAAATGCTTATGAAACATTGATGCAGTCGGTGGACAACAACACTGGTGGGATCTTTTTCCTGGATGCGCCAGGTGGAACAGGTTAGACATTCGTTATTTCGCTGATTCTGGCCACGATTTGATCGCAAGCACTAGCTCTCGCATCATCCGGAATAGCAGCGACGCTATTAGACAGAGGACGTACTGCACATTCCGCACTCAAACTGTCATTGAATTTAAACACAACGGAAACTCCAACGTGCAACATCACCAGCGACAGTGCAATAGGAAAACTGTTGATTGAATGCAAACTAATTGTTTGGGACGAATGAAACGCTAAACATCTCATTGCAAGATATTCGACGCAACAACAACATCTTTGGCGGTGTAATGATTCGGTTGGCAGCAGACTTCAGACAAACATTGCCAGTGATTCCCCGTGGGACTGCTGCAGATAAGCTCAATGCTTGCCTGAAGGGATCATCGTTGTGGAAACACGTGAAAATATTGTCGTTGACCACGAATATGAGAGTTCAGCTTCAAAACGTTCAAAGTGCTGAACAATTTTCAAAGCAATTGTTAGAAATTCATAACGGAAAAGTCCCAGTAGATGCGACGACAGGATTAATAACGTTTCGGCATGATTTCTGCCAATTCGTGGATACTCAATTGGCTCTTATCGGCGTTGTGTTTCCCGAAGTAAATCGAAATCATAGTAATCACGCATCTTCGCAAAGTATATCCCTGTCAACACATTGAATTTCACCATTCCATCGCAAATTACCGGAAATTTAGTGTCATACAAATCAGTCGATTCCACGACTAATCAATATGATGTAGTGAATTATCCGCATAATTCACAAATCAAAAACGGTTCGGTCATCAAATGCTACGCAATTTGAATCAACCGCGACTGTGCAATGGCACCAGACCTGCTGTTAAGAATTTGATGCCGAATCTGATAGAAGCAACAATTCTAAAAGGAAAAAATTCAGGGGAAAATGTGTTCATTCCTCGTATTCCGTTGATTACGACCTATTCCTTTTGATTTCAAAAGATTACAATTTCCAGTCCAATTGGCATTCACAACGACAATCAACAAATCTCAGGGACGATCCTTTAATGTTTGTGGCCTGAATTTGGAGAATCCATGTTTTTCGCATGGCCAAAGTTAACACGCGTAAGCAGTCACCTATCTGACGGAAATACGAGAAGGCTCAAGTATCCAGTCAGACGCATCGTATGCATTTTTCACTTCCATGCGCGAACTTGCATGAGCTTTCCCGTGGAAACCATGGCCATTGAAGTCAATTGTATAGAGGTTAGATTTTAAGTATGAGTTTCATTGTTAGGCCGTTTTAACGAGCACCTGGTTGAATAAACAACACTTATACAAGTTGAGCAGCTCGTTCGCGCGGATTTAATTTTTTTTGGAAAACTCATACAATATATTCGATAACGAGTGGAACGAGATTAAAAAAATTCTCTCGCTCCATTACGCCGACAAGAGGGATATCCGTACCCTTGAGCACCAACTCAATGACTCAATCAGCTCACACAGGGTGGCTCAAGAGTTGACGATTTCTATGCCACCGTGAATCATCAATTCTCCTTGATAATCAATAAGATCAGGGCTGAAACTTACTCTACCGAAACCATGAATGCTCTGGTGGAAACATATAGAAACCGTGCCCTCGACGTGTTTGTTCGTGGGCTTAATGGAGATCTTTCAAGACTCCTTATCATTCAGAAGCTAAGAACTTTACCTGAGGCATATTCAGCATGCTTAGAGATGCAAAACCTGAACTTCAGAAACAATTCTCTACATGTCAGGGCATCAAATACAATCTCTTCCCCTGTGAACTACGATTTTAGAGGTAACTCAGGATCTCATCACAATCCTGGAAACCCTAACAAGTCGTATCCTCCAAGAGATAATCCTGCTCATCATTCACATCATTCGGGGAGGTCAAATTCTCAGCAACAGCACCAACCCCAAGAGCCAACAGGGCCAAAGCCTCCAGTAAAAATAGAAGTGGAAAATTCCACCCAATCTAGGAAGGTTAACTATATGAATTTGCCAAAATCGGCTAAGAGGGAATCGAAATCCGATTACTACCCTCGAAAAAAACAGCGACTAAATCACGTAGAGTCCACAGGTCCGGAAGACACCACGGGTGAAGAAAACCCAGAAATAGAATCCACTAAACTCCCCAATGAAGAGCCTAGGGGAGAAAATTTTATGGAAGGGGCCTCGTTTCCAGCGTATCAAACATAGAATATGTAACGCGAGACGGGGACGTCCTAAAATTCCTCATAGACACTGGAGCGAATAAGAACTTCATCAAACACAATTTAGTTCCGTGTCCCGACCCCGTAAGAATCCCATTCCATGTCAACAGTCCTGCCGGAAATATCCTAGTTAGAAAGAAAATCTGTGGAAGGTTCTTCCAATACTTAGGCTGTGATCTCGAGATAACATTTTTCATCCTCCCAAATCTGAAATCGTTTGATGGTATAATAGGTGACGATACTCTGAAGCAGTTGAAGGCTGTAATAGACAGAGAAAAACATATGCTTACCATTGATTCGAATAAAATCATTCCTCTCAAAAACAGCACTTCCGCTGAATTAATTAGTCAAATGCTTACCTTAGGCGAAAATGTTTCCATGTCAGGAAGATCTAGATTAGGATACCTTTATATGAAGTTCAAAAGTCTTTTTGGTCCAGTGGGGAATGAGAAGGTGAAAACCAACGCCCGAGCCGAAATTCGTACAAACGCCGACGAGCCAATCTATTCCAAAAGTTACCCTTACCCCGCTTGTATGAGGGAAGAAGTTGAGAGACAGGTAAGTGAATTCCTATCAGAGAACATCATTCGTCCATCCAACAGCCCGTATAATTCACCTATATGGGTTGTTCCGAAGAAGCCAAAGCCAAACGGAGAAAAGCAGTACAGAATGGTCATCGATTACAAGCGTCTAAACGCTGTAATATTTCCGGATACGTATCCTATCCCCGATATTAACAGCACGCTTGCCAGTTTAGGTGATGCTCGATTCTTTACCACGCTTGATTAAACCTCAGGGTTCCATCAGATCCTCATGAAAGACAAGGACATTCCGAAAACAGCCTTTTCAACGATGAATGGGAAGTAGGAATATCTAAGACTTCCGTTCGGCCTCAAGAATGCTCCAGCAATCTTTCAGCGCATGATAGATGATGTGCTTAAGGAGTTAATAGGTAAAATCTGCTATGTCTATATAGATGACATAATTATTTTTAGTAAAACAGAGGAAGATCATCTAAGAGACATAGAGATCGTCTTTACCAAAATCAGTGAGGCCGGGTTGAAAATCAATCTGGAAAAAACTAACTTCTTGGCTACCAGCGTCGAATTTCTTGGCTACCTTGTTACTCCTGATGGCATCCTTCCAGATCGAAAAAAGGTTAGGGCTATCGAAAAAATCCTTCCACCGACGAACTTAAAGGAACTGAAAAGCTTCTTCGGATTGACTTCGTACTATAGGAAATTTATCCGTGATTATGCCAAATTAGCCAAACCGTTGACGAATATAACTCGAGGAGAATTTGCACAAGATCGAGCTAACCAATCAAAAAATGTTCTAATATCTCTCAATGAAGATGCAGTTAAGGCTTTCGAAACCTTAAAGGAGCTACTCACTTCTGCAGAGGTGCTTGCGTTTCCGAACTTCGAGAAAAGCTTCAATTTGACCACGGATGCTTCAAATTTTGCGATCGGAGCAGTGCTGTCTCAAGGTGAGCATGGTAAGGAGAGGCCCGTCGCATACATATCTCGTTCTCTGAATCGAACAGAGGAAAATTACGCGACGAACGAGAAGGAGATGCTTGCAGTAATCTGGGCTCTGGATAATTTGAGAAATTATCTGTATGGAGCAAAAAAGATTAAGATTTACACAGACCACCAACCTCTTACATTCGCACTGAGTAATAGAAATCACAATGCAAAACTCAAACGCTGGAAAGCAAGGATTGAAGAGTATAACTACGAACACACCAGGTAAATCGAATTTCGTGGCTGATGCTCTCTCACGCCTGAAGACAGAAGTTAACCATCTGCCTGCTCTACGTAGCGGAGCCGCAACAACTGGCGACACAAGCACCGAAACTGCAAGCGAGCTACAAGAAGCACTCTCGGAATCAGCCACAGATACTGCAGATGAAGGACGAGCCTCAGGGGCAGACTCATTGACTGGTACGGCAGAAGAAGGACTTTGTGAGCTCTCTAACAGTGATACAGATTCTTGCACCGCGCACAGTGCTGATCAGGATAATTCCGACCTAATACCACATGTAGAAGCTCCAATTAATGTTTTTATAAACCAGCTTATTTTCAGAGTTGGCATCGATCTTTGTGCTCATGAAGAACCGCATCAGGGCTATCATCGCCATTATATTTCTGCAAGAACATTTTGTCAGGCTAATCTCATAGAAATGCTTAGGGAAAACTTGAAAACTTGAACCCAAATGTAGTAAACGGAATTAAAATTCCGGAGAACTATCTGGTTTTGCTTCAAAAAGTTTATCTGGAAAACTTCGAAAAATACAAGATTCGCGTGACGCAAAGGGTTGCTAATGAAGACCGTCAATTCCTAATTATGGAGAGAGAACATAAAAGAGCCCATCGGTCGGCAAGAGAAAACAAAGAGCAAATCCTCGAACAATTTTATTTTCCACATACTCGTATGATGCCTAGAGTAAAAAAATTAACTTCGTCATGCGAAATCTGTAATGCCAACAAGTATGATCGACACCCCATAACTCCCACTTACTTTACAGGATACACCCATTCCCAAGTATCCGTGCGAAATTCTTCATTTGGATATCATGGAACTTCAAAACGAGAAATTTTTAACCATAGTTGATAAGTTTTCTAAGTTTTCTAAATTTTTCCACATTAAAGATAAATCTGCCATTTACATTAGATCAAAATTGATTAAAATTTTACATTACTTTACAGTCCCACGAATTTTAGTCACGGACAATGAAAGAGGCTTCCTCAGCCCAATTATCCTAAACTTTATTAAAACTCTAGGAATCAAATTATACCTAACCCCAACCCACAGAAGCGAGGTAAATGGACAAATAGAAAGGGTACATTACACTATACTGGAAATTTATCGGTGCCTTAAAACCGAGTATCCAGATTTAAAGGTCAAGGAACTTGTCTACGTAGCCGTATACATTCGGTCATCAAACGAAAACCAACTGACATATTCTTTAATAGATCCCAGAGAGTCAATTATCAAAATCTTTTAAACATCCGCTCAAGAATCAATAAAGATCTCAGGGGCATTATTAAGCGAAACATGGAGGCCAGAAATGTAAGGTTAAATTTAAAGAGAAGTAAACCCAGGGAGTATCGCGAGGGGGACGTGATTTACACTGCAATTAAAAAAATCAAAGGAAAAAACAAGCCGTTGTTTAAAAAAGAAATTGTGGCAAAGAATAATCGCGTTACAGTAACAACAGATAGTGGTAGGAAAATTCACAAAGCCCATCTAAAAAATGTCAATGTCCAAAAACAGAATTAAAGCGTTTGAGACTCAAAAAAAAAGAAAAAAGGGGAATGTTTCCCTATATCATAAAAATAACAATTTCTGCACTTCTATATACTATATGTAACACACATATGTAACTAGAGTTAAGCTTTTATATTTGTAATAATGATCTTATCTTTAAATAAAATAACAAATTTGTATTACAGTTTAGTTTTGCTGGTTCCCTCGGAAGCCTTGCATATTTTTTCATATGAATCGCCAATCGTGACGGTTAGAGAAGATGACGCCTGGATGACGAATGGATACTTTAGGCTTATCCATGTTATTGACTTAAAACTTTACGACGGACTTGTACAACAAACTGAACAACTTGTTACGAAGCATGTATGGGATGAAGAAACCCGACTGGTCTTAATCTATCACCTAAACCAGACCAAGGAGCTAGATCCATAAATTGGATTGGGACTGCCTGGAAATGGCTGGCGGGTTCCCCTGATGTAACTGACTGGGACAAACTCTTACAAACACAGACTGACTTAGCAAAGAACAATGACCATCAGTACAAAATTAACGAGAAGTTGTTTGACGCAACGCATGAAGTTATGAACAAGGTTAACAAAATGATCGACCGCTACAATAACGCCTTACAGAAGGGAGAATCTGAGAAACTTAGACATGACATACTTGACAAAATACTTATACTAAAAGAGGGAGTAAATGAAATTATTAGGGCCTGCCAAATGGCTAAGACAGGGATAGTGAATAGCAACATATTAGACTCTGAAGAAGTTAACACTATAATAAACGAGCTAGAAATCCTACCTTACCAAAACGTCGTAGAAGCTGTAGAATACGGCCGACCCTCCGTTTTTACGAACGGAACTTTATTGCTGTACGTCCTACCAATTCCGAAGGTCGGACCCAAAATTTTTCATCTAGTGAACGCTCGCGCTGCAATTAATGACGGAAAACAACTCGACTTAAACTTTACGAAACTACTGATAAACTACGACGAAACGTTCGGACTAGAGGGTGATTGCCTTCATATTGGAAATACTTCCGTATGTGAGGAAAGGGTGGTAAAAAAATTACCAGAAGATACTTGTCTACCAAGGATCCTCAAGGGTGGCACAGCAGCTTGCGACTTTAGGAAGAATAATGCAGAGATCATTGAATTGATCGGAGAAAACACTATCTTTATTACTAACTTTAACTCTCTCTCTCTTTTAGATAGGAACTGCTCAATTCCTTTAGAAGGCACTTACTTGATCCAACTGGACAACGAGACAATCAGCATCAAGGATCGAACATACTCTAGTACAATTTCCAAGGGTCTACAAGCACTACCTCCTGTCCTGGTCAACGTAACTAGCAAAAGGGTGAAAATTGATATAGATCATTTACATGACATCAGTGTTAAAAACATAGAACACATTAAATCCTTAAAAGAAAGTTTTAGTTCTTCTTTAATTACAGAAACTTGTATCATCATAGTAATCTTCATTTCAATCTGTTTGCTGTGTGGAAAGATCTACGGGAAAGCCAACATTCCAGAACTTCGTGCATCCTTTCGGCGCAAACAAGTCCTTTGCTCAGCCCAGCGTGTTACCAAGGCGGTTCAACAACCCGATGGAAACCTAAACTGCTCAACATGTTCATGTGTAGATCTGCGGGACGCAGATATTTAAAAGGGCGGCAGTTAACACGCGTAAGCAGTCACCTATCTGACGGAAATACGAGAAGGCTCAAGTATCCAGTCAGACGCATCGTATGCATTTTTCACTTGCATGCGCGAACTTGCATGAGCTTTCCCGTGGGAACCATGGCCACTGAAGTCAATTGTATAGAGGTTAGATTTTAAGTATGAGTTTCATTGTTAGGCAGTCCTAACGAGCACCTGGTTGAATAAACAACACTTATAACGTAAAATTCGTGTTTCATTTTAATCCAAGTTGCGCGGCTCGTTCGCGCGGATTTAATTTTTTTGGAAAACTCCTTACGAAGGACTTTTACTCCAATCATATGTAGCGTGCTCACGGGTCGGCAAACCATCTGCTTTATTTGTGTATGTTCCAGACAAAAAAAAAACAAAAATGTCGTTTATCATAAAGCACTGTAGTAAAGCTGATGAATTACCGACACGTGAATCGCTACGATTTCAATGAAACACAATGAATTCGTTTCGATTAATGTTTACTAAATTTCAAAGTTTGAATGTTCAGTCAAGCTCATATTACATTAATTCAACTATATTTGCAAAACGAAATAAAACATAATGAGCAAGTTGAATAAAATTTCAATATATTTAATAAGCTTTTTTATAAAACAAAATTTGACCATCGTGTGAAATGTCACAAAAACTGTAAACAACTAAACGTCAACACGCACGACATAATTACCGCCAGGTGGCCTAATAAATTAGGCTAGTAATAATTAAATAAAAGTTACAGCGAATTTGTTAACTTTTTACATGCAGTTTATTTAAGATACATGCACAAAAAAATAGAAAAGAAGTAGAGAAGAAAAAGGAAAGAAAGAAGGAAGAGAAAAGGAATAAAGGGAAAGGAAAAAAAAAATTATAGTAATAATAATAACGAAAAATAAATATAAGAAAAAATACATATTTTTAAATACAATTAAAATTGAGAAAAGTTTAATATAATTAAGTTCAATATAGGTAGCACAATTACGTCAAGAAAATGGTATTAGGGTTTGTCACTTTAAAGCACAAAGTTCCATGCCTAAAATCGATGTATTTCGCGATCTGGTTGAGGAGTCTAATATTGACATAGTTTGGGTCACTGAAACATGGTTGCCACATGATGCGAAAAATAAGTGGTGCGATGTAAATGGATATCAAATCATTCGTTCTGGTAGAAAACAACGCGTTAATGGTGGCGTTGGTATGTATGTTAGGGACATTATCAAGTGTAACCCGAGATGTGAATCCCCTCCTGACCCAAAACCAATCTGGATTTAGAGCAAAGCACAACTGTAGAACTGCGTTACTAAAAATAATTCAGATCCACTTAAAAGCATCTAATATTGAAAAAACGGTCTTCGGTCAATAATGGCAAATACGAGGTCACGAGATTTCCATTTAGACTCAAAAACGCTCCGTCCAGAGAGTCCTCGACGAAATTCCTCGCGAGCATATCGGGACAATATGATACGTCTATATATGTATTGTAGATGATATTATCATCGTCAGTCGAGATGAGGCTACACACGAGCAGAATGTCCGAACGATATTCCACACAGAATGCAAATATGGAAGTGCAGCAAGTGTGAATTCTACAAGATATAGAATGTTTGGGCTTTGCTAATTCATCCGAATGAATAAAAACTAACCCAGAAAAGGTGAAACAATTCTAAGTTCTCCATACCCTCAAACCTTACAGAAACCTCGGTCTTTCCTCGGTTTGTCTGGGTATTATCTCCGCTTCATTAGGGAGTATGCCAAATTAGTGAAACCCCTAACAGCTCTTCTAAGAGGGAAGATAGACGCCTGCCTAATAACATTTCAAGTAAGAAAACTATTCGATGCCGTGAAATAAGACCACATTTTTACATTTGGCCTTATGTCGATTTGTGTAAGTGAAACAAAGACAAATTTTAACGTTTGGCTGTTTAATTCGTTATTGATTATTAACCAACAAGAACAATAACATAAAATTAAAACGATGGAGCAGATAATCGAAGAATACAACTGTGAACTTAAATATAAGCAAACCCGGAAAATGAACGTGGTTGCGGGCACACTTTCCAGACTACTCGTATATACGACTAGAAATTAATTCCCTTATGCCAACTATACACAATGATGGAAGCTCACCCCAAAACTTAATATTCACCGTTAACACTCCCATAAATCTTTCAAAAATAAGATTTTCCTTAACATTGGCAATACTCCCAGTCAATGATTTTAAATACTGTTTCCACATATCACCGTCACCTCATTACAACACTTTTTTATAGTAGTAGTACCTTAATTGAAATTTTAAAAGCTCAATTAAACCCGACAGTTATTTAGTGCAGTAAAACCAAGGAACGAGTTATGGGTATGATCCATGAAATATATAAAGAATATTTCAGTAATTATCGCATAAGGTTTTCTCAAATCTTGGCTCAAGATGTCATTGACAAATATAAGCAAGAGGAGATCAACATCCATCAACGCGCTCATAGGAACAAACGCGGAAACAAAATACAAATTCTTGAAAAATACTATTTTTCTTGGATGCAGCGCTAGATCCAAAGAGTAACAGCTCAGTCTGTAAGGAAAATAAGTACTCGTATAATTGTCATCCAGGCAAAACTAAAATAAAACCACTCCTATATATGCCTGAAAATCCAGGACAAATTATATATGTAGATATTGTATATCTGTCTTCAATTGGTAGAAATTTAGCATTGATTTCATTCGACAAGTTCTCTAAACACGCTAAAGTCAAAAGAACTCTATCGAAGGCTATAGAAGTCATTAGGCAACCCCCCAGGGAGATCATCCCAATAGCTTTTAGTTAGCTCACGAGTGTGGCATCCAAATACATGTACATTTGTAAAACGTGTACTTCATACACGAGTACATCAAATGATCAAGTAGAGCGATTTCATTCGACTCTGGCTGATGTCATGCGATGCTTAAAGAATAAACAGTTGCATAGATCCTTCACGGAATTTTTAGAGGCAGCTGTAAACGCGTACAAAAAGATGCCAGTCTATTTATTCTTCGGTTGAAACATCGGCTCAGATCCCTCGCAAATCGAAGAAACCCACTCTGAAAATAAAAACATATTAAGTTAAAAGGCGAAAGGTAAAGACAAACCCCCAATTAAAATCCGTTCACATAGAAACATAATATAACAAAAACAAACGATTAGGGTCTAAATTTACCTCCAAATACACTAAGGAAATCGTAAAAGACAACAAAAGAACAACAATCTGACAGAGAATCACATAAGTCGCATATAAAAGCTTAATACACATTCCCTATTTCTATTTTCTTTTTTAGATATTTAATATCCACTTACTTGGCAAACGTACAGCTACTGAGCAGTACGAACTCATGACTAGTGACAATAAACACTAGGATAACTACACTACAAAACAGACATTTAAAAAAAAATGCATGAGATTGATCTTTCAAATCCCTGTGATACAAGCCATAGACATAGAATCTTCTGTGAAGACAAGTTTTCAAACCCCCCTTTCCAGATACTACCTCCTTTATAGCGAAATATACTTAATCATATCCCATATAAAGCGCTTGATTCCTAATCACCCTAAAGACAAGAGATCATTACACTTTCTGGGAAGTGCGTGGATGTATGTTAGATATCTAGTAATCTAGGTAGTCACGATTTCCAAATAATTCAAGAAAAAATTAATAATGTTTTGGGTACTAATAATAGACATGTTATCATAAATAAACTAATTATAAATAAAATAAATGAAGTAGGGAATACAACAAATAAAATAAGTAAACAAACAAAAATAAACAATGATACGAGTAGAAGAACTACTGTTTAATATACAATACAATATAAACTAGATTTGTTTAAAGAAGAAATCACAAATGAAGGATATGCCTAACACTGGGTAATAGCCAATAAACACAATAGAAAACAATTATAGAAAATAAAGAAATACTTTTATCGAAGAAGCGATTGAATTCGCAGAAATCTACTCTATGTATATTACATATAACTGTTTTTTTTTTTTTTTTTTAATTGTTATGTCAGCAAATTATTCAGCTGGTTAGCTAAATTGTTGTGTCGGCTCTAGTTAAAGTTTTGTGATTTATTTTATTCAATTTGACAGGCACAGCTGGTCTGAGAGATATGTACTCGTATGTATCAGAAGCAGCGTTACCGCTGAGAATTTACAAAATTTGTGACAGGTACATATTTTTTTTTGTCAGTCAGGGGTTTTCTCATTCAAGCATTTACTTAAACTAAATTAAAAAAATATATTTTTATTTTATAATTCATTATTGATATACTTTTTAATTACAAACTATAACACCGTAAAAATATTCATTTTGTTTTAAAAACAAAACAAAATATTAAAATACGTATAAAATAAAAAAGGTACAAAGAGTCAAGGATTTATCGTGAACACCTGTCGTGGAGACTTTATTTCAGGGGATGCCCATACATCCAGTAAAAAAGGTACATTAAGTAAGTATTAAACCAATTACGTATGGCCATCGTTCAAGTGGTAGTGTATTGGCTTCTTCAAAAATAAATATGTACTGTAACGTCGAAATACGTAGTTGAAGTAGTTGAATGTTTAACTTAGAGTGCCCACATGGGGCGATAATTTTAAGTTATTTGAGCTAATTTTCAAACATTTTTTTTTCTAGGATGTAAGAATCAATGAATTAACTGAAATAAAAATGCATTTAAAATGAAAAAAAAAAAAAACAAAACTGTATTGGCCTCCCAATCGAACGATTCGGGGTTCAATACCAGCAGCCAACTAAAATCTCGCCACCTAAATACAACATGAAGTCAATTTACACTAATAAATTAAATGTTGGATGCCACCCACGGCCATGGAGCGAAATAACCACAGAGCCCAAACATATTTCTCTCCAATTTTCCGAAAACCTTAACAAGTGCTACGGCATTTTAAGAGTAGTTATAACCTCTTGAAAAAAAATAATTTCAAATTAAGTTTTCAGAATAATATAATAAAATATTAAATAATCATTTATTTTATTTTAAGAAACAGAGAATTGTACACCACAATTTCCTTCTATTGAACAAGGTAGCTCTCGCGAATGGTTTGTGTATTTATGTATACATTTCGCAATGCAATCTGAAGTATTTTTTTTGAAATGGTTCATGATTTGTTTTCATGTAGTCAGTACGCTTAAAAAAAATCTATCAAACAGGTGCACTCATGAGATTTAAATGAAAATAAATGCATTTTAACAGAAAGTCGCAAAACCTCATAAAAAGTCTCCATATTTGCATGAAAAGTCGCGAATTCTGGGTTTTTTCGATGTCACAAAGTCACGTGGCAGTAAATAAAATTCCATAATCATAAAAAAAACCCAAAAGTTGTAACTTCATGGTCCAATATTTTATTTAAAAAAATCCTAACTATTCACGAGTGCAATAATAAGGAAAACCATTTACCGATGTTTTATTTTTAATAACAACAAAAAATCCAAAAATTACATACAAATTTATTAAGAATTCAAATCAGAATGAGGCTCTAGTACTTTTCGAAATAAATCTGGTTAAATTGTTGATAAACGATTTACGATCTATTGTAGTTGAGTTGAGTTGAGAAAATTTCTCAAAAACTACGCACTTTACTTACTTGCCCGAAACCATACACGGATAAACATGGCCATGTACATAATCTTTATATGTGTACAAGTAATTTAATTCAGAGAGAAGATATTCGGGTTCCGCAAATAAATGCATATGTGTTTATTGAATGAAAGAGACCTATCTTTGAATTTAAAGTACGAGTACGTTGAATGTGTTCTGAACTTCAATAATACTGAACGAATTTAGGTCAGCATTGTAAGCAATGAGGAACAAAGCAAAGATTGTGGCATTTCTTTCCTTAAAACCAAAACCAGCCCTAGGCTGGTATTGTGTCATTTACCTCACAATCACTGCGACGCCATTTCACACACGCGTAGTGAATGGATGTAGTTCAATGAACTTACTTTATTGGCGATTTTGTCGTCGTTTGTTTTGTAAAATTGTGATTCACCTGCTTCCCAAAATTTTAATGTGGATAGGTGTCCTTTTAAATATAAAAGAATTACACTTTGAATTTAGTTTTTATTAACTTATGTTAAATTTGAAAAAGAAAAACAGTAGTTTTAGAATCTGTCACAATCGATCAATATCAGAATACTAAATTTACAGAAAAAGAAAATAATTTTGTATGACCGTGTAGAATGTATAGGTACACCTATCTTAAGCAAGTCATTGATGCAATAATGTACAATAATTATAAAAAATGTTATACAATTTAATTATTAAACTTGCCAATGATACCTTAACTGATGTTCTCCTGGACGTGGATCATACCTGAATGAAAAAATCGACGAAATATTGTTCATTGATTTTTTTTTTTTTATTTTTATGAACAGATAGATAAGGGTGTCCCAAAATTCAGACAAGATTTTACTTTTGCGCCATTTGTGGGGTAAAGTGTTGTCAACGTAAAAAAAGATAGCATGACAGCTGACAGTTCAGCGTTGTTAAAAATAGAGCAGTACACGGAAGAACAACTCGTTTTCGTTGTTGATCAATATTTTAAAAATAATGACCATTTGGCAGCCACAGTTCGTAGTTTTCGTACAAAATATAGTCGGAATAGTGATTTAACTTCATTCAACTCAATTGCAATTTCAATTTATTCAATTTATTCAATTTAGGATGTATAAGTAAGTCTTTTATAGTACTTAAAATTACGGATAATATGTATATAAGATTTAATTTAAAATAAATTTAACATTGTAAAGAACATAGAAAATTGGCTCCAATGGTTCCAATTATTTGTTTTATTGTTGTGGGCAGAGAGTTCCAGAGTTTGGTGGCAAGAAAAGGCGCGAGGAGTTCAAATAGTTCCAGAAGGGAGTTATAAGCGTATACGTTCTAGCCGAACGAGGGTTGAAGTTTTTCAAACAGGTATGGTCGCGACCTGTTCTGAATAATTTTGTGCAAGAAGATACAGCACCTAACATGCAAGAACTGCTGAAGCGTATGACCAAGGATACTTTTGTGATAATTGGATATGTGGTCGTGTAGACGAAGCCCATATATTGTACATACTTAGACATATCATTGAATGCGACAGTAAGTTTATGCTGAGATAGGGAGTCGTGTTTGAAGGACACTACTGATTAATAATCAATACACGGAACAAGTAAAGTTTTAACAAGTCTCAGCCTCGCATTTACAAGAGTAAAACTAGAGAGCAGCCAAAGTGAGAGGGAGCGGTTTATCTTCGAACCCAGGTTGGTTACAGTCTCCGCGAACTGCAATTGGGCGGCAGTAGTTCAGAATTGTAAAGTTTTTTCGATATTAAAATCAGCTGAGACTTTTCTGGGTTGAGGGTTAAACAATTACGTTGCGACCATTGGTAGATTGCGGATAGATCCTCATTCAACCTGCAAACAAGATCCTCAACTAGAGCAATAGGTCTAGATAAGTATATTTTCGCATCATCCGCATAGAAGTGAAGACCAGTGATTGAGTAAATTTTAGGGAGGCCATTAATAAATATGCAAAACAATTTCGGACCCAGTATTGAGGCCTGAGGTACTTAAGGGGTTAGACCACCCTAGAGGCCGTAAAAGTAGCCTTTTTTGTGATTTTTTTTTTTTCAGGAAAAATATAAAATAAACCCAGTTTACAAAGGTACAAGTTCATTGTACATATTATTGACTGTAACACATAATTTTTATAGACTAATTTATTTAAAAATGGCGGCTGTACAGCGTTTCTCCTGTTTGGAAGGGTCTACGGCCGTACCAACAGCTCCTGTAAATTTTGAATTATGATTAGTCACTAAATTTTTTTTGTTCACAACAGCTAGAGAAGTATGTAGAATTTTTTTGATATACCGCTGTTTGGGCGAATGGCGCATTTCCAAAGTCAAATGATCTGTGCCATATAAAAAAATCCTACATATTTATTTAGATAGATAGAAAGATAGATATTTATTTTGTAAAATTTGTACAAGGTTTTCCACCACATAATTTACACACAGAGATATGATATTTAATATATCTTTCAACTGAGAAAAAACTTTACAATATTGTTCACGAACTTTTTTGTATTTTTGAGTATATTTAAAGGGGAATTAACAATTAAATATGAAGAAAAAAAAAAAAAATAAATAAATAAAAAAACAAATAAACAAATAATAATAGTAAATAAGTAATAAATAAATAAATAAATATATATATACATAAAGAAGTAAATAAATAAATAAATATATATATACATAAAGAAGTAAATAAATAAATAAATATATATATACATAAAGAAGTAAATAAATAAATAAACAAATAAATAGATCAATAAATAAATAACAAAATGTAATAAATATAGATAAATAGATAGATAGATTTATTTTTATGTACAATAGTTTACATTTGGCTTGTTACCGCACATTTTACAATACAGGGATTCGATATACTACCTTTCCAATGAATTATTATAATTTTTAACAAAAAAAATTTGTTTTAACAAAAATAAGAATTTTAGAACGAAACACGACTAAAACCTTAAATATAAAGACGAAAAAAAAGAAAAAGCGCATTAATATGCAAATGATATAATATATTTATAAAAAATAAATAAATAAATAAGTAAATAAATAAATTAAACAAATAAATAAACAAATAAATGAATTAATAAATTAAAGTAATAAATATACATAATAATTCATTAAATTAAAAAATAAATAAACAAATGAAAACAAACTAAATGAATAAGTAAATTCACACAATAAATACTCGTACATAACTTAGTCGCATTTAATTAGCGCATGATTCAATTATGAGAGGGTTATCAGCAAAACTACATCGTTCTACAAATTTAGATTTTAGTTTTCTTATTCTTTCATAAATCAGTTCAACATTCGCTTTAATGTGCAGATCTAGGATAGAATGATGCCATGGTAATTTACGCATAATTTTTAAAAATTTGTTTTGGCATAATTGTAGTTTTTTATGTGGCATTTTGCACAATCGCCCGAGACTTGGCTTCCATATAACAGAATCGCTTGAAAAATTACTTTACAGATTATAACCTTGTTTTCTGTTGAAAGGGATGATTTACTATTTATGAATGGATACAACATTTTGATGGCAATATATACTTTCGTTACTGTTCTGTTTATATATTCGTTAAATGTTAGTTTTGTACCTAGATGAATCCCTAAATATCTAACACTAAATATAGATAGTATATAGATACTACACCTCATAAGACAAGAGTTAGTTAGCCTTTCTACTCTGTTAGAGACCAATTCAATATTAACATGTCGATGCAATTTAGAGATAGAATAGTACCAAGGTAAGTTAGCATAATTTTTAACAGTTTATTTTGCTAAATCTGTAATTTTTTAATGTGACACTTGGCGTATTTTCCCCACACAGGACAACCATAAAGCAAGAGCGCTTGGAAAATTACTTTATGTATAATTATTTTATTTTGGTCGTTTTTATCAAGATGCATACCCAGCTATCTAACTGTATTTTCGCAGGCTATCGGCTGCCTCATGACCATGATTCGTTCAGATGGGAGGAAACAATGTTTTCTTTTTCTAGAGAAAAAGATAGCTTGTATTTTTCCTACATTCAATTTGAATTCCCATTTCTTGCAATAATCACTAAGTACTTCGGTCGCATATTTAAGTTTCGTCTCAATGTTTAGACTGAACATATGCGACGAAAGCATCGCTGTGTCATCAGCATATGTTGCAAATTCACATCCTGGTAAATCTGAGAAGTCGGATGTATATTAATTATATAGGAATGGTCCTAGAACAGAGCCTTGGGGGACACCAGCAGGCACACCTAGCAAACTAGACAAGCTATTATTCACAAGAAGTTTAAAATTACGGTTTGACAAGAAACTTAGAGTAACTTTGCACAAAAAGGGAGGAAAGTTGAAGTTAAGCATTTTGAATACAAGTCCATTGTGCCAGACGGAGTCAAATCCTGTCTCTATGTCGAGAAGTATCATGCCCGTCGAACTTTCCTATATGTCGATTTTTCCTGATAAGATTGGTGATTCGAAGTACTTGGTGGCTGGTACTGTGAGATCGTCTAAGCCCAAATTGTTCATTTGGAATTAATTTGTGTACATCAATTATACTTAGCAGCTTGTCCTTGATAACTTGCCCAGGCTGCTAAGCAGGCTAATTACCCTGTAACTTTCTGGGTTGTCAGTTGGTTTTCCTGCTTTCGGAATCGGAACTACTTTAGCTATTTTCCAGATAGTAGGAAAGTATTGAATTTTGAGGCATACATTTATTATAAATGTCAAATATTCAATTCCAATCTTAGGTATATGTTTCAGATAACAATTTTTGATATTATCCAGGCCAGATTTTTTTTATGTAGTACTTTGTTGTGTGCTCAATAACGAACGAATTTACTGGAGTTTCAACATCGACAAGATTAAATACCTCCAAGGAATCGCTTACTACTTTAATTGTACCCACATCCCCTAAGCTATCCGAAACAGTGTAATTTTTGGAAAAAGTTTGGCTGAATAAGTTAGCTTTGTCATTATATGTATTTCAATTATCTTTAAGAATTGGAATTTGTTTATTTTCGCTTTTGACAATCCTTACAATATTCCAAAAAGGTTTGGAAGCTTTGTCAAGGGAATTCAACTGAGTATTCCAGACTTCATTTCGGTTATTTTGTATTAACTTCGCGATTAACTTGTTAAAATATTTAACCATGGTGTGAGAAATTGTCTGCCTATACCTTTGCCAGTTTCTTCTATGTTTATTTCTTAATTTAATAAGTTCGATGACGTGATTTGGAAGTTTAATACAATTATGTTTTCTTTCTTTTTTGGAAACACTGTGATACGCAAAAAACATACTGATAATGTTATCAACATCTTCTATTGTAGATATACTTTCTAGCGTAGTTGGTAAATTTTGAAGTTTTGTTTCCAGTTCGGCCCGAAAAATGGACCAATCTGCGTTTGTCATATCTAAAAAATATTGCACTTTTTTCTCACCAGATCTAGGAATTCGACAAATAACTGGATTATGATCTGATGACAGATCATGAATCGATATAGACAAGCTGGAAAATATGTAGGACTAGACGGAAATAAAACACAAATTGGCAACATTACAGACAGACTAGATAAAACGTTGCCCCAAGAATTGGCTCTTGTGCAACTCCAATCTCTAAGCCTACAATTCAGATCACCGCCAATTAGAAACTCACCACTCATAGTGAAAAGTTTTCTTAAATCTGGCCTGAGTATTACTTGCCTGGAAAGTACACCCAAAAATTTTTAATTGTCTGGCCGTTTTGCAGGTTTACCTCTATACCTATATTTTCCACAAACTGAGTTTGAATGCATTGCAAAAGCTCTGTTCGATCTCCTTAACAGAATTGCTACACCTCCACCTCTTCTATTATTTCTATCTATACGATAGCATTTAAAAGCAGAAGTTGAGATATTAATTCAGTTTCAGTTATTAGTGCAATATTTATTCTATTAGTATTTAAAAAAATTATAAACTCAACATAGTTATTAAAAATACCTCTAGCATTCCATGGTACAATGTTTAAATTATTATCTATTACATTACTCAACATTGGAGTACAAGAACTGAGTAGCTAATTGCGTGATGGCATCAAATTGATCGACTTTTGTTTTATAAGAAGCTAACTTGGTTATCATTTCCATAACTAATAGATTTAATTCCTCCATAGAAAAAAGATCGTTGTTGCATTTACTCCATGTTGATTGCGGTTGTTCATTTCCCCAAGTGGTTGTTGGCTGAACGCAGCTGTTGAAGTCTGCATTTTGGTTGTTTTTCTCGATCGTTTGTCTCCTGAGTGAAAGAGATGGACAATCCGTCATTGATTGCAAATCAATATGTATATACATTATGAACTGGTGCAGCAGTGGGAGTTTTCACGTGGGAAAAATCTCTTTTTAAGCCCGAGCGAGATTCATTTCTCCGATTGACCATGTTGCTTTTAAGCTCGAAGTATTTAGCTCTATTTAGGCAAGATGAATCACGTGCTTTATGATCACTGTTGCAGTTAGCACATTTAATAATTGCATTATTGTTGCAATCGGCTGTCTTATGTGAACCCGCACAAATTCCACAATATGTTTTTATATGGCAGTTGCGCTAGCTGTGCTCGAACATCTGACAGTTGTAGCATTGTGTCAGTTTCCCTTTCATTTTTCTTTGAAAGCTCCAACTGACTTGTGCGTGAAAAACTGATCGGAAATTTTTTTTTAGGTCGTTTAATTTCACCGAACCATTTTCTAGAGAAATAAGATAGAACGTGTCTATGTGCCTCTCGTAGTTCTTTATAATTTTTTTGATTTCGATGCACTTTAGCTCGCGTTCAATCAGTCCTGTTTTAAGCAAATCCACTTCAATATTGTCGAGTCCAAACAAAACAACTTTTTTTTTTCTTTAAGAGAACGAAGAACCGAGTTATATGATTCCACAGTTTCGCAAAGAATTTTTATGCCGATAGAAATTTTTTTCACTGAATATGTGGAAACGTTTAACGATTTCATCTGATTATGCACAAATTCACTTGATTTTTGTAATAATTTGATTGGAGGAACATACATTTCTTTGTTAGCAGTCTTCGAGATTATTACGTCGTCCATTTTATCACTAGCTAAACATTGCAAGGGACTCCAGTAATTATGCCTCGAGTCCCTTTTTCCCGAATTTTTTCTCATATTACGAGGTTTTTTAACCGAGGGACTAGAAATGCCATCGGATTTCGGTGATCTATCGCGTTTCGGAATTTTGAATGTTTTTCCGTTTTTCTCTTTATCTAAGGATGCGCAAAATTGACCGTTTATTAAAGTCAAGCGCGGGAAAAAGCTCGTCGACGACTCTGAACGTACTTATTTAGACAATATATTTTTAAGGATCCAGTTAAAATTTGAAGTGAATCGATTGAAAATTGTTCAAGTTATGGGTGCGGCCAACTTGAAAAATGCAGCTTTGAGATAAACGCGTTTAAAATTTTAAGTTATAGAAAGCCTACCTTGCGGCCTTCTACTATACTTTGAAAAACAAGTACTTCGAGATATTTCCCGGGCATAATCTTTTGGGATATCATTTTTAAGGTCATAAGGGACCATTGAAAGCAATAAATAAAAAAAATCGGTTTTTTTAAAATCCTAGGCTGGCCTAACCCCTTATGTAATTAGTAATAAGACGCGCCGAGCTTTCACTAAATCCAAAATACCTTCTTAGTTTCTCAGTAAGGATGGAGTGGAGTGTGTCAAAATCTTTTGAAAAGTCAAGGAGGCAAAGTACAGTGAAGAAGTCCGAGTCATAGCTGATCCTTATGTCATCAAAGATTTATATCGATTACAATTCGATAAACTTAACCACTTTTCTTTACAAAAATGGTTTATTATTTATTAGCTTATAGCAATATTTTCAAGATAGAAAAATACAAGAAAATCTTCAATTTAATTTAAAATGTCACCTTCCTTCTAGTAGGTTAGTCTTCGTATAGTCCTACCTTCTGGTAATTGTTTCGGCGTCTTAAATAAGGAAATATATGAATATTACGAATGAATATAACGAATAATCGCCATTTACAGATGAGACCATAATACACTTCAATCCTTCAAGCAACTAACAGATCTACTCCTACTATAACGACTAGTAAAGAACACACCCATACGCCTGCGCAAATACTGGAAAAAAAAAAAAAAAAAAAAACACTCAGGAAAAGATGATAATCAACCCTAACTCGCGAGGACAAAGCAAAACTTAACAAAACTATAAATAAACTACAAGGACTTCTAATTGATAATAGGAATAACAGAATCAACAAATACGTAAGGAATTTGACAGCAACGAAAGTAACAAACTACATACTCCCTATGGAAGGCAACAAAAGAGATTAAAAACTCAAAAACACACTTTCCCCCCCATTAGGGACCCATAAAGATGAATGGACTCGAACTGATAAAGAAAAGGCGACTATATTAGCTGAACATTTTAGAGATATATCCATTAACGACAAAAACGATATCGACATCAGCTTACTCACGATAACTACAAACCAAAACGCAGGTATGCAATACAAAACGAAGGCAAAGAAAAGTCTCGGATATGACCTTATTACCGGAAATATGTTATAATAAAAGAGCTTCCCCAAACGGCATTAGTCTACCTCCGGAATCTCTTCAATACGATCTTTTCATTAAAATACTTTCCAAAGCTCTGAAAAGTAGCCAAAATAACAGCCATCCCAAAACCCGGGAAGGATGCTACCCAAAACGCGAACTACAGGCCAATAAGTCTATTGCCTATGCTAGTCAAGCTTTTTGAAAAGATACTTATAGACAGACTACAACCAATAATGGACAAAAATAATATAATTTCTAGTCATCAGTTTGGATTCAGACGTTAGCATTCAACTGTACAACAAATACAGCGAATGCCTAACAAGAATTCGAAAGATTTGGAAATGAGATATAGCGCTGCAACTTGTCTTGACAAAGTTTGCCACAAAGGACTTTTATATAAGTGACAATGTCTACTACCAGCTGACTTTTATCTCTTCATTAAAAGCTATATTGACGGCCGCCGCTTTTACGTATAATTCAGAGACGAGCATTCAACACCCTATAAATCTGAAGCAGGAGTACCACAAGGGACCCTTTGGGCCTATGTTATATCTTGTATATGTATACGTATGACATTCCAACACCTTTGACAAGAAATTTAATGATCGCACCTTTCGTAGATGACACGGTAATACTCTCCTTGCATACATCTACTAGACGAATTAACAAACATAAATAAATAAATAAACAACAAATCCACCAACTTTAAAAATTAGTGGCAACATAGAGAAAATTAGCCAAGGAAAAAACATATAATCAAGAAACGAAATCAAATCAAGTACAAATTTAGACAACTCTACTGGATGCTAGCAAGAAATTCTGTACTATCAATAGACAACAACCCGCTCATATATAAGACAATTAGCAAACCAATATGGACATATGGCCTCCAAGTATGGGGAACATCAAATATACAAATTATTCAGAGACAACAATCAAAATTCTTAAAAAACGATAGTCAATGCACCATGGGATGTTTCCAATTACCATATTCACAAAGACCTCAAAGTACCGACAATAACGCAGGATATACAATAGACGAGTACGAAACACCAAATCCGACTGTTAACACATCAACAACGAAAGAAATTCGATTAATCTAGAAGAAATAACCCGAAGAAGAAGATTAAAACGCTTTAGACCATCAGACCTTAGAATGAGAAATGCTAACACTACCCAAGTTCTTGTTTGATTCATAAATGTAAATAATTGGTAATACTATGTTTGTCAAGACAGTGGCCTTCAAAAACAGTTTGTATCCTATTTATATGGACAATTACTTAACGTCCAGCCTGGACAGATGTATTGTAATAAAATAAAGGATAAAAATAAAAAATAAAAATAATAATAGTACTCGTACTAATTTTGCTTAATGCTGCTTAACTTGTTTTCAAATTGAAATAAAAGTACATAATCGTACATACTTCAGAAATTATAAAAGGCTTAAGAGAACGAGAAAAGAAGCTCGTAAGGGAAGATATGAATGAAATTATAAATGGTGAGCCAACAAATGGTGTGGATGTTGGCTGTCAATTACGGAAATGAACTGAATTCAACGTGATTGACCTTTTTGATAGATGTCATACAATCTTTGGCAATTTTAGTCATTGGCAATTTTAGTCACTTTTATTACGAAAATGGGCGATCTGTAAAATTATTTCGTAAACTTTGTGAATTATTCGGTCAGCATAGTCGACCAAGTGAGTCCGGAATTCGTGCGTTTTGAAGAAACTGATTCGGTATCGGGTCAAACTCCATATCAGCATGCTCGGCCAGCACGTACATCACCACTGTGAGCGAAAGTGTTCAAAATCAGCCAGGCCCCTCAATTCGTCGCCGAAGTCAACAATTGAGCCTCACTTATGGCACTTTACGGCGAATTTTAAAAGTTGATCTTCATTTGCACGCCTATACAACCCAAATTACACAACAATTGAAGAATTTGGATCATCTATGACGTCGTCGAATTGCATCCCAAAAAAATCACTGCATGGTGATAATTATGGGTTGGCGGCATCATTGGCCCGTACTTTTTCGAAGATGTGGCTGGAGAGACGGTTACAGTGAATGGGGAACGTTACCACAACATGTTGGCCGGCTATTTTTTTCCAAAATCAAATAAATTGGGTCTGGACGATCTCAGGTTTCAACAGGATGGTGCTATCGCCCACACAATCAATCAATCAATAAATTTATTGTGTACGAAATTTGAAGATCGCATTATTTCGGTTAGTAGAGAAGTAGATTGGGCTCCAAGGTCACGTGATTTGACACCTTTAGACTTCTTCCTATGGGGCTATTTGAAGAGTAAGGTATATGTTTGGATGTTATTCAGAATCTCAAATATAACATCCAAACTGAAATTGCGGTCATTAACCCACTTATTCATCTAAAAGTCGTCGATAATTTTGACCTTCGGATGGTCGCTTGCAGCAGAAACGTGGTCACATGAACGATGTTGTATTCCATTCATAATTGCCATAGATCGCATTTTATTAATCAATAAAATTCTACATTGATTTCACGATAAATGTGTGTTTAATTTACTGAAAACTTCCGTACTTGCTGTTGGCTAATCTTTTATCATTACAGACAGGTTTTATACATATATTTTCTATTGTAGCTCGGATCCATCGTAATGACAAATTGTGTTTCATTCATTTCGTTTTCCTTCCCGAAACAATCAATTACTCTACGACAAAAATAAACTGCTTAAATGGTTACAACCATTTTACACATACATATGTATTAACAATTTGTGGTAATAAAAGTAAAAAAGGGGGGCAGTGCGAGCAAAAAAGCGTGTATCATACGCATACTTATTTGATTAGCGACCATTGAGATAAAGTTTAAACATGCAATACTTGCACTAGACTGAAAACGTGTCAAGAAAAGAAATCACATTATTGACTTTGAATGATAAGATCTTTATTGCTGCTCATCTCATAGATTTGAAAGCCACCTGAGTCTAATTTGAATACAAAGATTGGAGTTTTGATATAGGATTCGGTTGACTTTTTTCAATTAGAAGTTCAAACAAATCAGTAATTCATTTTGTAATGGAGTCAACGATTTATGTAACTAAGAATCAAGGGAACCAAAATCCCTCAAAACACTTTGCTTTCAAAACGATCAACTTTCCCGAAATCCATGTGTCTGCGCAATAGAGTAGGGCACGTATTACAAGGATCATAGAGTCTGTCATCGAGCTACTATGGGATCAAATGAATTTTTTTTTTTTTTTTAATTTTTTAGTTTTTAAAAGAAATAAGAATTGGATTAAATTACCTAGTATAAGGATAGAATCAAATTCATTGGTTAAAACTGTTTGCAAGCATTTTGAAAGGTTATCCAATCTTGGGAGCGAGATTCATCGTATAATGAAAAAATTTCCTTAAATACTTTAATTTGACACTTACATGGGTAAGTTTAAGACATACCTACATATGTAAATTCTACAATATTTAGAATTTTTATATTTTTTATTCAATCGCCTAATGCAGCCTTACATTAGGTAGTAAAAAGGCTTGGTTCGATTAAATAACAAGATTAAGCTCAAGTAATTTCATTTCAACTTATTTTATACAAACATTTTGCTTGCCTAAGTACGACAAAATGCAAGCTTAAAGAATAACAAAAAAATGTTGACCTAAATTTGAAAATACCAATAGCGTTAACCTAAGCAATAAAAGCGAATAAAAGAAAAGGAATATATTGATGTTGATGTCATCAATAACATATTTTAACTTCCTTTACTATCAGCATCATCGCATGACATTAGTATTCAGGAACAAGAATACTTTATTTTATTGAACAAATTATTAATAATTTAACTTCATTTAACTTTACACGATAACTTAATGAATTGACAATTTGTTTTACTTTTTATTCGTATTAGAACTGAGGCAAACATTGTATTTTTTGTTTTGATGTCACCCTCTTTCTCGTTTGGACCATTAAAAAGTCAAATTGTATAAGAATTCAAAAATAATAATTTGTAAATTCAACAAATCGAATTGTTCGCAGTTTTTTTTGTACTTGGATTTTACACATTCCTTTTATCGCATTTACTATCAAATAACAAGCCTCTCAGATGTGCACCCGTATGTTTTTTGTTTTTTTTTTTGAATTGACAACACTAACACTTTTCCCAGCGAGAAGCATTTTGACAGCTGATTGGTTTACAATTTCATCATGAATAGACTTACGCCAGAACAATGCTTGCGAATTATGCAAATTTGTTTCGAAAGTCGTTGTTCAGTTCACAAAACTTACGGGGCAACAATCAAATTTTGAGGGAAAGAATCGACGAGTGCATATTTTTGCATAATGGACTTGCGAATTGGCTTCGAAGATCGTACGATTTAACAGCTTTATTTTCGTCATACGGTGCGACCAATTCATTCCGTATCAACTTTCGCTTTTAGTAAAGTAATGTTCATATGTTATTGTAGATATACATAGTATCCGGTTCAACTAAACATGCAGTTTCCTGATTCTGTTCTTTGCTACCGTCACTCGAGACCAAATTTCTTTGATACAGAATGTTTTTAACCTAGAATTGTCGATGTCCATCATTAGGTCCCAAATTTCGGATCGTTTAGAGAAAAACCATAATTTCATCCACATAAGCAAGATGTTACAGATATGAGGTCCTTGTTCCCAAACTTTACGAACGCCACTAAAACCCTCCAAAATCTTGCCTTTATTCAGAACGTTAGCGTGTTCCCTAAACAAATGCATCAGCGTTGCGCGAATGCAGCGCAAAACTGGTATCGATGACTAACGAAAAATAAGTTTGAAGAACGAACTTACTAAACAAAATTATATTTTTTCATGAAAAAATCCAACGACTTTTCTCAGAGACTGGTCTAATTATCCAATTGACCCAAAGTTTTGTGCACTATGTTCGTAAACAAACTGACTAGTTAGTGTACTAGGATTTTAGCTCAGGACACAATACATACCACTAGTTAAGACATCCCTCCTGATTTCGGTGTTTCTCGATAATTTTGTTCCGTATGTGATGCAAATATTACTTATTACCCATTTCTAAGAAAATTCTAATCATCATAAATCCTTTTTCCCCTTTATTTTCTTGGAATTTGCAATTTGTGCCTAATTACCTGCGACAAGTGGTTGAGACAAGATAGGATTTTTGTCAAATAAAAACAAGATTTAGAGTTTTATGGCAATGGTTTTATTTTTTAAGTAATGAGTACCTCCTCCCTCATTACTTACAACCTCTAAAATTCTTAATGGAAGAGATTTAAAAAGTTTTTTAATTAATTTTCCTAGGATTTTGTTCCATTCAGTTTCAATGGCATCTTAAGGTCTGCTACGTTATTGAATTGTCAGCCGCCTTGGTAGATAGCTCTGGAGAGATATTCCCATACATTCTCCATTATGTTGAGGTCTAGAGACAATGCTGGCCAGTCAAGACCACAAACGTTGTTACGCTCAAAGTACTCTTTAACCTTCCGAGCTTTGTGGATTGTTGCATTATCTTATTGCAGGATGAAATTTTCGCCGAATTTTTCTTGGTTATGATGCACGATCTCTTCGTCTATCTTAAGGTAGTCGTCACTTGTCCTCCTGCCGTTTACGAAACGGATATTAGTCTCATTTTGGTGTGATATTCCTGTCCCAATCATGACTCCACTTCAGCCTTGTTGTCGTCGTCTTAAAAACAGCTCGTTGAAAATAATGACGACATCCTTCAGGTCCATCATGGCAAAAGCGTTTCTCATCGGTGAAGATGACAGTTCTCCAATGCTTCTTCCATCTTAAACGATTTCTGCCAAAGATTAAACGGGCGTTTCGATGACATTGTAGTAAAGCGGGTTTTCTTTTCAAACGCTTTCTTTGAAGATAGCTTCAGCTAATACACGCTGGCAAGTCCTTAGTTTTCTGCCCACATTCGAGACCCTTGTTGATACCGCGACTTCCCTTGTTGTTGCTGTATAATTTGACGCTTCTCTTAGGAGGGATCGTCGATCTGCTGGTGTCAAGCTATATTTTCGTCCAGGTACGAATCTTTTCTCGTAGTTTTCTGGATCTTTTAAATAGTTTGAAAAAACTGTACGACTGCGCTTCAAACGATTCACAATTTTGTTGACAGAATATTCCGTTGTTGGCGCATTCTTTTAATGTTTTGGATCTCCGTTTGATTTAACATCTTCACAGATCCCATTTTTACATTTTTTACTTCTACACCCTGAATGACTCGGACTGCAACCAACTTCAGACTACTATAATTTCCAAACCGTTCATGACAGTGAGCTCAAATTTTGACACATGACAGATAATTTTATTATTTACAAGCTTTTAAACGATTTGCGTCTCAGTTGTGTTGAAAATTTTTTATTCGCCATGGAATTCAAACGTGATAGTGTGATTGCTTTATATTTGTCTGGAAAACCTCAACGCACCTCAACGTGAATAAATCATTTGTGTCTCGAACCATAGCTCGTTACCGTGATACTGGCAGCGTTGCAAAACGCCATGGAGGTGATCATAAAAAAACAGCAACATCGGCAGAAATGGTTCGGAAAGTGAAGGCTCGAATTGAACGAAATCCGCGTCGAAGTGGATGAAAAATGGCTCGTGAGCTCAACATATCGTTGGAACGGATGGAACGCATACTGAAAAATGAGCTTGGGCTCAAGCCATTGAAATTCCAAAAAGCACTCGATCTTACACCGCAACAGAAAAAAGTTAGATTCAAAAGAGCGAAGGAGTTGCTACGCTTGCACGAAAGTGGTGAGTTGCCGAATTTGGTTTTTTCCGATGAGTCGCCATTTGTTATCGAGCAATATGTCAACAAACAAAATGACCGAGTTTACTTGCCAGAGAGGTCCTTCGAAAATTTACACCTTCGGATGGCCACCAGAAAGCAGGTAGCACCGATGGTGATGGTTTAGGCCGCCATAACCGCCGAAGGTCGCTCTCCGCTCGTATTTTTAGACCGTGGCGTCAAAATTAATGCGATCGTATACCGTGAAACTGTCTTAAAGGCAGTATTGAAACCTTGGGCAAACCATAATTTCAGTCGGAGACCGTGGACATTTCAACAAGACTCGGCACCGTCTCACAAAAAATACCCAAGTTTGGACCACCTCAAACAGCACTTCGCCGGGAATGGACCAAAATACCGCAGAGCCACTTGCGTGCAGCGGCCGATGCTTTCTTCGGCCGTCTCGAGGCCATTATTCGCGCCAAAGATGGACATTTGAAAATTGATGTATTTTCCAACATTTTTTGCTTTGGCACAATAAAATTTATCAAAAAATAAAAAAATTATAGCATTTTAATTAGTAAAATTCAAAGAAAACTAAGGGGATAAAAGGATTTATGGTTATTAGAATTTTCTTAGAAATTCACAATGATTACCTAACAGTAATATTTGCAGCGCAACGGAACAAAATTATCTAGAGACACCGAAATCAGGGGGGTGTCTTAACCAGTTGTCGAGGAGTGTAATTCCCTTCCTCTTTTTTTATGAAAAAAAAAACTGTTTTCTTGTTTTAATTTCTTTATGCGTGTCGTTCTTATAATTTTAAATGTTTCCAAAATATCCTAGTTCACTAACTAGATTATAATATTTTTAGTAAAATGCCGCTTGGGTTTTTTATTTTTTTATTTCAGACCAATAAGTGAGGAGCAATAGTGTTTACCGTTTGGCATCTCATTTATTGGACGGCGACGCAAGAGCACTCCTCCGGCTCTATTTAGTCACTTTAGCGCATATAACTGATTTAATAAAAAAAATTATTCCTCTAAATAATAAAGTTGCTTAGAAATAAATTGTTACTAAATAACAACGATAAGAAAACAAATTTAAATAAAACTACAACGGTGTGAAATATTAAATTGCTTCTGGCTTTATCTTTATTTTGAAGTCAATATTTGTGGATGCATTGATGGTTGGCCGAACACTTGTGGATTGTGTTCGCTCCAATGACGGCAATTTTGCTTGTTGATATAGCCGCTGAGCGCAAAATGGGCCTCGTCCGAGAAGATGATTTTTTGGTCAAAATTCAGTATTATACGGATGCAGACTCAAATCCAACCGCAAAATAAGCCGGGTTGACACTCTGGCGATGCCCAATTCAGCTGATCGGCGCCGAATGATGGGTCTTCTGCGATACTGGCCGCTACGGTGGCTATGTTTGCTTCATATCGCAGCAATCATTGTCAAACTGCCTGCACACTGAAGCAAGAGACGACCGACCTTACGACGAAATTCACGTTGCGTATTTACAACGGAGCCGGAATTTCGATAATATTTTTCTAATAATTTCCACACGTTCGGAAAGGGTAAAACGATCCACGATGAAATGGCAAACCTTACTGAATATTTTGACAGCTGGATGTTATTGGTAGCTTTGACAGCTGTTGAAACATAACAATTGGAAAAACTATCATTTCTATCTGGTTAGCCCTTATAAAATCACACTCAAAATTCAGCTTTTTCTTCTTTATTGTTCCCAATTCACTTCATAGCGCTCTTGAAAATTGAAAATAGAATTTGGGGTGCGCTAATGGGTTGAGTGTTTCGGTACCTTCCATACAAAATACAATATATGGGCATGAGCGGATTTTGACATAAACGCAACGCATACGCACTTAGAATTTTCACTTTCGGGTAAGCCTTAATAATTGTAACGATGTTCGCGCAACCAAGATATTTAAGGTCTTCCAAAGAAAACTGAACTGAATTGCTCATTCCCACTAAGTTAGATTGCAGTTGCGTTTGCGATTCAACCAATATATCTTTTTTTGATACAGACTTCCATTTGAACCTTCTGTCATTTCTGTACGCCTTCGAATTTTTGCAGTAGCACTTTCTAATTCCTCGGATTCTTAGTTAAAATATTAGTGCAAAAGAGTTCGAATTGCATTCACTATCGCAACAGAGATAGCATCGATTAGCTGCACCACCTCGAAGGTCACAGTAAAAAAGTAATAATGGTAATAAGCTATATCCAGGCATGCTCAGTGGTGACTCATTTTCAATTATTTGTTTTCCATTAAAAGTAAAAACAGTTCTATATTTGCAGACTATCAGGGTTTTAACGACTAATAGTTCCTGAAATTAACAGAAACCATACAACTAGTACGTACAAGTATATGTACGTTTTTATAAAATGTAGTTGGTTAGTTACTTCATGAAAAAATGTATACATATGTACATTTTCAGTTATATTGTAATATCTATGTCTATTTTAGGTTTGGCCTTTATTGGTCTACAAAATTGACACTGAGGCTCCCTAAACAAAATAAATGTATACTTCGTTTAAAATTTAAATATTTGTATAAAGAATTAGCTTCTACCTGCAACATCGTTCGCGTTGATATAGTAAATAATTGATAAAAGATCTCTGACGGTTGAATATTCGATAGAATATTACATAGGCTTTAGAATTTTGCATAGAATTTTAGTGGATAAGGCTTTTAGCGGCTGACCGTGGCGCAAGTGATAGTACAATATATTGGCTTCTCAATCGGACGGTCAGGACTTTAATCCCGACCGGGGCCTGAAAGATAAACATTTTTCAACCCAACTAAAATCGCGTGAGGTGTTTAGTTTTCATTTAAAGAGTTGTCATATCCTCTTGAGAGTTAAGTTCTTAAACAACAAAATATATATGTATATTATAATAGATACATATATATATATATTATAATATACATATATATGTATCTATTATAATATACATATATATTTTGTTGTATATTATAATATATACATATATATTAAAAAAAAAAATTACTTAATGTTTTACAAAGTGTGTACATCAAAAGTAAATATTTAACTAATTTTACTGAATTTACATTAATATTTGTTCAAAGTTTTGCATCACTAACAGCCAGGTTACATTATTTACACGCTGGGAGTGAAGTGAATTCATCAATTCCACACATCACGATTTCGCCTGTTCTTTTGAATCATGTTGATTTCAGTAGGCAACATTGGTTTCTGTGCTTCTCAGCATTATTTTATCCGATTCGCTTTCTAATAACTTATTAGGCTTTTTAAGTTGCGCGCCCCTGGCACAAACGTTATCATGACTTTCCTTCAACTCTGCTAGTTCAGAACAAAGCAATTTAAATTTAAGATCCTTGTTCTTTTCATCATTTATTCTTTATAATATGAGTGGGGTGAAATAATATATTGCAAAAAGTAAACACATGCGTCTCAAATTCAATTTAAATGTTGATATCTTAATATCCTTTAACCAACAACTGAAATTGAGTTCAAAGGATAAAAGAAGTGTCAAGCTATATACGTTTGCTTAAGTTTTTTGCCATTTCCTTTCGATTATGTGATAATTTCCTTTACATCTAAGGACATCTAAAAATATCGGACGTATTGTGTTCGATACGCTAACATCTAAAAATATGTTTCCTAGTTGTTTCTATTGAAAATTCTAAAGTAGAGGAAGCATTTCTAACCTTATCTCCCTTTTCCTTTTTAATTTGATTTAATTGATATTTAATAATTGTAAGGCCAATGTAGTGACCACGAATAGACTGGTTAAAGCAACAATCATCAATGGGGTCAAAGAAGACACCGTTATTTATTTTCGAAAATTGCGACTAACTACACCGAATACTGCTAAATTACTGGCCACTCGAAAAAAATTGTAAGTTGATTCACCCAAAACGAAATAAAAACGGAATCGTTTGAATAAAAAAGAAAACCAACCTTTTATTCAAATTATTTTAGAAGGAAACCAATTTTGGAATATACCCACTTGTCGAAGAAAAAAGTTATGGGCTCGGAAATGCATGCAAATTAGCAAGTTTGTGACTTTTAGTTTAAATTGATGACGTCTCAAATTTTTACAATAAGGCAAGTTTTCAAAAAGTCAATGAAATTCGGCAGAAGAATTTATAAAAAGATACTGTAACAAAAACTGATATGGAGCTGTAGCAATATGCTCTAAAACTTGTATTAATATAACAGATAAGATCAAAACCCTAAGAACAAAGGACCAAAAATACGATGTAAAAAACATTGGTACTACCAATGGTTCTTTATGAAGCTGATCACTAAACGAACTGAACACATAACTGGACAAATTTTGGACTTCGTGAAAACAAAAACCAGGTGGAGTTGGCCATCAGAACTGTACAAAAGATGTGGAAGTAACCTGGATATCAAAAATCTTTTAACTAGATTGGCAATGCAAACTATACATTACTAACAAAATAAAGAACGATAAAACTTATTACATTTTACTCTCCTCGATTTTTTTATTTATTTTTTTTTGTTATAATTTACGCGCGCCTAAGGGGTTACGAATAACCTTTTACTGTTGCCAGGGCGAGGGCGGAAAGATAGAAGGAGGAGAAAACAAAGCATTGTTGTGATGTAACGGTTTGAAACTCAGGTGTGTTTGGTTTCGATATTGGCTCTCCAGGGGTGGGAGTCCGAATAGGACGGAGATTTTCTTCACTCGAAATGATTCCAGTTGTGAATTTTAACGGTTGATTTTTGAGCTTTTAAGAAAGCCTTTTCAAGTCTGAGCGTCTTCATCAATTTTGATTTTATTTTTAGAAGAATGCTGTTTCAGGTGCCGTGTATTTGCTGCCAAAGACGATGAAGACATTTGGAAAACCTTTCTGTATATGTGATCCCATAAAAATTAAATTAGGCTCAAATCCTGCGACCATGTTTTAAGAGTTATTATCTTGTTAGAATAATATTCTCGTCTAGAATGTTTTGTAGCTTTATTTATTCAACATGTCTTCGATGTGAACGAGATCACTGACTTAGCTGAAAGAACGAGTTGCTCACCCAAAAACCGATCCACTTCCAAACTTTATGGTGTACACTGTGAGTTTGTTCAAAAACCTTTCGAACTTAGGGTCAATCGTTTTTGGCCCCTATTCCAGCCCTCAGCTTGGTAATTTTGGTAAAAAGTTGCCCACTCCAGCCTTTTTATCTATTTCGCGCCCGAAATAACGTCTTGCTTTTACAACGAATCCATATAAATTTATTTATCAAAGATGACTTTCGATTGCTGCAATAGGGACTGACATTTTATTATTCCTGTTGATCTCTCCTGATTTCTACGACTGCGCGCTTGATAATTATAATACGGTATATTGTATTATCAGAATTAAGTTGTTTTCCTATATAGTGGTAATTCGGTTACACCTTGTTCTGAAATAACTTCTTCCGGTTTTTTCACTAAATCGCTTAAAGATGTCTTCATATAGCAAGTTTACTCACTCTACATTGTTATGTGACTGAAAATAAAATCCTTACTGTAACTAGATAAGTAAAAAAACATACAGATAACGGTAGCATAACATGAGTATGAAAATTCTTAGAAATTGATGCGAAAGTAAATTTAACATGTGCGTTCATAAGAGTGTTACAACTTACATACATATGAGTAAAAATTAATAATGTGCTTCTGTTACTCGTAGTTATACTTTGAACATACAATAGTTATACTAGAACGGTTGAGTATTTAAATATTTCAAAGTACATATTTCCGCGACCCATTGTCATAACTAAGAGAATGTTACTTAATTTTTTCTCCAATCTACTGAAGGCGATATAAGCCATTTTGGTTATGTACGATACACTGTGTTGATCCATTCGAGTTTTAAGAATAGCTACACTTCGTTGTAGTCGAGCATAAGTTAACTACTAACAAGTTAATTTGGTTACTAACACTGGGTTCGACTGATTTGTTTTTAAAAGAAAGCAACGAATGTAATTGTTACTCTATTGGAGAGATGAAAACTTAGTGGGTGAATTTACTTAGAAACTGCCGTCAGCAATGGGTTCATTTCTTCCACTTTGCCGTGGGCTAAAATGAAAAAAAAAAATTAAAATAAAACCAAAACATTTAATAGCATGGTAAATGCTTGAGAAAGAAGCACACTGTAATGCAGACATTATGAAGATGGGACAAAAGATGAAAGAGGGAAATAAGTCCCCTTTCAATTATTTTTATCAGTCAATCTATTACTACATACGAGGGGCGTTCAAGATATTCTCGGTATCGGGGTGAAGCTGTGGTTGCATATATAAATTGACTTATTTATCAAGTAATACTATTATTTTAGTGCATTCATGTAAAATTTCATATAAATGTGATTATTAATTCGCGTTTTATCTCTAGTTAAACAGAATCATAATGGCAACTGAGGCGATGATGGTGAAAATTGAGCATCGCGCTGTAATTAAATTTCTCACTAAACAAGGAAAAAGTCAAAAAACTATTCATGAAGAGATGGTGGCTGTGTACCAGGGTTCCGCACCTTCATTATCAACTGTGCAAAAGTGGTCAAGTGAGTTCAAGAGAGGCAGAGAGAGCATTGAGGACGACCCCCGCTCCGGCGCCCCGGCTACTGCTTGTACGGGAGAAAGCATCAAAGAAGTCGAAAAACTTGTTCTTGAGGATGCCCGAATAAAGGTGAAAATGATGGCAGAGATCACCAAGCTTTCAATTGGTACCATTCACACCATTCCTCATGACCATCTTAACCTTTCAAAGGTCAGTGCATGGTGGGTGCCACGAATGCTCACAGCGCCTCAGATAAAAAGTGAGAATCGCATGCTGTAGAGAGCTTTTGGAGATGTGTAGTGAGAACGCGGACGGTGTTATGGATCGAATTGTTACTGGGGACGAAACATGGGTCCACCACTATGACCCTGAAAGCAAACAAGAGTCCATGCAGTGGCATAAAAAAGGAACAGACCCCCCGAAGAAGTTCAAAGTCACTCCGTCTGCCCGAAAGCTCATGGCCACAGTTTTTTGGGACTCAAAGGGAATCTTGCTCATTGAGTACAAAAAAAAAGGTGAAACCATCAACGCCACATCCTACGCTTCCACTTTGCATAATTTGCGGGAGGAAATTAAAAAGAAAAGACGGGGTAAACTCGCAGCGGGTGTGTTGCTTCTTCATGATAACGCTCCTGTTCACACGGCGCGAGTTTCCAAGGCTGCTGCGCGAGATTGTGGTTTCGAAGAAATCCAACACCCACCCTATAGTCCAGACCTTGCCCCTAGTGATTATTTCCTGTTTCCGGATTTGAAAAAATGTCTTCGTGGAAAAAGATTTTCGGATGATGAAGAACTCAAGTCGGTATTTTGCAGAGAAAGAGGAAATTTATTATTTTGAGGGTTTAAAAAAGCTTATCTCAAGATGTAACAAATGCATTGATGTTAGGGGAGATCATATTGAAAAACAAAGACAATTTAAATTGAATTCGCATTTTCCTTCATATCGATACCGAGAATATATTGAACGCCCCTCGTACAGACTTATATGAACATAGTCAATGAAAAATTAATCAAACAAATGAAGTGTTCCTCCCTATTTCGGGAGGAGGAATTTGGAATTTGAGTTTTTTAATATGCAATGATAAACATTCGATGCTTTCGGCGACAAATTTCGCCATGTTTGCCTTACGAGTGCAGTACAGTTCATTTCATTTTCAATTTCTTCTATCGGTATTAATTATAATTTTTGTTTTTCGCAATAGAATACATTTTACTTGGCATCGTTTTCGAATACAATTCCGGCTAGCCCTTCGGCCCTGACGATAAATCAATTTTGCCCGTCCGATTCTCTTCATCATCATTTTAATTATGGTAATTAATGTTAGGTGTACTTAATATTTACAATAGTATGTCTCTTTTTCTTTAGCTATAGAAAGAAACGAACGAAAAATCGTAAAAAACATTTTGTGGCGCCATCGTAGAGTACTTACACATTGACTGAGTTTATAATTTATAGTAAGGAAGAAACTTGTTCTTGAGTACGAATATGTTAAGTATCGTATTTAGTTTCTCATTCGTTGTTATAGAACTAAAGTCAATCATAGAAAAACGATAGAAACAAGTCTCGTGCTATTATTAGAACACATCGAAGGAAACACGTTATTTATCGGTTCATATACAAAACATAGGATACATAGGGAGGTAGAGATTTTTCCTAAGAAATTTGATTTAATTATGTTTGTAGAAAAGTGATATCTGTACTAAGTAAACAACGATACCGTCTGCAAAACATTGCGGTGGTTACGGTCTCATTGGAAATTTCTCTTTTTCAGATTTGTCTACATATGTATGCGTATATTTTATTCATTTATTTACAAAAGAATATATTATACGAGTACAATACATGATTATGTTTCTGTGGAAGGTTGGATTTCGAAAATGCAATAACTATTTTAGTGTAATTTTATTTTTAAATTTAACTGACAAGAATTTTTAGTTTTAATTTTAAATTAAGTTAATCTTTTATAAGATTTTTACTTGTTTTGCAATTTATCATGCCTGGAAAGTTCGTTAAGGGATTAGGCCACTCTAGAATTTTCAAAAAAAATCATTTTTTTTATTGCTTTCAATGTTCCCTTAGGACTTCAAAAATGGTATCCCAAAAAATTATGGCGCGGGAAATATCTCGAAGTACTTGTTTTTCAAAGTATGGCCGCACCCATAGCTTGAACATTTTCAACCAATTCACTTCAAATTTATAATAGATCTTTAAAAATATGTATACGTAGGATTTTTTGTTTATATGGCGTAGTTCATTTGTTATTCACAATTTTCAAAATCAATATATTAAAAAAAATCCCACGTACTTCTTTAGCTGTTGTTATGTACAATAAAAAAAATTTTGTTACTCATCATAATTCAAAATTTACAGGAGCTGTTGGTAGGGGCGTAGACCCTTCCAAAAAGTAAGGACATCTGAGAAACGCTGCACAGCCGCCATTTTAAAATAAATGATTCAGTCAATCAAATGTACAATAAACTTCTACCTTTGTAAACTTGATTTATTTTATATTTTTCCTGAAAAAAAAAATTACAAAAAAAGTATATTTTTACGACCTCTAGGGCAGCCTAACTCCTGAAATAACATTGGGAATTTGTACGCTAGTTGTCTTCTTCCGTATATGTTGTAGTGTCTTTGACTTTGAAGTAGTCCCTGAGCCCGTCTTCTGGTGTTCTGTTCATGGTTAATGATCTTTTTGAAACGTGCGTCATCATTATACTCCAGCAATAACGTCATTTTAAATATATTTTCAACAACATTAAGAATTTTTAAGAATCGGGGACTTTCGCCTCTGATATGTTTAAGTGCCTCATTTTGCAGCCGCTGCAGTCTTTGTAAGTGTGTGCTGGAAGTATTGCCTCATGCAAGTATTCCGTATCTTGGCCTTTGTGAATTCACTCTGCATCAACGAAGTAGCCGTATTTAAACGTTTATGTTGAACGATTATTGCTGTGTTATCTACTTATATAGAAAACGAATAACATTGATCCCAATTTCGATCCCAATTTCGAACTCCGTGTTTGACTCTCTTTCTATGACTAAAGTTCTTATCAATTCTCGGACAAAACCTAACACTGAATACCAATTTTTTCTAAGGGTATTAAAAGTTTTTCATGATGCGTTAAATCAAAAGCTTTACTGAAGTCCATACACAGGACCAGAAAGTGATGATTGTCGTTTAAGCTTTCATAGATCATGCTGGCGAATTCAGCCAAAAGCTTTCCTGCGCTTTTATTTTGTTGAAACCCGTATTGCTTTTCCTGAATTAACGAATTTTATTCGATAAAGTTAATTAACCGAATATGATGCATTTACTTGTAAACAACAAATTGTTCCAAGAGCATTTCAAATAAATTTTCGATTTCGATAAATTTTCGGTTCTCAGTGGTGATTTCCTTAGAAAACCGGAATTTTATTTCCAATGCATTGTATTTAAACTTTCGTTTGACAAGATTTAAAAAGTATCTGCTGTTTACCTATATCGCTAATTTAATTTATTTGAAATTGCAAATGCAAATCTTCTGAAATCTCAACATGTAACACGTGTGAATAGAAAAGTAAAAACGATAAGTAACAATGGATCCGATTTAATTTGTTTAAATGACTTGCGCTTAAAAAGTTATAAATGATTCATAACTCAAAGGTTTTCCTTTTATGGAGTCAAAAACCAATTAAATACCTTGCCTTGTTTATACGAAATTAAAATCAAAGTGAGAAGTCTTCTGTATCAACGTTGTGGTTAGGAATTCCAAGGCAAACCTCTGCAGTCTTAATTAATTTACGTATAGTCGGAAACTGTTTCACAATGCCTTAAATATTATGCAGGCAGAACCGTGTGAGACTATGTTTGATACCAGAAAACTACGATATAGGAGAAATTGGGTTGATGAGCTTACAAGAATACCAAAAAAGAAATGAGGGTTTGGATAACAAACCTCCTAAACGCATTTGAAGAAAGCCGACCAGAGATGGTCAAATTTAGGTAAGTATAGGATAAGATACTTTTTAATGGTATGGCCCCTTTTTGATGATCGCAGAAACTGAAACTTGAAAATTTTGAGTTGATTAACCAACCAATAGCGCATATCTGTGGTCACTAGGAGAAACCGGTTATGACGATTGTCTTTACTTTTTCAGGAAACGTGTTTGATGTAAGTAAGTTGTTTAAAATATCTCAATAATAGATATAAAATATCTTTAACTTGTTTCGATATTGCGGCAGTGGTGATAAATATGAACTTCTAATATGTTAGCTATAAAAAATATAGCTCGTTTCATTTTTTTTTTTCTTGTATAATCTTTTCAGTGTGCTTTCGACAAAGAAGATTTTGGTACAAATATTAAGAGTATAGATTACAAGCTATGATAGAATTTAATTTTATTTAATTAAAGTAAGTAAAAATCGGTCAACTTACGCGTTAAAAAGAAACGTCAACTTTTTGTTTTCTCAAGCACCAATCGGCATTAGTTCTCTGAATTCTGTCGCCTGCAAGCTTTAGTTGTTATATTAGCTTGATCCCATAGATCTAAGGTCAAACAGAGCTCTAGGGGTAGTGCCCGATTACTGAGCGCGGTGCGCAAACGTTAATTTCGGGTATCCGACGACTGAGGCATACCCACAAAGCGGCTTTATCAATAATTGATTGGCCATTACCGATTTGTTCAAATTGGTAATGTTAATTCGAATTGTGTGTTCAGTTGGGTGATTAAGACGACCATAATCTATGCTTAAATTCCGATACACAGATATTACAGAACTGTAGTTTTTGTGGTAAGACCCGACTATTTTAATGCATGTAGCGACGGATAAACCGCTGATATTGTAAAAAAAAACTACTTGTGATAGGGATGACTGACGGTTTGGGAGATCTCAGGTAGTGTCGATATAAATCAGCAACCTACAAATACCTATATAGCCCTGTTAGCATTTTTATAATAAGCCGATTATATTTTTTAACTACTCATTTTTTTGAGTTGACAATCATTAAAGGCCAATAGGATAATGAAAAATCCGATATACACACTTTCAAACTAAAAGGATACACATGTTTGGCAAGAGCTCGTTGTATGACATGTAACACATTCTGCAATGTTTTTCTTTCTGATAGAGAATGTATCCATGATTTTAGATCAATTATTTTTCTATATTTTTTTTCTGTTTCACCTTAATCAAGTTCTTATACGACTAAAATAAGATTCTACAGAGATTTTTGATAATAAATTTGATTTATATAAAAATTTCAATATGCCACGTGGAAAGATAGTCATATCTCAACTAACGAACAAACAAAAAATAATCGATTTGAAAAACAAATAAATACGCATATTTACAAGCTTATTCATCTTAAATGATTCAAGGTTTTTGTTTGGAATTCATTTTCAGCCTCATCCGAAAATAGGCAATAGCAAGGGGTAGTATAAAAACCGTATTATTATCTATGAACACAATAATATTTCTCGTCGCTTTTTTTTATATTGAAAACCGTCCAATAAGCTGGAAGATATGACGACCAATATTGACTTCTGAAGAAATCCCAGCCACAGTGCTGGGACACAGATAGACAGAGAGACACAAACAGATAACACACTTCTAGTCACTGAAGCCAAAGAGTCACAAGGTTTATAAGTCGATAAATATACCACTAACGCATAAATCACGGGCATTAAAATGAATTAATAATAATGTGTAATTTATCCTATAGAATAATTCTGGAAAAAGAATAGTCATCTCTTGTTTAATTCGGTCTATTAGCTATGGCACCAAATTGCAAATTAAAATAAAAAAAAAATCGTTTAAAATTTTAAATTATGACTTTATGGAATGCTTGACTATAAACCTTAATTATTTTGAATGTATTTGAAATTCTTGCAGAAATGTATTCTTAAAAGAATACAGATTAATAATCGTTTGAACTATTATATTATTTTCCTAAATTAATTAAAAATGTTAATTACTAATTCTGAGAAAAATTTAAGTTTAGATTTGAGTCTATAATAATTATATCCATGTACATAATTTCTGTTACGTTAATATTCATCTTTAATAATAAAACAACCCAATGAGTCTTACTCAATTATACGAGTATTAAGAGGTCTACGAAAAACTATAAATGTTTAAACATCAAGGAACCTTAACGCATTATAAATTTTGATAAATAAAGTGATTACAAATTCAAAAATAAGTACTTCTACTATAAGTGTTTTTTATACAAAACAACCATTCGAAGGTTAAAGTTTAAGCTAACAATGCTATGACTATGCTCTCACTGAAGTGAAATCATACTAACTTAAACCTTGAATAGACGTAAATACTTATTAATGCATGCCCAAGGAGCCTATCATTAACCTAAACTTATTTAACAACAAATTTTTAATTGATTAGCGCAACCGTTGGCAGTTCAATACCTATGTACATTTTGGATCTTTCCATAAGATAAATCATGTTGGCAACGGCCTTGTCAAATAACTATGAACAAAATAATTAGAAAAATAATAAAAATCGCAGCACAGAGTCATGCGTAGCCACAGCGGTGTACAAAACTTCCGGAACATTTTAAATTCCAATACCAACCATACCAATATATGGAATGGTTGTACTATATGCATAAATATGCTCTCATCTCTACTTACCTCTCTGTATAATGGTAGGCTGTAGTGACGTCAAACTTAAACACATGAGTCAGTTATGTAGTAAAATTTTCCAGAAGCTGAAATGATAGATAGAAACTTATTAAATATAAATATGAATATACTCGTACACATGTCATATTTTTAAAACTTATTTTGAAAGTTTATTGAACTAACAATTTGTTTTGTGTAAATGAACTGAAATTATGCACTATACATTATTGGATCTTCGTACAAAAATCATCCTTTTCCACAACCGTTACAGGGTAAACTTGCCGACAGATTAATTAAAATGTTGTATACTAAGTGAATAAACTTACGAATATTACTCTTCCTTCCAATGGAAATTAGTTGTTTATTAAATTTTTCCTGGTTATAATGCGAATGAAGCTATGATATATTACTTATATCAGATATCTAGTAAAGGCTATGACATATTGATTATGGGGCTGATAGTGGTTTTTATTAATTCCACTAGGCGCATAACTCCAGCAGAAAAAAAAGGAATCCTTTGGGCGGTAAATTTACGAAAAAGGTTCCTAAATGGCATAAGTAAAGTGGAAGAGTTTAGCGCACAAGAAATGTGAAATAATATGTATTACAAATATATGGGTACTGCAAATTTTTTGCTCGGCGTTTCGAAAAGCTACCTTGCGGTGGAACGAAAAAGGCGATAAAGAACCAATAACAAACGTTACAGTGGAGTAACGTAAGTACAGTAAAAATACATATATCGATAAAGTGTGTTTTGAGTAAGAATACAAACGGTGCAAGAAGAGGTGAGGAAAACGACGGTCGTATAGGCTTTTAATCGGGACTTGGATTTTGTGTGCAAACATTTATATTTTAGACAAATGGCGACATCTATCACTATTTGTTTGCAAATTCGGCTATCCAATGAGAGAATGCTGCATCAAACACGAAAATTATGTATAACATTGCGTGCCTGAACACACCGGAAGAAACGACAAATTACAGGGCGAATAAAAACAGCTTTCGCAGTAGGATATATAAGAGTCAGGACTTCTCAAACAGTGAGAGTAAGTTTTTCACGACACACAGAAAATTGTAGATGTATTTAGGCACCACTTTTAGCAGCGCTTTATGGACATGGCTTGTAAAACAAAAGGGTATGAGGAAAACCTATCTTCCGGTTAAGATAGCACAGCTAGTAAAAGCCTAGAATACAAGAAGGCCGTGATTTAAGACGGATTACCGTCAGAGATTTTAGGTGGACAAAAGAGCATCCAACGAAAAGAATACAAGCTCTATCTGCCCCATCTTCAAGATAGACGATCGTTTAGGAAGAACTACTGAAGAATATTCCTCATTTTCGAAATCTATTAATATTGTTTCCGGCATGCAAATCGACAACAAATCAAATCTTTGCTTTTAGGAAACCCCTATATCAATCAACCAGAAGTAGATCCTTTTCATCTCTATGTTATATCAACTTCAAAACCGCATACGTCAGCATTTACGCATTGACGCTTACCATGGAATTCGAGATTGAGAAAAGGCTTTTTGGGTTGTATCGCTTGGTACGCAACTATTCAGATTAGAAAAACCATCTCCTTCAGACGTACACCGAATTTCGACAGAGTGATTATTTAATTGTGTGTTGAAACAGATAGTGCAAAAGTGAAGCGACAATACAGGAGGTAGATTATTTTACAAATCCGACTAACTGGTTTACGCAGACGATATCGACATCATTCAATAACAAGCTAAATAATTAGGTTTTATTATGAACAAGTAGAAGATACAAAATAGTTGTCGACCATTTCATTGAACTAAACGGACAGAATTGACTACCGACGACCAAAATTATGGGATGATGAAGGCTTTTCGAGTTTTCGATAAAAGGTTTACGAAACCTGATTGGAGCGTTCACACCGAATATCGAGTACGTTCTGTTAGACAGTTGTATCAGCTGTGAAATTGTTACGAAGGTAAACATTTTTAATTCGATTTTTTTTCTTATGTATTTTTTTCTCCTCCATATTTATTGATAAAAGCATAGAAAATTTGCCAAGAATGACAATCAATATTTATTCCAATTTAAAGTTCTGCAATATTGTTTTTGCAACTATTCTGTCAGCTGTTTTGCTGACATGCTGAATGTTTCAAAAAGTGTGTTTGGTTCAACAACCTCAGAATTACGAATAGGTAATACGATTAAAGGGGTTTAATCAAAAATTTGTTTTGCTAAGAGGTTTCAAAAACTAAAAAGGGTATTGGAAAACTTCCGTTATCGATTAATATTACTATTTTTTGGTATGATGTCTTAAGTCTTCATGATAGTGCAAGATTTAGTTTTTATGGCGCCTGGCTGTTAATAAATATGGCACAATTCTTCTGGTACATAACCTTTATTATCGACCATTTATCTGCGCTGTGTGCAAGCATTTTGGGGTTTGGCGTTTAACTTTAGACTGATCTGGTAATTTTTTTTTTATTAAAAGAAAACCAACATATTTTAGTCCAGACACATCTATTACAGTTCATTCTTGTTTGTTAAATTCAATCCCAGCTGTTTGTTCTCTATTCAAAACTCTGAAAAGTCGGGTATCACATTTCTGTTTTTATTTTTAGGTACCATCGATTAGTATTGTATATCATCGAATATAAGGATGAGAACGTAAGAGCACCCACAGTCGTTTTTGTAAAAAGAAAACAATATATCTTTTCTTCAATTGTTTCAAAAAATAACTCAGTCCAAAATGTATTTTATTTCATTGGTTAAAAGCGAAGATTATTGCATTTGCTACACTTTTTTTTTCTTTCTAATTTCTAATTGGATATGAAATATCAAAAACCATTGGAGAATACGTACTACAGGTTCTCTTTATCAGAAAGTTCTTTGAGTAACCCATCGGCGGCACCTATTTCGGCATTGAGGGCTTCATATTTTGTATTAATATACAGGGTGCCCCAAAAATCAACCTCAAGCCGGAAACGGGTGATAGGTCACGTGATGTCGGTTGTCAAAAAATTATAAAAAAAAATCTAAGTCATGTACGAGTACTTTTAAAATTACTGGCACTCAAAAAAAATCGAGAAATCTGACACCCTGTGACGATCTTTCAAGTACTGTGCCGGCAAATCTTTACTTTTCTTTGATTTTTTTGTTGTCGCGTAACCCTGAGTAACTATTCTGTAAATTACGGTCCAAAATTGAAACAAAATATAAAAAACAGTAAAAAAAAAATATTTTCATAATTCATTTAAATTTTTTTTATTTGCTTTAAAACTCTGTTTTTATTAAATTCATTCACAATTACAAAAAATAAAAAAAATTATTAGGGTTCCCATCCTTTCCTCAACTTCTTTCGAATGTCCTTCATAAGGTTGGTGACAGTTACATCCGTGATCTTTTTGAATGCTCTTTTCCACTTAGCACTAAAATCTTTTATGTCCTTTGCACACTGCTCACTTTTCCTCAATTTAGCTTTGACCAAAGCCCAATACCTTTCAATGGGACGGCACTGTGGAACATTGGGTGGATTCATGTCTTTTGGGACAAAGTCGACATTTTTAGCAACAAGAAAGCTCAACGTCGCATGAGCATAGTGAGCATAATGTTGAACCCTTGTTCCCGTTGTAATAAACGATGAGCTTCTGTGTCCACATTGGCAAAATGGCCTGCCAATCGAGATATTTTGACCCGAATTTTTCCATCCCAATGGATTTTGTTGATTGCGGAAGAATCTCAGCTTCAAACGAGTTGTAAAACTGCGTACCTGGAAGAGTAGTAAAGTCAGCTTTGACATAAGTTCCGTGATCCAAAACCAAGCACGCTTTCTTGTTGCCGATCAACTCGTATAGCTTTCGGGCTCGCGTTTTTATGACTTTTTTTTTTGCTTTTCAGTAACTTTTGGTATTTTTTGTTTTTTTTTCGTATTTTTAGACCGTTACGTTTTTTAGATCTTTGTACCATTGTTTGGTTGGTATTACATTTCCGAGCAACATCTCTGGATGATATAGTCCAGTTTTTTACGATGGTACCCACTATTTTCCTGTCCAAATTTGTATCATGTGCTCCACTTTTAGCTCCACTTTTCTGTTTTCGCTTAACTGTCAACGTCTCCAAATACAGTTTAATAACAGAATCCTCTGTACTGCGTGCTATGTTTAAATTTTTTGCGATGAAATGGTTTGGATGCGAAGTATTTTCGAGCTATTTGTCGATGATCTTTTTACGGCGTTCCTCTTGACTCATATTTTATAAAATCAATAACAAACTGAAACTAGAAAATATACAGGCTAATTTGGGTACAAAATGGGATTGCAATTTTTACACATTGGAAGTATAGCCCGTATTAAAATTTACAGATTTTATTCGTTTCAGTCCTTATATCGGTTTTAACTAAAATATTGCTTTTTTGTCCATCCATATATCTGAAAATCAGTAATCACCCAACTTGAACTCACTGTACTGACAAAAACATGTACTATGCCATTTTGGCAAGTAACTTTCAAAGATGGCGTATTTAGTGTGGATTCCAAAATGGTATGACACTTGCTAGACTAACGCTTAATTGAGGACAAAAAAATATTTTGTTAAAGAAAACCCATTCATAGTTAATTCTTTTTAATAAGTTAAAATGAGTACCAAGTGTGAGCGAGACAGACAGTGACGCCGTGATTGAGCCGGATAAACACACTATTCCCACTACTAGATGGAGTGAAAAGTGTCCTCCTTGGGAATTAAAATTTTTTTTTTTAAATGTTTTTTATATTATTCAATATAGTCCTCTTTTAGTTTGATACACTTATTCCAGCGATTTTCCAACTTCTTGATCCCGTCCGAAAAATAATTTTCCGGAAAAATACTCTTCCGTGGCGTCAATGATTTCCTCGCGTGAGCTGAATTTTTTATTGATGAGCCATCTTTTCAGCTTTGAGAAGCGATAATAGTCCGAGGGGTCCAAATAAAGCTACCAATCGACGCCAAAAGTCCGCCCGATTCCGCATCAGCAAGTCCACACACTCTTTCGAAGTGCTGTCGCGTTCGTGTTTTTGGTCATTCGCGGCACCCAGCGGCAGGATAACTTTTTCATATGCAGAATATTGCCCAAAATATGGGGTGTGCGCTCAGTACTAATCTTTGTGATATCTGCTAGCTGGTGCACTTTCACTTGGCGGTCAGCCAACACCATTTCATGTATTTTTTTGACATTGTCCTCTGTAATCGCATCGGAGGGCCTGCCGCTGCGGACTTGATCAGTAGTGGAGTTGCGACCACCACGAAACTCTCGAAACCAATATTTGACGGTGTAATCTGACGGAACATTAGCCCCATAATATTTATCCAACTTTTCTTTTGTTTCCTTCGCCGTTTTGCCTCTCAAAAAATAATGTTTTATGAGAGAACGAAAATCGTTTTTGTCCATACTCAACACGATGCCAAACACGTCAACAACAATCAGCTGTCAAAACAAAACTAAAGACAGTATCGCACTGAAATTTGGCATGTCTGCCTAAATATGAACGGACTTCAAGGCACCATAGCCTTTTTTGCAATAGCAGCGCATTCTGGCGGTCAAGGAGGTCACTTTTCACTCCATCTAGTAAAGAGCCCGGCAAGGCATTCAATAAACGAATTGTACGGCATATGAAACAATTACGATATGTCAGACTACGCCCGAAAGAGAGCTGGAGTTTCTAATCCATTGAAAAAGAGATTCGTCGATCTCAAATGCGCGCATTTTCGGCAAAAGAGCCTGATGCCAAACTCTGTCAAATGTCTTAGAAATATCAGATTGTTTTCGACAGATTAGTGTACGCTTTGATTCAACGTTTCGGTGAGACATGTTATCAAATCACCAGTGGACCTGTTACTACGAAAACCGTACTGCCGGTCATTGAGAAGATTTCGCATTTCGAGATACTTCATGAGCTGACGGTTTATCAGTGTTTCCATGACGTTTGAAAAAAGGGACGTAAGCCAAATAGTTCTGTAAGAGGAAAGAGAAGAAAATTCGTCTTTTTTGAGGACAGGCTGGACAAATGGTGTTTTTAATATGCTTGGAAAGAGTCCCAAAGAGTAGGAATGATGAAAAAGTTTACGCAGTAGTTTTGCCAGCATGGAAGAACACCTCTTCAGAAAAAGGAGAGATATACCATCTGGACCAGCGGATTTGTATATGTCAAAATATTTAAGTACTCATGCTACTACACGAGTGCGAAAGTAGATTCGTCCCATTGAAGATGGAACTGCCAAACTGGCCGCAGAGGGTGGATTAAGCAGATTGGCCTTGTCCAAAGTACTGACAGCTGGAATGTCCTTATAAATGAGCGTTGGTATGGAGGAAGAGGCAGAATTTTTAATGTTTTTGACGAACGACCAAAAATGTGCACTACCTTTGGGACATGTTGTATTTCTGCCTCAGTTTTCACCCGTATTGAAATTACATACGATTAAGAAAGACGTTGCAGTCATTCCTGACACATTTTAACTTTTTTCGATTTTCCTCTGCCGGTTGGTCTTGAAGGACGGAATAAACATTTCTCTAACCCTGACAGCCTCTTTACAGCTCGAGTCGTACCATGCCTTTTCTTTTGGTCTGATACTCTTAATCCGATGAGGGATAAAGGATCTCATTCCAAAGAGAATAGTGTCTGTAATCATATCAGCAGGGCATCGACGTCGTTATCACGGAAACATAACGACCAGTTAAAATGCCTAACGTATTCACGTATTGCCATACAGTTCTTTTAGGAATTTTTACTCTAACTGTGTGGTCAGTATTATCTGATCTGACACAATGGTCCGAAGAGCCTAGAGGGGAGAGCACATCAACAGTGCACTTATCAGAGTGGGAAGTTAAAAACAAGTCCAGGGTGTTGGCGGTATGACTACCAATGTCTGGTATTCAGTATGAGGATACAGTGATACAATTCCTTGAATTCGTTAAAGGCGAATTAGTATCGAGTTTGGGGCTTCTGTAAATAAAGCAATAGTGTATAACTTGCTTACGGGGATAGAATTGTAACTACATGAAATTGAATTCCGGATTGAAACGGGGATTACATCATATAAACGAATAATGGCACCAGTTCGTAGCCAGGTAGCTTCAGATCAGAGTGATCTGAGAGTTGTGGGCTGGGATCTATCTCTGTTTCACTAAGTGCCAGAACAGTTGTCTTGCGCTTACAGACGTGAACGTACGCAGAGAAGTAATTACTTCTTAGCGCGCGTGTATTTTTGACATTCATTCTGAATGCCCGAGTAATTATAATTCAGAAACATAAAAACGCATCGACTATCTAAGCACAGCTGTGATTGTTGTAGGTGTTATGCTCTTACAACAATAGGAAACAGTGCATCAACAAAGTTCATACCCACAACTCGCTAAAAATAAAAGACTCAAATTGAAAACAATTTTGCTGTTGAAAGCATTGGAAGAAATTCAAAATGATGAAAGGCAAGAAAATAGACGAAAAATTAGGAGAACTAACATATGTGGACAAATCCATTTTTATTAACCCAATCGATATTCGAAGCGAAAAACAATCATGCGACCAGTCAGCTATGGAGTGATGGCAATCTTTAATTCAAAAATTGTCTGTTCAATATACCTTTTAATTAAAAAAAATCCAAAATGCACAGCAGAATCCATTCTGCAACAAGTAAAATACATACGAGTATTTCAAAATTTGCTTCCCAAAAGTGAAACAAAATTGTCTGTGCCATATACCTACTAATTGAAAAAAAGAGAGTTCTAAAATGAGACAGAAAAACATATGTAGTAGTAAAAAGGAGAAAACAACACACAAACCTCAAAATACTAGCAGCCTAACTCGCAGATAAAATTGATGTGCAATTAAAGCTACTATACCCTGTTCAACAAAAATCTGCTGTACAGCGAAGATAGGAATATTTGCCCCTCACTCTGGTTACAATGAAATTCATAAGCACTTAGCTATTGAAACCTCTCATAGGGATACCATGCTATGCATATTTGTCGACAAGAATTTCTGAAGATAATTACCATAGGGTTGCCATCTACCTGTTCTGATGATGCAATATTTTTGAGAAAAATTTAATAATGGCATAAGTTAACTTTTTTATTTCTTTTTATTGGTTGTACCAAGCAGTGTAAAACGTTATATAACAATATTATACGAGTATAATAAAAGCAAACTAATCCGAAGAAAAAATTCACTGCGGCGTTCGTTCTCATCATTTAAAGTTATAATAAACTCCTTTGTTGCCGTTTCGGCGAAAACATCTACATTTCATATTTTAGGCTCAACTTTTAGTTCAATATGTTTGACGCAAATAAGCCATTCTTCACTTTTATCTTTCTTAAGGTATTCTATTAAAAGCAGCTTAACGTCTTTAATTACTAACGTTTTGTTGTTTTAGCCTGCTATGAATATTTTTATTTGAGCCCATATCAACTCTATGGGATTAAGCCTGCAGTGGTAAAGCGGAAAGTTTGTCTTTGTGATGTTTGACAACATCCAACACCATGTTATGTTATTTTAAATTGAAAACTTGTACGTCAGACGATGACTTTACTCAGAATTCACTCATTCACAATTTTCGTTTATACATACCATATATGTACATATGAATGAAAACAAAAATTTATAACTACCTATATATACAACATCATAAAAGTGTTCGCATTAATCGGTTTTGTTTTAAAGCTACCTGCAACTTATATAAAATCGAGCCGCCAGAGAACCTTATGTTAAAAATACTTTTATTAGCCTCATGGCAAAAAGCTAGTAATACAATTTGGTTTCTACTTCTTCTTGTATCTTAAATGTATTGTAATCACACATATTTACCTTTTTTAAAAATGTTAATCATTGCACACATCTGCATAAAAAGGGTTTTCCAAGAATAACCACCGTGTGGCGCTCCCATTGTTCTGATTTGAGTTCTGTTTTATTTGTTAAGTTGGTAAATCTGTTGTTCACATTCCCTCTAAATCTTAGCGTCATAGCTTGACATTTGCAAAAGTTACGTAGCCAAGAGTACATCTATCTCTGTGTGTGTTGGCGATTTTTTACAATTTTAGAAATGGATTTAAATTTGCAACAACGAACTTGTATTCAATTTTGGGTAAAAAACAGATTTAATGGTGCGCGAACGTTGGAAATGTTGGAAAAGTGTTTCGACAACGATTCTCTAAAGAAAACGGTCATTTACCAGTGGCACGAGCGGTTCAAAAGTGGTTGTGAGTCAATCGAAGATGATGAACGCAGTGGCAGACCATCGACATTGAAAACCGACGAAAACGCTGATGAAGTAAAAGAAATGTTGGTCAATAACTGCAAATTAGCCATCAGAGAGATAGCGGAGGACTGGAACATTGCCTATAGATCCGTCTAAGACATTTTGTTTAATGATTTTCGTTTCCGTCGTGTAGCAGCAAAGTTGGTGTCAAAAGACCTCAATTTCATGCAAAAAAGAGACTGTGTTGACGTCGCAAAAGAGATGATTTGCGAGGCTGAATCCGATCCCACATTCATCAAAAGGATCATTACTGGAGACGAGACGTGGGTTTATGAGTACGGCAAGCAAACCAGACATCAGGCAAGTGAATGGCGTTCACCAAATGAGCCGAGACCAAAAAACCACGTCGTTTTCAGTCAAAAAAGAAGGCAATGCTCACGGTTTTCATGGATTACAACGGTGTAGTACATCATGAATTTTTGCCAGAAGGCCAGACAGTAAACAAAGAGTATTATTTGGACGTTATGAGACGTTTACGTGAAGCAATTCGCCGAAAGAGACCAGAATTGTGGGCAGAAAACTCGTGGATTTTGCAATATGATAACGCACCGTCGTACAGTGCAATCATTATTCGTAATTTTTTGAGAAAAAATACAACAAATACCATCCAACAGCCACCGAATTCACCTGATTTGGCTCCCTGTGACTTCTTTCTGTTCAATCGAGTTAAAACACTACTACGGGGAACGCGTTTCAGCAGCCGAGAGGAAGTAATGGAAAAATCGCAGGAAGCCCTGATGGACATACCGAAAACCGAATATAAATAATGTTTCAAGGATTGGATCAAGCGCTGGCATAAGTGTGTTGCTGTCGATGGGGATTACTTTAAAGGGGACAATATAGATTTAGATGAATAAACTTGTATTTTTAATTTTTGATCAAGGTATACCACCCTTATGAAAATCGGTTCTGTAGAATATTCGTATAATTAATTACGAGATTCGTGTTTGCTTATTATTATACAGGGTGTCCCCTAATTCGTCAACGATAATTTGGGAAATGATTCCTCGGTATATTCTATGAAAACAATCGTTCTACAGTAAGGGTCTATCTCCAATGTTGACAGTATTTATCGAGTATTTAAGAAAAGGCTTACTTTGGTGTGCCCTGACCCACGTTAACGGAAGTTGCTCTGTTAGTACTAATGGTAGAAACTTCGTGTAGAACTTTCTTTTTAGAAGAAAAACTAGCCTTTGTAGCGGCGTTTAAACAAAATTCATATCTTATTTGAGTCTTTAGATATCCAATTTCTAAACCTGTTCTATTTTCATTGTCCAGACTAATTTATGACTTTAAGGTCGCTTTTCTCCAGAAAATGCCTAATTAATACAACGTTTTACTATTTATTTCTTACGAACATAACAATAATAAAAAAAAATAATCATCAAGTTTGCAGAAAAACCCATAGATTTTATAGTACTTGGGAAATAAGAAATAAAAAAAAGAACATTCTATGTATACTTCTTCTAAAATTAATTATTCTATTATTAAAGTGAATTATTTGACGATAAAGTCAAATTAAAGATCCTCTATTAAATTAACTAAATATAAAAGTGAAATATTCCTTGTATTATAATAAGGTAAATAAAGACAATAAATATATATATTTTTATCTGCCAAATTGAAAAATAGTTATGTTTTAATTGATATGGTCATGTGATTCACATCGTTTAATATAAAAAAAAAATTTAATAATAGTAATACAAGGTGGGGCAAAGGTAATGTCATAATGTACGAGGGCGGGTCAATAAGTCCGTGACTTTTGGATTAAAACAGATTTTTTGATAAAAAAATAATTTTATTTTTCAACGTAGTCTCCCTTGAGCTCTATACACTTTGTCCAACGCTTCTCCAATTTTTTTATCCCTTCCAAAAAAAATGATTTGTCGAGGTCCTCAAAATGACGAGATGACTTCATCATTGGAGTCAAATCTTTTTCCACCAAGCCATTTCTTCAGGTTTGGGAACAAGAAGTAGTCGCTCGGAGCCAAATCTGGAGAATAGGGTGGATGAGGGAGCAATTCATAGCCCAATTCATGGATTTTTGCCATGGCAACTGCACATGTGTGCACCCTTGCATTGTCTTGGTGGAAAAGAACTTTTTTCTTGGCCAAATGAGGTCGTTTTTTTTTCAAATCGTCATTGAATCGGTCCAATAAGTTGGCATAATATTCCCCATTGATTGTTCTTCCCTTTTGAAGGTAGTCAATGTGGATTATCCCGCGTGCATCCCAAAAAACAGTCGCCATAACTTTATTGGCTGACAAACCCACCTTGGCCTTCTTTGGCGCCGATTCACCCTTAGAAACCCACTGTTTTGACTGTTGTTTGTTCTCTGGTGTGTTGTGATGGATCCATGTTTCGTCCACGGTTACAAAACGGCGCAAAAACTCCTCCATATTGCGATTAAACAACGCCAAACCTTCCTGTGAAGTTGTTACACGATTGCGTTTGTGGTCGACTGTGAGCAAACGCGGCACCCATCTTGCGGAAAGCTTTCTCATGCCCAAGTGATCATTCAAAATTGAAACCACTGAGCCATGCGAGATCCCTACGGCTTCCACAATCTCTCGCACTTTCAATCTTCGGTCGGCCAACACCATATCGTGAATTTTTTCGATTGTTTCGGGTGTAGAGACCTCAACTGGGCGTCCAGGACGTTCGGCATCTTCAGTGCTTGTACGGCCACAACGAAATTCAGTAAACCACTTATTTACCATTGAAATCGATGGTGCAGAGTCCCCATAGTATTTATCAAGCTTAGCCTTGGTCTCGGTAATGGTTTTTTTTCGCAAGAAATAATGCTTAATAAGCACACGAAATTCACTTTTTTCCATTTTCTCCTCAAATTAGTGAGTAGTCTGATAAAAATAGCTGTCAAACACAAACTAACTGACGCAGCAAGTTTAAATTTGACAGGAGCAGTGTTGCTGTTTCAGTAAAGAGGTCAGAAATTCAAAAATGCACGGAATTATTGACCCGCCCTCGTAAATTGGCTATCATCTTGTTAGAAATGAAAAAAATTGGGCTCTATTTTCACGAAAAGTTTATCTGAAGGTGTAAAATTTGTAACATTAAGTTGAAAAAATGATATCGATCAAAAGCCAACCTCCTAAGTTGATGCACATTTATGCTCGTTTTACGGCATTTTGAATTATTGCTCGGAAAACATGTGGCTCCAAATTGGTGATTTCTTTTTCAAAGATTTGCAAGGATAGTGGTTTGATGTGGTGATTGCGAGATTTCAAAAAGCCCCAGATCTAGTGATCTGGACGGCCAGTTCCAATCGCTAAAACGGGAGATCACACGGCCTGAAAATTGATGTGAGCGGTTGCTCCGTTCTGCTGGAACCAACAATGCTCAAGACCGAATTCAGCAACTTGCGGCACAAAAAAAAAAGTTTAAAAAAATAAGGGCCAATCATTTTTCACTGCAAATGCCACAGCAAACAATCCCTTTGAGGGGATGCAATGGCTCTTCGTGTATTCCATGTGGATTCTGCGTGTCCCAGTAACGCAAATTTTGTTTATTCACATAACCACTGGAATAGAAATGGGCTTCGTCGCTTATTATTATTTTGGATAAGAAATCATCCTCTCCTGCACCAGGTTTAACTCGCCATGAGAGTAAGTTAAACTCACCTGACGGTCAGGAGGCAGCAATTGGTGAACGGCTTGCACTTTATAAGGGAACATCTTCAGTCTTTCACCAAAATTCGACGCAACGAATGTCGGCTGAGCCAAATTGTGTGCATCGTTGTCTTATCGATGTTTGTATAATATCTCGGACGTCCTCGGCCACAGCAGTGAAATTCTCGGTCGAACGAGAAATATGGGGCCGCCGGGCCTTGCGACATCTCTAGTGCAGCCAGTTTGCTCGAGACGATCAGCCAAACGCTTAATGGTTCACCCACATGGTGCAGGACAACGAGGAAAACGACAACGAAATTCACGCTGCGTTAAAACAGCAGACCGGAAATTGGTCAAATAAGCAGTAACAATAATTCCGCGTTCTTCAGGTGTATATCACTCCATTGCATGTTGCTAACTAATTATTAATCTGTCTACAACATAACTATCAAAGAACTATGACACTTGACGCCATTTGCAAAAATTATGGCACATTCAAATTATGGTCTAAGTTGGCTTGTTGTTGATTTCTAGTCAACTACTCATCTTGCTTGATTTATATTAACTGAAAAAATGAATGTCTTTCGGGTGATGTTGGGATTCGAACACTGAACCTTCCGATTTAGAAGCCAGTCCATTACCACTTGAGCCACGGCCACCCACTAATTTACACAACGTAAAACAATATCCAAAAACTGTAGAGTAATCTTACAGTCAACTAATCGAACTACAGTCGACCCTGTAAAAAGGCGAATCTTCCTCTCTCTCCTCCTACAGGCCCATTGCACTTACGTCCCTTCTTTCAAGGTCATGGAAACGCTGATAAACCGTCAGCTCATGAAATATCTCAATACACGAAAGCTTCTTAATGACCGGCAGCACGGTTTTCGTAGCAACAGGTCCACTGGTGATCTGACTGCATTTCTCACCGAAAAGTGGAACCAAAGCGTACATCAATATGGCGAAAACAAGATAGTTGCACTTGATATTTCCAAGGCATTTGACAGAGTTTGGCATCAGGCTCTTTTGTCGAAAATGCGTGCTCTTTTGATCGACGACTCTCTTCTTCAATGGATTAGAAATTACTTTTCGGAACGTTCAATCCAAGTTGTCTTGGAAGGTTTCATACCTGATATTCTCAAAATAAATGCTGGTTTGCCCCAGGGCTCCGTTCTGTCTCCGATACTCTTTTTAATTTTCATCAACGATCTCTTGTCTGCTACTTCTAATCCAATATATTCCTTAGCTGACGACAGTACTCTCTGCTTTTCATATTCGTTCCAGGACTCATGTCCCTGCTCTTCGGCTGTAGAACGGGAACGCCAGCGTATGTAAAGCTCATTAAATTCTGATATTAACAGTATAACAAATTGGGGAACCACTAAAAGAGTAGAATTTAATGCTTCAACACAATGCTGCTGTCGTTAAAGCGAAATTTAAACACCCAGCCGTTATCCATGAATGGCACTTGTATCGTCGAAGCCGATAAACTTTCCATTCTCGGTATGTGTGTCAATGAAAACTTACGTTGGAATGATCACATATTCGATGTCGTCAAAAACGCTGCGAAATGTCTAGGTTTCCTCAAGTGATGTAAGAAATATTTCACCCCCTCTGATCTGGCCTCACTATATAAGGCGTTTATCCGCCCGAAATTGGAGAGCAATTCCCACATCTGGTCGGGTGGACACCCTCGAATGCCGACGTGACTCGTGTCTCACTCTGTTTTATCGCTATTTTCACCAACAGTTCCCCTGTTTAGATCGTCCCGAAAAAACCGGACGCTAGAGGGCAACAAAAATGGAAACTATTGTAGTTATTGACTACAGAAAGGTCGAGGAGAAAACTATCTCTGACAGCTATCTTTGCCCAATATTACCGAAATTCTGTACAAGTTGGCAAAAACATGTATTTTATTATACTACTCTAGATCTGGCAAGTGGCTTTCAGATCGAGATGGATAGTAAACATGTTCAAAAACAGGATTTACAATCGAATGAGGGGATTACAATCGCTAATATTGAAACGGAGCCTGCCAAAATGGGTTTAGTTGTAAACGAGAGCAAAACTAAGTATATGCTGCCAACAAGAAGGGACACACAACATCGAACATTTGGATAGAACGTCACAATCGACAGCTGTGATTTCGAGGTAGTAGAGGCTTTCTCTATCATGGCTCTGCTATCAATTCTGGCAACAACACTTCAGCAGAAATAAAATGAAGAATCACTCTTGCCACTCGCTGTTTTTTGGGCTGATAAGATTCAATGACGAACTATGAGTATACGAGCTGTGCAGTGGCATCTATCTAGTCGCCTGAGATGGCTAGGACATGTAGAGCGAATGAACACCAGTGCTCCGGGCGACAGAGTCTTCAAATCTAAGCCGGAGGGACAACGCAGTAAAGGAATACCTCACTTGAGGTGGCGCGCACAAGTTGAAATGGTCCTCAACCGACTTGGAGTGTGTAACTGGATTCAGTTTGCTAAAGACCGGACTAACTGGAGAGGCTTGTTAATTGAGGTCCAGGTTCAGCCCAAACCGAACTGTAGCCCCACCTAAGTAAATAAAAAAATAGAACGTATCAAGCCAGCAGTTAAATGGCAGTTGAAATCCCGCTTTCAGGCAGAACAATTTACTCAATTTGGGCGATAAAAGCCATGGCCAAAATGAAGTAAAGATAGCAGTACCGAAATTTAAACTTCCGGAATGGAAAGCCTATCTGGTGAGCTATTTAAGGACCCACGAGATGACCTGAAAGAGAGCATATAATTTATACCAGTATCAGTCTACTTAACATCGCGTACATGATTTTGCCTTTCGTATTGGGTGAAAGCCTGAAAGTCAATGATCTGATCGGAACATGTCACGACAAGTCCGCAATTGATCAAATATTCACACAAAGTCAAATCCTTAAAAAAATTCCAAGAAATCCAGATCGATTCTCATCATATTTTTATTGTTGTCTTATATTATATAATATATACTATATATACTCGTACATATATCATGTAATTTTACACAAATCTTAATCGTACTAATATTTAAATTATACATATTGTTTTTTTCTCCAATTAATTTACGTTGATTTTCGTAGTAAAAAATTTATTCAAATGGCCGCCGTTTTCTGAAAAATTAAATATTTTCAAATTGATTATGGCAAAAACTGACTTTTTCACTAACTTTATAGAAGAATTTTTTAACTTCGAGTAAACAATTTTGTAATTACTATGATTACCGCAAGGGGTTACGTCACCAGAAAGCTTCCAGGGAATGACATAAACACGACACGTTTATAATATCTTTTAATGAACATTACACTTTGTATTGAATAGTATCTACTTCAAGACATAGTATTAATGTCTTACTTAAAAAAATGTTAAACTCAAAATAAATTTTTCTTACGAGTACACCTATGCATATATGTGCCTCTTAAATCTAAGATATATCATCACTATGTAACGGTTATGCAACTTATATCTGTGAATATTCAATCAAATAGAACAAAATCATAAGTATTTACACCAGCTACAGAAGAAATCAAATCAAATGTGTCAAATTGCGACCCGTATCGTCGTTATCATCACTACATATGTACATTGACTTTCTCCACTTAAGCCCCATCAACGTGGGGATTATGAACTCAACTGAGTCTACGCGCTATCCATAATATGAAGCATTCGCATTCTCCACTCTAATTCCAGGCTAACGTCATACAATTAGTGATTATTTTTATGATTTTTTTTTTCTCAAAGAAAAATACAATCAATGTTGTAATTTAATATATGTTACTTGCAGGTTTTTTCTTCTCTTTTTTATCATTGTCGGGGGAACGCCACAATCGATCAACAGAATTGCAAAAACGCTTGACAAATATCTTACGTAAATGTTTGAAATCGAAAGCGCCTACGGATCGATTTTTTTTTTATGAACAATTCGATTAGCAATATAAAAGGGAAGTCTATGTTATGTCAATTGTTTGAAAAAAAAAAATTGGGGCAATCCCCATTAATTTGTGTTATAACATAATTGAATAAACCCGCTTCGAAACTTGTATGTGGGAGTCTGTTACATATGCTGCTATGATCACAAATTTTGAATGTTTATTTATTTTCTTAACACTGTAAACAAAACAAAGACAAAAATTGTTTAATACCAAATAAATGAGATGAGTACGATGACAAATCAAATGACATATAATAGTCGTAATATACAGCTTCGGACTAATTCGTTTTACAGAAATTTGTAATGCTACGATAATTTGGATGTTTCCATATGATACAAAGCATGTAACAAAAATCCTTGGTATGAGCATATTCAGACGGACTAAATTTGATTTGGCCATTATCTTACACGTATCACAGATGCAAATTGGGAGCTTGATGGAGAAGCTAAGTACAGCCTATGCAAAGCAATCCGATGTTTTGAGTCGTATTAAAGAATAGAATAACCAGGATCTACCAATGGTTCGGACACTCTTCCCGAAACTTTAATTACTGTTATACATTTGAGAAGCAGTATAAAAACGCACTAAGGCCAGAGGAAACACTGACCTGTGGTAATGATCACCCTGATGCTGATGGCTGAGTTTAGTTACAGACAAAAAACGATCTTACATCCACTTTGAGCCAAATCTTTCTGATTGAGTGGCAAGTCTGCTCTGAATGTTTCGGTGACCAGATACGTAGCAAATTTAAAATTTTTACTAATTGTATCCAAAAAATGATGCAAATTACCATATTTTTGTATTTTTTTTTCATTTATTAATTCATTATTTATTATCATTAATTAAAATTTTTTTTTATAATAGGGGCGAGCACAAGGGATTTTATGTATCCTTAAGATCTTAGCACATAGCGCGGGCGCTAGTTAGGGAGTGAAAAAAGAGAGATACCGTTGTGCGTTGGTTTTAAATGTTTGCAAGTTATAGTGACTAGGAAATAAAGAACCCGTAGGGCATTCCATAAGCGAGCTGTACGGCCTAGGAAATAATCACGATATTTCAGAGTACGTCTGAAGATAGGTTTCATGGTGTACTGATGAGCATTCATAGCGAGACGGGTGTTACGGTTAACAGTTTGAAGGGATTCCGCTACTGGCAATTTCGGTGGTGCACTGCTGGTGAAAATAGCGGCACAGCAAGACACGAGATATTACGCTGGTGTACGAGGGTGTCGAATGACTGCGTCGTATTGACATCACCTATGAGTTTTATCGCACGATTTTCGATCCTATCTAGCAAGTGCAAAGAGATCTTAGGGGCACCTGACCAGATGTGGGCATTGTGATTCAATTTTGGGCGGATGAATACCTTATACTCGTACATTGAGGCCAGATCAGAAGAGGATGATGTATTGCTTACATCATTTGAGGAAACCTAGACATTTTGCTGCATTTTTGACGACACCGAATACATGGTAAGCTGTCATTGAAACACATGCCCAGAATGGAAAGTTTATCGGTTTCGACAATGCAAGTGCCATTCATGGATAATGGCTGGGTGTTTCAATTTCGGTTTAACGATAGCAGACAGCATTGTGTTTTGGAAGCATTAAATTCCACTCTGTTGATTGTTCCCCAATTGGTGATGCTGCTAATATCAGAATTTAATGTGCTTAACATACGCTGACGTTCCCGTTTTACTGCCAAAGAGCAGGGACGTGAATCCGGGAACGAATATGAAAAGCAGAGAGTACTGTCGTCAGCTAAGGAATATATTGGATTAGAAGTAGCAGACAAGAGATCGTTGATGAAAATTAACAAGAGTGTCGGAGACAGAACGGAGCCCTGGGGCACACAAGCATTTATTTTGTGAATATCAGATTTGAAACCATCCAAGACAACTTGGATTGAACATTCCGAAAGGTAATTTCTAATCTATTGAAGAAGAGAGTCGTCGACCCCAAGAGCATTTTCGACATAAGAGCCTGAGGCCAAACTCTGTCAATTGCCTTAGAAATATCAAGTGCAACTATCTTGCTTTCGCCAGATTGATGTACGCTTTGGTTCCACTTTTCGGTGAGACATGCCATCAAATCACCAGTGGACCTGTTGCATTTCATGAGTCGACGGTTTATCAGCGTTTCCATGACCTTGGGAAGAAGGGACGTATCAATCAGATTAGCCAAAAGAACTGGCACCTGGAATTTCATTATAAATGAGTATTGGGATGAAAGATGAGGCAGAATTTTTAATGCTTTTGGGGAATGACCAAAAATTTGTACTACCTTTGAGACATTGTAGTATTTTTTGTCGCAGTTTTCGTACGTATTGAAATTGCACATGCTTAAGAAAGACGTTGCAGTCATTCCAGGCACATTTGGACTTTTTTCGGTTTTCCTTTGCAGGTTGGTCTTGAAGGACGGAAGAAACATTTCTCTAACCCTGACAGTCTCTTTACAGTTCGAGTCGTACCATGCCTTTTCTTTTGGTCTGATACTCTTACTCCGATAAGGGATAAAGGATTTCATTTCAAAGAGAATAGTGTCTGTGATCATATCAGCAGCGGCACCCATGTCGTTATCGACGAAATATAACAACCAGATATAATTCCTAAAGAAGCTGCTAAGTCAGCTCCAATTGGCTTTCTCGTATTGCCACACGGTTCTTTTCGGAATCTTTACTCCAAATGTATGGTCAGTGTACGAGAAATTAGCTGGTATGACACAGTGGTGCGACAAGCCTAAAGAGGATAGCACATCAAGCCTGTACTTATCAGGGTGAGAAATTAAAAACAAATACAGGGTCTTGGCGGTATGACTATCAATGCCTGGTTTTCGTTTGTTGTCTGTTCACAATATCGAAGCCACTCAGAATTGTGTATATTAAAATCGCCGTAATACCGATTTCCATATGAGGATACAGGGATACAATTCTTTGAATAGAGTCAGACAGCGCATCAAACTCGTTAGAGGTCGAATTGCTATCTTGTTTGGGGCTTCTATAAATAAAGCAGTAGTTGATAATTTACTTAAGGAGGTGGAATTTTAACCACATGAAATTGAATTCAGAATTGGAACAGGGATTACATTGTGGTGCAGTTTGGTAAGCTATTTCACTAACGTAAATAAATGGCGAGACCGCGGTGGAACCTCAAAAACAGTAGCAAAAGATCAATTGAAAGTACACATATTCGGGGAAGCCGTCATGTTCTTGGGCATTTTTAATTGCCATGCAAAAATATTGTCTACTGAAAATCCCGCCCAAGAAGTAAATTTGATTCCTCACAGCTCAGTGATAGATCCGCCCCCTTCTTATGATATATGTATGACCAATAAGATTCTGTGTTTATATGCTCATATTATATGCTCGCATGACTTCAAAACCACATGTGATGAGGATTTCACTTAGTTAAACTTCATCAGATCTTTACTGGTGTAATAGATAAGAACAATGAATACGCTTATAGTGGCAGAGCAGCAAGTAAGCTAGAGCCTTAACAGACGAGAAACCATCGAATAAATACTCGTAGATATTTTGTTGTCATAATTATGAACGTGATTAAGATAAAGTTGTAGGATTGTCTACACTGATAAATCGCGACTTTCCAAATACAATCTACACTCGATTCAAAATGATATAAGTATCGGCTGATGTTGCAGTTGAACAAAAATGCATAGCAGAACCAATAATAAAGTCATTTAAGTGGGGCTGTGTGGATAATGAAAATAAAAGGAAATCATACAAATTAAACTCTATTCGCAATTCGAAGGCGGTATTGCTTGGTTGGAATCTCGTAGATATTTTTCTGCATGAGAGTATTGGCATAATTCTATACTAGTCCAGTCATCATGGGTTCCTGCAAACCTCTTGGGATTTATGGTATATTTAGTTGAAGATTGGAATAGATGTTGAATGATTGCTTGCCTCACAACTACCACTCGCAATAGGTACTACCCAGAGGATACATTAGATGTAAAAACATTACATTGGCTTTGATGGTATATCTATTACTGTACCGTACTTGTTTTTAATTTCTCACCCTGATAAGTACAGGCTTGATGTGCTACCCCTCTAGGCTCGTCGGACCATTGTCTCATATCAGCTAATTTCTCGTACACCGACCACACAGTTAGAGAAAAGATTACTAAAAGAACCGTATGGCATAACGAGAAAGCCAACTTGAGCGGTCTTAACAGCTTCTTTAGGAATTTTAACTGGTCGTTATGTTTCCTCGATAACGACGTGGATGACCCAGCTGATATGATCACAGACACCATTCTCTTTGGAATGAGAAGCTTTATCTCTCATCGGATAATAAATATCAAACCAAAAGAAAAGGCATGGTACGACTCGAGCTGTAAAGAGGCTGCCAGGGTTAGAGAAATGCTTTTTCAGTCCTTCAAGTCCAACCCAACAGAGGAAAACCGAAAAAAGTTTAAACGAGCCAGGACTGACTGTAACGTCTTTCTTTAGCGTGTAAAATGCCAATACGACCAAAAACTAAAACAGAAAATACTACAATGTCCCAAAGATAGTAACAATTCTTGGTCGTTCATCAAAAATATAAGAAATTGTTCCTCATCCTCCATCCCAACGCTCATTTATAATGACATTCCAGCTGTCAGATCTTTGGACAAGGCCAATCTGCTTGCTGCATATTTTGCGGAAAGCTCAACACTCCTAGAATCTTCAATGGGACAAACCCACTTTGGCACTAGTGTAGTAGCAAGCATTCTTAAAGATCTTAACATTCACAAAACTGCTGGTCCAGATGGTATATCTCCCCTCCTTCTGAAGAGGTGTTCTTCCTCGCTGGAAAAACCACTACGTAAGCTTTTTCATCAATCCTACTCTTTAGAACTCCTTCCGAGCGGATGGAAAAAAGCATTTATCCAGCCCGTCCCTAAAAAAGGCGAATCTTCCTCTTCCTCCTCCTACAGACCGATTGCACTTACGTCCCTTCATTCCAAGGTCATGCAAACGCTGATAAACCGTCAGCTCATGAAGTATTTCGAAACACGGAAACTTCGTAGCTCTTTTCCTATCAACAGGTGCACTGGTGATTTCATGGCATGTCTCACCGAAAAGTAGAATCAAAGCATACATCAATCTGGTGAAAGCAAGATATTTGCTCTTGATATTTCTAAGGCATTTGACAGGCTCTTTTGTCGAAAATGCGTGCTCTTGGGATCGATGACTCTATTCTTCAATGGATTAGAAATTACCTTTCGGAACGTTCAATTCAAGTTGTGTTGGACGGTTTCAAGTCTGATATTCACAAAATAAATGCTGGTGTTCCCCAGGGCTCCATTCTGTCTCCGACACTCTTTCTAATTTTTATCGACGATGCCTTGTCTGCTACTTCTAATCCAATATATTCCTTTGCTCACGACAGTACTCTCTGCTTTTCATATTCGTTCCCGGGCTCACGTCCCTGCTCTTCAGCTGTAGAACGGGAACTCCAGCGTATGTCAAGCTCATTAACTTCTAATATTAAAAGCATAACTAATTGGGGAACCACTAACAGAGTAGAATTTAATGCTTTCAAAACACCATGCTGTCTGTTGTCGTTAAAGCGAAATTGAAACACCCAGCCGTTATCCATGAGTGGCACTTGTATCGTCGAAACCGATAAACTTTCCATTCTCGGCATGTGTTTCAATGACAACTTACCATGTATTCGGTGTCGTCAAAAATGCAGCAAAATGTCTAGGTACTACCCAGAGGATACATTAGATGTAAAAACATTGCATTGGCTTTGATGGTGTATCTATTACTGGTATCCAATAATTTTCAAGAATAAACTATATTGTAGATTTACGAGTAAATGTATTCGCATGTATGTACCTATGTCATGAAATTCAAGATCCCGGATCGGTATAAACTTTGTTTGGTAAACCTTTCAAGTTAATTTACATACCCGTACAAAATAAATATTGTACAAAAAGTGAGTTATTTAAAGCAGTACGAACAGGTAAATAAAAACAACAACACAACAACTCCGGCGAGTAATCTAGAACATTAAAAACCAATACATAGACAGATATCTAAGAGAACTCACACATGATAAAAATACTGAATATTCGCGGACAACCAAAAATTTGAGAAGACCGATTGCACAAACACCGGCTGTAAGGAAAAGCGGTGGTACGTGGTCAAAAACAAATACTGAAGAAGCTACGCTATTCTCGGAAAATCTCGCGAGTACATTTCAAGTAAACGTGGAAAATAACCTAAATATGATAAGAGAGGCAGAACTAAATGAAGAAGAACATATCCCCCCGGTTACACACAAATAAATAAGGAATATAATAAAGCCCCGATATAAAAACCAAGAAAGCCCCTGCGTATGATTTAGTCACCGGAGAAATATTAAAGGAGTTTCCGTACAAAGGTACTCGTATTGTCAAACTAACCAATCACTTCCCAATCCACTGGAAGGCTGTGGAGTGATTATGGTTCCAAAGCCAGGTAAAACACCATATGATGTAGGATCCTACAGGCCTATATCCCTACTTCTACTTCCAATTTTGTCCAAATTATTAGAGAAGATACTTTTCTCTCGACTAAAGCCTATCTTGCATTAAAAATGCTTATACCAAACCATCAATTTGGCTTTTTAGATAGACACTCGACCATGGATCAGGTCCATAGAATTACAGATGTTGCCCAAAAAACACTAGAAGAAAAAAAGGTTTGCTCAGCTGTCTTTCTTGACGTTGCACAAGCCTCTGATAAAGTATGGCATAAAGGGCTACTTCATAAATTCCAAAAACTACTCCCCAATCAGTATTTTTTAATACTTTTTTTTTATATATGTTTTATATTTTTTTATAATTTGCGCGCATTCAAGGGATTTTAAGTACCCTTTAAATGCTTGCACACAGCGGGGGCGAAGGAAACTCAAGGAGGATAGAAAGGGAGGTACCGGTGAACGTTGGTTTTAAATGCTTGAAGGTTATAATGACTAGGAAATAAAGAGCTAGGCAGGTCATTCCATAAGCGAGTTGTACGGCTTAGGAACGAATCACGATATTTTAGAGTACGTCCGAAACTGGGCTTGCGGGTATACTGATGAGCAATCATAACGAGACGGGTGTTCCGGTTAAAGGTTTGAATGGACGGAGTGCTACTGGCGATTTCTATGGAGCGCTGGTGGTGGAAATAGCGATAAAACAGAGTGAGACACGAGACATTACGTCGGTGTTCGAGGACATCCATTGTTTGATTGATATTAGTATCATCTATGAGTTTTGAATCCTATCTAACAGGTGCAGAGATGTTTTGGGCGCATCCGACAAGATGCGGGCATTGTACTATAATTTCGGGCGGATAAACGCCTTATATAGTGAGGCCAGATCAGAAGGGGTGAAATATTTCTTACATCGCTTGGGGAAAGCTAGACATTTCGCAGAGTTTTTGACGACACCGAATATATGATCATTTCAACGTAAGTTTTTATTGACACACATACCGAGAATGGTAAGTTTATCGGTTTCGACGATACAAGTGCCACTCATGTCAAATGCCTTAGAAATATCAAGAGCAAATATCTTGCTTTCACCAGATTGATGTATGCTTTGATTCCACTTTTCGGTGAGACATGCCATCAAATCACCAGTGCACCTGTTGATACGAAAAGAGCTAAGAAGTTTCCGTGTTTCGAAATACTTCATGAGCTGACGGTTTATCAGCGTTTGCATGACCTTGGAATGAAGGGACGTAAGTGCAATCGGTCTGTAGGAGGAGGAAGAGGAAGAGGAAGAGGAAGATTCGCCTTTTTTAGGGACGGGCTGGACAAATGTTTTTTTCCATCCGCTCGGAAAGAGTTCTAAAGAGTAAGATTGATGAAAAAGCTTACGCAGTGGTTTTTCCAGCGAGGAAGAACACCTCTTCAGAAGGAGGGGAGATATACCATCTGGACCAGCAGTTTTGTGAATGTTAAGATCTTTAAGAATGCTTGCTACTACACTAGTGCGAAAGTGGATTTGTCCCATTGAAGATTCTGGGAGTGTTGAGCTTTCATGCAGCAAGCAGATTGGCCTTGTCCAAAGATCTGACAGCTGAAATGTCATTATAAATGAGCGTTGGGATGGAGGATGAGGCAGAATTTCTAATATTTTTGATGAACGACCAAAAATTGTTACTATCTTTGGGACATTGTAGTATTTTCTGTTTCAGTTTTTGGTCGTATTGGCATTTTACACGCTAAAGAAAGACGTTGCAGTCAGTCCTGGATCGTTTAAACTTTTTTCGGTTTTCCTCTGTTGGGTTGGTCTTGAAGGACTGAAAAAGCATTTCTCTAACCATGGCAGCCTCTTTACAGCTCGAGTCGTACCATGCCTTTTCTTTTGGTTTGATATTTATTATCCGATGAGAGATAAAGCTTCTCATTCCAAAGAGAATGGTGTCTGTGATCATATCAGCTGGGTCATCCACGTCGTTATCGAGGAAACATAACGACCAGTTAAAATTCCTAAAGAAGCTGTTAAGACCGCTCAAGTTGGCTTTCTCATATTGCCATACGGTTCTTTTAGTAATCTTTTCTCTAACTGTGTGGTCGGTGTACCAGAAATTAGCTGATATGAGACAATGGTCCGACGAGCCTAGAGGGGACAGCACACCAACGACGTACTTGTCAGGGTGAAAAGTTAAAAACAAGTCCAGGGTGTTGGCGGTATGACTATCAACGTTTGGTATTCGCGTGGGCTCATTTACAAGCTGCGTTAAGTTGTTCTCTGCAGCGAAAATGTCAATACATCGTCCTTGAGGTGTTGTCTGTCCAGGATGTCGAAGCCACCCAGAATTTTGTATATTGAAATCGCCCGTAATAACGATTTCCATATGAGGATACAGGGATACAATTCTTTTAATGGAGTCAGACAGCGCATCAAACTCGTGATCTCAGAGGTGTGGGCAGGGATTTGCCAGTGTTTTACTAAGTGCCAAAACAGTTGGTCTATATTTACAGACGTGGACGTGCGCAGAAAAGTGAGTACTTTTTAGCGCGCGTATATTGGCAATATCCACTCTAAATCCCCGAGTCATTATAAAGAAGGACCAACACAAAAAACACAAACACCGACGTTACTAAGCGCAGGCATGAAGTAAAAATTCAGAGTTGGTTTACCGAATCAAATTGTTGGAGGTTTTATTCCCTTAGAACAATAGGAACTAGCACACCAACTTAATTCCTATCTAACACAACGCTTTTTCCAAGCAAATCAAGAAGGCGAATTCTCCAACGTAAGAGAAATTAAAGCAGGAGTTCCACAAGGTAGTATTTTGGGCCCAATGATGTACCTGCTGTTCACCAACGACCTACCGACACCATAGGAGACACAGCCACTGGAGACAAAGAAGAAGAGTTCACAAGGAAGCTCCAAGATGGAGTCAGCCACATCTCTAACCAATAAAACAATTCGGCGTATCCCTATACTGATCGACAACATATAGATCCCACAAAGTAAAATGGTAGGAACATGTCATAAAGAAAAAATAATTAACTTGACATCAAACTAAAAAATACAAAATTTCTTATTGGCAGGAAATCAGTACTATCAATAAGCAACAAATTAATCCTTGGTAAACAAGCAATAAAACCTGTGTGGACATATGGCATCCAACTGTGGAGGTGTGCAAAAAATAGTACCATCAAAATAATCCAACGTGTGCAAAACAAAGTACTGCAAGGTATAATAAATGCACCTTGGTATGAGTATGATAGAGATAGTGATCTCCATCGCGATTTAAAAGTTAAAATAAAGAAGTACTTTACAACTTATTTCAATAGGTTTAGTCAGCACGTAAACGAAGAAGCATCTAAACTCCTTAGTCAAAGCGGGCAAATAAGAAGACTTAAACGCACAAAACCACACGAACTCGTGGCACAACAGAGTAACTTGAGAATCCAAAGGGAAGTATCTAGTTTAACTTAGTAACTGAAAGAACATCTAAACTCAAACTACTCGTTAGTCACACTGACTAGTTGTAGTGTAAATTATAAAAAAAAAATTGTAATAGCAGATTTTGTTGTTCTCCAAGCTTTAAAATTCAAATTGTAACTTAAATGTATCGAGACATTCCTAATTGAAGAACCTCTTCATTTGATGGCTTTGCACGAAGTGCCGATAAGTTATTCATGTCCGTCGGCTAAGCCCACAAATAAAAAAATTGCTTGATAATATGTTTAACCCTAATACACTGGCGATCACTAGGATGAGGCCATACATTTTGTAATCGATTTTAACTCTTTATACCTTTTTGAAATTTTGTACCCGCAAACTTTTAATATCTGTGAACAGGTACATATTTTCTCAACAGGAAGTCATAAAATTGAAGGGTAAATAAGAAACGACCATTGGAATTTCCCAGGATCAAACAATGACCTTCTTGAAAAGCGTATAAAAAGATGCGCCACTTGGATGAGGCCACATGCAAAATCTTCGAAAGAAAGGAAAAAATGAATAAAATGTTTACATTTTATGGTTTTAAAACATTTATTTATTATGTTTTTCTACATTAATAATTAGTATGCCCGCCATTTTTTTTTAATAATCAAGAGAAATTTGGTTCCAGGCATCACGAATAGCTTCGATTAAAGTGTCCTAGTCTTTAAATTGTCTTCCGCTTTACGAGATAACCATGTCCAAACATTTTCGATTATGTTTAAGTCCGGTGAATAGGGCGGCCATGGCAAAAGTTCCACGTCTTCTGATTGAATCCAACTTCTAACAACCCTGGAAGTGTGGATGGGGGCATAGCCTTGTTGAAATATCCAAAGCAAGGGTCCGAAAATATTTTTCACTTATGGAAATGGCCGTTCCAGCAAATATTTGTAGTTGTTTCTCGTCATTGTTGTGGACAAAAACTCCAACTGGATTGTGCCATAATAGGTAATAGCTCCCCACACCATTACACCTGATGACTTTTCTTAGATCATGGAAATAAAAGTTGTAACCATCGGGGTTGTCAAGGTTAAACTTTTTTTCATCCGAAAAGAACGCGTTTCCATTCACTTCTCCAAGCGACATGTTCTCCTGCAAAATTCATTCGATGCTCTTTGTGTTCTTGCTTCAAAACAGGTTTCTTTTTAAGTTTTTTTCTCTGTATAGTACCACTTTTTCGTACTATCCCTCGGACCGTTACTATGCTGGCTGTTGGCCCTTATTTTAGTCGCTGGTAGAGTAGAATTTGACGCACGTCGTAGAATTAACCGCTTTTCTCGCAATGTTTTTGCTTCTGCCGTGCCTCCTTTTTGATTTTTCCCATAGTTTTGTGGATCCGCAAGATAACTGTTTACAACAGTCTTAGTTCTTTTAAGCCTCCTTGCAATTTCTCGGCCTGAGAACGCATTGAAAGAATCTATTTTTCCTCTTTCTGTCCCTGTCAAAGTCTTTCCGGAACCCTTTTTATTTTTAACTAAATAAAAACAGTTCTTTTCAACGATTTTTTAAATATTCTTAACAAAACTTTAAAAAAGATCGCTTTTTTAAATGATGTAACTCCTGCAACGAAATATGTACTTGTTCACAGGTAGTAAAAGTTTACGGATGCAAAATTTCAAACAGGTATAAAGAGTGAAAATCGATTGCAAAATATATGGCCTTATGCTAGTGTTCGCCAGTATAACAAGCGGTTCAAAATCTATAATATTGTACAATAGTTTTATGCAAATTTGTAAACCGATTTTTTTCTTCCTGGCTTTTTTGTAAACCGACATTTTAGTGACCTACAATATCGTGCTGAGGAGTGCGAAGATTTTTCCAAATTTCACTATTTTAATCATTTATGTCGATGTCATAAAGAAATTTGAGTCCCATGAGTCCGAATCACCATCTGAAAATTTGTGCATAAGCTCACTCTGACCCGAGAATCTATCACGACCTCACTTCGTTAAAAGTATAAGATTAAAGCTATTTTGTGCCATTACTTCATTAATCCCTTTTTGGTGTCTACAATTCTTTTACATAACTGTGTTTCCTAGCAGGTCTTGCATTCGAATTTGAACATAATTTTCTGCTCTTTCAATTTTCTCGGGATAAGACTCCATTTTAAAATGTAAAATTTGATTATTTGTTGGAAATACTCGTATATTAATATCATCAATTGCTTTTTCAATAGCTTTATATTGATACTTTGACAGTTTTGTTAGAATCATCAAAGCTAACGTTTTGTCGGTACTAAAAGCTGAATGGAGAGATGAGGGCAACGAAGTAGCGTCAGCGTTTATTAGATTTTTAATTGCTGAACTTTGTATTGTAGTTTTTTGCCCGTCTTCAAATACTTTATTCGGTCTTCCACTTGTACTCGCACCTGACTCATTTAAACGAGAGTCAACATCAACTTGCTTAAAACTAACAAAACAAATCGTCATTAAGCCATTCTTTAAACTTTGGAAGAAATTTCGCTTTTATACCACGTATTGACTTATACTATATATTTCATTGAAATACGGTAAGAATCTTTTATTAGCTTCTAGAACAACTTATCTAATTTGATGGTGCCTTTCGTGCAAAAAATTACTAGTAAGTTAAAAATTCTGCTGAAAAAGAAGTTCACATCATTGTGTATTCTATGATAAAATTAATCATTTTAACACATCTTACAATAAGTTAATTGTTACTCAACAAAACGTAAAACACAATTGCATCTATTGCTTTGTTAATCTATAATAATGTAAACAACAAATTTCAGCAAACTAGCTGTGAAATTTGAAAAGGTAATACCAAAAATTCATTTCAAGTGATGTTTGTGCAACATGCACTGTTAAACTAAAAAAAAAGTTACACAGTGATCAAAAGTGTTATTTAATTTTTACAAGATAAGTACCATAATAAAGGGGTGACTCAAAATTCACGCAAGAAGTGAATGCTAGAAAACAAACGTTTTTAATTAAAAATTGTGGGTGACAGTCTTGCATTAATGTGGCTCAATTTGTTCGTTCAAAATTCGATAATTTTGACGATTAACAAAGCCATCAAGATGAAAATGAGCGTAATCGCTGATGATTGTGTTTGAAAAATCAGGATCCACTTGTTGTTATTCCATAATCCATTTAACGAATCCTCTTCGCTGTGCATGGTAAGTAGACTTCAGTTCTTGAGTATATGACACTTTGTAGGCATAAAGATGCAAATCTTTCGTGAGAATACGCTGTAGCGAGCTTTTCGTAAAATCCAATTCTTGACCACGACGCCGAATTGATATTCCTGTACTCTCAGCAATACTCTCACGAACTGCTTCGATGTTTTGCATTGAACGACTTGTTAAATTAATCTCTTCACAAATGATGAAGTTAAGTCACTAAGTAGTATGACAATATCTCGTCGAAAATTGCAAACTGTAGTTGCCAAACCGTCATTATTTTTATAATATTGCTCCACAATGGAAACGCGTTGTTCTTTCGTGTAGTGCTCCATTTTTAATAATCTTGAATTATCAGCTTGCTTTTTTTGTTTGCAACACTTTACGGCATAAATTGCGCAGAATTCAAATATTGCATGAATTGTGGGACACCCTTTACATGAGCTTTAAAAAAAGGGTTGGAGCCAGTGTGGAGCTCTTTTTTTATGAGTAAAAAAAAGGTACAAAAACTCGCTTCGGAAGTAGCTCCAGTTAAGAGCCTTTGTTTCTAGATTGATAGAAAAATTGGATAAACGGTAATTGCACTATTAAAGCTAGATTACCAATTAATAAAACCAAGGTTTTCTTTTGTAAACATGAGCGCTGTAAAGGGTGACCAGATAAGAACGATAGGAAAAAAAATCAAACAACAACGGTGTGAGATATAAAATTAATTCTGGCTTTATTTTGAAGCTATGCTCATGCCATTATGTGTTTTTCTTTTCTGTTTTTTTTTTTAAAAAAAGAACTTACCACTCAAGAGGGTATAACTACTCTTAAAATGCCGGAGCACATGTTGAGTTTTTCGGAAAATTGGATAGAGAGAGAAAGATGTTTGGGCTCAGTGGTTATTTCGTTCCATGGGTGGAATCCAAAATTTAATGAGGAGACTAAATTATTAGTGTAAATAGGACTTGATGTTGTATTTAGGTAACCATTCATCTTACGAGATTTTAGTTGCCTCAAAAAAGTCTTTCGGTCACGGTTGGTATTGAATCCTGAACCGTCCGATTGTGAAGCCAATACACTACCACTTGAGCCGCGGCCACGGAACAGCACATCAATTAAATAACCGCCTCGGCTTCGCTGGTAGTGCTTCAAGTGGTCGGCCCAATTTTTGATGACTCGGTCCAATATGTGCGGCGTTATTCCGGCAATAGCTTGCCGAATGTTGGCCTCGAGCTCGTTCAAAGTGGTTGGCTTGTTAGCGTAGACTAAGGACTTGACGTAGCCCGAGAGAAAATAATTGAGTGGTGTCAAATCGCATGATCGCGACGCCCAATTGATGAACGCTCACCTTGAGATAAACCAGTTGCCAAATTTCTTCGTAACAACTTTGAGCGTTGCGTCGCTTGTATGGCATGTAGCGCTCTCTTGTTGGAACCACACCTCGGTTATATCGATGTTGTTGAACTGTGACCACAAAAAGTTGGTTATCATCACTCTATACCTGAGACCATTGACGGTAACGGTGTCTCCTTCCTCATTTCGAAAGAAATAAGGTCCGATGATGCCGCCCTGCCATAAACCGCACCAAACAGTCAATCTTTGTGGATGCATTGATGCTTGGCCGAATAGTTGTGGATTGTGTTCGCTCCAATAACGGCAATTTTGCTTGTTGACATAGCCGTTGAGTCCAAAATGGGCCCCGTCCGAGAAGATCATTTTTTCGCCTAAATCAGGATTTCCGGTCAAGATTTCCAGCCTCCAACTAGCTAACTTATGGCGTTGTCTATGGTCGTGCGGCTACAACTCTTGCGTCAGCACAATCTTATACGGATGTAGGCCCAAACCCAACCGCAAAGTAAGCCGTGTTGACTCTCTGGCGATGCCCAATTAAGCTGATCGGCGCCGAATAGACATTTCTGGGTCTACTTCGATACTGGCCGCTACGGCGGCTATGCTTTCTTCATTTCGCATTAATTTCTGTCTGGTTGGTGCTAAAGATCCAAAAGAGTGTACTTACGCTCAAACATTTCCACGACGAAATTCACGTTGCGTGTTTACAACTGATATTTTCAAATAATTTCCGCACGTTCGGCAAGCGTACTGAATGTTTTGACAGCTGGATGTCATTGGTAAGTTTTACAGCTGCTGAAACATAACAATTGGAAAAACGGTCATCGCTATCTGGTCATACTATAGGTAAAAAAATTAAGCGTATCAGAACTGCTAATAAAAACCTTTAAATTTCGGAAATCTTGGAAGAAGCCACTTTGCGTTAACTGTACTCCGGACTCAAACGATTGAAAATAAAATACATTAAACATAATTTCTTCGCATATAAGTTTTTTTTATAATTAGCGAGCGCTCAAAGGGTCACTATACCCTTAAAATATTTGCTCACAGGGCGGGCGAACGAAACTTAGAGAGGAATAAAAAATAGGTATCGATGTACATTGATCTGAAATGTTTGCAAGTTATAACGACTAAGAAATAGAGAGCTCGGCAGAGCATTCCATAAGCGAGTTGTACGAATTAGGTACGAATCACGATACGTCCGAAAGTGGCCTTGAGGGTGTACTGATGTGCATTCATAGTGAGAGGGTTGCTGCTGCTAAAAGTTTGAAGGGGCGAAATGATACTGGCGATTTCTGTGAAGCACTGTTGGTGGAAATAGCGACAGGATATTGTGAGAGACGAGACTTTACGTTGGTGTTCCAGAGTGCCCAGCATAACCTACGAGTTTTATCGCACGATTTTGAATCATATCTAGCTAGATATGGGCATCGTGCTGCAATTTTGGGCACATACATGCCTTATACCTATATTGAAGCTAGGTCAGAGGCCTGAATTTCTTATATCGCTTGAGGAAACCAGCATTTTTGACGACATCGTATTTTTTTTTAATGTCGAAGCACGTGTTAAGTTTTTCAGAAAATTGGATAGAGAGAGAGAGAAGGATGTTTGGGCTCAGTGGTTATTTCGCTCCATGGGTGGCATCCACCATTTAGTGAGGAGACTAGATTATTAATGTAAAATGACTTGATGTTGTATTATACAGGATCTCTTAGATCTGATCGGTCAAACTTTTAGGGGTGATAGCTTTTGTTGAGCCAAGAATAAAATATTGCATGACAGGAGGGCCAATCCCCTCTGAGTATGCGTGACATGAAAACTTATTGAAACGATCGCAAAACAAGCCGTTTCTAATAGAATATGTATTACAAGTTCTCTATTTAACGCGACCCATCGTCGAACCCATTTTTGCTAGTTATTTTTTTTAAATTCGCGATAGTAAGTGCAAAAGCAATACGCTCTTTGTAAATTCACATCAAAATCTATCAATTTTCCTCATATTTCATGAACCGGAAAAAGAAAAGCCTGTTCTACTTCATATATACGTATACACATGATGATATACAATAGCTGTGCATGCATATGCTCCTGGCACATTTAAGTTAATAGTAAATTTTATTGAATGCAGTGCACTTAGCACTGTACACGTACCGCTTAATTAGTTGCCAAGAGAAGTGATATCAATAATTCCTCAGCAGTTCTAAAAAATCATCCTTATCACTCTTTCTCCCTTTCACTGTCGACGGCTTCCAATTAAGATGTGCATTGAATCTTGGTCAAGGCTGCTGTGATGTTGGTGCATTTTTAACATATCCTTCAAAGAAGAACACAAGAGTCATATACTCGTAAGAGGTAAGGTGAGCTTTGTTAAAAACTAAGTTCTTGTCAGCAAAAAGCACTTAGGATACATACACAGTTGCATTTCTGATGAGCTTGCAAAAAATTATGCAATCTACACATGGTATGCGAAGTCCTTTTACTGAGTGGATCGAAAAAGTAACGTTATTAAAAACCGGAGAGTTTACGCTTATTTTTTTTATTTTTTTTTTTAATTTGTATGTTGACTAATGACATGTGAGGAAAGTGCAGCTAGTATATAATCCAAGAACAACGATACATATAATAATAATGAATGATTATTGAATTCGCAATTATAGGCAGATTTAGACAAGAAGGGACCTCTACATATCATAGCAACGAGTATCTTGGGTGAATAATTCGCATTTTTCTTATCTGATCGATATCGCTCTACAGCTCGCAGAGTTTTCTGTACTACCCTTTCCTAGCTGTCGACTTCTTAGCATAGGTAATTTCGTAGGAGATAGCTACTGCTTGACTGAAGACAGATGGACACGCATGGATAGATTTAATATAAATCTCTCTATTCACATAAATATTGAAACTAATCAATACCAAGTGTTAACCAATCCGAATTTCATCGAAACCATTCTTGGAAACATGTGTTAATGACTGGAAAAATATAATAGACAAAAAACATTGTATATTGGGTATATTTCTTGACATCAAACGTGCATTAGAAATGCTAAATCATGCAATACTTATAGCAAAGCTAACTAAATATGAAGTGAAAGATGTTGAGCTAAATTGATTTAAATCATTTCTGTGTGGAAGAACACAAAGAACAGTAATATATGACAAAGTATCCACAACAATAAATGAGTACCTCAAGGAACGGTTCTTGGAGTACTCTTTTTTTACTCTACATATATCAAGCATAAACCAATACTATAGACAATAAAAAAATAAAGGGTGACCAGATAAGAACGATAGGAAAAATTTTTTAAATAAAACAACAACGGTAATGAGATATAAAATTAATTCTGGCTTTATTTTGAAGCTATGTTCATGCCATTATGGGTTCATGATGGCCGCCTCGGTTTCGATGGCAATGTTTCAAGCGGTCGGTTCAATTTTTAATGACTCGGTCCAATATGTGCGGCGTTATAACGGAGATAGCGTTCAAGAGGTTGGCTTGTTAGCGTAGACTAAGGACTTGACGTAGCCCCAAAGAAAATAATTGAGTGGTGTCAAATCGCATGATCGCGGCAGCAAATTAATGAACGCTCGCCGTGAGATTTCCCAGTCGCCAAATTTCCCCTTCACAACTTCGAGCGTTGCGTCGCTTGAAACCACAGCTAGGGTATATCGATGTTTTCGAGCTCTGATCAGAGAAAGTCGGTTAACATAGCTCTATACCTGAGACCATTGACGGTAACAGTGTCTCATTCCTCATTTCATTTCAGCTGCTGAAGCATAACAATTGGAAAAACGTTACCAACTAGAGTAGTTACTTTAGAGTAGTACTCAATAACAAATTAAATTTCAATGCAAAAAAGTATCTAACAAAAAACCACACTCCCATAATTACAAAATAAAGGAATACGAACTCTATTAAAATGTGACCGATATCCCTCAACATGTTTGCACGTGCACTCAATTGGCTAAATATTAGCCAGAGGCTTTTCATGATGACGACCGTTTATGTATTACATATAAAATCAAATATGGAATGTGCCCACAATGTATACGAACCAGCGTTCCCGAGAGAAGAATCATCCCATACAATCTACGCAACGAAGAAGATTTTAACAATCTGCGAACGAGAACATCACAAACACAGGCCAGCCTAATGTAATTATATGGCCCTTCAATCGTTCAATAGCCTATCCATCAGAATCTTAGTTTAACAAATTTCAAAACAGCTGTTTCACGATATACAAAAAATAATCTTCTATATATAATATAATTCCTTCGGTGTGAAACTCGATGACGTTATAACACGATAACCGCTGGGCCGATTTTCTTGATTCTTTTTTTATTTTGTTCGTATTGCTGTCTTTCATGTTTATGCAGAAAGAAAATTCCGGAAAATTGATTAATTCGCATTTTTCGCATTTTACGATAGTTGCCGTTGGGGGTATCTGACAGTTTATTTGTATGAGCGTTATTATTTTGTTATACAAAAGTGAATTGAGTAAATCGAGAATTTCAGGTTAATGTATTACGTTTGTCAACAGTGCTGGCTTTTGATTTTGTGCATCGCTTCAACAGTTTCAAGACCAATGAGGACAAACATTGGCCGACGAACAAGGCAAGTCAGACGACAACAAATATATCGACGAAGCCAAACTGAAGAAGAACGCGAAGCACATAGAGAAGTCGACAGAATAGGATATCGCATAAGACCAGATCAACAGACAAGCAATTTGAGAGTGCATCTAATGAGAACTGCGTCAAATCGTACTGCTGCTGGAAGAGAGCAAACAAGTTCAAATCGAAGAAAACTACGGTGGTGATGCGATTTTCGATATTGGAGCGATGACTATTGTGTGCCAACATTGCAAAGGCAAAACGCCCGGTCTTTGCTGTGCGAGTGGCAAAGTGAAATTGGTTCTCTTAGATGAACCTCCGGATCTATTGAAATTGTTGTTTGAATCGGATGATTTTCTCAAGAGCATTCGACAGTATAACAACTGTTTCCGTATGACTTCCTTCGGAACAAAAATCATTCAAGAAACTGGTTTCATGCCGACTTGTAAGGTATCTTTTTCGTTTATACATCATGCGAACACACCTGTACTAACAATGACATGGGATTCGACACTGACAAATTTACCTTCGTATGGGAGCATTCTTGCCAGTAAACATTCTGCAGGTGTACTTCGTTTCGTCGGAGGAGGATCAAGGCGATAGGAGGTACAGAGGGCAAATAGGAGTGACAAAAAACGTCATTCGACAATTGTAACAATTCTTTAATGCAAACGACGCTGTAGTTACGATATTTAAAACGGCATTGGAGAAAATGAACTCAGACAATCGCAGATTTGTCTTCAAATCTGATGGCGCTCCATTTACATTTACGGCAATACAATGCTCCAACTTCTGCAGACATTTGTGCATTGGTTGTTGGCGATCAAGCACACAGTCGAGATATTGTCCTGCAGCGAAGAACCATTGAACCGTTACAAAGAGTATCCGAAACGCATAGATCATATGACGCTCTGCAGTACCCCATCATTCATTGGCAGGGGAAATTTGGATACGACATTACGATGAAAATGCTAAATCCAATTACAGTTAAAATGTTAATTAACGCTGGATCCTTCAACTGTTCGATCTCGCATTTACAGGCCTTCCGACAAATAAGAACCTCAGTGTAAGTCAAAGTTGAGAGTGAGCAATTACTGATCATTAAATCGAACCAGGCAAAACTACGATGCAACGATCTGGTGATCTTACCATCGACTCATGTTGGAAGTCCTCGCCATATGCATGAGTATGCACAAGACGCAATGACATATGTACGGAACACCGGACTTATTTATCACTTTTACGTGTAATCCGAAGTGGAACGCTACATAGCTGTATGCTGATATGCCCAAATATTACACTTGGAGTAGGCCAACGAAAAAATTGCAGCGTCGCAAACAAAGAGATCCAGTTGCGAATTGGTCATCATCATTCTCAAGTGATGCACTTGGATGCATTTACACTGTTCATCCATCGAATGTTGATTGTTTCTACTTGTGCTTGCTGTTGATTAATGTACACACATGGCCCAAAATCATTTACACATTTACGAACAGTAAATGTCAAACATATCGATAGGCGTGTCAGCGTTTAAGCTTATTGGAGAACGATTCACAATGGGACGAAACAATAGCTGATTCCGTGGCCACATCGAATGCGCATCAAATAAGAAAGCTATTCGCCATCATTGTGACAACATGCTATCCGACTCAACCTATAGAGTTGTGGAACAAATATAAGGACGACATGTGTGAAGACATATTGCATCGTGTACGAAATACATTGCACAATCCAGCAATGGCAATGTGTGACGAAATATACAACGAAGGACTGATTCCCATTGAGGATTTGTGAATGACGATAGAAAATAAATTATTAACGCAGGTTGGCATGAATGCGTGGAATCGACCCATGATACGTCCGATCAAGAACTGAACCGTGAGCATCAAAACATTGATGCAATCGGTGGACAAAAACACTGGCGGGACGTTTTCCTGGATGCGCCTGGTGGAACAGGTAAGACATTCGTTATTTCGCTGATTCTGGCCACGATTCGATCGCAAGGTGACGGTGCACTAGCTCTCGCATCATCCGGAATAGCAGAGACGCTATTAGACGAAGAACGTACTGCACATTCCGCACTCAAACTACCATTGAACCGCAACATCTTTGGTGGTTTGTGGTTGAGAGTTCAGCTTCAAAACATTCAAAGTGCTGAACAATTTTCAAAGCAATGGTTTGAAATTGGTAACGGAAAAGTCCCACTAGAGCGAAGACAGTGGGACATGATTTCTGCCAATTCGTAGATTCACAAGCGGCTCTCATCGACAATGTGTTTCCCGAAGTAAATCGAAATCATCATAATCACGGTTGGCTTAGTTAATGTGCAAAGAATATCGCTGTCAACGCATTGAATTTCACCATTCCATCGCAAATTGCCGGAGATTTAGTGTCATACAAATCAGTTGATTCCACCACTAATCAAGATGATGTAGTGAATTATCCGACGGAGTTTTTGAATTCCTTGGATATACCCGAATTTCCACCGCATAATTGGCAAATCGAAAACGGTTGGGTCATCAAATGCTACGCAATTTGAATCAACCGCGACTGTGCAATGGCACCAGACTTGCTGTTAAGAATTTGATGCCGAATTTGATAGAAGCAACAATTCTAAAAGGAAAATATTCGGGGGAAAATGTGTTCATTCCTCGTGTTCCGTTAATTACGACATATTCCTTTTGATTTCAAAAGATTACAATTTCCAGTCCAATTGGCATTCGCAACGACAATCGACAAATCTCAGGGACAATCCTTTAGTGTTTGTGGCCTGAATTTGGAGAATCCATGTTTTTCGCATGGCCAATCATATGCAGCGTGCTCACGGGTCGGCAAACTACCTGCTTTATTTGTGTATGCTCCAGACAAAAAAAACCAAAAATTTCGTTTATCATAAAGCACTGCAGTAAAGCCGATGAATTAACGACACGTGAATCGCTACGATTTCAATGAAACACAATGAATTCGTTTCGATTAATGTTTACTAAATTTCAAAGATTGAATGTTCAGTCAAGCTCATATTACATTAAATTCAACTACATTTGCAAAACGAAATAAAACATAATGAACAAGTTGAATAAAATTTGAATATATTGAATAAGCTTTTTTATCAAACAAAATTTGACCATCGTGTGAAATGTCACAAATACTGTAAACAACTAAACGTCAACACGCACGACATAATTTCGGCCTTGTGGCCAACTGTTGCTGGCAAAACGGAGTTATGCCGGGTCCAGCTAGTGTAACAGAAATATGTATTCCAAATGATTTTAATATTTTTGAATTGCAAAAAAAATTATATGGAAAAACGTTTAGAAATGGCTGTATAGTAAAAGAAATATATAATATATCTATCTATCTACGAGGCGCGTTCAAACTATTCTCGGTATCGGGGTGAAGCTGTGGTTGTACGAGGGCGGGTCAATAAGTCCGTGACTTTTGGATTAAAACAGATTTTTTGATAAAAAAATAATTTTATTTTTCAACGTAGTCTCAGTTGAGCTCTATACACTTTGTCCAACGCTTCTCCAATTTTTTTATCCCTTCCAAAAAAAATGATTTGTCGAGGTCCTCAAAATGACGAGATGACTTCATCGTTGGAGTCAAATCTTTTTCCACCAAGCCATTTCTTCAGGTTTGGGAACAAGAAGTAGTCGCTCGGAGCCAAATCTGGAGAATAGGGTGGATGAGGGAGCAATTCATAGCCCAATTCATGGATTTTTGCCATGGCAACTGCACATGTGTGCACCCTTGCATTGTCTTGGTGGAAAAGAACTTTTTTCTTGGCCAAATGAGGTCGTTTTTTTTTCAAATCGTCATTGAATCGGTCCAATAAGTTGGCATAATATTGCCCATTGATTGTTCTTCCCTTTTTTCCCGCGTGCATCTCAAAAAACAGTCGCCATAACTTTATTGGCTGACAAACCCACCTTGGCCTTCTTTGGCGCCGATTCACCCTTAGAAACCCACTGTTTTGACTGTTGTTTGTTCTCTGGTGTGTTGTGATGGATCCATGTTTCGTCCACGGTTACAAAACGACGCAAAAACTCCTCCATATTGCGATTAAACAACGCCAAACCTTCCTGTGAAGTTGTTACACGATTGCGTTTGTGGTCGACTGTGAGCAAACGCGGCACCCATCTTGCGGAAAGCTTTCTCATGCCCAAGTGATCATTCAAAATTGAAACCACTGAGCCATGCGAGATCCCTACGGCTTCCACAATCTCTCGCACTTTCAATCTTCTGTCGGCCAACCCCATATCGTGAATTTTTTCGATTGTTTCGGGTGTAGAGACCTCAACTGGGCGTCCAGGAGGTTCGGCATCTTCAGTGCTTGTACGGCCACAACGAAATTCAGTAAACCACTTTTTTACCATTGAAATCGATGGTGCAGGGTCCCCATAGTATTTATCAAGCTTAGCCTTGGTCTCGGTAATGGTTTTTTTTCGTAAGAAATAATGCTTAATAAGCACACGAAATTCACTTTTTTCCATTTTCTCCTCAAATTAGTGAGTAGTCTGATAAAAATAGCTGTCAAACACAAACTAACTGACGCAGCAAGTTTAAATTTTGACAGGAGTCAACTGACAAATGCCTGTTGACAGGAGCAGTGTTGCTGTTTCAGTAAAGAGGTCAGAAATTCAAAAATGCACGGAATTATTGACCCGCCCTCGTATATATAAATTGACTTATTTATCAAGTAATACTATTATTTTAGTGCATTCATGTAAAATTTCATATAAATGTGATTATTAATTCGCGTTTTATCTTTAGTTAAACAGAATCATAATGGCAACTGAGACGATGATGGTGAAAATTGAGCATTGCGCTGTAATTAAATTTCTCACTAAGCAAGGAAAAAGTCAAAAAAAACTATTCATAAAGAGATGGTGGCTGTTTACCAGGGTTCCGCACCTTCATTATCAACTGTGCAAAAGTGGTCAAGTGAGTTCAAGAGAGGAAGAGAGCACTGAAGACGACCCCCGCTCCGGCGCCCCGGCTACTGCTTGTACGGGAGAAAGCATCAAAGAAGTCGAAAAACTTGTTCTTGAGGATGCCCGAATAAAGGTGAAAATGATGGCAGAGATCACCAAGCTTTCAATTGGTACCATTCACACCATTCTTCATGACCATCTTAACCTTTCAAAGGTCAGTGCAAGGTGGGTGCCACGAATGCTCACAGCGCATCAGAAAAAAGTGAGAATCGCATGCTGTAGAGAGCTTTTGGAGATGTGTAGTGAGAACGCGGACGGTGTTATGGATCGAATTGTTACTGGGGACGAAACATGGGTCCACCACTATGACCCTGAAAGCAAACAAGAGTCCATGCAGTGGCATAAAAAAGGAACAGACCCCCCGAAGAAGTTCAAAGTCACTCCGTCTGCCGGGAAGCTCATGGCCACAGTTTTTTGGGACTCAAAGGGAATCTTGCTCATTGAGTACAAAAAAAAAGGTGAAACCATCAACGCCACATCCTACGCTTCCACTTTGCATAATTTGCGGGAGGAAATTACAAAGAAAAGACGGGGCAAACTCGCAGCGGGCGTGTTGCTTCTTCATGACAACGCTCCTGTTAACACGGCGCCAGTTTCCAAGGCTGCTGCGCGAGATTGTGGTTTCGAAGAAATCCAACACCCACCCTATAGTCCAGACCTTGCCCCTAGTGATTATTTCCTGTTTCCGGATTTGAAAAAATGTCTTCGTGGAAAAAGATTTTCGGATGATGAAGAACTCAAGTCGGTATTTTGCAGAGAAAGAGGAAATTTATTTTTTTGAGGGTTTAAAAAAGCTTATCTCAAGATGTAACAAATGCATTGATGTTAGGGGAGATTATATTGAAAAATAAAAACAATTTAAATTGAATTCTCATTTTCCTTCATTACGATACCGAGGAATATATTGAACGCCCCTCGGCGCCGGTTTGTTCATTCTCGGTTAACGTTAACTAGTAGTTATTTCAGCTGGTAACCATCGATTGCGTTTGTTCACCAAAATTTTAACCAGAGAATCCACGGTTTGGTTAGCTAACCCGAGAAATCGGTAATCAGCCGATTTTCCATGGCTAACGTCATTTAACTAATGATTTTCTGGAATTTTGTTTGTTCATGCTTCGTTTTCAAATCACGGGTTACTTTTGACGTAATACAATATTCAGCTACACAACAAAATTCTGTACATATGTTGTTATCGCACAATGCAGATAGTAAAATAAATATAAAAATAACGCAAAGTTATACTCCATTATAATAAAAAATAAAATTTGTAATTCGGGTAAAAAACAGGCCGCAACGAATAATAATAAATAATGGCATTATTTTAAATTTCTACGCCTTCAACCATCGAAACAAAAACAAAGTTAACCACGGGTTCAGTCTAACAAACAAATTGACAGTTACTCTGGAAAACTGGAATGAATTGTCGATAACCTACGGTTACCCACCTACCTTGGACATACACTGAGCGAAATTCTTATAAAAACATCACATGCATTCAATGTGGTACTCAATTATTCTGTTATCTTAAGTTTAAAATATTTTTTTTCTGTCCCAAATGAGTAATGGTCGTCTGTATGAAGCAAAAGCTGTGCAAAGTTTTTGCTAAGCCTCAAGCTGAGCTAATTGAAACGGGATATTTCGTCACAGTTCCTTGAATAGTGTGGATTGAGTGCGAAGTTCTTATAAAAACAGTATAGTTATTTGTGAAACATTTGTCAATTGGAGCAACAATTTCAATTTTATATTATTAAAGGTAGTTGCCAAAAAAGTAAGATAGAAATGCAACAGTTTTTGATAAGATTTTTTTTCGGAAACAGCTTTTCAGATTTGTTAATCGACAATGGCCCGGCGAAAGGTTTTATCGGATGAAGAAAAAGGAAAAATAACCGCATATAATGATTCTGGGATTTCATTGAGAGATATTGCGAAAAAAGTCAACCGGTCTCATACCGTTATTCGCAAGTTTTTAAGTTTGGGTGAAAAATAAGCCTCCTCCAAAAATCTCTTATTTTTAGAGAAATAAGAAAGGACCCAAACATAAACGGGCCTTCAGCTTCTCAAATAGTAAAAAAATACAAACTTCCGATTGGAAAACGTCAGGTCCAGCAAATTTTTAAAGCAGATAAGAACATTTGCTATAAGAAACCGATGAAAAAACCTCAGCTGTCTGCCAGACACAAATCTGCTAGGTTAGATTTTGCGAAAAAATATATGTAATGGACAGAAGAATGAAAATGACGAGAAAAAATTTAGCCTTGATGGACCCGACAGTTTTTCCATGTATTGGCACGATCAAAGAATGAAGGAGGTTGTAGTATTCAGCCATAATTTTGGAGCCGGTAGTGTTAAGATTTGGGCTGGTTTCTGTGCAACTGGTAAGACGAAAATTGCATTTCCAGTAATATATCGAGCTACTGGAGGATGTATTGGTAGAAAGAAGTGAGGTATTAGCTGGAATTGACTTCATATTTCAGCAAGATAATGCTGACGTTCACACCCCACTGGTCGTCAAAGAGTGGTTTTCTCTTAAAAATATTGATGTTTTGGACTGACCAGCAAGAAATCCTGACCTCAACCCGATCCAGAATTATCTCGTCTGATATATGAAAATGGCCGGCAATATAATACCGTTGAAGAACTTAAGGAAGCTATAAAGCTCGCGTGGGACTCTATTTCAAATACCACCCTCCAAAACTTAATTGAAACCATATCAAACAGAGTATTTGAAACAATAACTAAAAATAGAGGTTCTACCCATTATTAAAAGTATCATTTAAGAAAAATAAACGCTCTTAAAATCCATTAAGTACAAGTGTTTTTATAAGAATTTCGCTGCTATTTTCATAGATTTTTAGTAGACTTGATGTAATTTTAATTAAACTGAGCATTTTTTTTTATTCTTTAAGCAGCCTTGAGTATCAATGATTGTGCACGATTTTCTAAAAAAAAAAATTATCACGTACTAAAATAAAAATAAGATAAAAAGTTATGGTGTTTTTATAAGAATTTCCTGCCTGAATCGCCTGCCTGGCAGTTGTTGCGGTACCCTTAGAGGAGCGACGAAGTCGCGTGAGCGTCTAAACAACCCCGGAAAGCGGAGTTTAAACAAATGAATCGCGCGAAGCACGGCACCTACTCCGTCTTGGTTGGCGTCTATGACCAAGCATAGTCCAAACATAACACCATATTTGATGTTATTTCCATTATTTTTTTCGGCGTTATTTCTTTTTGCAAAGCGAAAAAAGGCCACATTGGCCAACTGTTAACAAACCGGTCCCAAATATGTCTAAACAACTTACATAAAACACACGAGAGGTGGCTTTTCTCTGTCCTCCATCCATGGTCTAGGTACAATTTATGCGTCTTTCCATTCAACAAGTGGAAAACACTGTCTATTTTTCAATGTACATTCAGTTGTCCTTTTTGAATCTAGCAGTGGTAATGACTTAACTCCTACGAATGTGGGTCCGTCACGCTTCTCCTGCCAAGGAGAAAAACTCCGTCGTTGAATCCTCCAATAAAATATTTCCGCTGCTGTGAATTGGAGGCTACCAGGTACGTAAAGGTATTGCTATCTCCCGTATTTGTGGGTATTTGTGATTATCTGACATTACATCTGATGTTGCTGCTAATTGCACTGTTTTTCTTACTCCACCCGGAAATGCACACAAAAGTCACTCGAAAACAATTTGCTAGACATCATATTAATAGACGACTGGCACAAATTAAAGTGCACTTGCACTTTCGATGATAAATGATCGATTAGTAACCAGAAACAACCTCAAAATTTGTACAAGGGCAAATAGTGACCATTTCGAACAAGTTTGAAATATAGTCCTACCTGTTGTTTCTATTGATTAAGTAACCACCAAAAATTTGTGTATATTAATTACTCGACTAAGTAAAATCATGCAAAAGGTATCTTCGTTTCAGTTTGATATAGGTATTGTAGCATGGAAAAAAAGAGATACGGTGTTATAAGCAGTCTACAGTGAAGGATTTAAAAACAATGGATTTAAAAGGATTTAAGAACAAACAAAATATGAATACAAAATGCTGTTAAATCTTTGGCTGCAAGGTTGTTGCTTAAATGTTTTAGCAATTCCAAAACCATGCATGCCGACTGACGGCAGATCAGTAGTTTTTTGTTAATTTACTGAGCTGATATTAACTTTTCCTGTTAGCATTCGACACAGCACATCCCTGTATATGAACCTCTTCTATTCTTCAGAACAATTAATATACAATACAGAAGGCGAGGAGAAGAGCAACTGCTACGTATCCCTAAATCTTCATGTAATTGCATCTTACCTACAAGCACGAAACTATAGCCTATGTAACATATGTATACGTATGCATATGCACTTGATTCAAATACCAATGCAAAGATACAATAGGACAATGATATACATATGTACAAGTATTAAATAAAAGAAAAGAGAAGTATGCATTTGGCATGAGCCTATGTTCACGGCCTTTAACGATACTAAAGAGAAAAAAAGTGAAAACGAGTAGCGAAGGAAAAGAAAAAATGAAATGGCGACATAATGGCTAACCTTAACCCACTTAAACAAAACGTCGACTGGCGTGCGATTACATGAGCATTGTAAACGCTTAATTATGAACCACTTCGACTACCTTCTATGATACTACACCAATGATGGAACCAGCAGAAGCGGGGCCACCTGTTTTCATTTGGTATTCCATGCTTTACCGCGATATTGACGTAGACTGACTTGAGCGATACCTTCAACCCTTTGGCCGATCAACTTCACAGAATATTAATTCTACCGAACATCAACTGTGTTGTCTGTCATTCACATTGAATGCAATAGGTTGCGCTGCTCGCCAAGTTTTTTTTATAACCCATTGAATAATGAGTGCAAGTGCACTGCCATAAGTAAACGAAATTGCGCAACACTTTCGATTTTGGTATTATTTTGGACGGATATAGGTAAATATTATGCTGGTGTCGGGAAGAAGCTAACAATAAAAAGTATTTGTATTTGTCTTACCGTGTAATATTCGCGTGATTATGTCGAGTGCAGACCAACTTGGAATTTATTTTACCTTAACCGAAATCATATTTTCCGCATAAATAACATATTATATGCTCGTATATATGTATGTATGTATGTATGTACATAATTGCAAAAGTTTCAAGCTTAATAAGTTACTCGTATACTGCGATATGTATTATAGTAAGTTGAATAATTAAATATTGGAGTGCATGTATTCGCTTATATTTATACTTCGGCATAGGATCAAGAGGTTTGATTAAATATGCTTATGTATCATCAAACAAATATGTATATGAAAATTATAATTTTCGGATTTGCATAGAAGGCAAATGAAACACATAAATACAAACTAATTGAATGAAAAAATTTAAATTTTCACATACTTTTTATCCGGTTTTCAAATAACAAAAAAAAACATTCATTTAAAATAATTAGCGGCCATGCAGAACAGCATGTCGCTGTCCGGGAAGCAATTCATTCCACATATGCGACAACCTACCATATTTCACATGCGTTATCAGCATTCTTGGCCCTTATCAAGAGAATTTGTATTCATTGTAACCGAAATCCCGTTCCTAAGAGCTGTTAACTATCTCGTACTCGTAAGTGAAAAACGCAATAAGGAAAAGCAAAACAACAAAGACAACTTCCCTCGTGAATAAGTTTGTGTTGCGAAACTGATAGCTGTTGCTTATATCGTAGTTGACGTCGCACTTTTCCTATTCAATTTTAGTCCTCTTACTTGTCAGGACAATTTTCAAATATCTTTCGCTCTAATTCTATTGGCGAAGGTGGTTTTCCAGAGTTCCTCCAATGATTGATAGCTGCAGCGGAAATTTTCGGTTTATATTATTTGCACTTAGATATAAATTAATGTTTTGTTCACTAAAGGAAGGTATAAATTTGATGCATTAATTGGTAGGAGAGCGATATTAGTTACTTTATTCCACAGATCAATGTATAGCAATATGATTTCATTTAGGGAAGTCAAAGCCACATTTGCAATATCAGGGTTTGGTCCCTTCTTTCTGCCAAAGATTCAGATACACAGAATGCATTCGTTACGTTTCCATATAGTTAGTAGAAATATGCCTGTCGCAAGCAATACCATATCGTCTGAACATTCTTATATACCATAAGTTAATAGTTTGGTCTCTACCCGTAGAGGTGTAACCTTACCGTTCCCCTTCGCACCAATGCAAGTGCGAGTTATTGTTCTTTTTGCGACACTTCAAGCTCCGTCAAACAGAACGCGTTTTAATTCCGCGTTTCACCGCCGCATTGTATTCTATTGAAATTTTAAAAACTGTCACACAGAACTCGTTCTCAATGTGCGTCGCGGTGAATTCAATTCATTCGCGGTGATGTGTTGAAATACAAATTCTTAATTTCAAAGCGGCGCGGCGTTGATATTGGTTCTTTTTGTGAAACTATGAAAATATTAATTGAATTTGTACATAAATAAATACATAACATATGTTTATACGGCTAGAGTGATAAAATCTACAAGACCGATGTTTTAAAAGCCGAAATATGAGAAATATTTGGACGAAAATAAATGAAAATAATTATAAAAGTTCCACTTCCAAGCTGCTAGACATTTTGACAGGTAATCCAAAGCTACTGAAACAAAATGTTCTGCAGTAGTGACCGCTCTTTCTTTGATGTCTTCTAACGCGAAGGTTATAACGCGATGTAAAATAATTTCATCGCAGCGTTAAATAATCCTCCCGGGGCGTTAACAACGCATTCGATTTGACTGAGCCTTTAATGTTTGATCGATGCAAAATAGGTATACGTTAACCCTCGCTCTCAACACGATCGCAATCTCCGGTGTCTTCTCTCTAAGATTATAGGGGAGATCAATCTGTGCATTTATGAGGTCTACTATTACCATATTACAATAAAGATAGGAGCGAATCACAAAATGTGTTTTTCTTTGTAATATACACAGCGATACTTAGATATCTGTATACATATTATATGAAATTACTTTAATTTCTCTGTTTTTGGGAGTGATGACACCTGCTTGTGATCTGCGTCTGGAAGCAGATACTCTTAGGTCAAAATCACTTAGTCTCGTATTGATGTTCCGTGCGCAGGTTCATAAGCACCTTCTTCAGCACTCAGGTTTTAACACTGGTTCGCGCCATACTCTTGTTGAGTGTGTATATTCGCTGTTCTTTGGTGGCTTCTCAATAGCCCTCTTTTTTTATGCCAGGGTATTGAACCGTAAAAACTTCATTGTTTTTAATTCAGGATAAAAGATGTTTGAAATACTTGGCAGTACACATATACTCGTATATATAAAGGGTGTTTTTTTTAGAGGTTTGATTTCTAAACTGGAAACACTGTTTCTACAGATAGTCAATTTGACAGTTGAAAGTTGATTTGTGGTTAGAGCATTTTGCCATTTTACGATGAATACGTCCGTTTAAGGTTGAAATAATCGTCCATCTGAGGAAGTCCATCGTCCACTGTGTGGAAGATTTTACGGAAAGATCTTGGCTTAAAAGCTTATAAGATTCAGCTTGTGCAAGAGTTGAAACCGCGTGACCATTATACGCGTCGTAGGTTCGGTGAATGGGCCGAAAACATGATTCAGCTCGATCCTCATTTTCAACGCAAAATTTTTTTCTCCGATGAGGCCCATTTTTGGTTAAATGGATATGTAAACAAGCAAAATTGCGGAATTTGGACGTTGGACGTTGGACGTTGGACGATTTGGAAGTCAACATTCGCCGTGTTATTGCTGATATACTTTATCGAGCGATAAAGTTGTCGAAAATTGCACTTCACGATTGCGCTTAATTCAAGCTAGCCGTGGTGCGCATATGCTCGATACCATATTTAAACACTACTGGCATAAAATTATCTATTAAATAAAATTAAAGTGTTTTATTTCATATTGAATTTTTATACCTTTAAAACGCGGCGGCGCAAAAGTCATCACCCTCTGGGAAGATGCTATAATTTTTGCAAATGGCGGCACATGTCAATTCTACTTTGACCTTTGTGAAGTAAACAGATACAAAATACACGTCAACAAGACATGAATCGCTATATTCCTAAAGAACGCGGAATAATTGTTACGATCTTTTTGCGGAATAATTCGTCGGTGGTGTTGGCGCAGCGTGAATTTCGGCGCAGATTTTCCGGTCGTCCGGCACCAACTGGGCAACCAACAAGACGTTTAGCCGCTCGCCTAGCAGACTTGGGACAACACGAGATGCTGCCAGGTCTGGCCGGCCCAGGAGCAGCCGTTCTGCTGAAAATATCGCACCTGTAGTTGAAAATGTTGCAGAGGATCCTGGAGTATCGACCAGACGACTTGCCACGCAATTGGGCATCACTCGGCGGTCTTTACAGAAAATTTGGTGAAAGACTGTAAGATGTTCCCTTACAAAGTGCAGATAGTGCGTAAGCTGTTAGCTATTGACCGCCTAGCGCGTGAAAACTACGCTCAAGTCATCCTGAATCTCGACCATAAGGGAGACAACTTTTCATTGAAAATTATCATGAGCGACAAGTGCCATTACACCCGCCCAAAGTTACGGCATGGTATGCTGTTTACGCTGGAGGCGTCATCTGGCCTTATTTTTTTCGAAAACGTCTGGGCCAAACGACTATTATGGACGGTAAGCGCTACAGAGCCGTACTCAACGACTTTCTCCTTCCTCAATTGGATAAATTGGGATGTTTTTTTTTTTCAGATCTTTATTCCTAGTTTCTTATTGAACATAATTACACAATTTAAAATAACATTATAAAAAAAATAAGAATAAGTAGTGACATTCATATTGAATTGTTAAATAAAATAGTAGCAATGTCACATCATAGCAAAAATTAAAACTAACAAAAAGTCAACAAACGTTATAAAAAGTTACAAAAAGTGGGGTTTTCAGTATTAAGTTGTAAATTATTTTAAGTATTCCAAATTAAATAACATACGGTAACAAATTTTTGATTTTTTTGTGGTCAAATGTAAGAATCCAGTTCTTAATCTGTTCCTCATGGAGAACATGTGGTTTCAACAACAACCGAAATTATGAGGGCTGCATTTTCGGGTCGCCTAATCTCTCATTTTGGCGATTTGCACTGGCCGGCAAGATCGCCTGATTTAGCCGTTCCAGACTTCTTTTTATGGGATTTTTTGAAGTCACGAATCTATGTCAACAACCGGCCACTTAGCCGATATCATTTTCTCGACTTAATGGAAAACAATTAAACTTAATCCAACAGTACAACCAAAGTTTTTCATTCATAAAAAAAATTACAGCCAAAAAAACTTTTCAATGCTGGCTTCAGAGGATTTATTCACGACTGGTTTAGTTCCTACCTAAAAAATCGCAAGCAAATACATGGTTAAAGTCAAGGATGCTTTGAGTTCTGTAAAATATTTAGATATTCGTGTCCCCCAAGGTTCTGCTTTGGGTCCGATATTGTTCCTTAGGTTCATACAACCCTTTTAAGCGCAAAATCACAGCATTTGCTGATGATACTGCACTTTCATATTCGAATAACGATTATTTCGATTTACATATATTCAGAGGTTAATAATGACTTAGAAACGCTGTGCAAATGGTTTAAGAAGCATAAGCTGATAATAAGCAGTAAAACCACGTTTATGGAATTTAATAACAAGGGTATAATATGTGAGGATTTACCCATATATTATCACTCTTCGAGTTGCTTACGTTATTGTTTAGCCCACCCAATTACGCATGCTGTTATGACCTTTAATGAAAATGTAAAGTGTAGTAACGATTGCTTTTGAATTAAAATTGTCAATAGGTTTCAATACCTAGCCATTATATTGGACAATAAGCTGAATTGGAACGAACACACTATGTATTTAAAACAATATCTTAATAGAGTTGTCATGCAATTTTCAAGTTTTAAAAATGGTATACGATGACTTATTTAAATCAAAGTTACAATATGGTATTGTATTTCTTATGGGGTGCCGCTTATTTTAACAAAATATAGTCGTTGTTAATAAAACAAAAGCATGTAGTTAGAATAATGGCCAAAGTTAATCGGAGAACACCCAGTTTTGCATTTTTCAAACGTTTTTAAATTCCTTCATTAAGACATTTGTACTGTTTTAATTTTTTTCGAAAAACCAGGTTTTTATGATGTTAGATATCATGAAAACTATAATTTACGAGTCAACACGAGACACTTCGCAAATATTCCACCTATTTATAGACACGCTTTTCTAGATTTTATTATGTAACTGCTCCCCGTTAATTTAATTCATTATCTACAAACCTTAGGTGTGAGAGGAAGAAAATTGTATTTTTAAATAATATAAAAAAATGGCTTTTGTTTTTCGAACATAATGTAATAGATTCACCTTTTGTTTCATTATCGTAATTATTTTTCTTTTCATTGAATTACAACTATCCCATAGTACCGCATCACTATTTTCTTTTTTTTTTTAAATTGTTAAATTGTTATCTACCTACTATTGCCACTGCCTTAGAGCAATAGATTGTACAAAGCTATTCCCTAGACAAATAAGCTTACACTATTTGCATATTATTTATATCTATACTTCATATTATCAAGAAATTAATGAAAAAAAAAGGATATCGAGTGACAACTTTTGCGCCACCTTGTATATATAGGGTGTCCAAAAAATCAACGTCAAGCCGGAAAAGGGTGACAAGGTGGCATCTCTATCTGTTTCACTCACACTAGTCGAAATGGCGTGTTTATCCGTCACAATCACAGCGTCACTGTCTGTCTCGCTCACACTTGCTATTAATTTTAACTTATTAAAAAGAATTAACTATGAATCGGGTTTCTTTAACAAAATATTTTTTTCTCTTCAATTAAGCGTTAGTCTGGCAAGTGTCATACCATTTTGGAATTCAGACTAAATACGCCATCTCTTAAAGTTACTTGCCAAAATGGCACAGTACATTTTTTTGTCAGTACAGTCAGTTCAAGTTAGGTGATTAATGATTTTCAGATACATGGATGGACAAAAAAGCAATATTTTAGTTAAAACCGATATAGTTATGTTTCAACTTCGGACCGTAATTTACAGAACAGTTATTCAGGGTTACGTGACAACAAAAAAATCGAAGAAAAGTAAAGATTTGCGGTCACAGTACTTGAAAGATCATCACAGGGTGTCAGATTTCTCGATTTTTTTTGACTGCCGTTAATAAACAATAACGACAATGAAATCAATGTTGTTTAGGTAGAATCAAACAGGAACTTCAATTCAAGTACTAAAGAAATAAAAAATACAATGGTACACCTATGAGCAACAACAATATTAGGGTGGTTTTAAAAAAACTACAATCCTCATATTATTTATATTTAGTCCTAAATTAGTTAATATGTAAGTATGTATGTATGTATGTATGTATGTATGTATGTGTATGTAGGTAATTTAATAATAATTTAAACATAATTTAAAATTCAATATTTTAATTAGTATGTAATATTAGAAAAAAAAAATTGGTGACATTCGATATTTTTTTTACAAATGTAATTGAATAGAGTTGAATGTCACTTCATTGGATCAATCCAACAAAAAAAAAGGTGGGGTGGGGTACTAAACAAAAAAGGAAAGCATTTTTAGCAAATTACCATATATTTCTTTTAAATTAATTTTAAATTGTTGGAACTTCTTTAGTTACAAATGCAGAACTTCTTCACTCAAAATTTTAAGTGTAAATAATAAATCACAACGTAAAATCAAAATATTAGAAGTGAGAGAGGCTAGTCTATTATAGTCATAGAGAAACAACCATTTTTTAAGCGCTTTAGATATGTTTTGGACGTATGAACTTTTCTGATTTCTTCTGGGAGTAAATTAAATAAACGATTACATATAATGGAATAAAAATTACTGTAAGTAGTGGTACGAAAACTACGTATATGTATCATATGTATTTAGGGAGTTTTTACGCAGGTTATAGTTTGAAATTTCGGTTGCCGGACTTCATAAAGGACGCCTTTAGAACCTTGAAACAGTATATATAAGTGACTAACAGGAAGAATTCTTAATTCACAAAACAAAGGATAACTAGAATGTCTACCAGGTTTACGACATATTTCCCGGACCACATTCTTTTGCAAGACTAACAGTGATTGAACTTTATTCTGATAGCCACTTCCCCAGCAGCTTATACCATATTGAAGCTTAGAATTAAAGAGTCCATAATAAATTTTGGTTAAAAACTTAGTAGAACATATATGTATTACGTAGGTAATAGGAATGCCTAAGTGTAGAGATAAAATACTTCTTCAATCCACTGACGTGAGATGAGAATTTCATATTTGAATCCAGTAAGAGTCCTAGGTACATAAATTTATCCACATTCTCTATCAAAACACAATTATCACTACAACTTTCACAAATATAGTAAATGACCAATTGCACTTGTTGGACATTTACAGTGATATATAGTAGTTTAAATTTTTTGCAATTCGGTGTGTGAAAATATATGTGCATTCAGTTTTGGGTTAATAGGACAAGATAAATTAAAAAACATTAGTTCAGTCTTAGAACTTATTACTAGCTTGTGTTCAGCGAACCATTGTCTTAGTGTATGTAAATCGCAATTTATGTCAGAAGTAAGATCTAAGGGATTATCTAGACCATACGTTAACCCAATATCGTCAGCAAAAGCAGTAGGTAAGCCTTTGAGATTAAGGTGGAAAAGTGAGTTGATGTAAACTAAAAAAATAATGGGACGCCCAGCCTGATCGATTGCACATCACTTTTCGTCTCATCCAACTTTACTCTCTGTGATCTATTTTTCAGATATGATTCAAACCATTTAAGCATGAAGCCACGTACACCTGCATTTTCCAGTTTTTTTTAACAAAATTGTATGGTCAACCATGTCGAAGGCTTTGGTGATATCAATGAATAACGCAGCTGTACATTTTTGTTTGTCTAGGTTGCACATTATTTTTGAATACTTGGTTGATTTGCCCTTTTGAAATCCAAATTGCAAGGGATGAAAGAACATTGTCTAAAAATTTCACTAACCTCATTTTAATAAGTTTTTCAAAAACTTTACTAATACCTGGCTGAAGAGATATCGGCCTATAGTTTCCAATTTCAGTTGCAGAGCCTTTTTTAAACAAGGGAATAGCATCTGCACATTTTAGGCTGCCAGGAAAAATTCTAGAAAAAACCCTACGATTAAATACTTCAGTTATCACATCCACAATGAAACATGCAATATTTTTAAGGACAACATTAGGAATACCATCGACACCACATGAATTTGAGTTATTTAAACTGCCAATCATTCTTAAAATCTCTTAGGAAGTTATAAGGTCAAAAACAAAACTACCACTGTGGACAGAATTTATGTCACCACCAACAGAGAAGCAATTAGAACACAGATTTTGAATTTGTTTAATATGAAGATCATTTCCGATGCTAAAGAAATGTCTGTTAAAAGCTTCAGCAATTTCATGTTTATTTCCTTATTATTAATACGTAGAACAATAATTTGTTGACTAGATGATTTTTTGTTAAGAATGGTATTTACAACTATCCACTCCTTCTTATGATTACCTCTAGCTGTATAATAAGAATCACGGCAAATTGGTATTTCCTTTTCAACTCAGTATATTGCTTTTTGTATTTTGTTTTAAGAAATACGAGTACATTGCTAGGGTACCCTTTGCACTTAACTCTAAGTTAATTTTTTGTTGTTACTTTATTAAATAAATAATTAAGGTGGGGCAAAGTAATCTCCTTGACCGCCAGAATGCGCTGCTACTGCAACAAAGGTTACGGTGCCTTGAAGTCCGTTATATTTAGGCAAACATGCCAAATTTCAGTGCGATACTCTCTTTAGTTTTGTTTTGACAGCTGATTGTTGTTGACGTGTTTGGCATCATGATGAGTGTGGACAAAAACGATTTTCGTTCTCTCATAAAACATTATTTTTTGAGAGTTGGATAAATGGATAAATATTATGGGGCTAATGCTCCGTCAGATTACACCGTCAAATATTGGTTTTGAGATTACCGATCAAGTCCGCAGCGGCAGGCCCTCCCATGCGGTTACAGAGGACAATGTCAACAAAATACAAGAAATGGTGTTGGCTGACCGGAAAGTGAAGGTGCGCGAACTAGCAGATACCACAAAGATTAGTACTGAGCGCACACACCATATTTTGGGCAATATTCTGCATATGAAAAAGTTATCCTGACGCTGGGTGCCGCGTATGCTCACTGCTGACCAAAAACAAGAGCATCGCAACCACGGCTAAAATCAATGACTTACGGCTCCAATTGCTGTCGCATCCACCGTATTCGCCCGATTTGGCTCCCTCGGACATTATCTCTTCCCAAACCTCAAAAGATGGCTCATCAATAAAAAATTCATCTCACGCGAAGAAATCATTGACGCCACGTAGACCTCCCGGAAAATTACTTTTCGGACGGGATCAAGAAGTTGGAAAATCGCTGGAATAAGTGTATCAAACTAAAAGGGAACTATATTGAATAAAATAAAAAAAAACATTTAAAAAAAATTTGTTCATTCCCAAGGAGGTTACTTTTCACCCCACCTAGTAGATGACCAAGGTTTAAGTTTTTTAAGAGACTTTCTTGTGGTCAGTGAACTGCAATGACTTTTAAAAGTGGTTATGAAATTAGCATATCTGGAACATTGTTCCAGAACTCCCTACAGAGCTTATTTCGAAGCCTAGAAAGTTTATATTTGGTTTTCTTTGGATACAATTCTGAATTGGGCTGTTATTTGTACGTTTTATGTTAAATAAAACGCTTGTCATAGGATGCTCAGTAATCATCAAATCAAAAACACCATATTCCCACTCTTTAGATGAAACATTACGAAAACGGTCTAAGCAGGTACCTGATACAGACCTAGTGGGCACATTGATGAAGTTTGTCAGACCATTTGAAGCTAACACAGAAAAATAATTTGATACCGTAGGACTAACATCTGGACAATCAACATTGGAATCACTATCTATAGAAAAATAAAAAGACAAACATTTTATTATTTATTTCAATGGACACCTTTAAGACGTCAGCACTAAGGCAATCTACTTGGGAAATATCTATGTATGACCTTAAAAACCGTTTTTGTAAAGAAAGCATCCGACGCTACCTCCTGCGTAATTTTCGTTTGTTTTAGCATAGAAATTAAAACCAGACAGGAAGTAATCATTCTCTTCAAACTTAGAAATCCAGATCTGAGACACGAACACAATATCCGGGACCCACGCAAACGAGTCAATATGTGTGCGCAGAAAAGTTTTCTCTCAGACTTCTAATATTTTGATAAACAATAAATAATTTTTCATTGCAATAGGAACTATTTGTTAGAACCGTGTCATGGTGAGGGTTGCATTGTACGAGGGGCGTTCAACATATTCTCGATATCGGGGTGAAACTGTGGTTGTATATATAAATTGACTTATTTATCAAGTAATACTATTATTTTAGTGCATTCATGTAAAATTTCATATAAATGTGATTATTAATTCGCGTTTTATCTCTAGTTAAACAGAATCATAATGGCAACTGAGACGATGATGGTGAAAATTGAGCATCGCGCTGTAATTAAATTTCTCACTAAGCAAGGAAAAAGTCAAAAAACTATTCATGAAGAGATGGTGGCTGTTTGCCAGGGTTCCGCACCTTCATTATCAACTGTGCAAAAGTGGTCAAGTGAGTTCAAGAGAGGCAGACAGAGCATTGAAGACGACCCCCGCTCCGGCGCCCCGGCTACTGCTTGTACGGGAGAAAGCATCAAAGAAGTCGAAAAACTTGTTCTTGAGGATGCCCGAATAAAGGTGAAAATGATGGCAGAGATCACCAAGCTTTCAATTGGTACCATTCACACCATTCTTCATGACCATCATAACCTTTCAAAGGTCAGTGCAAGGTGGGTGCCACGAATGCTCACAGCGCCTCAGAAAAAAGTGAGAATCACATGCTGTAGAGAGCTTTTGGAGATGTGTAGTGAGAACGCGGACGGTGTTATGGATCGAATTGTTACTGGGGACGAAACATGGGTCCACCACTATGACCCTGAAAGCAAACAAGAGTCCATGCGGTGGCATAAAAAAGGAACAGACCCCCCGAAGAAGTTCAAAGTCACTCCGTCTGCCGGGAAGCTCATGGCCACAGTTTTTTGGGACTCAAAGGGAATCTTGCTCATTGAGTACAAAAAAAAAGGTGAAACCATCAACGCCACATCCTACGCTTCCACTTTGCATAATTTGCGGGAGGAAATTAAAAAGAAAAGACGGGGTAAACTCGCAGCGGGTGTGTTGCTTCTTCATGACAACGCTCCTGTTCACACGGCGCCAGTTTCCAAGGCTGCTGTGCGAGATTGTGGTTTCGAAGAAATCCAACACCCACCCTATAGTCCAGACCTTGCCCCTAGTGATTATTTCCTGTTTCCGGATTTGAAAAAATGTCTTCGTGGAAAAAGATTTTCGGATGATGAAGAACTCAAGTCGGTATTTTGCAGAGAAAGAGGAAATTTATTTTTTTGAGGGTTTAAAAAAGCTTATCTCAAGATGTAACAAATGCATTGATGTTAGGGGAGATTATATTGAAAAATAAAAACAATTTAAATTGAATTCGCATTTTCTTTCATATCGATACCGAGAATATATTGAGCGCCCCTCGTATAAGGATAGAAGAGTTATCAATTAAATCATTTTTTGAATTCATAATATGAACTATAAAAATATACTTAAACGAGTGAGATATCATTAAATGATTTAATCAAGATAACTCTTCCACCCTCCTCTTTTCTTACTAAAATTTGATTTTTATTAAACCATACATATTTTGGTCCTTTTTCCTTTGCTGTCTCTTTCGTTTTCATAAAAAGTGCTAAGTGTAACGAGTGAGAGAGTCATTTAACCAACATATTGGTTCCTTTGCTGTTCCTGCTGCTGCTTCTGTTTACATCATCGCTGGAGAGGTCAACCGCATGAGTGTTGAGTCTTTTTGTTTTTGCCCTATGCGCACATTATGCGTTGCTTAGTTGTAAGGTTAGAGAACTTTACACAGATAATTGGCTTATGCTGAGCCTTTGAGCGTATATTTTTTACATAAAAACACATAATATCACCGTTAGCAACACCTATAGATAGGGCTTATTGAAAATTTGTTTTGCCTTTTCAATTGCATTAGTGTCATTGACATTTGTGACACCAACAATGTCTATAGAGTTGATTAAAGATTCTTGTTCTTGTGTTAATTTAGACGCCAAATCCTGAACTTTTGCTTTGGGTTCTACGTTCTATTTTCTCAATTCGGCTAGCTCTTGGATAAAACGAGTGTTATATCATCTGAAGGGTACATTGACTCTCGCTATTGACGTCACTGTTAGATGACTCACTATTTTTAGGCTGAGTGTTGGATTCTCCAGTTGGATAAATATTTGCGTTAGGTGGTGTGTTGCTGTTGTTGTGCTTCTCGTATGTTGCTGGCGTTGGAGCGAGCAGCGAACGTCATCTTGAAACTGAACACTTATTGAACCGAAAAACATTACCACTTGGTTTATAAAATTCAGCATTATCTTTAATGATATTCAAACAATTTAAATAAAAAAAAAATGTTTGCAGTCACTACAATTTATTTTTGCAGAGCAATTGCGATTGATTTTTTGTGCATATAAAAACAGAACAATTAATTTTAAATAAGGAACTTATTTTTTGCGATGTGCACCCCACGTAAACAAATTTTTAAATGCTCTGACTAGAACTACTTCAGAATTTAAAAGAAAACAGCGATCAGAAACTATTGAAAGTGAAGAGAAATTAGAGGAAGCAGCGCAGATACTAGCACTGAAAGTTCAAAAATCTGCATAGGCATAGTGTACGTATGCAACAATAAAAGATAGTACACGATACAGCTAAATATATGGTCTTTCCAATATGCTGGGTGTTCTTAACAGATTTTGAGGAGAAAAATCGAATGAGCGTGGGGATGGAGGTCGGAAATGCATCGCCTCCGAGATACAGAGGTTATAACCAATTCATGACGTTGCCTCGTTCTGAAAATAACATCTTTTAAATTTATCCGTATATGGTTACAAATTGACTGTCGTTGAACTCGTAATTATGAGTACTTTAATTCTTTTAATGTAAATGTTGTCCTGAAATTAATGTGTCAAAAGTTATTGAAGATCAAAAGTGATTTCTATTTTATTTTTAACGTACAATTTTGATTTTGTCATAATTTTTTTCCGAAAAATGTGTTATTAATCCCCACTTTTTGTAACAACAAAGTCAGGTCATTTCATCTCAAGTCAGTAATTTTCAAGATACAACCCAACTTATTGAAACAGGTAAAACAAAAATTACAAATTGTTAAAAATTTTAGAAAAAAAAATACAAATATTGATTGCACATTTTCATTTTTATTTTTTACATCAAACCTTGTATTATATCAATTGTTCGAAGTGCAAACCACAAATTTTTACACACGCGATCTAACCACTCTCTAACTGCATGGCCGTCCTGCTGATACATAATGGCTATTTTTTGTTGCACTGGTATATCACCTAATAGTTTTGGTAATTTGATTTTGTGTCCAGGTAGAGTTTCGAACTTAGCCTTGGAGGAAGGCGATAGGGTCCGATCAGATTGTTACCCAGTATGCTTGCCCACATACGCTGAAAAAAAGTTCTGTGGTTCATGCAATAGGGTTTGCTTTCTGTATATGAATTATGGAAATTAGTGATTACAGCCCTGGTGAATTGGGACTAATCCGTCCATAGAATCCGGTCAGTAAAGTTGTCTTCTGCAAAATCCCTTCGCAGGATTTAATTGCAGGATTCCAAACGCTCCTCAGAGTTTCCAGGTTGAAGCTCCTGTACTGGTATACGATGGAATGCATGCATGCCATCTGAATGTAGAATTCTCCAGATTAGATTAAATTGTTTGTTTAGTTGCCTAATACTATATTCCCATTACACAAAATTCAGTTTTATAACAGATTATACCAGTTTTCCAATAACTAAAACACACAGAATTAACAAAGTTGACAGTAAAATTTGCTGTCAAGTTTGTTTACATTCACTTATGTGTAAACTACCGGTTGATTTAATCGCTCTTTTAAAATTGTTATTGTTAATTTCTTATATTTCTTTGATTATTTTTTACCGTGCTAGATTTGACACATAGATATGTCTTTTGATAAGCTGTCAAACAATATCCTTTCAAATGTAATGTGAAGACTTATAGCAATTTTCTGCAAAGCAGGATGTGAGTCTTTCGACGATTTCCGCTTTGTTCCAGTCTCCCTCAGCCTGGAAAATGTTCTAATAAATGTATTAAGATGCATTATTGGGGCATTGTTTCATAAGAGATCTGCTTAATTTCTTTTCCAAAGAAAGGATCTGCATTTTTTTTTACCTGAAGAATGGGCTTTACCTACCTGACCTGGTCCTTTTCACTTTTTATGGGTTATAAAATAACACTTTTTAAAAAATTGTTATTGGATTTACGAGACATTTCGCAATAAAAAACTTATTTCATGGTAAAAAAGAATCCAAAGCAGGTGTTAACTAGTTAATTTTATAGGGCGGGGGTTAATTACATATTTTTCCGAAAAAACTATAACAAAGTCAAAAATTTAAGTTAAAACAAAAACAAAAAATCACTTTTGATCTTCAATAACTTTTGCTTTTTTTTATAATTAGCGAGCGGTCAAGGGATTTGAGTACTCTTAAAATGTTTGTACATTGCGTGGACGAAGGAAAAGTAGGGAGGAAAAAAGGAGAAATACCGATTTGATTGGCAATGTCTTCTGGGTCTGATATCACAATACCATCAACATCAATCTTAGGAACATCATTATATTTATTAAGAATGTCAAGAATGTCATTAACCACTCTGCGTTCTTTTGTTACATTGTGCTGACAATTTTGAAGTTTGGTTGCGAAGTATGTATCCCGACATAATTTAACTTCTTTCTCCAACTTTTCATTCAGTTTAACATAACAATCTTTCAATGTTTGGTTGCCAGGATGACGTTTACATTTCTTATGCATTACGTAATTTTGTTTATTTTTATAAGTAACCTTACATTAATCCATGGTCTAAGACGTTTTAAATGTGAATGTTTTTGATTTAGACTGATAGTGCGACTTTCTATATGATTTTTGAGTGTTATTCAAAATATCATATCATATGCTAAACTGGGATTACTTTCTGCATAGACAGACTCCCAGAATTCATACTTTAAGTGCTCTATTAGTTCTTTGTAAATAATTTGTGGGCCTTAAAAGAAATGCATTTATGTAAATTTCTAGTCTGAAAAATTTCTATATTTAAACTAGTCATACAATGGTCCGAGATTTTATAATCAAATACTTCACCAGATAAATTATGAGGAAATTGGGAATCTAACCTTACAAAAATATGATCTATGCATGTTTGGGTACTACCTGTTATTCGAGTCGGTTCCATAATTAGGGATTTTAAGCTAAAAGGGGAGACTAAAGGTAAGTAGTTATATGAATCGCTGTTGCTTTTCAGAATATCAATGTTTATTTATATCACTTACCACCAATAAATTGTTTGTCTTCAATTTCATTTTTTAAGTCTTTTATATCAGTATACATATGTACAATATATCATTTCCATTGATATGTTTACACTTTGTTTTTCACTTGAAGTGCCTATATGACTTTTATGAGGAAGCGGAAGCGGTATATTTTCAGCATGAAAAGAGATTCTGCGCAAAATTGTGCACTGAGAGCACCTCCACGTTTTGCGGTTTTTTTTTTTCATGTACGCGAGATCAGCAACTATGAGTAATACATTATCGCACTTTGCATGAAACGCGGCTTTCATTTACGCCTACATAGGTAATTTATATCAGGAAGCAATTTTTTGTACTTCTATCATAGTTGTATATTTATGATTTATAATATAATTGTCTGTACATTGATTAACGTTTTATCACAAAAATTCCATTAATGTTAATGAAGCCAAAAAATAAATAAAAATTTTACAAATTTCTTTTACTTGAGTATAATATACTATAGTGAAAATTACAATACTATGAGTCTTATCGCCAACCGGAAACTCGAAGGAGGCGCATAACGACATAAACAAAGAAATGAGTTCAACGCGATATAATACCGAGTGCATCCGTATTTGTCGTGTGTCATTGTATACATATTTAAATAGGTACATACATTTATCTTTTTCACAAAAAGCATAAGAATTCTGAATTCATGAAATTATTGCATTTGAAAGCAACTGATAACCTCACGTTCAGGAATGACTAAGTGAACTCCATTTTAAGCTACATACTACAGATACATATGTATGTATTTGACGTGTGGAGGATGCACACCACTCAAATAGAAAAGCAAATCTTTTTGATCATTGAGTGCTTGTCAATATCTATACATACATATGTATGGATATGTGTTTATGTGGCTATAAACTGAAAGATCCGTGCAGTTAACCCACAAAATCAAATTGAACTGAACTACTAATAATTAGCGGTAATTCCAATATTTAAAATCTGCATGACCTCACCATCTTAGGAACACTCTGCGAATCATTTTGAGTTTATCGCTGTCGCAATTTACTTACCAATTTTTTTTACGTATTTTCATATTATTTTTGTGTTGGAAGTGTTGATGGGAATAAACATAAGACATTCAGTCACCGGGTCCACGAATTCCGCTGTTTTAATATTAGATACTTTATTTACCAACTAACAAACTTCCCTATTCAGCTCAACGATAAACTAGCTGCCTCCAGTTAAACAGGCTAATTGGTTAAGAACCGGTTTCAATTGAGCGTACAACCTGGGTTTTTTCTCTTATATCACTTAATAGCTTAGTTTGTTTCTTTCAAATTCTTAAAAACTCTAAAACAAAAAGCCAGACCCGCTCAAATGATGTACTCGTACATACATAATTGTGCGCAATAAAATAATGCTTTTCTCGATTTAAGCAACGGCTTTGTGGAAAAAAGAAGTACCTATCTATTGTAATTTCACTTTGACTTTTCAATTACCTAAATGTCACTATGCATTCTTCTAATCGTTGCCTCTGTAGCGATGGCGTTAAGAAGCCATGATGTAAGCCATGTGTGCCATAAGAGGTGAATTAAATCCACCTTAGAAAGTAGTGGAACGAATGGGTGGCTCCCTGGTCTGTCCCAGAAACAGAGCGGTCTACAGTACTGCAAAACAGTCCAGCAAACAAACCAAATGTATAAAATGAGCAAAACAAATGCTTCTCATTTCATAGGAAGTTGGGTAGATAAGCTGATATGTCCACTCGTTTCGTAAGCCAGTCCAACGAATTTGTGGGGGGTGCGGCTTTTATGCTTACCAACAGCAAACTTTTTGGCAGATGTAAAAGAACAGATAGAGTACCCATACCCCGAGACACAGAAAATTATAGATACCTTGAAGACTAATTACAAAGGAGGACGTTAAAAAAGAGAAAGGCCCAAGCAAGTGAACGAAATAATATTAACGCAGCCGCAGCATTAATGAACAATAACGACATTGAAATCAATGTTGTGGATGAAGAATCAAATAGAAACCTCAATTCAAGTACTAAATAAATAAAAAATGCAATGGTACTACTATGAGAACCAACAAAACAAATTAGGGCTACACTCCACACAGTGCTTAGTCCTAAATTAGCTAATATATTTTCTGACTGGAACTCATTCACAATTTAAAAGAAGGCAGCTATCTGAAACTATTGAAAGTGAAGACTAATTAGAAGAAGCAGTGCAGTGAGTGGGCATAGTGTAGGTAAATATGCAACATTGAAGTAGAGTACACGAAACAACTAAATAAAGGGTGATTTTTTGCTATTTGGTTTTTCAGTATTCTATTTTTGACAGCTCACGCGTTGTTCGTGATATGTGTCAAAGTCAAACATGTCATTTCATCATGGAAAGACTTATAACCGAACAACGTTTACAAATTATTGAATTTTATTATTAAAATTCGTGCTCTGTGAAAAAAGTTTTTCGCGCACTTCGACCATTTTATGGTATGTTAATAAACAAAACTGTCGTATTTGGTCCGATAGGCAACATCAGGCAATAAAAGAGCGACAAATACACCCGGAAAAATGCGCTGGTGCGGTTTATTGTCCGGCGGAATTATTGGCCCGTATTTTTCCAAAGATGACCGTAAGAACAAGGTTACTGTCGATGTCGCGCGCTATCGTTCAGTGATTTCGGACTCTTTTTCGCCCAAAATATACGAGGTGAACCTGGCAAGACGGCGCTACATGCCACATAACACGCGCATCGATGGACCAATTGAAAAGTTTGGTGAGCAATTTATATTTCGTTTTGGACCGGCGAATTGGGAGGCTACATCGTGCGATTTGAAGCATTTAGACTATCTTTTGTTGGGATACCTTAAATTACTCGTTTATGTCGATAAACCAGCGTTAATTGCAGTCTTGGAAGACAACACTACACGTGTTATTAGCGAGATACCAGAAAAAGTGATTCAAATTTGCACTCTCCGTATGTACCACTTAAACATAGTCGTAGTAAATGGCAAGCATTGATTTATCAACTAAAATAAAAATTTTATACACTTTTGCAATTTTCCTGTTTTTTTTTTTTGACAATTAAAAATAAAACGCTTCAAAAACACACATTATATCAAAAAACTAAACCATTTTTGAAAATATGTTGTTCCTATACGTGTTTGAAAAAATCAGTTGAAAATATATCATCTCATAAAGAAAACAAAAGAAAAATGCGTTACAGTTTAATATTTTGACATAATGGGAGGTGCTCTTCATTACCCAACAGCAACAGCGGCTGTTTTATAAGCATGTTATAAAACAAGTTAATATCTATGGACTCCAAATCGTTGGCTTGTGCATGCCAAATTTACGAGGTATTTAAACGTTTCAAAATAAAGTTTTTAATAAGGACTCTCTTCTTACGAAACATAAGAAAATTTGTAATTTCCTTTAAAATATCAAGTTTGGAATTGTCTGGCTTTATTTTAATCAAAAATCCTTAACTACCTCAAAGTTACTAGTATTTTCTGCACCTTGGGAGCTGTAGATAAACAATCAGAGAAAACACATGTGAAATCAGTTAAAGGAAAACATACGAAAATCTGACAAAATTTAGGTAAAGGAAGCTGATTAAAAAAATCCCTCACCAAACATTTTGAGTTATGTTGTTCTATTAATGGATCACGAGAAAACGCAATCTTACTTCAAATGTTTTTTCTGAAGAAGCAACATATACGTCATAACATAATCCAGATTGCATTATAAAGACGTACATACATATATACAAGTCGTCTTCCCATGCTGCTGTACAATTTATGTAGGTACATACATATATGTTTTTCTAGTAGCTGAACATGGCGCAGACACAATATTAGTATGCAAAGACAAGGATGTAAACGAAGTGAAGTGAAATGCTAGTTGGAACTTAAAATTCGAAAGGCTATGGTGACCAGCAATCACTTTAAACAAAATGAAAAATTTAATGTAGGCCGCAGCAATTTCGTCCAACTAACTAAGTAAAGGTTATATGTAATAGCGATACTCCAACTAAATGCCAATTAAATCGCTGAAGCACCAGACTAACTGCCGAGGTGTTTAATACACTGAAAATTAATTCGATAAGGAGAATACTATATACTAAAACAGCTTGTTAATAAGCAGCTCTTTGTTTAGATCATGTATGCGCCGAACCGCTGAGCCATGAGTCTAAGTGGCGACTGGCAATATCCTGGGCGATTTTATCATGAGCGACAGTTTTGATTAGTTTTCGGAATGTCATATAAATTTATTGTTAATGTCTCTCATTAACTTGAACTTATCAATTTTGGAAAATATTCCATGAATTACGGAGTTAACATCTTTCATCTACAATTTCCTTTATTCAACTATTACTTCACATTTCTTGAGTGGTGGCGAAACTCACTCACTTAAACCGATTTTGGTGAGACCATATTAACGTTAAGACTTAAATAAGGCAATGGAAAATTTGAATAAACTAATCTCCATACCAAAATATTATAAACATAAAATGCTCATTTTATTTTATATAACAAACATTTCCGCTCAGTCTTTATTGAAAAAGTTAAATCGGAGTTTACAGGGTCTCATCAATACAATTTCAATGCTTTTGGAAAAACAGAATGTTGCATAAATGGAATTTTGATACGAGCGATATAGACTATACAATTTGTTCCATCTTATTGATAGGAAGATGACTTCATACAAGTCTGTATGTCGAATGGACATCAATATTCATGCTCAGAAAGTCTTCAAATTCTATAAAGAAAGAGCTAGCTTTGGGTCATGCGCCCAAGTACTACAATAAAAAACTAAGTCCAGACCAATTTTTAGGCTCGAAGATATAACGAAATATACGTATATACTCGTAGGATATGAAGTACTTGCATAAGTAAGTTCAAATGCGGAAGTCTGGCAGCATTTTGCAGAAGGAAATTCTTTATAGGGATTTCATTATAGGGATTTCTGTTATAACCAGTTGAATATTGTATTAAACAACTTTCGTTATCAGTTGTTTATTGAATTTCGATGGCATTACATTGAAGTTGAAGTGTAATAAAGTATTTTTTTTTTAATTCTATTGAAGAATATGCAGACATCCATTTTGTCTATAGATTTTGTAATGGTAGTACTGAGGCGACGCGAGTAACGAATCAACGAAGCTTTTCTAAACGATGTGTCTCTAATCGAAGCGTGTTCACAAATACTCACAGAAGTTTTCTCTCAAAAAAACCTCGAAAAAGATTTCCGCTCCTATCAGCTTGTCAAATTTTGATTCGATGAAAACGCCAGATTGGCCAACCGAATAAATAGCGGCATGTCCCAGTTCTTTAAATCGAATTCGCAACTTCGTTGATAGTCTGGTAGTGGTAGTGGACTGGCTTCCAAATCGGAAGGTTCGGTGTTCGAATCCCAGCCTCGCCCGAAAGACATATCATCCATTTTTTCAGTTAACGAAAATCAAGTAAGCCGAGTATAGTCGTTGGCTAGAAATCAACATCAAGCCAACTTCCACTAAGAATTTAGTCTCCCCATTAAATGTTGGATGCCACCCATGGAGCGAAATAACCACTGAGCCCAAAATATCTTTCTTTCCCTCTCTATCCCATTTTCCAAAAAACTTAACACATGCTGAGGCATTATAAGTGTATTCATACCCACTTCAGTGTTAAGTTCTTTTTAAACAAAAAAAACAAAAACAAAAAGTCTGTAATGCAGGATAAAATATTGGCTTGGATGTTTGCCTTAAAGTTTGCAGTTCTTGACGCACAGGTAAGGGAGGTAGCAAACTGAACTTCGGAGCCATATTCTCCTACTCCGCTTATTGGCGTGTCCGGCCGGTATTTGGATATGCCCAGTGTCTGTGCAAGTGAAGCTGTTATAAAATGAGGTTGTGATGCGGAATCAAGTAACACACGACAATTAATTCGTGTTCTATATGCTGATACTACATTCACAAATGCTCTTACCCCCTTGACTTAGCTGCTGTGACTGACTACTTGTGGGTTGATTATTGGAAATAATTTTATTTACCTCTCCTCTTTTTGTCGTGTATGATTTTGGTTCCTTCTTTTAATGCAAAAGCGAATTGTGTCTGCCATTACACGTTTCGCAACACTTCGACTGACATGAACTAGAGACTGTAAACAGTTCCAACAGATTCGAAGACGCTGCACAGCCTTCTCGCGATCGGCAATTGTAAGAGACAACAAAGTTTTACAATTATAAATCTTATGGCTACCTGAGTTGCAAATTATGTATCCGTCTTAATTTGCTTCAACCACGGTCGCTGGTTGTTTCCTCTCGTCCTTGATTGCCTCCAGTATCAAAAACCTTGTTTCGAGAGTTTTAAGGATCTTTTCCAAAGTAGGGCTGCTTCTGGTGTCGTCCAATGCTCCGATTTTCCCGATCTAGTTTTTGCACTAAGATGTGCATTATGATGAGGTCTCAACTGTCAATACCGAACTTTCATAGCGATAAAACAATTTTTTCACACTATTTCGTAGTTGTCCTCAGTTGGCTGCAGAAGCTGAATGATGTTATCCGCCTCTCCTGCTACAATTGCTCTTAGAAAATATAACTTAGCTATTGGTTGATCATGGATAAGTTGTTTAAAAAGGTCATGAAATTGACGCCAGTTAATATAACTTCCATCGAATTTCGGAAGTTCAATTTTCGGAAGTCTTACTGTTACAGTTGTTGCAATTGTGTTGTTTGTCAATGAGCTTATATCTACCATATAGGCATCTCCGTCAATCTTAAATCCAATTGCTCCTGCAGGTTAAAATATAATTCGATATCACTCTCTGACGCGTTGTCCTCTAGCTTTCGAAATGTATTTGAGATATCCTCAAACATTTGTTAAACGCTCCTTATCTTCACGCTGAAGATCTTTGGATTAGGGGTAGCTTCATTAGGAAACAAAGTCGGTCGTCTGCCTAGTTTCTTAACCGTGCCGGCTCACAAAGCATTAGGTAGAATGACGGGATAGGTGTAGGAAAAAAGAATAACAAATAAATAAATAAAAAAACAATAAAAAAGTTCAACTTCTAGTAACAAAAAAATTGTATACAATAAGATAGTGTAAGTAGGTCAAGTGTGTTTGAATTAATTTTTTAGCAGTTTGTATGTTTTAGTTTTAATAAATTAAAAAATGGAAAAGTCTATTTACTACGTTGTTTGCTATTAAAAAATGTTTCCTTAGTTCTTTAATTTTAATAAATACAAATAAATATATATACATAATAATAAAAATAAATGTGTACTGTAAGTAACGTCGGAAGACATAGTCCACACATTTTTAACTTAGAGTGCTCGCATGTAAGTTAGAATAAGATAATTTTAAGTTATTTAAGCTAATTGTTAAGCATTTTTTTGTATAGCATGTAAAAATCAATTAACGAAGTTAAAAGAAATGCATTTGTAATTAAATGAATGAGTATCGGTTCCTACTACATCATCAAGTAATGTTGAACGCGCTAAGTATGAACCTAAATGAGCGACCGCATGGGACCGCGATAAAAATCCCGCGTGCTGTATATGGATTTCAATGGACCAGTTTCATGTCCGAGTGCTACCGTTCCGAAGAAACTGTTGCAAATTATATTCGACTGAAAGTATTCATTCCCATATAATTCATAACGTCTTAAAAATAAATTTTAAAAAAACTTATAAATCTTCGAAAAATATATTATTTTCTTCAATTTGAAGAAAAAAAAATATCCAGTACACAGTGGGTCGTACGAATATAAATTAAGTTCTTGCTCAATAATTCTAATACTTGAGAATTAGGTACTTGATATTACTTCCTGCTTAGAAGCTATGGTGCTATTACCGAGCATTATCGACGAGTAGTAGAATGCGGACGTGAGTATTATCAAGCAAATTATAGTATTTGCTGGAAGTTTGTAGTGTTATTGAGTATTATAAATTGCACGAGGACATTATTGATCCGTTGATGAACCCTTATAGTTTAGAAGTGGAATTAACCCTTTCAACCACAAGTTTTTGCCTGTTATTCCCAAGTGGCCACGCCTCTCTTTTTGCGGGCTATAAAAAGTTGCTAATGAGCAACATGGGGCAATAGTGGTATAAAAAAGTTTGAAAATTATGATTTTATTTTAAATGAAATAACTAAGTTTTCATTTAAATCTTATAGAAATATTTTATTTTTTTTTGTTATCACAGCAAAAATGAACACTACATTTTAGATATTTGAATAATGGGGTTCCAGTCTTACACAGCCTACAACGCCCCTTTTCATGAAATACAACCCAGTGCCCAATTTGATCATACCCTTTTTTATTAGGAGGAGACGGTGTAAACTGTATTTTTTTGAGCTACAGGTTGGAACATTGCTCGAACGGGAACTAGGAGAAGAAGTCGCACTTTCACAATTGCAAAGGGTTCCACTGTAAAAGAGCATGAGCTATTCTATGAGTTTATTAGAGGGATGCACACCACCCATTCTAGAAAGGGTGGAAACGACAATTGCCGGCCGTGGAATAACCAGAAAGGGTTTTGCTTGTGCGTATGTCCCTCTTCCTCGTTTTTCCACTTCAGCATCTGATAATAACTCATAATTTCCAATCCGACTTCTTCGGACAGTACTGGTCGCAAATATCGCCATTACTTTCAAAGCTATAAGGAGGTTTACTGATGTGAACTAGTTGTTGAAATACAGCTCGCAATTTTGATGCTTAGGTAGAGTAGCGGTTAGATAAAGGACTACGCCCAAAGATATTTCTGCTCTATTGTATTTGATACCTCCAGTGTCGAAAAAGCTTACAAAATGTTCTATTGGAGTTTTTGTGTCACCTACGTTCAAACTCTCTTTTCAAGCCCTGTCCGGAACTTCAAATTGTCTAGATCTCCATAAAGGGATCTAAAGTCAATTTTTTTTCATTGGCATCTTCAATCACATTGCAAGGTGCTGTTACTTTAACAGGTTCTGTAAGATTTGCGCGGTTTGCTTTGATTTCTATTTCGAAAATATTAGCCTATTGGTACATACTAAAATTTAACGCAAAATCAATCAGAACTACTGGTATCCAAGCGACAAATAAATTGAGTTTCTTTCCGGCAACGTGGGGTTTGAAATTGAGCCCTAAAAACCTGTCTCTAACTTTAAATATAGAACAAGATGAAGTTTTCAAGAACTTGAGCATTGAAAATTTAAAGAGAACGTGCTTAATTATACAAATAGAAGCTGCAGAAGCACAACAAAAGCAGCAATATCCCGGGAAAAGGCAGCTTTAGCACCAAACTAACTTGCTAAACAAAAGGGTGCAACTTTTTTTTTTTTTTTTTTTTTATAATCGGCGCGCGCTCAAGGGGTCTTGTACCCTTAAAATGTTCGTACACAGCGCGGGCGAAGGAAATTTAGGGAGGAAGAAAAGACAGGTACCGATGTACATTGTTTTTAAATGTTTGAAAGTTATAACGACCAGGAAACACAGAGGTCGGCAGGGCATTCCATAAGCGAGTTGTACGGCTTAGGAAAGAATCACGATATTTAAGAGTACGTCCGAAAATGGGCTTGAGGGTATACTGATGAGCATTCATAGCGAGACGGGTGTTACGGTTGAAAGTTTGAATGGGCGGAATGCTACTGGCAATTTCAATGGAGCACTGGTGGTGGAAATAGCGATAAAACAAAGTGAGACAGGAGACTTTACGTCGGTGTTCGAGGGTGTCAATTGATTGACTGATATTACTATCACCAATTAGTTTTATCGCACGGTTTTGAATCCTATCTAGCAGGTGCAGAGATGTTTTAGGAGCACCTGACCAGATGTGGGCATTGTACTCCAGTTTTGGGCGGATAAATGCCTTATATATTGTGGCCAGATCAGAGGGGGTAAAATATTTCTTACATCGCTTGAGAAAACCTAGACATTTCGCAGCATTTTTGGCGACATCGAATATGTGGTCATTCCAACGTAAGTTGTCACTGACACACATACCGAGAATGGAAAGTTTATCGGTTTCGTCGATGCAAGTGCCATTCATGGATAATGGCTGGGTATTTGAATTTCGCTTTAATGACAGCAGACAGCATTGAGTTTTGGAAGCATTAAATTCCACTCGGTTGATAGTTCCCCAATTGGTTATGCTGTTAATATCGGAATTTAATGAGCTTAGCATACGCTGCCGTTCCCGTTCTACAGCCGAAGAGTAGGGGCGTGAGTCCGGGAACGAATATGAGAAGCACAGAGTGCTGTCATCAACAAAGGAATAAATTGGATTAGAAGTAGCAGACAAGAGATCATTAATGAAATTTGAAAAGAGTGTCGGAGACAGAACGGAGCCCTGGGGCACACCAGCATTTATTTTGTGAATATCAGACTTGAAACCGTCCAAGACAACTTGAATTGAACGTTCCGAAAGGTAATTTCTAATCCATTGAAGAAGAGAGTCATCGATCCCAAGAGCACGCATTTTCGCCAAAAGAGCCTGATGCCAAACTCTGTCAAATGCCTTAGAAATATCAAGTGCAACTAACTTGCTTTCGCCAGATTGATGTACGCTTTGGTTCCACTTTTCGGTGAGACATGCCATCAAATCACCAGTGGACCTGTTCCTACGAAAACCATATTGCCGGTCATTGAGAAGTTTTCGTGTTTCGAGATATTTCATGAGCTGACGATTTATCAGCGTTTCCATGACCTTGGAAAGAAGGGACGTAAGTGCAATGGGTCTGTAGGAGGATAGAGAAGAAGATTCGCCTTTTTTAGGGACTGGCTGGACAAATGCTGTTTTCCATCTGCTCGGAAAGAGTCCTAAAGAGTAGGACTGATGAAAAAGCTTACGCAGTGGTTTTGCCACCGTGGAAGAACACCTGTTCAGAAGAAGGGGAGATATACCATCTGGACCAGCGGATTTATGCATGTTGAGATTTTTAAGTACTCTTGCTACTACACGAGTGCGAAAGTAGATCCGTCCCATTGTAGATTCGACGCACTCAAGTGTAGGCGGGGACAAAGCACAATCTGGGAGTGTTGAGCTAGCCGCAAAGTGTGCAGCAAGCAGATTGGCCTTGTCCAAAGAGCTGACAGCTGGAATGTCATTGTAAATGAGCGTTGGGATGGAGGATGAGGCAGAATTTCTAATGTTTTTGACGAATGACCAAACATTTTTACTGCCTTTGGGACATTGTAGTATTTTTTGCCTCAGGTTTTGGTCATATTGGAATTTCACACGCTTAAGAAAGGCGTTGCAGTCATTTCTGGCTCGTTTAAACTTTTTTCGGTTTTCCTCTGTCGGGTTGGTCTTGTAGGACCGAAAAAACAGTTCTCTAACCCTGACAGCCTCTTTACAGCTCGAATCATACCATTCCTTTTCTTTTGGTTTGATACTCTTCATCCGATGTGAGATAAAGCATCTCATTCCAAAGAGAATAGTTTCTGTGATCATGTCAGCAGCGGCATCCACGTCGTTATCGAGGAAACTTAACGACCAGTTAAAATTCCTAAAGAAGTTGTTAAGTCCGCTCCAATTGGCTTTCTCGTATTGCCATACGGTTCTTTTAGGAATCTTTTCTCTAACTGTGTGGTGGGTGTACGAGAATTTAGCTGATATGACACAATGGTCCGACGAGCCTAGAGGGGAGAGTACATCAACGCAGTACTTGTCAGGGTGAGAGGTTAAAAACAAGTCCAGGGTGTTGGCGGTATGACTATCAACGTCTGGTATGCGTGTGGGCTCATTTACAAGCTGGGTTAAGTTATTTTCCGCAGCGAAGATCTCAACACACCGTCCTTCGGGTGTTGTCTGTCCAGAATGTCGAAGCCAACCAGAATTGTGTATATTGAAATCGCCCGTAATCACGATTTCAGTATGAGGATACAGGGATACAATTCTTTGAATGGAATCAGACAGCGCATCAAACTCGTGGAAGGTCAAGTTGCTGTCCAGTTTGGGACTTCTGTAAATAAAGCAGTAGTGGATAATTACGGAGATGGAATTTTAACCACATGAAATTGAATTCCGGATTGGAACAGGGACTACATTGTGGTGGAATTTGGTAAGCTACATCACTACGCACATAAATGGCGAGACCGCGATGGGGAAAGAATAGTGGCACTAGTTCGTAGCCAGGTAGCTTCAGATCATTGTGGTCTGAGAGGTGTGGGCGGGGATCTACCTGTGTTTCGCTAAGTGCCAAAACAGCTGGTCGGTACTTACAGACGTGGACGTACGCAGAAAAGTGATTACTTTTTAGCCCGCGTATATTGGCTACGTCCACCCTGAATTCCCTAGACATAATCACAAACAAACACAGTAAACACAAACACCGACGATACTAAGCAGGGCTGCGAAGTGAAAATTCTGACGATGGTTTACTGAATCAAATTGCTGTAGGTGTTATGCCCTTACAACAATATGAAACAGTGCACCAACAAAATTTTCACACACAACCCGCTATCCATCAGTTGTTACATACACTCAGTCACTGCCCGTACCGTATGATAAATACCGTAACGGCAGCGACCGAGTGCAAGCAACAGTACTACGACCAGGAGCGGGAGAGGTGTAGGATTCCCACAAAACTGAAAAATGGTCGGAGTCTTTGCATTATTGTACACTAAATAATTTTCAAATGTAGACAAATATATATAAGTTTTATAATTATCAACCAATTTTGATTTGTAGAGAGTTGTTTAACTCCATTTATTCGAAATTAATGTTGGATTTGCTTTAAGTACAACATGTTTGCGATTTAATCGAGTCGAGCTTCTCCTCTTCGTCGAATAACAAGTGCGATTATTTCCTCGTTTATTCCCATCAGAGGTTCCTCAATTTCATCTAAGAAATTATCAGGATCTTGTAGATGCTCTGCCATATTATGCAGGACAAATCCACACATTATAAACGCTGGAATTTTGTACTTTTTTAAACACGGTGTTTTAACTGACCGAAATATCTTTCAACAGTAACAAGATTTTTACTCGTCACCAAGTAAAATACCATGTACATCACTTCTTGTCATAATACAAAACATTTCTGAGTTTTCCAAATGCGATTATCATGTACGCTTCCGGGCCATGACACATGAACGCTGGTAAACTTTTCATATGAATCGCACGTATCTTGCACAGTTATAGAAAAAAATACTTTCCGTATGTAACTGGATTGCAAAACTAAATATGGTTTCTGTATACGCATATGCGTGCAGACTATAGCACCGATCACACTTGGTAAGTTTTTTTGCAAGGATCATGCTTCTATTACTGCGTCGAACTCTGCTCTCAAAGATGGAAATTTAATCCAAATATTTCTTTTCGCCATAATGCAGTCAATAGCTTTTCTGATTGTTTTTGAAACTGCACTTTGATTACATCTACTACTGATCCACACTTATTTGAAATCCCGGATCCGCTAGACGTCTCAGGAAAATCTTCATCTTATATTTGTTTGATAACGCACCGCCTCTGGTTTCAGTGTAGTTTCCTAAGAAATGCGTTGCCAACCATTCAACCTTTCTTTTAGTAAATCTACACACATGTATGTTAATTTAATTTACTAAAGGCATATAGATATAATAAGTAATCGTACTAGGTTTTACATATATAATTTCTTATATACCGTGGCACCGGTGATTCCGGTGATTCCGTCTTTCCACATAACTTTTAACAGAACGTCTTGATTCCATTGTTGAGTTCTCAAGTATTATCAAGCTAGTGATTTACCAGCTTTAATATTTCAGAGTACTTTCGAGTATTATGTTTACATTTAATAATTCTTAATAATACTCAAATCTTGAAAGCTATTAACTTAAAAGTTGCGAAATGAAAACATTCGTACTACGAAATACTTAATAATACTTGATCATACTTGGTGACATTTAATAAAAATAAGTACAATATCAGCACTATTGAGCAAGTACTTAATTTTTATTCATAAGTATGTTTGTATGCACGTATATTCATATACACATATGTACATATAAAATGCACCTCTAATAATTTTTGTCAACAAAACAATTTACTAATATGTAGTTGCATCATAGCTTTCTTCTTGCCACAGAAGAGGCGATGAATCAATGAAAAAGCGGCAACCAAGCAATAATCCAATGAGGTAAACATGTTGCTGACGATGGTAAAATTCAGCCAACAAAAATGTCAGAACCCACCAACAAAGACACTTTTCCCTTATACTAAAATACAGAAAAATCGATTGCGCCCATAGACGTTTCTTTCTTAGATACTTTCTATTTTACGCTATACCATATGTCCTACTCTTACCTTAATCTTGAAGTCATTCTGCATTCATATAGAAGGTCGCATACATATGTATGTATGTACACATAGTACGAATGTATGTAAAATAGAGACCAAAAATAACGGAATTTTGTATTTTTCTGGATTAATTCAATCATTTTTACTCAATATGCATACCTATTAGCAATTTGGATTATGAATGTTTCTTAAAAAATACTCGTATCTATAAAACAGTAATTATTTTTGCATTCCTGATTTCGTTTCATCTCTTCCATGTAAAAAATATCGGGCTAATGGAGAGGAAATTATTTTATGTATGTACGGATATGTGTACAGATGTATGTAGGCATAAGTTGTAAGGGGTGAGCCAACAGATGGTGTGGAAGTTGGCTGTCAATTACTGTAATTTACTGAATTCAATGTGGTTGATCTTTTTGACAGATGTCATACAATCATGGAGTCATGGAGTCGTTTGCCAAGCAACAACACAGCTTTGTTATTCAATTTTATTACGAAAATGAGTGATCTGTAAAAGTAACATTTCGTAAAATTCGTGAATTTCTCGGTCAACATAATCGCTCTAGTAGGTTTGGTTCGTTATCGGGTCAAACTCCATATCAGCATACTCGGCCAGCAGGCACACGCCTAAATATCACCACTGTGAGCGAAATTGTTCAAAACCAGCCAGGCACCTCAATTCCTCTCCGAAGTCAAAAATTGGGCCTCACTTCTGGCACTTTTTTTCTCGAAAATTGAAAGAATTGGGTCTGAACGTCCTCTGGTTTCAACAGGAAGTTGCTACCACCCACACAAGCCGTCAATCGACCAAATTATTGCGTACGAAATTTGAAGATAGCATTACTTCTGTTAGAGAAGTTGATTGGCCTCCAAGGTCATGCGATTTGAATCCTTTAGATTTCTTCCTGTAGGGTTATTTGAAGAGCAAGTTCTATGCCAATAACCCAGCAACAATTCAGGATCTCAAACATAACATCCAAACTGAAATTGCGGCCATTGCCCCACTTATTCTTGAAAAAGTCTTGGAACAGAAGCTGTCTTGGTCACATGAACGATGTTGTGTTCCATTCATAATTGCCATAGACTGACCTTTATTAACCAATAAAATTCTACATTGATTTCATAATAAATGTGTGTTCAATTTATTGAAAATTTCCACACTATCTGTTGGCTCATTCTTTAGATTTATGAGTATACATTTTGGTAAAATGTTTTTTGGCTTAGGTGAAAAAAAAATTAAGACTTGGAGAAAAGAAACCTGAGAGACTTCAGCAAGCAGACCAGAAAGAGAAAGGAAAAACTTATGAAAATAAAATACATAAATAATTTGGAATAGTTTGATGCCTATGCCAAGAAATTATAGTTGTTCAGGATGTCAAAGTTTAAAAGTTGTAAGAACTGCACAGAAAATTCATTTATTCTGGCCAAAGAATTACACATATGCAGGCTAATGAGTCATTGCGTTTCGAAGTTTTTTTAATACTTTAATATCTGCAAATTTATACACATACTAACCAATCGCTTCAACAATAAAGTGTTTACAGTATCAGCAACCACCACATCTAGTACATGCAGCCTAAGGCGAGTGTAAACGGGCCGTAGGTCACATCGCGGGAGATGCTGTCACTTATGCTTATAAATGAGTAGAAACTCAAAAACAATGTTCCCAGCCGAAAGATTACAGGTCCATTTTAAGGGGTTAGGCCACTCAAGGATTTTCAAAAAACCTCATTAAATTGACTTTGGAAGTGCGCCATTCGACCAAAAACCAATATACCAAAAAAAATCTACGTACTTCTCTAGCTGTTGTTATGTACAATTTAGCGACTCATCGTAATTTAAAATTTACGAGACCCTTCCAAAACAGAGAGGTCATCTGAGAAACGCTGCACAGCCGCCATTTTTGAATGAATTATTCTATACGAATTATGTTTTATAGTCAATCATGTGTACAAAAATCTTCTATCTTCGTAAACTTGATTTTTTTTTATATTTTCCTGAAAAAAAATTACAAAAAGCCCATTTTTACGGGCTCTGGAGTGGCCTAATCCCTTAAAACGCATGACCTACCCTACTCGCCACTGAAATGTGAGTCTTTAAAGAGAAGCTTTATTAGAGGAGTGAATAAGTTTTCCATTGATGTGTAAGTGCTGCGATCAATGATTGGGCACAGGGTCTCAGGTCGTGCGGCAAGAAAAAAGGCGTCAATTTCGATGAATGTAATCTGTAATCTTACGTGCATTCCACTAGTCAACTGACGTACCTAGTCCTGACATAAGTTCTGTTACACAATTTCCAGCGCTTATCGCTGAAAACTTCTTGCGGGAATAGAACCGTTAACTTTTTTTTCAGAACACATGCACTGATCAGTGAAGAATACTAGTCAGTTTGGTTTCAGTTTGCAAACCATTGACATGAAGTGGGGCGTTAAAGAGAATCGAGTCGCAGTAATAGCGTTGCATAAGTGCGGAAAGAGTGCTGGCCAAATTTTCGAGTTCCTAAAACCACTCGGAATATCCAGAATATTTGTTAATCGGGCTATTACCCGCTTCGGCGAATTGTCTGGAGTAGAGGCCAAGAAGTGGTCGCCCGCGCGTCGTCCGTACGAATGCGGTAGTAAAGGCAGTACGTGCACGAATTCGGAGAAACCCCCTTAGGAAGCAGAAGATCATATCCAACGAAATGGATATATCAACCAGATCCATATCTAGGCTGAGTCGGGAGGATCTGCATATGAAAGCCTATCGTCGGTCCACTGGTCATCTTCTAACTCCTCAACTAAAAATAAATTGGGCTGGAAATGTGCAAGCGACTTTTGCAGTGACACGCGTACAATGGCCATGAAAACATTCTGTTTACGGATGAGAACATTTTTACCGTGGAAGAAGTTTTGAACAAACAAAATGACAAAATTTATGTCACTTCATCTAAGGAATTAAAAAAAAATTGGTGCAAGGGTTCAACGTGGAAAACATCCCGTTTCCGTAATGTTTTTTTGGGGGGTCTCTCTCACCATTTTGTCACATCCCTGCATTTCTGTGAAAAAGGCGTAAAAACTGGTGCAAAGGTTCACCAAGAAAATCTGCTAGAGGGTGTTGTGAACGATTTGATCAATACCCTTTTCAATGGATACAAATGGACATACCAACACGACTCTGCTCCAGCGCACAAAGCCAAAACCTGGATTATGGTTTGTGGTCAGAATTGGAGAACATGGCCAGCAAGACTCCCCACAGAAATTTGGAAAGCCTTAAAACAGCATTAACCAGAGCAGCGTCCACGATTTCCATGGAAACCGTACGCGCCGCTATAGCCCGATGGCCACACCGTTTGCAATTTTTTTTAATAAGTAATCAATATTGTGGTCTACTAAATGAAACAATTTTGAATACAATACTATATGTTACTGTTATTTTTTTTATATGGTTTTATATTTGTACCAGAACTTATGGCAGAACTAGGTATATAACTTGAGTCCCATCTAGCCATCTTGTTTTATAATGTCGAGTCCAGGATTTCGTTTTTCTGAGTTTCTCCGGGATGTAGGCAAATTTTCGACACAAAATTGCTTTATCATTCAAATGTTTTCTACAATACGTGAGCCCTGCACTATTTCGACCTTCAGTGCCTACCTTCTGCATAAGTCAAACTATTATTATTTCCAAACTTCCAAATTCGCATTTGGATTTGACTGCGCCGACTGATTTACATCTGCAAGAATAACAGCCTGTGTTGGTTGCTAAACCGGTTCCATCCGCACAACCTATAGAAGTAAAACCAGCCCTAGTTTTTTTTTTTATTTAAAAGTTTGACCGCTTAGACTGACTTTTGTCGGGAAGAATGCCAAGAAGTTTCACTCTATTCCAAAAGGAGAAAAAGGAGACAACTATAATTACTAGAGGTTAATTGGTTCCCGTTAGTGTACTGCCAGCCACTCATTCCTGTTTCTTTACCGTCACTGCAGTAAGAGTTAAGCTTTCAACACTTTCGTCTTGCGTTGTTCTTCTTTTTAACTGTCTATAAGACAAATTATCCCAATAGAAACCATTTTAGTTAACAAATTCCAATATAAATGACTGAATTGTAAAACTAATAATTAATGTTTCAAAAAGAGGTTTTAATTGATTTCGACTTTTGAATATATTCTATATCATTTTCCAGCTGTCATTTTGTGGTTAGTAGTATTAAGGGACTACTTGTACTCGTATTTTGTATGAATTTAGAAAGAGGAGATGCTCAAACTATTTTGAAAACCATTGTCTAGAATATAAAATCTACCTTTCTATTAATAATATAATAAGTGAAAAATAAAAATTTCCTCGACCTAACCACCACAATTAGTTTACGAGTACATTTCGCAGATTTTCTACAATATATACCACCTTGATCAAAAAGTTCCCGGGGGCGCTCCCATTGTTCCGATTTGAGTTCGGTTTTTTTTGTTAAGTTGGTAAATCTGTTGTTGGCAACAGATCTTAGCGTCATAGCTTGACATTTGCAAAAGTTACGTAGCCAAGAGTACATCTATCTCTGTGTGTGTTGGCGATTTTTTACAATTTTAGAAATGGATTTAAATTTGCAACAACGAACTTGAATTAAATTTTGCGTAAAAAAATCGATTTAATGGTGCGCGAACGTTGGTAATGTTGGAAAAGTGTTTCGGCAACCATTCTCTAAATAAAACGGTCATTTACCAGTGGCACGAGCGCGAGCGGTTCAAAAGTGGTCGTGAGTCAATCGAAGATGATGAACGCAGTGGCAGACCATCGACATCGAAAACCGACGAAAACATTGATGAAGTAAAAGAAATGTTGGTCAATAACTGCAAATTAACCATCAGAGAGATAGCGCAAGACTTGAACATTGCCTATGGATCCGTCCAAGACATTTTGGTTAATGATTTGGGTTTCCGTCGCGTAGCAGCAAAGTTGGTGTCAAAAGACCTCAGTTTCATGCAAAAAAGAAACTGTGTTGACTTCGCAAAAGAGATGATTTGTGAGGCTGAATCCGATCCCACATTCATCAAAAGGATCATTACTGGAGACGAGACGTGGGTTTATGAGTACGACACGCAATCCAAACATCAGGCAAGTGAATGGCGTTCACCAAATGAGCCGAGACCAAAAAACCACGTCGTTTTCAGTCAAAAAAGAAGACAATGCTCACGGTTTTCATGGAGTACAACGGTGCAGTGCATCATGAATTTTTGCCAGAAGGTCAGACAGTAAACAAAGAGTATTATTTATGAGACGTTTGCGTGAAGCAATTCGCCGAAAGAGACCAGAATTGTGGGCAGAAAACTCGTGGATTTTGCACCATGATAACGCACTGTCGTCGCACAGTGCCATCATTATTCGTAATTTTTTGACGAAAAATGCAACAAATACCATCCAACGGCCACCGAATTTATCTGATTTGGCTCCCTGTAACTTTTTTCTGTTCAATCGAGTTAAAAAACCACTACGGGGAACGCGTTTCAGCAGCCGCGAGGTAGTAAAGGAAAAATCGCAGGAAGCACTGATGGACATACTGAAAACCGAATATAAAAAATGTAACACACATAAGTGTGTTGCAGTCGATGGGGATTATTTTAAAGGGGACAAATAGATTAAGATGAATAAACTTGTATTTTCAATTTTTTGAATAAATTCCGGAAAATTTTTGATCAAGGTAGTATATTATAGAATTTTAGATTTTAATGGTTCAGGCAGATGTTTGTATGTATGAGCTTTAATTTTGATTATTATCTCTTTATCCGACTAGCTGATACAATATTTTGCGTGATAATTTAAAAAAAAATTCCACCCTTTTTTGGAAAGTGTAAGTTTCTTTTACTTGTGTATTTATTCATACTGTATACATTAAAGAGTCCAGTCAGTTCATTGAGGAAATACTGTACAAAACAGCAATATTTATGAGCAATACATAATATACAATGAATATCACGTCAACGGAGTTATTTTGTCCAAAAACCTCAAGATTCATTGCTTAATGTAGTGTATTTCACACGTAAAAAATGGCGATTATGGCTTAAAGTAATTTCAATGGTATACAAATTACAAATCTTTACCAAGAACTACGCAAAATTTTCTTTTAAGTTATACCTGAAGGCCCAGTGATCGTACGATAACGGTGTCTCAAAACCTACGTGAAACACAAACACGACAATGACTTCAGGACAAAAGTAGAATACATGTAGGAACTAATTAATATTTACAAAATAAAAAGATTCTTTATTAAAAAGTATATCAACAAAAGAAAGAATACTATGGTAACTAAGTAAGTGAATTAAAAAAAAAAAAAAAAAAGACTAAATGCAAAACGTTGGAAGATCTTTACGGTTCCATGGCTCGGTTACTACTACTGCATACTTCGGATGTTCATCGTTGGGCAAAAGAGAGAGTAGGTAGTGACGTCATTAACTCGGCCTACATCCGGCCATCCTGCATTTCATCCGCCTGGGATGAATGGTCACTCTCCGCATCAAGTCTGCTTTCACTTCGCCAAGGTTTCATGAAATCACAACTGGTAGTAGTGTTATTGGGACCCTTATGAGCTGCGACTTTCTTCACATAATAACGTCCACCTCTGCCTTTAGAGACCACTGAGTATGGACCTAGAAAATCAGAAAAGAATTTGTTACCCGCCCCAAACTGCGTTCTTTTTATAGCTACTATGTTCCCCACATTATATTCAATCGGTGCCTTTCTCTCACGATTAAATGTTTTTCCGTTCTCAGCTTGTACCTTCTCAATTTGTTGTCGAACATCAAAATGTATTTGTTCTCTGTCGTCATCATGCTGCTTGAGTAACTCCAGCCTCACCATCTCCAAGATTTCAACATCGTCCTTCTTCCGCATTCAAACTCCAAACAGCACTTCGAATGGTGTGCATTGAATTGACCTTTGCAGCGTACTGTTTATGGCAATTTGCACTCGCGACACAAACTTGTACCATCTCTCTGGCGAGTCAGCTGATAATCTCTTCAGAACTTTGATCACTAAACGATTTGAACGTTCAGCTTGTCCATTTCCCCTCCGTACGCCAGTTGTGACCGCAATATGATCAATGTTTTCTTCAGTACAAAAATCCTGAAAACTTTTTGAACAAAATTCGCTTCCTTTGTCGGTAATGAATCGTCTTGGGTTTCCAAAATGTCGCTTTAGATTTCTAATTTTCCGTAAAGTTTCCTCCGCTGAGACCGTTTTTGTGGGAAAAATCCCCGTAAACTTCGAACATCCATCAGTTATTGTCAGAATATATTTGTACTTCTTCGTTAAGTCCATAGGTCCGATGTGATCGAGATGCAACGTATCAAATAGTTTGTCTCCTTTGTCCAGCTGATTGATAAAACCTTCCTGCTTGCCTGCTTTCCTATTTGCTAGTATACACTTGGCACAATTATTGAGCCGCCTCTGGACCTTATCCTTCAGCTCGGGAATGAAAAATTCTTGCGATATAAGGTGCATTGTTTTCTGTAGGCCAAAGTCACCATATTACGTGGGACTAGTAAAAGAAAACGACCATTAACTTCTTTAAAAAGTAATTCACCTCGAATTTGAAAATCGTCATAGGTCTTTTCTTTAAGAACTTCTTTTACCGCCGTTATGAAGCTGTCTACATCCTGTGCCTTTTTAATACGAACCAATAACTCCTACTGCAAAGCATATACAGCTGGTGAACGGCTAAGCGAATCTACATGGGCCATCTTTGATTCCGCACTGTGTTCCATTTCATAATCATAATCTTGCATATATAAAATCCATCTTTTCACAGCATTTGGAAGCGCAGTCAGTCAAAACTCTGAACCTGGTACCCAGCAGATAAATTCTAAAGTACCGGATTACCTGTCAAAACCTGCTTTAATGCTGCGATCGCCTGTCGTTGTGGAGCTCCTATGACAAATTTAGAATTTTTCTTAGTTAAATCTGTTAAAGGTTTTGCCAAAATGGAATATGAATTAATAAAACGTCTGAAGCAGCATGTTAATCCGAGAAACTCCTGCAACTTTTTTAGATTTATCGGTTCTGGAAACTTTGACACAGCATATATTTTTTCCATAGAAACACTTACCGTGCCATTCTCGACCACGTGTCCAAGGAACGTAACACTCCTCTGAAGAAATTTACATTTTGGACAGTTAAAAACTAACCCATTTTCTGCAGTATACTACAAGTTACTAGTTTTTCCAAACATTCTTCACAGTTCTTACCAGATATGATGAGATCTTCTATAAAGTTTTTTTACGATTTTTCACCTAACAAGATCGCGAAACACAACTGTGATGAACCTTACGAAAACAGCAGAACCTTCTTTAGGCCGAAAGCTACAAAGTTAAATTCACATTTTCCATCTTCAGTAGCAAAGGCAGTGAATTTTTTGCTGTTTTCTTCCATTGGAACATGGCAAAACCCGTTCTTTAAGTCCAGTGTTATAAATATCACAACATCCTCCAAATTGTCTAAGACGCTTTCGATCTGTGGAATTGGGAATCCATCTCTTATAGTTTTCGCATTAATTCCCCTGTAGTCGATGCATACCCTGAATGAAACACACTTCTTTTTCACTACAACGACGCGGCTTGTAAACGGTGAACATGATGGTCGAATTATTCCAACTTTGCTCCACTCATCAATCTGCTTCTTGATCACCTCAGCTTCTTTGATTGGAAGGCGTCTTGGGTTCGAATAAATAGGAGTTTCATCTGTCATTGAAATAGTCATCGTAATTGGGCAATCACTTACAGCTTTCGGCTCATAATTTTAAATTATCTCTTTAACCTGAGATTCATATTGGATTGGGATTTCAATTTCGTTGCTGCCATCCATTTCGATGTTCATGATGAAGCTTCCATCTTCTTTCTCATAAAACGTCGTCTCCCCATCTAACATAACCACCTTAGCTTGCGCCATCACATCACGCCCGATTGTTGTATCGACTAGAATGCAGCTGTCTGGAACCACGTGTATAATACACCTCAGCTTAACATAATCTATCATCATATCAGCTTCGAGACTACCCAGAGTACTATACTTCCCTGAGCATAGACCAACTAAATTTATCTTTTCTGTTTTTAATAAATCTATACTAGCGAGCTTCGCAAAACTATTATTCCGAATTAAAGTAATTTCAGCACACGAATCAATTAATGCTTTAAACGAATAATTGTTTATAATGATTTGTTTCGAATTGATAACGAAAAACGTATTAGTTTCTTTAGATTTAGGTTCATAAAATTATTTAGGTCTCATTGACGGACAGTTATTCGACATGTGACCTATTCCGCTACAACGAAAACATTCCGTTGGCGAACGGCATTCGTTTCTCTGATGTTCAGAAGAACCGAAATTGAAGCAGTGTCTAGAAGCAGCACGTCGTGACGTTCTACCGCTATTTTTTTATGACAATTTTTGTGGGGTGGCCGTGGTGTAGTGGTACTAGCAATCGCTTCTCACTCGGAGGGTCAAGGTTCGAATCCTAGCCACGACAAAGTTTTCATTTGTGTAATTGGAACTCAATCAGAAAAATCTGCGTGTGAAGGCATAACACTGACATGTAGATTTGGCTGTTGTAGGGTTTTCAAACACAAAAACAACCGTTAAAATTCACAACCTCACCATTCCGAGTGAAGAAAATCTCTCTGTCCTATTCGGACTCCCACCCCTGGAGAGGCAATATCGAAACCAAACACACCTGAGTTTCAAACCACTACATCACAAACTTTCCTTTCTCCTCCTTCTACCTTTCCGCCCGCGCCCTGGCAACAGTGTAAGGGTATTCATAACCCCTTTGGCGCGCGTAAATTATAAAAAAAAAAAAAAAAAAAAACCGCTACCGCTGCTATCTACGCCCCTGGTAACACCGAAATCCGTAGCCACTTTTGCTTTGAATTTTAAATATAGTTCATATTTCTCAAAAAGTTGCAATAAGGTATATATGAGCTTATGATCCTCACGCGCCTCGATACCGTTTATTACGTACGTGATCATCTACGTTAACTAACTGCCCGATTTCTCTCATTTTATGCTGCTGCTGTCTGCTGCTTAATTGAGTTCCTACGGCGGTTAACTTATTGGCCAGCCCCTCTGCTTTGTTGCTAGTCAAAGCCGAATCAGCTTCTTTAAGCATATCTCATAAGACATAAGCCTTAACCCCACTTGTGTTTAGTCCTCCATTGCAAAAAAAAACAAAAACGACACGGAAAAAATGTAATTTTATGTTTAAGTTTAGGTTGAGCCTCTAAAGATGTAGGAACTAATTAACATTTACAAAATAAAAAAGATTCTTTATTAAAAAGTATATCAACAAAAGAAAGAATACAAATGGTAACTAAGCAAGTGAATTCAAAAAAAAAGAAAAAAGAGACTAAATGCAAGACGTTGGAAGATCTTTACTGCTCCACGGCTCAGTTATTACTACTGCATACTTCGGAAGTTCATCGTTAGGCAAAAGAGAGAGTAGCGGATTACAGCAAGGTAGTAGCTTTTCAATGCGGTCCACGATTTTTTACCAAAGAGAACGACTACGATGTAATACCCATTCTGACAGCATCTAATAATTTGAGAAAGACGAAGTGACATAAGGGTTTTGCGAATCAGTTGTACAAAGACAAAATATATGCATTGCCGTAGAGTGGCTAAAATACCACGAAAACTCCACAGTTTTGTAGGGGAGAAAAGTGTCACTTATATTTAAATTTTGCTATAATTGAGGGTACAACTGAAAGTATTGGAAAATGACGCCTGTTTGGGGAAGTCTACAGACAGTCTAAGGGAAGATAGAATTTTTATCAGAGGGTCCAGTAATGATTTTTGTTAAAAATTATTTGAAACTTTCTTTATTTATGTAATTTTCTTAATTTACCCTATGTTATATAAAATCTATTATGGCTATCTCGCTTTATGATGAGTTCTATTTGTGGAGACTTATGTAAATTAGAATGATTTGTCATCTACATAGTTCAGTTGCTACTTAACTCACGGAGAATAAACGTTTAATTTGAACTTGTAGTCTCGGTCTTTCTTTTAACGCAACCCGGTCCTTTTTCTCACTCTGAACGCATTTTTTATTTTAATTTTCTCCAACGAGATAATGCAAATCAAAGATTTACGACGTTCTTGGACTCCTAGAACATTTTTAATTACAAAACAGAAATACACCGTTCTTTTAGAACACTATTTCTATACATAAGCCTTTATGTTGTACAGTGATATTTGAAAAAAAATTTTAGTTATTAAAAACGTTTATGATAATTTTATTTTAATATGTACATACTTTAAGCCACTACACAGAAAGTGTATCCAATCATATTTTAGAGATATAATCTGTGCAGCACTTACATGAAAAAAAGAAAAAAAATTAACATTACTATTTATCATAAGAAACTGAGAAGAAATAATTTGTAAAATATTGAACGATTTCCTTTGGTTTCCTTTCTCTGCCATGGATTTGTTTGTAATGTTGCATATTAAAATTGTTTATATGTGTATAAGATATAAGGGAAAGTTCTGTTGTTTATTTTTGGTTTATATTTAAAAATTAATCCAAAATACACCATGAATGGCTCGAACTGCAACCAACTTCAGACTGCTATAATTTCCAAACCGTTCATGACAGTGAGCTCAAATCTTGACACATGACAGATCATTTTATTTACTAGCTTTTTAAACGATTTGCGGCTCAGTTGTGTTGCAAAATTTGTATCCGCGATGGAATTCAAACGTGATAGTGTGATTGCTTCATATTTGGCAGGAAAACTACAAGTAGCTATCGTTAGAGCCCTCCAGCACCTCAACGTGAATAAATCATTTGTGTCTCGAACAATAGCTCTTTACCGTGATACTGGCAGCGTTGCAAAACGCCATGGAGGTGGTTTTAAAAAAACAGCAACATCGGCAGAAATGCTTCGGAAAGTGATGGCTCGAAATGAGCAAAATCCGCGTCGAAGTGGAAGAAAAATGGCTCGTGAGCTCAACATATCATTGGGGCGGATGCAATACATACTGAAAAATGAGCTTGGGCTTAAGCCAATGAAGTTCCAAAAAGCACACGATCTTACACCGCAACAGAAAAAACTTAGATTCAAAAGAGCGAAGGAGTTGCTACGCTTGCACGAAAGTGGTGAGTTGCCGAATTTGGTTTTTTCGCCATTTGTTATCGAGCAATATGTCAACAAACAAAATGACAGAGTTTACTTGCCAGAGGGGTCCTTCGAAAATGTACACCTTCGGACGGCCACCAGAAAGCAGGCAGCACCGATGGTGATGGTTTGGGCCGCCATAATCGCCGATGGTCGCTCTCCGCTCGTATTTTTGGACCGTGGCGTCAAAATTAATGCGATCGTATACCGTGAAACTGTTTTAGAGGCAGTATTGAAGCCTTGGGCAAACAATCATTTCGGTCGGAAACCGTGAACATTTCAGCAAGACTCGGCACCGTCTCACAAAGCGCGCGTCAACCAAGATTGGTTAAACTTCATTTCTTCGACACAATGGATTGCAAATTCTCCGGATGCAAATCCGTTGGATTTCTCTGTCTGGCGTATTTTGAAGGCGAAGGGTGGCACTAAAAAATACCAAAGTTTGGACCACCTCAAACAAACATTTCGCCGGGAATGGGCCAAAATACCGCAGAGCCACTTGCGTGCAGCGTGCGATGCTTTCTTCGGCCGTCTCAAGGCCATTATTCGCACAATTTCAAAATTGATGTATTTTCCAACATTTTTACTTTGGCACAATAAAATTTATCAAAAAATAAAAAAATTATAGCATTTTAAAAAGTTGGAGTTCGAGTCATTCACCCTGTATAGTTTCCTTTATTGGTTTAAAGTGTTTGTCAGCGTTTTGACAGTTTAGCCAATCAGTTATGAATGAAGTTTCGCTTTTGACGACGAAAAACTGTTCCACAACCACTTGGACACCCTCAAAATTTTAAATTCTAATTAATTTACAGTCGTCTAATTTCCATAGGACACACGCACGCTGTAGATATACTTACCCAAAAGAGTATTATCAACGTCAGATCAACAAAAATCCTCTCCAGAAAATAACTAGAGTTCACAGCCCTTCCAACCTAATCGACAACTACCAAATAAAGACCTACAGCTATCTTACAAATCCTAAAAAAAATTTCGATTTTCATTTGTCCAGCATCATTATTGAGTTCATTATCAAATTTTCATTAGAAAGAAAATTCTTCTCTTGGATTACAAACAACACATAAGGTTTAGTTACAAAAATCAAAAATATTTTAAAGCATAGCCATATTTTAATTTTTGTGAACTTAATTTAATAACGTAAGAACTTTAAACTGAAAAACAAACACACAAATATCAATGAAATAGCCATACTTTACTTGCATATAATGTATATGACCACCTCCACAACGTTTCACAAAGGCCATCCTGTCAGTCCAATTTTTAACAGCGCTTTCAATCGGTCTGCACGACGCGAATAATAACCGCAATATTGTTTTCCAAGTTTTTACTTATGGCCCCAAAAATATAGTCGAGAGGTGTCAAATCACACGATTTTGGAGGCTAATTGAAGGTCCATTTCACTAAATAACGTTATTGTCAAATTGCAATTTTAATAAATAGATAGTCTGCGTTGCTGTCCAGATCCATGTCATCTATATTTTAAAAGAAATTGTTGTTCCGCATTGTCCGGTAACGATCATCGTTAACCGATACGTATGCCCTAACTCCATTTTTAAAAGATGCACTAATGATGCATGTAAACCGGCTATATTTAATTCGGTGCCCACAGTACGAGGTCATACTGGATGGCGATTGTCTAGGAGCGTATACGCGGATGTTATTACGACGGTTATAAGAAGCACAAAATGAACGAGGGTGGAACCACCAAAACCACAATGATTTTTACACAAATACACTCAAAAATATCTTAAATAAAATTAGCATATGGTATTTTAGGAGTTTTCAATTGTAATTTTAAGATGCTAGATAATTAGCTTGTCATCCCTTAATTTTGGTATTAAAACGTATCGTATTAAAACGACAGTAGCATTGTCGAGCAATTAGCAATGTTATAAATATTGAAGGAGTATTATAGATGCCAAACTATTTTTAAAGAAGCTAGCTGAAACACAGTGTCCATATATCCCACCAATTCTTCTTCCAGTTTAGAGCCGACGATTGGACCATTCATAATCAAATAAATCTGCAATTTGAACAATGTTTTGAGCACAATGCTGCTTAGTAATTATTTTAAGCTATATTACCAAGAGAACTATATGTGTGTAATAATTTTTGATTGATATCTGTCACATTACAACAAACCAAACGAAAGTGTATAATCATTAACTATATCTTCGATTTGCCTTAACCGAGTTGCGCGTACTCATATTTACCTTTCAAGCATATACCATATTTGGAAAACTAAATACTAACGATTACGCTGTCATTAACTGACAATTATTCAAATTCAATTATTGTACTTCTAATTACAGCAAATTTTTCATTTATATGTTGTCGGCGAAACCGATAGAAGCAATACAGCAGAAAGCAAAATCGAATACGAATCCAAGAATTAATTACAACTGTATACACCCTGTTCCGGCTAATGTGTCGAAAACTTTACGGGGAGATTCCTTGACATATTTTGAGAAAAAAATCCTTTGGGTGGGCTTGGGTTCGGAACTGCGTCCCCTCTAACATACAAACACTATCCTGTTTTGGCTACTTTGAAAATAACATCTTTCAAATTTAATATACGTGTATCGTAAGAAAAGGGTTCAACGATAACTCGTAATTATGAGTAGTTTCATTGTTTCAAAATAAATATTGCCCTAAAACCAATGTGTCAAATGTCACTGAAGATCAAAAGTGTTTTTTTTTTTTAACTCAAAATGTTGACTTTGTCTTCATGTTTTAGGAAAAAATATGTAATTAACTTCAACTTCTTGTAACTTTGAAACTGGACTCCAAAATGTGGTATTCTTTAACAATGGTCCTATACGATTGACTAGTTAACAGATGCTTTTGAATTTTTTCCATATAGAATACGCTTATTATTCAATAAATTTTTTTAAAGGAAAATTCACTTTAGAACTCCTATAAAGGGAAAGGGGTCCGACTAGGGTAGGCAACGCCCATTTTTTCAAATAAAAATAAAATCACAGGTAATTTTTTTGGAAAAAAAATTAAGCAGGTCTCTTATGAAGTACTATAAAAAGAATGTGAAATTGTGTGCATAACTGAATTGCAGTTTTTAACAGACGTTTAATTCATAAAATCCTCGACGATGGACTTTTCAAAACAAAAGTACGCAGATACGATTTATGTTTATGTTAGTTTTTCTGCAACGGTAAAGACCAAGGAGCGAGATTGGAATATTTGAGATTGGACTGCCGCAAATGGCTGGACATTTATTAGAACGTTTTCCAGATTGAGGAAGACCGAAACAATGGGGAAATCGCCGAGAGACTCACATTCTGCTTTAGTCTAAGCAGGACTTACATCTGGAGAATTCTACATTCAGAAGGCATGCATGCATTCCACTATATACCAGTACAGGAGATACAACCCGGGCACTCAGAGAAGCGTTTGGGATTCTGCAATTATATTCTGGAAAGGTACTTGCGGAAGTTAACTATACATCCCGGATCAATAACTTCCACAATTTCCATACCAGGTAGAAAGCAACCCCCACTCCACAAAGCTCAGAGCTTTTCAGCATAAGTTCAACGTCAATGTGTGGGCAGGTTTATTGAGTAATAAGCTGATCGGACCCTATCGCCTTCCTTCATAACTTAATTCGAATCCCTACTTGAAATTTACTAGAACTATTTGGTGGTATATTACTGCAACAAAGAACACCATTTGTGTACCAGTAAGATGGTGCCTCCGCACACTATGGCCATGCAGTTAGAGAGTGTTTAGATCGTGTGTATGAAAATTTGTGAATAGGGCGGTATGGCCCAATTCTGTGGCTTCCAAGGTCTCCGGACTTGACCCCGTTGGACATTTATGAAGGACATTGTTTTCTCAGCAGACAGTACACCACTGGATGGCTTGAACCATAGGATTGTCGAGGCAGCTGCGCAAGTCCAAGAAGAATTGAAAAGAATGGACATTGTTAGGGCCTTTCAAAGACGAGCTCTAGCGTTTACACAAAGCAATGATTTGCATTTTGAGCAATTGATATGATGGGAGGGTTGATAAAAAAAAAGAATAAAAATGTGCAATTAATATTTGTATTTTTTTCCTAAAATTGTTCAATAAGTCACGTCGTATCTTGAAAATTACTGACTTGAGATGCAAAGACCTGACTTTTTTTTAGTATAAATACTAGATACACGTTCCAAAGTTGCAAAAACTGGGGGCTAATAAGATATTTTTCGGAACAAAACTTTTAGTTTAAAAACAAAAATTACTTTCGATCTTCAGTAACATCTTAGGGTAATATTTACTTTGAAACAATTAAAGTACTCGTCATTACGAGTTTAACGATACCTAATTTATAACCTTACACGCATAATTTGAAAGATGTTAATTTAATAGGAGTCAAAACAAGGGAGCGTAAGGCTTTGTTTAAAATCTCTGTATCCCGGATAGGATGCTTTTACGACCTCCCACCCATACCATTCAAAATATTTCAAGCAATCAGTCTTTAAAGCCTTCTACTCATTATCCGGAACACCCTCTATTAACCTTAATGCGACGATATTAAGGTCATTTTAAACTTCAACAAATTTTGATATGGCAGTTTAAAAATCTGAGAAAATATTTGTTTTCCTTAAATATTGGTTTTTAAGCTTTAACTATTTCGTATGTACGTACTCGTATGTTTACAGTCATTTTGCTACAGATTGTCACCTAATCCCAAGATTAATAAATTGTAATTTTATATTTAGATCACGAGACGCATAAATTACTGAACTAAAACCGGCAGAGTATCATAGTCCTGTGGTTACTGTCGCAAAATACAATAACATTTATGTATATTTAGAAGATAAGAAATTCGATTTGGTTTCTTACTGGTTTGTTCTTTTTTTAAATTGCATACTCTTTTGTTGGTTAAAAGTGAGGCTATAATTATTGTTCACCGGCCTTAAACATTATTTTGGATTTTTTGTTCTTTTGTTTTTTTTAGGAGAGAGGGCAAATCCTACTTAGGGACACCGTAGAGACTTAGGGTTGTGTGAGACTCATGCAATGCTTGGGTTCGAACTAACATGACACTCACTAAGACCTCTCTTTTACCGCCTGGAACCGCGTTAGCATTGCTTTGGAATGGAGCTACTGTTCGGGATCTGAAAACCAAGCGACAGTAAACTACTGACAGCTCGGGGTAGTTTTTTTCTTCCTCGGAGTCTCGTCTTTTGTTTATTTTTATTTTATCTATAATCTTTCTTGGTATTTTGATACTATGGCGACTACTGTACATATCATCGAAATCTTCGAAATATTCCCAAGACGAAAGTTCATCGTTTTATTTTTTCAATTGTTTTCATAGATTCTTATTTTTCTTACAATGCTATAAGCAATTGTTCACCCCCAGACTTTATATAAAATCTTTGTGATCGGCGTAACACATCCTGTATTATATTAAGTTTGGAAAAAGAATATATTAATAAATTAACTGAATAATTGTAAATATTAACATTTTATATTTTGTGAACAATTTAAATCATGAAGTTATTTTCACGACCATGAGAAGAACATCTCGAAATTCTATTAGTTTGGCAGTATATAGTATTTCACTGATTTTTTTTAAATGTACAAGCCACTGGCTGTATGTCTACCTGTATGTATTGCCAGCTACAGCTTAATTAATTGAATTGACGATTTTTTAGACCTACTACAGCATCTTAATTTAACAATTGCTCGTTGCAGCACTAAACACAATGTTCTAAGACAATTTATGGGAATGAAAAGTGCTGACAACTTTGATGAAATTTGAAATAAATTTGATATATCTAACATAATATCTCACTTACATACTTTTTCGATTTAAATACATACGAGTATTATGAAACTTACAACAATGGTTTATATCTCAGTAACAATCATGTTCAAACTCAATGCAAGAAGTTTACGATGTGTTTCAAAAATATTGTTTAAAATAATCGAATATATGTGAATTTTTTTTAATAACTAGGTTGTAATAAATGTTTGATTTTCATTTCAGTCCAAAATGAGATGCTCTCAAATGAACATCTACAAGTACATTTTAGAACGCGTAATTTTTTTTTTAGAAAATAAAGTGGAATGCGTACTTGATGTTCATTACAAGCACCGTTTTATTTTTTCTCTGTGAATTGTCTAATATTCAGTTGGTAGTTCATAATAAGATGTAAAATGACGCTTTTGAGTATGCAGCGGTGTGTGTACGCACCATTGAATGTTGGTTTGAAAAGCTCCGTTTCGAACCAACGATAGATGCCGACCCAATAAAATCGGTCCAGAACATCGCATAGAATATGCACGCATCGACCATTACAATATCGGCACCTCTCTCTCAAAGGAAAGGTAAAGAAGCCCTACAAGTGTCTACTCCATGGGCCTAAAAACTACGACGGCTAGAAATATGTGTATCGTTCAGTTTAAGGAACCAAAGTGAGCCGTTTTTGCACCGGATAATCACCCACGATGAAAAGTGGATTTTGTATGATAATCGTAGAAGACCTGGCAATGGTTGGATGCAGACGAAAACCTATAACACACTCACAAGTCTGGTCTTTACCCAGAAAAGTTTATGGCCATAGTATGGTGGACATGGAAGGGATCAAACTACTTTTAATTTTTTTTAAACGAGAGAAACAATGAATAGACACAATGGATGCAAAATCGCCTACAATCGACTGTGTATGTTAATATACATAGTCCAATCCTATCTAAAGCAAGATAGAAAAATAATCTGCTGTCAAGTTCCAAAAAAAAACGTTTACACCGAAAACCAGAAAACGTAATTGTATTACGTACCAATTCGGAAGGCAATGAAAGAGTCCCACAATATCGTTCCATGTCGGCAAAAACCGTAGCACAAAATGATAAGGCGAACAATAGAGTAAAATGGCAATTTTTTTTTTTTTGTTAATAGAAGGAAGCCCCTTATACCCTTCTCATTAAAAGTCCACCGAACTAAATTATACCTGTAATAAATAAAAATATTCATAACATAATAGGTTAGTAGACAATTGATCCATATGAATGTACATACTTATTTGTATGTATGTTTTTGTTTTCCTCTGAATAACGATAGAGCCTTTCAAAAATAATTACAGCCTAAAAAACTAAATACAGAAATATACGCATTCCACTGATATACAGCGGATTGCGTTGACCGTTCTCATTCCATTTCTTCGACTTGTTCAGGAACGTAATAATTCATATTTTCTTCAGCACGTCGAACGACTTATTGACCTTCTATTGAGTAATGAAAACAAAAAATATAATCAAAACGACTTCTTTTTTGTCCACATTTCTATGAACATATCGCATGGTAAGAGGAAATTATTAGAAACAATCGCAAACATAATATGTGTTTCACAAAATATTACCAACATTACAAATTCTCCACCACAATGCCGAATTTGGAGATACGCAAGCTTTCGACTGTCAATAAAGAAATAACATTTCTCTTATGTATGTGATGAAGGAATAAATCAATACTCCAAGTGATTCGGTTTTATTCTGTTTTAGGAAAGCAAACAAAAATATCGAATAATGTGTACCTATGTACGTATTTTATATGCACATTAAATGTAGTAGGCAGTGTAAATCGCGCCAGAGCTAAGTTGAAGCAAAGTAGATAATCATTTTGGTGTTTCACCGCAGTAATGAATTCAAACAGAACATGATAGTAATGAAAGTTAATTTCATGTCTAAAACTAATATGCTTCTGCACATAAAAATGTAATCAATGCCTTGAAGGCGAGAGGTCTTAGTAACGTTGATATTTTATACTCGTAGCACAAAAGAAATGCTTGAAAAAATCAATTGTGGAAAATAGCTTCAGTTCTAAAATTAGTACTAACTTATAAGAATCAATATTATCAAAATACGTTTCATGATTTCCTTCATGCCAAAAAAAAACATGGAATGAATGGTTAAGCTGTACTTGCGCAAAACTATTTTACGAATGCATCCTTTCTCTAAGGTGCAACATGCATACCATCGCCAACGATCTTGTAAGACTGTTCTTCAAAATCTAGTGAGAAGAATGAAATGTGCACTCCAAAAACAATTTTTCATCCACATTAAAGATCCCTTCGACAGACAATACAACGTAGATGAATCACCTGATTTATGGATAAAAGCAATGCAGTGAACGAAAGCTTTCTTGTAGATGTTAACTGCTCTCAATATGTGATGGTGGAGGTGAACAGGGCGTCATGTATGCACTGCTATGGTGCATATTGGTAGATTCCCTGATTAACGCTCTCAATATGTAGATGATAATCATGCCAAGCATCTGTCTGCCGTAAAACACAGGAAACCGACGTGGTTAGCTTGTACGAGTATAGTCCTAAAAGGCGTCAGCATCCGTTTCTCCAACAGAGCTAGGTATCGGGATATTATCCAGAATAGCAATCTTCTTTGGACTAAACATTTAATAGCTTTAGCTGTCTGTGAGCAACGAATTTTGATTGCTCATAAAATTGATTTCAAAATGTTAATTATTCTTATATTTTTTTGAAGCAGACACCATTGTTTATCGATTTCGATGTAAAAATTTTCTATAAAATAATGTTTGACATATTGTATTGCTTTAAGCGCAAGTAAGAAGATAGAGAACCTAAAGAAAAAATTAAAAGGATTTGCTATGATTTAAACCTCAAATGTGGTTTGAAACGTTTCCCTCTTTTCAATAAATATGCGTGTGCCTTCGTAGCAAATATATAGTAATCACCATTAAGTGTTTGTTACATTTTTTTATCTACATATCCATATACACTTCGCTATCAAGAGATGTGCTCCATTAGGTTGATTAACTGGACTTACCTGAGTCGAGAAAGAGACCAGGAAAATACAAAAGATTAACCTATAAAGATTGAGTATCGAATGGGGCTGAAAGCAAGTAAGTAGTGATAATGAAGCTGAATGGTTATATAAATAGAAACAAAGCAAGGTGGAGATAATTCACCGTTTGGTTTATATTTCCCTATTTAAATAAGTGCCCGAACCGACCATAATCTAAGTGAAATGGTATGCCTATTATTATTTAAAACGAATGAGGATAATTGTGAGGTGAAAATAACCGTATAGCACCTGCAAAGATACTATCTATTCATGAATCTAGTGATTAGTATATATATATGTTACATGCATTTAATAGTAAATATGTTTATCTCAGGAGTAAAACTAAACAATGATTAGGAGAAAACTTTTCTGGATTAGTTAGAATTGTGTTTATATTCTACTGCTTATATGAAACAGTTCATAATGCACAATGCTTTTTGTCTAAAACCTTAATCTGGCAAAACATTTAATCTACTTTATGTACTTTCAACAAAAAGTTTTCGAGTAAACTTTTTCATTAGATGCGTCGCAATGTTTTTTTTAAATAAAAAGACGTGCATGTAATCAATGAATTTTTTATTTTGGATTGAAACGTATTTAATAGCATTAGCTATGAAATATGATGTGCTCGCCAGAACCGTTTGCACTGAACCTAACATTCCATGAATTTTTCCCATAATTCCGCCGTCAACTCGCCCAAAATTTCTGGCATAAAACATTTAATGTAGCCCCAAAAAACAAAGAATCTAAAGATGTTAGATCGCACAAGCGGGGCGTCCAATTGACAGAGATATTTTTTACGATAAGACGACCTAAGTCGATTGTGGTACGTGCTATCTGGCCGTAACACCGTTCTGTTGAAACAACACATCTTTCAAGCCTTACAGTTCCAATTTATCAAAAAAAAAATTTAATGAAATGTAACTAGCCATCATTATATCGGAAGAAGTACGGCGCTATGACAACTCCAGAATAAGAACAACACCAAACAAGTAATTCGTGGTATAGTGAAACGTTTTGAAAAATCTGGTTCGGTATCGGGTCAAACTCCATATCAGCATGCTCGGCTAGCACGTCTATGCCAAAACATTACCACTGTGAGCGAAAGTGTTCAAAATCAGCCGACACCTCAATTCGTCGCCGAAGTCAACAATTCGGCCTATACGCCTATAAAATTCAAATTACACAACAATTGAAGAATGTAAAATCAAAAAGTAAAAGCTTGGTATAGCGGATCCTAAATATGCATGGCAGTTTTTTTCTTTTTCTTACATCGTGTGTTGTGATAAAATGAGTCCAGTTTGAATTTACTGTATTTTCCTTTGAATTTACTGTATTTTCCCTGAATGTGTTCTTCAGTTAGTGATTTCGAGTAGTTGTAATAAAAATATAAATTAAAATTTTTTTTTTTAATGGCGAGTTCTACTGCAGGTATAAATTGACATTTAAAATAGATTTTTGGAAATGCTGTGCAGTTTTTTTTGTTTCGATTAGGGTTCAAAAGCCGAAAAATGTTTGAATATATTTTTAAGTTTTAATGATTTTAACATAATATTCCGTTTTATTCCGTAATGGCTTGAACTTTTTAAGTTAATTCAATTGTTCGTCAACCCAATGCAAAAAGAATTGGCTGCTACTATCTGCTACCCGAAATTTTATGAACGAATTATATTTTGATACTCGTACATAGCATTTTTTAGAAAATATTTATTTGATATTATGGAAGAGAGCGGAGAAGGGGATATACCAAAAACTAAATTACTTAAAACCATTTTTATTAGATTTTCCCTGTTCAACAGAAGATCAACTTATGTTAAACCTAGAATACTCACAGCTTAGTTAACTTTATATTGCTATAATAATCTACTTCTTAATTTCTTTAACGTTAATCCTTTGCAATTGTTCTTTTAATCCATTACATTTTGCTTAAGTTATTCCAAATGTCATTTTCTTTAAACCCTTCCGGTTGTAATATGGTATAATATTTTTTTTTCTTCTTATTAAAAAACTCGAAGTGTAAGGACCGTGTCCACATTTAAATCATCAATTATATTTGCCATCAGATAAAACCGTGTCTTATTTCAATTTTTATAGAACAGGGTAGCAAAAAGGCTTGCTTTACTCTCAACATTTTGGTGACCCCGACGTCATAATTATCACACGTTTTTTCTAACCTTTTTTTATTTAAAACAATCGCGAGTCTTTTCCGATTACTATGGCCGAACAAGGAGATGATTTACCAGCAAAATCAAATCTCGTTGACCAAAGTGGAGTATCTGGGGCTACCGACTCTGGTGCTCTGAAATTTAGTCAACGCAAATTGAAGACATTAGATGCTCTTAAAACGCGGCTTTTTGTGACCATGGAGCAAATGGATAGACTAAGGTTATTTGCCATTAAAGCCAACCTGGAGCCCGTCGTCTGTATGGTTGTCCGATCTCTAAATACGTATGGAGGCACTGGAGTCAGCTTTCCATACCTTTAATGGGGTCCAAGAACATATCGATGACAACGACCACGAGGAAGTCTCGAAACCCGAACGATCCAAGTACGAGGAGATGTACTCCTTTACGATAGCTACAATGAAAGTTCTAATCAATAAGAGGCAGCCGGAAATGGATTATTTAATGGATGTGTCCCAGATTTCGCATTCTCATCGCCTTGATTCGGTAAAGTTACCTATAATCTTTTTCAGGTGACGTGACTAAGTGGATGGTTTGATACAATCGCTTTTTATCGTTAGTGCACGAAAACCCTACGCTTTCGAAGCAGGCAAAATTGCATTACCTGTTGTCGAAGCTAAGCGATATTGCGATTGCACCAATTGAAGGACTCAAAATCGAAGACGAGAACTACGATGTGGGACTAGCAAGGTTGAAGGAACGGTTTGCAAATAGAAAATTGTTCAACCTTCCCAAAATCCAGAAGGCATCTGCAGTGGAACTGCGAAACTTAGTGGATAAAATAAGCAACCACTTGACCGGGCTCAGCAACTTAAAACCACCAGTGGAACATTGGGATGATTTTATAGTGTTTCTCATCACCATTGGATGCAGCAACCCTTAGTAAGTGGCACGATGAAGCTCCAGTGGATCGGCTTCCTAGTCTACAAGAAATAACAGGATTCTTCAAGAAAAGAGCACAGCATTTAGAGGGTAATGTGGCAAACAATTTATTCAATTTGGATTATTCTTTAAAAGGTGACAACAGTACACATAAGACTCATAAAAATAATTCAAAACACAATGTAAAATCCTTTATTGCCATTAAGGGTACATGCAACTTTTGTTCTACCCCTGGCCATTTTATATATCGTCACAAATTCCAAAATGTATCCATTCAAGATCGTATTAACCAAATTAAAAAACTAAGTTTATGCTTAAATTGCTTGAAAACAACCGATCACACAAGCGTTAATTGCCCATCTAGTTCATGTCGTACTTGTGGCAGCAAACACCATACACTTTTTCACCTTAGTGAAAACGTCGTTTCTTCCGTGCCGCAAACCCCACTTAATTCAAGCTGTCACACAACATCAAACATCAAATGCTGCTTCTGCCTCACAAAGGCTCCCTATTACTAGCTTCGCTGCAACATCACCGGCACATCCCTATTCCCTGCATTCTACCGCTGCAAAGAGTAATATATTAGGGAGGACGGTGGTTAATATTTGTAATAAGCTCCAGCAACCCATACCATGTAGTGTTTTGTTGGATTCTGGATCGCAAGTGCACCCGATCTCCGAGAGGCTTATGCAGTGTTTGGGAACTCCTCGGCTTCGATCCTTTACCTCATTGACTTGTGCTAACAACACCATAACCTCTGCGAAATACAAAACTGTATTCACCATTGCTTCTCGCATCAACGGCTTCCAGGCTACGGTAGAAGCACTTGTGATGCCACACATCACTGGGCATATTCCTGACAAAAAATAACTGGAATATTCCGAAAAATTCTTATCTGCTCCTCGGTTCAATATTCCACAACGCATACATTTACTCCTAGGAGTAGATCCATTCTTCAGCCTTCTATGTGTCGGTCAAATTCAGTTGGGTTCCAATTTACCAATCATTCAAAATACCTTATTCCGATGGGTAGTAGCAGGAAAAATACCAGACTCGATTGCTTCGAATAAACACAGTTTAACAATACAAGAAACTTCTCTTCAGTCTGATTCAGATGATCTATAGAATAACTCTCTAAGGGAGTTTTGGAAAATTGAGAGCTTCGATTCCTTGCAATCAAATTTAACTAAAGAACAGAAACAATGCGTATCTCACTTCGTTGCCAATTATTCACGATTAGGCTCTGGCCGTTATAATGTGAGATTGCCCTTTAAGCATAGCCCCAACATACTTGGAAACTCTTTTGACATTGCCAAAAAGAGATTTTTGTCTCTCAAAAGGATGTTTCGGAGAAACTCCGAATTATGCCAACAGTACTCCGAATTTATGAGTAAATTGGTCGAACGTTCACATATGGAGATAGCACAAGACGTGGACTTCACCACACCCCACTACTTTCTTCCTCAAAATGGTGTTCTTAAGCCATCAAGTTCTTCTACAAAGCTACGTGTAGTATGCGATGCGTCTGCAAAAACAAGTTCTGGGAAGTGTCTAAATGAAATTTTGATGGTTGGACCGATCATTCAACCTGATCTGCTGTCTATAGTATTGAGATTTCGCATACACAAATTTGTAATGACAGCGGACATTACAAAAATGTATGACCAAGTTCAGCTAGATCCAGCTGATAGGGAATTCCATTACATCTTATGGAGAGATTTAACTGGAGATATAAACATTTATAGATTGTCCACTGTCACATTTGGAATAGCATCTGCCACTTTCAACGCGTACGCTGAAACAATTGTCTGTCGATGAAGAAAACGGCTTTCCTTTAGCTGCAAAGGCCATCAACACGGAATTTTATGTCGATGACTTACTTACAGGCTGTGACTCTCTTGATGCATTAAAGGCTCTTCAGATAGAACTGATAACGATGTTAAAAAAAGGCGGTCTTAGTTTAAAAAAGTGGTGCTCAAATTCGCGAGAGCTTTTAGAAGACATACCCTTAGATGATTGGGAACAATATTTTAAAATCAAAGACGGAGATGCAGTAAGAACTTTAGACAAAATATGGAATCCAGAGACTGATAGTTTTCATTACGAAATAGTACCTATACCCTCCAATCCAATTACGAAAAGGACTATACTATCCGACATAGCACACCTCTTTGACCCATTAGGATTAATTAACCCGGTAATTGTTCTCGCTAAAATTTTTATACAACAATTATGGCGAATCAAATTTACATGGAACCAAGCATTGCCGCAAAATCTTCATCATCGCTGGGTGAATTTTAAGGATAAATTGCATGAGCTTAACAACTTACAAATAAATCGGCGCACATTTTTTGGACATTCTAAAGGTTGTCAGCTGCATGCATTCTCTGATAGCTCCGAAGATGCTTACGGTCTGTCGACAGGGACGCTACAACAAAGATTGAGCTCCTTTGTGCCAAATCGAAGGTAGCACCGGTAAAGAAGCTTAGAGTATCTCGGTTAGAGTATATTCGGTTTGAACTGAACAGTATGATGGTTCAACTGGTTAAACGACTAAAGACTATTTTTGGTGTAATGTTTCAGGATATCACCTATTGGACTGACTCAACAATTGTGCTACAGTGGATCACAGAGGAGTCTTGTAACTGGCAAACATTTGTGGCAAATCGCATATCTGTAATCCAACAAAATACCTTTGCTTCCCAATGGCGACATATTGTGTCGGAATTAAATCCTACTGATATAATTTCTCGAGGAGTATACCCTTCGGTGTTAATCAGCAACAAGTTGTGGTTGAATTTGGGAGAAAGTAGGTGGCCACTTCAGACGTCGTTTTAGCATCCGAGGGCACACACCTCGAGCGAAGAAGTATAACAATCATTTTAACTGTACGAGTTGAAGAAAATCTGCTTCAAAGGATCAATTTTATATGTTTCGATTTAAAATGGATACAAAATTAAAAAATAAAAATTTAGGTACGTTTGGACCTCCTAACGTCGACGAGCTAAACATGGCGCTTCACGGAGTAGTTAAATATGTGCAATTAGCTAATTTTAAAAGAGAAATATCAACGCTTCACGGATTAGTTAAATATGTGCAATTAACTAATTTTAAAAGGGAAATATCAACTTTATCTAACAATAATAAATTATCTTCTAGATACCACATCAAATTCCTTTCACCATTTTTAGATGCTGAGAGGATACTCCGTGTCGGAGGACGAATATCAAATTCATCCCTTGATTATAATGCAAAACATCCGATTTTATTGCCGAAAGATCATCTCTTCACCTCCACTCTTGTAAATCATCTTCACATTTAGCATCTGCATGCAGGTCCTCAAGCATAATTCCAGACGTTTCTGGCCCATCCGCAGCAAACTTATGACACGGAAAGTGGTGCATCAATGCGTTCGATGTGTACGAGCTAAACCAGCAATTAATCACCAACTTATGGGCAATTTACCTTTGTCACGCGTGCAGCAGTCAAGGCCCTTTAATATTGTTGGGGTTGATATCTGTGGCCCCTTTCGAATTCATTTTCGTCGTCGAGGAACCGCGCCTGTTTGTTTGCTTCATTACTAAGGCCGTACATTTGGAATTGGTGGAGGACCTTACAGCTAATAGTTTCTTGGGTGCTCTTAAGCGATTTGTAGGTCGCCGTGGACTGTGCTCTGTTATATATAGCAACAATGCAACCAACTTTGCAGAATGTGAGAATCGGGAAGTCATAATCAACCCGTGCGGCGGATGGAAACGCTTGGAAAACTATGCCTCCTCGATCTCCCCACTTTCGTGGTTTGTGGGAGGCCGCAGTCAAGAGCGCCAAGTTTCATATGAGACGTATCTTACCTACCCCAAGCTAAATACCTTACTAATTCAAATTGAATCTGTTCTCGATTCCAGGCCTCTAACACCAATGTCGGGGAGTCCTGATGATATCCACGCCGTCACCCCTGGTCATTTCATCATTGGTACTGCTCTCAGTGCAATCGTTGAACCAAATTTGCAACAAGGCAACATCCGAGCCCTTACATGCTACCAGCAGCAATTAAAAATTGTATTTAATTGAATAAATATTAATTTTAAACAAAAATAATGACAAAGATAACAAAAAATAATTTTGGCCAGGTTTTTGATGCAAATACTCCTATGTGCGTCGCCGAATTGCTAAGTGGATGTTGGTTCGCTAGGAAAATTTGTCATCGAATTTCATCTTTTCCGATGAAGCATATTTTTGGATGGATGGGTACGTAAATAAACAAAATTGTCGTTACTGGGGACTGGAAAACCCATAGATTCACAAAAATCAATGATTATGGGTTGGCGGCATCATTTGCCCGTACTTTTTCGAAGACGAGGCTGGAGAGACAGTTACAGTGAATGGCGAACGTTACCGGTTACCGCAACACCCAATAAATCTAGTACAAAAGGACGATCATTAACATGCAACCGTACTTGTACAAACAAACACACAAGGTGCTTCTTATATTCGTTGCTTCTTATACTCGTTGCTTCTTATACTCGTATGTATAATACAAAAATTTTATGAAAAAAATACGATTTTATACATTCCCTATATGAATTGCCACATTGCTTGCACGTAACTTACAAAGGAATTTCATATAATAGGTAGTTGGAAAAGTCCCGAGACAAAAACACAATTTTTTTGGCAAAATTCGACTTTATTCATCAACATAGTCTCCTTCTAGTGTGATACAATCATTCCGCTCTAACATTTCTATCCCTTCTTATATGACATAACAATTTGTCCAACATTCGGCGATTACCTCTTCATTGCAGCCATATCTCCTTCCGAAGATAATAAGATCCATTTCTATCCATTGTCACATACCGCATGAAAAAATTATTTTTATTCCACTTAAACAGCTCCAAACAGTGCTCTGAATCATGAACACGTTGTTGATTTTGGACAACTGTAAGCTAACGCGGTATCCGCTTCGAACAGAGCTTTCGTATAGTTGCGTAAATATGATGTACACGGTCTATTGATATCTTTACGATATCAGCTATCTCACGCACTTTTGCTTTACGGTTATTCAACACGATTTTGTGAATTATTTTTTCCGTCGTTACAGCCTCTTTTGGGCGCCCAGAATGTCCAGCATTCTTTGTGTCTGCATAACCGCGTTTGAATTCAGCAAATCAGCGAGAAATGGTTGCTTTCAAAGGAGCAGATTCCTTACATCACTTCTTAAACCATTGTTGAGTTTGAGTTAGATTTGCCCCTCTGCGGTTCTATTGTTATACTTCCAGAGAAGTAACAAACATAGATACTCAGTGACCGTGAGCATCACAAACAAGTATTTACTACTTCAACTCCGGTAAAGCATGAGTTAGGAAGTGGTCTCTATTTATATGTTCTGAGTCGAATCCATTATCAAACAGGTTGCAACTAAGGAACTAATAAAATTTGAAGCTTAGTTATAAATGCTCTACAGCAATATGTAGTTGAGTTTTAAATATTGATATGAGGGAAAAGGTAAATTAAGCGTGGCTTTCATATACGTACATACATATTTCTGTATGAAGCACGAATAATATCGGAATGGAAGAATGCGTTGAATATGTGTATTGTTAGCTATGTATATCGTGCATTATACTTTGTGGCAGCAAACACTTATTCGAGTGGTAAATTTGAATGAATGAACACAACAAGCTTCTATCTACTCGTACATATACCATATACCAGTAGAATGCGAACACTACCTATTTCATGCTTTAAATTTCAAATCGATTAACTTTCCTATGTGAGGCGTTAGTTTTTCTGCTGTATTCCTGTTGTAGCTATAACAGGAATATATCATGAATTTTACGCCATAGTTGTTAATATATTTTAGTGGAGTGGTATACCAACGTCGTGGTCTGTTCAGGACACACCCAATGAATTTTATTTTACCTCAACGTAGTATGTCTTTCTACTACGCTTTCTCTAGAAGGTATTTTTTTTTACATACTTATATTTGTTTACCTTGTTTATTTGATTATGCGTAAAGTTTTCGACTTAAAAAAAGGGTGCATTTAAGGTAAATAGGATAAAAGTGGTTTATAGTGTGAAATATTTAATATTTTGTGCAAATATTTACACAAGCTCGTTTATACGAATGTACATAATATGTATATCCTTCATTTTAGCAACGCAAACTTTAAATGGATATAAAGATCATATTAAACTATTTTTCTATATACATATATTACGTACATAAACAAACAAAAATGTATGTATAAGTACTAGTATTTGTGTATATATAAATATTGTATATAAACCACCCAACCATGCAGGCAATATACAAAATTTTAAAATAAAGAGTGTTTTTTTATAAGCTATGGAACAATGGACAAAAATCTTTATTCATTATAAAGACTTTACGCAGTCGCACAAGAAGTAATCGAGTGGCCTTAAATCGCATGATCTCGGTGGCCAATTCATTAATATAATGTTGTCACCAAATCGTAAGTTGATGGTTTTGTGGGATGTATGGAAAGAAGCGCCATCTTCGTGGAACCTATCCGATCAAGGTAGTCCATATTTTCGAAGAGATAACGGTAATGTTGGACACTGACTGTAACGTGAGCTTTTTGAAGACCACATCAAAAGTGAACTTTTGTGGGTGTATCTGAGTCTCTTGAGTTTCTTTTGGATTTGCTTTACTTCAGAAACCGCAATTTTGCTCGTTCAGCCAAAAATTTGCCTCATCACTAAACATCATTTTTCGACTGAAATATGAGTTGACTTCAAACCGCTCAAGAACCCAAGCTTTAATTCATGCATCAGCTGGATCTTATACAGGTCAAGGCCGAGATCTTTTTTGTCCACGATGATAACTTGGATCTTCCGCCACAGTTTCACTCACAGCGACTACAGTTTCTGCTATATGCACTTTACGTTGACGCGTTGTTGGCATGTTGAGTGTACAAGGTATGTTCAAAAAGCAACCGGCCATGATTTATTTTTGCCAAAGAAATAAAGTGAGAATGCCCAATTTTTTTCACGATCACAGTGCAACTCAGTCGCCGTCAAGGCATTGAAGAGTGAGCCCCTGTGAGTAACAGTCGTCGGATTTTGTTTTGGGAGAAAATGGCAGAAAAATTTGAACAACGTTCCTGCATCAAAAATTTTGTTTAAAACTTGGGGATTCTCAAGTGCAAACAAATCTTGGATTTATGGGTACGACCCAGAAACAAAGTTCCAGTCATTATAATTGAAGTATGCAACATGCACGTTTCGTTGCAGGTCCAAGGCAGATCCGCAGCAATGTGAAAGTCATGCTAATCGTCCTCCCCACACACACGCCCCACACGGCATACCGCACCGAGAGATTCTGCGTCACCTTCATGATGCAATGAGCCCCAAACGGCCGGACCTGTGGGTAAATGACAGTAGGCAACTTCATCACGATAACACACCCGCTTATTCTTCACACATCATCTTAGAAAAATACAACACAACTGTGGTTCACTAACTTCCTTACTGTTGGAATACAATGACGTCGCTGTCACTTTAGGTCGCACATCGACGTCGCGTACCTTCTCAAAAAATTCGTTCACAATGAAGTCGTGCTCTTATGTATGTCATTTTAAATGTCAGCTGGATTGAAATTGTGGTTATCAAATCCAAATAAAATTAGTTGAAGCAATGGATGAAGAAGAAAGTGCGTTTTTAACGACAGCGGTGATATGTGTTCAAACCTTTAAAATCAAAGAAACGGAGATGGTGGGTACGTCCTTTAGAGGAGCACGATCCTACCCTTTTTTTTAAATCAACTCACATCGACATGATGCAATACTATACAGATGTTCATTGGTGTACTTCCAGGACAATTACTTATTCTGAAACTCTATTTTTAGACCTCTAGAGTATGTATCTCTCAAATTTTCCCCTAGTCCCTTGTCAAAGAAATACGATACACTAAATCCGTTTCCTATTTTTTTTCCACACGATTGTTTTTTGCTTTATATTTTTGGAAAGCGGATGTGATAAGGACTGAAACGAATAAAATCTGTAAATTTTAATACGGGCAATACTTCCAATGCGTAAAAATTGCTATCCCATTTTGTACCCAAATTAGCCTGTATATTCTCTAGTTTCAGTTTGTTATTGATTTTAGTTCGGTGCGGTTTAAAATATTTATAAAATATGAGTCAAGAGGAACGCCGTAAAAAGATCATCGATAAATGGCTCGAAAATACTTCGTGTCCAAACCATTTTATCGCAAAAAATTGGAACATAGCACGCAATATAGTGGATTCTGTTATTAAACGATATTTGGAGACGTTGACAGTTAAGCGAAAATAGAAAAGTGGAGCTAAAAGTGGAGCACATGATACAAATTTGGACAGGAAAATAGAGGGTACCATCGTAAAAAACCGGACTATGCCATCCAGATATGTAATACCAACCAAACAATGGTACAAAGATCTAAAAAACGTAACGGTCTAAAAACACGAAAAAAACAAAAAACACCAAAAGTTACTGAAAAGCAAAAAAAAGGTCATAAAAACACGAGCCCGAAAGCTATACGAGTTGATCGGCAACAAGAAAGCGTGCTTGGTTTTGGATCACGGAACTTATGTCAAAGCCGACTTTACTACTCTTCCAGCTGCTCAGTTTTACAACTCGTTTGAAGCTGAGATTCTTCCGCAATCAACAACATCGATTGGGATGGAAAAATTCGGGTCGAAATATCTCGTTTGGCAGGCCATTTGCCAATGTGGACACAGAAGCTCATCATTTATTACAACGGGAACAATTAGCGGAGAAGTGTACATTAACGATTGCCTAAAAAAACGGTTGATTCCTTTCTTAAACAAATACGAGGGTTCAACATTATTTTGGCCAGATTTAGCTTCAGCTCACTATGCTCATGCGACGTTGAGCTTTCTTGTTGCTAAAAATGTCGATTTGTCCCAAAAGACATGAATCCACCCAATGTTCCACAGTGCCGTCCCATTGGTATTTGGTCAAAGCTAAATTGAGGAAAAGTGAGCAGTGTGCAAAGAACGTAAAAGATTTTAGTGCTAAATGGAAAAGAGTGTCCAAAAAGATCGCGGATGTAACTGTCACCAACCTTATGAAGGACATTCGAAAGAAGTTGAGGAAAGGATGGGAACCCTAATAATTTTTTTTATTTTTTGTAATTGTGAATGAATTTAATAAAAACAGAGCTTTAAAGCAAATAAAAAAAATTTAAATGAATTATGAAAATATTTTTTTTTACTTTGAAGTTTCCAAATTTTATTCGTTTCAGTCCTTAAATTCCACAACATTTCATATTGCTTAATCACTTCTATAAATTTTTCGACTTGTTTCTTCTCCATTATTTACTTATAAAGCCTCGTCACGCGACTGATGTTAAAACTTACCCAACTCATACGACAGCGACTCATTGTACTCATACTTAAACATTTGTGTGTATCCCAACTTATGACATCACGTACGACAGCGACGCCATTGTGTTACTGTCCTGACCTCGCTCTCTATGACTTCTGGATTTTACCCAAGTTGAAAATGTCTTTGAAAGGAACCAGATAAGACATCATGCAGATTGCCCAACTGCTCGCCATACCAGAAGAGGCTTTCCAGCGTTGTTTCCAACGATGGCAGAAACGTTCTGAGAAGGATGTAGCAGCTCAAGGGGAGTTCTGTGAAGGGAATTAGAGTTGTACTATATAATTGTATCTATTTGTAAATAAAAATTGATTTTATGAATTCGGATACTTTTTGGACAGACCTCATATATGGCATGAAATTTTATTCTCAACACGTCGCAAACCAAGCTTAGTTTGTCGATTATAAGAACCAAAAGATCTTCTAGAATCTATATGATTCGCGAATTGAAGATTAATTTTCAAAATAAGTTTGAATGATATGGAAGCATTCTTGTGATGTAAGTCTATTTATGATATTTTGCCAAAAATTCTCCTTCTTCATTTATCCATTTAAGTTTCACTGACATGTGCAACATCGTCATCGCAATTTCCTTGGTGGTTAATGACAAGTCTAAGTTCGCACTTGTCACGATGACTCCTGCTAAATAGATGCCAAGATTCGGGGTTGCTGGTTCGGGAAAACGGCAATGCAAATATTAGATCTTTCGACTGATTTCTAACCCGTTATCTTCTAGCGGCTTTCTGCAATTAGTAAGACTAGCTTGAAGGACTACCACGTCATTTCCTATAATACATTACGCTATCAATGACGAAAAGAATAGATTTTGTTCCGGACTCGTTGATGCGCTGCTTCAATAGAAGACTTCGCACGACATTGCAAAGCAACAGACTACGTTCACTGCCTTGGTATACCCCAACTTTAGCTTCGAATTCTTCAGTGGTTCTCGCTGTACATTTAAGTTTCTTTTTAATATCAGCACACGTATCGCCTATCCTATCCTATTTACGTCTCGGGTACATCTTGAAATCTTAACGCCATCCAAATAAGATCTCTAGGAACTCTGTCGAATATTCCAAATCAAAGGTACAATTGCATGCTAATAGAACGGCTAATTTTATATCCATAAATTATAATTGAAAATTAAGCAAATTTATTTAATTTAGCATACTTTCATGTTTTATTCTAAAATTGCTTCCTGAAAATTTAACATACTTTTCTTCCTACATGGGTTTATTTTATTCGAAACAAAATATAAGAACGATAAACATGTACTTTTAGTACTATAGTAATGTTATCTTTATACGTAACTATGGTATTAAATGGTGACTAGTCGAATTTCTTTATGTTGGTAAAAATAAATGTTTTGGAATATAAAAGCGACTAGACTTAGATTTAGCCATTTCAATGAAGTAAAATTTAGAGCAAAACCAATTTTCATCAAATAAATATTCTTGAAGAAAATTGTTTCGCCAGTTAATCATAAAATCATTTTAAAAAATACACGCAAATTAACAAATTAACGCGCTTTACAATTTAAACTTCTTCATTTCTAGATATACTATACATCTAAAAATATTACTCCACTTTCGACTTTAGAAGAAGGGTAACTAAAGATAAAATAGCATAATCACGCAGATCTGCGCCGCGTAAAATAACTATTCATTAGTGGAACACCATATAGGATGACGTACGTCGTACAGTATTGGTTAAAACTAAAGCAACTGAAATCGCCAGTCCGTGTTTTAGGATACATTCCATATAAATTAAGCCCAAAGTTAAAAAAGAAATTTTCCCAATATGTACCTTGGAATATTGTTGATTAATTTATAAAATCAGTCGTTATCGTAACGATCACTTATTTTTCCGTTAATAAGTGATCGTTAGGACGGTAAAGAGTAATCCCTAGGGAATTGCAAAACGAGCTTAGTACAAAGGCTAGCGCCGGGACACTTCGTCGGAGAGCTGTTAATGGTAGTCTGCCATCAGTCAGGATCCTAAAGAAACCATTTATTTCAGCCAAAAATTTGCAAATAACCATATTAAGTATTTCCGTACAGTATCATAGTGGAAAATGGTACTATTCTCCGACGAATCCAAATTTAATTTGAAATGAAGCATTTAAATTGTACAGTACAGCCAATCAAAACAAAATTTGTTCATTAATTACGCGTGCACCACGCGCCATCTGTCTTTAAATGTTTTCAAACGTATTGGGAATTTTGGGTAGGACAGAAAGTGGCATAATAATGTGCATCGATTTTGAAAGCGTAGGCATTATAATCACTGGATAAAGATTAAACATAAATGGCTGCACTCCAAAATATTAACTGAGATTTGTTCAATTCAATCAATCAATCAATGCATTGTTTTGCAGCACCCGATCAGATTTTAGCATTACGAGTATATTCCAATTCGTGGTGGATATTCAATATAAAAATTGGAGTATAATACCAAAAGGCAATTTTTTAACAAAGCAAACCATCTAATCTGTTCTTAACCAAAAGTAGGAAATTGTATGTATATATGTTACATTTTTTTTTTTTCACATCGAAATAAATTTTATTCCATAAAAGTAAAAATTACAAATACAAACACAAACACAAGTTTTGTCGTCTATCGCAGGTATGTCCTGATTCGACAGCGCCCTCGTGATCTCTGTCCACCAAAGTGGGACTGCGAGTAATGGGGATCACTGCTGAAGTGTGGTGCCACCACTGGTTCCGATGTTGCCGTACGAAAATGCTAGGGTGGTGGTGGTGCTAAGGATGCATCCCAAGGGGATGGTGTAAGGGCCGACACCTGAACTAGAGATACGTGAGCCTTGATTGCGTCCTACCCGTGGTCCACGCATCAGTGAGGGTATTTTATTGTAACATGTTGGGCCTGGTGGTTGAGCTCCGCAAGTTTCAAGGGCAACTAATTCATCAACGTGATCAGAAGGTGGCCGTGAAGTGTTCGGTGGTCGCGAACGGAAAAGATCCCCACGGAATGGTGGTGCTCTGGAAAATCCTCTACCTCGCACTGGAGTTACATAAATCTTCTTCTCAGGGCGGCCATTTGATGGTTCGACTTCGACGCGACGAGTGCGGAAACAGGGAGCTGCTTTAGTTCGTTCATGGTTGGATTGGGGTGAAGCGGACAGATGCAGGACACGTTTGTAATCCGATGAAAGGTTTGTTTCGGTTGGAAGGCATGTAGCAACTAAATCTGAAATATCGTAGGTCATACGCTCACATAAGTCCTCCTTTGTCAGAGTGTTGATTCGAACTGGGTCCAACAAATACTGGACTCGAAGTTGAGTATCATCTGTCGATTCATAAATGGTGTAGATGGGATGTGCTGCATATTGTGTTACAATGCCTTGTGTGTGAGGAAGATGAGGTTCGGTGACGGTTTCTGGTGATTTTGCATTACCCTCTATCGGTTCAAAAGTCTCCAATTCAGTCGGGTTCTTTGCAATGTCTGCCATAAGTGACTCAGTTGGAGTTTCCACTTTTTATAGAATCTGTTTGATGCGCTGCAGAACGTGCAGTTCTTCGCTTTCTTTCTTGTATCCAAGCAGCGAACTGAGCTCCTGTGTGGTAAGCTTCAAAGTTCAATTAGGGATCGTATAGTTTCAAGGACACCGTGGAATGTAACACTTTCGCTGGCTTTTATGACTTTGTCCAGCCATTCTTGGAACTCAAGGCGCTTTAACAACAAACATTGGCGCTAGTGGAAGAAAGTTATATCGTGTTCGGTTAGGATGACCAAATTCCTGGAAGCCACAAGAGTAACAGGTCCACTTACATCTGCCTTCAGCAGATACGTCAGAATGGCATCAATTATTTTGGGAATCAGCTCTCCTGACGGTAGAGCCGAGGCTAGATTCAATTCCGGCGACGATGTGGAGGATGGCGATATCAGAGAAATTTCCAAATCCAAAATGTTCTCCAGTATCCTGTGTGCGGACATTTGACACTTGGCTGTCTGTTCGGAGATATTTTCGGTGTTTGTCAGGACTGCGTAGATCAACTCCCACAATTTGCCAGAGAAAATCAACAAAGCTGATATTTTCACTGAGGCATACGACGTTAATTGAGCGAAGAACTGAAGGAGTCTTGCAAGGCTTGGGCTATTGGTTCCCTCGTTACACAACATATCTGTCAGAGTCTTTGACACGAGTAAAGTCATATTCGGTGCAAGATCAGCCAAATGTAGGCAAACTCGGGTACGTAATTAAACATTAAATATATACATGTTCACTTACAATGCAACACTTGTGGAGTTAGCTAAGTTTATGGGCTTTAGTACTATTTTATAATCAAAAAGTTTGCCGATATTTTTGCATCGACGCATCCAACAATATTTCCTTTATGAACATCGGTTGGAACTTAAGCTTCAATCGCGCAGGATTTTCCGAAAACTCTATTTGAACATAGCAATGCGAGCTGATACGCTCAAGGCATCCGCAAAAACGTGTACTTTGTAATTAATCATTGTTATACTTTCTGACATTCGTAACATTTTCATACATCTCGTACATCATCCACCCGAGCTACATATGTATCATATTATAAAACTGGACGCACGACTTTCGAGTAGAGCAAACCTTTCAGAACGTGCGGGGTATTCGTTCGTAATAGTTTTCAACTAATTTATCGCAGTTCGCAACTATAATTTCTTTTAAGCAGATGCCGGGTATCGGGCTTCCGAGTTGGGGTAAACGGTGATGGAGATATCCGATCTTAATAAAACTAAATACAACTAAATAAAATGTACTTTTGGTATATCCTGAAGAAAATAAGAAATATACAAATCAAGACTCTGCACTATTATACCCGCTGCTATCAATAAGAAAGTACTATTATTCATGTTAACGTTGTGTTGTAAAGATAGTTTATATTGGGTTGTATCACATGAAATTACTTTCGCTCAGTCGGAAATAAGTGAACATCTGTGGCAGAACGTTAAATTTTCTTTTTTTATAAAATAAGGTGGTACGTGTGCTTGACTTGTTTGAATTTTAGGGTTCGTTATAAGTACAGTTATTTTTTTCTACGAATTATTTACCATGCTGTCGGCAGTTCAAATTCGAGCCCTTTTCCCTTACGAATTTAAAATCTGACATAATGCGACATTGGCAATGAAAAACATGGCGCATTTGAGGATGTATCGGTAAACAAACGCACTATACGAAGTTGGTTTGGAAAGTTCCGTTCGGGAGATTTCATCTCCGAAAATGAACCACGTGGGAAGCCGGAATCGTTAGTTGACGACGATGTTTTAAAAGCAACGGTGGAAGCGGACCCAACGAAATCGGTGCGGGTGCACAAAGCATGGGAGTATCCCCAATAACAATATGTTGAAACCTTACTTTCATAAGAAAGGTAAAGCAACTCCATAAGCAAAAACTACGGCGCATGGAATTCTGCGCATCGCTTACATTAAGAAACCAAACTGAACCGTTTTTGCACCGAATAGTCACATGTGATGAAAAGTGGATACTGTATGATAATCGTAAAAGATCTGAACAGTGGTTAGATGCAGATGAAAAACCAAAACAAACCCCCAAGCCCGATTTTCCCCCCAAAAAGTTATGGTGACAATTTGGTGGACATCGAAAGGACCAATCCTCTTTTCATTTCTTCAACCAGGAGAAACGATAAACGCTATCAAAATTTATGAGGAAATCGACATATTGCATGCCGAATTGGCTGAAAAGCAACCTGCATTGGTCAATAGGCACGGTCCGATCCTTTTCCATGACAATGCCAGACTCCATACCTCACAAGTAACGGTGCAAAAACTGTTGCAGTTGAAATTCTTCAGCATCCACCGTACTCTCCTGATATTTCCCCAACGGATTACCATCTTTTCCGCAATCTGGATTCATTTTGCCGGCAAAATGTCTTCCGGAACCGAGCAGAGGTCATAAAAGCCTTTGAAGATTTCATTGCCTCGAAAAGTCAGCACTTCTACGAAAAAGGAATATTTGATCTTGTATCACGTTGGAAGAATGTCGTAGATGCAACGGATCCTATTTTGATTGAATAAAAATTTACGGAAAAATAATATTGGCTTTTAAATTTTTACTATAAAATCGAACACTTCATGTGGTACAACCCAATTACTATGTAAAATCGGTATCGTAAAGGACCTTATCTTTTTATGAAGTAAGCGCTTAAAGAAGAATCGCGTCACTACTTGTGATAACGCTATCGTTGGCGAAAAAAAAGCCGAGTCGTTCCCTGCTCATCGATAAACTCCTTCAGTAGGTTTCCGATTTACATCCATACTTGGGAAGACATAGTCCGACTGCATGCCCCCATAATTTTTATTGCTTTGCTACCTTCATTTTTTATGGATTTACTGTTTTTTTCTTATGCGCGACAGTGAAACGACTTACTTCGTAGAAATTCATTGCAAAGTTACGCATTAAAATAGACACATTACAAATTTCACGTACAAACTCCGTGCTCGTTTTCTGAATATTTCGATGATTTTCTAATAATAATTATTATAAGAAAAATATTTGTTGCCTTCAATACATCATAACAACAATACCACAAAGCAAAGATAACTTGTTTTGCGCCATTAGTCTAAAGTCTCTTCCCGCATTTTTTGAGATAAGGATGGAAAGGAAAGAAAGCCAAAATTCATATGCAAATTTCTTAGCATGAAAATTGGTATTTTTTATATTTCTTCTTTTTTTTATTAATTGCTTAAGCTTAAATAAAAACATACACGTTAATGCAGTTTAACTTTAAGTTCCTTCTTCGTCGTATTCAGGGGTGATATTTTCTAAAGTTCTTAAAATCTGGTTTTCACATAATGTGATAGCGATATTCCATCTTAATGACATTTGCATTTAATTTTGTTTTTATGATAGTATGTACATATATACACGTAGGTACGCACTACAAACACCAAATGTATATGTTTATCCCAAGTCATTGATCTTGGACTGCTGAGTAGGATTGGAAGCTATACCGTTATATAATTCTCAAAGATAACTCGTTTGTTAGATACATATGTATGTTGTATGTACATGTGTATACATACATATATGCCTGCCCCCAAAGCTATTAGAAATACACGTGTTATTCATTGTTTAATAGATTCGCATAAATTTGTTTAAGTTTTCTGAGCAAATCACAAATATTTATTTAAAAAGTGCATTTTCTTATTTTACAACAAATTTTTTGTGTACAACATTTCCCTAGATGTTTGGGCAATCATTCTTCTTAGAATTGGTATTTTGGCTTTATTTTATTATTGGTGGCATAGTTTCAAAACAGCATTAAAGATTCTATTATACGAATAACAATGTAAATTTCTTTGCTACCAAATATTTCTTATATCCCATGTTATAAGTTAATCAATGTTATATGAAAGTTTGTGTGTTATAATAATTAGGACTATGCTTATGTATTTAGGTTATAATTATAATTTGCAAATTTAAATCAGTCATTATAGTTTTTACAAAAAGCGGGAGATTATTAAGGGCATTCGAATTTTCTCCTATAAAAAAGTAAACGCAACAAATTTAGAGTCACCTTGCTATTGGTAAAAAGACAATATGACCTTCTTAAATGTAGTTTACTGAGCGGATAATTGGGTTTAACTTCTCTAAAAACCTCATTCTAAAAAGAAAAATCAAAAAGGAATGCCTCGACAGCCTATGCAAAAAAAGCCGACTTCCATCGGTGGAGGATCGATAGGAAAAAGTCGACAGATTTGTTAAAGGACATTGTAAACAAATTGTTTTCAAAAAGTCCAACCCTTGCTGTGGAAAGTGTGGTAAACAACAATAAACAAGTAATCCCAACAATTACAATTGTGTGAATTAAATATTGTACATACCCGGATCAGTAAAAACACAGACTTCTAAACCAAGCTTTCTAGAGCTGCCTCGAAAGTTGAATGTTTTCGAACAATAAAAACTGCAGAAACCAGTGCGGATTCCAAAAGGAAGGTAAATCACCTGGAGAGCCATTATCGTGACCCCACATACCCTCTGGACACAGCGAAAACTACTTGCACTGAGGAAAAGAAAGATATAAAGGCATGCTAACAAAAGGCAAGTTAAGCAATCAATTTTGATGAAAATTAATTGTTAATATGACAGTTTTCGTAAACTGGAGAGAAGGAAGAATAGTTAAAAGCAAGTATGCTGGACCAAAAACGTGCACCCCGTTATGCAGCTTTTGGAACTTATGAGTATAATTGTACTAATCCGCATCTCATCGATGGTCATTGAAACCACTTTATAGATTGGTTATACGGGGGTTGTCTGAAAAAGAGCAATGATACAAGACATTTTTTCTCAAATTTGTTTTTTTTTATTTTTCTACATAGTCTCCTTGTAACTCTACACACTTCTCCCAGCGATACTCCCATCTCTCTAACCCGTCCAAATAGTACTTGGCGTTTTTCTCTGTAAAATAATTGTTCACGAAGGTGATTGCCTCCTCATTTGACGAAAATCTCTGTCCTCCGAGCACAGTTTTTAGACGAGGGAACAAAAAGAAGTCGCCTGGGGTTAGATCTGGTGAATAAGGTGGATGGTCAAGCAGTTCAAACCGTAATTCAAACATTTTCGCCATGGCAACCGCTGAGGTGTGAGACGGGGCGTTGTCTTGGTGAAACAGGATTTTCTTTTTCTGCAAATGTGGCCGTTTTTCCGCAATTTATGCCTTCAGCTTGGCAAGTAATGATGCGTAGTATGCTCCTGTAATGGTTTTTCCTTTTTGAAGATAATCGATTAAGATAACTCCTTTACTACCCCAAAAAACAGTCGCCATCACTTTCCCAGCCGAAAAAAACAGTTTTTGGTTTTTTTTTGGAGCCGGCCCGCCCTTTGCAGTCCACTGTTTTGACTGCATTTTTGTTTCGGGCGTATAATGGTGTATCCAAGTTTCATCTACAGTAATTAATCGGCGCCAACAGAGCGTTGGAAATGTTCATTCGAACACGTTTTTGGTCTAACGTAAGCAAACGCGGCAGCCAACGCGCGGACAGCTCTCTCATGCCTAAATCCTGATTTGATGAACTTTAGCAATGTTATCGTCAGTGGTTGCTGTTTTTGGATGTCCCGAACGTTCATCATCTCCCAAGCTCTTACGGCCACGTTTAAATTCAGCTGCCCAAAATTTCACTATGGTAAATGATGGTGCAGAGTCCCCATACACAGAGTCCAACCCATTTTTGATTTGCGTAGGCGTATTGCCTTTCAAAAACAAGAATTTAATAACAGCTCGATACTCAATTTTTTCCATTTTCACAAAAAACGCTCACTCAAATAACTGAAACTTCGATAAGTAACTGTCAAAAGATGCACAACTAGCATTCACTAGCTTTTATTGACGAGTGCCGCTATCTTTACATTGCGGTCGGAAACCCTCGTAGGTTGTCCTGAATTAAATTCTACTAGCCAGGTCCAACTGGTCTCATAGTGTACATTACGCAAATTGTGTAATGTATTGGTACGTTATTTAACGAAATTGAAGATAGATGGTTGCTTTTTCTAATGCTATCATATTATTCTTGGAGAGACTGTATATCCCTTAAAAACTTAGCTCAACAAAATCTGATGGCATTCTAAAGGAGCAATTTTCGTGCTTATGCCTGAAACATATTTGTATCAACAGATTTCCTGCATACCACACTGTGTGCCCCTTCACATGCAAAGCATGTGCAGATAAGTTTTTGACATGCACCAAAGCTATTCCCACCATTTGATGACTGATTCGGTTGTGAAAATTTGTTCCTGAACTGCGAAGCATTCAGCATGTGCTCTGGCTACAAAATGTTGCTCATGCGTTTCACGAACTAGAGGCGACCCTAGTTGTTATGCATATAACGGGTTTTTAATTAAAAATTTTCAATTTTTTATCAATTCATTCATTCATCCGATGATGCCTCCAAGCCAAAATCCGCACCAAGGTAGATAGGTAGGAAGGTAAGAGTGGCTGTTGGATATACCAACCCACTTAGGCCTATTGGCCCATTGTGATGCCACGTGGATCTACGATCCTCTTACTGATGGAACCAGTTTGAGCTTCTGACGAAGCGTAGGAAACTGTTTACGTCCATATTTTTTAGATTGTTTAGGTCGTTGTAGAAGAAAGCTCCTAAGTGAAGTTTTCTTCTCCGGGAGAGAGCTGGACATGTACAGAACAGGTGGAGGATTGTCTACTCCTCCTCCTCGCCCATGCAGCTTCTACAGAAATCATTTGTAAAGGCGCCAAGCCTTCTTGCGTGCTTGCCTATGAGGCAGTGTCCAGTGATGACACCTATGATGGCGCTGAGATGTTCCTTATTTAGAAGGATCAGACAGTTAAAGCGATACAGATCCAGTTTGGCCAGATCTGTTTAGTCGCTAGACATGTTGGTCCAACAGTCCACCTAAGGTCTGTTCTTTTATTGGCATCCAGCTTTAATGTTAGTTTGCACGCAGCGATTGGGATACCTATGCTACCCTTTTCCGGTAGAATAGGTAGAGTGGTTCCAATTTTGGCGAGTTCATCGGCTCTACAGTTCCCTGGAACGTCTCTGTGGCCCGGCACCCAACAAAGGTGAAGGTTTAACTGCTCTGCCATCTCCATAAGAGACGATCGGCATTCAAGGCCGGTTTTAGAATTTAGTGAGACTGAGTTCAGGGATTTGATAGCGGCCTGACTATCCGAAAAGATGTGAATATCCTTTGCAGATATCACGTTTTTCTTCAGCGAGCTTCTTTAATCGCCAAAATTTCCGCCTGGAACACGCTACAGTGATTTGGAAGACGGAAAGAGGCTTAGATTTAGCATATCTCCGCTATTGGTTTTAGATCCATCTGTGTAGAGACGGGTTGACTTGTCCTCCATGAAAGTATCTTCCTCCCAGAAGGATCTAGAGGGGAAGCTTACATGGAAGTTTTTGTCAAACCAAAGTTCGGGTGTGGTGTAATCGATGTTCTCTGTGAGTATTCCTAATGTATTAAGAATACTGGCGTGGCCAAATGTATTATTTGTCCACTGCTGAAAATATCGAGGGGTTTCAAATGAAACAGAATGTCTGATGCCACAGAGGGGGTACACCGCAATGCTCCGCTTATACATAGACATGCTGTTCTCTGGACTCTGCTTAGTTTAATGCAGTTAACCACACTTTCTAAGGCCGTCCACCAGACTACCACCCCGTAAGTAAGTATCGGTCTTATGACCGAGATGTACAGCCAGTGGGTTATCCGGGGTTGAAAGCCCCATTTATTCCCAATGGCTTTTTTGCAAGAGAATAAAGCTATTGTAGCTTTATTGACTCTTTCTTGAATGTCAATAAAGTTTCAAGTTTAGTTTTCTGTCAAAAATGAGACCCAGATATTTTGCTGTATCGGAAATCACTAAACTGATACCGTTTATTGAAGGAGGGTCTATAGTTGGAGTTTTGTATTTCCTGGAAAAGAGGACAAGATCAGTTTTATGGGGGTTTATTCCCAATCCACAGCGATCTGCCCAACGGATTAATCTATTGAGATTTACTTGAATTAGTTCTTTAATGGTATTAAGATGTTTACCTGAGACGGCTATACCAACGTCATCCGCATAGGCAATCACCCTGCTACCACCCGCTTCCAGGTATATCAGCAGTTCATTTACTACTAAGTTCCAGAGAAGGGGAGAGAGGACACCGCCTTGCGGCGTACCTCTGCTGACATATCTTTTGGCAGAAGTCTCACCCAGTTTGGAGTTGATTATCCTGCTTTCTAGCATAAGGTTGATCAGCTCCCCAAGTGAGTCGCCTACCTGCAGAGTTGACGGCGAAGTCGTGATTGCGGATGTGTTGACGTTGTTAAAGGCACCCTCTATGTCCAGGAAAGCAACCATTGTATACTCTTTATATTGTAAGGATTGTTCGATCTGGCTAGTCAGTGAATGCAGAGCCGTTTCCACCGACTTTCCTTTACAATGCCTACTGTAACCGTTGACAGAAGTCTAAGATCAATTTTAGCTCGTATATGGATACGCACCAAACAGTGACACGTTTGATGGTTAAAAAAGCAATCAAGATGAAAATGAGACTCATTGCTGAAGATGATTTTGTTTGCAAAATTAGTATCCACTTGTTATTCCATAATCAATTTAACGAACTCTCTGCGCTGTGCGTGGTCGGTAGGCTTCAGTTCTTAAGTCAATTGCACTTTCTATGAATGAAGATGGAAATCCTTCATGAGAATACTCTGTAGGGAGCTTATCGGAATATCCAATTCTTGACCATGGTGCCGAATTGATGCTCCTGGACTCTCAGCAACAGTCTCACGATGCTTTGATGTTTTATGTTGAATGACTTGTTGAAGGACGGCGGTCTAAGACGGAGTGTCTAAGACCACTAATTGATCCAGTTTTTCTGCATTTTTTAATTAATCTCTTCAGAGTTGATGAAGTTAAATCACTATTCCGACCATATTTTGTACGAAAATTACGAATTATTTTTAAGATATAAATCAACAATGAAAACGCGTCGTAGCGCGTTGATGTCAGATGTCACGCTGTCTTTTTTTCCTTGGCAACACATTACCAGACAAATGCCACAAAATTCAAATCTTTCATGAATTTTGGGACACCCTTTACAAGAAATGTGGAGTAACACATTAACTACAACAGCAATCAATCTTTTGAAAATGAATCTCAATCTCATATATGTATGTACATAATATACTCCATCTATAGAAACACAATGCAGAGAGCAAGAAATCTTCAATTTCAATAAAAAATGTATACTATATTTTTTTATATGTATGTTGCTGACTATTAAAAGGTAAAGATTGACAACATTCCACCGTCATTCAGAATGAACCATTCAAGCTGGACGTAGACAGGCAACATTTTCGTCCACCAGACCAAGATGAAGTCAGGACAGCCATTTTTAAGCTTCAATCTAACAGAACTGCTGGACCCGTTGGCTTAACTGCCAAGCTGTTAAAAGCAGCCATTGGTGATTCGAAACGGATCATACGAAGGGAACATCGGCATTGCTTTCTGATCCCCTTAACTGCGCAAACTACGGGAGAATAACTCTCCACAACAACGCTTACAAAAACCTGTCTGCCGTATTATATGAACGCTCAAGGCACGTTGTATATAGTCTGATCGGCTCCTATAAGTGTGGTTTTAGGCCAGGAAAGTCTAACATGGATCAAATGTTCACATTAGACAACATCTTGGAAAAAGCTGAGGAGTTCCAAATCGATACACACCTCTTCATGGATTTCAAAGCCGCATATGACAGAATCTATAAAGGCGAACTATACAGAGCCATGTCTCTGCCAAGCTCATTCGACTATGCAGGAGGATGACGAAGAATGCATGCTTCTCCGTCAAAATCGGTAATGACAAAACTTTTAATGTCACAAAATGAATTAAACAACACGATGCGCTGTCATGTAATTTTTTCAACAACGTTCTTGAAAGAATTGTGCGGAACTTACAAGTCAACTCCAGAGGCACCATCTTCCAGAAGTCTGTTCAGTTACTCGCATATGCAGACGACATGTACATTATGGGAAGAACGCTATGTTCTTCAATGGTGCGCTTGCGACTATTGAAGCCTAGGACAAAACATCACGATAGTTAGTTACAACTTGGAGGTAGTAAGGAACTTTACCCCGCCTCCGCAACCAACTCCGACAACGACACCTGCGCGGAAATCAGGCGAAGAATCACTCTTCTTTATCGCTGCTTCTTTGGGCTTAGAAGCCAATTAATGTCTTTTTGGTTGCTCAAGTAGTAAAGCCCTTTTTTGAGCAACCAAAAAGACATTATATAAAACACTGATCATCCCAGCACTTCTTTATAGCGCAGAATTTTGGGCACTGACGAAAGCGGATGAAAATGCTCTCGGCCGCTTCTAGATAAAAGTTCTTCGGGTCATTATCGGTCCCGTTTGCATGAATGGAGAATGGAGGAGAACTTTACGGTATGTACAGCGAATCCGACCTCATCAGAAAAGCTCGAATAACTCGGCTTAGATGGCTAGGTTACCTTGAGGGCGTGGACACAAGCAGAGAGTTTTCGAATCCAACCCAGAGAGACAAGGTAGTGGAGGATGACCCCTAATTATGTAGCGCACACAAATCAAAGAGCACAGCAGCCACCTTAGTGTGCCCAACTGGAGTTAGCTGGCAAAAGACGGCGCTAGCTAAAAATGCATCTTAGCTTAAGTAAGTAAGCTCTAAGTAAATTTATCAAATTCATAAATTTAGCGTACATATTATTTATATTTTAATACTTATTGTCTAAGATCGGTGCCATCCCTGGACAGCACCTTCTACATTTTAGTATCTGACAGTTGGATGCCCTTCTGGCCAACATCGTTTTTACTCTTTCTCATTATGTAATTGTTTCTCGCTTTTTCCGGTTGGCTTCTTCTAAGCCTTTCGTCATTTTTCTTTCTTTCGATTGGACTCGTGGCAAGCAGTCATACTTAGACTAATAAACACAAATTGTACAAACCAAAATTACGGCTAAATTATTATTATTTCCCCTACATTTTGGTGCCTCCTGTGAGGAATTGAAGGACTTTAAGCTTGTATCAAGATATACAAGTACATATAATAATTACTTCACATCTCTGTTTGGACGTCAGCTTGTCTGTGGAAAAATTGGTTTGTTCATCTTTGCATTTCCTGTGCATCGTTAAATATTTTGCTTTTTCCTTGCATTTCGCCGCTTGAGGCAATCTACTCTGTGCTGGTGTAAAATATGGCGGCGCTAAATTTGCGAATATCGGCCACAAATGCTATTCGCCGTGCATATAACCGCGTGGCCGGAGCTAACCTCGACGGAGCTGATGTGGCACAGCTAGAGCAGGAGATTAAGTCCGTAGCGGCTCATTACGAACGATTTGTCGCTAATCATCAGATGTTGGTTGGTGTGGCTGAAGTAACCGAGATGGAGGAACATGATATTTTGTGGGAACAGGTAGAGTCTAGCTACAATGCGTGTTGCGTGATCCTGAACCGGAGATTAGCGCAACTTCGAAATATTCCAGCAGTGCCGCCAGCTCCCAATCCAGGTACGCCCATTGCAGGTGCTCCAACTGCGTCCGTTTCAGATGATCCAGCTACACACGTGACAGATACCTCAACTGGGAAATACAACATCGAAGAATCTGCACATGGGATGGTTAATACACAGTCAAACAAAGTGGAAATGCGGTTGGACCCAGTGGCAATCCCTTCATTTGATGGTACGTTACACAATTGGCTGGCATTTAGAGACACCTTTGAAACTCTTGTGCACAATACGGAGTTTCCAGAGGCATACAAACTTGGTAAGCTAAAGCAAGCGGTTGATCCAGCAAAGGTGCCGCTCATAGGCGGAATGTATTCTGGTGGGTACAATGAGGTGTGGACAGCGCTCAAGACTCGTTTCGATAACCCTAAACTTCTGGCGGAAATTCATGTTTCTCGTCTCTTAAATTTGAGATCTGCACCAGATGAGACTTAAGGAGCATTATTAACGATTTTGGACACGGTACAGGAGTCACTGCACGCGCTGCGTGTGATGCTTTTACGGGTGGATCAGTGGGATGCGCTGGTAGTGCCGATCGTTGTGTCCAAACTACCCCCCTCAACGCAGCGGGAATGGTGTATGGATTGCTCGTCTACGAAGATTCCGCGCCTGGCGGATTTGTTAACATATGTAGAAAAACGTGCTCAAAGTCTTGCAACGGACTTGATTCGGATGCCGAATCGCAACGATGGTGCAACTACCCGTTATCCCCGCGCGCAGACGTCGACGAAATCATATTTGGCCACAACAAACGAGAGTCGGTGATCGTATTGTCAAGGTCCACATCGGATTACACGTTGTCAACGGCTGCTAAGTAAAACTCCTAGCCAACGTTTCGCCGATCTAAGGGATTCTTTCTTATGTTTCAACTGCCTGAGGAGTGGGCACACATCGAGACAGTGTTCTGCAGGTGGATGTCGACAGTGCGGGAGAAAGCATCACACCATGTTTTGCCGAGAGGTTCCCCGTCCAGCTACTGAGACCTCCTCTCAGCCATCTCAGTTAACAGTTGCCACAAGTACGGCGCACTCATCCTGACTAGCCGACCAGACAGTTTTGCTTGCTACAGCGCGAGCGTTCGCATGTGGAGATTTGGAACAGCGCTTGACTCGAATTCTCTGCGACCCTGGATCGCAGATAAGCTTTGTTACCGAACGCTTGACTAATCAACTTAATCTTCGCAGATCTAAATTCGAAGTGGCAGTAGAAGGCATCGGCGCTCTCGCTCACGCCCGCACCAAGAGTAGAGTCGTGCTTTTGCTCAGGTCTACGTTCTCTGACTTCGAATTGGAAATTAACGAACTGGTGCTTTCGTGGGCCCCCGCCCAATTATCAAGGCTTCGCCCATCAATGACGTTGTCTAATAAAAAGCGGGGGTAGATTATTCTATAACTGGTCTTATCGAAAACATCCAGATTTTTTAGCATGAATGGATGATACGATTTGACCAGTTACAAGTTGCCGGTCATAGGTCTTGTTGGTAGGCTTGACCACCGGTAGTCCGTACCAGGACTTAAATCACGGTACCATGGGAGTCAGGAGCCCCCCGGATTTCGGTCCGGGCCTGACTTGTTAGAGGTAGGCCCCCTTGTGGGAGCGTCATGGTGGCTGTTTAAACCCAAATCGCGGGTACGGGTGTCCTTTTTGGTTTAGCCCATTGTAGAGTTGCAAATGAAGTACTGGGTGCTGCGACCCTAAGAGCAGCAAGAGGTTTTGGGTAGGCCTCGACTCATACCAAGGGTGGGACTTGTGCCTCCAACACAAGTTCTGCTTTGGTATAAAATATAAGCGAAGTATTAGTAAATATAAAGCGAGTATTTAGCGATGGCAAGGCGTATCCTTGCTCCCTATGGGTGTATGGGCACCTCGTAGACATTAAGCCTTACGGCAGGAGGTTTACGTTAAAAATCCAGGTACGTTCTGGTGCTTTCGTCAATAACTTCAGTAACTCCAGCGGTGCCTATTGATGGAAGACAATGGACACATTTAGATGCTCTTCAATTGGCTGACCCGCACTTTGCAAGCCCTGGGAATATCGACGTTCTAGTGGGAGCCGACGTGTGGGGCCAAATCGTCGAAGGTGAGGTCATAGGTGGCAAGCCCAACGAACCCTGCGCGCAACGCACCCGGCTGGGCTGGGTGGTATATGGACCAGCTTCTGCTACCTCAACTACAGCACATCCACCTTATGCTTTCTGCGCTCAGGTAAACGATGCCGACGTGCGGTTGGAGGATATGGTACGAAGTTTTTGGATGTTGGAAGAAGTTCCAGAAGCGAACGTGGCCCAAGATCAGTGGGAACGCATATTCTCTGCAACGCACTTACGAAATGCGGATGGACGGTATGTCGTACATATTCTATTCCGGTCCGATGCTCCCGAGTTAGGAGATTCATACACAAATGCACTACACCAATTTCATGGCCTGGAACGGCGACTAGCTGGTAATGAAGAGCTACGCAGCAAGTACATATGCTTCATGCGTGAGTACCGCGCTCTAGGTCACATGGAGAGAGTTGATCAATCTGCTGAGCCTACGAATTGCTACTATATTCCCCATCACGCGGTGCAGGGCAAATTCCGTGTAGTCTTCAGTGCATCGGCACGTACCACCAATGGTGTCTCGCTGAACGACACCCAGTTGGCAGGCCCTACTATTCAGGATTCATTGGTTAATATTATCTTCCGCTTTCGTCGCTATCTGGTTGCGCTTACAGCCGATGTGGAGAAAATGTTTCGGCAGGTACTCGTGACTCCAGACCATAGAGAATATCAACATGTGCTCTGGAGAGATTCTGCAGCTGAAGAATTTGGTGTCTTTCGGCTCACGACGGTTACGTATGGAATGGCCTCAAGCCCTTTCAATGCTGTACGGACGCTGCATCAGTGCGGTTACGACAATTTTGACTGTTTGGCGGATCAGGAGCAGGCCTTGGAGGAACGAAACATCATCCTTTCATCCTTTTATGTGGATGATCTGTTGACGAGTTGCGACAGTGTTTCAGAAGCAGCAGGCTTAGCGGCACATGTCGACACCATACTGACGAAGGGATTCTTTAAATTGCGAAAGTGGAATTCCAACCGTGCTCAGGTACTCAATCAATTAGATGCTAATCATTCTTCTTCTGCAGAGCTTATCATCGACTCTCCAACGGCGACGGTGCTTGGATTACGTTGGGATCCGATGGCAGACGAGTTATTTTTCAAGGTTGTGTTGGAGCCTCCGGATAAGCACCCAACGAAGCGACGAGTTCTAAGCGAGGTGACGCGACTTTTTGACCCGACAGGACTTTTAGCACCCGTGGTCGTTACGGGCAAAATATTCATCCGGACGCTTTGGTCCGCTCGTATCACGTGGGATACACCGCTTTCAGAAGAACTAGAGGAAGTCTGGAATAAATTTCGTAACAGCCTCAACGCCCTCAATTACATTCGAGTACCCAGGTGGTTGGGTATGCAATGGGACACAGTCACAACACTACACGGCTTCTGTGACGCCAGTTTGCGTGCGTACGCTGCTGTTGTCTACACTCGGACTGACAGGTACGAATTTACAAACGCTAAACTGTCTGCGCACATTCGTGTATGACAGTGACCATTGCGGTTTTAGCACCGAAATTGCAGTTCCCAACGAAATTGCGGAATTGGAGGAGTTTGTCCAAAGATATTCTTACAACTACAGTAAGACTCGATGGACACGCTTCTCCGCAACCATGACAAGCGCGCTCTCCTCGAATACGCTCCATCCACCGTCCAATAGGAATTTGTCAAACGAGGAGGATCGACAATTACCTAAAACAAATGGACGAGACAATTAAACAAACTATGGACACAACAATACCGCGGTATCGACGTACGACTTACGAAGACCTGTTCCGCAATCCTACTATTGACGCACTGCACCGACAGAAAAGTAGACTTCTGACAAGACTCAAAAACTTGTACAGACAGTTAACTGACAGACAAGACCCGGAGATTAGGACACTGAAGTCGTCTATTAAAAATATTCAAACGTTAATAAAAGAGAATTACAGAATTTCTGTAAGTTTATATTGGAACAACAGGGTTCGGGCTGTAAACACCAGCAACCCGAATATGTTCCCGCAAATAAATAAACTATTCCGGAGAAAAAATCAAAACGATCTTCAGTGTCTTAAAATAGCCCAGACAACGAACGGTTACTGACAATAGCAGGTATTGATCCAAATGAGGCCGCTGATGATGACGACTTCTTTGTGATCGAGGATCCACAGGAGAAGGTTGAGGCCATAGGCGCGACTTTCCAGGAAATATACAAAGCCACTGATACCATTGGTCCTAATTATGACCCGGACAATCGCGTCTTGGTGCACGACCTCTACATTCGAAATGAAGTAGAGAACTGGCGATCCGAGGGCTCTGGTTTCACCCGGTTCAGCGACGAAAATATGGCAAATAATGTCATTACCAGACAGGGTGACCTACCTCCGTTCATTTCGAAGGAAGAGCTCCATGAGATCTTCGACAAAATCAGGGCTAAGACATCAGTGGGGACCGATGGTATTCCAAACATCGTGCTGCGACATCTTCCTCTAGAAGCGGTGGACATTTACACCACCCTGTTTAATAATGCAATGAATAATGCACATTATCCAGCGCATTGGAAAACGGCGGTGGTTCAACCTATCCCCAAGAAGGGAAAGGATATATCCAATCCGGCGAATCTCCGGTCGATAAGTCTCCTTCCGAATATCAGTAAGGTGTTTGAAAAAGTAATCAATAGAGCTCTGTCTAGGTGGGTTGAGGACAAACATATAGTTGACGCAGCAAGTTTAAATTTTGACAGGAGTCAACTGACAGATGCCTGTTGACAGGAGCAGTGTTGCTGTTTCAGTAAGGAGGTCAAAAAGTCACGGACTTATTGACCCGCCCTCGTATCTTCTAGACGTGTTGTATCGTCTGTCCAACGCAGACATAACGGTTCGTTAACACCAGCAAGACCAAGAGCGCCGAAAATTTGGCTTTCAATCAGTGTCACTGATGAACGCTCATCTAGAAGGGCAAATGTGTCTATAAATCTTTTCTTAAAATGAATGCGAATAAGAACGATACGAAAATATGGTTTGTCCCCCTCGTCAACATCACTGTGAGTATTTACTTCATTCGAGTTATTGATGATGTTAAATTCGCTTACTTCGATTTTTTTCTTAACTTACTTGTGTGGCTGGGTTATGAAGTAATGGACGATGCTTCGCTTTACAATTTTGAATCCCGCATTCCCTCTTGGTGTAACATCTCCTACGGTGCGGACTAAGGCACTGACGACACAACTTATTGGCTTTTACCATCTCCCATTTTTCCTTAAAAGGCAGTTTTCCAAACGTAGCACATCGAGTGGCTTTGTGATTGGTTCCGTTGCAGGCGATGCAAACCGTGTGGGTGTTCATTATGCCGCTTCTCTTAAACGAGTAAGACACAGGTGGCACTACTTGACTAGTGGCCTCAGCGATATGATTCAACCATTCACTAAAGGTTTTTATTATCGGTGTTTTATTCTTCCTTCGGGTACATCGCCCAATTCAGCTTGTACTGACTCGGTAGCTTATCAACAAATTCCTTGACTAGCATCGGACTGTTCAAATGTGCTGTAATTTGGTATGCTTCCATCGTAGAACAAATATTGCTCACTGATAACGCAAATTCAATTATGTTCTCTAGTTTGTCCTTAGGAGGTGGCATCTTCCTTGCTTTGCCTATCATGGACACGATTATGTGTTCCGGGCGTCCTAAATACATTTTAAGTGTTCGCAGTATCTCTGGAACCAAAATCGGCAAAAAAAAGTTTGTTTCGAACTATTTCACGTGCCGTATCTTTTAAGCTGGATTGCAGCCGGATTAAATTTTCTGCATCGCTGTATCCAGCTAATTCAGTGCTGTTGTTAAAGCTGCTGAAGAAGAGTGGTCGGTAGCTCTTTGGGAAGCATTTGCCTTGCTGCCAATTGCGTAGGAGATGGTCCAGGAATCGACGCACACATTTCAGGCGGACGTTATTAGGTGCAAACGAGTTAGAAAGAATGTTGTATTTCTTTTCTAAATAACGCTGATGCAGCTTTTTTTCTTCTTCAAGCATTTCCATTTGTAATTCTTTTTGCTTTTGTGAAACGTCAAACGCAGATGTCACTTGTTGATGTAACATACATGTGGTGTTGTTGCTGAGTTAGTTGTCAACCGCGGAAATTCATGTTGCGGTGAAGAAGTTTCAAGAAAATGTTGCAAGTTGAGAACTTGTGATGTTTTGGTAAATGCACTTGGAAATGTATGGAGGATATTTTGAGAGTAGCGATTTGCACACCAAGTAGTCATTGTAGGTGTATTTGTATGTATAAATAGTTGGGGACAAAGAAGAAATTGGGCGTGCGTCAGTAAATAACGCTTTGGTTTGACTATTCCGTTATGTGCTGGTTTTGAAATGAAGTTGCCACTGTAACGAACTGAAGCTGAGCGAGTTTGGCATATTTAAATTGCCCACAATTGATGACTTCGCCTCTGCTGTAGGATATTGTTGTCTCACCTGCACTACTTTCGTCGTCATAGGATGGCTTCTTGTTTACGGCACATTTTTTATCATTTGTGCAGAAGCTGATGGTGATGATGATGCTTGTGGGTAGAATGCGAGATCCAACATGTGGCCAATGGGTAACGGTTCAGTCGAAGCAGATGCAGCGCTGATAGTGGTTGCTCCTGATCGTGGACTCATACAGAATTCGCAGTTCCAGCTTACATCAGCAACACCACTGTTTACCCCGACACATTCGTAATGACACCACTTATAGCAAGAGTCACACTGCACCATGCGATCCGTTTCTTCCTCGCTGCAAAATAGGCACATCGGAGACGCACTTACTTGGTGGCTCCTTTTTCTTGGAGGCATTTTTACACGACGACACTGGTAACAATTTAACAAATTGTCATACGAATTTAATGACTTTAATTAATTTTAAAGATTTGTTGGAGTCGAAAATAAAAAATGTTTATTTCAGTTTTGTTTTATAAAGTAAAGTAAATGTGTATATGTAAATGTAAATTTTAATTACGATGAAAACCGACCGCTTTAAAATTAATTGTTTGTCCACGCTGACGTTCTCTTTTCGACTGACTTTGTCGATGCCAGTATCGAATGTCGTTCGCCCGCTGCAAGCGGCACTGTCTGCAACATCACGCGATTTAATACAGGGTGGCTAAACCCAAATGAACCAAGAAATTATAATTCTTAAAATAGATCTACTACGGCGGTAACAGTTAGGTTTAAGGTATGAAGGGCGAAGGCCTATTTGGAAAATTTACCAAACGAAAATGGCATAAAAGATTAGGAAAAAATATTAATTCATCAGTTTAATTGTTTACGCTAAAGCTACAGTTACGTAGAAACGCTGTTTGAAATGTCAGCATTTACAAACCAAGAATACGCAGACATTATTTACATTTATGGGCTATGCAATGGAAGATCAACTAGTGCGCGACAAAGATACCATGAACTTTATCCTAACCGAGTATTTATAAATACGTATCGAAGGCTTCGAGAAACGGGATCAGTTTCGAATACACGACCGAATGCAGGAGCTCCACAAGTAAGAAGGATTTCGGCTGATGAAAGAATACTGGATGCTGTTACAACTGATCCATCAATCAGCATCAGACGCTTAGCTTTGCAATTCAATGTTTCCAGACATAAAATTTCTAATGTACTGCATGGAGAAAATCTTTATCCATACCACCATACACCTGTACAAGAACTGCTTCCCAATGATTTGGAAAAGAGACTTGAGTTTTCTAACTGGTTGCTGGAGCGGAGCTTGGGTGACAACCAGTTTATTATCAGAATTCTTTGGATGGACGAATCTCAATTTACAAGAAATGGGATCACAAATTTTTGTAATCTTCATACGTGGGCTGCGGACAATCCACATACAATGAGACATAAATCATTTCAATACAAATTCAGCGTCAATATGTGGGCAGGTGTAACTGGAAACAAGTTAATCGGCCCCTTCAAACTACCACCTAGGCTGAATTCTACAAACTATCTGGAGTTTTTGCGAAATGATTTACCAGAACTATATGAGGACATTCCACTGATTCAACTAGCTTCATCATATTTTCAACAGAACGGTGCTCCAGCCCTCTATTCACGTGAGGTTAAGAATTGGCTAGATGAAGAGCACGGTAACCGTTGGATAGGAAGAAATTGACCAGTTCACTGCCCCGCAAGATCTCCTGACCTTACAGTATTGGATTTTTGTTGTATGGGGAAGAATGAAAGAACTTATTTATTCAACAGAAATAGCAACTTTAAGTGAATTGGAAGACCGTATTCTGGAAGCGTCATCAAAAGTGAGACAGCAGTTAGCATAGATAAACATTTGCAGTGACACCCAAAAACGGGCTCTAGCATGCATATACAACCAAGGAGGACACTTTGAGCACCTGTTATAACTGTTTTAGTATACACATAAAATAAAAACTACCTAAGACCACACAAAATCATTTTTATTCATAGCCTTTGGAGCTTAAAGCAAAAGAACCCATTTTTACAAATTTTAACTGTTGCAGCTTTTTCCAAGTATCATCAAATCTGTGGGTTTTTCTGCAAACTCATTGAGCATTTTTTTTATTATTGTTATTTTCATAAGAAAAAAATAGTAAAACTTTATGTTGATTAGACATTTTCTGGAGAAAAGTGACCTCAAAGTCGAAAATTAGCATGGGCAATGAAAATGGAAAAGGCTTAGAAATTGGATATCTAAAGACTCAAAAAAGATATCAACTTTATTTAACCGCCGTTGCAAAAGCTGGTATTTCTTCTAAAAATAAAGTCCTACACGAAGTTTTTACCATTAGTACTAACAGAGCGATTTTCGTTAACATGGGTCAGGGTACACCAAAGTAAGCCTTTTCTTAAATCCTCGATAAATTATGTCAACCCTTACTGTAAAACGACTTTTTCTTAGAATATACCCAGGAATCATTTCCCAAATTATCGTCAACGAATTAGGAGACACGCTGTATATCATAAACATCCGTTTTTCGTAAAACAATTATATTGAAACCTATTAAAAGAGAAAACTTAGCAATTAAGCTATTATACGAAAATATGTTAAATACGAAATAATAACCAAATGTAACACAAATTCGAAACTTACAAGTTATAATATAATAAGTTAGTTGATATATTGTACGTAAAACCAAGCGCATTTAATTTGCTTAACAGCCGCACCCACAATTGTCAGAGACCAACAACCAACACATTCCCACAACCGAACAAATATTTCCTGGAACGTTACTGCTAAATCATTTTATCAGTTTAATGGAACAGTAAACATTAATAAGATGAGATGATGAACCTTAAAGGCAATTTCGTTATCCAGTATTACAACGCCACAATAAAAAAGTAAGACTGCTCTAATAGTAGAACCTGATTCCACCTTTAAGACGCACAAACAATTTTTGACATTAGAATCAATGAAGGAACTAATAGAAACAAATGGATTTCCAACAACACCTACAATGCAGCCAGATTAGCAATAGAAACCGATAGTATAAATAAAATTCAATTTTTTTGAGAACGAGGACGTTCTCATTTAAGGAGGGAAGAGTTAACAAATAAATTACAACAGATAAGCAAACTCTAAACTCCTTCCCTCGAGGTATCTCAGTGGGTTAACAACAGATAAGCAAATTGTAAAATCCTTTCGCACGAGGTATCTAGTGAAGTAACAACAGATAAGCTGCTACAGATTATCAGATTCTAAATTACACACAAGCCTCCGTTCTGGCGACCCAGCGTCCAGCTGAATAAACAAAGTGCAATGTTCTACCTGAAGTCTGACATCTAAGAAAACAGATGAAATGCAATAAGTTGTAGCATAGGTTAGATGTTTAGTAAAATGATATTTGTAAGTTAGTATTAAGTTTCATTGAGTTCAGTAAAGTTCTTCTTTTAACAAAAAAACAGTAAATAATTTTTTAACTTATACCGACCGCAGCATATCAGCTCGTACCAAGGTTGATGGCATCAAAAAACCAAATGTTATATGGGTAAGTGGTTGAATCTAACTATAAAAAACCTCAGTCTTGTTCTCTCACATTTGAATGTGCAAATTACTGTATAATTTCCAATATTTTGAAAAAATATTGTGAGCAGAATTTAAAAATGAACCACCATTCCATATTAAAAAAAAAATCTGTGTTATTATATGAGTGTCTGCATTTTGAGAAAATGAACTTGACAGATAATTCACTTATTTGTCATGGAATGGTTTTGAAATTCAATTGTTTTTTCTACATAAATATCTCTATAGGAATACCTATGAAATTGAAAACCAAGCAGCGAATTATTTGTAGCTAGGTGTGTTAACAAGAACGTACAGAATCAATAGCTTACAAAAATCGTAGTCATTCCTTCTGTTTGTTTGCTTTTTAACAATATACGCACGTGAAGGCACATTTAAATTAAGACAAATGACTTAGCTTTTATTTTTTCATATAAAAAACAAACCTCAAAAAGATGCTCTTGAATGCGTAAACTGAAAAAAAGTACTTTATTCCCATCCATACATGCTTCGAGGACGTTAAGCACTTCGAAGAAGTGTATGTAATATAAATAATGGGCAGGTGTTTTTGAGTAAACATTCTTCTTGACCGGTTATGACTAAGCATAGTTTGTATGTGTCATAGCCAAGAAATATCTATTTTCATCGAGAATATCAATAAAAAATATGAAAAAGTTCTATGCAGTCAATCTTACACTAACTTGTTTATTACGTCGTTAATTTCTCTAAATTTGATTCATTACGTTTTTTTTGTGTCTGAAAAAGAAAACACTTATTTGAAATCTGTGGGGCTGACTTACTCTAAAAACTTCTCACAGAAAGAAACAATTTTCTGCCTTCCGTTTCGCTAAGGTTTGTATTTTACTGTCTTTTTAAGGTTATGATCTAAATCTGACCAATGCCAATAAATAATAAAATTTAAATAAAAGCTTAAAACTTATGTAAACGGTTCAAACCGTAAAGCAGATCAAATCTTCTTCACAGACAATCTATAATGGTTTGTGTAGGCCCAAGATTGTAACTCTACAAAAAACTTGAATCTACAACATTGACCCAGGAGCGGAAGGTAACAATAAAACACCAGAGCACAAGGAAATTAGAAATGAACTTTTCTTTTTCCTTCAAACTTTGTGAACAAATATTTGCCATCCCATAGTGGGTTATAAAGTTTTCAAATATTTTCTTTCAACTGGTGGGTATAAGAAAGTAGAGCAAAATCTAAGAGCTCGAGATAACGATAATTGGCCTGATTAAAGAGAAAACCTTATTCGAGGTGAATAAAATCGATATGTCAAACATTTAATATTACTCGTATTACTGGGGATGGAAAGGTCAATTAAATAATTTGGATTAGGTGGTCATGGTATGATGAATGAAATTTTCATGCTTAGACGACGATAAACCAATTAAAAACAAAATTCTTTATTGGTATTATATGTAAAGTAAATATAGGTCAACAATTGTGAGTATTTGGTATGACAATAAACAAAAATAAGTGGAAATTAACTTTTGAAGAAAAATATTGTATAACATTTAGGAACGAAAATGACAAAATGTGCATGAAATTCTTTTTCAACCTTTCGTATATTTAATTGTCAACGGCACTGTATACACCAAGAACCAGATAAGCATTACCAATCGCTTTAAGAAATGTTGCTCCATAAGGCTATATATTCGTATACTTCTATACAGCAAGATAAAAACAATAATACGTTTAAGATTTCAAATCAGTTTGGGGAAAAAAGTAATTTACCAAATTTGTCAATAGGGTTTCTTGGCTATGCGTAAAGTTAGATGAAGTGTTCGACGTTTTAACTTTAAATTTACAATTTAATCATGGAAAAGTACATGCTTCAACAACTTTCGGTTCCGAAAACTTTATGTGCGGTAACTCCAGACGGCGTACATGCACAGATAAATAAACAATTTAACTTTTGACAGAAAAATCTTAGCGAATATATGCAGTTCATACTGTTGTGCCAACAAGACGAGAATTCCGTGGCTGTACCTGTACGTGTATCTTGTCCCGTCGGTTTCGTGGATTAGGTATCTTTGTAACCACTTTGAAATTTGCGCTTCCATTCCCACAAGACCTCTAATACCTAACGGCCGTTTTGCCCTAGAATGTCATGGGACTCAACGCATTCATTCGCACAAGTGCTATCGCGTTGAGATGTAAAACGATAATGTATTCCATAATTTACGACATCGATGATACTTTAATCCAAAATTAATTTACATTTTTTTATATACATACTCGTATATTTCAAGAACAAGCTGTTTTATTCAAAAATAAATTGGGCACGATAATAATTTTATTTGTACAAAATTGTTACTAAAAAGGTTTTTCTGTTTGGTTTTTCAGTGTTCTATTTTTGACAGCTCACGCGTGATTCCTTACATGTGTCATGCTCACTTAGCATTGCCATTTCATCAAAGAAAGACTTATACCCGAATAACGCTTAAAAATTATTGAATTTTGTTATCAAAATGCGTGCTCTGTGAAAAATATTTTTCGCGCACTTCGACCATTTTACTGTCGTTAGAATCGACCCACTGAGCAAGCAATCATAGTGGCCAAATTTCACACCAATTTCACGCTATTGGACATCAAGCCACCTACGCGTATATAGAGTGCATACAGAGGCAAATATTGCTACTATATCCGCCAGTATTAATGAAGACAGTAATTTGTCCATTCGTCGCCGTTCCCAGCAATTGGTATTGTGTTACTCGACTACGCGGAATATTTTACGCAAAAATCTTAGTCTAAAACCTTACAAAATACAGCTCGTGCAAGAAGTGAGCCGAGCGACCTGCCACAGAGTCGAACTTTCGGTGAGTGTGCCTTAGAAAAGCGGTTTATGATCCGGCGGACTCATTGGCCCGTATTTTTTCAAAGATGACCGTGAGAACAACGTTACCGTCAATCGCGCCCGCTATCGTTCAATAATTTCGAACTTTTTTTTGTCCAAAATGCACGAACTGAGCCTGGTCGACATGTGGTTCCAACAAGACACCGCTAAATGTCACAGGGCACGCGAATAGATTGACCAATTGAGAAGCGAGCAATTTAACTCTCGTTTTGGACCGGTGAATTGGCCGACTATATCGTACGATTTGACGCCTTTAGACTATTTTTTATTGGGATACGTCAAATTAAAAAGTAAATGGCAAGCATTGATTTATCAACTCAAATAAAAATTGTATACACTTTTGCAATTTTCCTGTTTTTCTTTTTTTTTGACAATTCAAAACGAAACGCTTAACAAATTACCCATTATATACAAAGTTGTTTTCTCCTTTCCTATCACCTTTCCTGTGACTGGCTTAAAACATTTTCCAAATTCTTTTCTCCTCATTGCTGTATAAAAATTAATACGCCTTCCACTTTGACCTTTTTTCAGTAATTAAAGTTGAGCATAATTTTTTTCTTTTATCTTTTTCCATTTGCCAATTTGTATTTTTAACAATTTTCTGAGAACAGATCTAATTTCGAAAAGATTGTAACTTATTTTCGCTAAAAATAGCACATGCTGATTCAAATTTTCCTCGTGTAATTCGAATTTAGAAAAAAAAAATCGGGAGCTACGACAGTGACTAAACATTTGACCGATAGTTCTTAAATACGAGTGTAAAATGCGGTTTGTGCTTTGTACTCGTACTTTTCAAATAAAATTAATTTGCAATTATCTGAAGAGCAGAACAACTGAGATTATGAATAACACTTACAAAAATGAGAGTATTGGTAAAAAGTTAAGATATTCTTTAACGTTCAATTCTATTTGGCCAAACCTAGAGAAATAAAAAACAATTACGGGGGGGTATCAATCTAGAACTGTTGTGTTCTTTCGCAAAGTGAACATCTGGGTCGCGTTGGTTAACCAAAGGCTTTAGGCGTTCACACAATATTGCAACAAGAATGTTATATGCGATGTTCATGAGGTTGGTACATGTACAGCTGGGATAATTTAAATGGTTTCTAAACTAAATTTTGCTGAAGACTTAATGCCGACTCATTAGCTTTTAAATTATTGTTCGTCAGATCCTTTGGAAATGACTGTTCTCTTCTCGTATTGGTAGAGTAGATGTAATTTTCGTCGTGTATGCTGAGAGGACCATTTTGCCTGACAGTGAAGAGTTGTTCGACTTCGAAATTTAGCATTCAGCAGAATTGTTTGTTACAAATTCCTAGTATTGACATTAAGTCCAATACTTGGTTTCAAGGCTCCAGATCGACATTTAAGTGTTTGGCATTTTCTTTTCATCGTTTGGTAACTCTTCCGAATTCCTTCTCGCTAGAGCATCTCTCAATAGTATTAAATCACAATTTTTTTTAAGCTCGCTGTAATAGGATCACAACTAGAGAAGTGTCAACAATGTAGATTCACTATATAAATAATCGTATCTAGGAAAGTACAAAGGTAGTATTGTATAACATAGTAAAGTCACCACAATAAAAATTCGAGGAGACTTAGACCAAATTAAATTTTTATATCATAGAATATAGATGATATATTTTAATATATACAAATAAATGTAATATAAAGTAAAGGTAGTAATATTCCATGAAAATATGACCAACTCTGCACAAAAACAAGCATCGAATTCGGAATACAAGAAAGTAGTTATCAGAGAAATAAAAAAAGTGAGTATAAATATTTTATTAAAAAATACATAAATATGCAAATATGGCAAAATATGTTCCATTAGACCTCTAATCATGTGCATCTGTTTTGATCTGATACATCTTAACTTTAACACACTAACATCATTTAGTTTAATTTCAGTAGACTATTTTTTATAAAGTTTTTTACTATAATTATAATTGCATAAATAAACGGCCAAATAATAAATTAAATATGCGTATTATTCATACCTATACACAATGAAATTCACACATATGGTATGCATGTAACGCTAGTGTAGTAACTAAATTTGATGAGTTTAGCTCAACCGGGTACAATGCCTACAAACAACACCAGGGTCAAACTGTATGTCTTATTAAAGTAAAAAAACAAAACCTCCTACAATTGTACATGCTAAGTATGCATTAAAATCCATCTACATATACATTTATATAAATACGTTTAGATTGTTCAAGGTGAGATTTTTGCTAGTACAATAATTTTATAATAAACATTGAAAATGAAGGTAACGATTTGTTTTATTATGAAATGCTTAAAATGCCTTGAACATTTTTTGAAAACACCTATCTGAAGAAGCGCTTCAAATTCTGCTGCTTCTACGACTTTGTTCGCTAATAATATTACTCAGCACCTTATTTTGCTTTGTTGTTTCACGATTAGTTAGCGCATTTACTTTAGGTATGATTCCTTTTAAATTATTGCAATAGTAAGATGAATAACATATACTTTATTTCTTAGTATATACAATTCCTACAAATAACTAAAAGATTATATAAAATTCACAATTTTTATTTCCTTATATAGGTAGATATTTTGATTTACATTAAATAGTATACACCCTGCCTGACTTGAACTGCAGACTGCTATAATTTCCAAACCGCTATGACAGTGAGCTAAAATTTTGATACATGAGAAATAATTTTATTATTTACAAGCTTTTTAAACGTGATAGTGTGATTGCTTTATATTTGGCTGGAAAACCACAAGTAGCTATGGTTAGAGCCCTCCAGCACCTCAACGTGAATAAATCATTTGTGTCTCGAACCACAGCTCGTTACCGTGATACCCGCAACGTTGCAAAACGCCATGGAGGTGGTTTTAAAAAAAAAGGAACATCGGCAGAAATGGTTCGGAAAGTGAAGGCTCGAATTGAGCGAAATCCGCGTCGAAGTGGAAGAAAAATGGCTCGTGAGCTCAACATATCCTTGGAACGGATGCAACACATACTGAAAAATGAGCTTGGGCTCAAGCTATTGAAATTCCAAAAACCACATGATCTAACATCGCAACAGAAAAAATTAGAATCGAAAGAGCGAAGGAGTTGCTACCCTTGCACGAAAGTGGTAAGTTGCCGAATTTGGTTTTTTCCGATGATTCGCCATTTGTTATCGAGCAATATGTCAACAAACAAAATGACCGAGTTTACTCGCCAGAGAGGTCCTTCGAAAATTTACACCTTCGGACGGCCACCAGAAAGCAGGCAGCACCGATGGTGATGGTTTGGGCCGCCATAACCGCCGATGGTCGCTCTCCGCGCTTATTTTTGGACCGTGGCGTCAAAATTAATGCGATCGTATACCGTGAAACTTGCGTGCAGCGTGCGATGTTTTCTTCGGCCATTATTCGCGCCAAAGGTGGACATATTGAAAACTACTGATACAATTTGAAAATTGATGTATTTTCCAACATTTTTTGCTTTGGCACAATAAAATTTATCAAAAAATAAAAAAATTATAACATTTTAAAAAGTTGGAGGTCGAGTCATTCACCCTGTACACTAATCCGCCAATATTATAATAAAACTGATAATTGAAAATTTCAAAGAAATCATTGCATTTAAAATACATAAATTTTATAATGAAATTCTGGAACATTTGCCATTTTAGTATAAGTAATGAGGACTTACATATATTTGAAAAGTAAAAATTAGGTGTAGTTTGTGAGTTCTTCAGCGTCTATTTCATAAACGCTTTTTACACTACTAGTGAAGGAGATCTCGAAATACTCGTACGTGCTCGAAATTATCTTATTACCGCAATAGACATAGTATTGAAAACACCTCCGATTTTCTTATATACAAGAGTTGTAACTTTACTGGGGATATTATTTAACTATAAATCTGAGTCGTGCTTTCGGCATGACAAGAAAGTGTAGTGTTTTAATATTGATCTATAGATATACGAGTATATAAGGAAAATATCGCGTGCTATTTCCTGTGCACATGCTGCTGCTACTTCACTAAAAAATTTATGTTCGGCGCAAGCTGACTTGTGTGCAGCTATACATACGTTTGCTTCAAAAAATTTATTTTTTTAGCGGACATAACACAGTTTGCGGCGGAGTTCCTCATATACCATATATGTATTTCAATGCTCAAGAAATATTGTATCTTTTATCAACTAATTATCTGGCAAATATGTAAATATGCCTCCTTTCTGGAAGTAACGGCAAATCTCCCAAAAAACAAGGCCTTGGCTTATCACGGACCATTATGTTAACAAACATCCAGATGTACGAAAATGAGGTTGGAAAATATTTTGTTACATTATTTGAACATGTGTTCAAGTATATAATTTTATATGTATGCGTTTGATAACCGTTATGGAAAGAACTCCTTGAGGTAACTCCTCCAAAAAATCTTTTTCTATAGTAGATAAAAAAAAAAAATAAAATAATTTTTTTTTTATAAATGGTGGTAATTTTTTGTGGATGCTTTATTATTTTTCATTATTTATTGTAGAAATCTTAATTCTACTCGTATAAAAAATCACATAGCAACTACCGGATACCAGTACGAACTGAATTTCTGTCGAATTTGAAGTTATGTCTATTTGCTCTTTAAATAGATTTCAAGATATTATCGTTACCATTTTAAAAAATCCCGTCTTAAGAAAATCGCTTTTCGGACATAAGGAGAGCGCACACACTGTAACATCGGCAATTTTGCGAACTTTTGAAGACATATAGTTATTTATGGGTTAAAATATAAAAAAAAAATCTATTTCCGAAAAATGGAAAAAACTTACGTGTATACAGGGTGGTCCGGTTTGTAATACGGATCTTTTGGGACCTAATTCATTGGTTCCTGTTCTGAAAAAGATTGTACGGGGGGGGGGGGGGGGGGGGGGGCTATCTTCAATACCCACTGAGTTACAAAGTGCTTCAGAGAAGTAAGTATCTCGGAAAAGTGTGCTTATATTTTTTTTCTTTTTTCTAATATTTTGGTGCGCCATAAATTCACCATACAAAGTTTTTACCTGGTGCTTACTGTTTTCCAGGTACAAGGTTAAATAATTCATCGTAATTAAGTGAAAATTCATATTAATTTTGAGATCGTCAAAAATAGCATGATTGAGGTTTCAAGATATTTAATATCTGTATATGCATATTCCAATAACACCTTAAATGTGTACAACAACGCCTTCTATATTTGAAGAGCAGAAGACCCATCCAATGGAGAAATAATCAAATCACTTTGAATTCTCCGGAATCATGGAAAGAAGTATGGCCAGCTGGCTGGTACAGAAAGTTCTCGAAAGATGGCAGGAAGTATAAGTACCGTCGTCGAAGAGAGGTGAAATCAGTGCGAAAGTTGAATATGAAAGTGAATGAAGAGTAGTGATAAAGTGGTTTAAGTAAAAGATAAAGGAAAGTAAAAGTGGTTGATAAAAGGGATTAAATTATAAATTATAGTTGTATTGAATAAAGCGATTTTGTTGAAAATAAGTTCTATCAAAAATACTAACATTTATTTTAAAATGATTTATGGAGATCAAAAACGGTGAAGAGCGATACATGAGTGATTTTTGATGAAAGACTATGCCCTGACGTCTTGCACTTCTAAAGTTGATACTTGTATTAGAGGATGAAAATAATTGTTGACATCTTCCCGAAAGCCAAGATTTCAACCTATGATACCATATACCAAACCACTAGTCAAACGCGGCTGTATTAATTTTTTTCTTCTTTTTAGCAATTGTTACTTTGTAGCGGTTTGAGCCCAGGATCCTACTCGCGCTAAATTTTAGCTCCCATACAAAAACGTCTACTAAGATAAAATTTATCGAGACAGTTTAGCAAAGTGGTATCCTGTTCGGGGGGCTAAATTCTTAATTTGATATGGATGCTCCATATAACATAGTGCTGTGTACGTACTAGACCGATGATAAGTCTCCAACAAGTATGGAACGTGGGATTGTCAACCCTATCCGCCGAGCAAGATAGAATTGAATACAAAGTTGAAGTGAATTGGAAAAAAGTTACAGGCCTTTAACAAACTTCAATTAATGACCTAAGCTGAATATATTCTTTTAATGCGAAATCGGTATACTACAGATTTCAGTTTGTTTTGGTTTATGTCCAGTAACTTTTCTTCAGTTTTTTTTTTTTAATTAAAGAAATGTATGGGAGATTGTAAGATTTTTAATTAGTCTTGCTAACCGCAGTTTTAGGCTTTAAAATAAAAGAACCGTCAGCTTGAAGTTTCGGTGATGAATCTCCTTTTATGAAGCAAGCCGTTTTGGTCTATTTAAAGTAATTAAATTTTGTGAAAAAGTTAAGATTTTAACGAAATTGTAGGTTGTACCGCACTCTCGGTTCTAAATTTTTACTATTCCTTTCATTTTTCGTTTTTCCAAATTTTCGTTAAATGTGTACTATGTTAATAGATTACGTTTAGTACTGCAAAAAATTCCAAAGGGTGCTCTATTTTTAAGAAAAAATAATTTTTTTTTCGTTTTTTTTTTTAATAACTTAAAAAGTCGTCGGCGGATTTTGGTAAAAAAAAAAATAACCGACAGCACTATTCGTTCGCGAGTTTTCGTGGGCCAAAAACATTGGCACATACACACATACATACAGACATTTTCTTAAAACCTATCTAAAATCAATACAGACGCCTTAAAACGTAAAAATATAACAAAATTTTCATTTTCGCAGTGAATGCAAGATCTGCCCTATCAGGAACTAAAAAAAATGCTTGCTCCTCGCAAACCTGCGTAGCATAAAACAGTTTCTGCAACTTTCACCCTCTATTTAGCTTTAACCAATCATCCAGTACTATCATAATAATCAGCATATTGTGGTGGACAATATGAATCTTTGCAAATTCCCAATATAAAAAAACCAGGCAGTCACAATTTTTTTAGCCTTATCTGGATTCCAAAGGTATTTTCCAAACAACTTCTAGCTCTGTTAATCCTACACGTTTTTAATTAATAATTGTAAATTTTTTGTTGATTCATGGAATAGCATGTCTAGTAAATGGCATTCATACATTCCTTCTACATTTTCCACGACAGTTTTGTATTTGCTCAATTTACTGCTTCAAGGCTTAAGGGCATAAACCTTAGACTTCAAAAAACCACAAAGAAAAAAGTTCAACGGCGTTAAGTCGCATTATCTTAGCGGCCAATTCTGATCACCAGCACGGAAAATTACACGGCCAGGAAATGACTCATGCAATTTCTTGGGCTGTATCGCATGTAGCACAATCTTGTTGAAATCACATGTCATCAACATCCATATCTTGCAATTTAGGCATAAAAACTGAATTATCATGTCGCGATAGCGAGCAACATTAACTGTTATTGCCTGACCAGCCGCATTTTCAGTCGTTCACATATCTCCGTGGAGAACAGACGTGTTTCGGCTTGCGAGTGTACAGTGAAATCAGTGAAAACGAGACATTTGAGGAAATTGCTATAGGCTCCAATTAGCAGGGTGTCAGTGTGCTCGGCCGACAGTCGACGGTCGTGGGTTCGAATCCCCGTGTACTCTATAACATCTTTTTTTTTTTTTTCATTTTTATCAAAAACAAAAAATTTAAAGTGGTACTAAGTGTTGTCCATCACGTGATGGATTGTGGAGAGCGGTCCGCTATGTCAATAGCGGGATCTGCTGATATACCAAGTGAGGCGTCAAGTGGTTCGATCCAAACGCCAAAACCAAAGAGAAGGAGGAAGCTTTGTCCAACTTCCAACTTAGTAAAGCAGCCCACCCTACCAACGACCAACAACTTCGCTTCATTGGCAGCAAGCGAATCTGACGATGAAGAGGAAGAAATGGAGGCCATATGTAGCAGCATCAAAATGCTACAAGAAAGAGTGCTGGCCATAAAAGAAAAACAAATGGTAAGAAGGAAGAGGGAAGAGCAAGAGCAATCCCAACAACAGCAGCTTGCTCAAAAGCAAGCACAACAACAAAAGCCAAAGAAACACCAGCAACAACAACAAGAGCAGTCACAACATCGGCAACAGCTAAAACAGCAGCAGCCACAAAAACGGCAACTGCAAAAACAGCAGCAGCAGCAGCAACAACATCAGCAGCAGCAGCAGCAACAACAACAACAACAACAACAACAACAGCAGCAGCAGCAGCAGCAGAAGAAGAAGGAGAAGGTGCCGCCTATCAACACCTATAAATTGGAGGTAAATGCTACCAAGGACCTGTGTAAGTTGGTCATTGGTAATAATTTTAATATTAAGAGATTGGGGAACGATCGCCATGCCATCCACTGTAATACAGTGGAGGGCTACGCGAAAGTGAAAGAGCTCCTAAAGGAAACGACGACGGAGCACTACTCATTCACGCCGAAGTGTGAAAAGCGGCAATCGATGCTGCTGAAGGGGTTGGAACCGTCTTCTGATCCTGAGGAGATCCTGGCACTGCTTAAAGAGAAGGAGTGCGAAGGACTCAAGTTCGTGGGGGTAAAGCCATTTACCACAGCTAGAGCCAGGCGGGAGAAACGGAGTCTGCCGTTCTTCCTGGTGCAGCTCAGTCCCGAAAGCCGTCTGGATAGTCTAAGGAGTATCAATGTCCTAGACTACCAGGTGGTTCACTGGGAAAAATTAAAAAGGAGCGAAGGTGTTATACAATGCGTTCGCTGCCAGAGGTTCGGACACACCGCGTCGAACTGCCAAATGCAGCCTCGATGTGTGAAGTGCGCAAAGAACCACAGTTCCGAGGAGTGTGCTCTTGGTAGGGACGGAGCATCCGATAGGACGCAGCTCTTGTGCGTATTATGTGGGAACGTGGGACACACCGCAAACTATCGGGGTTGTCCTAAGTTCGCTAACATTAAAAAAGCAAAACTGGCTCGGCAGCAGAAGGTGGAGGTCAAACGTTCACCTGTGAGGCTTCAAACACAAGCCGTCACACCCCAAATTTCCTACGCCCAAATGGCGGCAGGTGGGGGGGCTACGGTACAGCAAGCGACTGTTGCTTCTCCAGCGCCAATGCCGAGAACAACGGAAGCTGCACCCAACATGCTGGCCATCTTGCTCGCAATCCAAGGGCAGATGGCTCAGCTGCAAAAGCAGGTGCAAGAACAGGCCAAGCGGGTGGACCAGATCTACGCGCTGCTGCCGGGCCTAACGCAACACATGTCGTAATGGGTACGCACATGGTGGAGCAATCTTTGAAGGTCCTTGCGGTGAATGTTAATTCACTGATTAGGATCGAACGAAGGGCCGCGATGTTTAAATTGCTACAAGACCAAACTCCTGATGTGCTTTTCGCTAGCGAAACCAAGCTAACCGATAAGCACAAACTGGAGTACAATAATTATATTGTTAGAAGAAGAAACCGGCTCGGATCCAAACGTGGAGGCGGTGTTGCGATCTTCATTAAACAAGGTATAAAATTTCACAGAGTGTACAAGGGAGTGTTGCGTAGGTTCCGGGTGTTGGAGGCAGTCGTCATTTACATCCCGCTCCGCAGTGGAAAGCGGCTGTACTTGGCCTCTGTTTATGCACCTGAGACTTCACAATCCACTTTATTTATTACAGAGCTTGACACGCTTTTTCGACTTCTGAGGCTGGAATCGGGGGAGAATTATTTTATAATCGGCGGGGATTTCAACGCTAAGCACAGAGATTGGGGAAATAATTTGCCAAATACTAGAGGGAACCTACTACTCGATTGGTGGGGTCAGCACGATGTCATGTACAGACTCGCCCTTAAAGCGACGGATAACCCGTCGTTTCCCAGAGGCGGGTCTTATTTGGATCTACTGCTGTACGACGAACGTATACGACTGACAGGTACGAATTTACAAACGCTAAACTGTCTGCGCACATTCGTGTATGACAGTGACCATTGCGGTTTTAGCACCGAAATTACAGTTCCCAACGAAATTGCGGAATTGGAGGAGTTTGTCCAAAGATATTCTTACAACTACGGTAACACTCGATGGACACGCTTCTCCGCAACCTTGACAAGAGCACTCGCTTCGAACACGATCCATCCACCGGCCAATAGGAATTTGTCAAACGAGGAGATCGACAATTACCTAAAACAAATGGACGAGACAATTAAACAAACTATGGACGCTACAATACCACGATATCGACATACGACTAACGAAGACCTGTTCCGCAATCCTACTATTGACGCACTGCACCGACAGAAAAGTAGACTTCTGACAAGACTCAAAAACTTGTACAGACAGTTTACTGACAGACAAGACCCGGAGATTAGAACACTGAAGGCGTCGATTAAAAATATTCAAACGTTAATAAAAGAGAATTACAGAATTTCTGTAAGTTCATATTGGAACAACAGGGTTCGGGCTGTAAACACCAGAAACCCGAATATGTTCCCTCAAATAAACAAACTATTTCGGAGAAAAAATCAAAACGACCTTCAGTGTCTTAAAATAGCCCGGACAACAGACAACGAACGGTTACTGACAATAGCAGGTATTGATCCAAATGAGGCCGCTGATGATGACGACTTCTTTGTGATCGAGGATCCACAGGAGAAGGTTGAGACCATAGGAGCGACTTTCCAGGAAATATACAAGGCCAATGATACCATTGGCCCTAATTATGACCTGGACAATCGCGTCTTGGTGCACGACCTCTACATTCGAAATGAAGTAGGGAACTGGCGATCCGAGGGCTCTGGTTTCACCCGGTTCAGCGACGAAAATATGGCAAATAATGTCATTACCAGAGAGGGTGACCTACCCCCGTTCATTTCGAAGGAAGAGCTCCATGAGATCTTCGACACAATCAGGGCTAAGAAATCAGTGGGGACCGATGGTATTCCGAGCATCGTGCTTCGACATCTTCCTCTAGAAGCGGTGGACATTTACACCACCCTGTTTAATAATGCAATGAATAATGCACATTATCCAGCGCATTGGAAAACGGCGGTGGTTCAACCTATCCCCAAAAAGGGAAAGGATATATCCAATCCGGCGAATCTCCGTTTGATAAGTCTCCTTCCGAATATCAGTAAGGTGTTTGAAAAAGTAATCAATAGAGCTCTGTCTAGGTGGGTTGAGGACAAACATATAGTTCCGGATAATTAATTCGGTTTTAAGGCGGGACATGATATCTCACATGCCGCGTCTAAACTGGTGTCCGATATCCAATGGAATAAAGGCAAAAACCAATGTACTGGTGCCTGCCTTGTTGACTTGGAGAAGGCCTTCGACACCGTATGGTTAGAGGGTCTTTTCTATAAGCTGACTAGGCTGGGGATCAGTAAACCACTCTTGTACATTCTTTATAATATGCTAAACAACAGACAGTTCATTGTGAAAAATGGCGATGTGACTTCTGTTGGAATATTTCAAATTAAAAATGGTCTTCAGCAAGGCGCGGTCAATTCGCCGATCCTCTTCAACATTTATACAAGCGATCTGATAGGTTCACTTCCCCATACTATTGCGTACGCAGACGATTTGATAGCGTACAGGACAGGTCCAAAAATCGAGGTCATTAATACTCTCTTGCAGCGTGACTTCGATAAGATAAGACGATTTTGCGATGACTTGAAGTTGAAAATCAACTTTCAGAAGTCGGAAACCATTCTCTTTAGGACGCCGTTGTCTGGAGCCTCTAGGGATACTAGAAAAAATTGGCGAAAGTTCTCGATCATTGGACAACGCGGGCAGCCTCTTGCCTGTCGAAATGTAGTCAGATACCTTGGGATCTGGCTAGATCGGTTTCTGTATTTTGATAAAAATGTAGATGCTGCTCTGGCCAGAGCCAAAGGCGCTTTTGCCCTTACAAAGAGACTGTTTTATAGCAGCCAACTCGATGCGAGGGTAAAGGTAATCTGCTACATGGCCCTTATCAGGCCCATGCTGGTATTTGGTTGTCCCGTGTGGTTCAATGTGCGAGCAAGCTTAATGGAAAAGATTCGGGTGTTTGAGAGGGCTTGCCTTCGCTTGTACAGAACACCAGAGTCGGAGTACAAAAAATTGCAAGAGCAATGGCCTCGACGAATAACCTGATATCTGGGGCTTACTACCCCAACTACCTTTACCACGAGAGTGTGCGCTCTGACGGCTTCGTTCCACCGGAAGCATTCCTCTACCTAGATCAGATAGGGTTGATCCAGGATAGATCAGCGGTCCCGTTAATCTTCCATGTCGCTCGGAAAGCTGGGGACAGGCGACTCAACTACGGCAGAGACGTCGCACACGGCAGTGTGGATCGTCTCAGGTTCAGTAGGGCGGTGGGGAATCGCGATAAGAGGGATGTCGTTCGGCAGCACCAGCATTTCTGGTGGTTGAATGATGGAGAAGATGTTTCGTCGTCGTTTCCGTCAATTACGGACCAGCCTCACTAATGAGGCAGAGCTGACCAATCTATTTGCTCTGTGAATAGCGATGGCCAGCTTACGTAGGTTTAGGTTAGCATTTAAGAAATATATACATATATTAGTATATACCTTTGCATATACTAATATATGTATATAATTGTGTATAATATCTGTGTGTGTGTATTGTGTATGTAGGTTAGGTAGACTAAGGTTTATTTTAAGTTAGATATTAAGTTTTATAAAAAATTAAGTCCATATGCTAAGTTTTTGTGAACAATTTTTTCTTAGCCTTAAGTATAGAAAATAATTATTCCTAAGTAAAATGTAAATATAGTCGAAAGACATAGATATAAGAATTTAGAGTAGCTTAGAGTGCCTGTGTGGGGCCAATAAGTTAATATAAGATTGTTAAGTAATTTTAAGCTAGCATTTAAGCATTTTTTGTTAGTATGTAAGGATTAATGACTAAGATAATAAAATGCATTTAAAACTAAAACTAACCAGCCGCATTTTCAAAGAAGAACGGTGCGATGATGGCCCCAGCCGAAAATCCGTAACAAACAGTGACAAGTTGTGTATGCATTTGCTTCTCAACAATCGATCATGGATTATTTGAACCCCAAATTCGATGCAACACATACTGAAAAATGAGCTTGGGCTCAAGCTATTGAAGTTCCAAAAACCACACGATCTAACATCGCAACAGAAAAAATTAGAATCGAAAGAGCGAAGGAGTTGCTACCCTTGCACGAAAGTGGTGAATTGCCGAATTTGGTTTTTTCCGATGAGTCGCCATTTGTTATCGAGCAATATGTCAACAAACAAAATGACCGAGTTTACTCGCCAGAGAGGTCCTTCGAAAATTTACACCTTCGGACGGCCACCAGAAAGCAGGCAGCACCGATGGTGATGGTTTGGGCCGCCATAACCGCCGATGGTCGCTCTCCGCGCTTATTTTTGGACCGTGGCGTCAAAATTAATGCGATCGTATACCGTGAAACTTGCGTGCAGCGTGCGATGCTTTCTTCGGCCATTATTCGCGCCAAAGGTGGACATATTGAAAACTACTGATACAATTTGAAAATTGATGTATTTTCCAACATTTTTTGCTTTGGCACAATAAAATTTATCAAAAAATAAAAAAATTATAACATTTTAAAAAGTTGGAGGTCGAGTCATTTACCCTGTACACTAATCCGCCAATATTATAATAAAACTGATAATTGAAAATTTCAAAGAAATCATTGCATTTAAAATACATAAATTTTATAATGAAATTCCGGAACATTTGCCATTTTAGTATAAGTAATGAGGACTTACATATATTTGAAAAGTAAAAATTAGGTGTAGTTTGTGAGTTCTTCAGCGTCTATTTCATAAACGCTTTTTACACTACTAGTGAAGGAGATCTCGAAATACTCGTACGTGCTCGAAATTATCTTATTACCGCAATAGACATAGTATTGAAAACACCTCCGATTTTCTTATATACAAGAGTTGTAACTTTACTGGGGATATTATTTAACTATAAATCTGAGTCGTGCTTTCGGCATGACAAGAAAGTGTAGTGTTTTAATATTGATCTATAGATATACGAGTATATAAGGAAAATATCGCGTGCTATTTCCTGTGCACATGCTGCTGCTACTTCACTAAAAAATTTATGTTCGGCGCAAGCTGACTTGTGTGCAGCTATACATACGTTTGCTTCAAAAAATTTATTTTTTTAGCGGACATAACACAGTTTGCGGCGGAGTTCCTCATATACCATGTATGTATTTCAATGCTCAAGAAATATTGTATCTTTTATCAACTAATTATCTGGCAAATATGTAAATATGCCTCCTTTCTGGAAGTAACGGCAAATCTCCCAAAAAACAAGGCCTTGGCTTATCACGGACCATTATGTTAACAAACATCCAGATGTACGAAAATGAGGTTGGAAAATATTTTGTTACATTATTTGAACATGTGTTCACGTATATAATTTTATATGTATGCGTTTGATAACCGTTATGGAAAGAACTCCTTGAGGTAACTCCTCCAAAAAATCTTTTTCTATAGTAGATAAAAAAAAAAAATAAAATAATTTTTTTTTATAAATGGTGGTAATTTTTTGTGGATGCTTTATTATTTTTCATTATTTATTGTAGAAATCTTAATTCTACTCGTATATAAAATCACATAGCAACTACCGGATACCAGTACGAACTGAATTTCTGTCGAATTTGAAGTTATGTCTATTTGCTCTTTAAATAGATTTCAAGATATTATCGTTACCATTTTAAAAAATCCCGTCTTAAGAAAATCGCTTTTCGGACATAAGGAGAGCGCACACACTGTAACATCGGCAATTTTGCGAACTTTTGAAGACATATAGTTATTTATGGGTTAAAATATAAAAAAAAAATCTATTTCCGAAAAATGGAAAAAACTTACGTGTATACAGGGTGGTCCGGTTTGTAATACAGATCTTTTGGGACCTAATTCATTGGTTCCTGTTCTGAAAAAGATTGTACGGGGGGGGGGGGGGCTATCTTCAATACCCACTGAGTTACAAAGTGCTTCAGAGAAGTAAGTATCTCGGAAAAGTGTGCTTATATTTTTTTTCTTTTTTCTAATATTTTGGTGCGCCATAAATTCACCATACAAAGTTTTTACCTGGTGCTTACTGTTTTCCAGGTACAAGGTTAAATAATTCATCGTAATTAAGTGAAAATTCATATTAATTTTGAGATCGTCAAAAATAGCATGATTGAGGTTTCAAGATATTTAATATCTGTATATGCATATTCCAATAACACCTTAAATGTGTACAACAACGCCTTCTATATTTGAAGAGTAGAAGACCCATCCAATGGAGAAATAATCAAATCACTTTGAATTCTCCGGAATCATGGAAAGAAGTATGGCCAGCTGGCTGGTACAAAAAGTTCTCGAAAGATGGCAGGAAGTATAAGTACCATCGTCGAAGAGAGGTGAAATCAGTGCGAAAGTTGAATATGAAAGTGAATGAAGAGTAGTGATAAAGTGGTTTAAGTAAAAGATAAAGGAAAGTAAAAGTGGTTGATAAAAGGGATTAAATTATAAATTATAGTTGTATTGAATAAAGCGATTTTGTTGAAAATAAGTTCTATCAAAAGTACTAACATTTATTTTAAAATGATTTATGGAGATCAAAAACGGTGAGGAGCGATACATGAGTGATTTTTGATGAAAGACTATGCCCTGACGTCTTGCACTTCTAAAGTTGATACTTGTATTAGAGGATGAAAATAATTGTTGACATCTTCCCGAAAGCCAAGATTTCAACCTATGATACCATATACCAAACCACTAGTCAAACGCGGCTGTATTAATTTTTTTCTTCTTTTTAGCAATTGTTACTTTGTAGCGGTTTGAGCCCAGGATCCTACTCGCGCTAAATTTTAGCTCCCATACAAAAACGTCTACTAAGATAAAATTTATCGAGACAGTTTAGCAAAGTGGTATCCTGTTCGGGGGGCTAAATTCTTAATTTGATATGGATGCTCCATATAACATAGTGCTGTGTACGTACTAGACCGATGATAAGTCTCCAATAAGTATGGAACGTGGGATTGTCAACCCTATCCGCCGAGCAAGATAGAATTGAATACAAAGTTGAAGTGAATTGGAAAAAAGTTACAGGCCTTTAACAAACTTCAATTAATGACCTAAGCTGAATATATTCTTTTAATGCGAAATCGGTATACTACAGATTTCAGTTTGTTTTGGTTTATGTCCAGTAACTTTTCTTCAGATTTTTTTTTTTTATTAAAGAAATGTATGGGAGATTGTAAGATTTTTAATTAGTCTTGCTAACCGCAGTTTTAGGCTTTAAAATAAAAGAACCGTCAGCTTGAAGTTTCGGTGATGAATCTCCTTTTATGAAGCAAGCCGTTTTGGTCTATTTAAAGTAATTAAATTTTGTGAAAAAGTTAAGATTTTAACGAAATTGTAGGTTGTACCGCACTCTCGGTTCTAAATTTTTACTATTCCTTTCATTTTTCGTTTTTCCAAATTTTCGTTAAATGTGTACTATGTTAATAGATTGCGTTTAGTGCTGCAAAAAATTCCAAAGGGTGCTCTATTTTTAAGAAAAAATAATTTTTTTTTTCGTTTTTTTTTTAATAACTTAAAAAGTCGTCGGCGGATTTTGGTAAAAAAAAAAATAACCGATAGCACTATTCGTTCGCGAGTTTTCGTGGGCCAAAAACATTTGCACATACACACATACATACAGACATTTTCTTAAAACCTATCTAAAGTCAATACAGACGCCTTAAAACGTAAAAATATAACAAAATTTTCATTTTCGCAGTGAATGCAAGATCTGCCCTATCAGGAACTAAAAAAAATGCTTGCTCCTCGCAAACCTGCGTAGCATAAAACAGTTTCTGCAACTTTCACCCTCTATTTAGCTTTAACCAATCATCCAGTACTATCATAATAATCAGCATATTGTGGTGGGCAATATGAATCTTTGCAAATTCCCAATATAAAAAAAACAGGCAGTCACAATTTTTTTAGCCTTATCTGGATTATTAAACATTGTTCTGCCTAAGCAGATATATTTGGAACATAAGATTCCAAAGGTATTTTCCAAACAACTTCTAGCTCTGTTAATCCTACACGTTTTTAATTAATAATTGTAAATTTTTTGTTGATTCATGGAATAGAATGTCTAGTAAATGGCATTCATACATTCCTTCTACATTTTCCACGACAGTTTTGTATTTGCTCAATTTGCTGCTTCAAGGCTTAAGGGCATAAACCTTAGACTTCAAAAATCCCCAAAGAAAAAAGTTCAACGGCGTTAAATCGCATTATCTTAGCGGCCAATTCTGATCACCAGCACGGAAAATTACACGGCCAGGAAATGACTCATGCAATTTCTTGGGCTGTATCGCATGTAGCACAATCTTGTTGAAATCACATGACATCAACATCCATATCTTGCAATTTAGGCATAAAAACTGAATTATCATGTCGCGATAGCGAGCAACATTAACTGTTATTGCCTGACCAGCCGCATTTTCAAAGAAGAACGGTGCGATGATGGCCCCAGCCGAAAATCCGTAACAAACAGTGACAAGTTGTGTATGCATTTGCTTCTCAACAATCGATCATGGATTATTTGAACCCCAAATTCGACAATTTTAACGATTAAAAAATTCATCAAGATGAAAATAAGCCTCATTAATGAAGACCGTTTTGTTTGAAAAATCAGCATCCACTTGTGGTTGTAGCATAACCCATTCAACGAACTCTCCCCGCTGTGCTTGATAAGGTGCAGATATTTTTTTCAATCGCATTTCGTATGCATGAAGATGCAAATTTTTCGTGCGAATATACTGTAGAGAGCTTCTCGAAATACCCTGTCCTTAACTACTTTTCTAAATTAATGTTCCTGTACTTTCAGCAACACTCTTACAAGCTGCTTTAATGTTTTATGTTGAACCTCTTGTTGAAGGACGGCCAGAGCCTCTAAGATTACTAATTGATCCAGTCTACCGAAATCACTATTTCGACCATATTTTGTACGAAAATTGCAAACTGTAGAGTGCGAAACCTTCATTATTTTTAAAATATTGCTCAACAATGAAAACGCGTTGTTCTTTTTCTTTAATAAACCTGAACCATAGCTGAACTAACCTAGGTGCCAAACTCTACCAAACTTTTGCAAACCCTTAACTTTCGCACAGACCCACTATAAGTGAATTACTAACATTTTTACCATCTCAATAACCTATCAGAATTTGCTAGAATGAGAGCAATTTACAAGTAAAGTTGGTAGAATGAGAGCGATTTGCACGCGATCTGTAGAAAACCGGTTTTGAATTCCCTATATCTGGAAAGTTTGCCATTTAGGTTAGCTTATCTGTGCCCTGAACTGTCAGCTACCGCAATGTTTTTTTTTTTTGCTATGGCAACACTTTACCGCATAAACGCCACAAAATTCAAATCTTGTGTGAATAATTTAGTGAGCAAGTATCTTCGTTGTCGAGAAAAAGATGGAAAATAAACTCGCTACAATTTAACGCGAGCAGTATACTGGGATTCACATTTAAACATATCTAAGAATTTTTGAACACTTTTAAATACATACTTCAGAAGTTTGTAAAGTTTATAGGCAAATCAAGTCATCAAAGTGCTTAACATTTGAACTGCGTCTATGTATGTTTTCCAAACTGATATACTGGGGTATACGATTACCCAAAAACCGATAAACCAAATTAAAACAAACGACTTTGTTTTTCCCCGTTAAATTTAAAACATAATTTGTTTAAGTGAGAAAAAATACTGTAAAATTATTTTTTTGTAGATGCACGCTGTTTAGTATTTTTCGATAAACTTTTATGTGGCTTTTTATACAAAAACGACATCTTTACTGGTGATTATTCTATTTGAATACCTATTTTCAACAAAATTTGCACAGATTTTTCTCTTAAGGTTAGTAAACATCACGTAAAAGGCGTTAAATGTTTAAATGATTAAAAAAAAAATTCAAAACACTATTTTTGGACGCTTTAAAAAGATAAATGTTGTGTTAATCCTATCTCTCGGATCTTTCGTAAAACATAAATATGTGAATATTCACGCAAACGCTACACATTATATGAAAATAACCCAATGATAGTTTCAAGAGAAAAAAAATTATGTCTCGCAGTCAAGCGGAACACAGGTCATCCGCCAAATAAGAACCTTGACAAATCGGCCGAGTAATGTGAAAGGTACTACATTGTTGTCTTAAATATAGAAAACTCATATATGTTGTATATGAATGTATATATTTACACATTTGATTTCAAAACGCATACACTAATTGTTTAAAAATTAAGGTTTTGCAACCAAGTTTTCAATTAAAATTTATTTAATAAATGCAACGTGATTAACCTGACTGTTCTACTAAAAAAAAAATGGTAATAACCCAAATACACCTATGTTATGTGCAAAAGCAGTTCTTTTCAATTGACCTTAATTCAGTCATGAAAATTCCACATTGGTCCAAAAATTGACTAAGCTTTAAAAAGCTACGTTTCACTGCTTTGCATTTTTTATGTGCACATAAATGTATAAAGGCAATAAAAAAACGAATGCCTGCCTAATTTCCGAGAAATTCCTACAGGCGAGCCAGTCTCCACAAACCAAAATCAAACTTTAAGCACTATTAAACCGTGTATCCTCGTACGTATACATATGTAGATGATATGTAAACTCATATTTACATATGTATATATGGACATAGCTGCAAATGCAGGCATGCCACCCAAAAAATGATTTGTTTTGATTGATAACCTGGATAATTTATCGAAGCTAATTCTACCAACCGTCCTAAGTGACATTCGGAATTAGATCATATTACTGAGACTCTTACACTTCCAATATAACCTAGGACACGAGGGCGGTACCACCTCACAACTTTCCACCTTCCACCATACACCTATGTACGTACGATACGATATACCGACAATCACCAATATTTATATTGTATTAATAAACAAAACATAAAGAGAGTCTGCCGATCCTACATACATCATACATAAATCCATAACCATACCACGACTTGATAAAAGAAAATATGGGAAAGCGCGAGTTTCTTACCTTGACAGATGTCAATGTTCGGTATACGAAAGAGTACACTTTAACCACCAAAGAGAAATATATTCTCAATCCAGTCTCTTAAAAGTCTGAGATTCTGCAAACAAGAGGGCACTTAACAAAATGAAACGAAACGAAACAGCTCACACACACGCGACATCCAAGAGGAAAAGATTTTTCTCTGCGACATTTTTTTTTTTATATTTCCATATTTTCCCTCTTCCTCTTTTCAACACATTTTATTTCTAAATGTTTTCACTTTCAATATTTTGAAGATTAACTTTATTTTTTCCTTTTGCTATTAACTATGACATAAACGATGCCACGAAATATATAAAAGAAATGAAAACATAGAAGAGGGTCCGTGTGACACCTTACATCACCGACGCGTCTGCAGGTGACAGATTCTCGTATAGGGAAGGGGGGACAAATAATACACCTTTCACCCAGATTTTTTCACAAAATTCGATCACTCAGTAATCACTTTTAATCGCATTTGTGCAAACATAAGGGAACATTTTTTAATCAAAACTAAAATCTTCACTCAGAATTATATACATATATACGGAAACTGCAAGATAGTAGCAGCAATATGAATTACTAAGTATGTACATAAGTATGTGGCAACTTAGTCAAGCTAGAACTACCTTGTTCCTCGACTTGGTCAAAAATTAACTAATTTTACAAAGAATTTGAAATTAAGGCCGACCTCTCATAGATTCACGGAAACATTTGATTTTCTTGAATTTTCCTCACCGAATCACATTGCAAACGCAGACTTATCCTATTGTCAAACACTTTTGCAGAATATCTGACAGATTAACTTCGAACTGTCACCCACCACCTGCTGTAATGATGTTTCGTTTTATACTGGTTTGATGCCAACATAAAGCAAACGGTATAATTACAGTCGACCAGCTGCAGCAGGCAGCAGTATTAAATCTTATAATTATTTTAATACAGAACAGTGAATTGAAACCGTCGTATAAGAGAGAGAATGGCAGCATTTGCAGTGAATCTTAACGATGTAAGAGATAGTATCGTAGGGTAGAAATTGTGTAAGTAAGAAAGAGAGATGACGAGTAGCGTTGGAATCGTTAAGAAACGAAACTATTTATGTTTCGTGAGGCAAGGAAATGATTTTCAATGAAGTGGAATGAAATTGAAGTGGAAAATGCTGCGAACTCAACATAATTTAAAAAATTTACCGCATGTTGCCTAACGCATTTCGGACAAGGAATAGTGTCCAAGGCAACGTAGCACGATTTTTTTAATGTTAGGCCATTCTAGATCGGTTGAAATATCAATTTCTTAATTATCTACCGGAACATACCAGATAAAATAAGATAGGCGATGTTTCCCGATTTTTTTTGAGATTTTGTCTTCTTTGTATTCTTCCTATTCATGGACCTTTGCAGACTTGTGCGAACAATTTAAATCGGTTATAACAATTTAAAGACACCGACAAATTTAGTAGTTAATATAACTTTGTTTGCTGTCAGTGCTATTACGTTCAGTGTGCACTAACAACTAATTTTTGTGCTCATTGTCAGTGACCATTGTCACATTTAAGCGCACTGGTTCTGCACTGAACTATGATAGGTTTATAGCAGAGGAAAGAAAAATGTGCTGTCAGAATTTTAAATAAATATCAGCTTTTGTTGTGCTGCTTTCAAATTAGGAAAAATGGTAAAAATTAAAAATGAGAAAAAGAATGTGTTTTGACCTGAATATGCCCTTACACTGGGGGTCAACATATTTTTCTATGAATCGTTTTTGCGTTACCGCCTTTTGTTCATTGCATATCGTTCAGGGACTAGTGCTTTAGAAGTTCAAACTGCACAGTACAGTTTTTTCGTTGCATATCGTACGGCGCTCTATTTTTTGACATGGATTTGGCTTTGCTTTGGGGTCAACATTTTTTTCTGTGCATCGTTTTGCGCTACCGTCTTTTTTTCATTGCATCTCGTTTAAGGGCTAGTACTTATTTGCAGTTTCATGTGGGAGTTAGTTCATAACATAGCGTTTCATTAACCGTGCTCTTTGTGTCGGCAAAATGCCTCCAAAATGAATTAATGCGGGAATCTCGTAAGCGCAAGCGAGGCCAATTACGCAACGGCGAAAAATCTACGCCAGAAAACGCTGCTAATTGTAAACATGAATCGCATAAACGGCAAGCCAACAAACAACCAATGCGAGACTCTAGACTTAAAGTAAATATCGAAATGGAAGAGCAGAAACGTAAGCCCTGCACTAGTACAGTACATATTTCAAATAGAGTAAAACAGTTAAAGCCTTGGATGACAAACGATCTTCTTAACCAAATAAATAGAAAAAAACTCTTTGCAGTAAAGGTCGCTAAACATCCTCATAACATGATAAATTGTGCAATAACAAAATTATTCGTAATAATTATTACTTAACTATGTTTGGTAATATCAAAAATGAATGGAGAGTTGTTGATAACATCTTAGGTAGACAAAAACACACCGTAGAAATAAGTGAATTAAAAGTTGATGAAGTCCACATATCTGATCCCGTTAGGATCTCTAACGTATTCAACGATCACTTTACCGAAATTTCAGAACAACTAAAGCCATACTTTGAATCCTACAGCTTATGTAATTGTAGCTTTTCAACAAATTTAATCGGGGACAATATGCAAGCAAATAGTTTTGTGTTTGATAATATTAGTATTAGTGAGCTTTTAAAACTCGTAATGTCGTCAAAAAACAAAACTTCATGCACAAGTGATGGTATTAAAAGCATATTATTACAAAATATTGTTTGGCAATTAGTTGATGTTGATGTAATGAGTTACTTGTTTAACCTAAGTGTTGCAAATGGTTGTTTCCCAAAATCGCTCAAATGTGCTGAAGTAATTCCATTATTCAAAAAAGGAGATAGAAGAAATGTATCCAACTATAGACCTATATCTCTTCTATCAACTGTCGCGAAACTCTTTGAGAAACTTATCAAAGTCAGAATGTTAAGTTTTTTAGATAAAAACAATTTTTTCTGCATTTACCAATTTGGTTTTAGAATTGGATTGTCAACAGAGGATGCCATCCTCAGAGCGTGTAGTCAGCTATATGAGGGGTTAAACAATAATCAATGTACAATAGCTTTGTTCATAGATATGAAAAAAGCCTTTGACATGGTTGACCACAAGTTACTGCTGAGTAAATTGTATTTAGAGGCTCAATGCATACCTGGTTCAAGACGTACCTTAATGGTAGAGAGCAAAAAGTAAAGCTAAGTGGAATCCTCAGTAAACCTCGTGTTTTGAAAAATGGCGTTCCCCAAGGTTCTGTGCTCGGGCCTCTCTTATTTCTAATCTACATCAATTCGATTTTCAAGCTTTAGCTACAGCATTTGCTGATGATATACATTTCACATACTATACATGTTTAAAACCCAATATTGGCGAAGATTTGGAGAAGTTAAGGCTGTGGTTTACTGCTCACAAGTTAATTATTAGTGAAAAAACTAAATTCTTAAACTTTAAAATATACGGCAATTTTAAATGACTATAATCTCCATTTTCACGCACATGACTGTAAGAAGTTCTGCTTACCGCTTCATACAAAATTACCACGATAACAACTCGTGCTTCGATAAGTGCTTCAAAATTGAAACAGGAAGAAATATTAAATACCTAGGCGTTCTAATAGATCATAACTTGAATTGGAAGGATCACTTTCAAGCATTGAAATCGCATATGGATCTTGTAGCTCGTAAACTCTATCTTATTAAGTCATACTGCTTCAAAACCGTTTTACATAAAATCTATTATGGTCTTGCTCACTCGAAGTTGCAATACGGCATTACTAGTTGGGGTGGATCGTACTTTAATACACTAAAACCAGTCTTGACCAGTCTAGTGTCAATGGTCGTACTCATAGTTGGCCCATATTTAAAAGACTTGGAATTCTACAGGTGAGACACCTGTATATTTTCAAGGAACTTAAAGAATTTTTTAAGAAAAGTGGTAACATTCCAAGTAGAAACAATCAAATTTATATCTTACGAATAAATAGCATGGCACTTGTCAACATACCAGTTTACTGCCCCAACATATTTTAACAAACTTCCATACTTCATCCGAAAAACCAATTTTTATAATGTACTATATACACCAAAACAATTAAAGAATGGTTATTTACTATTGATAATGCTAGCATTGAATCATTATAAAGAGATATGTATATCTAAAAGGTAGCGCAGCAGAAATATATTTGAACTTCTTTCTTCATAAAATTTGGAATGTACTAGGTGGAGTGAAAAGTAACCTCCTTGACCGCCAGAATGCGCTGCTACTGCAAAAGAGGTTATGGTGCCTGCAAGTCCGTTTATATTTAGCACACATGCCAAATTTCAGTGCGATACTGTCTTTAGTTTTGTTTTGACAGCTGATTGTTGTTGACGTATTTGGCATCGTGTTGAGTATGGACAAAAATGATTTTCGTACGTACAACAAAAGAAAAGTTGGATAAATATTTTGGGGCTAATGCTCCGTCAGATTACATCGGCAGGCCCTCCGATGCGGTTACAGAGGACAACGTCAAGTGAAGGTGCCCGAGCTAGGAGATACCACAACTGAAAGTGCGCGAGCTAGCAGATACTACAAAGATTAGTACTGAGCGCACACGCCATATTTTGGGCAATATTCTGCATATGAAAAAGTTATCCTGCCGCTGGGTGCCGCGCATGACCAAAAACACGAACCGAGAGCACTTCGAAAGACTGTTTGGACTTGTTGATGCGGAATCGGGCGGACTTTTGGCGTCGATTGGCAACTGGATTTGGATCCCTCGGACTATTATCTCTTCCCAAACCTCAAAAGATGGCTCATCAACAAAAAATTCAGCTCACGCGAGGAAATCATCGACGCCACGGAGGAGTATTTTGCAGACCTTTCGGAAAATTACTTTCGGACGGGATCAAGAAGTTGGAAAATCGCTGGAATAAGTATATCAACCTAAAAGGGACTATATTCAATAAAATAAAAAAAACATTTAAAAAAATTTTTTTTTTCATTTCCAAGGAGGTTACTTTTCACTCCATCTTTTGAATTAAATTTATTTTATTTTAGATCTTTTAACCTTAGTCACTGAATGTCACCCCACATCAGAAAACTTTATAATGCATAAAATATATTTGAAGTGTCGTTTAACACTAGTTTATAACTAGATGTTCATTAAATTACATAACGACAACTAAATTTGACAGTTTGGTAAAAGGTAATTAGGTTGTAATCTTAGCTATGTATCAGAATGAATGAATAAATGAGAAAAAAAAATAAATAAAAATTACAAGTTGATGATTCTATCCATTCGCGAAAAATCTTTGTGAGCGAGTGCTTTTCTGCTGATATAGAACTTGAATGTCGCTTCGTCGAAAACAATTTCGGAATATCATGTTCGGTTGGCGATCATTTGTGATTTGAACGTGATATGAGACACGTGCCGCCGAAAGGGGTAACCTCATGGCGCTTTGTTAAATTCATTCGAAAAATTATTTCATGCCATATAATACATGAAAATAGTTCGGGCATATCTCCCCCACGGTTGCTTCGTTCAAAGCGCGTTCTACAGATCCAATTTTCAACCACTTTTTAAGAGATAAACAGCTGGAATAGTTTAAGTCGTTTCTTTCAACAAAGTCGCAAAGAACAAACGTTAACAATAGGAAACGCAGCTTTTTATAATATACATTAAGGAAATGCTAGAAATTATACGTGAATGTTGTTCTATAGAAATAAATAATAATAAAATATAATATGTAAAACATATCAAGTGCCTACTAATAATCATAGTTATAAATTTAAAATTTGCTGAACACATGCATTGAATGTGAAGCAATTGGGAAAAAGATTTGTTTCTTTAAAAGGAATCGTAGCAAAATGGCCTGACGGCAATTAAAGTATATACATATACACCCGAACTTCAAGTATCCTAATTTCATCAGTTCTTACATTTTAAACCCTACTTCAGAAACCCCATCCATTGCGACACCAAACTCATTAACCACTCCCTCTTCTATTGATCCTCTTTCGCCACCCACTGTTAAATTAACGCAGTAAACTAGCGATACCACCGAACGTCGCTATGCACTCTCTAGGATTAGAGATAATATACGTCTATATCTCGCCTATCTGCACGATAAATCCGACTCAGTGTGCTACGAGTGTAAAACAAAAACAAGCGTCATGGTTTCTATCCAGCAGGAAGGACCCTAAAATGTTATGCAAAAACCTTCCACTCACCTTCTATTTCCAGATCGTAGGACGACTGCGTTCTAAAGCCCACGCCGTTTTGCGCCAATCTCATGCTCTCTCATTTGATATCTACGCTCTGACCGAAATTAATCTTATCCCCAACATAAAAAAACAGCAGTTATTCTCTAGTTCTTTTAATGTTTTTCGGGATGGAAATGCAATTAGACCTTATCTTCACAACTGATCCCATCAACTCCTCAGTATCGTGTTGTCCCCTATCTCTTTCAACTATTGATAAATTTCATCCACCACTTCTTCTCTCATTTTTCCACAACTCTCCCCTTCAATCGCCTCCCCCCGCAGTTCTATTTTCTTACAATTCTTACAAAGCTAATTTCCGTAAAATCAATACCTATCTAAGCTTCTGCCGAGTTTACCAATCTATATCTGTCCATTTTTTACAGAGAAATATCCAAATCCATCTCCCTTTATGTGCCTTGGTATAATCGTAGACTTCGCTCTCTACGAAACAGAAGAAACAAGTTATGGGCGGTATTCCTTCGAGTCCACTCTTCTTCCTACTATTCAAATTATTTAGGTATTTATCTTCATTTCATTGAACTCTATACCTCTATCCCTTGCACAGGGAAAATTTGCCCAGATTTGGAAGACCTCTTTTATATTCCCGATACACAAAAAGGGATCTGAGCATGAAGTTACCAATTATCGTCCCATTGCTAAACTCTCTCAAATACCCAAACTATTTCCTATCCCCATGACTCTGCCCTTCTTCAAGAAGACCTCGATCGGTTTTTAATCTGGTGCCTCAAAAACTGCCTAGAACTTAATATAGCCAAATGCCAATCTATAACCTTCTCACGTAAATGCAACCCGTCTCCTCCCCAGCTTTATTTTCTCTATGGTCAACCAATTCCCCTGGTTCAGTCTTTTCAAGATCTTGGCATATTATTCGACTGTGAGCTTAATTTCCGTTCGCATATCGATGGTGGTCCAAGGAATTTTTCAACCCGTATGTAACCAGATCTCTCTATGTTTGGTCGCCCTCTGCTTGAGTATGCTAGTCAAACTTGGTCCCTCTTTCACCGAGTTCATGTTTCCCGAACCGAGCGTATTCAACGTCTATTCCTCCGATTTACTCTCCGTGGTCTGCCCTGGAACGACGCTTTAATCTTACCTCCCTATTAGCACCGCCTCAAACTTCTCAATCAGAATTCGTTAGAAGAGCGTAGGAATATTTCTGACATTCTTTTCATTCATCAACTGTTCTCAGGTTCCGTCGACTGCGTATCCATTTTGAACTCCATTTCCTTCAATACCAACCCCCGTAATCTACGTTGTCCTCGTCTCTTCTATCTACCGGTCCACTGCACCTCTCATGGCTCCAAAGAACCAATCTCCCGAATACTCCGAAAGATCAACTCAAACCTCTCCCTTTTTGATTTCCAGCTGAGCACTCCTCGTATCAAACAAGATCTCCTTCATCACTCCCTTGATCCCTAGCCCTTAAATCGTTATGTTAGTTTTTAGTCCTAGTTTTTAAGTTAGATTTAGCTTGTACTAAGCCAATAAATGGAGCCACAGCCCCCACCAAAATTAAACCTTCCATAGTTCAATTTACTTTGTGGATCGAAGCAACTGCATGTCCATTGAAGTATTCCCAGGCCATGGCGCCCCGTCCTGTATGTTTAACACATAGTGCCCTTTGGGTTAAGGCGGATTAAGGATTTCGTTAAGTTTCAGGTGGAAACGGCGAACGCGATATTACTCGTATTTTTGGATTCGACGAAAACTGATAGACCAGTCCACTTAATAAAGAGACGATTAATGTGACCAATTGCCTTTTTATTAATGTTTTGCTCTTAAACAAATCATGCTGTTGTTCGCTTATGCACTTCATTGATTTCTTAATTCCTAAAGTATACTCGTACATTTTTGGAGTACTGTTATTCTTGGCCTTTCACCTACGTATAGATCAATTATCGAAGAGCATATCGCTGACTTTCAAATATCATACAAAATATTGGCATAATTTCGCTTGTTTAGTTTTAAATGGATTTTATTATATTAATCATTAATTCTTACATACTAACAAAAAAAATGCTTAAATGCTAGCTTAAAATTACTTAACAAACTTATATTAACTTACTGGCCCCGCACAGGCACTCTAAGCTACTCTAAATTCTTATATCTATGTCTTTCGACTTTAGTTACATTTTATTGAAATTCGTATATATTTTGTATACTTAAGGCTAAGAAAAATTTGTTAACAAAAACTTAGCATATGGAGTTATTTTTTTATAAAAACTTAATATCTAACTTAAAATAAACTTAAACCTAACCTACATACACAATACATACACATAGATATTATACACAATTATATACATATACTAGTATATACAAAGGTATATACTAATATATGTATATATTTCTTAAATGCTAACCTAAACCTATGCAAGCTGGCCATCGGTATTCACAGTGTAAATAAGTAGGTCAGCTCTGCCTCAGGTCCGTAATTGACGGAAACGACGACGAAACATCTTCTCCATCATTCAACCACCAGAAATGCTGGTGCTGCCGAACGACATCCCTCTTATCGCGATTCCCCACCGCCCTACTGAACCTGAGACGATCCACACTGCCGTGTGCGACGTCTCTGCCGTAGTTGAGTCGCCTGTCCCCAGCTTTCCGAGCGACATGGAAGATTAACGGGACCGCTGATCTATCCTGGATCAACCCTATCTGATCTAGGTAGAGGAATGCTTCCGTTGGAACGAAGCCGTCAGAGCGCACACTCTCGTGGTAAAGGTAGTTGGGGTAGTAAGCCCCAGATATCAGGTTATTCGTCGAGGTCATTGCTCTTGCAATGTGCCTTCGAGTCAGCTTAATTACGAAGTTGTCCACTCGTATTAGGTTCGCCCTGTTGTAAAGGACCTCATTACGATAAAATTTTTTGTACTCCGACTCTGGTGTTCTGTACAAGCGAAGGCAAGCCCTCTCAAACACCCGAATCTTTTCCATTAAGCTTGCGCGTACATTGAACCACACGGGGCACCCGAATACCAGCATGGGCCTGATAAGGGCCAAGTAGCAGATTACCTTTACCCTCGCATCGAGTTGGCTGCTATAAAACAGTCTCTTTGTAAGAGCAAAAGCGCCTTTAGCTCTGGCCAGAGCAGCATCTACATTTTTGTCAAAATACAGAAACTGATCTAGCCAGATCCCAAGGTATCTGACTACATTTCGACAGGCAAGAGGCTGTCCGTGTTGTACAATGATCGAGAACTTTCGCCAATTTTTTCTGGTATCCCTAGAGGCTCCAGACAACGGCGTCCTAAAGAGAATGGTTTCCGACTTCTGAAAGTTGATTTTCAACTTCCAGTCATCGCAAAACCGTCTTATCTTATCGAAGTCACGCTGCAAGAGAGTATTAATGACCTCGATTTTTGGACCTGTTCTGTACGCTATCAAATCGTCTGCGTACGCAATAGTATTGGGAAGTGAACCTATCAAGTCGCTTGTATAAATGTTGAATAGGATCGGCGAATTGACCGCGCCTTGCTGAAGACCATTTTTAATTTGAAATATTCCATCAGAAGTCATATCGCCATTTTTCACGATGAACTGTCTGTTGGTTAGCATGGGCCCCCGCCCAATTATCAAGGCTTCGCCCATCAATGACGTTGTCTAATAAAAAGCGGGGGTAGATTATTCTAAACTGGTCTTATCGTAAACATCCAGATTTTATTGCATGACTGGATGATACGATTTGACCAGTTACAAGTTGCCGGTCATAGGTCTTGTTGGTAGGCTTGACCACCGGTAGTCCATACCAGGACTTAAATCACGGTACCATGGGAGTCAGGAGCCCCCCGGATTTCGGTCCGGGCCTGACTTGTTAGAGGTAGGCCCCCTTGTGGGAGCGTCATGGTGGCTGTGGTTTAAACCCAAATCGCGGGTACGGGTTTCCTTTTTGGTTTAGCCCATTGTGGAGTGGCAAATGAAGTGCTGGGTGCTGCGACCCTAAGAGCAGCAAGAGGTTTTGGGTAGGCCTCGACTCATACCAAGGGTGGAACTTGTGCCTCCAACACAGTTCCGAATTGGTATAATTCAAAAGCGAACTATTAAATAATACAAGCGAGTGATTAGCGATGGCAAGGCGTATCCTTGCTCCCTATGGGTGTATGGGCACCTCGTAAACATTAAGTCTACATGACAGGAGGTTTACGTTAAAAATCCAGGTACGTTCTGTTGGTTAGCATATTATAAAGAATGTACAAGAGTGGTTTACTGATCCCCAGCCTAGTCAGCCTATAGAAAAGACCCTCTAACCATACGGAGTCGAAGGCCTTCTCCAAGTCAACAAGGCAGGCACCAGTGCATTGGTTTTTGCCTTTATTCCATTGGATATCGGACACCAGTTTAGACGCGGCATGTGAGATATCATGTCCCGCCTTAAAACCGAATTGATTATCCGGAACTATATGTTTGTCCTCAACCCACCTAGACAGAGCTCTATTGATTACTTTTTCAAACACCTTACTGATATTCGGAAGGAGGCTTATCGATCGGAGATTCGCCGGATTGGATATATCCTTTCCCTTTTTGGGAATAGGTTGCACCACCGCCGTTTTCCAATGCGCTGGATAATGTGCATTATTCATTGCATTATTAAACAGGGTGGTGTAAATGTCCACCGCTTCTAGAGGAAGATGTCGAAGCACGATATTCGGAATACCATCGGTCCCCACTGATTTCTTAGCTCTGATTGTGTCGAAGATCTCATGGAGCTCTTCCTTCGAAATGAACGGGGGTAGGCCACCCTCTCTAGTAATGACATTATTTGCCATATTTTCGTCGCTGAACCGGGTGAAACCAGAGCCTTCGGATCGCCAGTTCCCTATTTCATTTCGAATGTAGAAGTCGTGCACCAAGACGCGATTGTCCAGGTCATAATTAGGGCCAATGGTATCAGTGGCCTTGTATAATTTCACTTGTGTGGTTTGTTTTTTGCACTTGCAAATTATTTTCTACTTCATCTTTTTCCCAGCTGTTTTAGAAAAATACTAGAGACAATTTCTTAGTATACGCGAATAGGTAATTTCCATTGTTTAATTTAGATCGAAAGTACAAATAACTATTTTCCTGGGTTCCGTAAAAGAAAAATGGTTTTTAATAAAAATATGAGGACTAACTTTATTTAGTTTATGGTTATGTTATTTTTTGTTATAAAAAATTGTGTTACTATTTTATTTTTGAAAATAATTCAAAGTTTTGTGATTAAAAAAAACGTTGATATACAATTTTATTTACTAAGTTTCAAGATCTGACTTATGCTTACTTCTTTGTTTGGTTTTTTAGCTAACATTGTGAATATAGACATAATATATATTTATTGAAAAAAAAATCCAAGCTTTGCACAATTATTTGAAAAGTTCTGAGGATGTGTAATGTTATTAAAAAAAATCTTGCAATAGGTAAGTCTACAGGTATGTGAGAATTGCTGGTCGGCTACTCGCACGCCGAACTCTACTGCCTAAATTGTTAAAACGTGTTCATTCGACATTGAACCTTGGTAAAATACAGATACTGCAGTACCAGTCGAAGTTCCTTTTTCTTTCATTGTTTTGTATATTTTTCGCTTTCACTTTTTCTTATTCTTTGTTTTGTATTGAAAAATTTAATTGAATTCAAATAAAAAAGAATCCAATAGGTATGATCCTACTAGACATTGTAAAGGCACGAAGGGCTTATATACAATATAAAATGTTGAATTTAAGCTCTCCCCCATTTCTTTGTAAAATTGTGCAAAGTTTTGTTTCAAGTCGATGTTTTAAAGTGCATGTTAAGAGCTGTGAGTCCAAATTAGTAAATTTTTATGCTGGTGTTCCCCAGAGTTCAGTTCTTGGAGCAGTTTTATATAATGTGTACACTTCAGATATCCCAATCCTTCGAGAATGTGGAATAGCAATATATACTGGTGACGTATGAATTTAATAAATGCTTCTAAAATATTGGGAAAATATTGCACAAAGTGGAGAATAAAACTTAACGCTGAAAAGATTCAAGCTACCTTTTTTACTAGAAAAAGAAAATCTTGCTTCATTCCGGCTAGCCAGCTAATTATCAGCGGACACCCGATTACGTGGAAGCCATCTGTTATAAATTTGGGTATCAATCTTGATACAAAGGTAACTTTCAAGCAACACAATATGCAAACCCTTAAATAGGTAAACATTGTTATCAAGCCGCTGTACCCATTCATAAATTGGAGATCTTTACTTTCAGCTATAAATCAAATATTAATATATAAAAGCATTTTCCAATCAATTCTTTTGTACGGATGCCAAGTTTGGGGTAAATGTGCGGAATGCCATTTAAAAAAATTGCAAATTTCCCAAAACAAGGTATTAAAGATTATATTGAACCTGCCTAATGTTGAGCTCATCTCCAAAAGAATAAAAAAAAATTAGTGACTCTTTTAGAATCAGATGCAACATTCCCCATAATCTTTAATAAATGAATTGAATATGTAACGCAATTTATAACATAATCAGCCCCACATGCTGATACCACCTATGAAACAGGAAGTACTTTTTTAGGAGAGTAAACGGATTACCATGTCTCCAAAGACGCTGTCAAAAAACAGATAAATCCGTTAACATTTTAATTGATACAGGCGCGGCAAATAATTATACTAGTTGTAAGTGCAAAATAGGAGAATCTATATCTACTCGTATAAAACCAACAAAGGTTAAAACGCTTCATGGATACTCTTTGACCAAAGCTAAGAAAATTATTACATTATTTAATCATATGTTACATAATTTAGTATTTTTTGAAACTGAAGATTTAGAGGAGTTCGACTTGCTTTTGGGTGAACATGGCCTTAGTGTCATGAAAGCACATATTGACCTTTTTGAGTACAAACTCACATATAAATATAAAAAGAAAGAAATTAGTGAACAAAAAGTAAATTATACAATTAATAACGATAAATATAAAACTGTAATTGCAGATACCATGACAACAAATGCCGAATGCTTACGACTACGATACAAGCCACAATTAAGACAAAATCAGAAGATCCTATTTGGGTGAACCAATACTTGTAAGCGATAGCAGACAAAGAATTTATAAAAAAAAATATATAACCTAGTAAAAGTAGATACAATTCTCCAATCTGGAGCGTAACAAAAAAAGGTATCGATAACGAAGGGAAACATAAAAGACGTATGGTAGTAGATTTTCAGAAGCTTAATACTCAGACTTTCACTGATAGATACGTTGTTCCAGATGTTGCAATGACTATCCAGAACCTAGGCAAAGCAAAAGTTTTTACGACATTAGATGTAGAGTTAGTCTTTCATCAAGGAATTAGATAGAGAAAAGACCGCATTCAGTGTGAATGGCGCAAAATATGAATTCCTTAGAATGCTGTTCAGTTTAAAAAATGCACCCTCTATACCTATTTCAGCGATGTGTAGATGATATGCTACGTCCATATATGGGCAAGTTCGCATACTCATATATTCCTCCTCACCCGAAGAACATATGGAGCATATCCACACAATAGTAAATGCACTTCGCCATGTCAATATGGAAGTCTCAAACGAGGAATCACATTTTTTCCAGGATTCAGTAGAATAACTCGGACATATAATAAAATATAATAAAATAACTGTGGATCCTAATAAAATACAAACGATAAAGGATTATCGAACTCTAAAGAATCTAAAAGATCGCTGATGGACTGTGTCCATACTTAGAGTTACTCACATCACTCAGCTCAAAGTTCACCAACCGAAAAATTGAAGCTCATAAAACAACCATCAAGTACCTTTAGAAATCAAATACAGTACAAACTCGATTTACGCAACTAATAGAAATTGGGGCAGTTGCAATAACCGAGGTTGTTGCACTTACTGGGTTGTATTTTTTTTTATACAAATTATAGTTAAAATAGCTTATTTTCTTATAGATAACGACAATGTTATGAAAAAACTTTAGTGAAACCAAAACAAACAATTGTTGGTGGCCGTGGCTCAAGTGGTAGTGTGTTGGCTTCCCAATTGGACGGTTCGGGGTTCAATACCAGCCGTGACCGAAAGACTTTTTTTCACGCAACTAAAATCTTGTGAGATGAATGGTTGCCTAAATATAACATCAAGTCCAATTTACACTAGTAATTTAGTCTCCCCATTAAATGTTGGATGCCACCCATGGAGCGAAATAACCACTGAGCCCAAAAATCTTTCTCTCTCTCTCTATCCAATTTTCCGAAAAACTTAACACGTGCTCCGGCATTTTAAGAGTAGTAATACCCTCTTGAGTGTTAAGTTCTTTTATAAAAAAAAAAAAAATTATTTTTGAACATATTTTTATTAAATACGAAAAGGAAATGTTCGAAATATATACAAAAATTAATATGTGATACATATAGAATATTAAGTTTTTTCTTAAAGAAGTTAGATATTTTAGATTGAGTTTTTTCCGAATTAATGTTTTTTTTTAAAACTGCCCTCTCTTTTATTTTTTGTAGCAATAAAATCTCTTCTATTGGAATGTTGTTCTCTTCGGCTCATTGCAAACATATCTTTAAGGAACGAACTGCTTCCTCTGATTTAACTTTTGATAAAGTGGGGGCCGACTCAGCTTTACCTTCACCTTCATCGGCGCTCTCAATTTCTGCTGGATCGTCAAAATTACCAGATGACTCAACGTTTTCGTGAAACCAATCAATGATTTCTTCATTGGAGAGACTAATGCTGGGAACAATTTCAACAAGCAGACTAGAAACGGATGAAATCAATTCTCTTTCCCTTAAGATATTTGCAGATAGTGTAGATAATGGAAGCTCGTCCTCCTCATCCCAATCACCCTTGGTAGGCATTAAAACATTCCAACATTTCTGGATCGTGTAAGGGTCTACTTTTCCCAAACATTAGCTAGCAAACAAACTGCATCCCTTATGTTGAATACTTTGATTTAAGTTTCTAAGTCCATGTCCTCACTTGAAACTAAGTGCGCCAATAAACTTTTTTTTGTAGTGGGCCTTTGTTATGTTGATAACATTTTGATGCATAGGTTGAATGATTGCAGTGCAGTTTCCCGGAAACATCATAGCAATTATCAGCCCATCATCGCTTTGCAATTCGTTTTCTTTAGGATAACACGGGCCATTGTCCAAAAGCAGTAGTGATTTCTTTTCAAGCCCTCTTGATTCAAGAAAATTTCTTACTTGAAAAAAAAAACTCATTAATACAAACACAGCACTTTGTATTCTTTTTTTACTTCGGTAACAAACACGTTGTGGAACCATTGTTCGAATAATAAGAATTCATCTATGCATTTTTATTTGCTTTATAAAAAAGAGGCTTATTTTCAAAGTTTTTAAATGCTCTTCGATTGGCTGCTTTACCAATGACGAAAAGTTTTACTTTGTGCATCCTTGATGCATTTGTGCACGCAAGGAATGTTATTCTTTCCATGCTTACTTTTCGTCCTGGCGCTGACGCTTCTTTTAAAGTGCTTTGTTCGGCAACATTCTGTAAAATAAGCCAGATTCGTCTGCATTGTAGATCTGATCTGCAGTCAAGTTAAGTTCCTCATTTTTTTTTTGAAATTTTTGTACGAACGGCTGGACAAGTTCATGTTTATTCGATAATTTTTCACCACAGATTTTCGGCATTCGAATACCATGTCGTTTTTTAAATTTCGCAATCCATCCATTGCTGGCGTTTAATGATGGTCTTTCCTATATTTTATTGCGCAATTAAATTGCCTTTGACCTTATAATGTCATTAGAAAGTGGAATGTGCTTAGCTCTTAGCTCTTTCCCTGGCCCAGATTCAGCTCTAGCCACAAATTGTCTAAGAGCGGTTCCCTTTCCTTTTATGCGGCTTATTGTTGATTTGTGAACATTATATTTTCCACAAATTGTCTTTACTCAAAAACCCTTTTCTAATTCTGATAAAATATCACTCCTTTTTTTAATAGACAATTTTGTAATATTTCTTGTAACACCCATCCTGTACAAATTTTCCGTAGACACTAATGAAATCGCAACCCATTCAAATAAACACAGATGCATTTTATGTGTTTATGTATTATTTTTACAAGGAATTTTGTTCAAATAAACTAGCAGTAAATTAACGGCAGGAATACAGAATCAAAAGGAAAGTATGCAAATAGAAAACAGATGAATAAACACAAGAAGTTGCACAAATCGAGGTAGCATTTTTGAAAAGTTGCACTTGTAGAGTCAAGACGTGCTACAAATTTAGTGTTGTGAAAATCGAGGAGTTGCATGAATCGAGGGTTGCGTAAATCGAGTTCATACTGTTATTATAAACTTTAGCACAATCAACTTAGTGGAAATCTCCTTTTTCAAAATAATTTTTCGTATTCACGACATCTATTCGACTAAAGAGAAACTATTAGATAAACTGAAACAAATAATAAATCCAAAGGTAACAAATGCTATAAAATTAGACGAACAAACTCTATTTCATGTCGAAAACGACATCATTCCTTCCTTTTCAAATACATACCATATACCAATTGTTTATGACAAGCAAAAAGAAATTGCAAACCAAACACATAAACGAGCATATAGAAATTATAAAAAAAACGCTCAGGAAATACTGACCACATATAGGCCAAATGTGCAAAAAAAGAAACACAAGAGTGTGAAATCAGCTTAACAAACAAATCCGAGCGCAGAAAAAACAAACAACCGATCGGACCTGCACCAATCCCAAATCATGCGAACACATACATTTCGACTTATTTCACACGAACCGAAACATATATGTACATCAGCACAACTGATAAAAATATATTCTCAAAGTACTGCTACATACAAGAAATTCCGAGCCAAAAAAATACATACAAATACATTGACGAAATGTTATCACAAATTTATCTAAACGCCAAGTTCGTAATGACCAACAATGAATCAACATTCACTGGTATGCGCGAAACAAATTTACGAATTACTACAAATTGTACATACAGTGACACCGACATTTCATTCCACAACCAACGGTCAAGTTGAGAGTAAACACAGCACGCTGATCGAACTCGCTAGAGTCCTAGCACAGGAAAATAACCCTCACCAGGAGACAAAATCTTTAACACGGTGTGACAACACAACAAAACAATACACTCAGTCACAGAAGAGATACCCGTGAACGTGTTCTTCAATCGGGGAGGGTATCCTGATATACAAGTTAAGGCTAACCACATTGCATCGGCAAATAGAAGATAACCATATTGCATCAGCAAGTGGAAGAACATATTTCATTTCCCACGACCAACAAGAAGCAATGCAAATGTACGTGATGGAATGTGTCGACGCTGCGTCTGGGTGATCATCTAACGCTCATCGAAGGAATGCAAGTGTCACCTGAGATCGGTACACGCGAAGCCATCGTGCACTGCTGCTGGTGATGAATGTTATTTAAGCAGGTGCGCTCGTTATGCCAATCTGCAGTCAATCGCCCGAAGTCAACTCGCGAGTTCGTGTTATTAAAAATAAAATAAATTATAAAAAAGAAAAGAAATAAAATATTTTTTTTAAATAAATAAAACATATTAATATTTAATTGGCGCCCGAGCAGGGACCGGCCACCGAAGTGCGCGAGTGATTTAAGTAAAAGCGAGAATAGTGACAAACTTCGAAAAAAATAAAAAATAATAAAAACGGACATTACTTAAAATCCGCAGCCCAATCTGCCGCGTACGGGTGCCGGTCTCGCGAACTACAGTTATCGCAACCTTAACACGGTACTAAGAACACCAGTGTGGACACGGTCCTAAGAACACCAGTGTGGACACCGGTCCTAAGAACACCAGTGTCGGGAGTGAAGCGTTTAAAGGCTAGACGGTACTAAGAAAACCGCTAGTCAACCGTGCAGTGAAGTGCGCAAGAGGATCCTGAGTCACCAGCAAGGAGAAAAGGGAGTCATCCGAATGGCCAGCGCGGGTACGCAGCTCTGCGTAGTTATGTAAGTTATTATAAGTATAACTCTTTTTTAAGGAAAAATTTTAGATTGAAAAGTGAAATAAATAAGGAAAAGGAAATTATTTTTTCCTCAAAAACACATTGATATATATATTCTAATATTCTTAATATTAAACAAAACAAATTTTTCTTTATAATCAAGAACAGTTAAACAATACCATTTATCCGAATAACTTTTTTTTAGTCAACTTTAATTACCTTTTAATAGCTAATTGAAACTATATTTATCATTAGTATTGTTATAAAAAAAAATAATAAATAAAAATAAAAAAAGAAAAAGGAAAATCTAAGAATGCCGGACCTACGATCAGGTGCAACTACTAACCCCAGCGAAGAACGCTTCTTCGAACCGAATCCCCCAAATCCTACTTCACGGAATCCGCAAATGCCTGATCCTTCACGGATTCTACCTGGTCGAAGTACCGATCCAAACTTAAATACCTCGTTTCAGTCAAATATGACTACTGAAACAACAAGGGAAGTCGGAACAACTCCCGATTTTGAAGCACTCGTTGCAAACATAGCTCGCCAAGTGTTTCAACAACATAGCAAATCGCTGTCTCATAATGCGGTTTATCACCAAGCGCGAATCTTTCACGGAACGGATGAAGTTATTTCGCCACAACACCGGGATAAGGTCAGTGACCTAGATAAAATTCCCGATATTGTGCGCTGCATTCGAGATTTCTCTGGTGATCAGAATGAATTTTCCTCCTGGAAAAAGAGTGTGGATAGAGTACTGAGCATTTACTCTCACTTACAAGGCACTCCCAAATACTTCGGAATACTAAACGTAATCCGAAATAAGATCACGGGCTCAGCTGACATAGCCCTTGAATCATATAACACCCCCTTGAATTGGGAAAGCATTAGGCAATGCCTTACAATGCACTATGCCGATAAGAGGGATGTGACGACCCTCGAGTATCAGATGTCGTCCTTATATCAAGGAAATAGCACAGTTCAGGAGTACTATCAGAGGGTGTACTCCCACCTTTCCTTGATTCTAAATAAAATCTCGTGTATGGAGGTAGGTGCTGAAGCTGCACGCTTACTCACCGAAACATACAGAGACAAGGCCCTTGATACGTTCATCAGAGGTCTTAGAGGCGATCTTCCTCGTCTTTTGGGAATGAAAGAGCCCATGGACCTACCACATGCCCTCCATTTATGCTTAAAAATGGAAAATCAGTATTTCAGGTCCAATCATAGGAATATCCAAAACCAAGCAAATCCTCCACGGAAAGCTAATGGTAATAATAGATCACCGAATCCATCGAATCCAACAAATGTTCCGCAGAGCCGTCAGCATGATAATTATCCCCAGGGTGGTAGAACGTTCCAAACCTACTATCAAAATCAGCCCTTTAATAATCCCCAAACGAGACCCCAAAATCAAGCTAACTTCCAGCCAAGACAGGGAAATGCTCCTCAACAGCATGCCCCGAGACAAGGTAACAATAACCCTGTAAATAACGCTGCTCTCAAAATTGAACCTGTTGGTCCTAGCACTCAGGTAAGGACGCAACAGAATCGTTTCCAGCAATCAAGACAATATCACATTTATACAGACGACCCCAGTACTACAGAATACGACCAAGCTATGACAATGGAAGACAACCAGCACGACGAAGAACTGGCTAGATATATGGAATCTCTGGAAATAAACAATAATGGCACATGTGAAGGAGAAGAGTCAATCAACGACTGTAGCGACCTACATTTTTTAGGTTAGCTTACTCTTCGTTGCCGTACTTCGAATGCGAGACGAAGAGTGGCGCGAGATATAAATTTCTTATAGATACGGGATCAAGCAATAATTACATTCAGCCATCAATTGTCCCGAAACCTATCCCAAACGATAATATTTTCTTCGCCAAATCGGTAGCTGGCGATATGGAAATTAGTCACCATACCTTTCTTAATCTTTTTGGTCTTAGGGACGTAAATTTAAAATTTTTTCTTCTTCCAAATTTAAAAACCTTTCATGGCATTTTAGGAAATGATACCATGAGAGAATTATCAGCTGTCATCCATACTAAAGAGAGCTATATGACAATTCTTAACTCAATAAAGATAAGAATTAAACATGTAAAATCTAAATCCGTAAATTCTATTAATGTCAATAAAAATCAATTAACAGCTTCTCAGAAATCACTATTGCATAAGGTAATAAGCGATTTCCCAAATCTATTTTCGGAACCTAATGAAAGTCTTACTTACACAACCAGGGTTGTCGGCGAAATAAGAACATCGACAGATTCACCAATTTACACGAGGCATTACCCTTTTCCCATGTCCCTAAAAGGTGAAGTCGAAAACCAGGTAAATAAACTGCTAGCTGATGGTATTATCCGACCTTCACGGTCCCCATATAATTCGCCTGTTTGGATTGTCCCAAAAAAACCAGACTCAACTGGTGCCAAACAGTACAGAATGGTAATTGACTATAGGAAGCTTAACGCTGTGACTATAGCAGATCGATATCCTATCCCCGATATTAACGATATGTTAGCACAACTTGGTGGTAACAAATTTTTCACCGTTCTTGATTTAAAGAGCGGATTTCATCAGATTCCACTCAAGGAACGTGATATTGAAAAAACAGCATTCTCTCTAAACAACGGTAAATATGAATTTACCCGTCTTCCCTTTGGTCTCAAGAACGCTCCTTCAATTTTTCAGAGAGCTCTAGACGATATCCTACACGGACAAATAGGGAAACACTGCTATGTTTATATTGATGACATAGTCATCTTTAGTAAAAGTGAAGGCGAACATGCTGAACATATTCGGAAAGTGTTCGAAGCACTTTTCCACTCTAACATGAAGGTTCAACTGGATAAATGTCACTTCTTCAAACAAGAAGTAGAATTCTTAGGTTTCGTCATTTCTCCCGACGGATTAAAAACAAGTCCAACTAAGGTTGAAGCTATTCAAAATTTCCCGCAGCCAACAAATCTTAAGGAATTGCGGTCGTTCCTTGGCTTATCGGGTTATTACAGATGTTTTATAAGAGATTATTCAAAACTCGCAAAACCTCTATCAGTCATGCTAAGAGGAGAGGACGGACGAATATCGAAAAACCAGTCAGCAAAAATTCCTATAAACTTCGGCAAGGAATGCCTGGAAGCATTTAATAAACTCAAAAGCTCGCTTATCTCTAAAGATATAATGCTCTATTATCCAGACTTCAATAAGCCATTTGAACTGACGACTGATGCTTCAAATTTTGCTATCGGAGCGGTCTTAGAACAGAATCGTAGACCAATTGCATTCATCTCAAGAACACTCAGTAGAGCCGAAGAAAACTATGCAGCAAATGAGAAAGAGATGCTTGCCATAGTATGGGCCCTCGGATCACTTAGCAATTACCTTTACGGTTCCGCTCATGTTATAATTTCTACAGATCATCAACCCCTCACCTACGCGCTGAGTAATAAAAATCGAAATAGCAAAATGAAGAGATGGAAAGCAATCTTAGAAGAGTATAACTACGAGCTCAGGTATAAACCTGGAAAAGCTAATGTGGTAGCAGATGCGCTTTCTCGACCCCCGCAAACTAGTTTCGTAAACACTTTAACCTCAACGGTACATAGCAACGAAAGCTCCTCGCAACAGCTTATACCAAGTGTAGAAGTCCCAATTAACGCCTTCAAAAGTCAAATTTTTCTCAATATAGGTGAACCATCTACTCAAGAATTTAAAATTATTTTCCCTGGGTATCATAGACATATCATTACTGAAAAAGAATATAATAGCGAAAACCTTTTAAAAATCCTAAAGAAAATTCTCAATCCCTCCGTCATTAATTGTATCAAAACTCAAGAATCCGTTATGGGCTTAGTACAAGAACTTTTCCCGCAACATTTCAAATCATATAAAATCAGATTTACTCAACTACAAGTAGAGGACATCTTTAGCCAACAAGACCAAGAAACAATTATAATAGAAACCCATAACCGCGCCCATAGAAACGCGAAAGAGAATAAACTCCAAATTCTCGAGAAATTTTATTTCCCTTCCATGTCAAGTAAGATACAACGCATCACAAAACTTTGTTCTGTATGCAAACAGAACAAGTACGAAAGACATCCAAATAAACCCAAACTTGGAGAAACACCTGTCCCCACCTATCCAGGACATACCGTACACTTTGATATATTCCTTACCAACAAAAGAATCATTTTAACTTCCTTAGATAAATTCACTAAGTATGCTCAAACTAGAATGCTTAAAAGTAGAGCTGTTGAAGACATACGGCAACCATTGCGAGAACTAATCTTCTTTTATGGTGTTCCAAATACAATTGTCATCGACAATGAGCCTTCTCTAAATTCAGCATCTTCAATATTTATGATGAAAGATGAACTTGGAATTAACGTCTTCACGACACCCCCATACAAAAGTGAAGTCAATGGGCAGGTTGAGCGCTTCCATTCAACCTTAACGGAAGTAATGAGGTGCCTCAAAGAAAATGGAACAGAACGCAACTTCGAGGAACTGCTTGAAAGAGCGGTCAACGAATACAATCATAGTATTCACTCCACTACTGGTAAAAAACCCGTAGATCTTTTTTTCGGACGCAATGTCCACTTTACCCCTGAGGATTACGAGAAGACTAGAAAGAACAATTTGGAAAAATTAATCCACAAGCAGAAGGAAGATATCAGGTATCATAATAAGAAAAAACACGTTGCGAAAAAGTATTTACCAGGTCAGATAATTTATGTTAAGGTGAACAAAAGATTAGGAACCAAACTCTCCACCAGATTCAAAGAAGAAAAGGTAAAGGAAGATAGAAACTCTACCGTTCTAACGGAAAGCGGAAAAATTATCCACAAAAGCCACATACGAAACTGACAATTGACTTTACGAACTTTCTTTTCTTCTTAGGTTTTTCGTTCAATTGATCAATGTTAAACCAGAAGCTAACATTCTGGACTACACAAATTCACAGCTGGTAGCTGTACAGACGGGCGCAGCAAAGGTACAAACTGCAACCTTCAAGCTGATCCATGCCATTGACCTTAACGAACACAACCGACTTATTACCGACATAGAAGCAGACGTTAGAAGAAACCTACAAAACAACAACCTTTATTATCCTTTCCTTTCCCATGAAATTTCGACTATTAAAAACCTTCTCAAAGACTTAGCACCTAAGATCAGAGGTAAGAGATCGTTAGATTTTATCGGCACAACTTGGAAGTGGATTGCGGGTAACCCCGACCACGCCGATTTTAAAATTATCAGTGCAAAAATAAATAATGTACTTAAAAATAATAATAATCAAGTATTGATTAACAAGTTGACTTTAAAAAAGATTGAGGAAATAACAAATAAAACAAACGAAATAATAAAGATTGTAACAGAAAAAAGTAACTCTGAAAACGAACTAGCTCTAAGATATAAATTTAAACTTAATGTTATTAAAGAAGAAATAAAAAATATCGTCTACGCTATACTCTGGTCAAAAGCAGGTATAGTAAATTCATTTATATTATCAAGTTATGAAATTGAACTATGTAAAGAAATCCTAGAAAAAGAAAATGTACCATTTATAAATATAGAAGAGGCACTAGAATTTGCCGAAATTAGAATAGCCACAAATGGCACTTTAATCCTTTATATTATTAACCTTCCAAAAACTAAGGAAGAAATTTGTGAAGTAGCTATACTTAGAAGTGTAAGGAAACTAAATGTTATAAATAAAATACCGTTTAATAAAATTGTACTTTGTAAAGCTAATATTTATGGAATAAGTTCAGAATGTAAGTCTAAGAATGACCTTTCAATTTGTAATAATAAAAATTTGGTTGACATAACGAACTCATCATGCATTCTAAACCTTTTAAAAAGTCACCTCAGCAGCTGCAACAAAGTCAACAGCCAACACATCCCCGAAGTAGAGGAAGTAACTCCCGGAACTCTTTTCCTAAACAACTATGATGGATCTGTACGAATAGGCAAAGAATCGTTTAACCTATCTGGCACTTTCCTCATCCAATATCGGAACGAAACAGTAACTATTGACGACAAAAATTACGAGTCGTACGAAGTCCTCAAATCTCGACCATTACCACCAATCCTGCAACCTGAATCCAAGAATTCACGCCTAGAAGAGATGCTATCCCTTGAAATGGTGAAGGAATTGAATATAAATAATACCAAGACTATTCAACTTTTAGGAACTAAAAACAAGTGGGGTACAGCAATCAACCTGTGCCTAACAATCATCGTAATTTTCCTAATTGCGGCCATCATGCTTAAACTTCGAAAATCCAAGAAGCCAAAGTTGATACCTCAAGATACTAGAGAGACAGTGGTATCAGAGGAAACAACACAGCCCATGCCCAATCCTTGTAAACAGCAAGAAGACCCACCCAGGATATCAAGAGTAAACCAAATACCACTATTCTAAGGTGAAGGCGAACGAGGACGTCCGCATTTAAGAGGGGAGGAGTTAAGGCTAACCACATTGCATCGGCAAATAGAAGATAACCATATTGCATCAGCAAGTGGAAGAACATATTTCATTTCCCACGACCAACAAGAAGCAATGCAAATGTACGTGATGGAATGTGTCGACGCTGCGTCTGGGTGATCATCTAACGCTCATCGAAGGAATGCAAGTGTCACCTGAGATCGGTACACGCGAAGCCATCGTGCACTGCTGCTGGTGATGAATGTTATTTAAGCAGGTGCGCTCGTTATGCCAATCTGCAGTCAATCGCCCGAAGTCAACTCGCGAGTTCGTGTTATTAAAAATAAAATAAATTATAAAAAAGAAAAGAAATAAAATATTTTTTTTAAATAAATAAAACATATTAATATTTAATTTACATACATAAAACAAAAACTCGAGGTAAATCAAAATAAAGTGCATTCATAACAAAAATCGTAAGAGTATCACATACACAAAAAGAGGCTTTATATAAGTTATCACCTTACAAGTTTACGTTGGCAAATTCCATTCCCACAGAAATCATGCAGGTGCCGGATTCACTACACATGCCGTTATCAGACACCTAGTATCATCACACAGAATATTTCCCAAGCTGCATTATTGCTGACGCTATGTCTGCACCTGAGCAAGCAGCATTTCGCACCTTATAAATATGAGCATTTAGAAATAAGAATTCAGAGTTGTAATTAAGTCTCCAAACAGTGTTAACGTTTGTTTAATAAAAGTTGGCATTTAGTCGTAAGATAAAAATAGTTTTTTTTATGACTTATAAATAAATGAAAATTTAACTGGCACCCGAGCAGGGACCACAGGGTTACATTCGGTAAATCGTTACAACTAAAAGCTCCTCAAGAAGCACCAAGTTTGCGCTAATTCCGTAAAAAAAAGTCCTCAAATAGCACGGACGGAAATTTCGCGTGTGTTCTCAATAACTGCTAAAATACCCTGTGGCCCCCCCGTGTGTGTGGTGAAAGTGACATTCACAAGGGCCCCTGAGTAATCGCCGGCAGCTGAACACTCGACCGGCGAGGGAAAAGGAAGCGAGGGAAAAGTTTGACCGCAAGCCGCACCACGATATCGCAAAAGTCAGGACCAATGTACTGCCTGCAGATTTTAGTGCTGTAAGTTTAGTTTTAAGAAACGATTCAATTAAATCAAAGAATTTAAAAATAGTGAAAGAAATTTAGTATTACACATAACCATCTTGTATACAAATAAGGAAATGTTCGAAATATATACAAAAATTAATATGTGATACATATAGAATATTAAGTTTTTTCTTAAAGAAGTTAGATATTTCAGATTGAGTTTTTTCCGAATTAATGTTTTTTTTTAAAACTGCCCTTTCTTTTATTTTTTGTAGCAATAAAATCTCTTCTATTGGAATGTTGTTCTCTTCGGCTCATTGCAAACATATCTTTAAGGAACGAACTGCTTCCTCTGATTTAACTTTTGATAAAGTGGGGGCCGACTCAGCTTTACCTTCACCTTCATCGGCGCTCTCAACTTCTGCTGGATCGTCACAATTACCAGATGACTCAACGTTTTCGTGAAACCAATCAATGATTTCTTCATTGGAGAGGCTAATGCTGGGAACAATTTCAACAAGCAGACTAGAAACGGGTGAAATCAATTCTCTTTCCCTTAAGATATTTGCAGATAGTGTAGATAATGGAAGCTCGTCCTCCTCATCCCAATCACCCTTGGTAGGCATTAAAACATTCCAATATTTCTGGATCGTGTAAGGGTCTACTTTTCCCAAACATTAGCTAGCAAACAAACTGCATCCCTTATGTTGAATACTTTGATTTAAGTTTCTAAGTCCATGTCCTCACTTGAAACTAAGTGCGCCAATAAACTTTTTTTTGTAGTGGGCCTTTGTTATGTTGATAACATTTTGATGCATAGGTTGAATGATTGCAGTGCAGTTTCCCGGAAACATCATAGCAATTATCAGCCCATCATCGCTTTGCAATTCGTTTTCTTTAGGATAACACGGGCCATTGTCCAAAAGCAGTAGTGATTTCTTTTCAAGCCCTCTTGATTCAAGAAAATTTCTTACTTGAAAAAAAAAACTCATTAATACAAACACAGCACTTTGTATTCTTTTTTTACTTCGGTAACAAACACGTTGTGGAACCATTGTTCGAATAATAAGAATTCATCTATGCATTTTTATTTGCTTTATAAAAAACAGGCTTATTTTCCAAGTTTTTAAATGCTCTTCGATTGGCTGCTTTACCAATGACGAAAAGTTTTACTTTGTGCATCCCTGATGCATTTGTGCACGCAAGGAATGTTATTCTTTCCATGCTTACTTTTCGTCCTGGCGCTGACGCTTCTTTTAAAGTGTTTTGTTCGGCAACATTCTGTAAAATAAGCCAGATTCGTCTGCATTGTAGATCTGATCTGCAGTCAAGTTAAGTTCCTCTATTTTTTTTTTTAAATTTTTGTACGAACGGCTGGACAAGTTCATGTTTATTCGATAATTTTTCACGACAGATTTTCGGCATTCGAATACCATGTCGTTTTTTAAATTTCGCAATCCATCAAATTAAATTGCCTTTGACCTTATAATGTCATTAGAAAGTGGAATGTGCTTAGCTCTTAGCTCTTTCCCTGGCCCAGATTCAGCTCTAGCCACAAATTGTCTAAGAGCGGTTCCCTTTCCTTTTATGCGGCTTATTGTTGATTTGTGAACATTATATTTTCCACAAATTGTCTTTACTCAAAAACCCTTTTCTAATTCTGATAAAATATCACTCCTTTTTTTAATAGACAATTTTGTAATATTTCTTGTAACACCCATCCTGTACAAATTTTCCGTAGACACTAATGAAATCGCAACCCATTCAAATAAACACAGATGCATTTTATGTGTTTATGTATTATTTTTACAAGGAATTTTGTTCAAATAAACTAGCTGTAAATTAACGGCAGGAATACAGAATCAAAAGGAAAGCATGCAAATAGAAAACAGATGAATAAACACAAGAAGTTGCACAAATCGAGGTAGCATTTATGAAAAGTTGCACTTGTAGAGTCAAGACGTGCTACAAATTTAGTGTTGTGAAAATCGAGGAGTTGCATGAATCGAGGGTTGCGTAAATCGAGTTCATACTGTTATTATAAACTTTAGCACAATCAACTTAGTGGAAATCTCCTTTTTCAAAATAATTTTTCGTATTCACGACATCTATTCGACTAAAGAGAAACTATTAGATAAACTGAAACAAATAATAAATCCAAAGGTAACAAATGCTATAAAATTAGACGAACAAACTCTATTTCATGTCGAAAACGACATCATTCCTTCCTTTTCAAATACATACCATATACCAATTGTTTATGACAAGCAAAAAGAAATTGCAAACCAAACACATAAACGAGCATATAGAAATTATAAAAAAAACGCTCAGGAAATACTGACCACATATAGGCCAAATGTGCAAAAAAAGAAACACAAGAGTGTGAAATCAGCTTAACAAACAAATCCGAGCGCAGAAAAAACAAACAACCGATCGGACCTGCACCAATCCCAAATCATGCGAACACATACATTTCGACTTATTTCACACGAACCGAAACATATATGTACATCAGCACAACTGATAAAAATATATTCTCAAAGTACTGCTACATACAAGAAATTCCGAGCCAAAAAAATACATACAAATACATTGACGAAATGTTATCACAAATTTATCTAAACGCCAAGTTCGTAATGACCAACAATGAATCAACATTCACTGGTATGCGCGAAACAAATTTACGAATTACTACAAATTGTACATACAGTGACACCGACATTTCATTCCACAACCAACGGTCAAGTTGAGAGTAAACACAGCACGCTGATCGAACTCGCTAGAGTCCTAGCACAGGAAAATAACCCTCACCAGGAGACAAAATCTTTAACACGGTGCGACAACACAACAAAACAATACACTCAGTCACAGAAGAGATACCCGTGAACGTGTTCTTCAATCGGGGAGGGTATCCTGATATACATACATAAAACAAAAACTCGAGGTAAATCAAAATAAAGTGCATTCATAACAAAAATCGTAAGAGTATCACATATACAAAAAGAGGCTTTATATAAGTTATGAGTATCACCTTACAAGCTTACGTTGCCAAATTTCATTCCCACAGAAATCATGCAGGTGCCGGATTCACTACACATGCCGTTATCAGACACCTAGTATCATCACACAGAATATTTCCCAAGCTGCATTATTGCTGACGCTATGTCTGCACCTGAGCAAGCAGCATTTCGCACCTTATAAATATGAGCATTTAGAAATAAGAATTCAGAGTTGTAATTAAGTCTCCAAACAGTGTTAACGTTTGTTTAATAAAAGTTGGCATTTAGTCGTAAGATAAAAATTGTTTTTTTTTATGACTTATAAATAAATGAAAATTTAACTGGCACCCGAGCAGGGACCACAGGGTTACATTCGGTAAATCGTTACAACTAAAAGCTCCTCAAGAAGCACCAAGTTTGCGCTAATTCCGTAAAAAAAAGTCCTCAAATAGCACGGACGGAAATTTCGCGTGTGTTCTCAATAACTGCTAAAATACCCTGTGGCCCCCCCGTGTGTGTGGTGAAAGTGACATTCACAAGGGCCCCTGAGTAATCGCCGGCAGCTGAACACTCGACCGGCGAGGGAAAAGGAAGCGAGGGAAAAGTTTGACCGCAAGCCGCACCACGATATCGCAAAAGTCAGGACCAATGTACTGCCTGCAGATTTTAGTGCTGTAAGTTTAGTTTTAAGAAACGATTCAATTAAATCAAAGAATTTAAAAATAGTGAAAGAAATTTAGTATTACACATAACCATCTTGTATACAAATAAGTCTAGATAATAAGTAATTGTGTGAAGTGTTTAAAAATTTAAAGAAAATATTTGTTAATATTTGGTAATCTCTTTTCTCTTTATTGTTCCTTGCCTTTTTTTCTCTCTCTCAAATCAAATTTATTTAAACATGGCAAATCCCAACAATGTAATAAGACCTCCTGTTCTTAATGTTCCTATCTCCAATCCTGAAACCTCACGACCATCTGTAGCTAATATCGGTGGAGTTGTCACAAATCAGGCTCTGGAAGCCCTCATTACAGGTGTGGTAACTCGCGTTCTTCAAAACGAAGGACGACAACTTATCTAATCTCTTGTAAATCCCTACCATTATCATTTCTCTGGCTTAGACCAAACCATTAACCCAGAATTTAGGCAGAATATTTCTGATTTAGATAAAATACCCGATGTTGTTCATTGCCTTAAAGACTTCAACGGTCAGCCAGGAGAATTTAACTCCTGGAAGAAAAGCGTAGACCGAATTCTGCAAATCTACAAAAGCACTAGAGGAACACCAAAATATTTTTGGATCCTTAATGTGATTCGCAATAAAATCGTAGGTCAGGCTAACGTTGTATAGGAATCGTACAATACTCCGTTAGATTGGCAATGCATAGCTCGCTGTTTGACAATGCACTATGCTGATAAACGGGATTTATCTACACTCAAATACCAGATGACATGCTTAGTCCAAGGAAATCTTTCGACGCAAGAGTTTTACCACGTTGTCTATTTACACTTATCTCTAATTTTAAATAAGATAGGATGTATGGGAATCGGAAACGAATCGCTTAACGTTCTCACTCAAACTTACCGAGACAAGGCATTAGACACATTTGTCAGAGGTTTGAGAGGCGATCTGCCAAGACTTCTCGGCATAAGAGAACCAACTGACCTTCCCCAAGCTTTACACCTCTGTCTAAAGCTTGAAAATCAAAATTTTAGGACTCATCACGTCATATCCCACGCTGGACCATCTCGTGGATCTCAGCAACCTCCCATGCCTCCACAAAAACATTTTTCTCCCAGAAACCCTCTAGGTAATAAAGCTCCCTTTTATTCTCAGTTAGCCCATATACCGCAGCCTCAATTCAACCAAAACCACTTCGGACACCGACAAGGACCTCACTTCAATCAATTTAATAATAACTTTCAGCAACAAATACCTCCGCGTCCAATGGCACCTAAGCCACAACCACGACCAGTTCCAATGGATATCAGCGTCCAAATAGGAGCGATTAATTACATGAACAGGCCTCAACAAGACCGTAACATTACAGGGAAAAGATATGCACCCTCAACACAACAGGTCCAGGCCCCCAACAAACTCCAGAGAAACTTCCATATCCAACCTCAGGAGACTGAAGTTCAACAAGCCCAAAATCAGTATCCACAAATACCCAACACATACCAACAAGAACAAGCAAACTTCCATATCCAACCCCAGGAGACCGAAGTTCAACAACCCCAAAACCAATATCCACAAACACCCAACACATATCAACAAGGACAAGCAAACTTCCATAACGAACCGGAAAGAAGTGATACCGCGAATTATCAACAACTTATCAACAATACCGATAACCAATACAATCAGACACTAATGCAGTACGTGGCGTCATATAGAAATCCAAATGACACTCAAGAACAACTAATTGACTATACAGACATCCATTTTTTAGAATAAATCGCTCTTCACTGCCCTACTTAGAGTGCAGGACGAAGAGTGGAGAAATTTTGAAAATGAAAAGACACGGGCTCCAATAAGAATTATATTCAGTCGGCACTCATCTCGAAACCCCTTCCTAATGAACAGCCCTTTTAAGCCAATTCTATAGGCGGTAATATTAAAATCAGTCACCACGCAATGGTGAACTTATTTGGTCTTAAGGACACAAAGATTAAATTTTTCCTCTTGCCCACACTTAAATCTTTCCACGCTATCTTAGGAAACGATATCCTAAAGGAACTCTCTGCAATAATCCATACTGACGAGAATTTCATGATAATAAAAGACAAGGTTAAAATTAGAGTAAAGCAACAAGCCTACACGGCAGTCAACAAAATCGATATAAGAACAGACCACATGAATATTGAGCAAAAAAATAAAATTAATCGGTTAGTTCAGGAATTTCCGGATTTGTTCACAGAACCGGATGAGAAACTAACATTCACTACCACTGTAAAAGGTGAGATTCGCACAACCTCTGACACTCCTGTGTACTCAAAGTTTTATCCCTATCCGATGGCTCTAAAGGATGAAGTAGGAAAACAGATTAGCCAGCTATTAACAGATGGCATTATAAGACCTTCACGGTCGCCCTACAGGTCTCCTATATGGATAGTACTAAAAAAACTTGACTCTTCTGGCGAGAAGAAGTACAGGACGGTTTTTGACTATCGGAAACTGAATACTGTCACGATTTCAGATAAATATCCGATGCCCCAGATTAATGAAGTGCTGTCGCAATTAGGCCAAAGCAAATTATTTTCAGTAATCGACCTTAAAAGCGGATTCCACCAAATACCGCTGAAGGAGTCAGACATTGAGAAAACAGCTTTCTCAGTCAATAATGGTAAATATGAATTTACAAGACTTCCTTTTGGTCTCAAAAATGCACCGACCATTTTTCAAAGAGCACTTGACGACATTTTGCGAGAACATATCGGCAAAATATGCTTCGTTTATATTGATGACATTGTACTCATCGGAGAAGATGAAGCTACGCACTCTAAAAATATAAGGAAAGTTTTTGAAACGCTAGAAAAGGCGAACTTAAAGGTCCAGTTGGATAAATGCTCATTTTTCAGAGAAGAAGTGGAATTTTTAGGATTCGTTATTTCTGCGAAAGGAATCAAAACGAATCCTGCAAAGGTAAAAGCGATAGTGGATTTCCCTTGCCCAAAAACGTTGAAAGATCTCCGCTCTTTTCTCGGTCTTACAGGGTATTATCGCCGCTTCATCAAGGGATACGCAGATCCCGGCGAAACCCCTTACATCCCTTTTAAGAGGGGAAGAAGGACGAATTTCGAAAAATTCTTCGAGTAAAACTCCAATCTGTCTAAACGACGACGTATCCAACGCATTCCAAAAAATTAAAAATTCACTTATATCAAACGACTTGCTCTTAATTTATCCCGATTTTAACAGGGAATTTCAACTCACAACCGATGCCTCCAATTACGCAATCGGAGCTGTATTGGCACAGAACGACCGACCGATAACCTTTATCTCCCGCACTTTGAATAAGACAGAAGAACATTATGCTACAAACGAATGAGAAATGCTAGCCATTATTTGGACCTTAAATACACTAAGGAACTATCTATATGGTACAGCAAAAGTTCAAATATTCACGGACCACCAACCGCTAACTTATGCTATAAGTAGCAAAAATAACAACAGTAAGCTTAAAAGGAGGAAAGCCATACTGGAAGAGTACATTTACGAGCTTAAGTACAAACCAGGTAAGATGAATTTCGTAGCAGATGCTCTTTCTAGACCCCCAAAAACATCAATAAATTCACTCACCGGTACTTAACACAGTGCCGAAAGCTTAGGTCAAGATTTAATTCCAGCCACTGAAATACCCATCAACGTTTTCAAAAATCAATTGATAATTACTACAGGTACAACTAACTATGGATTTAGTGTTCCCTTTCCCACTTACCATAGACATATAGTAACTCAACCAAGGTACACTGAAGACGACCTCATCCAAATTTTCAAAAAATACCTCAACCCAAGTGTAGTTAATGAAGAAGACTACAGAAGAAATTATGGGCCAGATCCAAAAAATTTTCCTACACATTTCAAAAATTACAAAGTCCGCTTCACCCAAAAAAGAATAGAGGATCTAACAGATACAGCCAAGCAAGAAGAGGAGATCATTAAGGAACACAGAAGAGCACATCGCAACGCCCGCGAAAATAAGGCTCAGTTGCTAGAAAAGTTCTACTTCCCCAAAATGAACTCAAAAATATCTAATCTAATGTGTCACTTGCAAAGAGCAGAAGTACGACAGATACCCAAATAAACCCGAGTTAAAAGAAACCCCAATTCCTAATTTCCCAGGAGAAATAGTACATGTAGATATCTATACCACTGAAAAAAAAACTAGTCCTTACAGCAATAGATAAGTTTTCCAAATTTGCACAAGTGAAATTACTAGAAGACATTAGAGACCCGTTACGCGAAATAATCTTTGCACTTGGCGTTCCAAAAATTGTAGTAATTGATAACGAAAAATCCCTGAATTCCCCATCCATAAACTTCATGCTAACCGACCAATTAAAAATTAAAATTGTTAAAACTCCCCCTTATAGCAGCTCAGTCAATGGACAAGTGGAGAGATTTCACTCCACCCTTACTGAAATCATGCGTTGTAAAAAGGCTGACGAAGCATATAGGTCATTTCCCGAACTCTTAGACATAGCTGTCTATGAGTACAATTTCTCAATTCATTCAACAACCGGTAAAAGACTGCTCGAAGTATTCTTTGGAAGAAGTTTTAGTACCAATCCAGAAGATTTCGAGAAAGCAAGACTCGATAATATTAACAGACTTAAACAGAAACAGGTAACTGATTTACGATATGCAAATAAGAAGAAACAGCCCATCAAAGATTACCCCCCTGGTACTATAGTATATGTCAGAGTAAACAAACGGGTAGGATCAAAATTATCTCCTAGATTTAAGAAAGAAATAGTAAAACAAAACTTTTCTAAAACCATCCTCACGGAGTCAGGCAGAACCGTCCATAAGAATAATATTAAGAGCTAAAATTTTCTTTTAGATGGCTTATAGCCAATTGTCTTGCAGAAATTCAAATTCTGGATTACTCTAACTCAAGAGCAATTACACTTAATGTCGGAACATCAAAAATTCAAACTGGAACACTCAAAATTATTCACGTAATCAATCTGGAAACTTATGAAGAAACTATTTACGATTTACAACAAAAAACTCAGCACGAGGTCGATCCAAGCCATCCAATTTACCCATTCCTCCTTCATGAAATCAACAAAACCTTATCCCTTATTAACCAATTGAAACCCCGCACTAGATCAAAAAAATCTTTGAATTTTATTGGAAGCGTGTGGAAATGGGTTGCAGGTAAACCTGAAAATAGTAATAAACAAGTAGTAATAAATAAATCAATAATTGAGAGAATAAACGAAATTACCAATATTAAAAATAAAATTGTTAAAAATTATCAAATAAACGAAAAAAATAACATATATTAAATTTAAGCTAGAACTAATTAAGGAAGAAATTGTCAATATTGAATATGCCTTACACTGGGCAAAATCCGGAATAATAAATTCCTTTATTTTATCACTTAACGAAATAAATGTAATAAAAGATTTTTTTGAAAAAAATGATGTAGATTATATATTGGGTCTATAACTTAATTCGTGCCGTTTGCTAAGAGATGGTGTAACTTGTATAATTCCATTGTTATTATTCCATTGGAACATGCGTTGGAAAGCTACTGTCATTGTACGTCACTTCAGTATATGTCATTCATTTGAAGCGTAAACAACAATAATTTTTTTTCACTCAAATATGCCGAACTTTATGTCTGAAAAAGTGTTTTTGCGGGGAGTTCATCTTCATTACTTTAATATGAAGAAAACTGTCCAGACCTTGTCCCTTCTGACTACCATTTGTTCCGGTCGATGCAGAACGCCCTCACTGAAATACGGTTCACATCAGAGCAGAATATCAAAAATTGGCTTGATTCATTCTTGGCTGCCAAGCCGGCGCAGTTCTTTTGGGAAATTGCCAAAAAGATGGGAAAAAGTCATAGCTTCAGATGGGCAATACTTTGAATAATACTATTGTACATGTAGTTTTAAATAACCGTTCAAATTTAAAAAAAAAAAGCACGAATTAAGTTATAGACCCAATATTACAGAATCCAATGCTGATTACAAATTTAGTAAAATTCAAGAAATATCAACTTTCCTGATACCAATCGAAGAACATCCAGTCCAATACACAGTTTATCCTGGGATTATGCTCAGTAGCATTAGTCATCTATGGTACAGTCAAAGTACAGTGCTACAATGTACAGAAAGCAGAAGCAAAAAGAAACAGAATAGATGAAATATAGTATATGATAATTAGTTTCTTTTTCCTTTTGCTATTTTTTCTCTCAAAACCCGAATCTGTGATGCGTCGACCAGTACTGCAATCGCTTCGACCAACTTAACTCGAATGCGATCACAGATCCTCCCTTAGCCCACTCAAACACTTAGTGACTCAACGCGTAAAGGATTTCACTCAATCATACTATGTATACTAGGGCGGGTCAATTTTTTTTCGCAAAAAGCGTCCATCAGAATTGGAATCTACGATGAATTCTAAGAAGATTTCACCGTGAAACTATGTGTCTAAAATCAATTCCTAGCTCCCGCTGAGAAGCATGAAGATTTCAGGTTGAGGTGTTTTAAGGTATTTTAAGGTATTTTGAGGTATTTAAGGCATTTAAAAAAAAATAACACATTTTCCAATCATGTTGGGCTCAATTTTGATTCATCTCTCCGTCCTATTCGGACTTCCACCCCTGGAGAGCCAATATCGAAACCAAACTCACCTGAGTTTCAAACCACTACATCACAACAATGCTTTCCTTTCTCCTCCTTCTATCTTTCCGCCCGCACACAGGCAACAGTAAAAGGGTATCATAACCCCTTAGGCGCGCGTAAATTATAAAAAAAAAAATAAAAAATCTTCCAACAAATTTTATAAATATTTTTTTTTTAATTAACCAAACAATTTTTTTAAAATTTGACGAAATGTGCCGAACATGCCATGTACTGAGGCTCATTTAAGAAAATGGAAGCCAACTTTTTAACGAAGTGATGTATCAGTCTAAAATTTGAAATATATATCCTTACAACTCCAAAGAAAATTTTGAACAGCAAAAGAGAAGTAGGCGTAGCATAAGAAAGGGCGTAACTTAACGGTCATAAATTTAATTTGATTCCAAAAAATATATGTTCTTATTTTCATACACTAATTACGAAACTTTTAAAAGGTAAGCTTTAGAAATAAAATAACAAAAATTCTTAAAGAAAAAATAACTTATTTGTCAGTTTTTAAAGTCTTTCTTAGACTTGATTTGAGGATTTTTGGAAGGACTTTCTAAAGTCACTGACATAACATCATCTCGATTCTGCGGAATTACGCATCGTGAGGCGTTAACAACTGCACACATCGTTCGGTTCCCTGAATGTGCGATTGAATTGCTGGATCTGGCAGTGGTATTTCAGCAGAATTTATGTACTCCAACAAGTGTTCGTGTGGTGCCAGCATCCCATGGAGGTAAATGGAGGTTCAAATAAGATGTCATTATCCAATAAACTAAATGCATACATATAATCTGTGCAATCGAAATTAATGCGATTCTTCTTATAAGTTATGAGTTTAGTTGGGTCATATAATTTCTCGCGATAGTACATCATTTTATTAATAGCTCTTTCGCGGACAGATTTCCTTCCATCGAAAAGCATTGCTAACAAAATATTTTCTGTATGGGCGAAAAACGCATTGTTTTGGATTACTTTGTTTACAATTTCTCGAAGATTTAGTGGCAAGTATTGCGTTGACTGAATAAAATTAAATAAAAGTTTACTGCCATATAACACTGAATTGTAAAATTTGATATTGCGCAACATACCAATTGCACGTACTACTCATTTTATAAATTTTTTCACGTTTACTGCACCAACATATTTTAACAAACTTCCATACTTCATCCGAAAATCTAATTTTTATAATGTATACACCAAAAAAATTAAAGAATGGTTATTTACTATTGATAATGCTAGCACTGAATCATTATAAAGAGATATGTATATCTAAAAGGTAGCGTAGCAGAAATACATATGTTTGAACTTCTTCCTTCATAAAATTTGGAATGTACAACTTTTGAATTAAACTTATTTTATTTTAGATCTTTTAATCTTAGCCACTGAATGTCACCCCACATCAGAAAACTTTGTGTCCGACCTTACTTTTCATGCCTTGCGATATGTTTGGACATTTCGCTCTTAAATGACCTGCTAATCCGCAACTATAACAGCGCTTTTCATTTTCCAGCCGGGGACGTTTGACTGTATTCGATGACAATTCGGTTCTTCTGCCAGTGTTAAACTCCCTAAGTCTCTTACGGAGTCTTTCCCGAATAGACATCAGGTGTTCTATAAGATCTTGGATCGATTTAGGCATTACGAAAGTGAATGAATTCCTCGTACAATTTTGTCCTCTGGAACGTCGAAAGATAAACGACTAATATGTGCATAGCAAAATCAGCGTAGGACTTAAATGCTTCACTTTCTATGTTAGCAACACTTCGAAGTTGTTCGATTAAATTTGTTCCTCTTGAGAACGCATGAATTAAGGACGCAGATAGATCTCGCCATGTGTATGTATATCTGATACCCGTGCTCCTCATACCACACTTTTTCCCTACCAAGTAGAGCCGCTTGTACCCTTGGCATTACGTCATAGTCCTGTAGGCGAGTAAAGAACATTATCGCAGTTTCTGTTTTCGCATTGTGTCCAGCTCTGTACATTTTTTTCGAATTTTTCATCAATATTCTTCTTTATTCTATCAAATTTGTCATCAATTTCTTCGAACTGTTGTTTGAGAATGTTCTTTTGTTCTTCCAGATTATTCTTTTGTTCATCCATTTTCTGTTGAAGGTCCTGCTGGCTGTTCTTTTTTGTCTAGATTTTTCTTTTGTTCGTTCAAGTTTTGTTCGAGTCTATTTTCTGTTTGAGGCTATTCTTTTGTTTGTCCATTTTTAACAAGAGGATTTGCATTATCGCAGCCATGTCATTGCCGGTACTTTTCTGTTCTTCCTCGTCAACATCAAAGTCGAACATTTGGATCATGTCCCTCATTGTTCAAAGCATCCTGAAGTCTTATTCTTATTCCTTTCAATACAATCACTTTATTCAATACAATTATAATTTACTATTCAATTGCTTTTCTGAACTACATTACTTTTATTTATCTTTTACTAAAACCACTTCATTATTACCCATAATTCACTTTTCAAATTCCACTTTAGAACTAACTTCGACTTCCTGTGGAACGCTGATATTTATACTACCCTGATATCTTTCGAGAACATTCTGTACTATCTAACGTTCGACTTTTTTTCCAAAATTGAATGAATTGGATCTGAATGATCTCTGGTTTCAACAGGATGGTGCTATTGCCCACACAAGCCATCAATCCATCAATTTATTGCATTCGAAATTTGAAGATCGCATTATTTCGGTTAGAAGTTGATTGGCCCCTTAGGTCACGCGATTTGACACCTTTAGTCTTCTTCCCGTGGTGTTATTTGAAGAGTAGGGCCTATGCTAATAATCCAGCGGCAATTCAGGATCTCAATCATAACATCCAAACTGAAATTGCGGCATTGACCCACTTATTCTTCAAAAATTCATCGATAATTTTAATCTTCGGATGGTCGCTTGCAACAGAAGCAGTGGTGGTCACATGAACGATGTTGTATTCTATTCATAATTGCCATAGACCGAACTTTATTAATCGATAAAATTCTATATTGTTTTGATAATAAATATATGTTTAGTTTAAGGAAAACTTCCTCACCCACCCTTTAGATGAAGCTGTTCACACTCTTATGAAATCTGAATGTGAACAACGCCATCTATATTTCAATAAGAGAAGATTTCCATATTAAATAGCAGAAGATGCTACTGCTGAATGGAGAATGGAATCGCATTTTCTAGCAAAATGGAAATTTGTATGGAACGTTGAATTTGAAATGTGAATTACGAGAATGATTAAATGGTTTAAGTAAAAGATAAAGAAAAGTAAAAGTGGTTGAGATAAGCGATTAAATTCTGAATTGTAATGAAAGAAATAAGTTCTCTTGTACCCACGCAAACATTTTAAAATATATTGAGTTGTTCAAAAGGTCATTGGGTTTTTCTGCAATAGGCGACTTTGAAAGCGTTTATGTGTATCTGAGCGTGACATATACATATGTCAAATGTTTGAATGCGTTTTGTTGTTGACCCTTAACGTAAAAATAAAAAACAAAGCTGGCGCTATTCGGTCGAGTTTTATGCTTGGAATTTGGAGAGCATATTCGCCATATTTTGCATAATTACTTCAAAAAAGGGAAGAAAACAACTAAAAAGTTGCCTCCTGAGATTGACGACGGTAAAATCAAAGCATCGGTGTAAGCAAATAAACATTCAACGATTCAGGAGCTTCCTACCCCTCTAAAAGTGTCCTTTGGAAGCATTCATGCCCATTTAAAATCGCTTAGATTCTTAAAGAAGCTCGGTATTTGGGTACCACATGAAATAAACTCACATGTGTTAAGGTTCGCTAAATAAAACATGACCGATCAGTTTAAGGATCTTTGAGGCCACTCTAGAGGACGTGATTTCTGAGATTTTTTTTTTAGGGGGAAATATAAAATAAATCGAGTTTACAAAGGTAGAAGTTTATTGTAAAGAGTGCTTTTGTTAGAGGTATACAAATTCAATATGAAATAAAGGACTTGAAACTAATGTTAATGTCTATGATATTAGCTTTGTTTAATAGATAAGCCATTAGCGTTTAAATATGACATCATGCATATGTGCGCTACAGCTAGCTCGAGTGAAGCGCAATCGTGAAGTCTAATTTTCGACAACTTTATCGAGCAATTGGGCCCGTATATCAGCAATAACACGGCGAATTTTGACTTCCAAATCGTCCAACGTCTCTGGTTTATCGGCATAGACTAGTGACTTCACATACCCCCAAAGAAAGTAATCTAAAGGTGTGAGATCACACGATCTCTGGCCGCCACGTCCAGTTCACAGGTCCATTACGCGAAATTATGCGCTCAGAAAATGTTTCCCGCAATAAATTGATGATGATAAATTGATAAATTGATTGTTGAAACCAAAGCTCTGTCATATCACTGCCATTCAACTGAGGAACGAAGAAGTCGGAAATCATGTTTCTATGGAGCTCTCCATTAATGATAACATCCTCGCCGTCATCGTCCTTAAAAAAATATGGGCCGATAATTCCACCAGCCCATAATGGCAAAACGTACTAACCCCAAATCAACTCTCAACTGTTAAATTGAAATAGTGTGGCCAGTTTAAAAACCAAACCTTTAAAAAACATGCTTTGCATGTGATTGACTATAAAACATAGTTTTTATAGAATAATTTATTCAAAAATGGCGGCTCTGCAGCGTTTCTCAGATTACCTCTCTTTTTTAGAGGGGTCAACAGCCGTACCAACAGCTCCTGTAAATTTTGGATTATGCTGTGCAGTTTTTTTTATTGCACATAACAACAGGTAAGGAAGTACGTTGGATTTTTTTTGATATATTGATTTTAGGCCGAATGGCGCACTTCCAAAGTCAAACTTGCAAAATTCGCAGAAAAATCGACAGAAAATTGTTAATAACAAATGAACTATGCCAACAAATAATTCCACGTACTTATTTAGACAATATAGTTTTAAAGATCTAGTTAAAATTTGAAGTAAATTGGTTGAAAATAGTTCAAGTTATGGGTGCGGCCAACTTGAAAAATGCAGTTTTGAGATAAATGCGTTTAAAATGTTAAGTTATAGAAAGCCTACCTGGCAGCCTTGTACTCTGCTTTGAAAAAACAGATATTTCCCGGCGGTAAGCTTTTGGAATATCATTTTTGAGGGCCTAAGGGACCATTGAAAGCAATAAAAAAAAATGTATTTTTTGAAAATTCTGGAGTGGTCTAACCCCTTAATAGACGGACAAAAATACATAATGTAAGTACAATAGATATTATAAGAGAATAAGTAAAACTAACATATATGTGGGTAATATTCATGAATTCATTTTAATAGTCCCACTTTCATTAATATTGGATTGTTACATTACATTCGAAATTCATAATTATTAATGCAGGTTTAATATTATGCTCTATTAAATAATTTCCAAAAACTGAGAAAACAAATTAAATTATTTCTTTTAACAAAACCAAAATTTAATAAATAACTCATTTACAAAAAACTTATGTTATCGGCATCACACCAATCATATCCCTCGGAATTTGTTGGCCGATTTGGTCCTTTTCCTTGGCCACCTAGATCTTCTGACCTAACGCCAATGGATTTCTTTTTTAGGGAGCCATAAGAGAAAGGGTTTATTTGACTGAGATTTCAAGAGAGAATAAATACAGTGGCAGAGGAGCTAAGAAGCATTTTACCAAACATTAATTTACATTCTGAAATCATCAAACGCATTAGAACATGCATCCAAAGGCACGGGCGACATTTCGAAAATTTACTATAAAAGTGTTTTGAAATCTGAAAGCGTAACGGTCTTTAACCACAAAAACTATTTAAAGGGATATTAAATTTATTTAATATTTGCCTGAATAAAATAGTGGTTTGCAATAACTTCCGTTGTTCGTAGGTGAAAAAGTCGTATATAAAAATCGTAGAAAATGAAGAGAAGACAAAAGTTTTGATAAAAAAGTTAACCTAAAAGTAGAAAATTTCGAGTTAAACGCATTTTTCTGATGAAATTGGTCCAACGGTTTTTCAAAATGTTAACTTTAAAATGCGATCATTTTGGCGGGAGCTCATCGAACTCGACGAAATTTTAGTATTTTATGCTCACTGAAATTCTCTTTCAAAAATATGCACAGCAGTTTTTTAAGCTGAATCCGCTAGAAAGCTACGGGCCTTTAAGAAGTTTTACCTCGAAATCAGAGGTTCCTCACTTTAACGGCCTATAACTAGGAGGAGTGTGAAAATAGACCCCCCTGCAATACAATTTTTTGTTTGCCATAACTACAGGAATCTTCAGCTATTAGGACGAAAACCTAAACTGGGACATCCAGTATTCCACAACCAATGGAAAAATATATGAAAAATTGCTAATTAAACCTATTAAAACAAATAGAAATACTATAGATAAGATATCATATCATAATAAAAGATTGTAAAACAATAAATAACTTGTTACTTTGTAAGAAGAACAATCTCATAGATTTAATTAATGACAAGTTTATTTAAAATGTTTTAAGTAGGAAAAATGCGACATGTAGTGGAACAAATTGCCAACATGCCCCGAGAGTGGAAAAACTAAGTCCTGGAACCTTACTCCTGAATAACTATCAAAGTGAAATAAATATCAGTGGCACCACACAAGCGCTAAAAGGAATATATCTCATCGAGTTCGTGAACACCACAGTCACAATAGATAACCAAAAATTTATATCTGAAGATATTGTATAACCCAATTACATGTACTTCCACCCTTCCTCCAACCATCATCCGAAGGAACCGAAATCGGACAGATTCCATCACTTGAACGGAAGAAAGAACTCCGGAAAAAGTACAATAATTCACCAATGGATCAATTACTCTGTCCTTATTATAATAAATATTAGCGTACTACTCCTGCAAATGATAAGCCGAAAGTCAGGAAGAAAAAATAATCATCCCAGTATCAATCGTAGGTGAATCGGAAAATCAAACAAGAAAATCTTCAAGCATAATAGAATATCCAAATATCTATATCTACAATACTTTTAAGTACCGCAAGGACCCTGGTATTTAGAGGGAAAGAGTTAACACCACACTCCTGTAAAATATCATAAGTTACACACATGCAGTCAATCACCTCATCAATAAACTAGGCACCTTGCATCCGGACACACGCTCTTGCAACATTATATTCCCACGATAGTGCAAAACAATTATTCCCGCAAAAACTCAAAACTCAAAACTCAACAAGTAATGCTGACAACGCGTGCAAGTAATCAGAGCCGTTGCTATCTACCGTTTCCACCTTGTCGTAATTGGTTATAACTTAACTTTTGTAATATCTAGATTTTAGTCTAAATTATTACTTCAGTAAATAATGTGTAATAATGTATTAAAAATTTCCATTGAAATTAACCAAGAGATCTATGTCTTTATGTATTTATAGATTGCATATGTTACGAGTAAATGTTTCGAAATGGGTGGGTGGCCGTGGCTCAAGTGGTAGTGAACTGGCTTCCAAATCGAAAGGTTCGGTGTTCGAATCCCAGCCTCGCCCGAAAGACATATCCGTTTCAGTTAACTAAAATCAAGTAATACGATTAGTTGACTAGAAATCAATATCAAGCCACCTTCCACTAAGAATTTAGTCTCCCCATTAAAAGTTGGATGCCACCCATGGAGCAAAATAACCACTTAGCCCAAATATCTTTCTTTTTCTCTCTATCCTATTTTCCAAAAAACTTAACACATGCTGAGGCATTATAAGTGTATTCATACCCGCTTGAGTGTTAAGTTCTTTAAGACAAAAAAAAATTATTGAAAAAATTGCTTGTCTCCTAGAATATGAAAAATTAAAAAAATTTATTATATTGTATTGTTTCAGCCCTTTTATTGCATGCCTTGGAACCAATGATGAAAAAAAAAATAATGGGACGAAGAAAAGTGTTTATTTACTAATTATATACAAGTTTTAAAAAACAAAAAACTTATATCATACCGCTTTCCGAAATTTTTTTTCGGAACCACATTTGGCTCTGTATGCACACATAGAATATTTTTGTACAGAATAATTTAGTTTACTGCAACCAAATTTTTATTCAGCGCTGTGAAATTTAGCAAAGCAATTTTTTTTTTCTTTATTACAAAGATATACTTTGGATTTTTTCGTAATAAGTGTACGAACGGAAAGTGCAGTTATTTTGACGTATAGTAACTGTCGGTTGGGCATCCATTTTGTAAAATGACCAATTTGATCTGTTCTTATTGTGTGCAGAGGAAAACCTTGATGCTGCCTTTTTAGGCTTGAAGAATACAAGTTAAGGCACAAAACATTTTCCTTCTTCTCTTCTTAAATCATTATTCGTGGAGTGTTAAGCCCAAAAAGCCAGTCGCCTCAAGTAGCCGCCGCGCCCCCGAGTTAAAATAAGAAAATATAGCCAGACGCCGAAAGTAGCCGCCGCGCATATTTTTTATTATAACCTACCGGGCCCACAAAATTGTGTTGTAGTGAAAATTTAAGGGCCACGTAATAGCCCACAGTGAACATTGAACATTGAACATTGATAACAGTGAGCAAAACGGTAGTTTGTAGAAACTTGCCGGTCACCCGATCCAGAAACAAAAATATCCGAGGAGTAACCCAAACATTGAAATCTATCATCGTAGTTTTATGTTTTAATGAATTTTTGTTTGCATTAATAAGAAAAAAAGAGAAATAAGGAAATTTGAAAGTTAATATAATCCAAAAAGAAAAATCACTTTTCGAAAAGAAAGAGATCATAAAATAAAGCTAATGTCTCATTAAGAAAAAAAATCATATTACAGTTATTTTACAATTAAAGAAAACAAAAAATGGTTAACTTCAAACAAATTAATAATCTTAGGAAAGCAGAATTGTCAAATTTTATTATTCTTATGTATTACATTTATTTTGCCATTAAAAAGGAAAAAATCGTTAACTTCTAACAAATCCTAGTTCCTTAATACAGCTTTTGACAAAGTTTATCATAAGATACATTTATTATAACGATAAAAAAAAACGGTATAACAATAATATTAAAGTTTGGTTTTTTTTTTAAAAAAAGGAAAAAGGTAGAAAAAATATGCCGTTATTACGATCGTTTCGGACAAATCAAAATACCGATTCCGAGAATCAACCCGCAATCTCCGCTAACACCGTACCCAATGTTAGCACCGAAAACAATACCCTGAGTCAAGGTGTTGACCGAGACACTTCATCTACTTCATCGCGTCGCAATGAAAATCCTGATGTACAAACTACTCCCGAGCTAAACGCTCTCATAACTTCTATAGTTAGTAAGGTGTTACAAAAGCAGGTCAAAGTATGATCGAAAGCATTTTAACCCTAACGCCGAACGTTTTGCTGGTGTAGATCAGCCGAATCATACCGAATTCAGTGACAAACTTGCTTTGGATAAAATACCGGATAAAATACCGGACGTGGTCCGCTGTCTGAGAAACTTCTCAGGCAACCCGGCCGAATTTTCCGCATGGAAAAAAGGTGTTAGTCGCGTCCTGATAATCTACGAGCCATTAAGGGGAACGCCGAAATATTTTGGCATTCTGAGCGTGATCCAAAATAAAATTGTCGGACAGGCAGATACCGCTCTCGAGTCGTATAATACCCCCCTCAACTGGGAGGCTATTTTCAGATGTCTGGCTCTACATTATGCCGAAAAGCGAGACATCGGTACCCTAGAGTGCCAAATGACGTGTCGCATCCAGGGTCAAAAAATCTTTCGAGACTTCTTCCAGGAAGTTTATTCACAACTGTCCCTTACTTAGTAAGCTGTCATGCGTGGACATCAGCAATGAGTCCTTGGGTCTGTTAACTCAGACATATAGGGATAAGGCGTTGGATACGTTCATAAGAGGCCTTCGGGGAGATTTACACAGACTCTTGGGCATCCGCGAACCTGTCGACCTTCCACAAGCATTGCATATTTGCATGAAGCTGCAAAATCAGGGCTATAGAACTAACCACGCTCACGGAAACCAGGCGCTAAATAAAAACCGCAGCGTTCTTACCCGACAAATAGTCCGCAGAGGCAAAATTCGCCACCAGTCAACTGTAACGTTCAACGACCAACAAACTCCCACCAGTACACAGGAAACCCTATCTTTCAACGACCGTCAGGTTCCCAACAACCCTCCCGCACACCACAGTCACAGCCATATCAGCAGAACATCAACTACAATCAAAATGCTCAACAAGGAAGACATCCTCAAACAGGCCCACCTATCAAACGAGAGCCTGTAACTAAGCATTCAAGTCCTCAGGCTAGGGGCATCCATCAACAAAATCCTCAACGATTTGATGCAAATACCATCAGCCAACAAGATAGCAACAGAATTTTCACATCAACACAGAAGAGGATGAGCTGAACGTATACTTTCGAGATTTAAATTTAAATTGCGAACAAACCACCAATGATTACACCAGAGACAAGGAGTACCAAAACTCAAACCTGAATAGCGAGCAAGAGGCAGGTGACTACATTAAAGATACAGAGGAACCTTCTTACTCAATAGCCCTAGTGTCTCCGAGCTCGAACACTATGACATTCATTTTTTAGGTTAAACGACTCTTCCTTGCCTTTTTTTGAATGCAAGGTGAGGAGTGGTGAAATCTAACATTTTTAATCGATACAGGTTCGTCGAAAAATTACGTACAACCACGGCTTGTACAAAAACCTTTGCCCAACAAAGAGTGTTTTCTTGCTAAATACATAGCCGGAGATATCAAGATATCCCAGCACACAGTAATTAATCTGTTCAACCAAAAAAATATTAAGCTTACATTTTTTCTCTTGCCAACACTAAAAACGTTTGACGGTATCCTTGGAAACGACAGCCTGAAGAACTCTCCGCTATTTTAGATACCAAGGGTTGCAATCTGACAATCCTGAATAGTATTAGTATTCAAATTAAAAAGTTAAATTCACCATTAGTAAATTCTCTTAATATTAAAACCGACGGTATGACATCGACGCACGTAATCTCCGTTTTCGTAATATTTTTTCAGAACCAGATGAAAGACTGACGTACACTACGAGGGTAGTCGCCGAAATCCGCACTACGAATGATTCTCATGTTTTTAGTAAATATTACCCTTTCCCCATGTCCCTTAAGTCGGAGGTTGAAAGTCAAATTCAAAGTTTATTGAAAGATGGGTGGTACCAAAAAAACCAGACTCCACTGGACAAAGACTATACAATATAGAATGGTGATAGATTACAGGAAATTGAATAGTGTCACGATAGCTGACCGTTACCCAATTCCCGAGATAAGTGAAGTTCTCGCACAACACGAAAGGAACGCTTATTTCACGGTTCTTGACTTGAAAAGTGGTTTTCACCAGATTCCCCTGAAAGAATCGGATATTGAGAAAACCGCAGACTTCCTTTTGGCCTCAAGAACGCGCCATCAAATTTCCAAAAGGCTCTCGATGACATCCTCCGAGATCACATAGGTGAAATCTGTTATGTCTATATCGATATAATAGTTATATTCAGCAAAATCAAAAGTGAACATGCCCAGCATATAGAGGAAATTTTCCAAACACTCAACAAATAATGCCAAGATGAAAGTTCACCTTGACAAATGTCATTTTTTCAAGCAGGAAGTCGAGTTTTTGGGATTCATCATATTATCAGATGGAATTAAAACAACTCTGGTAAAAGTCGAAGCCATTCAAAAATGTCGTATACCTAAGACTTTAAAGCATTTACGTTCTTTTCGCGGTCTGTCGGGCTATTATCGCCGCTTTGTTCAAGACTACGCAAAGCTTGCAAAGCTTGCAAAGCCCCTGACAGACCTTTTAAGAGGGGAAGGAGGACTTACGTCCAAAACACAGTCCGCAAAAAAACAAATTTCACTAGACCCAAACGCAATAGACTCCTTTAATAAAATAAAAAATGCTCTGATTTCCAAAGGCCTAATCCTCACCTGTCCAAACTTCAATAAACCTTTCGAACTTACCACTGATGAATCCAACTATGTCCTTGGAGCCGTTCTGACACAAGAAGGTCGACCGATAACATTTATCTCGCGAACGCTTAGTTCCACTGAAGAGAACTACAGAGCGAACGAGAAGGAAATGTTGGCGTTCATATGGGCTTTAACCTCATTGCGCAGTTACTGGTATGGCTCTGCTTTCGTCAAAACCTACACCGATCACACAGCCGCTCACTTACGCATTAAACTGCAAGAACAATAACAGTAAGATGAAACGCTGGAAAGCCATTCTTGAAGAATATAACCATGAACTGCAATACAAGTCAGGTAAGAGTAACGTCGTAGTTAACGCACTCTCCGACCCGCTCAATTATCCCAGATTAATTCATTAACACCGACGGAGCACAGTGACGAAAGTTCATCGCAAAATTTAATAACAAGTGTCAAAGTTCCTCTCAACGCTTTCAAAAACCAACTTCTCCTTCAGGTTGCTACTCCCGCAGATCATAAATTCAGAATAGTCTTTCCAACTTACCGTAGGCACACTGTGATTGAACCTGAATATAACTCAACAAAACTTAAGACAATCCTGAAAAACTTTCTTAATCCCTTAAATATTGACGTGATAAAAACCGAAGAACAAGTTACGGGAATGATTCAGGAACTACATACGAGGGGCGTTCAAGATATTCTCGGTATCGGGGTGAAGCTGTGGTTGCATATATAAATTGACTTATTTATCAAGTAATACTATTATTTTAGTGCATTCATGTAAAATTTCATATAAATGTGATTATTAATTCGCATTTTATCTCTAGTTAAACAGAATCATAATGACAACTGAGGCGATGATGGTGAAAATTGAGCATCGCGCTATAATTAAATTTCTCACTAAGCAAGGAAAAAGTCAAAAAACTATTCATGAAGAGATGGTGGCTGTTTACCAGGGTTCCGCACCTTCATTATCAACTGTGCAAAAGTGGTCAAGTGAGTTCAAGAGAGGCAGAGAGAGCATTGAGGACGACCCCCGCTCCGGCGCCCCGGCTACTGCTTGTACGGGAGAAAGCATCAAAGAAGTCGAAAAACTTGTTCTTGAGGATGCCCGAATAAAGGTGAAAATGATGGCAGAGATCACCAAGCTTTCAATTGGTACCATTCACACCATTCTTCATGACCATCTTAACCTTTCAAAGGTCAGTGCAAGGTGGATGCCACGAATGCTCACAGCGCCTCAGATAAAAAGTGAGAATCGCATGCTGTAGAGAGCTTTTGGAGATGTGTAGTGAGAACGCGGACGGTGTTATGGATCGAATTGTTACTGGGGACGAAACATGGGTCCACCACTATGACCCTGAAAGCAAACAAGAGTCCATGCAGTGGCATAAAAAAGGAACAGACCCCCCGTAGAAGTTCAAAGTCACTCCGTCTGCCCGAAAGCTCATGGCCACAGTTTTTTGGGACTCAAAGGGAATCTTGCTCATTGAGTACAAAAAAAAAGGTGAAACCATCAACGCCACATCCTACGCTTCCACTTTGCATAATTTGCGGGAGGAAATTAAAAAGAAAAGACGGGGTAAACTCGCAGCGGGTGTGTTGCTTCTTCATGACAACGCTCCAGTTCACACGGCGCGAGTTTCCAAGGCTGCTGCGCGAGATTGTGGTTTCGAAGAAATCCAACACCCACCCTATAGTCCAGACCTTGCCCCTAGTGATTATTTCCTGTTTCCGGATTTGAAAAAATGTCTTCGTGGAAAAAGATTTTCGGATGATGAAGAACTCAAGTCGGTATTTTGCAGAGAAAGAGGAAATTTATTATTTTGAGGGTTTAAAAAAGCTTATCTCAAGATGTAACAAATGCATTGATGTTAGGGGAGATCATATTGAAAAATAAAAACAATTTAAATTGAATTCGCATTTTCCTTCATATCGATACCGAGAATATATTGAACGCCCCTCGTATATCCGTCTCATTTCAACAACTTTAAAATGAAATTCACGCAGATGCAAGTTACAGATGTTAAAAATGAACAGGAACAGGATAACATCATTATCGGAACTCACAAACGAGCACATAAAAACGAAAAAGAAACTAAGGCTCAAATCCTCGAAAAATACTACTTTCCAGGCCAGAGAAATTCGAAAACTCCTTAAAATCTGTAAAATATGCAAATAAAATAAATACGATAGACACCCAACAAACCTGAAATTCAATCCACTCCCATTCCGACATACCCATTTACATTTTCTCAACGGAAGGAAAACTGCTACTCACTGCACTGGACAAATTCTCGAAGTATGTTCAAGTAAAAGTCATAAATTCGAAAGCCGCCGAGGACATAAAACAGCCTCTTCGGGAAGTGCTTTTTGTTTTCCGTATCCCCAAGACTGTGGTAGTTGACAACGAAAAGTCGTTTAGTTTGGCCTCAATCAGCTTTATGATTGAAGATGAGTTCGGAATTCAAATGTTTCGAACACCCCCTTATACGAGGTCAGCCAATGGCCAGATCGAGCGTTTTCATTCCGCATTTGGAGAAATCATGAGATGTCTTAAAGCTGAAGGTATTCATCTTTCCTTCACGGATCTCCTTGAAAAGGCGGTTTATGCCTGTAATCTTTCTATGCACTCAGTCACGAAAAAAAAACCGGTCGAGGTATCCTTTGGTAGAAGACTAAGTACTGACCCTGTACTGCTCGAGAAATCCAGAAAAGAATACATGCGAAAGATTGCAGAGAAACAAGGTAAGGATCTGTTATATGCTAATAAAAAAAGACAACCTATATCGGGAGATATCGTTTACGTCAAAATAAATAAACGATTAGGGTCCAAGCCTACAGCAAGATGTAGAAAATAAATCATCGCAGAAGATAGGGTTACTACTATATTAACTAAGTCAGGAAAAACCGTACATAAATCACACATTAAAAATTAAACCATTCTTTTTAGGCTAGCAACGATGATATGGAATGCCCTAACTGGCTACAAGATATTCGACTACTCTAATGCACAATTACTGACTCTCGACAACGGGACTGCAATGTTGGAGGACGGACATTTCAAAATTATTCATGTAATTAACTTAGAACGGCAAACTATGCGCCGCAGTTCAACGCGTCGGAAAGGGTAAATAGAACGTTGTTAGGCGCTATGCGTTCATTCTTTCACCTCAGTGAGATTGCATGCGCGTTGAGAAGTTCAGTTCAAAGTGCTACTGGTGTCACCATACTTTGCTCTTTTCGGAACAAATATGGTGACACATGGTAGTTGCTATGAACTAGCCGAGAGGTTGAACTCTGTGAGTAACAACGAGCTATTGACTCTCTCCAGATACGACTGACTGCAATGGATAAGGGACAACATTAAGGAGAACATTCGAAAGGCGAATGAGAGGGGCGCGTAGACATACAACATACATTCGTGCTAGAAAGACACATTACCTGCCCGGACAAGAAGTGTTTCGACGGAATTTCATCTTAAGTGACACGTCGAAATCAAAATTCTGTCCGAAATATATCAAATGTCGCGTAGTAAAGGCAATTGGTAATAATATGTATGAGTTACAAAATTTGGCAGGAAACTTAATTATATGTACGTACATTTTGTAAGTATCATGTATTTGTTATGTTAACTAAATTATCTTCTCTGTAGTGTATTTGTTATTTATTTATTTAAATTCTGTAATATTAGCGATGGATAAATTGTATTTTGATGATGTATAACTATATATTAATTTTTTTATTATTAATTTATATTTTTTTTTTGTAACTATTTAATTAATTCGGTTTGTTTTAGTGTATATGTGTATGTATTCCATTCCATAGCGCACGTGCAACAGGTATCGAATCATGTGGTATGTGTTTTATGAGTGTCAAAATATATTCGTCTCTCGTCTGTTAAGGAACTTGTAGGTTCTTCCCCACGTGCTGCTCTAAATGTTGGGATCGGCACGGCTAACTCAGTGGGTAGAGTATGAGAGTCTTGATCTCGGGGTTGTAGGCCCTTCCCCATTGTGCAAAATGTACCGACTTACAAGAATGCATCGCTAATCTTCTCCATCCTTTGCTTCAGTTCAGGGAGTATGGCCTTTCAAACTGCGATGGAGAAGGGAATTTTTTTTTTTTGATTTCGTGAGAGCAGATCGTGCATGTTTATTTTTTTAAGGTATATGTACACTGTACAGTGTTCTTGAGTAACATGCAATCGGATGAGGATACCGTTGGCTTGACGAGTGAGAAGCTTGAATTTCTTGGCGGTTGCAAAAGGCGGGCAAAGGTGACGTGATAGCTGAACCAAGAGGTTCTCGTGGTCAAGAAGCGAGCATTTAAAAAAAAAAAAAAATCCATAAAAATGTTGTCAATGCCGAGGCAGTAAAGGCAGAAAGAAAAAAAAATTGTTTTTTTTAATAATTGTGCAAGCATATGCTGAATAATTGAAGCCAGAAAAAAAACTTAATAATTATGTAGAAGTGGTTAGTAAGTGAATCAGGAGAAAAGACAAAACAAAAGGAAGAGGGGGAGGGGGGGGGGGGAAGAGATACCGGAAAAGCATAAAAACCAGAAAAAAGAAAGAAAAAGGAAAAAGTCCGGTGAGTTATTTTTTTTATCTCTTTATGAATCCATTTTATATGCAAAATATTTTTTTTCATGTGAAAATAAAACGCATCCACCGACCCAGATATAAGTCGTGGTCGCCCATATATAAATTTACTACTACAAACAAAAAAAAATAAAAAATAATAATAATAAGGAATTAAGGATTCAGGATTTTATTCGTACACAGAAATTCAAACTTTATGTATAAAAAAAAGAAAAAAAGGGAGAAACAAAGGAAAGAGAAATAAGATCGTCTCTACTGCAGGATTAAAAGTTGTGCAAACAATTTTATTACGCTACCAAACAAAGGAAAAAGATTACAAATTATATTATTTGTTTATATATAGTATTGTTTTTACGTATTAGGGGTCTGCCTGAATCCACTCATTTGCCTTTTCTTAACGGATACAATACTTCAGTGTACTCATTTCATTTCAATATATGAGTAAATTTACTGTACAAATGAGTTGTTTGATTAAAAGGAACAGGTACTGTATACAACTTGATCACTTAATACCAAAATGAGTGCACTGCTTAGTTTCATATACGCAAGTGAGTGGTTGCTTCGAACACAATGTACCGTAAATACACACTGATTACACAGAGTATACTGAGCGCACCCATTCCAAACGAGTGCACTTGTTTGAGTTAGTGCAATGGGTTATTGGTTTCTAGCTTTCACGAAGTTGAGAAGAAGACAATAAAAGTTGCTGATAGGAAAATTGCGTAGCTAATTTATATGATTTACCAAAATGGAAGTCGATAATGTAGGTTAATTTTTGTTCCGAAATAATTTCTGACAAGGATTCAAAAAAAAAAAAGATTCAAATATTTCCATGGCAAGTAATATCAGCTTGCTGAAAAGTTCATCAATTAAAGACAAAATTGTGCGTGGTGATCTCAGAATTATCAACAAAAGAGGCAGAAGCAAAGTGTAGGATATTTTTGGAGAAATATATCGATAATACCGCACAAAAAATCGAAGTGGAAATTGAGGACAAAAAACATAGTGTTCGCGTTATAACAAAGCGGGTCATAGGAAATTGTCGGCCTTTTAGAATTGTGGAGGATTCAGATTTGAGGCATTTTGCCCAATTTTTAATATCGGTGCAAAGTATGGTCAAAATGTGGATATTGATAAGATGTTACCACCCCCCACAACAATTTCACAAAATGTTCAAAATTTAAGTGACAAATATTTCAAAATTATAAAACATGAAATAAAGTCAATAAAAAATATTGGCATTGGATTAACATCAGACATTTGGACGGACAACTATTTGAAGACTTCATACATTTCATTGACAATCCATTATATAAAAGAAGGAAAATGAATTACCAGACTTTTAGATCTAAAATCCATGAAGGGCGAATCGTGTACAGGTAACAGGGAATTTTTAAGTAAATTTCCAAATCACTCCTTTCATGCTAACGAATATTTTTGTTAAATTTCCAGGTCAAAATATTTAGTCAAAGGTTAGTAATGTTTTCAGTGAATTCGAATTTGAATTGAATGAGAAGGCCATTATAATGACAGGGAGGCAAATATGGTTGCTAGCTTTCGTTCACTCAACCACGTTTTCTGCATAAAAACGCAATCAAATAAATTTATGAAATAGCTGAGTTATGTATTATGTGCTCCAAACTCGTAAAATTCTTTAAGAAATCAGGCATTAACTCTAGTTTGAAAACCTCTTTAAAAAGTTACTCTTGCATACGGTGGAACACAATTTTTTATTTATTTGAATCCATAGAAAAAAACTGGGCGGAAATTACTAGTAAATTAAATGAAAAAAATTAAATACAGAGAATAAATAGTATAAATTTAAATTGTGTAAGTGCTATGATCAGAATTTTAAAACCCTTTGAAGAAACAACAAAAAAATTAGAAGGCGAAGATTATGCAACCCTTAATTTAACAACCGTACATATTCATCGGTGAAAAAAATATGTGTCATTAATTTGGAAGACTTAGATGTCATTAAAAATTTACAATAAAAACAAAATTAAACTCTTTTTTGGATCCAATTGTGTTACAAGACATAACTATAATTCATAAAATAGCCCTGTTTTTGTTTCCTCACGCAAATAAATTAATTCAATTTAACGAAACTGAACAAAAATTTATTAAAGACGAGTTTAAAGGCCTTATGCAAAGTTATGGCAATGAAATACCAGAACACGAAGATCAAGACCGATTGTTAAATGAAGAGTTGCATAGTCTTTTATCAGATGATAAAAATTTGTTTGAAGATTTTATTCAACCTGTGAAAGTGGTAAATTCTACTGATAAAGTGAATAACAAACTATGCGCATATGAAAATACAAATGTAGTTTTCCGTGAAGATTTTAATATTTTGCAATGGTGGCACTTGCATCAAACAGAATTTCCACTTCTATTTAAGGTTAGCAGCAAAATTTTATCTACTCCAGCAAGTAGTGCAGCTTCAGAACGAATATTTTCCTCAGCTAGGCAACTAATTTCTGATAAACGTACTTTAATTGGTTCTGACCCAGTTCTAGTAAATCAAATTATGTTTTTTGAATTCAAATATCGACAAAACTGAGATTTATAAGGAATTAGAAGAAAACCTACATATTTTTTTGAAAAATGAACAAAAAAAATTAATAAAATAAAAAAAGTAATACATTATTAACAAAATATGAAACTTTGCGTTTGATTTTATTTATAAGAACAACACACTTTTCAAATGCAAAATTACTTCATATCATTTCCCCAACAAACGTAAATAAAGTACGGAGTGGATTCATTCAAAATGAGTGGACTCAATGTGTTCGGTGTACTCAGTGTAGTGTACCCATTCTATGTGACCACACTGAACTAAATGTTTTGTTGCGAATGGGTGAAGTACTCACTTAGTAATCAAATATCTGGTTATTCATTCATTTTCTTTTCCAAGATGTGAGTTCGGTGAATAAGGTACCCGAAAAATACTGAATGTCTTGGAGTTGGAACCACTTTCAAGACATTCGTTGCAGATTGCGTATGCCATTGCAACAGAAAAAGAGAAAGATTAATTTAGTAATTAAGTGCGCCTCACAGCAGACCACACTAAAGCAAAAAAAAAATGTAATTTGTGAATTTCCCTTATGTTGATATGTAAAAAATTATAGAATACCTTTAAGAGTTGTGAGTTAAAATCAATTTTTGTGCATTTAATACTATTAATACCTTAATATATACTATTTATGCACATGAATCTGAAGAATTTCTTGAAAAAAAATTATGCTCTGTTAAAAAAACAAAAATTGTTTTGTGAAATTGGACAAAAAAAAGGAAAATGATATTTCAATGAATAAAAGAAGGCCACATTATAATGTACTAGGATGTGGATGGTGCTATTTTTTTTTTTTTATTATTTTTGAGGGGCACATGCGCCTAGAGATGTGATAGTTTTAGTTATTTTCAGAGGTAAGTAAGGCTGGCAGAGGCAGAGCCTTATGACTTGATCCGGTGACAGCGTCCAAGTCCTGCATGGGACTTCCCGGCAGGGAGGGATTGGCATCGCTGAATCAACATCAGCCAGCGGTCCTCAATATGGTGAAGCTGAGCCGCGCATTGCGAGCATGTCACGCTCCTCACACTCCGCTATCTCTTCCCTTACCATTTCCGTTTCCCTCCAAATATCCATACCCACGATACATTCCTTCTGTTTGTTAGTTCTGTATGTTTCGGTATCCTGATATCCTATCCGCATTCTATACATTTTCTTCTACTCAAATTTCCTAAATATCCTCTCCTATATTATTATTATTGTTACAACACTGACTATAGATGAACTAACTTACGAGTAGATGGCAAACTCTACTAATCCTTTTGCAAACTTTTGAACTTCGCGCAGAAACACTGTAAGTGAATTACCAACACATTGTACAGGCCTGTAAAATGCTAGAATTTCCTAGAATGAGAGCAATTTACAAGTAAAGTTGCTAGAATGAGAGCGATTTGCACGTAATGCTCACTATCTGTGTCTAATGTGGACGGCGCACAGTGGGGCAAGATATCCCAAAAACTGGAGTCAATTCAAATGATGGGCTAGCTATACTGAAAACAGCATTTTTATTTAGAAATCACTTATTAGTTCATAGAAAGGCCACATTTGACTTTGTAAAATTTTTTTTATTGTTTAACTTATGATTTTTTAAACTTAAGAAGGGAAAATTTCAAAAAGCAAAAAGAAAATAGTTCCGCATTTTTTAGTAATACATATTTCGAAACCATATGTGTATTATAAATAATATATGTTTTTTTAAATTTATTTACATACATATTTTCTCACTTTCATCGCTAATGTTGGAGTTAGAGATCTCAGAACAACAAACCTTTGGGGCAATGATTAAATCGAAAACTTCTTTTGGAAATGATTTAAGCTGTTTTTTTGGTAGTTTTCTGAGGCTTGTTATCAGTGGATCTGATTTAATCAACATTAAATTAAAAATATTTTCATTACATTTTTTGCGGGAACATTTTCTTAAAAATCCCTTGTGATATTTTTTAAAATCTTTGTTCCTGGCTTCCTGTGCTTCAGACAGTTGGCCTATTGGAAGAAGTGCAGCAGAAATCACATCCGGACCATGGATTAATAGCTTGTGTACTGTTGGAGGCATGTAATACCAAGGATAAAGATTTGCAATGTATTTGCAGGTATCGAGTGTGAATACTCTGAACTTTCCACTATTTATATCATAGCCACTTGAAATGTCTACCAATTTGGCATGCATTTTTTCAATTAATGTCTTATCGACACCTAAGATTTCAAAAACCACATCTGCGTTGCTGAAAAATCGCCTAGCAGTGCTGCCATCATCTGAGTTCCCAAAACCAGGCTTAGGTTGATCAACAATTAGACCCATTCGATCTCGGAACTCCTTTTGTATTCGAGCCTTAATTGACGCTACAACTTCTTTATCCTCTTTACGAGTGCAAAAGGCACTCAAAAACTCAACAATTCAGCACTGACAAACCAAACTGCAATGCATTGGGATTGTAGGGCTTCAATAGCAGCTGTTCGATATTATTGAAGTCTTTAGAACTTGCACCGCAGATATAACAACGCTGAGAAGAGACGGTATCTGTCGAAGCTTTACAAACCTTTCCGTCCACCATTGTAAAGACGAGTTTATATGCCACTTCAACAATTTTTTCTTCAATGTTAACTATTGAATGGCAAAGACTCTGAATTTGAGCATCGCCTTTCAGATACTGAAACTTGTGCTGATTCTTTGGTATATCAAGTTTAATTGGACGGCTGTACCTGGTTGAAGAAGATCTGAAATTTTGCCACATTACGTCCTTTTTTCCGAGATCTCACAAACCAATTGGAGAGGTACCACAGAACTTATGAAAATACTTGAATCATCAGCATCTATTCCGACAGATTTCTGCTTGTAAGACCTGTGGCCAGAACTACTATCGAAGCCCCACTTGGAAATGAAACACAAAATTCCTCATTTTTCAAAGTAAATATTACTTTTTTTTGTGCTACAATCAAACGTTCCACAGTATGGTTCATCAAAGCTTGGACCGTCACTTCAACTGAAGTACCTATTACATTCATGTCTTCTCTTTTTGGACAGCACGTTTTTGTTGCAATTTGAACAACTTTGTAGGAAGGAAACCTTTCGGGGTCTTTGGCTCTAATAACATTATCACATTCCTCTACTAAAATTGCTGCAACTGGATGACCCGCTGCTCTAAAATTCACTTTTGCCGCAAATCCTAATTGCGAATTTGGCAATTTCTCATTGTTTCCGTTTTGAGGTGTTTGCTTTGATCGCTGCTTTCTTTAAACGGTTTCTCTGGGCGGTCGCCTCGTTGTTTTGACGGGGTTACTTTATCAAAGAAGCCAGTTGATGTCTGCAGGCAATCCTCATTTTGTTTTTTAAAACGGATTTCATTCCTAGCTGATTTTAACCATTTTGCTCTAAATCTTATTGCAAATTGAGAAATTGTATGATGCAGCTCTTTGACATTAACATTTTCTAAACGGAAATAAGAACTTTTTAGGAATATGTGTGAAATAAACCACATTTGCTGAAGTAGTTTTGTTTGATTTTACCTTTTTCCTTTTGATATTTATTCCCAAGTTGTGTTCATTTTCTTCTCTTTTTGTCGGAGTCTGTTTGTTTGTTGGTTTTGCGTTGTTCGAATTAAGCCTCCACACCATAGCTATCTTAAGGTCGCAGGAGAAATGTTGTATGGAATGGCCCAGGTCGTCTCCAGTAAACTTCGGCAGGGCGTGCTTGATATCTTCGAAATCCATCCTACGTCAGCTGATTAAAGCTTCATCCCCCTCTAGCTCACGGTTCTGCTTTTGGAGCTTTAGGATTTCAACACGTTTATGGAGTGGGGTTGGATGCCACCTATGAAGCGAAATAGCCACTGAGCCCAAACGTCTTTCTTTCTCTTTCTGTCCCATTTTCTAAGAAACTTAACATTTGCTTTGGCATCATAAGCGTAGTCATACCCACTTGAGTGGGTCCAAAGCTGCACCCTGCAAGTCGTCGGCACTTAGGGCATTTGCGGCATCGTTAGAAGCAACATTAACAGCAGCGTCCATATCGATACGATAAAGATGCGTGTATCGACGGGGGTTAGTTTTGTCACACCTGAGTTTTACAAGTAGAAAGTTTATTAAAAAACTGTATTCCGTAGGATTATGATTTTTTTTTTTTTTTTTGCTGGCCATGCTTACTCTTCTTTGTCTGTTTTTATATTCATCAGTGATTCAACCTGAAATTGGGTGCGATGTTATATTATATAATTCAGTGGTTATTCAAATTTTTGAATGAGTTAGTGAAACACAGATGGCGCTCATAGAAACGAGTGTGTGGCGATGTTCGTACAACCACCTCTCCTCTAGTTGTTAGGAATGCAACAACTTAAAGATGTATCTCAGCGCCTCCAGTGCCTGGAATAACAATTAGACGTACGGACGGAATGCATCATTGACAGATTGAGACTGAAGACAGGCTGGAAAAGACACGCCGATTAACAAGAAAAAGGATGGAAGTAAAAATATAAGCCTTTTTCAGCGACGGCCACAGACGCGATCTTAAATCTCTTAATCATCGAAACCTGGACCTCTGGATTTTTCTGGTAGAATCGAAATTCGTTGCAACACAGACACAGGACGATGGCATCAAATTCAATTCCAATTTCTTCATCAGAGCGTTAGATGCGTCGACACCACAACAACTTGCTGATGTTGTTCGCCAACAAGCAGACATAGATAAGTATCAATAAAAAAAAACTATTCTTAAACACTTTGGTGTACCCAAAAAAGAGTAATTACGGCAGCTGCTTAAAATTCCACTCAGTTCAAATAAACCGTCTCAGCTTCTTTTGCGAGATGAGAGACATGGCTTTTAGGAATCTTACCGACACACAGTGGGCGGGATTTTATTTGAATTTAATTTTGTTGTTTTTTTTTAATTTTTTTTGTTTCCTTTTTTTTGACAACACTCGACAAAGCTGAGAAAAGCTTTTGCATGAGCTTTTAAATGCATTCCTGATCAGCTACCAGCTTTTAAACTGAACATATGTTTTAACACGTGGCCTACAAAGATCTGACGTCTTTCAGTGATTTTCGTGCATTGAGCTAAAAAAAAAAATAATAACTTTTGCTTTATTTACGAAAAGGTATGTACTAAATAAAAATTATATTTTTGTGTAGTTTTTTTACTTTTCTTGTGTAGTTAAAAAAATGTTTTTGAAGTAAGTTGCTCTAGCCAGTATGGTTTTTGAGAGTGTTACCGACTTCCTTAGATTATGAATAACGTCGTTCAATCTTGTTCAAGCTCATTTTAGCATTTATGTAAAGTGTGAGTCTTTGCGATGTAAAAATATCAAAAATGATAGCCAACGTCCAACTGTTAAGTTTGTTGCACTTTTTAGGTGAAATGTCAGTCTCTAAGCGCTCACTTTATTCCAAGTGGCTTAGCGAAAATGTTGCCGCAAAGAAAAGTTTGGTAGTCAAAGAATTTGTTTTTGATATAATTTTAAAGGAAATAAACCTATCTCAAAAGGAAATTGAAGAGGTTTATAAAAAATTTACTAGTTTTCTAAGTAGACTTACACAGAAATGGAAGACATGACATTACAATAGGATTTTTTTGAGAAAAAAGATAAGAAATCGCTTGATATGCCGCTTTTTCTACATAATATAACGTCTAAGTCAGAATTAGGTCGACCCAAGAAGGAGTTTGGTGATCTTTGCCCTAAGTCAAAGATCAGAAAAGAATGTAGTTTTGTTCAAGAAACAACGTCTGACGAGTTGATGGTGGCAGCAAACTGCAGCTTGTATAAATCTGGAATGCGAACCGCATCAAAAATTGTTTCTACTTTAAATGCAGATGAAACTTCTGGACAAAAAATTAAAAAGTCATTGGATACACAAGTGAAATTATCTAATCCTTACTCACCGGAAAAACACTTGCACTGTATGTATATAGATTTAGTTCACACAAAACATACATACACATGATGTAGTGCCAAGGAAGTAAATGCAAATATATATCCAAGTTATCATAAGCTGCATTCTGCGAAGGTTATGTTCTATCCAAAACAATTAAAATTTACAGACTATCCAGCTGAAAGAACACTACAGAGCTTAGTAGACCATACTGTAAGCCGAATTATTCAGGCGCACTCGCAGGTTTTTGAAAATCATATTTCAGAAAACAATAATAATATAAGTTTAACTGCAATACATAAATGCGGCTGCGATGGAAACAGTGGACACGCAATCTATCGCCAAAAATTTCAGGATGGTGAGACTGGTGTGGTCGACCAGCATATATTTGCAGTTTGTCTTGTTCCTTTACAAATTCAGCTTGGATCGACAATTTTGTGGAAAAACCCGCGACCTTCGTCAACTCGCTATTGTCGGCCCATAAAACTAATTTACCAAAAGGAATCGACTGAATTAATTCGTTTAGAGACTGATAATATAAAAAGCCAAATATTGTCAATTGAACCAACAACTACCAACTTATTTACCATTTCCGACGAATTTCATTGTACTGAATGCTGGATGGCAAAACATTTGGCGCCCTTGCAGAAGCCTCTACACAGACATGTGGAACTTGTCTGTTTAAATTTGGTAAAAAGCTACCCAGTTGGTGCAAATCTTTTAAAATATGGCTTATCAACTCTTCATGCATGGATTCGAGTTTTTGAATGTATCTTACATATATCATACAGACTTTCAATTAAAAAATGGCAAGTTTGCGGTGAAGATAAGCTGGAGGTACAAGCTCGAAAATCTGAAATTCAACTGCAACTCAGAAAACACATGGACTTATTAGTGGATATGCCTATGGCTAGTAGTGTCAATACTAACAATGGTAATACTGCCATATGATTTTTTAGCCAACCAGATTTGGTAGGTCGCATCACAGGAGTTAACGAAGCACTCATATACAACTACAGTGTAATTTTACGTGTGTTGGCTTGTGGATATGACGTCAATACGGATGCATTCCGCTCATATGCCATGGGAACAGCTGAAATGTCGTCATCTGTTCACATGGTCTTAATACACGGTGCAGATGTAATAAACCATGCAGCACTTCCTATTGGTATGATGTCGGAAGAAGCCCTTGAAGCGAAGAATAAAGATTTTTGGAATATACTTATTTATATCATCGGATCCTCTCATAACGCCTTTGTCAAAAACAACAAAAAATTCTAAAAAATATATTAAGTTGGATAAAGTAGTTGCAGGATTATTCGCTAATAATAATACTCTGAATGATTCAGATTGATCGGATGATTCCCATTAAATAATTGCTTATAGAATATGTCAGCCTTTTTTGCTTAATATAATAAAAATAAAACAAACTTAACTGTTGAAATTTTTTTAAATTCAAATATTTATATAATACAGTTGGGAGCTATGAGAAATAGTTAACGTAAATTTGGGCAATAAGTGATGCTTGTGTTAATAACCTTAAGCTTAAATTTTTATTGAAATAATTTTTCATTTACTCGAGTTAATATTAAAATTACGCTAACAGTGGGCCAGTGCGACGCCGCAATCCATGATTTCTGGTTGGAAAAGTTGCCACCAGAGCTTTAACATTTTCTGGATATCACGAACATGAAGTGCCTCCCGTTCGCCAGTCCAGGATAGCTTTTGTTTTTATCACCGAAAATTCGGCAATCTCGCTCGACATTGCATAACTCCATGCATTTTCACTCAAACACACCAGGAAAACAATACCCACTGTCCACGATGAGGGCCGGGTGTGACAGCGAATAGACAACTGCAGAGCCTCGACATCATTTGTATGATCTAAACACCAACCAAAAATTGACTCTGGAACTGCCGTTTCCATTTTTCCCCTGGCATTCAAAATCCAACACACTGTGTCGACCACCGACGAGTGCCCCCGTTAACCAATACACTCGTAATTTCTTGTGTGCTGCACAACGAAAAAGAAAAAAAAAAAGAAAAACAAAACCACCGCTCGCGTGTGCAAAGAAAAAACATAGTGCGGTGCAGTGCAATAAAAAAAAATTTTATATACATATATCACACCGCGCGGGTATTCCACCTCTCCCGCTTCTGGTCGAAGTACTGTTACTTACACTCAGTCACTGTCGTTACTGTATTTATAATACGGTACGGACAGTGACTGAGTGAATGTAACAACTGATGGATTACGGGCTGTGATCGAAAATTTTGTTGGTGCACGATTTCATATTGTTGTAAGGGCATAACACCTACAACAATTTGATTCGGTAAACCAACGTCAGAATTTTAACTTCGAAGCCTTGCTTAATATCGTCGGTGTTTATGTTTACTATGTTTGTTTGTGGTTATGACTAGGAAATTCAGGGTGGACGTAGCCAATATACGCGGGCTAAAAAGTAATCACTTTTTTGCGTACGTCCACGCCTGCAAGTACAGACCAGCTTTTTTGGCACTTAGTGAAACACAGGTATATCCCCACCCACACCTCTCAGATCACTCTGATCCGAAGCTACCTGGCTACGAACTAGTGCCATCATTCTTTCCTTATCGCGATCTCGCCGTTTATATGCGTAGTGACGTAGCTTGTTCCAATCCGGAACCCAATTTCATGTGGTTAAAATTCCATCTCCGTAACAAAATTATCCACTATGTACTGCTTTATTTACAGAAGCCCCAAACTGGACAGCAACTCGACCTTTAACGAGTTTGATGCGCTGTCCGACTCCATACAAAGAATTGTATGCCTGTATCCTCATACTGAAATCGTGTTTACGGGCGTTTTCAATATACACAATTTTGGTTGGCTTCGCCATTCTGGTCAGACAACACTCGAAGGACGTTGCGTTGAGATCTTCGCTCCAGAAAATTACTTGACCCAGCTTGTAAATGAGCCCACACGAATACCAGACGTTTATAGTCATACCGCCAATTTCATAAAATTGTTTTTAACCTCTCACCCTGATAAGTACTCTGTTGATGTGCAAACCCTCTGGGCTCGTTGGACTATTGCGTCATATCAGCCAATTTCTCGTACACCCACCACACAGTTGGAGAAAAGATTCCTAAAAGAAACGTATGGCAATACGAGGAAGCCAATTGGAGCGGACTTAACAACTCCTTTCGGAATTTTGACTGGTCGTTATGTTTCCTCGATAACGACGTGGATCCCGCTGCTGACATGATCACAGAAACTATTCTCTTTGGAATGAGATGATTTATCCCTCATCGGATGAAGTGTATCAAACCAAAAGAAAAGGCATGATACGACTCGTGCTGTAAAGAGGCTGTCAGAATTGTTTTTTCGGTCCTTCAAGAGCAACCCGACAGAGGAAAACCGGAAACGGTTCAAGCGAGCCAGAAATCACTGCAACGTCTTTCTTAAGAGTGTGAAATTGCAATACGACTAAAAACTGAGGGAAAAAATACTGCAAGGTCCCATAAGCAGTACAAATTTTTGTCGTTCCTCAAAAACATTAGAAATTCTGCCTCATCCTCCATCACAACGCTCATTTACAATGACATTCCAGCTGTCAGCTCTTTGGACAAGGCCAATCTGCTTGCTGCACACTTTGCGGCTAGCTCAACATTCCCAGATTGTGCTTTGTCTCCGCCTACACTTGAGTACGTCGAATCTTCTATGAGACGAATCCACTTTCGCACTCGTGTAGTAGCAAGAGTTCTTAAAGATCTTAACATTCACAAGTCAGTTGATCCAGATGGTATATCTCCCCTTCTTCTGAAGAGGTGTTCTTCCTCGCTGGCAAAACCACTGCGTATGCTTTTTCATCAATCTTACTCTTTAGGACTCTTTCGGAGCAGATGGAAAACAACATTTGTCCAGCCCGTCCCTAAAAAAGGCGAATCCTCTCCTCTTTCCTCCTGCAGAGCCATTGCATTTACGTCCCTTCTTTCCAAGGTCATGGCAACGCTGATGACCCGTCAGCTAATGAAATATCTCGAAACACGAAAACTTCTTAATGACCGGCAGTATGGTTTTCGTAGCAACAGGTCCACTGGTGATTTGATGGCATATCTCACCGAAAAGCGGAACCAAGCGTACATCAATCTGGCGAAAGCAAGATAGTTGCACTTAATATTTCTAAGGTATTTGACAGAGTTTGGCATCAGGCTCTTTTGTCGAAAATGCGTGCTGTTGGGATCGATGACTCTCTTCTTCAATGGATTAGAAATTACCTTTCGGAACGTTCAATCCTAGTTGTCTTGGACGGTTTCAAGTCTGATATTCACAAAATAAATGCTGGTGTGCCCCAGGGTACACCAACCCCTTGAGTGCGCGCTCATTATAAAAAAAAATCTGTCTTATATGCTACGAACTTGCGTAAAGTTAACACCTACGAGTCACAAGCATTTTCCCCCGATTTCTGTCTGCGAAGGGATCTTTCTTGGCAGTTTCATATAGACCGGTACCTATCACAGAGGAAGACTTCTTAAAGCACTTCGGACTACTAACAGACCTTCAGCGTCGAAAGATCATCTCTAACTTCGAGAGGCGAGATCATTAAGACTTCTTACAGCAGTATCTCAACCTTTCACCCTAGAATTGCTTGCACAGGTCTTCTTCAGCAGTTTGTCTGCATTACTTAACCCTCATTCTACTGTTTCTCCACCCCTACGAAAATAGATTGCGCTCACAGAATCATTACCAACTGTCATCCCGTTTTCGCTAAATGCAGGAAGCTCGCAGGTGTGAAATCTGACGCTGCAAGAGCCAAAGTCCAATAATGCATCGAAAGGGGTATTATCAGATCTTCAATCAGTCCTTAGTTCAGTCCAATTTACGTGGTACCGAAGAAAAATCCTGAATGAGGACTACCAAAATGTAAATGCCATTACTCAGTCTGATAAATACCCACCACCTTTAATTCAGAGTTTGTTTCCACTCCTCCATGGAAAGTCTGTTTTTTCAAAGTTGGATTTATAGAGAGCCTGTTACCAAATACCAATGCATGCAGAAGACATCAAGAAAACAGCTATTATTACAGCCTGGGGACTCTATGAATATTTCCAAAGGTATTATGACACGGTATTTCGCAGTTTATATTTCATGTTCGTCTACATCGACGACAATTTGGTAGCGTCAGAAAATAAAAACCTACATCGCGAATATTTTACACAGGTCTTTCAAAAACTTGAGACACATGGTCAATCCATCAATGTCGACAAGTGCCACTCCACAAACAGTTCGTGAACTCACACGCTTTTTGGTGCATGATTAACTATTATAGGCAATCTATTCCCAAAATGACTGACCTCCAATTACAACTTCATCGCTACATCAAACACTCCATCAAGAATGACAAGACTAAAATCATCTGGACGCCAGAGACTGGAAAAGCATTCCAAACCCTCAAACAAACGCTCGCGAAAGCCACTCAATCCGCTTTTCCATCATCAAATTCTAAACTTACTCTTGTCACTGCCATCGAACAAACCGAAAATTACATTTTCAGGTCCATCGGATTTTTCTCCAGGAAGCTTAGTGAGACCGAAAGGCGATATAGCGCCTATTACTGCCATTTTCGCCTCTATAAAATACTTTCGCCATAATTTGGAATGTCGAAACAGAGCACAGACCTCTTACTCACGCTTTCGGGAATTTAGAGTGGACATAGCAAAAATCCGCGGACTAAGATGTAATCACTTCTCTGTGTACGTCCACGCCTGTAAATACAGACCAGCTGTTTTGGCACTTAGTGAAACCCAGGTAGATCCCCGCCCACCACATTTCTCAGATCACTCTGATCTAAAGCTACTCGTACTTTGTTACAAACTAGTGCCGCCATTCTTCTCTCACCGCGGTCTCGCCATGAACGTGCATAGTGATATAGCTTATCAAACTCCACCACAATGTAATCCTTGTAAAATTCCATTTCAGTAAGGAAATTATCCACTACTGCTTTATATACAGAATCCCTAAACTGGACAGCAATTGGACTTCTAGCGACGCCCTCCATTCAAAGAATTGTATCCCTGTATCCTCATACTGGAATCGGTATTATGGGTGATTTTAATATACATAATTCTAAGTAGCTTCCATTTTGGATAGACAAAACCCGAAGGACGGTGTGTTGACATCTTCGCTGCGAAAAGTAACTTGACGCAGCTTGTAAATGAGCCAACGCGAATACTAGACGTTAATAGTCATACCGCCAACTGGTCGTTATGTTTCCTCGACGACGTGGATGCCGCTGCTGTTATGATCATAGACACTATTCTCTTTGGAATGAGATCCTTTATCCTTCATCGGATTAAGAGCATCAGACCAAAAAAAAAAGGCAGTACGACTAGAGCTGTAAGAGGGCTGTCAGGGTTAGAAAAGAGATTTTTCGGTCCTTCAAATCCAACCCGACAGAAAAATTGAAAAAAATTCAAACGAGCCAGATATGACTGCGACGTCTTCCTTAAGCGTGTGAAATTGCAATATGACACCAAAAACAAAGGCAAAAAATACTACAATGATAAACATTTTTGGTCGTTCATCAAAAATATTAGAAATTCTGCTTCATCCTCCATCCCAACGCTCATTTACAATGACATTCCAGCTGTCAGCTCTTTGGACAAGGCCAATCTGCTTGCTGCAGACTGTGAGGCCAGTTCAACACTTTTAGATTGTGCTTTGTCTCTATACGTGCCTTCTTTCCAAGGTCATGGAAATGCTGATAAACCGTCATGACAAATTTCGAAACACGAAAACTTCTCAATGACCTACAATACGGTTTTCGTAGCAGCAGCTCCGCTGGAGATTTGATGACATGTTTCACCGAAAAATGGAACTAAAGCGTACGTCTATCTGGTAAAAGCAAGATAGTTGCACTTGATATATTTAAGCCATTTGTCAGAGTGTGGCATCACGCTCTTTTGTCGAAAATGCGTGCATCTTACAATACCCGCATCTCGTCAGGTGCTCCTAAAACCTCTCTGCATAAGACCCATTAGTGATGCTAATATGACAACCTGGAACACCGACGAAATGTCTCCTGTCTCACCTTGCTCTACCACAAGCATTCCTCTCCTTCAAACCTTTAACCGTAACACTCATCTCGCAATGAATACTGACCAATATACCCTCAACCCCACTTTCAGAAGTACATTGAATTATCGCCGTACGATTCGCTTATGGCCCTGCCGAGCTCTTTATTTCCTGATCATTATAACCTTCAAACATTCAGAACAACGAACATTCTCTCTAGCTGTAACCACATCATTGGGGTTCATCCATAGGTCTACCTCAAAGAGACAAGTAACTTTTAAACTTCCTGAAGAAAGTAATTAAAGGGTGAGTAGCTTTGGCGATATTCGAACAACCACAGTAGTTAGAAATGCAACAACTAAAAGATGTATCTCAGCGCCTCCAGTGTCTGGAATGACAGTCAGACGCCCGGACAGCATCATTAACAGATTGAGACAGATATTTTAAAATTTCACTGAATTTCAAAAAGACCAGTGGTCACGGTGTTGAAATCCTCGGATCAGAGCTGACAAGAAGATTATTCAGAATATCCTCGATTCTGAACTCCCTGTAGTGACGAAAAACTTTATTAAAAGCTTTTTGAGCCTCATCCGAGAACCCAATTGGAATAATTAAACTCTCAGTTACTTTTTTCCCATGGATCAACACGTAACATAATGCTTAACATATTTTTCAGAATTTTTTGGAGCAAACTGGTTTACCTTATGAAATCTGCAAACCTTCTGATAACCTCCTCATTGAGCCCAGTGATTTTTCCTGTCGCTTTGGGATAGTCAAAAAACATCTGTGGCATATTGCCATCGTTATAAGTGCCAACACCTTGCTTCACCCGATCAACATGAAGTACCCACCCAGCTCATCTTTAAAATTTTTCTGTATTTCAATTGTTCTTTCTCGCTGTTGCTCTTTGTACAAATCGATGTTTGCTGTCCACTTTTTAAAGTCCAACTTACTCGTATAAAAAAGATACAAGACGTACTCAAAAAATCTAATTTCGACGTGGAGAGGATAAAAGCTAAACTTGAATTGATCTGCCTTAGGGGTTTTTGTACAATTCGTTGTAGTAAGTGGTTCATTATTGTTTGTGTTGCCTCGTACATAGGAGGCATTGATGAACTTGTATCAGTCACACATGTATGGTTTTGCCATCGATCATTGTCACGTAAAGTTCGTGTTCTATTTTCATTTAATTAATCTTTGTGGTGATTAGCGACGCAATTTCTGATACCATTCGTATAACTTCTTATCTACAATAGTTTTACAGTTTCTCGAGTTCCCTTGCAGAACATGAATTCACAGGTCTGCACAAACGTATCGACGAGTGTCTCATGTTTTCGCAAACAATTGATATGTCATCTGTGTCAGTTAACCTCATTGGGACTAGTATAGTTAAGTACAATGCTCAGTCATCCCCATTATTGTCACTGTTTGATAAAAAGCGCTATTTGTACACACACCGCCTAGATGACGCATCGCATCCCTATTTTGAAATAAGTTTTAGACTTTTCTCGGTTGTTTGGATTTCATCTGTGGCATTGAGTGGCAAAATTCTCTAGGCTGTGTGGTTCGGGAAAGCTTAAAGATGAACCTTTGCTGCGCTCATTAACCTTACGTTTTTCAAGGTTAGGGCAAGTGTATTATTACTGAAGAAAGAAATCACGTCAGACTTTTCATCAGCCTCACACATTTTCTTTAATTGTTTCGAATCCTCTTGCCTCAAATTCATTTTAGTCGCAAAAACAGTTTCTCCCCCAAATTTGTTGCCCTCGTTCTTTAATCCTGCGCGCTTTGTCCCTCTCAGACAGTTCACTGAACGGCTTGAGCGTAACATCGATTTCTGCAAGAGGCTAAAGAAATTCTTCGCGATACTGAAAAGCTCTACTGAGCCAGCTCTCATCTTTTTAAAGAAAATATTTTTACCTATAACTACATTCTACCCCACGTTCTTTTTAAAGGAGCACAGTATGGTTTAGATCTATTTTAAAGCAATACAGTATCCCTCTTAGAGACATTTACAGAAAAGATGTTGAGGAAAATTTCCTCTCTTACAATTTGCCAATTTTGTGGATCGCTATAATTTTTTAATATACATACATTCAAACACTAACGGTTTGTCCCCGACATTGTCAAAATAGTAATCGAAAGACTGGACCGCGAACGGAATGCAACTAAACAATAACATAAATCCAAGATTTAAGAACTCACAGATATCAAACACTGCGTTTAGTTTACTTTGACGCTGGAAGAAATTTGTTCAAACAAGGTCAACGAGCGCAGTCGGACGTAGTGGCATATAATTCGTTCCTATATCCCTTTCTTAATACATAACGTAAACATCTGTGAAGCCCGTTTTACAGATCATTTCGAAATTTTTTTATACGGGCTGAATTTATAGAAAACTCTGTTGAAGAAGACGAAAATAGAAGCACTGGTTACTATAGTCCGTTTCAAATCACCGTGCAATTGAAAAACCGAGCAAAGAGGGCCTGGAATCGCATGCTACTCATCTGCTCACTGGAAAATGATATTTACGAATCGACCGAACTTTCTCCACTTCCTTTCATATTTAACCCGTTTGCATCATAAGAAAATTCAAATTCATATTAGCAAAACATTATTTCTTCGTCATTGCCAACTCCACTGAAAAAATATACAATGGACACGCTTTCCACGCCCACGCAATTCTCTCTACACTCTAGTTTCGCATCGATCAATACCAGGTTCTTATCTTTTCCACAATACATTATCCAATGCCATTTAAGCAGATAATCAGTACGCTCTGAGACCTTTGGCGCCAGAACTTGACTGACAGGTTTACCAGAGTCAAAATAAGGTATGTATGTATATACTTCCCACAGCCCTACAAGAAACTTCAAATTTTGACCCATATTTCGATTTTTGCACCATTCGTCCCATTGTACGATTGGGGAGAAAATTTGTCATAGGTGAAAGATTTCACTTTCGAGGGGTTACCACTGCCCGGCGAAAGGGTGGTGTGGTTAAAAAAATAGAAAATTTTTCCTGCCTTTTGCTGTTTGCCAAATTCTGAACTCAAATCCTCCTGCTATGTTCTTGGCGAATGTAACCACTGCGCCACGCCACTATTAGCAGATACGTTACTTAATGGTTGTACCAACGCCATTAACTTTATGTCGTTATGATTTTGCTCCGAAAAATAACATGGAAATAGCCAGTTTTAAATAATTAAAATTTTTTTGTTTTTGTCAGTTTCAATATTCACGTTTTTTTTATTCTCAGTTTAGATTTTTAATCGTCCCTTAAAAACGAAAACAAGAATTAATTGTCTCAATACAAAATAAGTTAAAGTACATACATATATACACATATAAAATCAAATAGTTTTAGTGTAGAGCTACAATTGAATTCAATTGTGACTTTTATATTCATTTTGTTACATATAATACCACATGATTTATACTACAATTTATGTATAAAATAATGTTTTTGTTGTTTATTTAAATATAGTTTGTTATTTATTTATTTCAATATATATGTATATATGTATATTCATATATTATATGTTCATATGCATACATATATGTTTATGTGTAGGCATTATACATACAAAAAATTGTGTACAATTTTTCATAAAATATTTTTTTATAGATTTCTTTCCTTTGAAATATTTAAATGATTTTTTTTTGTCTTATTTTGTTTTATTATTCGGCTATTAAAAAATCCTGTAAATATTCATATTATTGTTGCTCAGTCATTACTTTTGAGTTTTGTCCTCTTTACTCAACAAAAACAAAAACTTCAATTAATGCGGTAATGGGAAAGTACGAGTATTTTTAATTTTGACACTATTTTGTCTCAATCTATGCTTTCCATTCTCAAAATTTTTCCATATCTAAAAGTCTAAACTATAAAATTTTTATATGATTATACTGATCACACAAAGGCACAATGTTTTGTTTTTTTATTTTATTTTTATATTCTCCTTTAAGTGATGTATGTGATTTTTAATTTAAACATGTTTCTTTAAACATTTTCTTTTAAATGTGCAAATGTAATCATTTACTTAGGAATTTCCAAAATTTATTAATTAGAAAGATTACTTGGAATATGTTACTCTTAAAAATAACTATCGCTGCCATTAATAATGTATAGAGAGGGTCCCATTAGAGAAAATTATAAAAATTATATCTTAAATACAAATAAGTATAAATCAAATTCAATGAAAGAATAATTGTAGCATGCAGTCAGAACTAAAGAATTGTTTAGGATAGCAACAGAATTCGATTATTAAATGTACTACTAGTCTGCATTCTTAATATATCCTCGCAACCCGAAAAATAGATTTTTTTTTTACTCGTAAAAAATTGTCTTTGTTTTTTTGTAAGATTTGTTAGAAATTACCTGCTTGTTTTTGAGAACCCTTTGAATTCAATAAAACCCGGATAAATGAAATGTCTTAAGTGGAAAGACACTTATAAATATTTTACAAGCATATGATTAAAGAAGTTTAGGTTTAATGTTTAACTTATTAACAAAAATACCTATTAGGTTAAATCAATCTTATTTTCAACATCGTTAATACGAAATATGGCGGACAGAGACTGCAGTGTCTCTAATATGAATGCGATCACATGTCCAATATAAGGAATATGGTGTTCTATATGATGGAAAACTAAAAAAGTAAGTTTAAAATAGGCTGGCGCAAAATTCACTGATTTATTTGAAAAAATCATTGCTCCTCTGTTTTTAATTGTATTTTTATTTTTATCAGGTACTTATAAAATAAATTTATTAGACGATGATCAATTTCATTAAATTTATTGCGAACAATATTTTGCATATAATTGTACTAGTAATCCGATTTCATCAATAGGAGACTGTAACTTATCTTCCCCAAACTAAAAGGTCTCGCATTGCCCAAACTGAACCAAATATTCAACGATTTCTGACAGGCATCCAGAAACATTGGCAAGCTCTGCTTAATTCGACGTGTCCTGCATGTTGTTGCGAAGGGTTTTAAGAACCGAATCATTACACGAAGGCGATGGTTTTAATAAAAAAGATGCATTCAAATAATTATTTCAAAAATTATCACAGTTTTATTATACGCCTTTCAAAATAATAGTAAGGGGTGATTCAAGAAACGCGTATACATGTGAATGAGCCTTAACTTCGTTTTTCGACAAACTTTAGGCTTCGCGCTTTACAATTCCACGTGTCGATAGGAGACCAAGTAAGTAAAGAATTACACGAATCATGTAGAGATTTGAGAAGAATCGTACTCTCTTGGGTACTTATCAAAATGCAAATATGGTACGAGGGTTGTCTGAAAAGTTTCCGCAACGTAAAGATAGCGGCACTCGTCAGTAAAAGCTAGTGAATGCTAGTTGTGCATCTTTTGACAGTTACTTACTGAAGTTTCAGTCATTTTGGCGCAGTTTTTAGTTGACAGTCGTTTGAGTGAGTCGATGTGAGTGTTTTTTGTGAAAATGGAACAAATTAAGTATTATTAAATTCTTGTTTAATTTATTAAATTCTTGTTTTTGAAAGGCAATATGCCTACGCAAATCAAAAATGAGTTGAACTTTGCGTACGGGGACTCTGCACCATCATTTACCACAGCAAAATTTTGGGCAGCTGAATTTAAACGTGGCCGTTGGGAGATGATTAACGTTCGGGACGTCCAAAAACTGCAACCACTGACGATAACATTGCTAAAGTTCACCAAATGGTGTTAGACGACCGCCGAACTAAAGTGAGAGAGATAGTAGAGGTTATGAAAATGTCCAAAGAACGTGTTTGTTACATGTTAAATCAAGATTTAGGCATGAGAAAGCTGTCCGCGCGTTGAGTGTCGCGTTTGCTTACGTTAGACCAAAAACGTGTTCGAATGAACATTTCCAACGCTCTGCTGGCGCAGTTTAGGCGCAATAAATCCGAGTTTTGGCGCCGATTAATTACTGTAGATCAAAACAGTCAAAACAGTGGACTGCAAACTGTTTTTTCGGCTGGGAATGTGATGGCGACTGTTTTTTGGTATAGTAAAGGAGTTATCTTAATCGATTATCTTCAAAAAGGAAAAACCATTACAGGAGCATACTACGCATCATTACTTGCCAAGCTGAAAGCAGAAATTGCGGAAAAACGGCCACTTTTGCAGAAAAAGAAAATCCTGTTTCACCAAGATAACGCGCCGTCTCACAGCTCAGCGGTTGCCATGGCGAAAATCCATGAATTGCGGTTTGAACTGCTTGACCATCCGCCTTATTCACCAGATCTAGCCCCAAGTGACTTCTTTTTGTTCCCTAATCTAAAAACTGCGCTCAGAGGACAGAGATTTTCGTCAAATGAGGAGGGAATCACCTTCGGGAACAATTATTTTGCAGAGAAAAACGCCAAGTACTATTTGGACGGGTTAGTGAGATGGGAGCATCGCTGGGAGAAGTGTGTAGAGTTACAAGGAGACTATGTAGAAAAATAAAAAAAAATTGAGAAAAAATGTCTTGTATCATTGTTCGGTCGGAAACAACCCTCGTGTGTCTATTCAGCAAAAGTCACAGCAGTTGGATTTGGCTTGTGTAAGTTTACAACAGCTTTTAATTATTGATTTAGAACTTTATGCGTATAAAATCAAATTATTGTAACTCAACCGTTTAAGCCAAAGGATTGCAAACAACGTCGTTGTTTTGTTGTTTGGGCCCTTCATCAATTACGTACAAATCTGCAATTTTATAAGTTTTTTCTCAATCCACTGAGAAAGTTGCACTTTGGTGAGGTTTTTTGGTGGCGTGGAGTCATTGGGACTTATTTTCTGAAAGGTGATGAAGGGAAAGCTGTTACTGTCGATTCTGGCCTCTATCGTAGCATGCTCGAAAACTTTTTATGGGCTGAATTGTTTGGAATACAATTGAATAACATTTGGTTCTAATAAGATTGCGCTATATGCCAAACATCGCACCTAAATTTCAATGTTTTAAGGCAAAATTCGAAAACGGATAATTTCGCGGAATGGGATTGGCCTGAAAAATCGTGTAATCTAACACCGTTGTACTTCTTCCTTTGGGGTTTTCTGAAGGAACATTCCAATACACCCTGAACTACCGAAGCATTTGATTACACAAGAAATGTGCCAAAATGTAATCAAAATTTCAATCATCCTTTGATTTTCTTTAAAGTGTAGGTATGGTTTTGTTTTACGTATAACTGTATTGAATCAAAATTTCAAACTAAACTACCATACTATAGAAAATATGAGATATTTTTTCATTTAAAATGTGTGAATCACCAATTATATATGTATACAAATAGCATGTGTAAAACCACCAGTCCAGTTATTGTTAATTTGTTAAGGGGCTAGGCCGCTTATAAAATATAAAATAAATCGAGTTTATAAAGGTAGAAGTTTATTGTACATATGATTGACGGTAAAACTTATTTAGACAATATATTTTTAAAGTTAAAAATATTTAAATAGCTAAAATTTGAAGTGAATTAGTTGAAAATTGTTCAAGTTATGGGTGTGGCCAACTTGAAAAATGCAGTTTTGAGGCAAACGCGTGATATTTCCCGGCCATAGTCTTTTTGGATATTATTTTTGGGGTCCTAAGGGACCATAGAAAGCAATAAAAAAATCGATTTTTTGAAAATTCTAAAGTGACCTAACCCGTTAAATCAACACATGAGCACACTAACTGAGTAAATATGCAGCGGATACAGATTAAATATTTAGCATAGAAATGTGGTTTCTCATAAATCATAAATTACATATGTAGTTGTGGGCTGAATTTAAGTATGCAGTGAAAAAAGCGAGACACTTGCCTCTTTAAAAAACATTATTTGTATCTTAAAATAAACGTAATACTGCCGCCTGAGTGGTAACATGCGTTTAAAATAACATAAGAACTTGGTTCGTAAATAACTGTTCGTTAAATCAAACTGATCAAACAGATCAAACAGGGAAACTATGTCGCGACTAGCTACCCGTAAAATCAACTGAACTGACAAGAAACTGTATCGCGAGGGTTTACAGCAACTGTACTTACAGTTGCGTGGCTAAAGCAAATGTGTGATTTCGTACCTTTAGTAGACGCTAAAAATCAGGCAGTAGCAATACGGATCATACTAATATCGCTGAATTATCCTGAAAATAAATCGTAATTTCCATTAAACGAGCACATACTAAAATTGTGAATCAAAAATGAACTCAAGGTTTTTTGATAAGTTAGGAGTATAACAAATTAAATAATTATCAAATCGTAAGTAATTTAAGTACTAACCCCTCCCTAATAAGGCTTAGCTCAAGAGGATAAGCAAACTCCCAGACTGAGTCAAAAAATTGCGAATCTTTGCAGCATTATTCCTGCGTGCACATTGTTGAAAACATCCTTAAGGTACACGAAATAATCCAGTAAAAACCTATCAATAAAAACAAGTGTTAGACAAACAATTAGAGGACACACCGATACAGGCCTCATTTCTGGCAACATGTTTGATTAGAACTAAGTGTCAATAAAAAGTGTTTATCTCTACCCTACTTAATAAAAGGGCCTTATATCTCTTGAACTTCAACCCCAATTAAATATTATGTATTGAAAGTGTTCGATCATAGATGAATTTTAGGCTAATCAAAATAATATTAAAGACGAGGCCTATTTAGCTGAAACTGTTACGGAACTCTTTACAAATTACAGAAATCAGAAATTGTGTTTCAGACGTATTTAAAAGAGGATTAAACATTGATCTGTCTGAAATACTTATAAAACAGAAACCGCAAACCTTACCTGCACCTTACATAATTTGTTCTAAACTTCAGATACCTTTTCTTGTCAACAAGAGCCTAGATTTACCTAAAAGGTCCAAGTAATACAAAATATGACAAAGGCTTCTAAAATACTTTATGATAATCAACATCGATGAAACCATCCTTTTCCACTAAGACCAGCTCATTAGAGCGAATTATTATCGGGAGGTCCATCCAAACGAAACAAGTTGATTATACCACATTGATCAAAAAGTTCCCGCACCACATCACTGTGTGGCGATCAAATTGTTCCGATTTGAGTTCTGTTTTTTGTGTTAAGTTGGTAAATCCGTTGTTGACATTCCCTCTAAATCTTAGCTAAAGTTAGGTAGGCAAGAGTACATCTATCTCTGTGTGTGTTGGTGATTTTTCACAATTTTAGAAATGGATTTAAATTGGCATTAATGGTGTGCGAAAGTTGGAAATGTTGGAAAAGTGTTTCGGCAACGATTCTCTAAAGAAAACGGTCGTTTACCAGTGGCACGAGCGCGAGCGGTTCAAAAGTGGTCGTGAGTCAATCGAAGATGATGAACGCAGTGGCAGACCATCGACATTGAAAACCGACGAAAACATTGATGAAGTAAAAGAAATGTTTTTCAATAACCGCAAATTAACCATCAGAGAGATAGCGGAGGACTTCAACATTGTCTATGGATCCGTCCAAGACATTTTGGTTAATGATTTGGGTTTCCATCGTGTAGCAGCAAAGTTGGTGCCAAAAGATCTCAATTCCATGCAAAAAAGAGACCGTGTTGACGTCGCAAAAGAGATGATTTGCGAGGCTGAATCCGATCCCACATTCATCAAAAGGATCATTACTGCAGACGAGATGTGGGTTTATGAATACGACACGCAATCCAGACATCAGGCAAGTGAATGGCGTTCACCAAATGAGCCGAGACCAAAAAAAACACGTCGTTTTCAGTCAAAAAAGAAGGCAATGCTCAAGGTTTTCATGGATTACAACGGTGTAGTGCATCATGAATTTTTGCCAGAAGGCCAGACAGTAAACAAAGAGTATTATTTGGGCGTTATGAGACGTTTGCGTGAAGCAATTCGCCGAAAGAGACCAGAATTGCGGGCAGAAAACTAGTGGATTTTGCACCATGATAACGCACCGTCGCACAGTGCCATCATTATTAGTAATTTTTTGACAAAAAATGCAACAAATACCATCCAACAACCACCGAATTCATCTGATTTGGCTCCCTGTGACCTCTTTCTTTTCAATCGAGTTAAAAAACGCGTTTCAGCAGCCGAGAGGAAGTAATGGAAAAATCGCAGGAAGCACTGATGGACATACCGAAAACCGAATATAAAAAGTGTTTCGAGGATTGGATCAAGCGCTGGCATAAGTATGCTGCAGTCGATGGGGATTACTTTGAAGGGGTCAATATAAATTTAGATGAATAAACTTGTATTTTTAATTTTCTGAAAAAATTCTGGAAAAGGTGGTATGTACACGTATAATGCAAACAACTATTATTCCAAACAACTAAACGAATTTTAACATCATCACACAAGAAGAAGACAAACGAGGGAAAGATCTTGGGGAATTGAGAGAATATCCATAAGATTAAGAATATAATTAAGTACAAAAATTCACTCAAGAATTTGAGAAAAAAACTGAAAAGCAAAGTTTAGGTCAAATGCCTCTAAAGCATTTCATATTTAAGGTATAGAAACTAGAGAAGCCAAAACCATAAAAACTTGCAGTAGATAAGCGTCCTATAAAACATCTATTAATTCTGCTTTAGGTGAAAAAGAGATCCGCTTAAAAACAATATTATTAAAAATTCCATCTCTAGGTGGAGAAATAACAATCGAATACAAAATAAGTGGAAGATTTTTTTAATTTTTCTCTCTGCCTGGCTTAAGATCTTTTGATAGGATAATTGACGTTAATGACGTAGCAATAGGAGATAACTAGAAGACACAGATAAATAATTTGACTTTTTCTATCACAGAAACTATGAACAGTGCAAAAAAAAACACAGTTCAGAATATTTCGCTTCATAATATTTCACTGTCAAGCTCAATTAAATGTATAAAAACTATTGGTCTTTAGAGTAGGAGCTAATATATCCGCTCACGAGAAACCACTTGCAAACTATCATCGCCATTATATGAGATTGAAATAAACAAGAAAAACTGAGTCCGGACACTGACAGCAAAGCTTAACCGCAACACTCTCAACGGCATCAGTATTCTTGAGAAATACATCCAATTACTGCAGGTCATATGTATGTATAAAATCACTTCGGAAAATATAAAGTTGCTTAACACAGAGGCTGATACATGATTTGGCAAATGAAGACAACCAATTCCGAGTCATACGGGAGCTATAAAAAAAATAAAGGCTCGATCTTGAAGAAATGGCACACTACTTTCCGCGTATGAATAAGCTAATCAAAAAGTGCAACAAGGATAATGACATTTGCAATTCAAGCAAATATGACGGTCGTCGTTTAAAACCTGTATTTCAAAAAAACTCCCATTCCCACTTACCCTTCGTAAATTCTTCTTCAAAATAGACTTTTATATATCACTAATCGTTGAAAAATTTACCAAACTTAGCCAGTTTTTCCGTATCTTATATTTAAGTAATAAAATGATTCAAATCCTCCACTATTTCACAGTTCCGAGAATCACGGTTTTATCAGTTTGCGCAAAAATGTTACTAACAATAAATTGATGAATATATGTAGTATATGATATATGATGATGATATAGTGGCATTTTCCTACGCCAAGTTCAACGGTTAAACCACAAGAATATAATAGATTTCCAGGAAAAAGTAAATAGGAATTTAAAAGAGTTTATAAAAAATTCTTCCCATTTTAGGTCAACGCGTTTGTTCTCAGCAATCCTAAACAGTGTTATTCGAATATAAAATACCGCTAATAACAATAAAACATGGAACGAAATTCGGATCCAAAAGTACTACAAAACGAATAAAGTTTACTGACCTCTACCAAGAACAAAAATAAACGAATTCAATCATATTCCAATTAGATCTCCAGAAAAACATAATAAAAGAATATATTTAGAGTACTTTGAACTATTTAAGAAAAATGATGAACAATACGGATTAGGTGCGTAGAGCTTCGTGACCTACTAATATGCAATAATAACTAACTTCAGGAACTAGTTTCAGGCGATTTAAAAAAAAGAAAACATCAAAGTCATCAAAGAAAATATTATTAAAAAATTAACCTTTACAAGCACTATTAAAGGAAAAATACTACATTAATTTTGTATCATTACCACACCTTCACTTCCACCACCATGATTATAACAAAATAATTTCATGCTTCAGGTAAATAGAATCACTTGATTATAGGAAACTTAACTCAAAAACAATTCCGGTTTTTAGCCATTCCCTAATAATATTTAAATAAGGTTTTAGCCAATAAAACCTAAGAAAAAGAAAAGTCAATAACCGAAATTATCAATTAACCGAAAATACAATAACAGCTTTTGCACACAACATAGGTAACATACTCGTAACATAACATCTCTTTGGACTTCGCAGGAGGCATTGAGACTCATCTCCGAAATTTCACAAAAATCTCAGAAAATGCAATTGCAAAGTGCACTTATAGTACACATCAGTTACAAATATATCGAAATACGAGTATCAAGGCAATTGCTGTTTCCACTTTAAAAAATTTAAAACTTAAATTCCTTAAAGCACTGGTTCCAACCGGTGGGGCACGGCTGCCAGGGGGACATGGGTTTTGCAAAAGGGAGGCGTGGACACAATTTGAGTTGTAAATTTTTGATGCAAAGAATACAATATTGAAGGCTTCAAAATTTATTACTGTGTGCAGATATTCCCACTATCTCTTCATATTTGCTTATTTTTCTGGAAAATTACCGCAAGCACACATCGAAATGTGTGGAAATGTGTTACGCATATGTTGAATATAATACGATACGCATGCCAGTAATAGTATCGACACTGAGTCGTTCTACACATAGATGAACTAACCTAGATGGCAAACTTTCCAGATATTGGAAAATCAAACCCAGTTTTCTACTGATCGCCCCTAACCGTGTGAACCTGTCTGTGAAAACGTGTGAATTGTCATCAATGGCAATTTCCCTCTCATTTTATACAAACCACGCCCATTTTAATAAAAAAAAACGTTATCCACATTACACAAACTCGTTCAAATCGCTCTCATTCTAGCAGTTTTACTTTTTTACTTGTAAATTGATTTCATTCTACCAAATTTTGAAAAAGTTATAGAGAATATAAAAATGTTGAAATTCACTTACAGTGTGTCTGTGCGAAAGTTAAGGGATTGCAAAAGCATTGGTAGAGTTTGACATCTAGGTTAGTTTATGTATGGTTCAACACGTGCATTGTAGTTCTTTGGATCAAGGGTGTTAAGCAGACTATTCACAGTTTATTGGAATCGTAGTTTCAGTTTGTTTGTTTTTGGGTTCATCATGTCTTCCGCCGCCGGTAAGAAAAGGAAATACTCCAACGATTACATCAAATATGGATTTACTTCGATTGAAAAGAACGGAGTGGAAGTTCCACAATGCGTGTTCCATGTTTTGCCGTTTGAGCAACGATTCTTTGAGACCAGGTCGCTTGGAAAGACATTTGATAAGTGTTCATGTCACGTAAAAGACAAATCCAAAGAGTTTTTCATCAATAAACTGGAGTCTCTTAAAAAGATAAAACTAGGAACCAGTGGACTGAGGTACACAGATACCGAAAAAGTTACTGTTGCTTCCTACGAGCTTTCTCTTTTAACCGCGAAATCAAGAAAATTTCATGCAACCGGAGAGTCCCTCGTCAAACCGTGTTTACTAAAGGCCGCTGAAATTCTGTTGGGAGTCGAAGTTCAAGTTCGAACAAGTTCAAGGAAATACCATTATCTGACAAAACCGTTAAACGTTGAGTTGATGACGTGGAAAGTCAGCTTCTCGTTAAAATAAAAAAATCTCCATACTTTGCATTGCAATGCGATAAGACAACTGATATCGCAAAATGTTGTCAGCTTCTCGTGTTTGTGCGGTTTATAATCATTGAAGAAAACGTAATGAAGGAAGATTTGCTACTCTCAGCGAAGGTTGAAACTTCGATGAAGGCATCCGATATAATGGAAATTATTGGCGACTACTTCGATAAGCATGAAATCCCATGGACTAAGCTTGCGGGATTATGTACAGATGGTGCACCGGCAATGATTGGACGTGATTCCGGATTTGCTACATTAATTAAAAACAAGTACCCTAACGTGATTACCACTCACTGCATCATTCATCGATAAGCGTTTGCTTCGCAGACGTTGCCAGATAAATTAAAATCAACTTTAAGCGTAGTGATCAAAGTCGTCAATTTTGTTAAAGGAAGCACTTTAAACACACGGCTGTTTAAATAATTGTGCGAAGATATGAGCTCCGAATACGAACATCTGCTATACTACACTGAAGTAAGGTGGCTTTCAGTGCAATATGCTTAAGAGATTGTTTGACCTAAGGAATGAGGTCAGTACATTTTTGGACGAAAAGAATAATTCAATCCTTGCGTTATTCCAATGTAATACGAATCCTTTGGGCTCGGCGTACCTGTCTGAGATATTTGAGCATCTTAACGGGCTAAATTTACATTTGCATGGGTCGGGAAAAGAAAATGTGTCTGCAAATATTTTTAAGTATGAAGATAAAATTCGAGCTATCGTTCAAAAAATGGGTCTTTGGAAGAAAAAAATCATAGCAAACAGTTTTTCGTCATTTATGAACGTTGCTAAAAGAGTAAAACCCGGAGAAGAAGCAACCAACGACCTAAAAAATGACATATGATAATATAACATTTGCAAAACCTTACTGAAGAATTTTAGAGGTATTTTCCGGAGGACAAAAAAAGACATTGCAGAATTGAAAACGATGGTGTGCAATCCATTCATCGTCGTTATCAATGAACTACCAGACGGATTACAAGAGGAGGTGATCGATTTGAAACCTGACCGCACACTGAATGACAAATACGGATTTATGCGAACAAGGATTTTCGGCTCTCCTCCTCATTAAAAACAAGTAGGGAAACAGACGTTAACTCTTCAGCTGATATGAGAATTGCACTGACGAAAATTGCACCCAGAATCTCAGAGCTGGTGGAGAAAATGTAACATCAGAAGTCGCATTGAACATCTTACATTACTAATAAATAATAAATAAAAACACGTTTTTCAAAATCAATTTAAAAAAAATTTATAAACAAACATATATACAAGCAAGAATATTTAAAATTCTCGATACATTAAATGTATTTTTCAATGAACATTTGAAATTTTTATTTGACTGGCATGCGATTTTCCAGCTCGCCTTGAGGGAGGCATGCTGTTGAACAGGTTGGAAACCACTGCTCTAAAGAGCTTGCGTTTTTCCTAAGCACTTTAGCTAAGAAAAAAGAGAGGAAACTCACATATGTACATACGTACATGGTAAAGCACCTTTAAGTAAGAAAACGATACACTTGACCGTCAAGACAATGGAACCAGCCAATAAAATTAAAAACTTATTAATTTAAGAACACTTAAAATTGTAATTTATTATAAAAATGCGGCAAATATATGAAGTAAACACTTTTTAACTTTTTGTTTGCGAATATTTTATATTATCTTTTCAATTTCACAGACTAAAAAAAAATTAATTTTTTATTAAAAATGTATTGATTACCTAATCAAATACTTTAGAAGTAATCGAATTAAAACGGTTAGTGAATTGTTGAAAATAGTGGACGCACTGCCTTCGAAAAAAGACTTTCATGGTATTAGTAAGAACATTATTATTATATCTTTATTAAACAAGTAATAAATTACAAGTTAATACTGTGAGAGAGGAGCTAGAAGCTGCAATGGCCTTACGCTAAAAAAAAAACCATTATAAAATATGGGTTTAGTGTAATAGAAGCAGCACTTCTTAGAAACATAAATACATCACTGATAAAATGGATATTTCCAGAAAGCTGTAAGATACCGGTAATTGTTCCAGAAATTACAAATTCAGTCAAATGTGAAGACTTTAGGCCGGTTAATATGATTCCGATATACGAAAAATTTTTGGAAAAAGGGTGCAAATACAGTTTGCTAAATTTCGAAGAAAATAATATATTAACTGAACAACAATCTGAGTTCAGGGAAAAACATTCATGTAAGTCAGTTCTCAATTTTGTAATTGCAAAATAGCAGGAGGATATTCATGAAAATCAGAAAATAGCTGCGGTTTTTCTGGATTTGAAAAGGTAGTTTAAAACCGTAGATATTTATTTAAGTGGTAGAAATCAGATAGTGAAATTAACAAATTGAATATCAAGTTAGGTGTGCCGCAACTGGGTCCATTGCTATTTTAGTTAAATGTTAAAGACATGTAGAAAGTAGTTAAGCACGGGGAATTAATTTTATTTGGCGATGATGGTCTACTATTTGCAACTGAGTACAATCTTATATTGTTACATTATAAAACGCATCCATTACCATCAGGTCAATTCTTAGACCGCAGTCAAATATTGACATTTGGAATTGAAATATGTACCGTTATGTTACTCATGTGTTAAAAAAAAATTCAATTGCTTTCAGTTGTTTCGCCATAGAATGGACTGATAAAGAAAATCGTATTCCGGTAGTAGGTTTGCCATATATAAATGTATAGTGGAAAAAGGTGATATTTTTAAAACGTTCCAGCCGCTCGGTATCAGCCGAATGTTCGATTATCGGTGCATTAAGTTATTTGGAGTAAATATTATGGCTCGCAAGATGGGGATTAATCAAAAATTAATAAGTCGTATTATCAACAAAGACTTAGGCCTTAGCAGATCTTAAACGGAATAGAGACGAAAAATCAAAGCGACTACTTTTGGAATCCGAGTACAAACAAGCTTCACAGAAAAATTCTGTTTACAAATCAACAAATTTTTACCGTAGAGGAAAAGTTCAATAAACAAAATGATAGGATTTATGTCTGGTCATCTGGTAATGATTCTGATTCTACCAGTCGAGAAAGGTCATCATCCAACGACAGTCATGTTTTGGTAGGGTGTATCCTACGACGGGGTAACATACCTCCATTTTTGTGAAAAGGGGGTGGTCGTTGCTCCACTTAATTGGTCTTTGTTTCACAACTAGCAGTGGACTTTTCAGCAAGACTCCGTGCCGGCGCATAAAGCAAAAGCTACCAAATTATGACTTCAAAATAATATTCCAGGCTTTATAGCGACTCAAGACTGGCCATCTGCAAGTTCCGATTTGAATCCACTAGACTACAAGCTGTGAACGGTGTTGGAGGACATTGTATGCCGTAAAAAATACGCGGACAATTGAGTCCTTAAAGACGTTCTTACCTGTAACCAATTTTCCGATGGAAGACTTGCGTGCAGCCATCGATGTGTGGTCCACGCGACTTAAGACCTGTATTAAATCAAAAGACGGCCAATTTGAATGAACTCGCGGTTTTTGTATTTAATATTAATTACAAATTAAAGAAAAAAAACAAAGAAAAATATTGGGTGGTTTTAAAGATATGAAGAAAAATGGATGTAATAGTATTTCTGTCCCTACTTGGTAGAATGCACAGTGAAAAAGAAAGAAAATTTATTTAATATAAGGGACTACTTTAGTAGGAATTAACTCAAATTAAATGCAGATAAAACTAAAGTTATGTTTCTGAATGATGACTAGTCAATTGACCACTTTTAATGTGTAAATTAAATTAAATATTTGCGTGTGGTCATTGACGATGGGTTAAATTTGAAGCCTCACTTTGAATTTGTGCAATATATAATAAATAAGCAAGTAAATTAGGATTCTGTACAATAATGAGAAAAGATTTAAGCACATTAACGTTTATTAACATTTATAACACAATAATAAATTTGAATATTGTCCAACTGTATTGTTTTTAGAATCAGAAGAATTAATTAATAAGATGATGCAAAAATTACAAAACAAGACCATACGATGCATACTAAGATGTAATAGATACAATAGGATAAGCAATGTGTTGGAAGCTTTAAAATGGTTAAGTGTTGAACAAAGAATAATAATGTGTGTGTTTATATTTATGGATATCTAAAATAAAACATAATTGTTTGCCAAATCTATAAAGCAGGAAACTATCAATGAGAATGGATGTTCAGCATATAATGTAAGGAATAGTTAAGATTTCAATATACAAGTATTCAACAATGAAAAAATAGCAAAATAACGTTTTTCTATTAACTGATGATAATAGTTTAATTATTAATATTCAACGTTTATCGTAGATTTTATACTAAAAGAATGACTTCTAAGGGTACAATCATTCGTTCGCTGGGAGATAATTTTGCTGAATTAGGCATACGGCAGATCTCGAACTAGTAGATCGATCAAAAATATGGATGTTGTGCAACAGAGCATCGCAGGAAACGCGAAGACATCAACGCCAATATTTATGTGGTTTTAGAAAAATTGTGCAATTTATATGCTACATCAAGTTCCCAATCGGATGTTTTCTGAATATGCCGATTTTGGTTCGCCACAATGATCACATGTTTTGATTGTTCCAGATTTTTACTTGTGGATCTATCTATATGTTGTAAATAAGCCTCATACCTTATACTCTCACGTATATAGAAGAACAAATAAAAAAAAACATGTTACAAAATGATAGTTATTTCGAACCCATACTACTGATACCTATATATGTTAGGAGCCATCGTCTCGATCGAGCTCTAGCAGCCAGTGTTGAATGATGTACGAGAAATATGTGTGAATGTAAAATAACAGTTGTGAATATGAAAAGGTTCCGAATGTCAGCTTTTTGGGATGTGAATTGGTGATTAAATTTTGCAATTTAACAATGCGCGACTGCTCCCTTTCGAGCTATGTGAAAGGAAAGGTTTATGCCAACACTCACAAGTCGATGGAAGCATACAAAGCCAACCTCATTGCTGTTACTTGCTATCGATTAAAATATAAATATACATATGTACGTGTATGGTATATACAGTAAAAAACTACATACAATATTTTTTGGCAATCAAAATGAAACCTTTTACTGCAAATCGCTTTATATCCACTCACAAATACAATACTCATTGATAGGTAAGCTTATGGGGTTATCATTATTGTCTTCTTAGGTAGAATCGTGTGTTATTTATTTTATTTTTTGAAATTTAACCTAAAGTGTTTGCAACATGTTATATAAACTGATGTTTCCCATTTCAATGATAATTATACTTTTTATTTTATTATTTCAGGTAAAGTTAGACAATGTTATGGTTGGAGATCAATATCTTCGATTAACAAAAATTACTCAGGAAAAATGAAAAAAGGTCGAGAATATTAACTCACGGAAATTACAAGTGGCAGAACTTAGAAATTAGAATCCGTTTTTACAAAGGTTTGACATTGAAGGAAAATCCAGTTTTTCAATTTTTTCCCCCAAAAATCATTACAGAGACCCAAGTTCTTTTTATGAAACCCTTCCTTCGATTGCGTTTATTTTTGTACGAGTACGTTCATTAAATAAATAAAAAATTGCATTTCTTCAAAAATAAAACACTGTCACTAGTAGAAAATTTGAAATTATCGACACAATTAGACAAGGTTTTTAAAACAACTCATTGGGTGCACAGTACAGAGTAGCTCCGTCTTTTATAACTTATTTAAAGAACAAGATAATAATTTAACCATGCAAAAATTTACAATACGTTTTTATAATTTAAAATAAAAACGCTTCATATTGCGGAGCACTGGAACAGCGGTTGTGCTATTCGTTGAACTAAGTTTGGATGATATCGTTAGTTTCCGGTTTTAGAACAAGGCGATGAAAGCAATTTGAAAATAAATGTGACTCCCATTTTATACCTTTTGCGCCAAAATGCAATGACTATATACTACAGACTAAGTTTAAACATCGTTTGTTATTGAAAATAAAAATGCAATAAAAGAGACCATAATCTTCTTAAAATGAGATAAGATTACATCGAAGCGTTCAAAGAAATGCTTGCATAAAATATTTAAACGCACCATGAATCAGCTGAATCAATTAATGATGATTTATTTACCTGACGTACATGTTTTGAGAATCATACTATGCAACGCTGACGAGATTTCTGGTGGTACTCATTCAATTTAAGATGGTTCCGGCATCATTACAATTGACTCCGAAAATCTTGAGAATACAGTTTTGGACAATTATTCAATTTAATTTTTGAACAGATATTTCGGACACGTGATAAATCGATTGAGTCAATTTACACAAATTATTTAGGTAACAATCCTAAACGTTTTTAACTTCTTGATAAAGGAAGTTAACTCATTCTCCCTAACCTTCAAAATTGGAATTCTTTGTCTATAATAATTTTAAATAACTTTTAACACATATTTTTTTGTGGGGCGTGTATAAGGGTGGAAGGAACTATCCAAATTTTGACCCAATATCGTTTGCGAAAAAAATTACATGAAACATTGAAATAGTAATTACGATTTTATCTGCTTACACCTACCGCCGGATCTATGGTATCGGCAGTAGGAAAAGGGAGAAATGTTTAATGATTGAGAGAGTCATTTATTCATAATTAAGATACAAAGAATGTGGTTAATATAACAGAGTTTTCGCGGGTAAAAGATAGTCATTTTAATAAGATGTATTCTAAGCTGATGGCAGAAAATTTGTAATGGAGCTATTGGTAATATATTAAATCAAAAACTTGCGGAAATCAGTTGCGATAACATCGATTTCTATGCTATTTTCTAAGAGGCATAGGACACGAATTCCTCTAGAACGCCCCGTTGTTAGCAGAAATAAGAGACTTGTTTGGTTATTTCATTTTTTAACTCTTTTTTGTGTATCGGTATGAAAAAGGGCTTCCAACCCTGAAACAGTTTTCCTTGTACACGAAATAGATATGAAAAAGAGAGGAAGGAAGATTGGAGGAATACGTCTAGGGCATCCATTTGGGCCAGTCAAGAATTCATCATTAAGTTTTTGTAACAATTCTTCCATAAATGTAGGATTAAAGGTTTAAGAGAAAAAGTAGAGTAGGTAAACGAAATATAAGGGGTCTAATTCGATGGAGTTAAATAATTCGGCAAATGACTGTTTGATTGACGATTTGTTGTCAAAAAAGGGAAAAGAGGGTCACCATCGGATTTTTTTTTTGTACAGTTGATGAAATAAAAACAAACGAAATTTGCTTCATAAAGGCAAATATAAAGAAGGGAATGTATCTGTTAAAAAGGGAACATGAAGACAAATGAATTTGAATATTTATCTGTAAAAAATGGATCAGCCATCAAATAAAAATTAGCAAACTCAAATGAAGGCTCGCCGAGATATGTATTAATATTGCGAAAATCAGTTCAATAAATGTTGTAAGAAAACAACATTCCGAAAGAAGTGTTCTGTAGTGGAGATTTATGGAAAAATGAACGAAGGAAAAGTTGGAGCTAATTTTTCCCTACCTGAGAATACTAACGTTCTTATAGACAATTTACTATGAATTTTGAAGTTTGTAATTAACAAGGCCCCCGAGTTGACAAAACTATTATATTGAGCTTTAAACACCGCTTTACATTAAACCATACAAAATAAAATTCTACTTATAGAAATAGGTGCATATTGTATAATATACTCTAATTCTTAAATAAAACTAAATCTGTTACTTTAACATAATATATGTTTTTTTGACTCCTTATATGGGACGGCCATTATCCGGGGTGATTATCAACGTAATATTCTTTATATCATATTTTACATGATATACGAATACCTTACATATGTAGTAATGTAATTTAAAGTTCCTAGTTTAAATTGGTAGTGTTGGTGGTTGTTTGTTATTGTTTATGCGTACATATACATACATTGGAGTATATATTTATTTGGATGGCTCTAAATCAGCGGTCTCTAAAGATTCCAGGGTAAAATCTGACATGAGTATAATGGATCCAAACATTGATCTTTAAGATTGTAGAAAAAATGCAGCAATTATTGTAGTTCAGCCAAGTGGCGCAGTTGCTACGTTTTTCGAGCACTACACAAGCACACCCTATTCCTCGTTCAAATCTCGACCAGCACTAACAAGCGAAAATATAGATTACTTGTCTGACATCATTATCCTTTCAACGGGAAATGATATATGTACTATATGAACTTTTTTATACTATTGTTCTCGACAATAATCGCCCTAATAAAAAAAAAAAAAAAAAAAGAGTACAGGCAGAAAGGAAAGCGAATAAAGGACGAAAAAGAAAGAAGAAAAGCAAGACAACGGTCATATGGATTTTTAATTATAACTAGCTAGTTAGTATTAGTTAGTGAATTAAACATTAAACCAATAGAACCCTACATTTAAAAAACTATGAGCCATAAGTCGTTTGTCAATGAGGAATACAACTCACACAGGCAGAGACGCCAATTCCTCGTGGAGTCTTTAATTGATTTGCGAAATGATGTCACGGTCTCTGCAGCACTTGTTACAAAATGTGTAGATAAAGCTAAATGAATTAATTAAACATCAAACGTTTCGATTTCTTCCAGCAAACATTTGGTAATCACTTCGGAGACGGCGAAAAAAAAAAACAAGAATAAAATAAAATAAAAAAAATAAAGCACAGTTTAAAACATCTCGATTGTGAAGCGGCGATGAACAAGGACAGTGTCATGGACAAAGATGGTATACTCATTACGAGGATTGTTACAACTTGTTTAGAAAATATTAAGAACACAAACTATGTTAAGGATACAAATGTGACACATGAGACAACAAACAGAATTTTGTTGCTCAATAACCAATCGGTTGTTCAACCTTCCTGCTCCAATGTTCCAAATGAAAGTGGTGAAATAAACAAATTTTAATGTTTTTTTAAACGCCAAAATTCGACAGCAAGCCGTTTTTTATACAAGATTTCTATCTATTACCACTAACTTTGATTGCAGCAACTACAGATTTTGTCCAATCTACAATACTAGCTCCTTGAAGATGCATTGATGCAGAGTAACGAAACTTTGACTGATGTTAGCTTGCAGGATTATAAAATTATACTGCAAGAGGAATTGTTTTGTATTAGGTCGTTGCATTTGAAGTTGCCGATTTACTGAACATTCATAAACCGACCGTTAAGGCGAGAGATTGTGGATAATTATTCGTTATACAGGATGTCCCCTACTTCGTCAAGGATAATTTGGAAAATGATTTTTGGGTATATTCTAAGAAAAAAATCGTTCCACAGTCTATCTCCAATGTTGACATCATTTACAGAGGAAATAAGAAAAAGGTTACTTTGTTGTACTGTGACCCATGTCAACGGTAGAAATTTCGTTTAGGACTTTATTTTTAGAAGAAATACTATTCTTTGTAACTGCGTTTAAATAAAGTTAATATGTGTAAGTCTTGTGTGAGTCTTCAGATATCCAATTTCTAAGCCTGTTCCGTTTTTCTTGCCCATGCTAATTTTTGACTTTGAGGTTATTTTTCTCCAGAAAATGTTTAATAAATATAACGTTTTACTATAACAATAATAAAAAAAAATCATCAACAAGTTTGCAGAAAAATCCATAGATTTTATAATAATTCGGAAAACAAAGTATATCTTCTAAAAATAAGGTCCTACACGAGCAAATCCCGTTAACATTGGTCAGAGAACACCAAAGTAAGTCTTGTCTTAATTCCTCGTTAACTGATATCAACATTGGATATAGACCCTTACTGTAGAATATACATAAGAATTATTTCCCAAATGATCCTTCACGAATTAGGGGAGACCCTGTATATTCAGAGCAGTTTAGCCTTTTAACAATTCTACGCTTAGTACATTGAGTTAAATTTTATCTTACATAAATAATGCTTTAACTAATACAATAATAAAACAAAAAGTACCACAGGCGCAACGAGGCGCAAAATTAACTGTGCTTTTGGTTTGGATACGTGTAGCGAGAGAACAGGGGGCAATATAAGGTGCCACCTTTCAGTTATAGGAAAAGTTTAAATAAACCCAAAAAAATGCGTACCCCACCTTCTAGCACTAGCGAATATGCTACGAGGTTTGGAAGCTGCAATATCTTTGACCAACAGACACAATCTGCATCGTTATTTGCACCAAGTTGTTCTCTGGGACGAAAAATGAATCCTGTAAGATAAAAGGAGAATGGATATACTTGAGTAAGCCTAAGGTAGAACTGCACCTCAAAAACGTAATGGTGGTAGTATGGTCGACAACTAGGAGTTGTGCATTATTCATTTCTTAGAGCAGAGTCATACTATAGAGAAATCGACATATTGCGGGGCCAATTGTGTCAACAACATTATAATGCAAGCTCTGCGACTCAATTAAGACTCCTGTAGTTAGCAAGGTTGGGATGTGAAATTTTGCAACACATGACTTTAATGACTTTTTGATTCAAAAAGCTAAGAACTTCCTAAAAAGGGGCGTAAAGACGTAAATGGAGATTATTTTATGAAATAAATTTTGTGAATGTTTACAATAGCGTTGTTTAATTTTCTACAAGACGAAGTGGTAGAAAGTGGCTATTTCTTTGCAACATATATCAAAATGGGGATGTGAAGGTTTACGACAAAATCAATGCAAGCAAAAACTCGAAAATAGCACTGATTTAGATGCATGTACACATCTTCCAAGTCTTAATGGTGCAATTGTGATAATTTTTGCAGTTCAAAGACTACATATATTTGCATACGATAGGTCTAAGCTTTGTTAAATCTGAATTAAACCAAAGCAATCTTATGTCAATTGGAAACTTATCAAAAGAAGCAGAAGCTCACACTTTGCAGAAAAAGGATCTGCACAAAAGTTTTTGGGACCAAAATTTCATTAGGCAAGTGCGTATATAGAGCTGTAAGCTCCACCAATTTATTATTCCAAAAATGTTAATATTTCTGCGAAGGTAAAACCCTAACAAATTCATAATCATCTGCAGATATGTATGTATTTATTCAGCAATTATAATAATTATAGTAAATATATTCACGTATTTACATATATTTATAATAATAATAAAAACATAGTAAAACGCGGTATTTTTAGTCTACCTCATATTCATCTAAGAAACCTAGTCTGGAAAGGTTCAGACTCGTCACAGAATTTTCCAATATTGCCCGATTTTAGCTTTCCACATAAGCCACGCAGTAGCTTACCAATGAATAGCAGAAGTGAGTAGATTTATTGTACATGTTACATACATTTTTTGTTATCATATACGAAGTTAACAATCGGAACGAACTTGTTTCAACCTTCACGAGCACGTTTTATGCACATTTTAAACGTAATTACAAAGAAATTCATAGACAAACGACGGATATACATACCATATACCACTGTAAGTAATTTTTTCTCTGTTCTATTTGCCGATGGTATTCATTTTTACTTTTCACAGCATTTTTCAGCCTAACGCTGAACAGAAATTACGAATTTGGACCGAACGATATCTAACAAAATTTTTAAAACGAGTTATTTGTTTTAAGAAAAATTTTATATTTTGACGGACAATACTTGATCAGATGCCTGATCTATGACTGCCCAAGCCTTACTTGGCAAAGTGTATACATATATATGTATGTTTGTATTACTGTTTAATTTTTTTAAAAATAAAAAAAAATTATATATATGTATATATTTTTTAATCTAAACATCTCAATATATTTATTGCATTGTATTAAACATACTTAAATAAAAATCAAAATAAAAAACGTATGAATCAATGTATATAAAAAAACTCTACTTTTGATTACTTGTTAAATACTAAAAATTTCTATTAACTATTTAAGAAAAAAATGTAAATAAATATTTAAAATTTAAAAAGTCAATATAATAAAAAAAAAATAAACAAATAAATCGTCATTAAATCCTTTTTAAGGCTACGGACGAAATTCTGATTTCAATTTAAAATTATTTAAATGTAAAATTAATTTTATGTATTAAAGCAAGTAAATAAATGAACGGGACAATTGGATGCTTAAAATTATTTTTTTCCTATACTATGTATGTATGTATGTATACATTTTTCTTTTCGTGATTCTCTATGTAGTGATTTAAAAAAAATTTCCAATGCTAATTTTTGCATAAACATGAAAATTCCTTCCTAGTCATCACTGGAAATATCTGGGATAGTTTTTATTAAATTAAGTTTTTCATTTTTCTTAAAGATAATTAAAGTTTTATAGAATCAATATACTTTTTTAGAAAATATTTTCAAGAGAGTGTTAAGGATTTGTTTACAGAACCTAAAAACCGGTCCTTACATATCATTTGCACGCTTCATTTTCTTCAATAACACACCTATTATGTATGTAAACTATACATATTATGTATGTTTGAGCTCATATTTTGCACTACATTTAATATATATAAAAAAATTAATTAAACTTGGCGACCAAATTTCGTGAAATAATTTGTTTAAATTTGTTGTCAATTGTTCAATTTTAGGCACACTAATTAAATTTTTTTCTGTTTTATCAATTCCGCATAAAAAAGCGTAGATGGAAGTTGTAGATAATGGTGGCGGCGGGTAAATCCTTTGCATAATAAATTTGTTTATGCATAATACCTTAACGGTCTATTGAGTTCCTGTCAATGTTCTCCACGTAAAAGCTCCATTAGTAAATTAAAATCACCTCCATCACGGGACTTGATTGTTAGCATTTCCTTGCCAAGCTGAAATTGAACAATGTATATTACTTTCTTAAAATTCTTTTAAAATTTTCAATTTATGTATGTTACTTGACAAGTTCTTTGTAGCTCGGGAATCCTAAGAAGTAATTCACCAAATTTTGATGGCATTTCTGGGTAATGAACCAAAGTATAATCTTGTAGAGATTGTAGAGCTTTCTCTTGACATTCACGAACTTTAACTGGCTCTTGCAATTCAGAAGTATCTAGAAAGATTTTAGTAATTATTTTTACGAATTTTATGTATATAGCTTTTACCTGATTGAAGCAAAACAATAACCTTCATGGCAACATATTCATATCGATCGACCCGCAATCGTCGTAAATGGTCTGTCAAATTGAGCATTCGTTCGATGCACGACTGTTGGTTGAAAATAAAAAAAAATATTAAAGGAAACCTATGTAAAAAAGACATGAGTAATAAAATTAATGGATTCAAATAAATAATGAATTCTCCTAGATAAGAGCCACAATATTTTCTCGAGCTCAAGAAAAACAACTGACACCCAATTTGCGGGGTACGCTCTCTCCCAGATATAATCTAAACAATTTACGGTGATAGTCAAAGGCTGCATGTCGCAATAAATGAGGGTTCTGGGAGCCACGAAGGAAACAACTTCATTGTAAAGCCCATGTCTGACCACTTTTCCATTTAAGGCTCAACAGACATAAACTTTTTTTGTTTATATTTCCGGATAAATCCAACCTAATGAATATAAATTTTAAGCGGATGGACACGTAAGATGTTATTCTAAGTCAGTGAGGAAAATCATGTTGGTTGAGTTTTTTTTTCTGAATACCCAAAGTTGTTCGAGTTTCGTCGCTCGAGCATATGGAAATGACACCGCTCAACCCCTGCTCGGCTGTATACTAAGAGTGAACCTTAGTCAACGTTCTCTTTAAGAGACAGAAGACTTTGATTAGATAGACTGCACTTAAAGGTCTTAAAATATCTGTCTCCGATGAATCCAAATGTCTAGGACCTATTTTTGGATAGTAAGCACTTTTGATCGAAGATTGCCTGCGCATTGTAGGCGTTTTGGAAAGGAAATTCTGCAGGTCAACGTTAAGACTGCGTTTTGCATATGCAGCAGTTGCTTGGTTAAACTAGCGTTAACCTCCTTCAACAACATTCGAAGGAAGTTCTGTCTCATTGCCACGTTCGCTTAATTCTAAAGCTACAACAGATGCTCCCTCCTATAATTCTTCTCTGCTCTTTACATCATGATTTACACTTTTAATTAGAACTAATGTTTTTTTCGCAATTTAAATATCAAGTTGTTCTTAAAGGGTAAGAAGCCTTACCAGAGGACAAATATAGGGAGTGCAATGGACTGTTTTTTTTTTTGCAAACTGCGATCTATTAGAAAATAGAATACAAAATTATGTATTTTTTCATACTTTCTAACTGCTTCTACTCACACATATGTATTGTATGTACATATATAAAGCCTAACAATAAGATTTTTGTATATCCATCATAAATACCTAAACTTTGTTTCTATACCCTTTTTTCAGTACATATTTTCTTACGATTTGTTCCACAAATGCATATTATAAAACTTTTAATTAGACTCCCATACGAATCAGAAGCAATATACTAATATAGTTTGACATTGCAAAAAAAAAACCTTTAAAGAGAAATGTATCCCAATCATCAGCAGGATGGATCATCTTCAACGCCCTTATTACTTCAATTGATACCTAAATTAGAGAGCACGGAAAGTGCAACACCCATTCTTAGCACAAAAATCCATAATATTTTTTAAGTAGCGGCTTTTCTTCTTGACTTCCGTTCTTTTAAAGTACATATTAAGAAAGTACATTTAAAGTTCATCATTAAGAAAAAATACCGAACTATAAACAATTAGCCGAAGCTACAAAAAATCGACACCACTTGTCAAATATGTTTTCTCAAAATACTGTGATTGAAAATCGTTAGTACAAAGAAACATAATGATGAAACTGATGCGCCTATTTGCCGTCATATAAAATTAAAGAGGCGCTACAAAATACTAATACGAATATGTCATCAAATTGAATAAATACAAATACATATATATGAATTCCAAAATATGTATAGTTTTTATGGTCTAAAATAGTAAATCAATTCGTAATGGCTTGCTAGCTAGTGCAAAAGAAATATTGTTTTTTCCTACAATTTGTTGGAAACCTCAAAAGAATATTATTTTTTTCTACAATTTATTAGAAACCTCAAAAACAAAAACTGTATTTGCAGCAGTATACATAGTTCTATGTATAGTTTTATTGACTTTGTGGTTGGTAAACTATTATTCGAGAACAATAATTGATTCATCGAAAAAGTACCAATATTAACTGTGGGTCTCAAACAGTAGTTGTTGCAACTTTTTGGGGGTCGATAAGATATAGATAAACTTTGCCTGCCGAAAAGCTTGGACCGGGAATGTTATTGCCCAAAAGGTTTCACTTAGCATGTTGAAAGTGGCATGTTCTAAATATAGACCTATTATGCATGGGATATTTTTCTAAGGTCGTCTATATTGTGTGATGATCAGTACGATTTTTGTGTTTTAATAGAATAGGTAATAATAAAATTTTGAATTTTAATACTTTTTGGGTTAATTGGATAGAGAGAAAGAAAAATGTTTGGCCTTAGTAATTATTTCTGGTGATTAGAAACCGTATTGTGGAACAGTGATACTTTCTATTGTCTACCAAATTCGTGCTATTATAGTTAGCTCAAAGTGAATTTGCGTTTTGAAGACGGCTAGAAGGAAGGACAATGCATGTTGTGCCATCAACTAAGCGAATTGGGAAACAGTGTGAATAAAATAGTAAAACCACTAGATCCACTTTCACTCTAAGTCTTAACCGTTAAAAGCAAAGCATTACACAATAAAAATTAATACATACATTTTTTTGTACTCACCTGCAAACCATTCGACTTCGCTCGATCTAAGTTTATTGATTTTCCTTGTGAGATTTTTATCTCACCCGGTGAATCAATCGACCGAAAACAGCATGAAAATAACAAAAGTTCACACCAAGAATTTATCAGCAAACAAATTTGATCATCAATCTGCAAGAAAAATATAGATAAATTGCAAAATCGCCAAATGAAAAAGAACTTACTGATATATTCTTAAACAGTGGTAAGCTTTTGCACCATTTCACAATTTTATATAATCGATGATCAGCTACCGTGCACAGGTTTGCAATTAAATCTGGATTTGCATTTTCCCCATTAGAGGAAAGACCAGCGCTGGCCAGCAGCGGATTTGATGCAATACTACCAGACGTGGCTGTCGATACCGGTGATGGCGATGACGAAGACGAAGTCGTTAAAGGCTGATTAAGTCGTGCCAACTCAGTTGCATTATATTGCCAAAGATGCTCAACATTCATTATTTCCTGCAGAAGAGTGGGAATATCTTGGTGTGTAGAATGCTGGTGACTGCTGCTTCCTGGCGTTGGAGTGGAAGTACCACCAGCGCTACTATCAGGCTGCTCTGTTTTTATAACAAACCCATTTAGCCCCATTCGGGAATTATGTTGTTGTTGTTGCTGCTGAGGACCAGGTTGTTCATTATTCAGCAATGGACTAAGCATAGAATTAGGTAAAGTATATGAACATTGGTAAGTTGAACGACCTCCACGTGTCCTGTCTTCTCGGATAGCTTCTAATTTCATTCCTTTTTGTAAGCATTTCTCGAAACGACAGGCAGGACATTTTTTGCGGGTCGAAATAGCTACTGGACAAGGCCCACCTCTTACACAAACATAGTTCTTTCGATTTTGAACCGTTCTCTTAAAAAACCCTTTACACGATTCGCATGAAAATATGCCATAATGAAATCCAGATATTTTATCGCCACAAATAGGACAGGGTGAATTGATTAGCTGCTGGCGTGAAATACCCGCTGATGGTATTGCTTCACTATCAAAAAGTAACTCTTCCGTCTTTAATCCAGGTGGGGTGCTTCCATTTACAGAAATTGATGTAGAAGCTGCTGCGGCCAGCGCAGACGCTGCCGCTGCTACTACAGCGGCTTGTGATAGATTTTGTGGATCTGTAGAACAATTTCCGACAGCACTGCTGCCATTATCACCAATTGTCGGGCGAAATAAAACGGAATGATGAAGTGAAGCCCCATTATAGCTGCCATACATATTATGACGACCTGCAATAGGAGAGTGCGTCGGACTAAATTCAGAGCTATAAGAGTAGCAGCTGCTATGCGATGCATCACTATTGTTGCGACTCAAGGAAGGCGTATAGGGTGCATGTCGTGACGTAAGAGGCGATTGACTTGGAGAGCTGTGTGTATATGTGGAATGAATGGCAGAATCGGGGCTAGGATTTGTAGGCAATAAGTTGGCTGTCGTCTTTGAACGTACAAGTAATGGTGAACTACTACTGCTGGTTGGATCTGTTAGCAGACCTGGTTCATACTTAAGATTAATAGGATCACTCTGTGGCTTTTTATTGATGAAGTGTGATGAATTAATTTCAACGCGGATTTGATCAAGTATCGGCCGTCTGTCCTGATCGTTCTTATTTACTGTCACGGAATCAATAGAAAACGTTTTGTCGCAGCTCGTTGAATTTTCTGTGTCCATAAGATCGGCTTCAGTATCGGAAAGTTCACCTTCCCACGACATTGGACGAGGTCCATTCTTCACTGATTGACTGATTGCCCGACGAGTCACTTTTAGATTTTCAATATGCGACAATTCGGTTTCTGAATCAGATTCATCTCCCTTTGTGACGGGAATTCGTATTGCCCCATTGCCTTTGTTGTAGTAAGCCTTTGGAGCTATGCAGCCTGATGATGCAGTGGCTCGAATAGCGTTGCTATTACGGTCACCTTCACATTTGATATTAGTTACAGAAACATTATTACGTATTATTGATGATGTTGTCGATGATTGTGGGACAATGTTTGTGATAGTGCTGCCATGAGACACATTATATGCGGGTGAATCACTTTTTATTGATGATGACATGATTGTTTTAGCATACGTATGTGCATTTGTGCTTATGTTAAAATATACGAATTCCTTGCAAAAATTTCTACTGTTAACCAAGTATTACAGTGAAATGTTTTCTGAACATGCTGAACATTGAATATATGAAAATTGTACGTCAGTGGCCATTTCTATAAACAAAAAAAAAAAACAAAATATTTGTATGTTAACTTTATGTATGTACATAAATAAACGTAAAACATTCTTTTGGTTTAAATAACCGTAAGAAAAAATTCAAGTATCGGCAAAGCAAATGCGACAATTTTTTCAATCGAAGGTCAAATTTATGTACATATAGGTAAAAATGGACATGAGAGCTTTTTGTACGTATCGAATAGGACTTTTCAAGTAAACATGCCAGATTTGGTAGATATGATTGTTTGATTTGCTGATTTGAGAAATTTTCTTTTTTGGCAACCAAATTAACTAATTCGTTGATTTTTAGCGCTTACTCCCTTTATTCTTAGGACGGCAGTACAACATCTCGATGATAGTTGTATTTGTACGGTACTTAGTTGTATGTGTTTAGAAAACTACATAGTCCAAATGTAAATAACCCAACGAAGTGAATGAAAATAACTACCATTTATTTTAAAAAGTTTGTAAACTAGGTTGTATAACACTTCAATGCTTGAGCTCGGAAATGAAACTATACAATCATCTGGTATCCGCCTTGTTCCACTAGACAACCGGCTTCGTCAAACGTGAAATGGTATCGAGTTGATTAAATATAATTTCACAAATATCATTCACCCTCATAGCCACAAGGTACAAGTTAATAAGTAATAATAAGTAATGGAGTAATGTGTAAAAATGAAGATTCCGACTTTAAACGAAAAATTTTCTGATTCGATTTCGATTCGACAACAGTATTAACGACAATCTGGGAACTCCAAAATTAGCCTGCGGTTTGAAAAAGGCGGCTGATGAGCAGTGAGTGAGCCAACGATAGCTCTCCCATGATTGAAATGATTTTCTGATATCATAATACCAACCCATCGTTCCAGTGGGTTCTGGGCCTCCAGCCCTAGGGCTTTTTCTCTACTACTGCTAATATCCACTTGAAACATATTGCACGCACCAGGCGTGTTGTACGCGAACGGTATAAGGAAAATATTTCCGTAATGGATAGGATGATGATGTCGAAATCGTGATTTCAACATTTAAATACATAAGAAAAACATAGTAACTAGTAATACGATGATAACAGGTTTAAAGCCCGACTATACAACGAAAAGAAGCGTAATTTTGGACGCCTGATAGACAGAGATTATATTAAAAAGTAACTGAGTGAATAGTAAGGTAATAATACTCGTATTTGAAACATTGAACTAAGTGAAATATAACTCTATTATTTTATTTGTTCAATTTATTTTCGTTGAAGCAAAATAAAAAAATAAAGTTCGAACATAAATTTCACCATTGTTCTTGAAATAGAAAACCGCGACACTCAACTTAGGCTCCCGGCAACTAAAGAAAAGAATCGGAGTATGATAGTGAAGTAGTGGAAAAAACGACGGAAGTGGCAAATCCTTAGGCAATAGCAATACCCGAAGAGTATCGAGCCTGAAGAAAGTCTTCCAAAAGAATAGAGCATACGCAGTCCCCTAGCTCCTGGCTGTGGAACTCAAGGCTTAGGCGCATGCTCCTCGAAACAATGAATGAAACCTAGTCATCCATGCGTAAGCGCAGATGTATTTAAACACCATTTTTATATGCAGTTGCTGATAGACTGATTTTGCCAGAGCGCCCGCTTAAATTCGACTAAGAACTAGTCCCTCTTCTCATTCTGCTGATGAAGCTATGAAAAAGCGTACAAACAATAAGATCCCCAGCTGGTGTGATGCCTTGATAGGCTGCATGCGCGATATCATTAACAGTGATTAGTGTGGGTAGACGAAACTATACGCCTATACGTCTTATAAAAACTTCCAAGGCATATCTTCTATAAACCAAAATTTCAAGTTCAGTTTGAAAATACTTTCGAAACATTCCAAACGTGTATCGGGATTTGGCAAAAATATGCGCTCTCATGCAATTTCATCAATGCAGGGGGGTAGTAGATAAGATGTTTACTTTCTTCGGAGTAAGCGTACATTCCACGAATGAACAACTATACCCTGTGTAATAGTTCTGTTCTGCAGTTTTCTCCAGTACAGGGAAGATAGGCATACTTGCCTCTACATTGAAATGCTCTTTAAAACTTTCATAGGGATACCATGATATGCATATTTATCGACACGAATTTTCCAGGGCTGTCATCTACCTATTTTGATGATATGTATGTACGAGTATTATGTTTTTGAGCAAAAAAAAAATTAATTGCATATTACATTTTTTATTTATTTTTACTTCTTGTGCAAAACTGAGTAAAACATTACATGATAATATAATTTTTGTTTATATATGAATCAGTGCCGACTTAAGGTTTTACGGGGCCAAAAATATGTGGATTTTTGATCCAAAAATATGTGGATTTTTGATCCAAAAATATGTGGATTTTTGATCCAAAAATCCAAAATCTAACAGAAATATGTTGTACTGTAAACGACTGATCGCATACTTGTATCGCATAGCAGCCTTAACGTCCGAAATATGTATGTTTGATTGTGTAAGTGCGTCTACTGTCTGTGTAGATTCACTGTTTCAAGTGTATTTGGCGCATGCGTTACACTGTTTGCATGACGTTTAGTGAATAATTTGACAACAAAATGCAACAAAGTGATGATGAGTTCGAAACGTAGATATTTATGTGGTGCTGCTAAATGAAAATTAGCTGCAGAAAAGCGTGAAAAGGATGAAAAACTGCTAAGAAAAGTTCCCAAATTATCAAGTTTGTGGAGTTCTCGTTCTGGAGAGTAAAATTTAAATGAATCAAATGAAAGTGAAAACAACAATACCAGTGACATTGTCGTCGATGAATTAAATACCGAAGAAGCTGAACAATCAAATTTTGCTGATGAAGAATCGCCCAATCCAGCACCCAAATGCAATTCAAAATGATGCAGGTATATGGAATATTTAATTAAATTTATCAATTTTACAGAATTATTGGTCTAAGAATGGTAGGTATATTTTTGAGTAATTTTGTACGAATAAGAAAAATGAAAGGAATTAATTTTTAGCGTACACTTTTTAATTTCTTTGGTACAATATATTTGCGAATCGAGGTAAAATGTAAACCAATGAGAACACAGTGCAAATACTTATATTCTCTTTTGTTGTTTGTTGCTTATATTGAACTACTAGGCCCATCAAAATTTCGATAAACCGTTTTAAAAAAATACTGATGGTCGACATTTTTCAACGGAACATACGAAACGTGTTTTAGCAAATGGCACGATAGTTATACGCGATTGGCTATTATTTTCGCCATCGAAACAATCAGTTTTTTGCTTCATTTATCTTTTGTTCGGAAGCCAAGATGAATCTGATGCATTAAGTAAGACTGAGTTCAGCGATTGGAGAAATGTGGCTCGAGCACTTCAACGACATGAGAACTCATCAAAACACATTCAAAGCGACCTGACCTACAGACACTTTAGAAAAGAGTCAAGTAATCTATATATAAATACGTGCTGCCCATTTTTGTCGTACGCTTTTACACCGTTCTACTCAACCGAATGGCATGATACTTATACCATTGGAAAGGTAATTTCGCGTAGATGTGCAGAATGTGCTTTTTTTTTGCCAAACGGTTGAGTAGAACCTTGGTAAACGCATTTAAAAAAATTGGTTATTTTACAACATGACAGAAAAAAAAGTCTACTCGCCTTTGAAAGTCAATGGTCAAGAAAAGGAAAGATGCTAGGGATAAGCGTATAGTCGAATCGATTTTGTGCATGTGGTTCATAAGGAATTTGCTTGACTGCTTTGACTCATAAAATGTATTGTTTTGTTTTTTATGTAAGTATGCGACTGCAAACGTCACTACAGGATTGCAAAAGAATTTCTTAACTAGGTGGGATAGAGACTAAACAAAATGAAAAAAAGAGAAACATAGTGACAAGTGACGACACTTCTGTTATGTACACGAAAACTGTTACTTTTGTGTTGTGTATTTGCAACGCGCATGCATGTTCGGTTCAACAACATTATACATATGTAGAAAAGCTGTGTAAAGGAGAAAGAGCGTTCACATAGCAGGGGAATAAATCATGATGTGTATTTGTTAGTACCTGTTCACATTGTCGTGGGCAGGACGATTGTCCGAAAGAGAGGGAACGCCTTTTATTGAAGTGGGAAGAAGAAGGGTTATTTCCACCGAAAATCCATTTCTAAATTGCTAAATTGGATAATCGTTGAATTTCAAGGATGGGCGAGCCTAGTATTGATAAAATGTTTGTCAGCAATGTCGATGAAGATATACTTTATTGGAGAAGTATTTTAAACCGAATAATTTCCGTAATAAAATTCTTGGGCTCCAGAGGGTTGGCATTTCGTGGCAGCGATCAAATTATTATATCAAAACACAAGGCATCATCACATTTATCACGATATAGAAATAAGGGAAAAGGTAAACAGAATTATATGTCGATTGTGAACAAATATTAACTCATATCTTCATTATTTATTTCGCTTCAAGCTGAGTATCATATCTTTCAGCAAATATCACCATGCTCATTGCTAAGTACGTAAAAGACATAATAATAAGCGAAGTAAAGAAGTCGCAATATTATTCAATCAGCGTCGATTCCACACCAGATGTATCGCACACAGATCAGCTATTACGTGAAAAATGGCTTACCAATTGAAAGATTTTTGGAGTTTATTAAAATTACGGAACATATATCGCAGTCACTTTCAAACACCGTTCAACAATCTTTGACTGACAACACCATCAAGGTCAGTCTTACGACAAATAATATGGCCGGCCCATATGGTAGTTTACAAGTAAAGATATCTGATATTAATCCTTTGGCCATTTTCATACCTTGTGCAGCGCATTCATTAAATTTGGTCGGGAAAAACACAATTTCGAAAAACAGGCGAGCAACTGAATTTTTCCAGCTGGTGGAAAATGTGTATTATTATTTCGTTTATTCTGAGTATCGATGGGATCAATTGAAATCTCAATTAACCGAAAAAGGTGAATTTTCCTTGAAGCGAGCAACGGGAACTAGATGGTCGGAAAAATATGACGCTATCAAAGCGCTGCATTCAAGTTATATGTGCTTGTGAATGTGCTTGAATCTTTAACATCAGGAAGTAGTACACAAACTGATGAAAATAAAGCGATTGCTCTTGGTTTTATCAACAAATTGTGTTTATTCAGCAATATATTAATGCTCATTATCTGGAAACGGATTTTGATTGAATTTGATCGAGTCGATGTCCATTTACAAGTCTTTTCCTCGAGAATTTAAAAACGAAATTCGATTTGATCTTTAACGAAGCAGTCAAATTGTTTGAAGATGTTCAGAAGCAAGGTTATTCAAACTCGGACAAGAAGCGAAAATACACAAGATCCTGAGCACCAAAAGCAGAAACTTTTTGATAAACCATTTGCGCCGATAGTTAACGCTTTAAATACTAATTTAAATCAACGTTGTGCTGTTTACAGTCATCTGAATAATAACTTTTCTTTTATAACTTATTTAAATCATATGACAATTGATGAAATTTCCACTGCATGTAAAGAGCTTGCTTCAATTTATTCGAATGACATTGATTAAACTGAATTATTTGGCGAATATCAGTTTGCAAAAACTTATTTCTTTTCTGGAAATTCTAAGCAATCACATAAATCAATGTATAAAACCATCATTGATGAGGACTTACTCTCGATTTTTCCAAATATCGAAATAATTTTAAGAATATACTTGTGTTTATTCGTCACAAATGTTTCTGACGAACGGTCATTTTCTAAATTAAAGTATATTAAAAATTACTTAAGAAACGCAATATCTGAAGATAAATTGAATACTCTTGCTTTATTTTCTATTGAAACGGATATTTTAGAAAATTTGAATGTGGACGAAATATTTCCGGAAAAAGGTAATATAAATAAAAACTTGTAATGTTGCAACTAATTATTATGTGTCGACTTTGCAATCAAACATTTATAAATTCAAAATCTTTACGTTTCACAAGTGGGGTTGGGAAAATAGGGGTGTGTTGCGAGCGAAGCGAGCAAAATTTATTTATTTATTTTTTTTCATTTTTTTTTTGCTGCTTTTTATCGGATTTTTGGGGGCCCTCAGGAACTCTTAGGCCCGGAAATCTCGCCTCAATGACCTCTTCGTTAAGAAAACGCCTTCTTTCATTATAGTAGATGACCATGTCATAAAACTTTTATTATAACTGTATAAAACATCACAAAAGTTTCTCGTTAATCGCACTTCATTATTATAAAACTACCTGCAATTTATATAAAATCGAGCCTTTTAGACATTAGATGACCTTAAGTTAAAACTACTTTTACTAGCCTTAGACCAAGAAGCCAGTAATTCGAGAGTTGTTACTAAAGTTTTGAAACATGCCAATACCGGTGTGGATATGTACGTCAAATCTAACATCAGCATCGTAAAGTTTGACGTTTTTAATGGTACGCGTGCTCAGAACGTTTTGTCATACGAGTGATATTTGCATTTTTTCCAGACCGTGGAAAAATTCATATCAGCCAAAAAAATGGAATTAAATCGTGGACATTTACGTGCGATGATTTTCTATGATTTTTAAGTGTGCCGATGAACTGAACGCGGGAAATAACTCATCTATGCATATGAGCCCGAAACTAAACAGCAGTCGACTATATGGATTTTTCAAGATGAGTCAAACCCAACAAACGTTGTTCGCGCACGAAGCACTTCCAAAGAAATGATCGCCTGTTTCTTCGGAAAAAGCAGACATGTCGCCAGCGTGCTATTAGAGCAACGCAGAATGGGTAATTCGGAATGGTGCACCACCATTTTGTCATTCGCCATACAGCCCTGATCTGGCACCCAATGACTTCGTTTTATTCCCGCATATCAAAAATAAATTGCGAGGTCAACGTTTTTCAACGTTTATACGTTTTCTAGTAATAATTTCTAAAACGTTGCTATGTTAAACTATAGTATGTCGCAGGCATTTTCATGGGCAATGAAGCTTCGAAAGTGGTTTCGTCCCATAGAACATTCGACTCGCTCAAGAATAGATAGACACATAACACAATCTGGATACTTTGAGATGGCCGCAGCTTCGTCCAAGACCTGACAGCTGGGATTTCATTATAAATGTGCGTTGGGACGATGGATGAAGCAGAGTTTCATATGTTGATAATGAACGACCATCAACTTTTACTACTTTTGGAGTTACCTAGTTCGGAATGCAAAACGTGCTTCGAAAATTAGTTCAAACGCATGCAAAAGTGCATTGATCTTTATGGAGAGTATCTTGAAAAACAATACAACCATTTTCGATGATAAATATATACATCGTTACTTGTTTTTCTCAAAACTTAAAAAGCAACCTACGTACAACTTGAATTTGGTTTTGAACCTAATTACTAAGCTCTCAACATAGATATGTATATTTGTTTAGTTTTCAACATTTACTTCCTCTTGTATCCTAAATGTATCTTAAGCCAATCATATATACCTGTTCACCCCATGCAATATGCAGCATTAGTCAACATCATGAACAGGAGATGCGCTGAAGTTATAAAGCAAAAGGATTTTTCAAACAAGTATTGATTCCCTAAGAACTTATACATAATTTTAATGTCTATAAATAGAGTAATAATGATTTTCTTGATAGGTGGCTTCGATATGTGTCAGCGGAGCCTAAGCTGATAAAGGGTGAGCCAACAAATAGTGCCGAATTTTTCATTAAATTAAACATACATTTATTGTGAAATCAATGTATACTTTTATTGATTAATAAAGTCCGGTCTATGGCAATTATGAATAGAACACAACATCGTTCATGTAACCACCACGGCTTCTGTTGCAAGCGACCACCCAAAGGTCAAAACTATCGATGACTTTTTAAAAAATAAATGGGCCAATGGTCGCAATTTCGGTTTGGATGTTATGTTTGAGATTCTCAATTGTAGCTGGGTTATTGGCATAGACCTTACTCTTCCAATAAACTCACAGGAAGAAGTCTAAAAGTGTCAAATCGCATGACCTTGGAGCCCATTCAACTTCTCCTCTTACCGAAATAATGCGATCTTACAATTTCGTATGCAATAAATTGATTGATTGATGGCTTGTGTGGGCGGTAGCACCATCGTGTTGAAACCAGAGATCGTCCAGATCCAATTTACTCACTTTTGAAAAAAAAAAAATAGTCCGCCAACATGCTGCATAACGTTCTCCATTCACTGTAACTATCTTTTCGGGCCAATGATGCCGCCAACCCATAATCCGCACCATACAGTGACTTTTTTGGGACGCATTGGTTTTTCCTGAATCTCGTATGGGTTTTCCAGTCTCCAGAAACAACAATTTTGTTTATTTACGTACCCATCCATCCAAAAATGGGCTTCATCGGAGAAGATAAAATTCGATGACAAATTGTCCGGGCTATCCGACATCCAGTAAACAAATCGGCGACGTTGTAGATGGTCCAAAGGCTTCAATTGTTGTATAATTTGGATTTTATAGGCGTGCAAATGAAAATCAACTATTAAAATTCGCCGTAAAGTGCCATAAGTGAGGCCCAATTGTTGACTTCGGTAATGAATTGTGGCTGGTTTTGAACACTTTCACTTATACATGCTAGCCGATTATACTGATATGGAGTTTGACCCGATACCGAACCAGTTTCTTCAAAACGCTTCACCATTGCACGAATTCCCGACTCACTAGGGCGATTATGTTGACCGAATTTTACGAAATGCTACTTTTACAGCCAATTTTCGTAATAAGATTGAATAACAAAAATGCTTTGTTGCGTGGTAAACAACTCCATGACTAAAATTCCCAAATATTGTATGACATCTGTCAAAAAGATCTACCACATTGCGTTCAGTAAATGACAGTAATTGACAGCCAACATCCACACCATATCTGTTGGCTCACCCTTTACATACATATAAACAAATAGGTAGGTATCCTGTAATTAATTCTTTAAGAAAAAAAAAAAAAAGTAAACAATTTCATACAATCTCATGAACTATTGTTCATACCTACGTTTTCTTATTTTTCTACTAATGATGTGGTGTTATTAATGTCTCTTAATTGTATGAGCACCGGTGTACCTATATTCTAACATTTTTTCTTTATTATTTTTTCCAACACACAATGTTAAAGCATTTTTCCTTTAGAGTTTTATTATAGTAGGTACATTAATAAACGAATAAATTTACATATGAATATGTAATACATTTAAAATATGTACAGTACTGTGCTAAGCAACTTTGTAACCCACTTTAAAAAAAAAAACATAGCTGACAGTACTTGCCCAGTTAGGTTACACATGAAAGGTTGTAAGCTCTTTGTCTTTGATCTTGAGTGATTGTCTTTGATCAATTTTCTTTTAAGTTAGTCGCATAATTGATATTTTTTAATAATGTCGCGACAAAGTTACTCTTCTTCTCTTAAACTAAAGATTATTGATGAATTTAAGTCTGAAGATACTCAGGCAACATTAGCTAAACGTTATAATATTAATAAATCGATTATTTCACGTTTAATAAAAAACCATAATGCAACAGGAATCCTTGAAAGTCAAAATGTCCGTGGTACGAGGGGCGTTCAATATATTCTCGGTATCGGGGTGAAGCTGTGGTTGTATATATAATTATTTATCAAGTAATACTATTATTTTAGTGCATTCATGTAAAATTTCATATAAATGTAATTATTAATTCGCGTTTTATCTCTAGTTAAACAGAATCATAATGGCAACTGAGACGACGATGGTGAAAATTGAGCATCGGGCTGTAATTAAATTTCTCACTAAGCAAGGAAAAAGTCAAAAAACTATTCATGAAGAGATGGTGCCTGTTTACCAGGGTTCCGCACCTTCATTGTCAACTGTGCAAAAGTGGTCAAGTGAGTTCAAGAGAGGCAGAGACAGCATTGAAGACGACCCCCGCTCCGGCGCCCCGGCTACTGCTTGTACGGGAGAAAGCATCAAAGAAATCGAAAAACTTGTTCTTGAGGATGCCCGAATAAAGGTGAAAATGATGGCAGAGATCACCAAGCTTTCAATTGGTACCATTCACACCATTCTTCATGACCATCTTAACCTTTCAAAGGTCAGTGCAAGGTGGGTGCCACGAATGTTCACAGCGCCTCAGAAAAAAGTGAGAATCGCATGCTGTAGAGAGCTTTTGGAGATGTGTAGTGAGAACGCGGACGGTGTTATGGATCGAATTGTTACTGGGGACGAAACATGGGTCCACCACTATGACCCTGAAAACAAACAAGAGTCCATGCAGTGGCATAAAAAAGGAACAGACCCCCCGAAAAAGTTCAAAGTCACTCCGTCTGCCGGGAAGCTCATGGCCACAGTTTTTTGGGACTCAAAGGGAATCTTGCTCATTGAGTACAAAAAAAAAGGTGAAACCATCAACGCCACATCCTACGCTTCCACTTTGCATAATTTGCGGGAGGAAATTAAAAAGAAAAGACGGGGTAAACTCGCAGCGGGTGTGTTGCTTCTTCATGACAACGCTCCTGTTCACACGGCGCGAGTTTCCAAGGCTGCTGCGCGAGATTGTGGTTTCGAAGAAATCCAACACCCACCCTATAGTCCAGACCTTTCCCCTAGTGATTATTTCCTGTTTCCGGATTTGAAAAAATGTCTTCGTGGAAAAAGATTTTCGGATGATGAAGAACTCAAGTCGGCAATAAATGGGTATTTTGCAGAGAAAGAGGAAATTTTTTTTTTGAGGGTTTAAAAAAGCTTATCTCAAGATGTAACAAATGCATTGATGTTAGGGGAGATTATATTGAAAAATAAAAACAATTTAAATTGAATTCGCATTTTCCTTCATATCGATACCGAGAATATATTGAACGCCCCTCGTAGGTATAATTGAAAAACAACCGTTCATAAGATCGAATGAAGTCGTAAAATTGCTTGATTTGAACATTGATACTAACACGGTGCGAAGACGTGCAATTGAAAATAATCTTCGAAGGCCGTGCAAAAAACCGATGCTCACAAAAACATTTAAGGAACAGGTAGTGCAATTAAATTCTTTAAACATAATTCAAACTAGAATCTTTTTTCATATTAGGCTAAATTATGCAAGTAAATACCAACACTGGTCTTCTGAAAAATGGAAAACAGTTCTTTTCAGTGACGAGTCAAAATTTAATTTAATTAATTTTGACGAGATATGTTATGTGAGACGTCGTAAAGGACAGCAACAGGATAACGATCCGAAACACATATTGAAGTTGATAAAGGAGTGGTTAGGGGATAATGGGATTCAAGTCCTTGATTGGCCGGCCAAATCACCCGACTTGAATCCCATCGAAAACCTGTCAGGTATCCTTAAAGGCCGTATCGCTGGACAACACTTTTCCAACAGGTCTCACCTATTCAATGCTTTGAGTTGAGTAGGAAAATATATCCCAGGACATACTTTCAAAGTTAATTACTTCTATGCCACGTCGTTGCGCCTCTGTTATTCAAAGTAAAGGATATTACACAAAATATTAAAAAAGTTGCTTAGGTTTTGCACAGCTCAATTTGGCTACTTTATTGGGTTTCGCGTTTTTTCTTTTAAATCTGAAGTATTATTACTTTTAAAAAAATTGTGAATTTCAAAATACACTCTATTACACATCATTACATATCCATTTATTTTTATTTGGTGGAGTAGAAAGTTGAAAAGATTTTCTATGAAGTGCTGACTTCAGATAGTTGCTTAGGTTTTGCACAGTACTGTATATACGTACATACATATTACTTAGAGCTCAATTTCTTTTAGAAATGCTGCATTTATTTGTTTTCTAGTATTCTTTGCTTAATATTTGAACCCTAAAACAACAAAACTACAATGCAATCACGTTTACATGCGCTCTACCGCGACAAAGTGTCAATAACCTAGAAATATATTATCAACTCAACTTCAATCGTGAAAGCCTTCTTCTTCATATTCTCTTTTATCTTAAAGAGTACTTTTTTTCAACGCATCTGTGTTAATTATCCCCGTTCCTAGTGCGTAAAGAAAGTAAACATTACTACTAGCACAAAATCACCCCCAACTAAACAACCCTCTACATAAACACATAAGTTATGTACATATATATATGTACATTCATGCATGCAAATATAAGTACTTCCTTCAAACGTGCCCAGCTATCAACTGTTTCAATTTGAATTTACAACAATTCACCGTTTTCCATGACTAAGCCGGCTATTTTTCCAAAAACAAACACTGATATGGCCGAACTCAATTCAAAAAATTTTGCAATCTTCCAAAATATACTACTCGTAATATGAACATATGCACATATATATGTACGAGAATGTGATATCGATAGCGTTTGCAATGCAAGTATAGTGTTTTCTTCTTTCGGCAAAACAGCAGAACACCACAGCGCAATGTTCTCTATATAACATCGGCCATTGCCGTTTCGCTTTATCGCGTCACGTGATTCAAAGGACGACCTTCAAGCAATGATTGCGTTTATTTTCAAACGACCTTGCTTGTGCGTCGTCATTTCGTCACAATTCTGTGCTTTTAGATGTATGCGCTGTGCCCCTCTAAGAACTTTAAATATACACAATGCCGATTTTCACCCTAATTTCCAAACCACCACCATCAACTAAGCATATACATGCATGTCCTCTTAAGAAAGGGATAGCACTATATGTGCTCAGTGGGCCGGTACCTTAGCCGAGATAGTATGTGTAATACGAGTATGATAGAACAAATATATGTATGTACATCCATATGTCTGTATTGTACCTACATTCATGCATATATAGTATTACGTCCGAGATATGTATTTTGATTCATATCTGATCTTAGATGTCACTAGATAAAGCTTGATAACAGCCAGTAAATAGGACAGCTGCAAAGACCTTTTTAGAGCGCTTTTAACTTAAATTTACGATTCTCTGTTTCTGGTGCATATGTTTGTATGGCTGGATTGATAAAAAGTCGAAGATATTAAGTAAAAAGGGGCAGAATAACAAGTGAAAATTAAAAACTTATTTATGTATGTGGTTCTCACCGTACATGAATTGCTATTGCGACACTTGTGGAGTTGGTTAAATTCGCGGACTTTAGTTCCATGTTATATGGTATGTCGTCCTATTTAGGATTACTTGGTTAAGGAAGCTACAAAGTTGCTGATATCACAGCATTCAACTTATCCATTTTATAGGACACCAAATTTGTACAAATCTGTACAAAAACCTTTTCCCGCGTGAAAAAATTTGTATAAGAGGACGCATTTGAGAGAAATTCATTTCCGCCCTCTGCTAATTCTTACAAATTTCTACACGAGATTTTTCTTTGGGCAGGTATTGTAAAAAATATCAAATCAATTTAATTTTAAAAGAACTGTCAAATTGATAAAAGTTTAAATTGCAACAATTTTACGCAAATTAACTCAAAAAATTACTTGGGCATGGACAAAGAAGAGAAAAAAGAGCTTCATATTGAAGCCAATTGTTCGCCTAATACAATAGAACGCATTAAACGCATATTAAATCAGTAAAATCGTAACTAATAATAATGAGTTTGAATAAAAAAAATTTATTCGTTACCAAGCGTATTCTGTTAGTAACATTTTGGGCCACTCTTTTGAGCATTTAAAACACTACCTCAACAAAAAACGTGCTGAGTATTGGCCTCCAAGGCCTAATAGTTGGCGATTTATCAGTATGTCGACCTTAAACTGTTCAAGAGCCCAATCCGCAAACTCCCGTCGCAATCCATGGTGTCGCGGCTTTAGCTCCTACACCATCTAGATGTCATACGGGTGTAGGCCGCGGTATTTTGGCAAAACTGACAAGGGCCAAAATGTTGCTATCGACGCAGAATTCACAATTCCCAGTCTGCCGCCACATTTTTACTCATAGCAGGTACAGTTTGCTCTGTACTTAGATTACAATGACACATTGTTGGCCTTGCGTCATGTAGAATATATGTGATACCAAATTTATACACCACACGACGAATAGCGAATTCAGTTTCAAAATAAGGTTGAGTGGTACGGAACCATTGTTCTGCTGTAAGTCCATTCACGATTACTGAATCATTAGTTGTGTTCGCATACTGTCCAAAACTACGAAAAACAGTTCAAAATCCGTTTGAGTATTTATATTTTTCGTAGTTTTTCGCCGAAGAGAGCGAAATGTGAGAGCAACTCATTTCCCATCTTTTGTCCATTTTCGTCCAAAAAATTTATTCGGACAAATTTGTAAAAAGTGTTTTGTTTTATTTGAAACTGTCATTGGGCTAGATTTTATTTGAAAATTCAAATCTCTGAACATTTTTTGTAAATTGTAATTTTATAAACGAAATAAAGAAATTATTATTTTTTTACTTTGTTTTGCCAAACATAAGTGAGATTTGAATAGAAGATTTAACTAATAAGTTTCAAATGGAAAATTGTTTTTAGAAAGTGCTTACAAACAAAATATATAGTAATAGTAATAGCAATATTTGTTTATTCTGTTACAATATTTACAAGTTTAACAAAAATAACAAGAATGAGCGTTGGCTTTTGCCGTCAGCCAAGAGAAAGAAATTAATAAATTTGTAATTACTAAAAAGCTTCATTTATAATGTGTAGTCTATAATTCAATGCACATTTTAGAAAGTTGTGTAAAGTGTTCCAGTTTGCGCCGTTTAGGATGTTTGTGGTCTCATTTAATGATAGGGCATTTTTCCCCCAAAAGAATCTCCTGATTGAATTTAATATGGGACACGTTAAAATAAAATGCCGGATATCCTCCTTCGTTCCCACATTGCACAGTGTACATTCGTCTCCTCCGTTGTTTCTGTATGGCATATAGTTCAGGCGCAAAAGTTTGCCTCTGGCTTTGAATATTGTTGAGATGGACTCTACGCTGTTCCGGTCATTAAAGTAGCTGTTTTCCCCAAGTTCATGCTGTAGTATTCTGTACGTGGATCTTGATTGTTGACTTTGCGTCTCGAAAAGCTCCCTTGTTGAGTAGTGGATTTTTTTAAGTATTTCGTTCAGTGTGCTCTCCCAGTTTGTTTCGTTGGTAGTCCAGTTTCCAGATGTAACATGTTAGTTGGTGTATTTTCAGGAGGCCTAAAGAGTTTCTTAAGGAAGTATCTTTGGAGTTTTTCTACCTCTTCAAAATGCCAAGCCCCCACACTTGTGCTTCATAGCACATTATTGACTTCATTACCGCCTCGAAAATCTTGTACTTCACACTTGGTGCAACATTCCTTTTAACCAGAACTCCTTTCCAGTTGCAATTAAATAAATATATTAAAAAACAAGCAAATGAAATGAAAGTGCTCCTCATACACCTTTTTTTTTTTTTATAATTTACGCGCGCCTAAGGGGTTATGAATACCCTTACACTGCGGGCGGAAAGGTAGAAGGAGGAGAAAGGAAAGTTTGTGATGTAGTGGTTTGAAACTCAGGTGTGTTTGGTTTCGATATTGACTCTCCAGGGGTGGGAGTCCGAATAGGACGGAGAGATTTTCTTCACTCGGAATGGTCAGGTTGTGAATTTTAACGGTTGTTTTTTTGTGTTTGAAAACCCTACAACTACAAATGGCATATAGATGGACAATACAAAGGAAAATTATCGGAAGAACTTATTCAGACTTGTCTAGGCTTCAACCTCACCAAAAACCGTCACCGATGGTATGTATGACATTTGCTTCTGCTCCTTTGTTTGAATGGTTTTAACGCAGCAATATTTTTTTTAAATTTGGACTAAGGATTTCCCATTATAATTCTGAAGTATTTGTTCATCTTTAAAGTGGTGAAGAACGATGGGAAAATATTCCTTCCAATTTCAGGGCTGGCCCCCATCAGGAATGGGACCTCAGTAGTTAAATTTAGCACTATATTCATTAAAAACGCGCAGTAGATGCATATTTTTCGCAGTAGATGTTTTAAATTTAAAGAGAACGCGATCATGTTAAAAGATTTAATGTATTTTTTAGAAATATTAAAGGGGTAGCAAGAACAAAATTTGAAAACTTCACCATAAAGAAAATAATATTTCAACGTATTTATTGTAAGTTAATTAAAAGCTAAATCTATTTTAACAAAATTGTGCATTTCAAAATATTTTAATTAAGTCAAAACTAAATAAATATAAAAGTAAATCACATTTAAAGCGCAGTAGAACGCAGTAACGCAGTCGACTTTTTTTTGCTGAGAAATCGGAGGAAGAATAACGCAATTGCAGTAAAATAGTCAGTGTTTTTAGTGTGAACACCTGTCGGGAAGACATAATTTTACGGGATGCCCATACATCCATGAAAGCAAGGATACGCCTTGCCATCGCTCTCCGTCAATCCACTTTGATACCAATTTAGAACCGCGTTGGAGGCAAAAGCTCCTCTCTTTGTATGAGCCGACGTTCACCTAAGACCGCTTACTGATCTTAGGGTCACAGCACCCAGTACTTATTGCAACTCTACATTGGGTCAAAGACCCTTGGGTTAAAATAACAGCCACAACGACGCTCCCACAAGGGGGCTTACCTCAACAAGCCAGGCCCGGACCGAGATCCGGGGGATCCTGACTCCCATGGTACCGTCATTTAATTCTTGGTAGGGACTACCGGTGGTCCTGCCACCAACAGGATCTATGGCCGGCCGCTTGTAACTCGTCAAATCGTAGCAACCTTCGGTGGCATCATCTGAAAACCGTTAGGTTAAGACCAGTATTTTGCTCTACCCGGCTTTTTATTAGACAACGTCATTGATGGGCGAAGCCTTGATAATTGGGCATGCGCCTGCAATTGCAGTAAAGTCCGAACCCTGATCCCCATACAAACAAAAAAGAAAGACTTAGACTTTTTATTTGGTGTTGTAATAACTTATTTGTTAGGTTAGCCGACATAATTCTTCTCGCTCACTTATTAGGCTCTCGAACCATTACAATTGTTGTAAATATCGTAGTTTTTTGGTCGGACTCCGCCGCTTATTATGCATGCACTATTAGACCTCTATTTGAACTGTCCGCATAGATGCTGAATCTTTTGCCGTTTTCTTTTTTAGCTGCAGAATTAGATGCTTTCCACAAAATTTGCCTCCGTTCTTGTTCTGTTATTACTCTAGATATACATCCTTTCGATTCCTACTTTCTGGATATTTTAAAAAGTTGTTAATTATGCAAGGATTTTGATTAATTTTTTACGCATATTCGCTGTTCGAAGCATTCTGCCGCGCCCTACATATATTGGTTAGAACATGTACCAAAATCGTTTTTAATTATAATGAATATTATCTTATAATGTAGCAGGTTTAAGCAATAAGTCCCTATTTGCTGAATTTTATCATTTTGTAAACATGTAAATTTGAATTTATATTTTTATTTGAAATATTTTTAACGGAGAATAATTACAAGCTTTTCCAAAATAAGTTCCTAAATTATGAATTTAAGTAGACATCTGCAAAAAGAATGTATGCTAGAGGGAGAGCTAGAGGTGGATGATATTTTGGTTTCAGAAACTATCTAAATAATTGCTGTGAATTCAGGACAGTTGAACAGCTTACAATATGTGAGCCTATGATGGGATAATAAGAAATATTATACGATATATTCCAACGTATCTAAACAGCAAACATTGAGAAACAGATTTTGAAAACCTGCAAGAGGCAATGTTTTGCTGCGATCAACAGAACATAATTGTAATCGGTGATCTGAATGCGCGAGTAGGTGAAACCAGTGAGGTAGAAAATTTCAAAGCCGGCACAGAACGACGGTCTAAAGATTCATTGCGTAATGAAAGAAGAAGGAACCTTTTCGGCTTCTAAATGGGACCAGAGAAAGTGATGAATTGGGACAACAGGGGACATCAGTTGTTGACTACTGTTTGGTAAACGGGGAATGGAACCATCATATCACTGAAGTTAAGCAAACCACATACTCTGACCACTTACTTATTATTGTCACGCTTGTTCACTCAACACCTGAAAATGAGCAAATTAGGCACATGACCTTGCTCCTCAAGCTGGTGTGGAGCGATAACAATGCCGCTCTATATATTATGAAGATTGGTGAGAAATTGCAAGGCCAACATGTTGCGAGCGCTGCTGAGTCGTATTCTTCCGCAAGTCAATGTAGAGGTTTTCGTAGAAAAAAAGGAGCCGTTGTTCGATAAAAGTTGCCAATGAGCAAGATTGGTTTCGTTTGAGTGGCCTTAAATACAGAAGTCCTTAGAAAGTCGTACCTAAAGGCCAATCGGGAATTTAAAGCGGCATGCAGACAAAGTAGGAGAAATTACTTTGAAAATGAGGCGCGCAGACTGGGCACTGCAATAACTCATCGGAGTTCTGGAAAATACTCAAGAAACTTAACGGGAAAAGGTATAATATCAACAGAGGTCTCAACCCGCAATATTTTAGAAGATTATGAACCCATCAGTGTGCGGTACTTGTTTCTAATATGCGACGCCAGACATCAGAAACATCATCTTGGATGGCCCTATTTATTACCCAACAGGAACTAATGCGAGCGCTACTTTGCCTGAAAGATAGAAAGGCTGCAGGGTCGGATGGTATGTTATATCTACCGAATTTATTAAGTACTGTACTAATACTGCATCCTAAATCGTAGGGTAGTGCCTCAAAAGCTCTGATTTTCCCTATACACAAACAAGGTGATACGGAAGATCCAGCCAACTATCGTGGCATACCATTATTAAATGCATCCTACAAAATTTTTGCAGCAATACAACAGAGGCGACTTGATACATGGGTAGTAAGCAATAATCTATTAAAAGAATTTCAGGCTGGTTTTGGACCTGGATACTCAACCGTCGACCACATTTTTGTATTGAAAAACATAGTAGAGATATCCATAGAACAAAAAAGAAAGCTATACGCTTTTTTTTCTAAACTTGTTTTAATGCGCCCTTCGATACTGTAAATTGAAATGCTGTACTCTATAAATTATATGGAATGAGAATGTATTCGAAATTTGAAAGGGTTTTACAAAACCTCTACGAAAATACCAAATCAGCTGCGTGGAATGGAACGGTTTTAAGTGGAGACAGAAGTAAGACAGGGGTGTTCTCTGAGTCCAACCTTATTGACCCTCTTTATAGACGATATAGTGGACTTTCTTCCTAGTGGCGTAGAATTTGCAGAGGTTCACATTAATGCCCTTCTGTTTGCAGACGACATCGTACTGCTGATTCACCGTTGATTATAAATCGACTATGTGAGTACTGCAGATTATGGAGTCTGATAGTGAACTTTGATAAATCCAAGATAATAATATTTAAGAAAGGAGCAAGTAGATCTTCCCAAAATGAAAAATGCTACTATTGTAAAACGGGGAAAGAATAGAAGTAGTAAAGGAATATAGGGGTCTTGGAATTCTTTTGTCAAGTAACCTTAGCATGAAAAAACATCTAAATGAGAAACTCATGAAATCTAAATCTAAGCTACAGAAGAATTGCTTTAACAACTTAAATATTGCACACAGTAGTAAAGTAAGGTATTTGAAGCTGCAGTCGAGGCAGTAATGCTCTGGGGGTATAAGCCATATGAAAAGGTCGAAAAGCTGTTATGTTCTTTCATTAAGAAATCTTTTCACCTCCTTGCAAATATGCCGAACCACATGCTATTTTGGAAACGGGCTTATCTCCGCTATATATAAAAACACTTAAGCTGCACATGAACTACAGACTGAGGGAGATAAGCATGCCCAGACAACCGGCTACCAAAGATAGTGGCCCTACAAACAATCCGAAATAAAACTACTGGGTTTGAAGATGGCAATAGCTCGAGGGTGTGGCAGGAATGGGAAGACGGTCCCATTGTTCCCACTTGAGTTCTGTTTTTTTTTTTTGTTAAGTTGGTAAATCTGTTGTTGACATTCCCTCTAAATTTTAGCGTCATAGCTTGACATTTGCAAAAGTTACATAGCCAAGAGTACATCTATCTCTGTGTGTGTTGGTGATTTTTTACAATTTTAGAAATGGATTTAAATATGCAACAACGAACTTGAATTCAATTTTGCGTAAAAAACGGATTTAATGGTGCGCGAACGTTGGAAATGTTGGAAAAGTGTATCGACAACGATTCTCTAAAGGAAATCGTCGTTTACCAGTGGAACGAGCGGTTCAAAAGTGGTCGTGAGTCAATCGAAGATGATGAACGCAGTGGCAGACCATCGACATCGAAAACCGACGAAAACATTGATGAAGTAAAAGAAATGTTGGCCAATAACCACAAATTAACCATCAGAGAAATAGCGCAGGACTTGAACATTGCCTATGGATCCGTCCAAGACATTTTGGTTAATGATTTGGGTTTCCGTCATGTAGCAGCAAAGTTGGTACCAAAAGACCTCAATTCCATGCAAAAAAGAGACCGTGTTGACGTCGCAAAAGAGATGATTTGCGAGGCTGAATCCGATCCCACATTTATCAAAAGGATCATTACTGGAGACGAGACGTGGGTTTGTGTGTACGACATGCAATCCAGACATCAGGCAAGTGAATGGCGTTCACAAAATGAGCCGAGACCAAAAAAACCACGTCGTTTTCAGTCAAAAAAGAAGGCAATGCTCACGGTTACAACCTTGTAGTGCTTCATGAATTTTTGCCAGAAGGCCAGACAGTAAACGAAGAGTATTATTTGGGCGTTATGAAACGTTTGCGTGACCAAAATTGTGGGCAGAAAACTCGTGGATTTTGCACCATGATAACGCACCGTCTCACAGTGCCATCATTATTCGTAATTTTTTTACGAAAAATGCAACAAATACCATTCAACAGCCACCGAATTCACCTGATTTGGCTCTCTGTGACTTCTTTCTGTTCAATCGAGTTAAAAAACCACTACGGGGAACGCGTTTCAGCAGCCGAGAGGCAGTAATGGAAAAATCGCAGGAAGCACTACTGGACATAACGAAAACCGAATATACAAAATGTTTCGAGGATTGCATCAAGTGCTGGCATAAGTGTGTTGTAGTCGATGGGGATTACTTTGAAGGGGACAATATAGATTTAGATGAATAAACTTGTATTTCCAATTTTCTGAATGCACTCCGGGAACTATTTGATCAAGGTGGTATATTGAGGCCAGATCACAGGAGATACAATATTTCTTATATCGCTTGAGGAAACCTAGACATTTCGCAGTATTTTTGACGACATCAAATATGTGGTCATTCCATCGTAAGTTGTCACTGACACACATACCGAGAATGGAAAGTTTTTCGGCTTGGACGATGTAAAGTGCCATTTATGGATAATGGCTGGGTATTTAAATTTCGCTTTAATGAGAGCAGACAGCATTGAGTTTTGGAAGCATTAAATTCCAATTGGTTATGCTCTTAATATCGGAATTTAATGAGCTTAACATACGCTGCCGTTCCCACTCTACAGCCGAAGAGCAAGGACGTGAACTCGGGAACGAATATGAAAAGCAGAGAGTATTATCGTCAGCAAAGGAATATATTGGATTAGAACTAGCAGACAAGAGATCGTTGATAAAAATTAAAAAGAGTGTCGGATACAGAACAGAGTCCATGGGGCACACCAGCATTTATTTTGTGAATATCAGACTTGAAACCGTCCAAGACAACTTGAATTGAACATGAATTGAATTTCTAATCCATTGAAGAAGAGAGTCATCGATCCCAAAAGCACTCATTTTCGACAAAAGAGCCTGATGCCAAACTCTGTCAAATGCCTTAGAAATATCAAGTGCAAATATCTTGGTTTCGCCAGAATGATGTACATTTTGGTTCCACTTTTCGGTGAGACCAGTGGACCTGTTGCTACGAAAACTGTACTGCCGGTTATTAAGAAGTTTCCGTGTTTCGATATATTTCATGAGCTGATAGTTTATCAGCGTTGCCATGACCTTAGAAAGAAGGGACGTAAGTGCAATTGGTCTATAGGAAGAGAGGGAAGAAGATTCGCCTTTTTTAGGGAAGGGCTGGCCAAATGCTGTTTTTCATCTGCTCGGAAAGAGTCCAAAAGAGTAGGATTGATGAAAAAGCTTACGCAGTGGTTTTGCCAGCAAGGAAGAACATCTCTTCAGAAGAAAGAGAGATATACCATCTGGACCAGCGGATTTATGTGTAGTAAGATCTTTAAGTACTCGTACTACTACACTAGCGCGAAAGTGGATTCGTCCCATTGAAGCACAAACTGGGAGTGTTGAGCTAGCCGCAAAGTGTGCAGCAAGCAGATTGGCGTTGTCCAAAGAGCTGACAGCTGGAATGTCATTCTAAATGAGCGTTGGGGTGGAGAATGAGGCAGAATTTCTAATATTTTTAACGAACGACCAAAAACTTTTACTGCCTTTGGGACATTGCAGTATTTTTTGCTTCAGTTTTTGGTCGTATTTGAATTTCACACGCTTAAGAAAGACGTTGCAGTCATTTCTGGCTCCTTTAAACTTGTTCCGGTTTTCCTTTTGGTCTTGTAGGACCGAAAAAACATTTCTCTAATCCTGACAGCTTTGAGTCGTACCATGCTTTTTCTTTTGGTTTGATACCCTTCATCGGATGAGGGATAAAGCATGTCATTCCAAAGAAAATAGTTTCTGTGATCATGTCAGCAGCGGCATCCACATCTATCGGGGAAACACAACGACCAGTTAAAATTCCTAAAGAAGTTGTTAAGTCCGCTCCAATTGGCTTTCTCGTATTGCCATACGGTTCTTTTAGGAATCTTTTTTCTAACTGTGTGGTGGGTGTACGAGAAATTAGCTAATATGACACAATGGTTCAACGAGCCTAGAGGGGAGAGCACATCAATGGAATACTTATCAGGGTGAGAAGTTAAACACTAGTCCATTATGTTGGCGGTATGACTATCAACGTCTGGTATTCGTCTGGGCTCATTAATAAGCTGGGTCAAGTTATTTTCAACAGCGAAGATCTCAACACACCGTCCTTCGGGTTTTGTCTATCCATGATGTCGAAGCCAACCAGACTTGTGTATTTTGAAATCGCCTGTAATAACGATTTCAGTATATGGGTACAGGGATACAATTCTTTAAATGGAGTCGGACAGCGCATCAAACTCGTTAAAAGTCGGATTGCTGAAATTGAATTCTGCATTGGAACAGTGGAGTTTGGAAAATAACATCACTACGCACGTAAATGGCGAGACCGCAGTGAGAGAAGAATAATGGCACTAGTTCGTAGCCAAGTAGCTTCAGATCAGAGTGATCTGAGAGGTGTGGGCGGGGATCTAACTGTGTTTCACTAAGTGCCAAAACAGCTGGTCTGTACTTACAGACGTGGACGTACGCAGAAAAGTGATTACTTTTTAGCCCGCGTATATTGACTACGTCCACCCTGAATTCCCTAGTCATAATTACAAACAAACACAGTAAACACAAACACCGACAATACTAAGAAAGGCTGCGAAGTGAAAATTCTGACGTTGGTTTACCGAATCAAATTGCTGTAGGTGTTATGCTCTTACAACAATATGAAACAGTGCACCAACAAAATTTTCACTGACCGTACCGTATGATAAATACAGTAACGGCAGTGACAGACTGCAAGCAACAGTACTTCGAGCAGGAGCGGGAGAGGTGGAATACCCGCACTGTGTAATTTTTTTTTTTTCACTGCACTGCACTATTTTTTTTTGCACACGCCCGCGATAGTTTTGTTTTGTTTTTTTTTTTTTTATGCTGCGCGGTTATTTTTTTCCTTTTTCGTTGCACACAACAAGAAATTACGAGTACACTGGTTGACATGTGCACTCGTCTGTGGTCGACACGGTACTTTCAAATGAAAAGGTTATTAAGACTACTTCTTTTGGTTTCAATCAACGAATTTATTATTAACTAAATTAAGTATAACTCAAAAGATTACGTGCTGCTCTGCCGATTATAAGCGCGGGAATGATGCCAAAAAAGGTGAGGTGGTCTATCCGTGACAGGTGTCATTATCATTGGAAGAAGTGGCCAGAAAGTTACGTCAGTGGTTGGTAGATTGACCAAATGCTGCCAGGTCACATCAGTTTCCCTCGGACTTAATTTTGGTTAAATCTGACTTGTTTATTCCGTAGGTGTTCAGATCGTCTTAAGTTCTGGTGTTGAAACTGCTGGCTCTACTTTTGCGTCCACTACTGTGTTTCTTGGACTCGCTCATGTGAATTCAAAGTGATGTTGGTAGGTGATCGGGAGACTAAATTTTTAGTGTAAATTGACTTGATGATGTATTTAGGCAACCATTCATCTCGTCGTTGAAAGATTCCTGTGGAACTGGAAGTTCCAAACGGTAAACGCTGATATTCAAAGAGTTCGAATGCGGTGCTTATGACGCAAATTTTCTGTGACTCTTCATCTAAAGGGACTTGAAGGTGGGCGTCGGACAATTCAACCTTTGTAAAATATTGTCCACCTTGAAGTTTATGGAATAATTCCTGTAGTCTTGGGATAGAATGGCGGTCAATCTCTAATTCTAAAGTCGCCACAGATATGTAAGCTGCAGTTCGCTTTCTTAACGACGACAAAGGGTGCTGCCCATTGACTGGTCTAGACTGGTCGGAGAATATCTAATCGTCGTAAATGCTCAATTTCAGATCGGACGCCTTCTTTCAAGCCAAAAGTGACCGGAAGATGCTTAAAGTACTTCGGCTGACTACTTGGCTTGAGAGTTATATGAGCGACAAAGACCTTACTGCAACCCAGTTCTGGTCTAAAAACAGTCTCATGCCTCTTGCAGATAATTTTTGCCTCACGGGCAAGTACCTCTTTCGACTCGGTTACCATTTGCATAATTGAGAAATTTATTGAAAACCCAAACGTCTCGAACCAATCTAAACCCTTTATGCTGGCACCTTGATGACTATTGCATACTAAAAGTGACAGGTTGCAAGTTCTGTTTTTCCAGTAAAGGGATCCATCACCCCTTGATTAGTACGTTGACGCCACCATACGCCTTTAGAGAGCGGAGAGTGGGTTTGCAGTGAGGATTCCCAAGAGGTTGGTACCCTGCAAGCCCCAACAGTGAACAAGTGGCTCCTGTGTCTAAGTATCTGAAAGACCATTGGGCCTTTTCTTTCAGTTTCCCACTGAGTTGAGGAAACTTCGTCGATATCACTTTCGACGACCTCATTAATTGAGTGAGTCGTGTCTGCGGGCTTTCGGCAATGGTATGAGTTGGTGCGATTCCCATTTTCAGACCTTGTGTGAGCATGTGACAACCTACGACCACGGCTTTTGGATCGGTGCCGTGAATTCCTTGGAGCGCTTGTTTCTACGCGCTGTGTTGCCACAAACTACTTATATGTCCCCCCGCTGACAGTTGTTGCATATGGAATGCAGGTGTTTACATTGGTCACGATCATGTTGAATTAAACATGCCAGGCAACACTTCCTAGTAAGGAAATGTTTATTAGACTTTGTCTGTGCCTGTTGTCCCCGTTTATTGATGTTGACTCATAGGCTTCTACGAGCTCCTCAATTTCCAGAGAGGGACCTTTTTCTGGGTTGCTGCCATACGGACGGGTTCGTGTGGGGTGTAGTAGACAATCACCTCCCGTATCATACTGTCGGCGTATGATGTGCTACAGCCTTGCTTCACATATATGAAATTACAGCCTCTGGCTATTCCTCTTAAATCGGATAGCCAGTCAGCGTTCGTTTGACACGGAAACATTTTCTGTCCCAGAAATTTGCACCTCGATGCGAGAACATGCAGTTGGGTTTGGAAATGACGTCTTAATTTGGTTGTTAATTCCTTAAATGTGTGTATACTCACATCGGTGGTCTCGTATAGCTTTCGGAGAACTTCGTTGATATAGTTTCCACAAGTTGACAGAAAGTGTGCCTTCTTAAAGGTGCCATCTTCTACCACGTTTGCTGTAGTTGGAACAGATAATTGTCCCGTGTCTCTTTCTGATTTGGACTTAATGGAAGCGGAGGAACTTTCTAAAATTCTCTCCATGTGCTCCGCATTCGACTTGAGAATATTTTCCAACAATTTCTTTTACTGGTCGAACATTCGTTCTGGGTCCATAGTCGCCAAATGTTGTAAAGGATATTAAGACTACATACATTTTTAGTTTCAATCCACGAATTTATTATTAACTAAGTTAAGTATAACTCAAAAGAGTACGTGCTGCTCTGCCGATTATAAGCTCGAGAATAATGTCAAAAAAGGCGGGATAACAGGTGGCCTATCAGTGACAGGTGTCATTATCAATGAAAGATGTGGTCAGAAAGTTACGACAGTGGTTGGTAGATTGAGCAAATGCTGCCAGATTACATCAGGGAAGAATGAAAGAACGTTTATTCAACCGAAATAGCAACTTTAATTAAATTGGAAGAGCTTATTATCGAAGTGTCATCAAAAGTGAGGCAGCAGTTAGCATCATCCCATTGAAATCTAAAAACGAGCTCTAGCAAGCATACAAATTTAAGGAGGACACTTTAAGCGCCTATTAACTGTTTTAGTACACACATCAAATAAAAATTACTTAAGACCACACAAAATCATTTTTTATTCATAGCCTTTGTAGCTTAAAGCAAAACAACCCTTTCTTATAAATTTAAACTGCTGCAGGTTTTTCCAAGTATCATAAAACCTGTGGGTTTTGCTGCAAATTTATTGATGACATATTTTTTATTATTATTACTTTCATAAGAAAATAATTGTAAAACGTTATGTTAATTAGACATTTTCTGGAGAAAAGTGACCTCAAAGTCAAAAATTAGCATGGGCAATGAAAATGGAACAGGCTTCGAAATTGGATATCTAGACATTCAAATAAGATATCAACTTTATTTAAACGCCGTTACAAAGACTAGTATTTCTTCTAAAATTAAAGTCCCATACAAAGTTTCTGCCATTAGTACTGAGTAGCAATTTCCGTTAACATGGGTCAGGGTACTTCAAAGTAAGCCTCTTTTTAAATCATAGATAAATGATGTCAACATTGGAGATAGACCCTTACTGTAGAACGATTCTTTTCTTAGAATATGCCCAGGAATCATTTCCTAAATTATCGTTGATCAATTAGGGTACACCCTGTATAATTATTTTTACGTTCAGTTTTGAACAGTAATATTGTCAATCTGGCAGACTGGAAAGCCATGCTAAATTGATTTTGTTGTACCTTATATGAAGATAGTATCAAATAAAATTTAATGTAATCTAAAAATCTATTAGTTAAATTGTATCATATTTTTTTAAACTCAGTCAATCAATTTAAAAATAACGGAAACTCAATTAAACTAGTTTTGAAATACTGGACGCTTACTTACTTAGAAAGTCCTGGGTAGATCTGGGCCTCAAACAGTAAACCTCTCCAGTTTGACAATCTGCCTCCAGGTAAGCACTATAAGAAGGTTGAGGTCTGAAAACCCTTTGGGTGAGAGGGCTTATATTCGTTACATCTACATGTTCCAGCCACCGGTGAGGTGGGTGACACTGATGCTCCTTTCTGAACAGGCCGAAGTCGCTGTGTAGCTGGTATTTTTGCAGTCATGTTTCCATCTCCAAAGCCCGTCAACGCAAAGTCGACCAAAAATCACTCAAAGATTGGTGCGGATATCTTTATATGCCTTCACTATTCATGCATGTGAGCCACAGAGTAGGTCTGAGATGATAGGAGCCTTATATGGAGTCTCCAGAATGCTTCTTGGCAAGGTCCTATTACCTTATTGCCCTATTTTGCCCAAGAAACCGCAACTGGTAACTGTAACTCTTCATTTGATTTCTGATCAGATGTCATTATCAGAGTACATAACATAACCGAGGTAGACAAAACCCCTTACTACCTCAAAGTTATAGCTACTCGTATATACATATATTGTGGCGTTGACAACAATACTTGATTTTATTTTCATTCACGGATGCTGCCAATGGATATCAATATAACGATAATCTAATTCAATTACATTCACTGAAAATAACTACATTCACTAACTAAGAAATAAACTTTAAAACAAAACATATTTGCATATGCATATCCATTTTAAAAAACATTTAAGTTCAGCATGTTGTAAAAGCAAATAGTCATAAAGCACAATTCTGATGTTATGCAAAAATTATTTGTACCAATTTTTGTATCGAGTTATGCTGAAATAAGTACAAATCTGATGAGTGCCGGATTGTGGAAGATAATAAAAAACAGAGATACATATTCGTATTTCGTGTGTCGCCTTCATCACCTATATTGAATTTTGCTCAATCTTTCGCCGGGCAGTTTATTAAACTCCCGACACATAGCGTCTATTCCACTCATTGCTGGATTTAACAATTCACCGACATAATTTTTCCTTATCAATAATTCCAGCGTTTTACTTGACTTAAAAAGCAAAAGCAGATGTCAGATGACCTTGTATTTGATTTGATTTTGATTGAAAAAAGACATAAGGAGTGTCGTTTCACAAATATTATGGAATATTTTGTTTGATATACGTGTTCAACAGAAGTGAGTCAACTGCAGCCAGAGAGCAGTTAACCGCTTTGAGTTGTACGTGCACCGAAGCTTGGATATGCGTGATCATTTTATTGTGAATAAGTCAGTTGACCGAGCGGCTATACATGGCTTTGTTTTACTTTTTTGATGGGCCTTATTAAACAATATTTTTATAATATTAATGTGGTGACAGTGTCTGATTTAAGAAAAGCCGGAATTTAAATTTAAATACTAGATTTATGGACTGGCTTTGGTGAAACATATTAGAGTACCCTTCTAATTGATTCAAATGCATGGAGTGACAGTGTAGTAGGGTTTTTTGTTTATACCTACGAGGTAAATTCAACTTTTTCTGTCCCCAAACTGGCAAGTATTGAAGAGTAGTAATCAGTCTAAATAGCTAAGCCAAGCAATAAACTTGTGATATCGTTTATACGTTTTCCTGTGATTTTTTCGTGAAAATGAAGTGTAGCAGAGAAATGAGAAAAGCTTCTAAAATACAAAAGTCAAGACCAAAGAGCGAAAAAATGTTTTAAATCCAAAAACAGCTGAAACGGAAGAAAGCAGTTTTGTACTGAATAATTTGACTTCTGAACACCAAGGCGATGCAAATTCTCCAGAATTAACAGTATCTGGCGATGGAACATAGAACATTTTAACACAAGGTTTTTTCTCATCGATAAATTTTTCCTTTTATAAACAATTTAAGGCTAAAATTTTTATCAAAAATGAGAAGCCACCATTTTGCGAAAAATTATTATTTTGCTTATTCATTCGACCAAATACGAGATACATTATATTAACGAAGTTTATTTGATTTTTTTTTCATTTCAGATAATCCAGTCCAGAGAAGCCTTGCTCACCGCAAGACGCCTTTTTTAGAGGAGCTCCCGGAGTGATTGCCTTTATAAATTACACAAAAAAAAAAAATATTTAATATGCCAAACTATTCTGTGTTCGAGAAATTTGGCAAAAGATGGGTTGAACGATTCGAATGTGCGATGGAAATTGTTTAAGTCGAAGACCTGCCTCTACCCAACATGGGTCAAGAAACTTTCGATATTCTATCTGAAAAACTTGCGTCCGAAAAACCCAAAACCAAAACTTACACTGAAGCCGCAGAAGTTTTGTCTGAAATCTTCGATCCAGCTCCATTAGAAAAAAATAAAAATTATAGGGGTTCACATGCGAAAATAAAGTGATGCCTACAACGTGGAAGAATTTCGCATAGCTCTCCGCAAATTTGCCTTATAAAGGATCCGCCATCTAACGTTTTTTTTTTCAACTAGTGCTTATTTCGTGAATGGTAACACTTAGCTCATGTCTGATTTGACATATAATTAGTTTTATCCTTCCGCTGAACGAATATGGTTGTGTATACGCTTGAACAACGCTGGGAAATATTACGACATTACTTTGAAAATCATGGTAATGTTGCAGAATGTGTGCGAAAATTGCGTACGGATTTTGGAAGAAGAGAAGCACCGTCAGCTCCGTATGTTCGTTATCTTGTGAAAAAAGTGAAAGAAACTGGCATCCTCATCGATAAACCAAAGCGTGAAAAGCCAAAAACAGTGCGTACACCCGAGAATATTGCTGCTGTGGCAGAAAGTGTGCGTGAAGCACCATCAATATCAATTCACCGTCGTTCTCAACAATTGAACATTTCGGAGACATCATTGAGACGAATTTTGCATAAAGACCTTGGTATGACGCCATACAAAGTCCAATTGGTTCAGGAGTTGAAGCCAACTGACCATCCAATGCGTTTTCGCTTCGCTAAGTGGGCCTGCGATCGACTTTGAGAAGATGCCGATTTTGCCAAAAAAATCATCTTTTCAGATGAAGCTCATTTTGATCTTGGTGGGTATGTAAACAAGCAAAATTGTCGCATTTGGGGCACAGAAAACCCGCACGCATACATTGAAAAGCCGATACACCCAAAACGAGTCACTGTTTGGTGCGGATTTTGATCCAGAGGCATAATTGGGCCATTTTTCTTCGAAAATGAGCAAGGAATGGCCGTTACAGTCAATGGCGATCGTTATCGGGCCATGTTGAACGAATTTTTGTTCACAAAAATTGAAGAGGAGGATATTGGCAACATTTGGTTTCAACAGGACAGCTGATGTCGTTTGGCCACCCCGGAGCTGCGATTTGACACCGTTGGACTATTATTTGTGGGGTGCCGTAAAAGATAAGTGTTACGCCGACAAGCCAGAGACAATTGACGCTTTAAAGGACAATAAAGAAATTGGTGAAATTGGTGAATCGATAATGTGCTTAAAAATTGGACCGATCGTGTAGGCTACTGCATGGCCAGCCGAGGCAGCCATTTGAATGAAATTATTTTCCATTATTAACCGGAAGGATTGTACTTTCAAATAAAAAAAGAAATTTGAGAAAATATTCAGTAGTTTTTTTTTATAGCATTTTGGCGGACCCTTTACTATAATTTTTGATAACATTGGGAGACAACACTCCGAAACCAATTTGTCTTTTTAATACGAAATCCACGAATACACGGCTGGTTACTGGAAACACCAAAACTAACGCTTGCAAATGCCTTGACTACTGCAAGAACTATCAGCACAGGGGGAGTAGAAATCCAACAACAGAAAGAAACATCACAACCTGAAGCTGTATTCGACAGGGAAACAAATTTACGAAAACTGGTGACAAATCAAAATGCGATATCAAACCACCTCACTGCAAGTACAATAGAAGTCATACTGCCTATCGCTGTAGGGACAAAGACCACAAGGCCAATAAGTGCCGTCATAGATACTCTACGTGTTCGTTTTGTAAAATTAAGGGACATTTATGCTCAGTGTGCTTCAAAGCACTAAACAACAACAAGAATCATATTGAGGACAAAACTAGAGAAGAGTAAGTCAGCTGAAGAAATTTTTTGTGTAGAATCATATACTAAAAGAAATAAGCTCTTTATTCAATTAAATACTCGTATTAATAATTTTATTCTAGGTTACGAAATTAATAGTGATTCTCCTGTTGCTGGTTCTCCAGCAACACAGGTAAGAAACAATGACAAAGGACAAATTAAATGAACCAGATACGAAACTGATAAGTTATTGTGATAGAGAAATTAATGTGTTGGGCTACTTGTTCGTACAGGTTTATTCGGATAAGCTTAATGTAGCCATAGTAACGCCGGGAAAGTTAATGTCCGATAAAAATATCATAGTTTTGAACTGAAATTTTACCTTATCGAATCAAACCGTAGGCCCCTGTTAGGCTAAGAATGATTACGTTGTATTAAATTAGACTGGAAAGAGATAATTGCATTACATCAAAATCTTCAATTATCATCGAATAAAGATAAGATGTCAATCAAGATCGAATAACTTGAGTATAAAAGTACTGTTTTTTTTTTGGAAAATGTTCAAGCACTTACTCCTTTAGGTTATGATGCTATACCAGTCTTAAAGTCTTGCACTATTAGATGCAGTCAATATCGAATTAAATGATTTAAAATAAAAGTAGGTAGCCGTGGCTCAAGTGGTAGCGTATTGGCTTCCAAATCGGAAGGTTCTGGGTTCAATGCCAGTCGTGCCCGAAACACATTCTTTTTTTCAGGCGACTAAATTCGTGTAAGATGAGTGGTTGCCTAGAATACAACAAGTTGAATTACACTAATAATTTAGTCTCCCCATTAAATGCTGTATGCCACCCATGGAGTAATAACCACTAAGCCCAAAAATCGTTCTTTCTCCATCTGTTCCCTTTTCCCAGGGCTCAGGCGTTTTAAGTAGTCAGTTCACTATCACTTAACCGTGGCTCAAGTGGTAGTGGGCTGGCTTCCAAATCGGAAGGTTCAGTGTTCGAATGCCAACCTCGCCCGAAAGACGAGAGTAGTTGGCTAGAAATCAACAAAAAGCTAACTTCCACTAAGAATTTAGTCTCCCCATTAAATGTTGGATGCCACCCATGGAGCGAAATATCCACTACGGCCAAAATCTTTCTTTCTCTCTCTGTCCCTTTTGCCAAAAAACTTAACACATGCTGAGGCATTATAAGTGTATTCATACCCACTTTGAAAAAAAAAACCGAGTTCCATTTGCTTGAGATATTAAATGTGACAAAGCATTTCAAACTGTGGCGAGAAGCAATTCAAATGGAAACCTATCTCATAAATAACGACCCTAGATTGCTCTTAGCCCTCTCTACTGTCCCGAGTCCAGTAGGCGTTGGGTCTAACACAAGAATCAATAGAGGGGTATTCGAAAATTCTATCAGTACATTTACGGAAGATCATTTATCTTAGTTACGGATAATAAAACCACTAGGGCAATTTCTTTCACCTAAATAAAAACATGTCCAAAAGCTCCACAAAATGTCAGTCAACTAGGCCAAATCCAAAACGAGTTCTAACACACATTTAGAAAATTTGGAAAATAGCCAAAGGTCCATTTGAACGTGCGCATGTGGATTTCGCTGGACCATTTACGGGAAAGTAAATGGACAAGAATATTACAACTGATGATACGATCGAAAAAAAAAAATCATTCCTGAAGCCCTTGTTAGTGATAACGGAGTACAATTCACTTCCGAAAAATTGTAAAAGTTTCTAAAAATAAACGGAGTGCTCGAGCCGATGATAGCTCGAAGCGGCCAGACTGAACGAAACGTTCAAACTTCCAAAAATGAGCTTAAAACCATTAATAGTAAACTTTCAAGTAACGAAAAAGAATTGTGCATGTAACCTCATTTTTACTGTCCAAAAACAAATACTTTCACGTCTAGATTTGATGCTTCAAAAGCAAACATTTTACAGCGATTTAAAAGAAAAGAAGGGAATGGGCGGAAATTGTTCATCAACGATCGGGTTGTTGTTCGCGATTATAATTTGAGTCCAAAATATCAATTTAGAACAGTAATTGAGATTCTTAGTGCGCTGCATTACAATGTCAAGGTATGTTAGACGATGGTCGCATTTGGAAACGTCATATCGACCAACCGCTGAAGTCCCAAAATCTTTTGAAAAAGCTCCACAACCAAATTCAAAAATAAATGAAAATTTAGATTAAAAAATTTTAGAACCTACAATGTTGTGCAAAACAAAATCAACAAATTTAATTCAAAAATGGAAATAACTTTTTTCCTAATGAGCTTTCTTAAAAAAAAAAATAAAATGTAGATTTATGTAACGATGAAACAGAAACACGATAGTGTATTTTTCAAAAGAATAACAACTCGTGTATAAGAAAATCATACAATAACAAAAACAAGTATATATAAAATATGGCAGTGTACAAAACTAAAGCAAACATTTTTTGATTTCCCAAAAACAACAGAAAAAAGTTAGCGGTACTTTTTCGTGTTCTATTATATTCTTACTACCTATAGGGAAGTGAGGGCGTTGATCTTTCTTGTAGGTGGAGCTACGAAATAAATTTACTGATGAAATTAAATCTCAAATAATTGAAAATTGTTTTAGTGTAGCCAGTGGTTCCATCTCCGGCTAATAAAATTCCATTCCGCAAAGTGTCTTTCCAGAATTACAAACTCTTCTCTCAGTCCCCAGGTTGTAGCTCCTGTGCTGGTATATAAAGAAATGCCTGCATTTAGGAATGTCGAATTCTCCAGATCTCAGTTCTGCTTAAATCAAAATGTCTGCTTAGTTGCCTAAGACTGGCGTAATGTAAAACATCTTCGTCTCTGCGAAGGCCTTTTCTAAAGCAGGATGTAGGTCTCTCGGCGATTTGCGCGTTGTCCTATCAGGATATCATCTCAGTTATTCCAATAAAGCATGTCTGCGTTTATTTTGTTAAAAAGTCCATCATCGAGGATATTGTGAATTAAATGGTTAAAACCTATAAACTGGTTATGCAAATAATTTACATCATTTTATAAGAGATCTGCTTAATTTTTTTTTTGGCTTAGAAAATTAACCTTTTTTGAAAAGATTTTATTGGATTTACATTCCGCAATAATAAACTTAGTTTATAAGCAAAAAAATGCTAAAGCAGCTGTTAAATAGTGTTGTAAAAGAATACTCCATTTACTAGCTTGAGATGAAATGACCTAAATTTTTTTCTTGTTTATAAATACTAGATACACGTTTTAAATTTACAAAAATGGGGCTTAATGAGATATTTTTCTGAAAAAAATTATAACAATCAAAATTTTAAATTTTCTTAGAAAAAGAAATCACTTTTGATCTTCAATAACTTTTGACACATTAATTTTAGGGCAACATTTAGTTTGTAGCAATTAAAGTACTCATAATTACGAGTCCAACGATACTCCATTTACCATACATGAATAAATTAAGGCTTTGCTCGGAGGGAATGCATGTTTCAGCAGCTGGCAAAGTTACGAATGACATTCAGCTGTCAAAATATTCAGTAAGGTTTGCCATTTCATCATGCATCGCTTTACGCTTGCCAAACGTGCGAAAATTATTAAAAAATATTATCGAAATTCCGGCTCAGTTGTAAATACGCGCCGTGAATTTTGTCGTGAGCTCGGTCGTCATCATGGCTTCAGTGTGCAGCCAATTCGTCACACCCTGGAAAAGCTCGAGCGCGAGTACACTCTTTTGGATCTTAAGCCAGAGATTGGTGCGAAGTGAAGAAAACATAGCCGCCGTAACGGCCAGTATCAAAGAAGACCCAAAAATGCCGATTCGGTGCCGATCAACTGAATTAGGCTTCGTCAGAGAGTCAACCCGGCTTATTTTGCTGTTGGATTTCTGCCTACATCCATATAAGATTGTGCAAGATTGATTGATGCAAGAATTGAAGCCGGATGACCATAGACAACGCCGTGAGTTCGCTAATTGGGCGCTGGAAATGTTGGGTGGAAATCCGGGTTTTGGCCAAAAAATCATCTTCTCGGTCGAAGCCCATTTTTGGCTCAACAGCTATGACAACAAGCAAAATTGCCGTTATTGGAGCGAAACACAATCCCAACAATCCGGCCTCAGTGCATCCACAAAGATTGATTGTTTGGTGCGGTTTATGGCATGGCGGCATAATCGGACCTTATTTCTTTCGAAATGAGATCGGAGACACCGTTATCGTCAACGGTCTTAGGTATAGAGTGATGTTAACAGATTTTCTGTGGTCAGAGCTCGACAACATCGATATATCCGAGCTGTGGTTCCAACAAGACGGCCCTACATGCCATAAAAGCGACGCAACGGTCGAAGTCGTGAAGGAGAAATTTGGCGACTGGGTCATCTCACGGTGAGGGTTCATCAAATGGCCGCCGCGATCATGGGATTTGACACCACTCGATTATTTTCTCTGCGGCAATGTGTAGTCCTTTGTCTACGCTAACAACCCAACCACTTTGGATGAGCTCGAGGCCAACGTTCGACCTGCTATTGTCGGAATAACGCCCCACATATTGGACCGAGTCATCAAAAATTGGACCGACCGAGAGCTTGAAGAACTGGCAGTCAAGGCGGCTATTTGAATGATGTGCTATTCCACACGTAGCTTGAAAATTAAGCCAGAATAAATTTTATATCTCACACCGTTGTTGTTTTATTTAAATTTTTTTACCAATCGTTCTTATGTGGTCATGCTTTAGACAATAAATTCTTTCTGGAATAGATCATAATTTTTCAATTTTCTTTATTTATATATGTAGGTAAAATTTTTCCTATACACTAAATAGGTATTCTAACTAGTTATTTTTTCATTTAGATCTTTAAAAAAAAAATTAAAAAAGCTTGATACAAGCCCATTGAAAATATAATCCCCCAAATTAAAGAAAAAAATGTAACGCTGCACATCGTGCAACTAAATGTTAAAAATTGGATGGTATTACTTGAATTATCTCGATTTTGCAATGTTGTTTCTGTTTAGTACAATATATACCTAGAAATAAAGTAAAATATAAATGATGTGACACTAAGATACATTATAATTTTGATGGAGCTAAGGCCCCCATTTATTATACTGAATACAAGCTTAATCTAAAAGAAAACAAAACATAAATTCTGATAATTCTTATCAAATATTTAGGCAACTAATTAGGAACTAATTTGGCATAATTATCATGTCCTTGCTTAGTATTTCGTAAAGAACCTTTTATTTGCGATCAACACCACATACTCGTATCTCTGTATTAAATCTTGGCATTGCTACCTAAAATTTTTATTTTCATGTTTTTAGTTCTGAGTTCTACCTGAAGTTTATGGATAGTGCCATGAATACTCAAAGTGTGCCATTAATGTACTAAGGACTGGGAAACCATCCAGTCTTTACGTTGCTTGCCAAAGGGTTAACTTCCCTCCGATTTCTTAGTGCAAGCAATGGTTTTTCCTTGCTGCTGTCTCAAAAACTGTACTTTTATTGAATCGTTTTCTTTGCAAGTTGCGAAACACGAATAAAGTTTAATAATATGTTAGGTACTTGAAACTCCCAAATTATCATCGGCGAGTTGACACTTTTCTATTTTCGGTATAACAGTTAATTTCACTGTTCTCTAGGGGCCTAATAGGTACCTAATTCAATGTCGGCTAGCAATTTAGATTCTGTTAAAAGTTGGCTGCAGCTGGCCAAAATACTTTTACAGCATACCATAGACACAGTAAAGCCCTATGCCTTTGACCCTATGTATTGTAAGTACTAAACGATTCTGACTGCTGCCTATGGCAAATCGTTTTAAGGAACTTATCCAGTTTACTGATTGTTTCGAAATGTTCTTATAACAAATACTTTTCGAAACTTCAAGAAGCCTCTAAGACATTTTAAATTTTACGGGGAGAGTACGAGAACTTAGGCGCCAAAAATTGATAACGGTTTTTTGTAGAACAGTTCAATACAAGCATTTTTTTACTATGGGAGGGGGAGGGATCTATCTCGCCCCGTTTAGGAGGTAGGGGCAATTTTAGAAAAAAATGACTTAAAATGAAAAAAAAAAAATTATTAAAAAATAACGGTAACACTTACAATGAAGTACTATACCGGAAACCAGAAACCTGTTTTTTAATACTAAATTTAAATTAAATTATTCATGTTATAGTTTTTGAAAAATTTGCTTGAAAACTCAAAATTTTGATAAGAAAAATGAAAAAAAAAGTTTAGACAGGCTTGTATGAAAAAAAAAACGGCACAAAAGTCAAACATTTGTTCAGTTATATTTTTGCATCATTATCAAGTGCATTACATATTACATAAGTACAAACATACATATTACGCAAAGTAAATAATTTGCTGCAACATTCGATTATGTGAATTTTCTATAATACTTCCCCGATCGTTATAGTTTAACTGTTTCCCCGATCGTTATCTTTATTTTCGTTTAACTACATCCCCGATCGTTATAGTTTAACTGCTTCCCGGTCGTTATCGTTATTTTCGTTTAACTACTTCCCCGATCGTTATAGTTTAACTGCTTCCCCGATCGTTATCGTTATTTTCGTTTAACTACTTCCCCGATCGTTATAGTTTAACTGCTTCCCCGATTGTTATCGTTATTTTCGTTTAACTACTTCCCCGATCGTTATAGTTTAACTGCTTCCCCGATCGTTATCGTTTTTTTTCATTTTTAGCATTTTCTGCGTTTTTTCCGTTTTTTGTTCATTTGCACTAAGAGATACAATATGAAAACGCTTTTTCGTTCGTTTCGTGAATGTAGTTACTGTCAGCCAGGGCCGCTATGTATCAGGGTGGAATCATGTTATTCGTTTTTCTCCTTCATGCGTTTTTCATATTTTGCGGAACAGAATGATCCGTTCGCATACCTGAGTTGAATTTTGCATATGCAAATAGATAAATGTAGTTACTATATAAACTGTTTTTTTTTTTATGAAAATAAAACTCGTTACGAGATGAAAAACTGTTTTTTTATCTAGTTCGTTTTATTTATACTCACTCCTACTATTCATTCACTTACCTCAAAGGAAGACCACGTAAATGCCAAAAAGCAAATTTAGCACTTCATTTCACGATTTTGAAAAAAAAATGGTCGAAACTCTCTTTTTTTTTTTTTTTTTTTAAATTTTTTTTATCAAAATTTTGAGTTTGCAAGCGATTTTTTCAAAAACTATTGACACAAATAATTTAATTTAAATTCAGGGTTAAAGAACAGGTTTCTGGCTTTCAAAACCGGTATAGTACTTCATTGTAAGTGTTGCCGTTATTTTTGAATAATTTTTTTTTAATTTTCAATAATTTTTTTCTAAAATTGCCCCTACCTCCTACACGGGGCGAGATAGAATAGCAAAAAATGCTTGTATTGAACTGTTCTACAAAAAACCGTTATTATTTATTGGCGCCTAAGTTATCGTACTCTTGCCAATTTTACTATCAATAGGTCTTATTGGTTTGCCAACAAAATCATACCAGTTGTGTTCCACAACATAATTGGCGATTTGTACGTTATTTTTATACCAAGGCATACCACATCCAAGTATTTGGCTAGGACACTATTCAGCTTTGAGCAGCTTTCTTATGTCTTGCTCTGAGATAACGATAAAAACAATCAACAAAACCAATTCAAAAGAAAAAGTAGGTTCACAAATCGTACAATTGCAAGTTTATTAAGGGTTTTCCCTTAATTTAAAGTGAACTAAAGTGCAATTAACATAATCGATACAGTAAGTAAGCTGTTTTCATTTTATATACATATATACATCTATATGTATTTGTCCGAAAACATCTTATGATCGAGTGACGGTCGGCTGAACTTCTCTACTTAAAGCATATAAAATGGGAAGAACAGAAAAAAAAAAACAAAAAGATAAAACACCAAAGAACCAGAGAACCAGAGAAAGGAACGATCTGGTAGTACAAGTCTCAAGTGTCATCGCTTTATAACGGAACCAATGTAATCGAATAAAAACAAACAGTAAAAAAAAAAATAAATAAAACAAAACAAACCAAACCAATCCAAACCAAGGACGCCATTTTGCTTTGTTACTTTTTCCCTCTTTTTTCCTCTTTTTTCATTCAACTATAAGTATGTATGTATTTATGTATGTACATATGTATGCATACTTAGTTGCTGCTGCCTATGTGTCATTTGTTCATTATATTTCCACCAAGTATTGAAATGGAAAATCGCGACAAAGAAAACTATGAAATGAGTAACAAAGAAGAGCCACAATTGATCACCAAAAGCGCTGTCAGACGTTCTTATTACAAAGCTTTCTTTCTGCTTGCCTTTTGTCTTTTTCGGGCAAGGTCAGCATCGAGACGAAGTCAATGACCGCTTGTAACCTCTTCTTTCTTTCAGTCTTTTTTTTCCTATGTTTTGCTTTTTCTAAGCACCAGTACAACATAAGGCTAATCCTCAAAATCGTCGTCACAGTCGTTGTGCCATCAATCCACTAGAATCAAAAACATCCATTTAGATTTTCACATTTTGCTTTCGTTCCCGCTCATCTTTCAAACTCTGTATACGCACGTATAGTAATACAAGTGATGCGAGCACATAAAGTATTTGTGCTTTTAATGTCAAAGAATCAATGACTGCTGCTAGTTAACAGCACGCGGCGTTCGGTTTACTGAAACCAAAAGCAAACGAGCAACATGAGTGTGCTTTTTCTGTCGCTATATGAAACGTCATCATGACTTCCATTAACATGAAATAAATACGCCAGCAGAAGATACGTGTACTCGTACATAAGAAAGGTATAGATTTTATTGTCCATCCGTGATGGCACAGGGCGCGGAAATCATTTCAAAATTCACTGTGTAAACGCCCGTTGAGAAAATTTATTTTTTTTCTTCTTTCTGCCATGTTTTAATATCATAAAAATATTCTTTCAATTTATTTTCGAAACAATTAGATTTGAATTTGCTATAGAAAACCTACATGGAAAAACCTAATAGTTGATGCAGTTTCTTTGTTTAGCTTTTTCCAGGTTTTAGCTCAAATTTATACGTTTAATGTTTACTGATAAATGATTTTTACGGAGGTATGCATTTATCATGGTTCCACCTAATCTTTAACTTTACAATTCTTCTTTTTAGATTTGCACCTATTTTATCAACTTCATATGCAATATGCAATATAGAACAAAAGAAGGTATTATTGAAAAAAAATAGAAACCTAATATATGTACAATATATTCATCAAAAAAAACTATGAAACACAAATAAAACAGAAAAAAAAACTCAACTTCATAGAAGTGTCGATTGCAGTCATATTCCAAATGTCATTGAGTTCCTGCCAAGAAATTAAATGATTTCCGCTTAAATTGAATAGTGATTGACAACAATTTTTCTTTTTTCTATTGCAGGAAATACGTAATAATGGAGTTGTAATAACGGTCTAGAAATATCAAGTTCCGCGGACATATCCCATTATATGTTTTATAGAGACAAATAATTTAGATTCGTACTTCAATGGAGGTTACATTTATTTTTACTGTTTTTCTTATTCCCTTACCTTTTACTTAGAAAGCTGATACAGTAAACTAAAAAATGTACCATTTTAAATAAATCCTTTGTAGGCGAGTTTGCGTATAATATTTCTTTTGTAAAAAATCCTTATACTAGTATTGGGAAAATTAGTTACCCCGAAGGTTTCATCTCTAGTAAGAGATGCAGGTATAAACCACTACCGTACATATTAACACAATTATAAAAAAAAATATATAATCAAGAAAATAGTGGTGGTGTTAAACTTAGGAACATTAGTGTACAATGGCACAATTGTCATCATTAATATAGAAGTTGAACATATACGAGTAAATTTAATGCGTAGACAACCTGACAGCAATTCGTGTCATATATGATACAAAGAGAAGTAAATACAAGAAAAATGGAAGAAGCCGTACAATTTGTGTCCTTACGTTTCGTTTAGAACTTTAAATATCATATTAGTCCTACATTATTTTATATAATTAAAAAAAAAGCGTTAACTTTTCCGAAATAAAAAATCAGGTTAATTTTATCTGATTTTAATTAAATTGCTTTATTCTTCCATGTAAAAGTTTGCCGGAACACATCGTTTGATTTAACTAAGCAATTAATAAAAAACAACTCGTTTATAAAACAGCAAACACTACATATACAGTACTGTGCAAATCAGCACTTCATAGTAAATCTTTTCACTTTTCCACTCCACCAAATAAAAAGAAATGGATACGTAATGATGTGTAATAGAGTGTATTTTGAAATTCACAACTTTTTATAAAAGTAATAATACTTCAGATTTAAAAAAAAAACGCAAAACCAACAAAGTAGCCAAATTGAGCTGTGCAAAACCTAAGCAACTTTGTAACCCACTGTAAAAAAAAATAGCTAACAGTACTTTTCCAGTCAGGTTACACATGAAATGTTGTAAGCTCTTTGTCTTTGATCTTGAGTGATGGTCTTTGATCAGTTTTCTTTCAAGTTAGTCGCATAATTGATATTTTTTAATAATGTCGCGACAAAGTTACTCTTCTTCTTTTAAACTAAAGATTATTGATGCAAAAACCGATGATCACAGAAAGACATTTAAGGAACAGGTAGTGCAATTAAATTCTTGAAACATAATTCACAATAAAATCTTTTTTCATATTAGGCTAAATTTTACAAGAAAATACCAACACTTGTCTCCTGAAAAATGGAAAACAGTTCTTTTCAGTGATGAGTCAAAATTTAATTTAATTAATTCTGACGAGATATGTTATGTGAGACGTCGTAAAGGACAGCAACTCAATCCTAGATTCTGCACACCCACTGTAAAGCATGGTCGGGGTAGTGTGATGGTGAGGACCTGTTTTTCGGCAGGAGGTGTAGGTCCATTCTACGAAATAGACAGAATCATGGACCGATTCAAATATAAATCCATTCTAGAATCGGTAATGCAACCACATGCGGAGTGGGAAATGCCACTTCGTTGGGTGTTTCAACAGGATAACGATCCGAAACACACATTGAAGTTGGTAAAAGAGTGGTTAGGGGATAATGGGATTCAAGTCCTTGATTGGCCGGCCAAATCACCCGACTCGAATCCCATCGAAAACCTGTCAGGTATCCTTAAAGGCCGTATCGCTGGACAACACTTTTCCAACAGGTCTCACCTATTCAATGCTTTGAGTTGAGTGGGAAAATATATCCCAGGACATACTTTCAAAGTTAATTCCTTCTATGCCACGTCGTTGCGCCTCTGTTATTCAAAGTAAAGGATATTACACAAAATATTAAAAAAGCTGCTTAGGTTTTGCACTGCTCAATTTGGCTACTTTGTTGGGTTTTACGTTTTTTTTTTAAATCTGAAGTATTATTACTTTTAAAAAAGTTGTGAATTTCAAAATACACTCTATTACACATCATTACGTATCCATTTCTTTTTATTTGGTGGGGTAGAAAATTGAAAAGATTTACTATGAAGTGCTGACTCCAGATGGTTGCTTAGGTTTTGCACAGTACTGTAAATTTAACACAAGCACATAACCTGAGATTCAACAGAATTTAAAACATCCTTATATAGGCTACTTAAGCATTACAATGAAAACAATCACGCTCTGTGAATCAAAAATGGTGATAGTGCACATTTTAAATATTTCGTATTGGTTATAAAATTGATGAGAAAGGGATGAGCAAAGCTCACTTAACTGTTACGTGTTTTATAATGTTATCATTGAAATTTAAATGTCGTTCGCTTGATTACGGCTCTACACAGAAGGATGAGAGCAAAGAGGCGGGACCAATGTCGGCTTCTCAGAAAAAAAAAAAGAAGCAAGGAATCGTTCGATCGAAGCCATGCTGAGGTACTTCTGCTGAAATGATGTTAAGAGATTCTATTGTACCAAAGAGCACTTCTACGAAAAAGGAATATTTGACCTTGTGTCACGTTGGAAGAATGTCATAGATGGCAACAGATCTTATTTTGATTGAATAAAAATTTACGGAAAAATAATATTGCCTTTTAAATTTTTATTATAAGAGCGGACATTCCATGTGGTACAACCCAATACCAGAAAGTAAAAAGAACTTGCAAATGGAACAAATACCTAAAACAAGCATACAGTGATAAAAATAAGAACGCCATACAAGTGTGGCAGTCAGTGCTATAAATTTGGAGGGATTACTTCTGCAGGCAATCAACATTTTGTTTAATAGTTTTTTCCTTTGCGGTATTTTGTTGGGGAACTATAAACATAAATTTTATCTACTTTGCGATGAGTTGCATAATTTACATATGTATTATGTAACGGCAAGTAAACCCTTTTAGAATGTATATCTGTCTTTCATCCGTTTTTCCAAAAGTTGAACCATCTTTAACATTAAATTAATTGATATATCTGACCACAATTTATTTCATCTCAATATAAAAATCAGTTTCCAAAAGCATGAAGTCCCTGCATGAAGTTTCATATATTCGTAATACATAGATATGTATATGTTTAACCCATTCTATAGACATACATTCATGAAAAATAATACTAAGACAAATTATAAGAAAAAGAGTATATAAACCATTTTAAGCACCTTGTACTATTATAGTACCTATCGTAAATTGCAAAATAATAACAGTAATAGTGGCTTTCAAACCCATCTGTCCATTTCGTATAATTCTACGTAAGTACAATTTAGCTTAGATACTACGACTTGGCTTTACCGATTAATGGGCAGCCAAAATCGGAAAGGTTGTAAACGGGAGTATTTGAGTGAGTCATATATAGTTTCAATTGTCCAATAAGAATTGTTCTATTATAATCAGTGTGTGTTTTTCTTTGATTTCGAAACCACTACTTTTTCAAAATGATTATGATTATTTACACGATATCAAAATCTATACAATCAATTTTAAAATTTATTTTATTTATTTTTTTTTTTTTGTACACAGTTTTGTACATATTACCCTGCCTATTGTTGAACCGATTTGGATGTAGTTTTTACCGAAAGACAGACCGTATCCTACAATATGGACAACGAAGTAACAGAAGACCTAGAATAAAGTGGCGCGTAGAAGTGGAAGTGGACCTGAACCATCTTCAAGGCTGCAACTAAAGACTTTTGGTCAAAGATCGTCATTATTCAAAAGCTTGAGACAAAGGTCCCCCCAGGCTGACGAGCAAAGAAACTAAGAAAGAGTATTTTCTAGGATATGATTTAGTTCACTTTTCGGGAATATTTTGTGTTTGATTGGCACGGGCCCTGGTCGTCCCATAATAAAAAAGATATAAAAGACAAAAAAAAACCATATGTTCTTTTATTTCATATTGATACATTTTAATAATGAATAATGTTAACAAACTCGCGAGTAATGCCAAGCATTATTACATGGCTTTTAAGCAAAATAGTTTGCTATTAACCATCATTAACCATGATTACGGAATAGCATTAGTAAAATACTTAACCGATTTTTTTTACAAACAAGTTTAAAAATTTAACAGTGAATGCTAAATATATATGTACATACATATGTATGTATTCATCAATCCTTACTTAAATAAAATCGACACTTGCCCTCATAAAATCTGGATCTCCTGTTAAGATTTTAACAATATCATTGCTAAGTAAGGTGACAACAGTTAAAGTTCGCCAATTTTTATATACTTGCCAATTTTTAAAACTGTTTATTATGACACTCAACACGTGATGAAACATTTTGTTTTTGATTAATTGTTTAAAAACTGGTAAGTCTAGTGTTTGGTGGGATAAAAACAAAATAATAGCAAAAAGCTACTGAAATTACAAACTGCTCATTTCCGCGATAACCTCGTAACACATATATCACGAATATTTATTTAATCAGAAAGATTCTGGAATGAAGATTTCAATCTCTGTTTTCATTTCAAAAAATATACAACAATGCGGATATGGCTCATGACTCTCGCTTAATAGCTCGACATTTCAAGTTATTCACAACTCTATTTCAACTTATGTATGTGCATGCATCTCAGCTGGATTAAAGCTAGGTTTTACTTTAAGCGTGCCTTTAGCACGAGGTTGAAAATTTAGGGTTTCAATTCAATATTAACTCTTTCAACAATCCCAAGTATGGATACGTATGTACGAGTATATATGTGTATGTACATATGTATGTACGACATATAATCCGTACATGGAAAATAAAAACTTACTTTTTCTGACATCATGAAATAGTAACTTTTTATGCATTATTACACGAACGAAAATTATCGAACCAGCCATGAGGAGACATGCTGAAATTACTCTAAATGTATTCTTCTGCATGCGGAAAACATGAATTAACTCTTAAAATTCAATTTTCAGCATTTTGAAAATAACAAGGCCATATCCAAATCTAAATTTCTATCTTTGTGTAATCATGTTTATGAGTGTAGAGTAGACCTTGTTTTTCAAAATTGCAAAATTTATTAAACATTTAAGCGTATCCATACCGTTTCTTGTCCACCTAACACATGCGCACGTGCACTTGCAGAAACTAGTGCAAAAAGAAAAAAGTATAAAACACAATCACAATTGCTTAATTCACTCACGCTTGGACAAAACCTTGAAACTTTTCGAAGGACATTTGAGAAACATATTTGAATTTGCTGTTGCCCACCACTTAGTCACAATTAGTGTACAAAAAATCAGATAACATTCTATTTTTATAACGCAGAGATGATTCACTATTACTATTTTCCTTTTTTATATTCAACAAAACTGGCTGAGGGCTTATTTACCTGAAGAACATAAATAATATTTAGGCCGAAAAAAATTAAAGCCAGTGTCCTTGTTCTGTCGTTGCACATGAAGCACATAGGTCGATGGAACAAGCGAGTTAGACAGCTAAAATCGTCTTGATGTTGAGAATGAGAACTTGAAAGAAAAATGAAGAAAACAAAGAAAGAATATGGAGTGGTAAGTCCAACGATTTGAAGACTTGTGGTTTTGCGACTCTTAAAAATAACCATCGGAGTATGAAAGCAGAAACCAACTAATCTTGGAGTTTCTGCAGACAAAAGAGTAAACGCGATATGGTCTATCGCTAGATGGACAAATCGAGCACCATCACAGCAACACAGCCAGTACCAGCAAGGTGAACTTTGTAAACTGTATGAGAGTCACCGACCGCCCGACCACGACCACTACCTAGTTGTCCCCTTACACATTGGCTTTGACAGCACAAGCCGCAGCAACAGCAGCAGCGGTAAGTTTGCAAAATGCTAACCAGGCCAAGCGTTATGTGTGCACAGCACATATGCAATGCTCCCTCGATTCCTCTACTTTTGTGCTAACCCGTTTGACACCTGAGGCGACGATCTTCTACATACATATATCGCGATACTCGTAGTTAGGAGCAAGGGGGGCTCGCCTGTTTGTTGCTCTTTTCAATTTCTTGTTAGAGTGGAATACTGAACGTGTTAGAGAAAGACGCCTCTGCACTTTGATTTGATAATACCTACATATATTATAGATTGAAAAAAAAAGCTATAGAATTGATTCCAATTACAGGGTGAGTCATTTTATAACATAACGATGCCTGCTCATGTGTGTTATCTAATAGTTGGGTAGTTGTTGTCAGTTTTGGCAGTGTATTGAGTTTATTTCTTTCAAAAAAAAAAAACGGCGATAAAGAACTTCACCGGTTATTTGGATGACTAATTTGTTCGATTCGAAACATTGTTCTCAGAAGAGTTCAAAAGTATTCAAATCAAGCTTTTTTCAGGTGTGAGGATTTCAATTCAATAAAAAAGTTCGAATCATTATTCTTCAGGTAAGGGAGTAATTTTAAATATTTTTAATAATATCCGTTTAAAATTGTTTATCAACAACAAATATTTTCATTTTATTACAAATCAAAGGTACACTATAGAAAGGTGTTGTGCTAGGGATCATCACAGATCGTATATGTTAGGTATATCATAGTCTAAAATCTATTTTAATATGTAAAAAAATTAAAATTGTCTTATACTAGATGGAGTGAAAAGCGACCTCCTTGACCGCCAGAATGCGCGGTTATGGTGCCTTGAAGTCCGTTCATATTTAGGCAGACATGTCAAATTTCAGTGCGATACTGTCTTTAGTTTTGTTTTGACAGCTGATTGTTGTTGACGTGTTTGGCATCATGTTGAGTATGGACAAAAACGATTTTCGTTCTCTCATAAAATCATAAAACATTATTTTTTGAGAGGCAAAACGGCGAAGGAAACAAAAGAAAAGTTGGATAAATATTATGGGGCTAATGCTCCGTCAGATTACACCGTCAAATATTGGTTTCGACAGTTTCGTGGTGGCCGCAACTCCACTACCGATCAAGTCCGCAGCGGCAGGCTCTCCGATGCGGTTACAGAGGACAATGTCAAAAAAATACATGAAATTGTATTGGCTGACCGAAAAGTGCTAGCAGATACCACAAAGATTAGTACTGAGCGCACACGCCATATTTTGGGCAATATTCTGCACATGAAAAAGTTATCCTGCCGCTGGGTACCCCGAATGTTCACTTTTGACCAAAATCACGAACGCGAGAGCACTTCGAAAGAGTGTTTGGACTTGCTGATGCGGAATCGGGCGGATTTTTAGCGTCGATTGGTAACTGGATTTTTTTTTTTTTTATAATTTACGCGCGCCTAAGGGGTTATGATAAGGAGGAGAAAGGAAAGCATTGTTGTGATGTAGTGGTTTGAAACTCAGGTGGGTTTGGTTTCGATATTGACTCTCCAGAGGTGGGAGTCCGAATAGGACGGAGAGATTTTCTTCACTCGGAATGATTCAGGTTGTGAATTTTAACGGTTGTTTAACAAATCTACATGTCAGTGTTATGCCTTCACACGCAGATTTTCTGACTGGGTTCCAATTACACAAATGAAAACTTGCCGTGGCTAGGATTCGAACCTTGACCCTCCGAGTGAGAAGCGATTGCTAGTACCACTACACCACGGCCACCCCCTAGATTTGGATCCCTCGGACTATTATCTCTTACCAAACCTCAAAATATGGCTCATCAATTAAAAATTCAGCTCACGCGAGGAAATCGTCGACGACACGGAGGAGTATTTTGCAGACCTTCCGGAAAATTACTTTTCGGACGGGATCAAGAAATTGGAAAATCGCTGGAATAAGTGTATCAAACTAAAAGAGGACTATATTGAATAATATAAAAAAACATTTAAAAAAAAAAAAATTTAATTCCCAAGGAGGTCACTTTTCACTCCATCTAGTAAGATGCAAAATATTAACCTTTAACCTTTTGCTGTAAGAGCGCATATCTATGTTAGCTGTGGTTTAAATATAGTATTCTGCACCTCGACAGCAAATCAGCAATCTTTTTAAAAGGTGCTGGAAATACGTCTTTCTACTTTAGGCAGGTCAGCAGAAGAATTCTTTAACGGCTTTTTTGATTTTTGTAATTAGCTTGTTTCGGATATTAATTAAAGTGCTTATTTTGTATCACTAGCCGGAACTAGCCCTACGCTGATTTTCAAATGCGTTATAAGTGTACATACAATGACAAATGCCCTCTCCGAGGCGAACTCTATAATCAGGTAGCCCTTGTTTGTTCCTTAAACCGTGCAGCTAATGCGAAACGAAAAATTCCATACAAAGATGTAAATAGTTGCTCTAGTACGAGTACAATGATCGTATTCGATTAATGTAGAGGTCTTCACTCGCTTTTCACACGCAACTAATTGTCTGGTGCATTAAAAAGGAGAGAAATTTTGACATTTCAATATTCTTTATTCAAAATCTTTAAAAATACGACGTTTAACTGATAAATGTATAGTACTTAGTTTCTGATTTTAGCTTTTTTTCCTTTTTTTTGACAGCTGATTGAGCTTTCCACAAATCTCTACAAAAATTGTTTGGCTGTTTGGAGACCACTAAACAAGTTCGTTTCGCTTCAGGTGCATACTAAGCTTTAGGGAGTACGAAAGTTACAGCATGAGAAGAGCGGTGAACTCTAATCTAAGTTTTAAATGGCCGCAGCTAGTCCCGGGTTGTTCAATATGTATAGAATAAACATAATATGATATTGCGCCTGAACTTTTTTTTTCTCATGAAAATGCATAAATATTTGCCTTCATGTCACGGAATAGCTTCCAAATCCGAACGATGACTTCACTGTTGTGGTCGTTGGTATACACAGTTCTTTTACTGCATGTAGTGTATCTATAGTACAAGGACTTAAGTAGCGCTACAGTTTGGGCCTCAAGTGACAAGCCTCTCCAGTTAGCCCGAGCTTTAGTAAACTGCTTCCAGTTGCGCTCTCCAAGTCGGTTGAGGTACCGTTTTACTTGTGCGCGCCACCTAAGGTGAGATCTTCCTCTACTGCGTTGTCCCTCCGTGTTAGATTCGAAGACTCTACGGGCTAGAGCATTGGTGTTTATTCGATCTAAATGTCCCAGCCATCTCTGGCGACCGATGCGCAGTCTTCTGACTAGGTCGATCGTTGAGACTTCTCTCAAAACGACTCAGGGTATCTTTTTCTGCTTTAGATAGAGTCCATGCTTCAGCGTCATAAAGTACGGGTAGGAAATCGATGATCAAGGTCTTACGAGTATACGATTATATAGTCCCTTAGTTGTTCGGGATAGGGCCTTACTACTCATTCGGGATAGGACCTTCTTACCCCAAAGAAATAGCGATTGGCAGGAATGATCCATCGTTTTATTTCTACTGACGTGTTGTTAGCAGAATTGATAGCAGAGACAAGGTAGACAAATTCCCTTACTACGTCGAAATTAAAGCTGTTCGCTGTGACGTTCTCTTCAATTCGTCGACGTTGAGTGTCGCTTCTTGCTGACAGCATATACTTGGTTTTGCCCTCATTTTTAGCTAAGCCCATATTGACGACTCGCTAAATTCTACCAATTATACATTGTTTTTAAATGTATGCAAGTTATAACGACCAGGAAATAGAGAGTTCAATAGGGCATTCCATAAGCGAGTATTTTAGAGTATGTCCGAAAATGAGCTTAACGGTATACTGATAAGCATTCATAGCGAGACGAGTGTTACGGTTGAAGGTTTGAAGGGGCGGAATGCTACTGGGGATTTCTATGGAGCACTGATGGTGGAAACAGCGATAAAACAAAGTGAGACGGGAGACATTACGTCGGTGCTCGAGTATGTCAATTGATTGAATGATATTGATATCACCTATGAGTTTTATCGCAACGGTTTTGAATCCTATCTAGCAGGTGTAGAGATGTTTTAGGAGCACTTGACCAGATGTGGGCCATGTTCTCCAATTTTTGGTGGATGAATGCCTTAAACGTATACTGAGGCCAGATCAAAGGAGGTGAAATATTTCTTACATCGCTTAACGTCAGTTGTCACTGACACACATACCGAGAATGGAAAGTTTTTCGATTTCGACGATGTAAGTGTCATTCATGGATAATGACTGGGTATTTAAATTTCGCTTTAATGACAGCAGACAGCATTGAGTTTTGGAAGCATTAAATTCCACTCAGATGATAGTTCCCCAATTGGTTATGCTGTTAATATCGGAATTTAATGAGCTGAAGAGCAGGGGCGTGAGTTCGGGAACGAATATGAAAAGCAGAGAGTACTGTCATCAGCAAAGGAATATATTGGATTAGAAGTAGCAGACAAGAGATTATTAATGAAGAAGAAGTTTTTCTGTATTCTCAGCATCAGCTGTAATTGTAGTACAAACTTCCCTTCTTCATCCCTGTTTCTGTACGGGTCTTTTTGCCTTGACAAGTTCTTTTTTCCACGTTGGTAAAACTTCCGTGCGTTATTCCTGGAGTATTGTACAAACTCCTAATTGTTATTACATGTTTCTATATGTTAACTTACATTTTTTTTTTTTTTTTTTTATAATTTACGCGCGCCAAAGGGGTTATGAATACCCTTACACTGTTGCCAGGGCGCGGGCGGAAAGGTAGAAGGAGGAGAAAGGAAAGTTTGTAATGTAGTGGTTTGAAACTCAGGTGTGTTTGGTTTCGATATTGACTCTCCAGGGGTGAGAGTCCGAATAGGACGGAGAGATTTTCTTCACTCGGAATGGTGAGGTTGTGAATTTTAACGGTTGTTTTTGTGTTTGAAAACCCTACAACGGCCAAATCTACATGTCAGTGTTATGCCTTCACACGCAGATTTTTCTGACTGAGTTCCAATTGCACAAATGAAAACTTGCCGTGGCTAAGATTCGAACCTTGACCTTCCGAGTGAGAAGCGATTGCTAGTACCACTACACCACGGCCACCCCAAAAAAAATGATTAAATCTAATTCGATAGCGACAGTTTATGAATTTAGCTTACTTTCTGTTACCGAGAGCTCTAAACTTAACGATAGAACACAGCTTATATAACCAACATCTAAGAAAAATTGTTGCCAAAAAACTCAGATGTTTCACCTTTTTTCGATTTTATTTAAACTTAAGCTAACTATCCACTTAGCCTACCTATGCTTCTTAACTTGACTTAACTATAATCCAGGTGGCGAGCACTAGTTTTCTTTTGCTCCGAGCGGTCACCATCCTGATTGAGTTTTCGGGAGCCTGGCAATCGTCACCATGGTGTACATGCATCGCCGAAATTTCAACGAGACCGTTGAGCATCGGTCAACTTTCGGAGGTACCGAGCTCGACCTCTCCATGAAAATCTCCCGGTTAACCCTAATCTAACTTATACCTAGGAGGATCGTCTCACTCCTCTTACTTAAGCCACCAGTATTCGGTATACCACTTCTCTCGCACCGCGGTAGCGGTGGTATAACACCAGAACGCCATCCCTACTTTGCACTAACCCTTTAGCGACAATATGGATAAATGCCTCCGTCGGGATAAAGCCAGATTGGAGTGTATTCTCGTGGTATATTACATTGTGGTAATATGCCCCAATGATCAGGTTATTATCGCTCATTATGGCTCTTACGACGTGTTTTCGAATCACATTAATTAGAAAACTGTCAGTCCTATTTAGTCTAGCTCAATTGTAAAAGACTTTGCTGTGATTATATGTATTTAAATACTCAGACTCACAATCGAAGACAGGTTCTAAGATACTGTCTCTCAAATACACGAATCATTTGCATGTAAGACGGCGCTACTTTAATTGAATTTGCTGGGGCTGACGCCCCCAATTTATTTCGCTTAATGCAAGCTTAGACTAACTTAAAAACTAGGACTTAAAAACTAACAACAGTTAAAGGGGGTAATGGAGGGGTGGAGGGGTGGCGGAGATCAAGTTTAAGACAAGAAGTGCTCAGGTTAAAATCAAAAAGGAGGAGGTTCGTTGGAACCATAAGCGGTGCGGTGGGTTGGAATATATATAGAAGAGACGAGGACAGCGCAAATTACGAGGGTTTGTGTTGGAGGAAATGGAATTGTAAAGGGCAGCGCAATCCACGGAACCAGAGAGCAGTCGATGAATGAAGAGAATGTCAGCTACGTCTCTGCGTTTTTCGAGGGTATTCAGGTTAAGGAGCTTGAGGCGGTCACGGTAGGAAGGTAAGATAAAGAGATCATCGCAGGGTAGACCACGAAGGGCAAATCGAAGAAAATGACGCTGAATGTTCTCGATTCGGGATATATGAACTCGCTGAAAGGGGGACCACACTTGGCTGGCATATTCGAGAAGGGGCCGGACAAGGGTAATGTAAAGTGATCTTATCACATAAGGGTTGCAAAATTTCTTAGACCATCGTTTGATAAAACCGAGCGAGGCTTTAAGGATTATTTCGCCTATATGCGAACGGAAGTTTAACTCTCTATCGTATAGTATTGCAAGGTCGCGAAGGGATTGAACCTGAGGTACAGGTTGGTCATACAGAAAATAAAGTCAAGGTGAAGATTGATTGGACTTACGAGATAATGTCATAGATTGACATTTGGAGACATTAAGCTCAAAGCAATTTTTTATATACAAATTGGACAACCTATCGAAGTCTTCTTGAAGGAGAATAGAGTCTTGGGCTGAAGAAATAGTCTTGGAGAACTTAGTGTCGTTGGCATAAATGGATAGGGAGCAGTGTTTAATAATCCTGTCAAGATCGCTTACAGTTAAAATGAAAAAGAGGGGACCTAGATGGCTGCCTTGTGGGACACCAGAAGTTGCTAAAAACGGGGTTGGGAAGACTGATCTTAAGCGAGCCCTATAATAACGCTTCTCCAGATAAGAAGATATCCATTTTAACAAAATGGGGTCAAAATCGAGGGAAGACAATTTGAAAAGGATCAATTGATGTGATATTTTATTGAAGCCTTAGCGAAACCTGTAACAACAACATCGACTTCGTTACCATTTTCTAGGGCTGAAAACCCAAAGGCTACGAATTCAACTAAATTTGTAGTAGTTGATCTACCTTTCAGAATTCCATGCTGACTGGGTGATATAAGTGACTTGCACTGAAAGCTTAGAGCTTCATATAAAAAACTTTCGAACATTTTAAATATATGAGAAAGCTTAGCAATGGGAGTGAACCGGGGTTATGAAAGAGGTCTTCCAAATTTGTTGGAATTCCCCTTGTGTGAGGGACAGATGAGATAGGGAGGAAAGTGGTTGCGAAAGATTGGAGGCACACTTTTTGAGGAACATTGCTGGGAGCCCGTCTGGCTCTGGTAAAAATTCATCATTGAGATTTTATAACTTTCCTTCGATGAGGGTGGAATCAAAAGATTGAGAGAGAGGGGCCAATGGAGAAATTGGGAAGGTACTTGAAATATATGGGGTCGGGCGCAAAGAAGTTGTCAGCAAATGATTGTTTGGAAAAGTTTGCAAAATAGTTGGCAATAGTATGTGAGTCGATCGACGATATAGTCTTCTGTTATACCAGGGAGGGGAAGTAGATAATGTTTTATGCCGAGAAAAGGGAACGGAAAGAGAAATGGAATTAAATATTTCACTGTAAAAAATGGAAACAGCATCAGGTAAGGATAGATTGATAAAATCAAAAGAAGATTTGCTAAGATAGATATTGATTTTGCGAAAATTAGCTTTATGGAAGTTGTAATAAGAAATAGTAGGGGAAGAAGTGGACTGGGGTGGAGAGTTATGGAAAGATGAGAGAAGAAGAGGGAGGGAGGGGTTGGTGAAAGTTGTCGACAGTTGATAGGGTAAAGGGACAAAACGTTACTGTGAAGTTAATGGAATCGCTAGTAGGTCTAGTTGCCTACCGACAGAGTTAGGGACGACACTTACTTGGCATAGGCTTGAGTAGGCTATGCTGTCAATGAATAGACATTCCTTGGCCAATTGCTTTAATAGCAAGGATATAGGATTCGATAGGTTGAGCTGGGAGAATGTAGCAACACATAACGTACAGGGACCTATTGGGAAGTGTTATTTTAATAGAAATAGTATAAAAAGTTTGACAGAAGAAGAGATAGCGATGAGAAAAGAGTTGAGCTTATTGTGAATAGCAAGTAGGACACCTGTGCATGGAGAATCAACTTTAGGGAGAGCAGGATAATTAACCATAGGGAGAGAGTGATCGTTATCTCGGAAAACATTATAAGAGGAGGGGAATAGCTCCTGGCTCTTTATGTCGGGGGTCAGATTGGTTTCTATAAGAGCATAGACGTCGAAAGAGAGGCCATGAGATTTAGACAATACAGCACGAATTTTAGAGGACAAGGCTCTTACGTTTTGATAGTAAAATGTAAGAGGTAGTTTGTTACGTGGAGGGGTAGGGGAGTGTAGATGAGATGCAGGAAAAAGACACAAGTTAGGAACGAAAAAATGTATCATGGTCAGCTCGGCTACGCTGTAGGTGATAAACTCTTTTAGAGTGTACAAAGCTGCGGAAAGCAGCGGGGCCATCCGCAACCTTTTAGGGAGGTGCGTTGAAGATTTCGTGGTACATGTTGTACTTTTGTTGGAACTTTTGTGAGAAGACATGAAGGGGATTGCTTAGGAATAAATACAGGAGGGGAGAAGTTGGGAAATATTCTGGTTTTAAGCCTCCAATTAGGGTCAGATTTAGGATGTGGATGGGAAATGGATCTGGGCGACGTAATTTAAAATTAACTTTTGTTTTTCAAAGTTTTTATTGGGTGGTTGATCCGTCCATTTTGAGACGCGCAAGTTTCGGAGGTTGAGGTTGGTTTTGGATGGGTTAACAAAAAACCATTCATATCTAGCCGGTAAGTTGATCTTGAAATTCCGTTTGTTTTTGTGGTGTGATGTTGGCAATATTGCGCACTGATTGACTGTGATACCATACATCTTTTGAAAAAATTCAGAAATCCAAGTAACATCTGCGTAATTGGGGGCACCTTTCACGAGTAGGGTGGTGAGCATATAACTCGTTGTGCGGAGTCGGTCTAGCCTGTTTTCCCACTCTGGAGGTGTCCACGTCGTGTTAAATTGTGCAACAAGTTTCCGTGGGGCGGCGACAGGAGCAGTTGACTTTGGAGCAGTTATATCATCGTAAGATTTTTGGATGGATGGGCTGGTGCGAGGATTTGGAGGTTCGGCTTCGGTTTGTAACAATTCAGTCAAAATTGAAGTATTGTAATTGTTGTGCGGCGGGGGTTGGGTTGGAAGACTGTCGATTTAGTGACATTCTGTTTCAATAAGGTTTTCCAAATCATTCCACCTCATTGATTTTATCGAATATAATGCCAAGCATGGACCCGTAATGTTTTGAGAGTTGATGATTGTTGTTTGTTGCAGGTTCGAGATGGAGATTAGATGTGGATGATTGGAGATGAATATTTATGTCTTCTCGGAGAGAGTTGGCAGAATCACATTTTTTCTTGTTGGAATCCATCATTGCGGAACCGATTCACTTAACACTGTATCAAGGTGGCGCTTGGATGTTTCTTCGTTTCTGGATCTTGCACTTTCTAATTCAATTAAACACGCAATTTGTTTTTCAATGCTATGACCAAAGTCTTCCCCACATCCTACACTTTGTTCAAAGATTGATAGTTTGTCTGTTACCAGTCTGACGAGTGAGTTATTATTGGATTCGTTAGAGCCACTGAGACACTTGATTGCAAGAACCACATGGGAGAGAGAGATACTGATACACTCATCACAGAACTCTTTAACGAAGACCATGTTTCTTTTATTTAGCCCGACGCATGGAATATTTTCCCGCAGATTCCCTTACAGGCAACGAAGCCAGCATAATTGTCGTTAGTGGAGCAGTTGGTTAATTCACAAGAAAACATGACGAAGAGCAGGAAAACAAAAAGCAAATTGCGGTGAAAATAAATAAAAAAGGCACTAAATGCACTTTTGCGAAAGGAACAGACTAGTAGGTCAACAATAAAGAAAGCGCGTCAGCGATAAAAAATGTTGGGTGAGAAACTGGATTATTTAATTTATTGAACTGGAATAAGCAAAATAGGAAATTCACAATTAGGGAGTAAAGTAGGAGGGCAACTACACACTATACATACTGGACAACTGTAAGCAATGATTGGCCTGCTTAGGGCCACATAGCATATGACTTTCAGTCTAAAATCAAGTTGACTGCTTTGAAACAGTCTTCTTGTCAGTGATAAAGCCTTATTGGCCCCAGCCAGACAAGAATCTATACCACCTTGATCAAAAAGTTCCCGCACCACACCACCGTGTGGCGCTCCCATTGTTCCGATTTGAGTTCTGTTTTTGTTAAGTTGGTAAATCTGTTGTGGACATTCCCAAAGAGATGATTTGCGAGGTTGAATCCGATCCCACATTCATCAAAAGGATCATTACTGGAGACGAGATGTGGGGTTATGAGTACGACACGCAATCCAGACATCAGGCAAGTGAATGGCGTTCACCAAATGAGCCGAGACCAAAAAAACCACGTCGTTTTCAGTCAAAAAAGAAAGAAGGCAATGCTCACGGTTTTCATTGATTACAACGGTGTAGTGCATCATGAATTTTTGCCGGAAGGCCAGACAGTAAACAAAGAGTATTATTTGAGACGTTTGCGTGAAGCAATTCGCCGAAAGAGACCAGAATTGTGTGCAGAAAACTCGTGGATTTTGCACCATGATAACGCACCGTCGTCGCATAGTGCCATCATTATTCGTAATTTTTTGACGAAAAATGCAGCAAATGTGACTTCTTTCTGTTCAATCAAGTTAAAAAACCACTACGGGGAACGCGTCCGAGCAGCCGAGAGGAAGTAACGGAAAAATCGCAGGAAGCACTAATGGACATACCGAAAACCGAATATAAAAAATGTTTCGAGGATTGGATCAAGCGCTGGCATAACTGTGTTGCAGTCGATGGGGATTACTTTAAAGGGGACAATATAGATTTAGATGAATAAACTTGTATTTGAAATTTTCTGAATAAATTCCTAAAAATTTTTGATCAAGGTGGTATGTTTATCAAAATAAAGAGTCTGTCAAAAGTCGCGCCTAGATGTCAGCAGTGAATAATTTTTGAACGCCATCCTTTTTTTTTATGTCATCTTCGACATTTGTGAAGTATACATATGTACATATGGATAGTTGCACGCTAAAACAAACCATTAAAATTATTCAAACTTATTATGAACTCTTTAAAAAATACTCATCCAAATGAGTCAACAGATCAAACGTTAGTGAAAAAATTTTAAGAAACTTGTTCTGTCGAGGATCGAAACAGGTGTAATAGACCACAAAATGGACGCTCTACTGAGAACATTGCTGCTATAGCACAAAGTATCGCTGAAGAACCTTCAACATCGATATCACGACGTTCTCAGGCATTAGGCATTCATCCGTCGACTGTTGGCGTATTTTAAATAAGGATTTTTTACAAGAATTGAGGCCAACAGATCATAACCAACGCAGAACTTTCGTTAATTGGTTGTTAGAACATGATGCTGGTTTTTCACGCAAAATCATTTTTAGTGACGAAACTCATTTCACATTGGATGGATTCCTCAACAAACAAAATGGTCGCATCCGGGGAGAAGAAAATCCTCCATAATTTCAGAAAAATCATTACATGAACAAAAATGTACTGTTAGGGCTAATGGTATCATTGGTCTATTTTTCTTCGAAGATGCAAATGAAAGAGCTGGTACTGTCAATGGAGAGCGCTATAGACAAATGATTGAAGATTTTTTGTGACCTCAAGTTAAGAAATAGACACATACGATTTTTATTTTTAACACAACGGAGCTACGAATCACAGAACACGTGCAAACATTGAGCTATTGCGGTCTAAGTTTCCAGGTCGACTAATTTCACGTAATGATGACATAAACTGGCAACCTAAATCATGCGATTTAACACCATTAGATTACTTTCTGTGGGATCCTTTGAAAAGTGAAGTTTACGAGGGCGGGTCAATAAGTCCGTGACTTTTGGATTAAAACTGATTTTTTGATAAAAAAATAATTTTATTTTTCAACGTAGTCTTCCTTGAGCTCTATACACTTTGTCCAACGCTTCTCCAATTTTTTTATCCCTTCCAAAAAAAATGATTTGTCGAGGTCCTCAAAATGACGAGATGACTTCATTATTGGAGTCAAATCTTTTTCCACCAAGCCATTTCTTCAGGTTTGGGAACAAGAAGTAGTAGCTCGGAGCCAAATCTGGAGAATAGGGTGGATGAGGGAGCAATTCATAGCCTAATTCATGGATTTTTGCCATGGCAACTGCACATGTGTGCACCCTTGCATTGTCTTGGTGGAAAAGAACTTTTCTCTTGGCCAAATGAGGTCGTTTTTTTTTCAAATCGTCATTGAATCGGTCCAATAAGTTGGCATAATATTCCCCATTGCTTGTTCTTCCCTTTTGAAGGTACGAGTAGTCAATGTGGATTATCCCGCGTGCATCCCAAAAAACAGTCGCCATAACTTTATTGGCTGACAAACCCACCTTGGCCTTCTTTGGCGCCGATTCACCCTTAGAAACCCACTGTTTTGACTGTTGTTTGTTGTGATGGATCCATATTTCGTCCAAGGTTACAAAACGGCGCAAAAACTCCTCCATATTGCGATTAAACAACGCCAAACCTTCCTGTGAAGTTGTTACACGATTGCGTTTGTGGTCGACTGTGAGCAAACGCGGCACCCATCTTGCGGAAAGCTTTCTCATGCCCAAGTGATCATTCAAAATTGAAACCACTGAGCCATGCGAGATCCCTACGGCTTCCACAATCTCTCGCACTTTCAATCTTCGGTCGGCCAACACCATATCGTGAATTTTTTCGATTGTTTCGGGTGTAGAGACCTCAACTGGGCGTCCAGGAGGTTCGGCATCTTCAGTGCTTGTACGGCCACAACGAAATTCAGTAAACCACTTTTTCACCATTGAAATCGATGGTGCAGTATTTATCAAGCTTAGCCTTGGTCTCGGTAATGGTTTTTTTTCGCAAGAAATAATGCTTAATAAGCACACGAAATTCACTTTTTTCCATTTTCTCCTCAAATTAGTGAGTAGTCTGATAAAAATAGCTGTCAAACACAAACTAACTGACGCAGCAAGTTTAAATTTTGACAGGAGTCAACTGACAAATGCCTGTTGACAGGAGCAGTGTTGCTGTTTCAGTAAAGAGGTCAGAAATTCAAAAATGCACAGAATTATTGACCCGCCCTCGTATATAGATAAGCCAACAAAAATTGCACTTCTGAAAACCCGCATTCGGACCGAAATTGATGAACTTAACGTGGTAATTGGTGAACCCTCAATGGAGTTCTATACAGGGTGTCCCCTAATTCGATGACGATAATTTGGGAAATGATTCCTGGGTATATTCTAAGAAAAATATCGTTCTATAGTAAGGGTCCATCTCCAATGTTGACATCATTTATCGAGGATTTAAGAAAAGGCTTACTCTTTTGTACCCTGACCCATGTTAACGGAAATTGCTCTGTTAGTACTAATGGTAAAACCTTCGTGTAGGACTTTGATTTTTAGAAGAAATACCAGCCTTTATAACGGCGTTTAAATAAAGTTGATATCTTGTTTAAGTCTTTAGATATCCAATTTCTAAGCCTGTTCCATTTTCATTGCCCATGCTAATTTTCGACTTTGAGGTCACTTTTCTCCAGAAAATGCCTAATTGACATAACGTTTTACTATTTTTTTCTTATGAAAGTAACAATAATAAAATCGTCAATGAGTTTGCAGAAAAACCCACAGATTTTATGATACTTTTTTTTTAAAGAACATATCCGTTAATAGAATCGATTTTGTTTATTACCAATTTTGCTTCTAATGTTTTATGTGAGTAGAATCGCTAGGAGGATTATGATCTGCAAATTTACGTAATTTTTTAATGTTTGCAATATGTTCATTACTGATATTTTTTATTCTATATCTTGGTTCATACTTATCCCTAAGTGTGCCATTGGAACGTGGCTGACGCATTTTATAGCCCTAAAGGCATCCGAGTAAATTCGGATGGCATAACATAACAAATGCTGTCTTATGGATATCTCTGGGATGCATTTTTATTTGGTGGTAACCTTTGGTTTTGAAATATTGCACCCTTCCTAGCTTATCTAATATACGCTTTGTCTATATTAAACAGAGGATAGTTGTCATCTAGTGCAATTTCATTTAGCTTCCTGTAGTCGACCGCATAGTATAAAACTATCTCTTTTTTTTATATTGTATTATACTATGGCTATTGGTGATGCATATCGACTGTTTGACTTTTTATTTCTTCCTCATGTTTTGGAGGTAATCAATATAATCGGGCATTTATCTGTCTGTCAGTTTTGGTTCTCATCTCTGCATTATACTTTCCTCCCTTATACTCCCTCTTTGTACGCAAGATAGTACATTCTTATTTATTTAGATGTGTTGTGTCTATTTCCTGGTTTTACTTCTTAATGGCATCTTATATTGTACCATCTGATTTTACTTTGGGTGACAATTCGGAATATTCTGGATCTGTGATGATAATTTGGACTCGTTCTTCAGTTTCATTATTTATAATCTTTAGGAAAAGTTTTTTTCTTCTACTACGAGTATTTTAATATGATTACAAATAAATCTGATGGAATTTATGATACTGATACCTGTGTTTGTTAGAGCTCTGTGTGTTATTTCATTAATCGTAAAATTGCAATAAATTTTATCAATTGCGAAAATCCGTCGGCTCTATGTTGTTAATTTCTTGGTAGTTCACGTCAGTTTTTCTAGGGTTCGGTTCCTTTGTCCTTACATTGTGCCTGGCTGAACACTCTATCATTTTTTTTTTTTTATAATCGGTGCGCGCTCAAGGGGTTTTTGTACCCTTAAAATGTTCGTACACAGCGTGGGCGAAGGAAATTTAGGGAGGAAGAAAAGACAGGTACTGATGTGCAGTGTTTTTAAATGTTTGCAAGTTATAACGACCAGGAAACACAGAGGTCCGCAGGGCATTCCATAAGCGAGTTGTACGGCTTAGGAAAGAATCACGATATTTTAGAGTGCGTCCGAAAATGGGCTTGAGGGTATACTGATGTGCATTCATAGCGAGACGGGTGTTACGGTTGAAAGTTTGAATGGGCGGAATGCTACTGGCGATTTCAATGGAGCACTGGTGGTGGAAATAGCGATAAAACAAAGTGAGAAAGGAGACATTAGGTCGGTGCTCGAGGGTGTCAATTGATTGACTGATATTAGTATCACCAATTAGTTTTATCGCTCGGTTTTGAATCCTATCTGGCGGGGGCAGAGATGTTTTAGGAGCACATGACCAGATGTGGGCATTGTACTCCAGTTTTGGGCGGATAAATGCCTTATATATTGTGGCCAGATCAGAGGGATTAAAATATTTCTTACATCGCTTGAGGAAACCTAGACATTTCGCAGCATTTTTGGCGACATCGAATATGTGGTCATTCCAACGTAAGTTGTCACTGACACACATACCGAGAATGGAAGGTTTATCGGTTTCGATAATACCCAGCAATGGCTGGGTATTTGAATTTCGCTTTAATGACAGCAGACAGCATTGAGTTTTGGAAGCATTAAATTCCACTCGGTTGATAGTTCGCCAATTGGTTATACTGTTAATATCGGAATTTAATGAGGTTAACATACGCTGCCTTTCCCGTTCTACAGCCGAAGAGCAGGGGCGTGAGTCCGGGAACGAATATGAGAAGCAGAGAGTGCTGTCATCAGCAAAGGAATTTTATTTTAATTAACATTATTTTACTCATTTTTAGGGGTGCCGATATTTCAGTTAGACTGCGCACTCCATAAAATATTACTTATACAAAACAACGAACCCGATTTTTTTAGCTTGAACTTTTTTTTCAGTTCCTGGAACCTTGGACAACCTTTATGATTGGCGGAAGGCCCCGAGTTCCTGCAGAGTATACAGAAGAGTTAGATATTCTCGATTTTTGTTGTCCTTATCGCACTTCATGCATTGTAGTACGCGATCTACCCTTTTTAAATTTTCTCAACTAACAGCATGATAGTAAAAAAACTTGATACATCGTAAACTATCAGTTTTACTGCATTAAAAATAATGGTGATTTTTGGTTACCACCCTTTGCCGGAGCCGTGGCAAACGGCTTGATTCCCACGAACTTGAAGTCGTCGACTTCTATATTTATTGAAGGGTCGGTGCTTTTCAACATCACCGCCTGTAATTTTTCACTCTTAAGAATCTATGTGAAATATTTCGTTTCCGCCTTACCTAGGGCGGTGCGCACTTTTTTATATTCCTCCATACTACTACACATTATAATGCGCTTGTTGACACTCAATCTTTTGATGTAAAGGTCCTTACTTACTAATCTACATAACCTTACGCTATTGTTTATTTCTAAATCACTTACATTAATCGGTGGTGTTTTTTTCCCTTCTGTTGCTTCTGTTGTTGTTGCTTTTGTTGCTCCTGCTGTTTCTCTTTCTGTTCTATTTATTTTTTTTTTGCCACTGTCATATCGCAAAGGTTTCTGCTCCTCGTCTCCCTCGTCTACGGATGCGGCACCGTGCTCGTCTTCCGGAAGGAATTGCCTTCTCCAATATACCCGCCTTCACCCCATTCTGACTCATAGGCGTAGCTAAGACCACTATCTTCGTCTATTTCTGCTGCTGATACGCCGAATTTCGGAGTCTTTTTTCAATAATTTGTCGGTCTTTTTGCCGATGGATTGAATTTTGGCATAACTTTCCGTTTTCTTTTTTCCAGCTTTAATGCCTCGAACGATGTTTCTGCTGTAGTTGTTACAGTGTTTGTTGTTTTTGCTGCATGCTGCTGTTTTTCAGCTGTTTTCGTCACTCTTCTGGGCAACGCTTGTTAAATTACACCTAACGGGGATTTCTATAATGAACTTATTTATTAGAACATTTGCTTTAATACGATGATAACCAACATTTCCACCTATCATGAACAAAATTAAATCTTGATTGTTCATGCCAAAATGTAATAATTTTCCCTCATTTACGAGTAAATTTATGCATATTCAAGTTAAAATTATAACTTAAGCGATTTTAATTCTTGAAAGTGCATACATTGCATAGTAAAATGCAATGGATAGTAAAATTCGTAACTCGACGTGAAAATCTACCCATTTTTCGAACCGCTTGATCTAACAAGATTATGACTGGCCGATTGAGCACAAAACGAAATGGTCAATATTTGTATTATTGTATTAAAAGGAAAACCGGAACTATGTAACGTAATTACGCGGATTTTTGGAGCTGACAAAAACTGTAATTTCTTCGTTAAATAAAAATACTACACCAACATAACAGATTTATGTTGTAACTCGAAGACGTAGGCAATATTGTACCTTTGATGTATTTTATAGTGCTAGCTCTGCTTCAGAAAAGCAAAGGTCCAGTGTGGAACATTGTTCCGCCTGCTACCGAAATGTTTGCGCGCTTTGATGTATCCTCTAACACAATTTCGTGGTATGGTATATAATCACGGCCCAAAAAGTACCAATGTAGGGCGCCCAACCGCAGACACGTTGTCCAAAACCATCAAACGATAGTGGCCGTACGGTCATCCAGATTATTGAGTGAGTTCTCTGTTACGTAAACTCGATTGTTCTGCTTGCTAATTTGCTGCTCGTTTGAAATGGCACCTCATCCGAAAGCCCGCAATTACACTATCACTTTTAAACTCCATCGTTCAAACTTTTTTTCTGCAATATTTGAACGAAAACGTTTTGGCACACTAATAAGCAATAAAAATAATATGTGTATCGGTGTGCAGTTAGCTACAGTTCATATCAGCAACATTGTAACATATTTCATTATTACGTTTTAAAAATTATTAAAATAATTTATAGATCATTTTGGCATTTCTTTATAATAAGCAAAAATATTTAAATTCAGTTTTCATTACAAAACATACAGGTAGGTATATATTTTGCTCTAAGGCGTTTTAATAATTCTAGGCACTATTCATCAAAATCATTTCCGCAATATGATTCATATTCCAAGTCTTCTACAGCTCATTGCTTTCTTAAAATGCATCACACATGTTATGCGAAGAAGGTGGGAAGTTGCAGAATTCCAAGCCTAACACATTAAAATGCATAATCATTATGTTAGTTTTTAGTAAATGGGCGTTGGAAGAGGGTATACACATTCTTATGTATACATATATACATATCTATATTTACACATTTCAATATGTACATACATACATGCATTTATACATACATAAATCTATAGGCAATAACCATCAGCACGAGTGACGTGCTTGATATCTTGTCACACCAACGACCGTACCCCTTACTGCAAAACTTTGCACTCACCAGCCATATGCAATTCATTATACAAAATCAAATCAGCATTGGGCTACGTTTGGATCTTGGCGTTAAAAGTCACCATGGATACTGTATATATTGCTCATTTTGAGAATTTCAAGACGCCAAATGTGCACTTGTGTATTTTTGACAAATTCAATGTAAAAAGAACTAAGTAATATGTACGTATGTATATGCATATAAAAATGATAACTTTTTAAGTTAATAGGCGTCATTTATTGACTTTACTTTACTGTTGAATTTAGACAAGGGAAATTGGATGTTCATCGCATTCACTATTCGGAGTGTTTGATAATACTTGTGCTTGGCTTCGTAGAAAAGGGACCATTTATTGAGCGATAAGGCACCTTACCTATTATTAGATATATGGTACTAGCATGTATTAAAACACAGATTTTTTGATAAAAAAATAATTTTATTTTTCAACGTAGTCTCCCTTGAGCTCTATACACTTTGTCCAACGCTTCTCCAATTTTTTTATCCCTTCCAAAAAAAATGATTTGTCGAGGTCCTCAAAATAGGCCTTTGTTTGCGAGATGACTTCATCATTGGAGTCAAATCTTTTTCCACCAAGCCATTTCTTCAGGTTTGGGAACAAGAAGTAGTCGCTCGGAGCCAAATCTGGAGAATAGGGTGGATGAGGGAGCAATTCATAGCGCAATTCATGGATTTTTGCCATGGCAACTGCACATGTGTGCACCCTTGCATTGTCTTGGTGGAAAAGAACTTTTTTCTTGGCCAAATGAGGTCGTTTTTTTTTCAAATCGTCATTGAATCGGTCCAATAAGTTGGCATAATATTCCCCATTGATTGTTCTTCCCTTTTGAAGGTAGTCAATGTGGATTATCCCGCGTGCATCCCAAAAAACAATCGCCATAACTTTATTGGCTGACAAACCCACCTTGGCCTTCTTTGGCGCCGATTCACCCTTAGAAACCCACTGTTTTGACTGTTGTTTGTTCTCTGGTGTGTTGTGATGGATCCATGTTTCGCCCACGGTTACAAAACGGCGCAAAAACTCCTCCATATTGCGATTAAACAACGCCAAACCTTCCTGTGAAGTTGTTACACGATTGCGTTTGTGGTCGACTGTGAGCAAACGCGGCACCCATCTTGCGGAAAGCTTTCTCATGCCCAAGTGATCATTCAAAATTGAAACCACTGAGCCATGCGAGATCCCTACGGCTTCCACAATCTCTCGCACTTTCAATCTTCGGTCGGCCAACACCATATCGTGAATTTTTTCGATTGTTTCGGGTGTAGAGACCTCAACTGGGCGTCCAGGACGTTCGGCATCTTCAGTGCTTGTACGGCCACAACGAAATTCAGTAAACCACTTTTTTAGCATTGAAATCGATGGTGCAGAGTCCCCATAGTATTTATCAAGCTTAGCCTTGGTCTCGGTAATGGTTTTTTTTCGCAAAAAATAATGCTTAATAAGCACACGAAATTCACTTTTTTCCATTTTCTCCTCAAATTAGTGAGTAGTCTGATAAAAATAGCTGTCAAACACAAACTAACTGACGCAGCAAGTTTAAATTTTGACAGGAGTCAACTGACAGATGCCTGTTGACAGGAGCAGTGTTGCTGTTTCAGTAAAGAGGTCAGAAATTTCGTATATGGTGGAAAAAAAGACGTTTGGGCTCAATATTTATTTCGCTCCATGGATGTCAGCAATCCAGCATCTAATGGAGAAAGTGTACTTTGAGTGGTGTTCTTCGCAACTACTCATCTTATATTATTTCAATTGATTGAAATTGGGAATACGTTAACACTTGGCCACGGGGACCCACAACTGTCTAACAAAAAATAAGCTGCGAAAAATAAATTTACCGTTGAACGCTTAAATACGACTGGAAAATTCAGAAACTACTGTACAAAAAAAAATAGCTCTCTGCTCTGCACTCAGTCTTTGTTGACGGAAAAACAAGGTGGTTATTTCGACAACGAGCCTACCTAAAGTTACCATCCACGAATAGACGACATTGTAGAAGTATTTGAATAACATTTCAGCATGTGGGCATAATGTTAAGAGTATGTAATGCAAGAAGACTGCATACATTAATTAAAATACCTTCTCCCAGTATGGAAGCGGTTGGCGAAGCTATCAAAATCTTAACCAATGTTCGGTTTGAAAACAGCTTCTTCTACTTGTTTCAAATGTTTACCAGATTTCACTACAAAAATGTGCTATCACGTGACTTCTTCAACCTAATGCAGCAAGCACTTTCTTCAACGAATCTGATCAGCTGCTACAAAACAAACCCTGTACTTGTCAGACTATGCTACTAAAGTTAGGAAAACAATGGTTTCAAAGCCTCTAGGTTGGACGAAAAAGTGCATACCTAACAAAATAGTGATTTTGCTAGTGCGGTACCGGGTGCTCGACGATAAGATATATTCAGATATGGTCACTTTGGCGAGAAGGGATCAAAAGGTTAGAAGGCTTTTCAGCCAGAAACTCTTCGTAGGTCCTTAAGTTGGTAAAGGCTATTTGCTCTTCCCAAAAATTAAAATGCACACAAGATTTCTGGTATAAGACTTTTTGAAGCTATAACAGATTAAAAACTCATGGTGGTCATTTATGGATCCTATTTAAATAAAGAATCAAAACTCATCTTGATTTCATAGTTCTCTTTGCAGAGGAACGTGTTTTCCTTCCAAAAAAATTACGTCATTCAAAGTTAAGCAAAATTAATTGGATTTTTTTCCAACACAACATGGACAGCATTTTTTTTTAATGAATATCTCTCGTTTCAAACTGCAGCATATCTGTTATAAAGTACTACCATCTAACTTACGACTAAGACTTGATCATTCGAAGTAAAAAAAATTGGATTATAACGTTGGTAAAAAAAATTGCTTATAAACCCAACGACTGACTGGTTTTAGTTGTTGGTCTTTTGACTACTTCGCGTATATTTTACAGTGCAAGCGATTAAAAGTGGTAGGTTGCACATTTGTTGTGCATGTGCGCCAGTTCTAAACTGAACCCAAACGCAGTTTTCTTTCCTTAAACCAGTTCTAGGGTGTTGGCATGAAAATTGGGAACAAAAAAAAAATAGTAATAATAGTAATAAATAAAATAGATATTCTGAGAAATACTACTTTTCACTCAGCTTGTGTCTTTGTTTATTCTATAAGAAAACTCTTAGAGTAGAATTTGAAAAGCAGTTGAGGTCTAGTTGAGTCGTTAGCAAAAATAACGATCAACGATCCCGTAGGGGTTTATGAATCTGTTCTGATACTTGATACTCTTCGCTGTTGTGTCGCGCTTGTTTTAGTTTTTGCTTTTATCACATCTTCTTTTCGAGAGAACGAGAGACCGGATGAGTGTATCTACTTAACCGCAAAGAGATGGATATTTTTCCTGCCATACTCTTCGTTTAAATGATTTAATCTGTTTATTTTTTATTATTTATTATAAACAATATTTGCCTTGTACTGCAATGAAATTGTGCAACCATAAACTCATTCAAAGACAAAACGTGTCTACAGTAACAAACATTTTCAAGCCGAACAGGCGTTATACACCACCGCGATAAGAGATAACTCCATTTTAAAAGTTTGAACCTATTGATCTTGTTTGGCTTTTTATTTAAACTATTTTTTTTTAAGTCACTCAGTTTTGAAGGTTGAAACATCTTGAAAAGTATTTTTGTTGCAAATGGGTTTTTTTATCGTAATACGCAGATTAACGTTACCAAACCAAATTGACACTTGAATCATTGTTGCTTTTATGACTACACGGTTTCAGGCAGACAGACTAAAAAGGAACTGGATTCGCTACTTGCTGACTATGACTCATAAAGCAACAGTAGACAACTTTCAGTTTTTGTTTTTGTAAGTTTCTGTCGTTCTTGGAAGTTTTTTGGAACTTACGTATGTATGAGTAAGTAGTTATTCATAATGGTAAATACAATAATGTTGGATGAATCTGTGATTTTAATTAATTTTTTTAATTTTTCATGAAATTCTAAAGGTTTATTTTATCCTTATTTAGAAATACGTTTCAAATTCAAATTCTTCAGTGTGTTCGTATGCTTGTTTTACGGGATTGCTGCTTATAGCAAAAAATAACTGTTTGCAGGCTGGTAGTTGAGAGTCACGAACAAAGAATTCTGCGAAATATGTTATGACTCTTACAGTGAGGGAGGGAGATGTATAATACAAAAACAAAATTTGTCAAATCAAACAAATTGCAAGAAGAGCACTTCCTGCAAAGATTCTTTCAAAACTTCTTGCGGGAATAGAACCGTTAACTTTTTTTCAGAACACATGCACTGATCAGTGAAGAATACTAGTCAGTGCGGTTTCAGTTTGTAAACTATTAACATGGAGTTGAGCGTTAAATATAATTAAGTCGCAGTAATAGCGTTGCATATGTGTGGAAAGAGTGCTGTCCAAATTTTCGAGTTGCTAAAACCACTCGGAATATCGAGAATATTCGTTTATCGGGCCATTGCTCGCTTCGGCGAATTGTCTGGAGTAGAGGACAGGCCAAGAAGTGGTCGCCCGTGCATCGTCCGTACGAATGCGGTAGTAAAGGCAGTGTGTTAACGAATTGGGAGAAATCCCCTTAGGAAGCAGAAGATCATGTCCAAGGTATTGGATATATCAACCATGTCTAGGCTGATTCGGGATGATCTGCTTATGAAAGCCTATCGTCGGTCCACGGGTCATCTTCTAACTCCTCAACTAAAAACAATTAGGCTGGAAAGATGCAAACGACTTTTGCAGTGGCTTGCGGACAATGGTAATGAAAACATTCCGAGAAAATTTTTACCGTGGGAGAAGTTTTCAACAAACAAAATGACAAAATTTATGCCCCTTCATCTAAGGAAGTGAAAAAAGTGGTTGCAAGGGTTGAACGTGGACATCATCCCACTTCCGTAATGGTTTGGTGGGGGGTCTCTCACCATGGTGTCACAACCTTCCATTTCTATGAAAAAGGCGTAAAAACTTAGCAAGAAGATGTGCTAGAGGGTGTTGTGAAGGGTTTGACCAACACTCTTTTCAATGATTGCAGATCTTCCAACAAGACTCTGTTCCAGCGCACAAAGCCAAAACCACGCAGGAGTGGCTCAAAGTTATTATTCCTAGCTTTATAGCAGCAGAAGATAGACCGTCACGGAGACCAGATCTGAATCCACTTGATTATGGTTTGTGGTCAGAATTGGAGAACATGGCCTGCAAGACTCCCCACAGAAATTCAGAAAGCCTTAAAACAGCATTAACCAGAGCAGCGCCCACGATCTCCATGGAAATCGTACGTGCCGCTATACCCCAATGGCCACATCGTTTGGAAGCTTGTGTTAAAGCAAAAGGCAGTCATTTCGAGTGAATCACATTGTTTTTAATAATCAATATTGTGGTCTAATAAATGAAACAATTTTGAATATAATATGTTTATTGGTTTTTTTTATAGCACTTTATATTTGTAACAGAACTTATGGCAGGACTAGGTATATTTGGTTTTGTTCCAAAGACTGCAAATAGACGACAAGTTGCACGCACGATTTCTATGAGTTTTACCGGGATATGGATCTAATCCGAAAAGCTTCAACTGCAAGAAAGTAAGTAATATTCAATATCAATTGCAAGCGTTGTTTTGCATAATTTTCTACTTCTTTAATTGTTAGTTTTATACAATTTTGCAAAATTTTTTCAGAGAAAGCAAGCAGCTCCAACAAGGAATTAGGTTCTTTTTTTAACCTTGACTAAGGACTGAAACGAATAAAATTTGAAAACTTCAAATTTTCACAATTCATGTAAATTTTTTTATTTGCATTAAAACCCTGTTTTTATTAAATTCATTCACAATTACAAAAAATAAAAAAAATTATTTGGGTTCCCATTCTTTCCTCAACTTCTTTCGAATGTCCTTCATAAGGTTGGTGACAGTTACATCCGTGATCTTTTTGTACGCTCTTTTCAATTTAGCACTAAAATCTTTTACGTCCTTTGCACACTGTTCACTTTTCCTCAATTTAGCTTTGACCAAAGCCCAATACCTTTCAATGGGACGGCACTATGGAACATTGGGTGGATTCATGTCTTTTGGGACAAAGTCGACATTTTTAGCAACAAGAAAGCTCAACGTCGCATGAACATAGTGAGCTGAAGCTAAATCTGGCCAAAATAATGTTGAAATCTCGTGTTTGTTTAAGAAAGGAATCAACCGTTTTTTAGGCACTCGTTAATGTACACTTCCCCGTTAATTGTTCCCGTTCTAATAAACGATGAGCTTCTGTGTCCACATTGGCAAATGGCCTGCCAAACGAGATATTTTGATCCGAATTTTTCCATCCCAATCGATGTTGTTGATTGCGGAAGAATCTCAGCTCCAAACGAGTTGTAAAACTGCACACCTGGAAGAGTAGTAAAGTCGGCTTTGACATAAGTTTCGTCTTCCAAAACCAAGCACGCTTTCTTGTTGCCGATCAACTCGCATAGCTTTCGGGCTCGTGTTTTTATGACTTTTTTTTGCTTTTCAGTAACTTTTGGTAGTTTTTGTTTTTTTTCGTGTTTTTAGACCGTTATGTTTTTTAGATATTTGCACCATTGTTTGGTTGGTATTACATTTCCGAGCAACATCTCTGGATGACATAGTCCGGTTTTTTACGATGGTACCCTCTATTTTCCTGTCCAAATTTGTATCATGTGATCCACTTTGGGCTCCACTTTTCTATTTTCGCTTAACTGTCAACGTCTCCAAATATCGATTAATAACAGAATCCACTGTACTGCGTGCTATGTTTAAATTTTTTGCGATGAAATGGTTTGGACGCGAAGTATTTTCGAGCCATTTGTCGATGATCTTTTTACGGCGTTCCTCTTGACTCATATTTTATAAATATTTTAAACGGCACCGAACTAAAATCAATAACAAACTGAAACTAGAGAATATACAAGCTAATTTGGGTACAAAATGGGATTGGAATTTTTACGCATTGGAAGTATAGCCCGTATTAAAATTTACAGATTTTATTCGTTTTAGCCCTTAGCACGTTCACCGGTGATTTCATTTCCCGCGATTTCGAAATGTTAGGGGATTGAACAAGGCCTCAAGATCACCTTGGCTGTCGTTATAGACGCAGATGCTTGGCACCATCCGCATATTCCTTACAAAATAGTTGATTACCATCAGAATTGCACTCCGGCACTTTAAGATTAGTTATACCCTCTTGAGTGTTAAGTTCTTTAAAAAAAAAAGACTCTTTTATTCTTTTTACTTTGATCTGTAAGTATTCTAGTTATCATCCACTCTTAAGTGACCTGGTAAAAAACTTTCTGGTTTGCTTACGTAGCCACTGAGGATATGCATTCTACCATAGAACAAAACATGCAAATACAAAAGATTCAAAAACACCAATTCCATTTTTCAAGTTGAGTCCATACGGAAAATTTCAACTGGACTAAGAAACGAAATTACAAATGTGTCGATTTAACTCACCTGTATACTCGTATTACATACATAGGTATATCTTATCACAGCTACAATCCAAGTTCCACTACTCATGGTAATACAGTATCCTTTTTTCGCCTTTAAAATCCTTAGTGGTGCAAATAGGAGAAGTCCAACAAAAAATGCCTTTCCATACAAAGTTTACATCCGTAGAGGTCGGATTTCAAAATAACTTAAATTTATAAAATACTCAAAAAATCGATTTGCTCTCCAATTAGCGAACTCGGGCTTTTCAAATCTCTACCATATAGAGAATTTGAACGAACTTATAAACCTATTCGATGATAGAATTAAAGAATGCTATATAAAACTGACTGTTGAAAAAGTGATAAACAGAACTGTGGATTGCGATTGGTACACACCCGATTTACAACGAATAAAAAATTAAAAAATTATGACCTTAATAAGGCAGTGTGCAATAACATTGATCTGAACTGGTCTAGGTATAGACATCTTGGAAACATTTATAAGAGTAAATTAGTTGAGGCAAAAAATTATCATATAGTTTCACGGATAAGGTCTCGTACCCAGTATCTCCGAAATAAATATGTCGATACCAATGGTAGAATACAGTGAATAGTAACTTGAAATTCCAATATTGTAATGAAAGACCGTTATGTGATATTTTTGAAAAGTGTAATAATAAAAAAGGATATTAACGTAATTAATAAAGACATAAAATTCAATAGAATTAATTGGTCCAATCTTAATGAAGAAATTCAACGAGCATTCTGGAATATTCGCTTATAATTGGAAAAATTCAGTAGTTATCCCTGTAGAGAAAATACGAGTATGTAACACAGGCACTTATGAGGTGTTTCGAAAGTTTCGGAGAAACTCGTGACTAACCAACTTCAATGTTATTTGGAAGATATGATAATAGATTATTAATTAACGAGCAGTCTGTATTTATGTTAGAGCAAAACATTCTTGTGGGACAGCTCTAACTGGCTAATGTTTGAGTGGAAAGAAGAAATTGATTCTGCAGATTCAGCGATTGCATTGTTTCTGGACTTTAAAAGGGCGTTTGAAACAATTGATAGGGGAATTTTGACGCAAATGGAGTATGGTGTCGTACTATAATATGCAGATTAGCGTTACGAAAGCAAATTGACACTTGAAACGTTGTTGCTTTTATGACTATAAAGTTCAAGACAGACAGACAAAGAAGGAACTGGATTCGCTACATGCCTGCTATGACCGTTTTTGTATTTGCAGGTTTCTGTTGTTCTTGGACGTTTTTTGGAAATTAAATATGTATGACTAAATGAAAATGTAATTCATTTTTCATGAAATACTAAAGGTTCATTTTTTTGAAATACGTTTTATATTTAAATTCATCAGCGTGTCTGCCTGCCTGTTTAACGAGATTGCTGCTTATATCCAAAAATAAACATAAAATGTTTGCAAGCTCGGATTTGAGAGTCAGCGAATCTTGAAAAAAAAAGTAAAAATAATTTCTCCCAAATAGCTTAAAGGACTTTGACAAGATTAGACATTTCATCGCTTTACATTCGTTTAATAGACATCGACCAACTGCATATTTACTAATTCGATTCAATGGGATTGTAACAACATATTCTCTCTCGCGCTAAATTTCTTATTAGATACGTTGTTTAGTTGTTAGTTTCCTTAATCGCAGTGCGCTATAATGTTTCGCTTTTTTGTTTTAAATAAATAAACGTCTCTTTAAAATTACAAAGATTTTAATTCGTAGTATGTTAACGAATGATCTGGGTTTAAATTAAGAGCGCATTTGAAACAATTGATAGCGGAATCTTGGCGCAAAAATATTATAAATATATGGAGTGAAAGGCATAGAACTCGAGGTATCATTAACGGGGTCTCAAAAAACCAGATTGGATGGAGTGTTGTCGAGTTAATTGAATGTTGAATTAGGTGTACTACAAAGCTCGATTTTAGAAACAATTCTTTTTCTAATATGAATAAATTATATCAAACATTGTATTACATTTTGTAAGATTATTTTATTTGAGGATGATACTTATATTTACATAAGTTGTAAGAATGTTGATTATATGTGTGAGAAACTGAATGCGGACTCAGAAAATTTGAGTAAGTGCCTTCAAAAGAACAAATTAAAACTTAATGTAAAAAAAACAGGATGTATGAAATTTAAAGTTGCTGATTCTATGAATGTGAATATAAGAATGGATGGAGAGATTATTAAATACCTGTGTGTAGTGTGACATTATATTTAATTGAAATCTTATGGATCATATTGACTATATATGTATGTGGTAAGATACAAAAAAAAATTTTGATTTTCTGAAAGGAATAAGAAGGGTACTAACATATGAAAGCTCGATTTTAATACACAATATCACAGTTTTGGCACATTTTAACTATCTCTCGACACTTTTGTATGACTGATAGCATCGAATGCAAGATCGCTTACAAATTCTGCAACTTAGGCTATGCATGCAATTCAAAAATTCAGTATATATGTACATGCCAATTAAAATGTTAAAATCAGTGGATAACAATTGAACAGCGGTTTATTATTAGTGCAATGATTTTTATATTTAAAATTAAAAATAAAGTTTTGCGAGATATTCAGCCTTATAACTTGAGGATTGCCCGTAACAGTAACTATGGTCTGGGTTCAGTTATGTACAAAGGATTAAACTTTTTTAACAGTGAAATAAAGGATTGTTTCCCCTATAAACAGTTCTATATTGAATATGTCACAGTGAGCTTCGCCAATAGCGTGGTCATTTGACAAAATCCATAAACGTGATTTAAAACGGTATCGTAAAAAATGAAACTAAATCTGTCCTTTTATATTTTACTAACTGTCAGGCAATGTCATTTATGTTTCGAAACAACTGTTTTGGTGTTAATTCGGGTCACTAACTTCGAATAATCCAAAGTGATAAATATGTACATATATCGGGCAATGGGACAAGAATAAACATAAATTGAAGTTAATTCTTTATTGACTGGTGGTTACAGAATGGCAGCACCTAATCAAAAAAATTTCTTTGATGTCTTATGGTTTACACAAAAAAAAAAGCACCTTATTACGTGTTTTCATATCATTCACGGCGCAAAGTGATATTTTTTTATATCCAACAAGTTTATATTATGTTATTGGTGGGCCTCATTGTAAGTTCGGTAAAAATTGTAAACTATAATGATAAAAGGTTTTAATTTTGTGTGCTGAATCAAAATATATTTCCACCAAGTTTTGATATATTTCCACCAGAGCTCATGAGGTTTTTGGTATCATAATCAAACTTGTACAGCATAAAAAACCGAATGGTAGTTTTGCATAATCAAGAACCGATTTATATGGTTTGTGGATAACATTCACCAATCAACATTACCCAACAACCCTCGGGTGGTTTTTGGTAAGTTGTTCCAAATTTTTCCGATGGTAAAAATATCTGTCGTCTTGCCATCAAAGAATCAATCGGTGGATTAATCAGTGATTAAGTTGAATACACACAATAGTTTTGGGTAGTACATTTCCCCGAAGCCCATCAAGTGTGGGTCTGTACCAATAAGTCCGTACCAATATTTCAGAATTTCAAATGTGCACTGACCGAATTTCCGACGCCGTGGAACAAAATTTAGGGTCGCGAGATTTCAAATTACCTTACTTAAAACTTGCAAGGGAAAGGACATCATATATACTTTGACAATCATTTTAATTTTAACCAGTTGCAAAAACCGCGTCAATAGAAAAAGTCTTACAAGTGACCAACTTGATGAACAAAAATGAGGAGGACCAATTCAGACTAGTGATTCAACCAGTCGCACTGTCATTTATTCAGTGGAAAAACAATAAAGCTATTCATCTTCTTAGAAACTGCGTTAATCCTTCTAAAAGCTCAACAACTGTCACTTGCCCGGAAATGATAGTGCTGCTGTCTACAGTCGACATCGCTTTTGTCGATAAATTCGATGTTTTGAAGTTGATCGAAAGTCTAAAACATGGTAGCATCGATTAATCTGGCACTTGCTCTGTGTTATTGCAGTGGCAACAGCGCAAGTTGGAGCAAATAAAACTGACATCCGCAAAAGCGGCCAATTAACCTCAAAAGTAAAAATTTCATTAGAGAGAAAATATGACCAGTGCGCACACTTGCCAACATACACTTCTCCAGACTATGTTCATTCTGTAGTACAAAAGTGAATCTCATTGTTCAAAATAATCTTATTTCAATGTGTCTTAGCTAAAGATTGGGCTAACTGTAGCGCTACCGTAGTAAGTAAGTTCTATAGCGACTATTTTACCGCAAATATATTTACTACATACAGAAACGACGAGTTTTTTTTTTTAATTTTTGCTTCCAATCGCCACATGATTTGAAGACGGATTTGTTGCAATTCAAGTTTCTACAGGACGCGTTTTATATCATTTCAGTCAATTATTTCTGATGAACGTCGTCGCAAAGATTTTGCTTTATCTCCAAGTGTTTTCATTTCAAGCTGATAAATACATTTCAAACCAGAATAACTTGCCAATCAAAATCACCCTGAAATATGTAAAAAATGCACAATATATCTATTGGAATGCTTTTTAATTTTAATAATATTCCAATTACGCTATACATTTTTATTCATTTATAAACTGCCTTTACCATTTCAGATTGTTTAGTTTCTGTCAGTAACTTCCTATTTCTGGGGCCATTGTAAAAATTAATCAACGTTCGTATAAAGTCGTTCTATACAGGGTGTCCCCTAATTCGTCAACGATAATTTGGGAAATGATACCTGGGCATATTCTGAGAAGAATATCGTTCTACAGTAAGGGTATATCTCCAATGTTGACATCATTTATCGAGGATTTAAGAAAAGGCTTACTTTGGTGTACTCTGACCCATGTTAACGGAAATTGCTCTGTTAGCACTAATGATAGAAACTTCCTATACGACTTTATTTTTAGAAGAAACACTAGCCTTTGTAACGGCGTTTAAATAAAGTTGATATCTTGTTTGAGTCTTTACATATCCAATTTGTAAGCCTGTACCATTTTCATTGCCCATGCTAATTGTTGACTTTGAGGTCACTTTTCTCCAGAAAATGCCTAATGTTTTACAATTCAATCAAGTTTGCACAAAAACCCATAGATTTTATGATACTTGGGAAAAATTCAGCAAGTAAAAAAAAGGAATTTATGATTCTTTATCAACGTTTCTAACAATAGTTGACAATACTCGTAAGAGTGGTTTTCCAAGAATTACTAATTTTTTTAAAATTGCATAGCTATTAAAGAGTTTTAAAGCGTGCTAGTTTATTTGACTACCTGTCAAAACCCTCATTTCCTTACCTTGTTCTTTAAAAGATCTCAGAAAAAGTTAGGTTTGGGATTTGAAGGCCTATTTCGAAAATTTACCAAACAAAAATGGTATAAAAGATTAGAAAACAAAATAATTCATCAGTTTAATTTTTTACGCAAAGGTTACAATTGCTTAGAAACGCTATTTGAAATGTCTGCATTTACAAACCAATGGAAGTTCAACTAGTACGCGACAAAGATATCATGAACTTTATCCTAACCGACGACTTCCTAGTAAGAGTATTTGGAAATATGTATCGAAGGCTTCGAGAAACGGAATCAGTTTCAAATACACGACCGAATGCGGGAGCTCCACAAGTAAGAAGGAGTTCGGCTGATGAAATAAGCCTGGAATCTGTTACAACTGCTCCATCAATCAACATCAGACGCTTAGCTTTGCAATGCAATGTTTCCAGACATAAAATTTCTAATGTACTGCATGGAGAAAATCTTTATTCGTACCACCATACACCTGTGCCAGAACAGTTTCCCGATGATTTGGGAAAGAGACTTGAGTTTTCTAACTGGTTGCTGAAGCGGAGCTTGGATGACAACGGGTTTATTAGCAGAATGCTTTCCACGAATGAATCTCAATTTACAAGAGGTGGGATCACAAATTTTCATAATCTTCATGCGTGGGCTGCGAACAATCCACATACAAGGAGACATAAATCATTTCCACTCAAATACAGTGTCAGTATGTAGGCAGGTGTACTTGGAAACAAGTTTATCGGCCCCTTCAAACTACCACCTAGAAAGAATTCTTCAAACTATCTGGAGTTCTTGCGAAATGAATTACCAGAACTATTGGAGGACAACCAGCTTCATCATATTTTCAACAGGACGGTGCTCCGGTCCACTATGGTCGTGAGGTTAATAATTGGCCAGATGAAGAGTATGGTAACCCTTGGATAGGAAGAAATGGACCAGTTTACTGGCCTGCAAGATCTCCTGACCTTACAGTATTGGATATTTTTATAAGAGGAAGAATGAAACAACTCGTTTATTCGACCGAAATAGCAACTTTAATTGAATTGGAAGAGCGTATTGTCGAAGTGTTATCAAAAGTGAGGTAGCAGTTAGCATCAATAAACATTAGCATTGAAATCCAAAAACGAGCTTAGCATGCATACAAAACCAAGCAGGACACTTTGAGCACCTGGTATAACTGTTTTAGTACACACATAAAATAAAAATTACCTAAGACCACGCAAAATCATTTTTCATTCATAGCCTTTGAAGTTTAGAGCAAAAAAAAAACCCTTTTTTATAAATTTTACCTGCTGCAGATTTTTGCAAGTATCATGAAATCTGTGGGTTTTTCTGCAAATTTATTAATTATTTTTTTTTTTTAGTGTTACTTTCATAAGAAAATAATTGTACAACGTTATATTAACACGAAGTTTCTACCATTCGTACTAACAGAGCAATTTCCGTTAACATGGACACCAAAGTAAGACTTTTCTGAAATCCTCGAAAAAATGATTTTGGTACTACGCAAAAACAAACCCAGGAATCATTTCCCAAATTATCATTGACGAATTAGAGGACACCCTGTATAGTCGATTATGCTTATCCACGTTCCTTTGTCGTTAATGTACCAAAAGCTTAATTTGTTTTCAAATGAAATTTTAAATAGATAATGACAGATTCTCAGCAAAGGATAATATTTGAAAATTTCAGTTTCTTCTACTAGTACAGTATTTTTGACTCATTTTTAGAAAAAAATTTACACTTTTTGGGCTATCGAACTAATTAAACAAATGAAATCGCAACTGAACATTGCCCAACCTAGAATGTATTGTAGAACGATGCTACTACGTAAAAACAAACCGTAAATTCGTTCAAAAGATACGTCATTGTTTGCAGCCGTTTTATTCAGGTTTAACGGCATTAACGATATGCCTTCAGTTGATTAACTCTAAAAACGTACATGTGTATATGTATTCGGTCACTTCCTTTCGCGTATTAACTCTATTGGCTTTTTAATGCAACTGATGTTCATTGCAAATTCATTAAATAAATCAAACGTGTGCATTTGCCATGTGAAGTCCTTGCATTATACGAGTGTTTGACCTGCTTCATATGTACATATGTAGGTAGGTACGTCGATACATATGGACATACATATGTACGTGTGGATGTTGTACATATGCATGTTGCCCACAATTGGGGAACTTTTTGTTGTGGACAACATTTAAAAAAATCAAATCATTAAAATAACATAAGAAGAGTACATATGTATGTATTAAAGTGTGTATGTACATATGTATGTCCACCTAAAATGTTAATCTGCATACCATACATACTTATATAGTTTGACTAACTTTTTCTTAGAGACTGAATCATGTGTACAATAGCGTTCCTAATCTTAATATTGCAAAAACAGGTAGGTACCCGTGCGTAGTATATATATGTAGGTATCTATCTCTACACAAAACAATGTATCTATGTATGTTTTGCAAAACTCACCTACAAATCTGCAGTACAAGAGATGTCAAAAGCTGTAATCCAAATTGTAAATTTCGATTTACAAACACTGTTTTTAAGCAAACAAAAACGCTTGTGATGAATAATTCGGTAGGTACCTACGTTCTTTTTTTAGATAACCCTTTTGGTTTCCTATTTCCGCACTTAATTTCACTACTAAATAATTGCACTACGTTTTCGCCTTAGAAATTCCATAAAGAAAATTAAGGTGCATGCCGAATTTCGTTGTCCATGGGTTCATCGGTGTGTTCAACAAAGCGGCCTTCAATTGTCGTTGGACCACTGGTTCTGTTCTTTAGCTTTAGCTTTAACTTACTTGTCTTATTTGATACCTACGCACAAGAACAAGAACCACCAACAGCAACAACGATACAACCAGCAGCAGTAGTCCCAGAGTTTATTGACATTTGCTGATTCCTATTGCCTAAGTAAATACGACGCACACACACATTTGCATATAAAGAGCGAAACAGAATAATGCTTTTATATACATCAGCAACATTACTATCGTATCCAATTGACACCAAGAAGTGTTATTGTTCGTGTCTCTGTCTCGCAAATATAACCTGCCCGTTCAAGCGTCAGCAAAACAAGTTTTTTTTTTCATTCGTAGGTACGCAACCTTGAAGAATTTTGCTTTAACGCTTTTCCAATTTCAGTATTTTAGGATTTACCTTTTGGGAATTAATAGTTCCATTTCGAACCATTTCCCAATATTTTTAAATTAGTTTGCATGATTGTTTTTCCCCTTTTTTGCAGAAAAAGAACTTTATGAAAGCAAAACGAGATAAAGCAAACACCTTAATCCACTTGTTCTAGGTGGACAACGAATACGCCATCTCACTCGCGCTACTACCGTGGCGCATTGGGTTCTATCGTGCCACTTGATCACACTGCCATTGCTGCTTCACCCACTGAGTTTAGTTTTCACCGAATTTTCTTGTGCAAGTTTTCACCTAACAATTTCATAGATTTGAACGCAAACTCTTGAAAATATTGGCTTGGAAAAAATATTTAATTGCGATATAAACTTAAGAGAAAACTAACGCGACAAACCCCCACTGCACATTTCACTACGGCAACAATAGAACTTGAACTGAATCGAAACAAAAAATGCGACGAAGAGATGGAAGATGGTTCAAAAAAACGAAACGTTGTGAAAACGGAGAACGGTGTATGACAGCTAAATATTGAACGAGTTGAATGGTAGTTTCTTGAGCAGGAAAAGTGTTTTTTTAAATGGCTGAATAAGGAAATTTTTATAAAACATCCCAATAGTGTTAACGCGTATGACCGTTTACAATAGATGCATGTTCTAACTTATTTTATATCTTATTGAGAGTCAATCGAACAACATTGATGGATATGTTTGGGACTATCTCAATAAAAAAATATGAAACGAATGTTTGGCTCAAATAATGTGAATTTTAATGACTGTTTTGGCCGGCCACTGCTGATATATTTAAATTTAGGCAGCATTTTTTCTAGTGATAATCGTAGATACACATTCGAACAGTGACACTACTGGTATTTTTAAAATGTTTGCGTGAAACATGAAAAACAAATTTTTTATTACCATTTTTTTTTTCTGTAATAATAAATCAACGCTTGTGGATACATATTTTGCTATTTTCAACTTTTTCATTAATAAAGCAATTTTGTTAAAATGGATTATATGTGTTGGAGTAATGGCATGTTTACCATGGAAATTAAAGTCACGACAACTTAAATATCAATTATTCAATTGCAACACGTTTTATTTCTTTTTTTAATTACAGTTTTTCTCGGAATATTTCATGATTTTGGAATCGTTTGTGTGCTGTAGTTTTGACTGACAATGTCTTAAGTTGCATAATAAAATAGTCCACTTATAAAGAAATTTAGAAATACATATATCCAAATTTTAAGCTCTTAAAACAATTGTGTCAATGTTTTTATGTAGATACTGGTGACGTAAAATATTAAAATAAGTAAAGATGTGCCATCAAACAGCTTTTATTGTAAGAAAAAAAAGAAATTAAGTTCGTTCAAAAACAAAAAAATTAGGTCGTCTAAAACAATTAACGGATGGAGATGCACACTTCATGGAGAGCCTTATGAAGAACCAAGTTATCGAAACGCCGAATGGCTCAACCATAATCAACATTGGGAAGCATAAGCTAATGTCATAACTGAACCAAATGCTTCCTTATGTTTTGGAAATTCCTACCGATAACCATAATGCTTTTGCCTGCATAGCTACCTGTCAAATAAATCCGAAACACAATTTGGAAAATGGGCTTACATGCTTTGCAAAATGCATCTCCCTTATTGAAAATGCACCTATTTCTCCTTACACTTTCGATAAGGAGATGAACAAATTGATATTCCGCCATTTTTCCAGCAATGTTCTTACAAAATATCTCATCAGTCAAATTTGCATATGCAATGAGCGGCTGAGTTCGCTCTCACTTATGTTTGCTTATATTTGCAAAGGGAACGAAAATTTAGCGACTCGACTCTGGCCTTATTATATGTTGTCTCATAAGTTCCTATGTAATCGCACGTTTGCATATGCGGGCGAAAGTTGATTATGGTTCAGCAGCAAAACACACCAATAAAGATGTTAGCGTATGGACAGCTAAACGAGCACTGCCTACTATCCGCATAATACTTTAAGTAATAACAATGGGAATTGAATCAAATATCCTTGTTTATTGTGAAAAATCACTACATCACGATTTTAAGTACATGAAGCAGATCTTATCGATCCGATTTTAAACTATTATTTATATTATATCAACAATAACGCGCTGAATAATGGCTTCTAAGACCTGAATAATTCGTGCTTTATCAGTATACAACCAAACACGTTGGTGGGTTGTTGTCTTCGCGTTATGTAGAATGTATGTGCTACAAAATATCCACAACAAGAGGTGGGTCGTTTTCGGTTTTTGTGTTAACGAAACGAAACAGTTATTTAAAGAAATATAACTAGTTAAAAAAAACACATGTACTGCGAGAAAACCAAAAACCATGTTCGTCTCATCCACCCTAATGAAACCGTTGTGTTCAATGTAAAATAACCTCAACTTTTCCTTGTTGATTCCACTCCTGGCTGACAGTAACTACATTTACGAAACGATCGAAAAAGCTTTTTCATATCTTTTAGTGCAAACGAACAAAAAACAGAAAAAAACGCAGAAAAGTTAACTACTTTCCCGATCGTTACAGTTTAACTGCTTCCCCGATGATCGTTATCGTTTTTTTCGTTTAACTATTGTACTTCCCCGATCGTTTTCGCTTTAACATTTTCTGCGTTTTTTCCGTTTTTTGTTCGTTTTCACTAAAAGATACGAAAACGCTTTTTCGTTCGTTTCGTCAATGTAGTTGCTGTCAGCCAGTGGCCCTGGTATCAGGGTAGAAACATGTTATTCGTTTTTCTCATTCATTCGTTTTTCATATTTGCGGAACAGAATGATCCGTTCGCATACCTGAGTTGAATTTTGTGTATGTAAATAGATAAATGTAGTTACTACTTATATAAACTGTTTTTTTTATTAAAAAAAAACGGTTACGTCATTACGAGATGAAAAACTGTTTTTTTAACTAGTTTGTTTTATTTATACCCACTCCTACCCACAACACGAAAAAAAGCGAAAACAGTAGGCCTTCTATATGTTTCGTGATTGATTTTTTTTTTTCAAAGTAATATCCTTTTGTGTAATGGCGTTTACCATCGGCCGACAGAAGCCTTCTTTTTGCACTTCGGAGAGAAAAAAATTCCATAAAAATTTGACATTTAACCTATATACGTAAAAATGTTGACAGCGAAATCAGTTTTTAATGTTCGATTAGAGTCCAAATTGCTCAACTTCTGGAGAGAAAACAATGTCTATTTAGCATGATCTTTTAAACAAAACTTAACTTAAATATTACGCAAAATGACAGCGGGGTTGACAAATTATTGGATGTTGGATGTTGGATGATCTATCAATAAAAAAAAACACCCTTTATATAGTATTACTCAGTACTACTATTATACAGAAGGATAGCGTCTTTACAACGTATGAGAAAATTTCAAGTAGGGTAAACAAAAGTTCGAGAGTGTATAAATTAATTATTATAATAAATATAGAAATTGTATTGCAATTCCACCTTATGTAAGCAATTAATGCATGACAAACTTAAAATATCGGCCGTGACATTTGTGAAATTTATTGGTCATATGACAGAAACGTCACAATTTTATTCAATGTTTTCAATTTACCACCCCTATAGTGAAGGGCGAAGCTTGTTATGCGGTGTCTGTTGTTTATACAAAGGAATTTTATTGTTTTTGCAAATATCTACTTGTTTTAGTTTTGCTCGTTTTCCGCATCTTCGAAAAAGTACTTTTCAAATTTTGTAAATCCGAAAGGACGGAAATATATTAATTTAACCTTTACCGAAGGAGTGACAAAATTTCTTATTTAATTGAATAAAACAACACAGGTATAGAAACTAAAGTAAATTCGCGAAAGTGCAGCAGACTGTTTGAACTTTATGAAGATAACAACAGCGCCGAAAATATTTCCAGCAGAAACATGACAAACATGCGACCACCAAATAGGACCATTCTCCTGAAAGTAGTTATATTAGGTGATGGAGGCGTTGGTAAGAGTTGTCTTATGAATCGATTCGTTTCTAATCGGTATGAAGAAAATAATTTCCATACGATCGGCGTTGAATTCATGAACAAAGATATTGAAGTTGATGGTGAGAAATACACGTTGCAGGTTGGTGAAATAAGTTGACCTATTCAATTGAGGCAATTAGAATAGAAATGTGATGGGGGCGTTTATTGTTTTAGATATGGGACACAGCTGGACAGGAACGTTTTCGTGCGCTAAGAACACCCTTTTACCGCGGATCAGATGTATGCTTATTGTGCTATGCTGTCAATGATCGTGACAGCTTTAAAGGTCTTAAATTGTGGCGTGATGAGTTCCTACGCTATGCAGATGTGAAGGCTGAAAAATTCCCATTTATTGTTGTGGGAAATAAGGTAAATATAATATATACACATATGGTATGTTTGTAATTGAAAAATATTTACGTCACTATCAAGTATCAATGGATCTTAAAATCAATTGCGTTGTCTAAACTGCAGCAAAAAGTTGTTTATTTGTAATCAAAGCTAAGCTAGCTTTAATTTTTTTCTTTTTTTTCCCATTTGTACACAAATAAATCGTTCAATTTTATTATTATTATTATTACTATTTTATTAGCATAACAATAAATTCTTAAGCTGATACAGAATTTTAAAATGAGCACTAGCTACAGAGGCTTTCAGCTCTCGTTAAATTTACCCTCGCTTTCTTTGCTATTTGTAGCTGATAAAGCGTTTAATATCCAATGTACTCGTTATTTTGGATCCGTAAGTTTGTTCCGTAAATTTCTTGATTTCATGCTAATCGTTGTTTTGATGAAGTGTGATGATTCGCCAACACCGCTTCTCATTTTCTAACCCGTAAAGTACTCATATAATATTTATGTACTTTTCGGAACAGATTTATCTCGCTGTACAACACGTTGATATGGCTGTTAAAACCTATTTTCTTATTCGTGGGTCGACAGGCAAACAAAACCGAAAATCAATCGAAAAATCTTGAGTTCAAAATGATATTAAAAGTATATTTTCAAACGCCTTCCCTAACGTTCATGCTTCTGCGCCAAAAGGAAAAAGACTGGAAATGTGAGGAAGACAAAGTGACGGTAACTACCTCAAAATGATGGTCTATTGTGAATTTTTACTCGATTTGTTGATATTTGGTTTTAACTTCATTCACAACGAAAAAAATATACTGACACACAGTGCGCTAAATTTGCGAAAATGGCTCCAAAATTCCATAAATTAAGAAGAAGAGCTAAGCGGTATGTGGAATAATTTCGCAGAAAAATGTAAGAGTGGTGCAAAACTCTGTGCGGCACTTCAAAGAGCCGGCTCCACATAAATAAAAAACGTCGTGGTGTAACAATGAGACAAAAATGTGGTTGAGGGTTTGTATTTGCGGATGCCCAATTGCGTGGCACGTCGTCTGGTCGATACTCCGGGATCATCTGCGACATCATCAACCGCGGCTATTCTCAACAGAACGGCTGCTCCGGGGCGGCCAGACCTGGCAGCATCGTCTCTTCTAGACGAGCGGCTAAACGTCGTAGTGTTTGCCCAGTTGGTGTCGGACGACCAGGAAATCCGCGTCGATATTCACGCTGCGTCAGCACCACCGACGAATTATTCCACAAATAAATCGTAACAATTATTCCGCGTTCTTTAGGAGTATGGCGATTCATGTCTTGTTGACGTATATTTTGTATGTATGTATGTATGTTTATTGAGACTTGATTAAAAACTATTATAGTTCGTTTCAAATCACCGTGCAATTTCTTGCGCATGTGCTCTCTTTTCCAGTCTATCCCAGTAATCCTGGAAGTGAACCAGACGAAATTCGAGCACAACAATACTTCGACGTTGATTGCACTGAGTCTCAGAGCGTACTGATTATCTGCTTAAATGACATTGGATAATGTATTGTGGAAAAGATAGCAAGCCGGCATTGGCCGATGCGAAAACAGTGTAGAGAGAATGCATCGACGCTAGGGCGTATATTTTTTCAGTGGAGTTGGCAATGACCATTTTATGGAAAGCACTCTCTTTACAATTATTGTGTTGAAAAGAAGAAATAATGTTTTGCTAATATGAATTTGAATTTGCTTATGATGCAAATAGGTTAAATGTAAAAGGAAGTGGAGAAAGTTGAGCCGTTTCGTAAATATCATTTTCCAGTGAATACCATTTCCAGTAGCATGCGCTTCCAGGCCCTATTTGCGCAGTTTTCCAATTGTACGGTGATTTGAAGCGGACTATACATTTGCGAATAATACATTTTTCTTTTTCTTATAATAAGCGAATAACTAGAGGCTTTAACGTATGGCCATCTTATTCCTTGACTTTTGCCATATAATGCGAGTGCCAAAATGGCTTGGATTTTATATAAGAATATAATATAGTTCTTGCTCACGGAACTGAGTTACAATTTTTTTCGACGAACTGTCTTTGTTTTTCTTAACCTAAAATAAATACTTAAGTCTAACTACATATGGTACATGAGGCAGAAAGAGCGAGAGATATAAAGTATGTGTATCTTTTGTGGTTGTAGAGTGAAACGAAAATTTCTCTCGTATTCTCTTTCTACATTTCTCAATTTGGTAAACTATGAAAGTTTACTCTAAAGCGAATGCTTGAGAGTTTTTCTCTCTTAAATGGATTGTTTGTTTTAGATGACTTATAAGTTGTCTATCTTAATGGAGATTACAATTTAGAATTAATTGTAATACATGGTTTGTTCTTGTAATTTGGAAAAGATACAATGCCATTGGAAATGAAATGCTAATTATAGTTGATAAATTTATTTTTTAACTATATTTAGAATTATTAAAAAGTGATTAAATGATACACAATAAAATTATTTGATGGATATTTTACCCGCTAATATGCTTATGTAGAAGCGTAACATACATAGGTAAAGTGTTTTAGGGATACTCTGGTCTAATTCTGAGATGACCCTCGTTGAATTTGCATATTTCTGCTACTGTCGCGTCTGCGTCGATAGGCAGTTTCCATTATTTCTGTAATCCTCCACTATTACGGTGGTTTTACCGTTTTATTACGGTTACTTCATTAACTGTCTTTTTGCAGACGGTTCAATGGAAATTTCTACATCTGAGCCCCCCATCTTTGATTTAGCGGCCACGTTCTTTTTTAATGTTACAATTTTGTTTTTATGGATCAATGCTTTCGCTGATTTTGTGAAACTCGGGATGATGCCTGTAACATAGAGTGACTTGAAGCCTTGCGTACTTGTTGCGACTCCCCTTTTAGTTTCATTTATTTTATTTTAATTATTTTTAGGATGTTAGGCTTTGGTTATAAATTTAACTTTTACTTACGCTTTTTTTTGCCATTATGATATAGTTTCAACACTGCACGAAGAAACACATCCGCACTGCTTGGCGACTTAAACCCAACGCTGTGTATTTTGTATCTGTTTACTTCACAAATGTCAAGGTAGAATTGACATTTGCCGCCATTTGCAAAAATGATAGCATCTTCCGATATGGTGATGACTTTTGCGCTACTTAGCAGAATACTTCGGTCTATTGTCTCAAATGCTCTTTTAAGATCCAAACCCCGTGTGGTTGTTGTTTTTCGTAGTTTTGGACAGTAGAACAGACGTTTTGCTTCTGAAATGAAAACCTTGTCTTGTAATTTTGTTCGCTCCGGAGGCTTCTGTCGGCCAATAAACGCCATATATTGGATATATGTGCGTGAGCTCATAAACGTCAGCATTTCCATCTTTTGTTTTGGGTTCAAAAACGTCATGTTAATGCAAAAAAAAGAAAAATTCAGCCAAATCTTAGATTTGTTTTTTTTTTTTTTTTTTTTTTTTGAAAAGAAAAAAGTTATTTATTTTTATTAAATATCATTTCAATAGTTCCAAAACACACAAAAATATTCCGCAATAAAATCTTCTAACTTTATATGCAGTCACAATTGAAATGCCTGACTAATCTGCAAGTATGACGATATGCTGACGTTTATGTGCAAAACGGAAATACTGTTTGACAAGTTAGTTCTGCACAAAATCTGCATTATTGAACGTAACTAATGCAGTTCTTTGTTAGTATCACGTTTTTGAAAACATTCAAATCATATGGCTAGTACTATTATTTAAGCAATCGTGTCAGTTTTATCTTATTTATTTGAATTCCCCACATTTTTTATTCTTTGCATCGATTTACTTAATGTTTATTTAAGGCTAAATTTTATTTTTATTTTCCTTTAGAATGACATGGACCCACCAAGTAGACAAGTGACACCAGAAGAAGTGCAACAGTGGTGTGACGAGTTTAAAGTTGCGAGCCTAATAGAAACCTCTTCGAAGACAGCAATGAATGTCACTGAAGCTTTTATATTGGCTGTTCGACAGTGGCAAAAACTGGAGAAAGCAACAGAGCGCGAAATGCGACAGTACGGTGATACAATTGACCTAACAAGGGCTATTCGATTACCTACCAGCCGATTTTGCTGCAGTTCGGCCGTACTAGGCGACGCAGAAAATAATTCTTCCGGTTTGAATTCGCCTAGGACGAGACAGAGAAACAGCAATTAAATTTTATAAAGTGTCGTCGAATGTATCAAATGAATTGAATAAGAAAACACTGTAAATGATATAAAATGTGGAGAAGAAATGTTTCCAGTGTAACAATGATGTTGATAATGGAATTTGAGATTCATCTATTAACTACGTAGAATTTTAAATATTGTTCGTATTTTTTACCACATTCACTCCTTTTCATATCTGTCACACACTACCGAAAAACACATTAACACAAAGAACAAATACTGAGTTTAAATGTGACACCAGCAAACTCGTTTTATTTTATAATTTTGTCATACCTTGTGCCTTTTGGCTTAAGCGAAAAACATTTTATTTTATAAATTTGTATTTAATATCTAAAACGGATTGACTATTAAAAACTCACCTTGTCAGAAGTTTATTGATTTTTGCAACAACATTTGGCCAAAACTACAATAACGATCTAAGGTCAAGATTTGGATACGATTAGATTTAATAAAAATTTATGTGAAGAGACATTATAGTTTCGCTTCTTTAGCGAAAGGCCGGATTCTGATAAGCAAAGAAATGTAAATAAAATTCGGTTTATAGAACAAAATTAATCATTTTATATTTCATTGTCAAAAAAACATTAAATTTATGTATTAATCTATAACCTAATAATAATATAAAAAACCTGTTCAAATCTAGGTGTTGGCCTAAGAATGTGTGTAAACGTTTTGTATTAATTCACTTCTTCGTGCTCTACATTTAAAATGCAATTAAGTGTAAAATATCTGTGTAAATGGAGCTTGTGACAAAACGCTATGATCAAAAACTTTAACAAGTTTAAATAAAAATTAAAACTGAAGGATCTTAAATCATGTTTTGCAAAATTTTATTTCAGACGTAAGCAAATTTATATATTAACGGGTATGTAATATGCATATGCCTTTTGGATTTTGATATTCATTTTTACTGCTCTTACTTACATTTACGGCTTTACAAATACTCAACTAATTTCCATATTTTATATTTCCACTATTTATGTTATACAACATAAATACTTACCACAAAATACTAACAAGCCATACAAAAATGTTTGATATGAAAGTGCATTTGTTTTCAAATCAAGTTAAGAATTAAACACCTCACTACAGTGGTTGACATATAAATAGCACAATCCCACTGGAATGTCTAATTAAAAAAAATAAAACAATTAATTATGTTTTTATTTAGAGTTTAAAACGTAAATTTATTTCACAAACAAATGTGATGATATTCCTGAAAATAAACACATTTGTAAAACTATGACTGGACACCGCACATCATGTTACATTACATCAAAATCATGTAATATCTTTTAATACAAAGCGTAAAAGTTGCTATTTTGTCGGAAACCCCTTATAATTTCACTCTCATGTAAGATTCTCCACTAAAACCAGGCAACATATTTTGGGAATAGATTTCCAGCAGATTTGATTGTTTCTACAACTCAACTGCATTTCGTGGTTTTACTGTTTCGATTTAATGCTCAACAGCGTTCCACAGGTTCTCGATCGTATTCAAATCGGGGGATTGGGCTGACCACTTTAAAATGTTGATATTCTGATGGTTATTTTTTCCTGTAGACTCCTTCTTCTTATAGTCACAAACAAATATATAAAATGGTTCTGAAAAACACTGCTTTAGTACTCGAAAATGGATTGGCTGCCCTAGCTGTGTGGTTTTCTTGTGCCTTGGAGCTCTTGCAACATTTTTGGCATAGTCATAAAGCTCCGCATGATGTGAAGTATCATAAATATCCTTTCAGGAGCAAACAAAACAGTTATATTTGCATATTTCCGTAAACGATGACCTGTTAACTTTGATGGGTTGGGCATGAAATTCCCAAAAATAAAATCCCCAAAATCAAAATTCACAAACACAAAATCCCAAAAAACAACATCCACAAACACAAAATCCCCAGTATTTAAAAAACGATTTCAAAGCTAAATTTAAACATATTTATTTAAATATTGGGAATTTTTTGAAATGAGAAAATATAAGATAATTTTACTAACTTAAAAATTCTGTTTATTTTTTGAAGGGTGAACTTAAATTTATTTTCAAAAACAAAACAAAAATAAACGTAATAACAAATCTATCAACATTTCAGACTAGAATACATTTTCTAAAGTTGTAAACAAAATGAATTGAATTTCTTAACTTTTGCAAAGAGACATGGGATGTGCAATTAATTTTAGATATTGCGTTAAATTTTACGATGATAATTTATATTTCTTTTGTTTTTTCGTATTTTGAGTCCGTGGAAAGCGTTCCTTGACCGAGTTTTCTACACACCAAAAAGTCGAATCATACTGTGGGCTTTGTTTCTTCTTTGACGTATGTATGTTTTTTTAAACCAAACACTTATTTTTTTTAAATCTGAGTCTTCAGAGTTGGTATTTAACACCGTAAAATAAGTTAACACATCGTCAGGAGGTGCGAATGTTAGGCCTTTTAACATGCGTATATGAAAGCTGAAATTGTGGTCGTTTCCATATTTTCGAGCAAGCCCTTCTTTTTGTACTCGCCTTTAAATATTTTTCCCAAAATGAAATAAACAGCCTTTGTATTGAGCGTCGGGAAAATATTCTTTTGCTGCAGATGATATTGTTTTCTCGAAATCAGTTATGATTCGTGTTGGTCGCAGATCAATGTTTTGATCTGCAGCCAAATAAATCAAGTCGTAGAAAAACTGCGTGTAAGACTGCTTAGAATTTTTCTCATTAGACAAAAAACCAGAGGCAAAAACTGTCCATTGATTAAGCCTTGAATGGTGAAAAGCTGTCGAAAAATGGTCGCAACAATGTAAAATGTTCCATCCATCACCCAGCAATTGGGAATTCCTTTCCAAAAGCTTTCAAAGAACTCGCAGTGCCCGCGAGTTGCGCAAACCTAATGAGCTGGCCATGTCTTTTAAATTATTATTTGCAACTGCTACAAGAAGTTGTTGCACTCATCAATTTCAATGATCATTATAATACTTTTGCACAACAGAGAGACAACACCACCGATATTCTTTTTTTTTTATTTTTCGAATGCAAATGGTTGCCAAATCCATCCACAAATAATTTATTTTTTCCTTTATTCGATTTAACTATATTTATTTCAATAATGGTTAATTAAACTACACAACTAGACTAAGTACGTTGAATTAATTACAGGAACCTAACAATAAATAAAGACACATGGTAACCGTTTTGTTATTGTTTTTAAGACCTGTGATAACTGCAAATAAAAACAAATGCAGTTATAAACAATATGGGGATTTTGTATTTGGGGATATTAGTTTTGGCCATTTTTGGGGGGGGGGGGGGGGGGGGGATTATGAAATTCTAGGCGTTGGGGATTTTGTGCTTGAGGATTTTGATTATGGGGATTACAAGCCTCTCCCAACTTTGATATTACAAATCATTTTGTGTTTTTCTTCTGAGCAATGTGGTCATCTACCCAAATTTGTGTACATATGATATTTTCGAATAATGTTACTGCAAACTAATGACGAATGACTTATTTTCAAATTAATTTATTATTTATAATTCAATTACTAGAAAATATAACTGGAATCAGCAAAGAAAAATTTGGCAAAGGAAAAAAACGCTACTATCGGTGTTTGTGACTGACGCTGAAAATTCACTGTAAACAGTGTGAACATACGAAACTGAGTATATGCGTTCAATTTTTTTGTTATCTTCAACGACAAATGCAACTTCAACTGTTTGAATTGGTTACTTTCCAGAGCCGGAATCTTTTGTTGTTTTTCAAAAAAAATAATAATCTTAAAAAAATATACGAAATTGGTGAAATGAATACTATTGTAATACATATAAAACAAATTATGTGAAAATAAGTTATAATGTAACACAAATTGTAAATAAATGCTGAATAAAATTATGACAGTGAATTAGTTCCATATTTTAGTACTCTGTTCCGACAAAAAAAAGTGCTGAATATCTCAATGAAGTACTTTTACTTTAGTTTCAGTGTTTAACTGATAAAGTTATACCTTCATTTAACATGCTTTTATATATTTTAAATGTGTTTATTACTATTATTTTAAATAAAAGTTAAAACATGTGTGCCCTGGTGTTTTCCTTAACAAAAACTAAAGTGAAATTTTTAGGGGTATCGACAATAGGATTAATTTAACATAAAGATTTCCAATTGTGAAGTCTATTTTTTTAAATTAATGGTATACCCGTATCTATCAAATACAATCATAGATTCATACAAAATAATTAAGAAAAAATTGTATGCAACAAAAACTAAATTTAGAAAAATTGTTGACGTACACCTAATTTTTCATCCAACGATTGATTGCAGTTTTACTTCTACATGCTAGATATATATTTTTTATAAAAAAACATCCATGAATACATATTTGTAAATAAGAAATTTGCAATTTTTGCAAGTTTTCTAAAGCAAATCGCATATATGGTATGTACATATGTTTGTATGCACGTTAAACTTATACGACATAGTAGGTTATCGTTATTATCATTGTCAACAAATAATCGAATAGAAAAAACACTTAAATTAATTTTTCAGTTATATATTAACGACAAAAACATGATTCCATATTATTCATGTAAGATCCTTACATCAGTATTATAGTCACAGTTATCTTATAAATATAATTATAACATTTAAGAGTTAAAAAATTACCTATTTCATTTTGACTAACTCATCCTGCCTAGAATTAATTTACCCAAAGCAATGAGTCATATAGCTGCTCAGTAATATAAGTATTGTTATTGAATCTAACGAACTTCTCTTCTATTTAAGTAATTAAACGTAAGTCAATTACACGATTACCCCACTGATTTTAGCAGGTCATACAACAAAAGGTGTCATTTAAACTTTTGTCCCATTACTGAACCGTCAACATTCAACTATCATTGCGTTGACTTTTGATAAGTAAAATCTAGGAGTTTATTAAATACGGATCGCTACACTCTGCCAGAACGTGTTGAAATAGTGAAAAGTCATAATAAAATGGTGAAAGTATGAAACAAACGTGAAGTTCATACTGCTTTTGGTTATCATCAAGCTCTTTCTCGCGTAGCTATAGTGAATTTAATCGATAAATTTGAAGGTTTCGGATAGATTAGTGATGTGAAGACACGAACTTGTGTTCGTCCGGCAATGTCAGCTGAAAATATCGCCACCGTAGCTGAGAGTGTGACTGAAACCCCAGGTGTGTCCATTTCGAGAGGAACCCAGGAATTGGGCCTATTCGCAACCACTCTGAATCGCATTTTATATAGATTTTGGCCTAGATCTTTGATACAAGAATTGAAGTACAATGCTGTATTTTCGCTGATTGGGTCATGTCCAGCATGAATGAAAAATATGAACAAGGTCATGGTTTTTTACATAAAATTATTCTGAATCATGAGGCTCATTTCCATTTCGCTGGCTACGTAAACCAACAAATCTATCGCATCTGGCGCTCCGGAAACTCAAGACAAATAGTGGAACAACCTCTCCATCCACAACAAGTGACAGTTTGGTACGGTTGTTAGACTAGAGATGTTGTTGGCCCATATGTTTTCGAAAATGATGCTGCTGCGACAATTACAGTGAATGTATTGGGTTACCGAACGATGTTGACTGCCTTTATTTTTGCCTTAAATTGATGCTATGGACGTGGAAGACGTTTATTTGCAGCAGGTCGGCGCTACATGCCATGCAGCTGGTGAAACAATAGCTCTATTGCTTGATAAATTTCCTGGACGTGTGATTTCTTGAAATTGAAACTTCAATTGACGGCCGAGATCGTGCGAATTAATACCATTGGACCTTTTCCTTTGGAGCTACGAGTATGTTAAAGATAAAGTGCCAATGCTCAACCAACGATTCATGTACTAAAAGAAAATATCAGAGCTGTTTGCAGTTTTGCGCCCACGTGATAAAAAATTTCATTCAAAAAATTACTATTTGTAGGCAGAGCAAGGACAGATATTTGGCAGATATTGTATTCCATTACTAACCTCAGAGTTTGTACTTTAGATTAAAATAAAGATATTGTCTTCTTTTTCGGGGTGAACTTGGGCCTTAACTAACAATCCCCTCCAGTTAGTCCGGTCTTTAGCTAACCGCCTTCAGCTGCGCGCTACAAATGGGTTAACGTTCCCTTCAACCTGTACACGCCGTCTAAGGGGAAATCTTCCTCTACTGCGTTGTCCCTCCGGGTTAGGTTCGAAGGCTCTGCGGGCCGAGGCATTGCTGTCCATTCGTTTTATATGTCCTGGCCATTTCAGGCGACTGATACGCAGTTTTCTGCCAACGTCGATTTCGCTGTACAGCTCGTATAGTTCGTGGTTGAATTTTCTCATCCAAAGCCCCTCAACGCAAACGAGACTGAATAATTTTCGAAAGATTTTTCTCTCGAAACAACTGAGGATATCTTCATCCTCTTTCGATAGGGTCCACGCTTCTGCGCCATAAAGTAGAACTGGTATGATAAAAGTCTAATCTAGAATCTCCTAAGTTTTTCGGGATAGGGCTTTACTACAACTACCTCCTTAGCCCAAAGAAACAGCGATTGTTCGTCTGATTTCTGCTGAGATGTTATTGGCAGAATTCATAGGAGAGCCAAAATATACAAAGTTCTTTACGAATTTGAAATTATAGCTGTCGATCGTGACGTTCTGTCCAATTCGTCGATGTTTTGCGCCCCCCCTTGTAGACAACATATACTTGGTTTTACTTCCATTTAGCGCTACACCCATTTTGGCAGCTTCCGCCGGTAGACTGTACCGGTGACAGTCAGACAGGTTGTGCCTCCAGTGTTCACTTGTGAGTTCTTTCAAGTGTGATGTCAAAACCTTTTTTGACATCAAAGGTTCCGGTTAAGTCGTTATCGACCTGACGTTCTCAACCGCCATTCAGCACAGACGGACGAGTTTGGCAGGGATGTCAAACGTAGATATTTCTGTATATAGCTTGTCTCTATAAGTGCTGTCACACGCGGTCTTAAATTCGATAAAAATATGGTGGGTATCGATTTGGACTTCTTGAGTTTTTTCCAGGATCTGCCGGAGTGTGATGATTTGATCGATTGTGGAGCTTCCTGGTTCGAAATAGCACTGACATGGACCAATCAGATTGTTGGCGAAGGGTTTTAGACATTCACACAATAAGGCAGATATGATTTTATATCCGATGTTCAGGAGACGTATACCTCTATGATTGGCGCAGTTAAGGGGTTTTAAAAATTCATAAAAATACTTAAAATGACACATCTAGTTGGAACACCCTATACAAATATCACTTTCAAAACACTCTTTAAACCCTATCAGAATTATATTCTTCAATAAATTAGTGTAACACGTACGTACACTACAGGCCAAAAGCTTGAGGCCACCCTAGACAACTGATTTTATTTGTATAGGGATTGAAATTTATGAATTACATTGAGTTTTTTTCGCATATTTTTTACCTGAACAATACATTCAGATAATGAATGAGGGAAAAACTGCTTCTGTAGTATATTGAGATATGTTCGGGATTTTCACATTTATTAAATTTTATGACTCTTGGTAGTTGATTCAGCACTTGTTTATGAGTCCTTACATCAAAAGGGTTGTCAAATCCCAAAATTTTTCGACTTGGATTGCAAGAGTCTTACTTAAAAGCCACACTTCGAACTTATAAGAATTTATTTGAGATTAATCACGGTCTTGAGTAGACAAGCCAATATTGGGAAAATTGCCTTCTTAAAGAAGGCAAATCGCAGGGGAAGTTGCTTCGCAGTTTAAGGTATTGAACCATTGAACGACACGCTCAAACCGGAAGGCTTTAGGATAAAACACGGTCTAGAGCTATGTTACATCTGAAATATGCTCCGAAATAAACCAAGGACAGAATAAACCACTGTCCTTGATAACGGCCAAAAGAAGACCAAGCCATACTGGCCTTATTTGGGTGAATTGCTGTTCGAGAAAACTTGCTGCGACTACAAAGCAAGCATAAAAGGTTGGAATCGGCCAAAAAGCATGCAAATTGAACGGAAGAAGATTTGAACACAGTTCTATGGGGCGATGAATTTAAATTCGAGGTATTTGGCACAAAACAGACAGTTTTCATTCGACGCAGCGTTGAACAAAAGATGCTATCAGACTGTACGGTTACTATTGTCAAGCATGGAGGCGGCTCGTTATGGCTTGGGGATGCTTCTTTTGAAGTGAGGTGGGAGATCTGGTTCGAGTGATTGGAAAAATGAATAAGGAGGCATATATGCAAAACAATATTGGAAGAAAGCTCTGTGACCTCTGAACTAAGATTAATTGGCGACGAATTCGTGTTTCAGCAGAACAACACATGTCAAGACTACCTGAAACAGAGGGAATAAGAAGAAATCTTACAAATCATGGTATGGCCGCCGCAATCAACAGATTTAAACCCTATAGAGCTGTTATGGGAGGAGCTGGATAGGGTCCGTGATCAAAACTCATAATCAGAATCTGCGTTTTGGGATGTACTCTTAGACTGCTGGAGCAATATACCACAGTCAACAATTTAAAAATTATAGCCAGAATGCCAAGAATTGTAAAAGAAAGTAATCGAATGTAAAGGTGGCTTTTTCCAAGAAAAATCTGTTTAAGTCATTTTTTTCTTTTTAATTTTTCCTTTATGTTTAGAACAAAATGAAAATATTTTTCATCTCATTTTGGTTTCATATAATGTTCCCCGTTCATTTTACATGATTTTTTTCGATGTTAGATTTTGTTTTTCCTTCGAGCGCTAAGGGTGGTGTCAAACTTTTGGCCTGTATATGTGTACATTTGATGTACGTATTTAATTGTATTTGTATGTTCGTTAATCGGGATACAAAAACTCCTGCAAAATATTCTGAAAAGCTATTTTTATTTTACCCCTATCTCGACCATGTAACTTCCGTATATCAGGTAATAGACTCATTAAGAACATCGCGTCAGAATCCGTTTTACAATCACAAAGGTTGTGCCTCCTAGTTGGACTCTCCATAGCGGTAGACAAATGATTTGAAGAACTGGCATGTAAGGAATTTGTGATGGAATCGTGAAAGAAGTTTGCATCAGTAGAAATCGGCGCCATGGTCAGTGGCCTAACAAATGAGATATTTGTGGCGGATGGAACGATATTAGTATTAAGGTTTTGCTCCGTGCGACATCTCTTTAAAAGAGTTCGGGAAATACTATTACACTCCCTTTCACGCTTTAGGTCCAAGGCTGAAGCATTTGTTTGAGACTGGTTGTCATCTGATATTTCAACTATGATATCTTTGTATTCATCATGTTCCTGTGAACTACGTTTTTCTTCATTGTCATTGTCGCATTCAGATTTAATTTCATTGCGAATAGTTGTTGTTTCGTTCTCATCGTCTTCTTCAATTAAATCTTCCATTCCCGGCGAAGCATGAACATCTTCCTCACAATATGATAGATAGTTTTCAACGTATTCATTGACAGGACTAATATTTGTTCGTTGTTGGGGTTTACAATTGATGTTTGTGATTTGGGCTAATGCTTCTTGAAGATGGCAGTCAACATCTTTAGGCCCCGACTGTTTCTTGCTATAAAGAAAAATATAAAAAAGAACGAAATAACAACATTAATCAAATACCATGTGGAACATACTGTAGCAAAAATTATAACAAAACAATGCTGCGTCTTCATATGTATAGCTGTCGTTTTAACCCCCCTTTTAGACTGTGTATATGGAATGCGCAGCTTAAGAAAATGTGATTACTATATGCATAACAACTTGTTAATATCGTAAAACTAATAATAAAGTATCGAGCTATCATGATATCAAATAGTTGTTATCCCTAAGAGCGGTTTACAAAATACAGCAGCTGTAGAAGTTCAGTTGGTTTGGAGGAGATAAGAAATAACATATCTATCAGTTTGGCTTCTCTATGACCAACAAGGCTCTTTCCAGATGAGATCTATGTACTTAAGGCACGAAGCAAAGCTCATAGATAATGATGAAAAAGCATCGCGTCACTCATTTTTTATTTGTTCAAATATTCCCTCATAAGGTTATGTGTGTACAGATAACAGTTGAGGGATGTGGGATAACTACCTGAGGATTAAGAAAAATCACTGTTGCGAGGCATCCAAGAGCCTCGAATAAGTACGGATTAACTTTAATTGAATAAAAATTCATTTCTTCAGATCATACTTGAAAGAATTGTTCAGTCCTCACAAGCCAATACTCATATTTCAAAAATGTATACAACTGATATCATAAGAGAACGACATTGACTTTATGGGGATAAATCAGCGTGGGCGTTTGCAAGTATTGAAAAAGTCACAGTTTGAGGGGTTTAGCGGTAAATAGAAGTAAAACAACGTATATGCTATCGATAGGAAAGGGCGCTCAACACCAACGACTCGAACATTCCACAAAAATAACTTTGTGGTAAAAGATTTTATCTGCCGTAGAGATCAATCAAAATATTGCACCTGACAGTCGATGTTTCTATGAAATAAAAAGGCAACTGAGAAATAAATTTCTCTCACGAACAACGAAGAAGGACTGTATAAGACTCTTCTCGTCCAAGTCTTACTGTATGGTGCGATAGCATTCACTTTTCCAAAAATAGATATAAATTCCAACTGTTGCTTCATGTGATTATCGATCCTCTTTGTATAAAAGACTTTGGAGACAAACATATAAACGACGGTCATGGGCTATGTAATTAGCCTTTTCAGAAGGCCGAGACAAAGCTTAGAAGGCTACGATAAGTTGAGTGAATGAAAACCACCACTCACCTAAGGTGGCGGAAAGGGACAGCTACATAAGTTAATTTCTTCAGCGCATACTGAAGTTGATTAGGGCAGAAGGCGCGCTAATCACTAACTAAGAGAACTTTAGGTTGAGGCGCTGGTCCAACCAGGACTGTGGGTGCCACCTAAAAAAAAGAAAAAAGCATTTTGTTCGTAATTTCTATGTTATAGGTTGAGTAGAGCAAATTCCTTTTGACCATCCTGCATAATGAAATAGGGACAACAATTTTCGGATCGACTTACGCAATGCTAAAATATTTAACCAGCCGACACTCGAAAATCCATAATAGCCGTAGAATGCTATTCATGCAATTATTCATGAGGTAGTACGGACGAAAAGAGTATTGCACAAATCATAGATAGATAGAGAAAAAGATTTCAACGTGAACGTGAGCAAAAAAACCAAAATCAAAGCTGAATTAGCTAACACCAATCTTAAATGCGATCATGCACGGAATAGAGGAATTGGACCATGTTGTTATAGACATGTGTGCTCCCGCCTGCATGATGTCCAAATTTTCATAGGTTGTTCTTGCCGCCGAAGTAGAAAAGATGATATTACGATCTCTGGACCAACATGCGGTCAACCAAGTTGACTATATTACAATCTACTGTAGGTCGTGTATCTTATTGTAGTTGTAAACGTCGAATACCAGTCTTGACCTTTTTCAGGCAATGATCCACACAAACCCTGGTTCAATCACATATGTGAACTTACCAGTATACTCGTAGATGTTATGCTTTAGGAGTGTAACAAGATAGATATAAAGCATGCCTAAGAAATATAATTACAGTTCTCCATATCCACACTACAGCAGATAATGAAAACGAAGGATATTCAAATCAACCAGGCAAAGGACTTAAGTACGTACAACATATATAAATACGTACATTTTGGTGGATAAAGGGTGCTTTGTTCGGTTAGCGTAGCGATATGTTATGGTTATTAGAAATCTAGTATCGATATTTATGGATGTAAGCTGCAACTGCGACTATTGCAGTAGAAAATAACTTAAAGTATAATTTTATAAGTCGATGGATATGTACGTACACGTAGAGAAAATATGACCGGCTCTCATTATTCTATAAACAGAATTTCCTTCGACAATCTAATTAGATACATACGTATGTCAGTTTAGTTTTTGATTAAAAATAAGAAATACTCATCAATTCAATTAAATCGCAAACGTTTTTATAAATTTAGCATTCGATTTCAACTTCTGAGCCGGATTTTTTTCTCCCCTTTCCGAACCAAATTTATTTGATTGGACATTTTCGTTGTTTTCGAAAAGAACAACTAGGTTTGTTGAGACCCAAGTGGTGGATTCACGAGCCAGGTCAATGAAGTCGTGAACGCTCTGTTTGAAGCTACTCCCCATGCCCAGATGTTCTTTTAGCGCGCGGTAGGCCACACGTTCCAGTGATTTTAGATGAGGCGGGCTTTGACCTTCTGATTGCTGCTCCACGTCGTTTAGGTGTCAATAGCTGATGAATTCTTTAATCTGGCAATGTTTAAGCCGGGTATTTTCGTTTCATAGTAGAATCTTTGACCTACAAGAATGCGAAGTTGAAAAGTAACAAGAAAATCATGATATGTTCGTACCAGGGCGGAATAAGTCAATAAGACCAAAGGGGTGCCCTTTGAGGAATACAGAACAAAATAGCATTCAGCTAACCTGAAGGCTGGACAGCCGTCCCGATGAGTGAACAAATATTTACTTCATTAATTTTTCGTTTCGTTGAATATGGAATAAGCCCGATGTAGCACTATATAGATATTACTGTGTAGCATGCATAGCGTATTTACAGTAAGACTATGGCTAAGCAAAAGAGAGTTTCATAGCTATTCAACAATAATCAGCAAATAAATATAAACAATAAAACGTAACTGTCCTGTAGAAAAATTTGAAACATATCTTCTAGCAAACAAACATACCAAATGCATAAAAGAAACAAATTAATTTGAATTCTTGTCCGGAATAATGCACAGAAAATATCACACTTGGGCCCAAATTGGGAGAGCTAAATTTGTTTCAATTACTCTTGAAACATTGTGACATTTGTAGAAATAACATTGCTTACAAAAGTTCTGCAGCAATTTTGCTTTCATTCTCCTTCTTCAGAAGAATTTATTATAACTCTATACGTCCGCATCTTGACTATTTTGGGACTGATTAACACATAACTTACAGTAAGAAATACACAAAATGCAACAGTGAAAGTACAGAATTTAGTAATAATTTCTCTGCCCTGACAGTATTTTCTTAAATAAATCATGGTAAAACACTTCCTACGCATTTTGCAATGTAATGAATGGTATATACAATACTAAAATTAACTATTCTTATAAAAAGGAATAAAAATCAACAATTAAAACAATTTACTTTCTCAAAAATGGGTGCAAGAAAAGCATTTTGTCGAAATATGACCAGCACGGTGGGACTTTCTCTTCTTGATAGTTCGTATACTCCCTGCGAAAGGAAATTCTGAGGTTTGTCCATTTCGCCAAACTGGCTCCAGCTGCAAAATATTAATTTTAGTTGCACGCCGTAACTTCCTTGTTTTAATTACTTACGGTTTTTTCCAAGCCTAAGGTCAACTTCCCGCCAGAAATTCTCAACGTATGGCCTGCAAAAATAATATTTGTGACGAGAATTATAGATAGCTTCATCGCTGCGGACCATATCGATGAGTTTGAATACTTCTTCCGTAAGCCATCTAGAATGCGGTGGCTGCGCTTCGTGTTGAATTGACATTCGTTTAATATGTTGCAGTGAAATGAATTCAATTTTCGTTTGAATTTAACTGCAAATGTAATTTCGCATCGGTGCAAACAAAAATTGGAAGCGATTTCAAGAAGATTGCTAACAAATTTGTAGATGTTTGACGTCGTTTTGAGCGATTGACGTTTCTCGGATACGATTACATTCAACCAGTGGCTCTCAAACTGCTAAACAGAGTAGGAAAATGATTTATACATGAGATGTAATGTAGGCACATAAAGGTTTTGCAACATTTGTCTAGCATCAAGGTTAAAGTTCTTTGCAGAATCTTGTAAGACGTGACCCAAAAAACTTTAGATGGTTTTTTATTTAATGTTATTTTTTTGCAGAGTTTTTGCTAAACATTGTTGGATTTCTAAACATAAAATACTATAGAAATTTGTTTGAATACTCAGTATAAAAAAAATTCAATGCTAATGAATTGACAAATTTACTATTTTTTTTTATTTATATTGATTTATTTCTTGTTTATGAACAGTTTTCACAGTAAAATCTTTTACACTAGAGAGGGCATTAGTAGTAAAGTGTTATTCAAAACAGTTGGCCAACGGCCACATGCGCAGAGAGAGAGAATGAAAATGTACGGGTGTGCACGTCCTCTTCCATTTTTTTCTCTTTCAGCGAACATTTTCGAATGTTTGTTGTTGTAAAGTACCATTTTTCTTCAAAAATTTTAATTTCTGTGAGGGCAAATTTAAGAGTACTGCGCACTAGGCTGTCCAACTTAATTTACCAGTACCATAACTAAATTTATTTACATGGTAGCACTAAGGAAATGTATTTTTTAATGAAACATTTAGTTGCTGAACTCTTTAATAGATAAAACTTAACGCTGCTTATAAATAAATCTTAAATTTAGGCTATTTTAATCTACGTACCTACGAGTATATGTTACATACTTAAATATGTAATACTCGTTTTATTTTTCATACTTTGTTTTTTTTTTATGTGTATGTTCTTGAAATTACTACAATTCTCTTTTTTTTTTTAATTTTTTATTTTGTTTAATTTTTTTATAATTTTAACAGCTCTCTAGCTCTCTAAGCTCTGCAAGTCGGCCATCGCTTCGAAACAAAGCATTGGAAGCGGCGAAGGAGTTGAGACTGAACCGGAAACGCTGCGCACTAGGTCGCCTATCCGCAGCTGTTCAAGCCACGTGGAAGATTAGCGGCACCATTTATTTGTTCTGGATCAGTTCTTAATTATCAAAGTAGAGGAACTCCTCTGGCGGAACGAAACCATTTGAGCGCATACTCTCGTGATAAATGTTACCGGGGTAATAAGTCCCGAAGATTAGATTGTTCGATGAGGTCATTGCTCTTGCAATGTGCCTTCGAGTCAACTTAATGACGAAATTGTCCACTTTTATTAGGTTCGCCTTATTGTACAAAACTTCATTGGAATATAATTTTATGTACTCAGACCCTGGTGCTCTGTATAAGCGAAGACGAGACCTAAGACAAGCCCTCTCAAATACCCGAATCTTTTCCAATAAACTTGCTCTCACGTTGAACCACACGGGACATCCAAATATTTGCATAGGCCGGATAATGGCCATGTATCAGATCACCTTCACCCGCGCATCGAGAAGCCAATACGCTACCCCTCCAGCCACGGCAACCCAGGATGCAATGAAAGATAACCAGGATCTCAATATTTTATATCCTATTAGAATTCAGGATAATTTGATCCGAAAATTGTCAAAAAACAATTCCGACCGGTTAAGCCAAGAAAAAGAGCCTATATTTAAAGAAGGAAAACTCCGTATCAACATCATTTGCTGGTGTGCATTTGAAGGAGATACTGTTGTGTTTCTGGTGGAATCAGAAAGGTCTGATGTACTATTAGCTGATTAAAAAAGTATAACGGTAAATGCTGATCGTTATTTTATTCCGCTTGATTTTTTGAACAGAGAAATTCAAGGCAAACGCCCATCTTTGGCCAACAGAAAGGGCGGAGTCTTTCATCACTACAACCATCATATACTCCTGATGTTACACCATCGGATTACCACCCATTCCAGTCTCGCGCCAAGAGCGAGAACTTTTTCTCCAACTCATTGGATAAGCTTTCAAAGCGCTTGTAAACACTTTTAACCAATGATATAAAATACATTTTTGGAAAAACTAAAAAAAAAAACACATATTGTTTCCCTTTTTTTTTTTTTAAAAAAAAAACTAGTTTCGAGGGCGTTTCAAAATGTTTCCATACCCCTCTTATTCTGAGGGAAGTGTCCCCTTCTCATGCATTTTCTTATTTTTATCTCACCAAAACCTACCACCCATAAAACTTTGACCGATCATATGTGGGACTCCCTGTATTAACGAAATCGTAGTGAATACTCCATTGGCGGTTCTAAAATGTTTGCCCGACTTTTTCAAATTTTCGTCAAATGTGTGCTATGTTAATAGATTTCGGTTAGCACTGCAAACATTTTAAAGAATCGCCTATTTTTAAGAAAAAAATTAATTGTATTTTGTATAGGTTTTTCTTTAATAACTTAAAAGGTCATTAGCGGATTTTGGTCAAACTCTAAAGGTCTCGATTCTGCATGAGTTCGCATCATCTGACCAAAATTTAAATTGATAGCACCATTCCTTCGCGGGTTATTGCAGGCCAAAAAAAAAAAGCCACATGCGGACATACATACTCACACATATATACTCGTACACACATATACATTTTTTAAAAACCTATCTAAAAATATTATAGACACCTTAAAACATCACGATATCACAAAATTGCTCAAAAATGAGCTTAACTAATTTAAATAATCTTATTTTGATCTGTTAACCCTATGCGGACCCTCTAAGTTACACCTAAATACAGACACTGCGATCACTAGGCTATCTTGATTCCCACAACGAACACGTCTAAAATTTAATGTAACAAAAAAACTATTTTGCTTTCACTAGAAAAACCGAGACATATCTACGCTCTATGAAAGTCCATAAACGACTCAAGCCCAATGCAATCCACTTGAGACACGGTTCCACGCATGCTGTAAAGATAATGAAAAATTTGGCCTAGAATTTTTCATAAAGTAAAGAGCAGTTCTTCCTCAAAATTGGAATAATTTCAATACTTTGCTAAATTCCATAAAATATATAATACCGCTGTGAAGGAGTTTTATATGAATGATTTAAGGAAAATTAACCTATCATGCATATTGAATGGACTTCGATATTTGCTCTCTTTAGCCATATGGGCATAGGTAAATATTTTTTTTTATCGTGCAAATAATTTTAAAGCTGAACATCGAACAGTAAATCCAGTTTTCTAATATTGGGGCAATAGATCAATAGATCAAAACCGATTTGAAGTCCCAAGTTTTCTATTCAGAGGAGTGTTAATATTTATGTACTGTCTGCACTGATCTTATTTCACAGGACAAATTTTGCAACATAATTGATCAGCTTTAACCACTGCGTAGTGTTTTTAATAGGCGATAAATTGGAAACGAGAATCAACTCGTACACTTGCAGTTTATGCAGTTTAATTACTACTTTTATGGTGAATATTCAAATCGTTAAAAAAGGAATGTATGTAGAGCACCGTATACAATATTTCTGTATGTGTAGGGATCCCGGAGAGGCAAAAAACAATAAAACGAATTATCTCTTTTGGAAACACAATATAGGGTTATAACTTAGTTAAAAGTTAATGAAAGTAATAGTAAGTAATATAATAAATATTCAAAAGTCCGTCTTTGATGTCGTCTATACGTCGTTCTCCTTTCATCTGTATCAGCTTCTCTTGTTCCGACTTCGTTGTCCTCATTGTCGTCGATCTGGCAGGTTCCATTTCCAGTTGGTGATGGTGTGGCGTTGCCAATAGTTACTATCCTACATGCATACATGTACATTTGATGTAAATAGTTTTACATAAGTTAAGATCTGTATTGTATGTACATAGATTTTTTTTTTATAATTAACGCGCGCCTAAGGGGTTATGCATACCCTTACACTGTTGCCTGGGCGCGGGCGGAAAGATAGAAGGAGGAGAAAGGAAAGTTTGTGATGTAGTGGTTTGAAACTCAGGTGTGTTTGGTTTCGATATTGACTCTCCAGGGGTGGGAGTCCGAATAGGACGGAGAGATTTTTCTTCTCTCGGAATGTGGGGTTGTGAATTTTAACGGTTGTTTTGTGCTTGAAAAACCCTACAACAGCCAAATCTACATGTCAGTGTTATGCCTTCCATGCAAATTTTTCTGACTGAGTTCCAAATGAAAACTTGCTGTGGCTAGGATTCGAACCTTGACCTTCCGAGTGAGAAGCGATAGCTAGTTCAATTTATTTTTTTCAATTTAAAATGCATTTTTATTAATATCTTAATTTACTCTTACATGCTAGACAAAAAAACGCTTAAAAATTAGCTTAAATAACTTACAAATATTCTTATACTAACTTACTGGCCCCATGCGGGCACTCTAAATTAATCCTAACACTTAAACTATGTCTTTCGACGTTTTGACAGGTTTTTTTTTATTCTTATATTTAGGACAATACAGCTTAAACTAAGAAAACATTTTTAAAAAGCAAAAACTTAGTATATGGACTCTTTTGAGTTTAATACTTAAAACTAAAAACTTACAGACTACCTACAAAATAAATCTTAATCTACTTAACCTACTTACATATAGTACATTCATACACATATATACAATACATAACACATATACACTTCATATATACATATATGCATATACATATACATAAATGTATATATTTATATTTTATTTTTTTTTATAATTTTTTATTTTTATTTATTTTTTTTGTTTTTTTTTTTTGTTCTTAAAATCTAACTTAAATTATATAAGCCGGCCATGGCTAAAAAACAAAAATAAAAACAAAAATAAAAATAATTAGGCTGGCCCACTCTGCTTCACATGAAGCTACCTATCACTGGAAGCGATAGCTAGTACCACTACACCACGGCCACCCCCCAATGTACATAGATGAATTCACTACAGATTTCTATTCGTTTTTTTTATTCATTGCATTGAACTGAAATTCAAAAAATTGGTCTCCATGAGATATTTTGTGATCTTTTAGTCTGACTATAGATATTTGTAGTATTGTGTTGTACCACATGAAATGGCCGATTTTACAGTAAAAATAAAAATAGTAATAAAGCCAATATTATTTTTCCGTAAATTTTTATTCAATCAAAATAGAATTCGTTGGCATCTATGACATTCTTTCAACGAGATAAAAGGTCAAATATTCCTTTTTCGTAGAAGTGCTGAATTTTTGAGGCAATGAAATCTCCAAGGCTTTTATGACCTCTGCTCGGTTCCGGAAGACCTTCTGCCGGCAAAATGAATCCGGATTGCGGAAAAGATGATAATCCGTTGGGAAAACATTAGACGAGTACGGTGGATGCGTCTAGCATTGTCATGCAAAAGGATCGGACCGTGCCTATTGACCAACACAGGTTGCTTTTCAGCCAATTTGGCATGCAATATGTCGATTCCTTCACAATATTTGATAGCGTTTATCGTTTCTCCTGGTTGAAGAAATGAAAAGTAGATTGGTCCTTTCGATGTCCACCAAATTGGGTGAAGATCGGGTTTGGGGTGTATTTTGGTTTTTCATCTGTATCCAACCACTGCCCAGATCATTCACGATTATCATACAGTATCCAGTTTTTATCACAGGTGACTATCCGGTGCAAAAACGGTTCAGTTTCGTTTCTTAATGTAAGCGATGCGCAGATTTCCAGACGCCATAGTTTCTGGGATTCCTTCAGCTCATGGGGTACCCACTTGTCGAGTTTCTTTACCTTTCCTAAGAGAGAAAGGTGTCGACCTATTGTCATTGGGAATACTTCCATGCTTTGTGCAATCTCCCGCACCGATTTCGTTGGGTCCGCATTCACCGTTGCTTTTAAAACATCGTCCTCAACTAACGTTTCCGACTTCCCACGTGATTCATTTTCGAGGCTGAAATCTCTCGAACGGAACTTTCCAAGCCAACGCCGTATAGTGCGTTCGTTTACCGCTACATGCTCAAATGCGTCATTAATGTTTTTCATTGCCAATGACGCATTATGTCCCATTTAAAATTCTTAAGAGAAGAGGGTTCGAACTTGAACTGCGACAGCATGTTTTTTTCATAGAAAAAAAAATAACGATACTTGTAACGAACCCTAAAATTCTCACACGTCAAGCACACGTTCCACTTTATTTTATAAAAAAAGAAAATTTAACGTTCTGGCACAGATGTTCACTCGAGAACTTCTTATTTCCAACTGTGCGAAAATTATTTCATGTGGTACAACCCAATAATTTTATAAGTGTTTGCGAAAATATGTATGCGTATACATCCTTTTGCAATTTTTTTATTGTTGTAAACATACTCATAAAATAGCGCTGTTTTCTTCTTATTCAGATATCAAAATTAGGTAAACTATTAAGGGGTAATGCGTATTTATTTTAGAAGTGCTCGCAAAAGATACTGTTAATCAAAACCTGATAGGTAGATTCAGTTGAAAATTAAATGAGTATACTTACTCGTATGTTATTTATACGAAATGATGATTAAAAATGGGGCGATAACTGACGTCTAACTTCTTAGTGAAGTGATTTTTATCAATAGTCATAACGAATCCTTAAATTGTTTGGCACGTGTAACGTAATAGTATTATAATTTCAAGATAACAGAGATCATAATAGAGTTGGCCGACAACAACACTCCTCTGAATCATCAACACGTTGTTGTTTTTGGTCGACTGTGAGCAAACGCGGCACCCACTTTGAACAGAGCTTTCGCATGTCCAAATATTCGTGTATGATATATCCAACACGCTCTTTTGATATCTTCAGAGTCTCAGTTATCTCGATCAACTTCACTTTACGGTCGTTCGTAATCATTTTGTGGACTTTTTTGATGTTTTCATCTGAAACAGCTTCTTTCGGACGTCCACTGCGTGCATCATCTTCGGTGCTTGTATGACCACTTTTAAATTTTTCAATCCACTTGCGAATGGTTCGTTCGCAAGGTGCAGAGTCCGGGTAACACTTATCAAGCCATTTCTTTGCATCGGCTGCATTTTTTTCCATCAAAAAGCAATGATAAGTCAACACACGAAATTGCTTTGAATCCATTTTTTTTTCACAATAACAAAAGTTCACTCACAACGCTATATGTCGAGAACTAATCGTCCGATAGCCGTCAAATTTATAGACGTATCTTTTGAAGGTTGGTACTAACTGAAAATTGTATGGATTTAATTCAAGTGGTGCCCAATCTTAGAAACGGCACGGACTTTTCAGCCCATGTGTAATGTGTATGTAGTGTCTACCGCCTGGTCACACTGTTTTCGCTGGAATTACGTTACCCAAATGGGATGACATACTTAACTGTCAAGAGGAGTGTCTATTCCATAGACTAACTATACCTAGATATCAAACTTTCCAGGATTGGAAAATCAAAACCGGTTTTCTACTGATCGCCCCTATCCGTGTGATCCTGTCTGTGAATACGTGTAAATTGTCATCAATGGCAATTTCCCTCTCCTTTTATACAAACCACGCCCCTTTTAATCAAAAAAATGTCGTCTCCATTACACACATTCGTGCAAATTGCTCTAATTTTAGCAATTTTACTTGTAAATTGCTCTTCTTCTAGCAAATTTTGACAAAGTTATAGAGATGCAAAAGTGTTGGAATTCACTTACAGTGGGTCTGTGCAAAAGTTAAGGGTTTGCAAAAAGTATTAGTAGAGTTTGACATCTAGTTAGTTTATCTATGGTGTTGTGATTGCTGTATGGAATTGATGAATTTGATTGTAGTAGGTAATGTGGTGTGATTGCAGTGACGATGGATAAGTGCGGAAGCATATGTTTCGTGTTATGTTCCGTTTGATTTCATTATATACGCCTTTTTTTTTTGGCACTTGTTTCTCGCTCTGTAGCCCTCTAGGTCGAGGGCACGTCGTTTCTAATGAATTGAATTTTATGAATCACAGACCAACCCACGCGCTTTGTCCCTCGTGTAGACTCGTTTTTTTTTTATATGTTTATCACGTCGGGGTCACCAATTGATGAAAGTTAACACTTCTTGTTTATACTAAATTCAGTTTTATTTCATCATATACATAGATACTCTTATGTCTAATTAACTAATTCAATTGATTTTCGCATTTACGATTACTACCCGCACAACCGATTTGGGGAAATTTCACCAACTCACTAACTTACTGCTTGCAATAGTTGAACAATTGAGAGTGCAGCATTAACTGTTGAAAGCTCTTAATTGTTTGCGTGTGAGAACAAAGCATTATCACTACATATCTTCTTAGAGCAAGAATGATTCAGCAAGACATGTATATGGATGACCTTATAAGTGGGGCTGGTACTATAGAAGAAGCCTCGCGTAAAAAGGAAGAAATACAAAGTTTGCTTTCCTCAGCAGGGTTCATCTTAAGAAAATGGACGATCAATTCCGATGAAGTTCTCCATCACATACCCGCAGATCAGCGTGAAGTCGACTTTTCTCTTCCTTTGAGTTCATCCGAACACATAAAGGCTTTAGGTGTTAAATGGGGTCCTCTAGAAGACCCATTCTCATTACAAAACGTTTGCTGCGATACATCTGAGATGACGAAAAGGTTCATTCTCTCAATAACCGCGAGATTGTATGACCCATTAGGATGGATTTCACCCTGTATCATAAAGGCCAAAATAATGATGCAGCAATTATGGTCTCGAAAATTAGACTGGGACAAACCAATTCCCCCAGAACTGCACAAAGATTGGTCTATCTTACGCAGAGAGCTTTCGTTACGATACGAGTTCCTTGGTGGATTTACACACACAACACACAATAGGACATAAATTAAATACACGTATTTAATGACGCGTCTCAGCGAGCATACGGGGCTGAGGTATACATACGAGTTTTGGACTCTAAAGGTAAGATCCATGTACATCTGCTCCTTTCAAAAACAAAGGTTGCATCTTTGAAAACGGTGAGTGTGGCGCATCTTGAATTGTGCGGAGCAGTAATCCTGGCCACTCTCTTTTTCGTAGGTTTGCCTGGGTGGATTCGACCATCGTTTTAACATGGATTGCTGCACCTCCATGCACATGGACCACATTTGTCAGCAACCGGGTAACAGAAATACAGAGATCTGGAAACACAATTTAACCCAGCTGATTCGGCATCGCGCGGAGTTCTACCGTCAGCTCTGGCAGAAAACAAACTTTGGTGGAACGGTCCAGAGTTCTTGCACAACAGCTGGGATTTTCATTATCCTCAACAGCCCACTGGCCTAGACACTGAAAGAGAGAAACGGTCGATTCGTGCGCTTTGCGAAATTAGGGAAGAAAATAAAATAAGTTTTTGATTTAAAGCCATTCGAAATTCTTAAAACTTTTAAGAGTCATTGCCCTTTGCAAAAGATTTATTTTTCGATGTTCTCTCGCCATTAGAAATTTTTACAGCTACACTTCTGGCAACACGGACAGTATAAGGTGAGATGTTCGAAGCAAAAATTGCAAGGCATGAAGGCTGGAACAAGCGGCAAGTTAAAATCTTTAAATCCTTTTTTCTACACTTCTGGCAACACGGACAGTATAAGGTGAGATGTTCGAGGCAAAAATTGCAAGGTATGAAGGCTGGAACAAGCGGCAAGTTAAAATTTTTAAACCCTTTTTTCGATAAAGATGACATTTTGCGGGTAGGAGGAAGGTTGCAACATTCAAACATGACTTACCACCAACAGCATCCGATTGTCCTCAGCCTAAATCATCACTTCACTCAGCTGCTACTTCGGGATGCACATGAGAGGACTTTGCATGGAGGAATCCAGAAGATGATGGCATATTTGCGAACAAAGTACTGGATATTGTGTTTTAAGAGTTGGTCAAAAAATTTGTTCATAACTGCAATATTTGCTTTCGCTTTCGGGCCCGACCAGCACAACAAATGATGGGCAATTTACCAGCTCTCGAGTATGAAGCTCACCACCATTCTCACACTCTGGGATTGACTACGCGGGCCCAATTGAAGTCAAGGCTTGGAAAGGACGAGGTTCAAATATATTTAAAGGTTACTTTACCATATTCATTTGTCTTGCTACTAAAGCCATCCATATTGAGCTGGTAAGTGATCTTACTATTCAAGCATCTATAGTGGGGCGTAGAAGGTTCACGGCGCGAAGAGGTATTACCATACAACTATTCAGCGACTGCGGAACCAATTTCATGGGAGCTGACAAGGAGTTGTAGAAATTGCTGAAGGTTGCCCAAAATGATCGGAAGGAGGTCGCTAAAATACTTGCGAAGGATGTTACAAATTGGAATTTTATTCCTCCAGCTTCTCCCCACTTTGGAGGGTTATAGGAAGCAGGAGTGAAATCCATCAAATTTCATTTGAGGCGCGTTGTTGCTTCAGAAGTTTTTACTTTTGAGAAACTCAACACGTTTTTAACACAGGTAAAAGCGTGTCTTAATTCGAGGCCCCTCTGTCCAATGACCAACAACCTCTACGACTTCTCACCATTGACACAAGGACACTTTCTCACATACCCCACCCGGACCTGACTAACACTAAACTGGACTACCTGGGTTTGGTAGCAGTGGAGCACAGAATATCTTGCATGGCTCCAACAGCGACCCAAATGGCACAAGCTCGAAGATCAGCCACACATCGGAGATCTCGTCTTGGTGAAGGATGAGCGGTTACCACCATCGAAATGGAGCCTGGCCCGGATCACCGACACTCATCCGGGAACAGACAACATAACTCGCGTGGTCACAATAAAAACGCAAAGGGGAGAAATGAAACGACCTATAGCTAAAATATGCCTTCTACCATCAAATAAAACCTGCTCTAATGAAGGTCTTCTATAAAATTGAACAAGAAACTACTTACAAGAGTAAGCTCAAGTCATTCGTAACTCTTAAAAATAAACAAAAAAAAAAAACAAAAATACTTAAATAAAATCATACACTACACAACACCCGCGAATCGTTTCCGAACAAATCACTCATGTACTATTACATTATATTAAAAATATACCTAAATTTACATAAATACAGTCCACTAACATTTTAAAATACACACAATACTTTACAAAACAATCATACATGCATACACCCTGAACATATTATCTAAAGGTATGTCTGACATACGCACAAACCAAATATAGGTCATTCATACATGGAATCTCTACACAAACCAAATCTGGGTCATTCATTACCTAAAGCACATACACACACGCACACGTACCAAACTCTACACAAATCAAAACAAAACAAATAATCAATTTCAAATAGCACATTACACACTGAATCAAAATAATTTTCAATACAAATAAGTTGCAGAGATGTTATGGAGGCAACAGAAATAAAATTGCAAAACACACATTTTACCATATTGATCGTGCACGTCGTGAATGGTCAAGATTAGAATACTAAAACTCGCGAGATTTGCTCACCGGAGGGGAGTATGTTCAGAATTGATGGTAACAGCGCCCTCAACAACAACATCTTTTCTTAAATTTCAAAAAATAAAAAAAATGTCAAATTAAGAATTTAAATAAAATTCATTACCCTTTATAACGTTGGAAGAATGGATTGTTTTATTTTATATCTTTGAAGATACTTATCACATGCCCCGCCTTGAAACCGAATTGATTATCCGGAACTACATGTTTGTCCTCAACCCACTTAGTCAGGACTCCATTGATCACCTTTTCGAAAACCTTACTGATGTTTGGAAGGAGACTGATCGAACGGAGATTCGCCGGAATGGAAGTATCTTCATCCCTTTTGGGGATGGGATGTACCACCGCAGTTTTCCAATGCGCTGGAAAATGTGCATTATTCATTGCATTATTAAACAGGGTGGTGTAAATGTCCACCGCTATAGTATTTCATCGGTTCCCAATGATTTCTTACTCCTAAGCGATTCGAAGATGGTTTGAAGCTCTTTCTTCGAAATGAACGGTGGTAGTACCTCTTCATTGGTGATGACATTATTTGCCATATTCTCGTCACTAAACTGGGTGAAACCCGAGCTCTCAAATCGCCAATTCACTATTTCATTTCGAAGGCACAAGGCCTCGACTTTCCAGGTCGAGGTTCGAGCCAATGATGTCATTCGCCTTGTACACTTCCTGGAAAGTCGCTCCTATAGCCTCTACCTTCTCCTGCGGATCCTCGATCACAAAGAAGTTGTCATTATCACCGGCCTCATTTGGATTTATGCCTGCTGAACAAGTATTTGTTCGTTGTTCGTCATTCGAGCGATTTTAAAACATGGAAAATCATTTTGAAATATTTTATTTATTTGCGGGAACATATTCGGATTGCTGATGTTTACACCCCGAATTTTATTGTGCCAGTACGAACTTACAGAATTTCTGTAATTTTCTTTTATTAATACTAGGCTCGCCCGTCGTTGAAATTCAACGATTATCCAATTTAGCAATTTAGAAATGGATTTTCGGTTGAAATAACCCTTCTTCTTCCCACTTCAATAAAAAGCGTTCCCTCTCTTTCGGACAATCGTCCCGCTAATGTGAACAGGTATTAACAAATACACAACATGACTTATTCCCCTGCTGTGTGAACGCTCTTTCTCCTTTACATTTAATATATATAATGTTGTTGAACCGAATGTGCATGCGCGTTGCAAATACACAACACAAAAGTAACAGTTTTCGTGTACATAACAGAAGTGTCGTCACTTGTCACTATGTTTCTCTTTTTTTCATTTTGTTTAGTCTCTATCCCACTTAGTTAAGAAACTCTTTTGCAATCCTCTAGTGACGTTCGCAGTCACAAACTTACATAAAAAACAAAACAATACATTTTATGAGTCAAAGTAGTCAAGCAAATTCCTTATGAACCACATGCACAAAAACGATTCGACTATACGCTCATCCCTAGCATCTTTCCTTTTCTTGACCATTGACTTTCAAAGGCGAGCAGACTTGAAAATATATTTTTTTTTTCTGTCATGTTGTAAAATAACCTAATTTTGTAAATGTGTTTACCAAGGTTCTACTCAACCGTTTGGTAAAAAAAAACATTCTGCACATCTACGCGAAATTACCTTTCCAATGGTGTAAGTATCATGCCATTCGGTTTAGTAGAACGGTGTATAAGCACGCGACAAAAATGGGCAGCACGTATTTATATATAGATCTGGAGGTTTTTAATCAACGACTTCAATGTCATGATCTCAGGGTTGAGTCTGTCAGTGAACTGTCTGTATAAGGTTTTTAATCTTGACAGCAGTCTACTTTTATGTCGGTGCAGTGCGCCAATAATTGCGTTGCGGAATAAGTCTTCTTCGTCAGTGTGTTAGTACCGCAATACTCATCCAATTCCGCAATTTCATTGGGAACAGTTATTTCGGTGCTGAGACCGTAATGGTCACTGTCATACACGAAAGTGCGCAGACAGTTTTTATTTTGTTGGTTAGTGCATGTCAGTTGTATTCGTGAGTCGAACAGCCGTAGATCCAAATAGGACCCGTGTCTGGGAAACGATGGACTATCCGTCGCCTTAAGCCCGAGTCTATATATTATACTGTGCCGACCGCACCAATTGAATAGTAGGTTCCACTATTTCCCCAGTCACTATGTTTGGCGTTGAAATCTCCGCCGATAATAAAATAGTTGTCTTCAATTCCATCCTCAGGAATCGAGAAAATGTCTCGAGCTCTGAGATGAATAAGGTGGATTGAGTAGCCTTAGGTGCATAGACAGGCGCATGTACAGCCGCTTTCCAGCACCTGGAACCCACGTACTACACGATTGAATACTCTTTTAAAACGTATACATTTTCTTACGAAAATTGCAACGCCTCCTCCCATAGTGGAGTTGGGTCGGATTCTCCGTACTATTTTGTATTTTCTGTACCTCATTTTGTGTCTTTTGATAAGCTTAATTTCACTAACCAAAAGCACATCAGGGGCTTGGTCTTTAAGCAACTCAAATAGAGCGGACCTTCAGGGTCTGCTCCGCCACGTACGTCCCCATTACGACAAAAGATGCATTAGGCCAGGCAGCAGCGCGTATATTTGATCCACCCGCGCGGTCTGTTCAGTTAAATGACGTTGCAGCTGTGCCATCTGCCCCTGGGTAGAAAGCAAGATACTCGTAGCTAGCATGTCAGGTACTGGTTCCGGTGCTCTGAGCGCTGGGGCCTGAGAAGCCACCTTCGCTTTCTGTACTGTATTTCCCCCACCAGTTGCTATTTGGGCGTAGGTAACTGGAGTTTGTAAATGCACGGGTGTACGTTTAACTTCTACTTTCTGCTGCCGTGCCAGATTTACTGTTTTGATGTACTGGAATTTGGAACAACCCCGATAGTTTGCGGTGTGTCTTGTGTTTCTACATAACGCACAAGAGAGTTGGCTTTTTTCAGACACTCCGTCCTTACCCAGAGCGGCATTAATCTGACTTGTGGTTCTTTCCGCACTTCACGCATCGAGGCTGCATTTCGCAGTCCGACTCGGCGTGCCCGAACCTTTGGCAGCGAACACATTGTAAAATGTTTTCGCTCCTCTTTAATTTTTTTCCCAGTGTACAACTTGGTAGTAAAGGATTTTAATGCTCCTTAGGCCATCCAGATCCGCTTCTCCCTTTTGGCTCTGGCTGTGGTGAAAGACTAAACTCCCATGAATTAGGGCCCTTCGCACTCATTCTCTTTAAGCCGTGTAAGGAGCTCCTCCGGATCCGGTCGACGGTTCCAATCCCTTCAGTAGCATTGTTTGCAGCTTGTCCACCTTCGGGGTGTCGAAGTCTTTTAATATAAAAATTATTGCCTATGGCTGACTTACATAGTTCTATCGTTTCCTTAAGCTTCATCTTGAATGTATTTATGGATTTCTGTTTCTGTTACTGATATTTCAGCAGATCCCGCTATCGGCATAGCGGACCGCTCTCCACAATCCATCATGTGATATTTATTACAATATTAGTAACATTTTAAATCACAACACTTATTTTAAAATTAAATAAAAATGAAAGAAAAAAGTGTCTGCTCGACTCGGAGCCGAACCCACAAATTTTGTCGTCTCCAGCGAACACACCACCACTGTGCTAATTGGAGCCTATATAGAATTTGGCAAATGTCTTACTTAACGAAATATTTCTCAATTACAATGAACGACTGACGCGTTTAAACAATACTTCCACTGAGCTGATTGACCCTTTATTAAACGTTGTCAAATAATGACTTCCACTAATATGTCTGCTTGTGCAGGATGACGATGGAGAATGCACGCTGCTCCATTAAGGTCGGTAAAGATCTCACCGATACCTCTGATGCCAAAAAAGGATTTAAACAAGGCAATGCGTCAGGAGATTTCTTTAACATGATTCTTGAAGAATAATGCAAAACTCACGCGTCTACAAAAGAGGCACAATCTTTCAAAAGTCCGTCCAATTACCCGCATCCGGCGATGATATTCACATAATCTGAAGATAGTAGCGTGATGTCAGTATTGAGACGGAAGCGGCGGGTATGGGTTTAACGTGGTTAACGAGGGCAAAACCGAGTATATGCTGTCAACCAAAATCAAAAATGGATGAGGGTACTCTTGGCTGCTTTAAGAGGAAAATTCTTCGGGAGATTTTCGGTGCCGTCTGCATAGACGATATGTGGAGTGTGCAAAACTGGAGGCAGCTAGTTAAAGATCGAGATGGCTGGAGACGTTTGTTGGTTGAGGACCAAGTACACCCCGGATTGTAGCACCACCTTAAGTAAGTAAGTCAGTTATGGCTGATATGAAAGAACAGAGGGTTTTCATTGCTGAGCAATATTTTAAAACTACAGTTCATAATTTACTTACAAAATATGGTTGGAATAGTGATTTAACTTCATCAACTGTGAAGAGATTAATTCAAAAACGCAGGTAGAATGGATCAATTAGTGATCTTAGATACTCTGGCGGTTCTTGAACAAGTCGTTCAATACAAAACATTGAAGCAGTTTGTGATAGTATTCCTTAGAGTCCAGCAACATCAATTCGGCACCGTGGTCAAGAATTGGACATTTCGGTAAGCTCTCTACACCATATTTGCACGAAAGATTTGCATCTACACGCAAACAAAGTGCAATTGACTCAGCAACTAACCACGCACAGCGAAGAGAGTTCGTTGAATGGATTATGGATTATGGAACAACAGCAAGTGGATGCTGATTTTTCAAACAAGATAATTTTCAGCGATGAGGCTCTTGATGGATTTGTAAATCGTCAAAATTGTCGAGTTTGGGGTTCAGAAAATCCACGAGTGATCCAAGGCACAATTCAATTACTGGATGAGTCATTTGCTGGTCGTATAATTTCCTGTTTTGGTGATCAGAATTAACCGCCCAGATCATGCGATTTAACTCCTTTAGACTTTTTTCTTTGCGGTTTTTTAACTTCAGAGTTTATGCCGACAAGACCATGACCGCCCACGCTTTGAAGGAGAAAATTGAACGCTGTATTTATGAAATCCAGTCACATTTATGCAAAACTGTCAGGGAAAATTTCGTCAAAAGCATCCGTATGTGCCAGCAAAGTCGTGTAGGCCATTTACCCGATATGCTTTTCCATACATAACCCTATACCGTGTATTTTATGCATCAATAAAAAAATATAAAATTTTTAATTAAAAACCGGTGCTTCCTATTAAAATTATTTCTTTCGTGAATTTTGGGACATCCGTTATATTAAATATAATACAAAGATAGATATAATACAATTAATTATAAAGTGATTTTAATTAATTTAATTATTTATTGATTAATTTTTAAATTTGACTATATGTACTCGTAAATATTTTGAATCTGCTCCCTGCTTGCAAAGCATTCGAGTGAATCGAAAAATATCTTTCTCGGTTTTCTATTTCGATTTCTTCTTTTAGTTGATTGGAAAGTATACCCATGTGAGAATCAGTCAATGTACCCACAAATCCGCAATGTGCAACACACTTCATGTTGCAGAAACCTCAGGAGTATTCTAAAAATCAGAGATGCAGAACATTGGAAATGGGTGATTTGGTGCATGATATTTAATTCGGTTACTGATACGGTTTGTTGTCGTCTTTGGATGTGCTTCGCTAACGACCAACTAACGGCTCACTGCACTCTATATTGTAATACTAACTCTTAGGAATATTGATATCATTGGTGCTGGCTGAGACTTCAGTAGGTAAGTTATGATGGTGTCAGTGGGAGTTTTGCTTTACTATACCAGTATATGAATACGTCCATTGTGCTATTGCGTGCATCAGAAAACATACGAGTTTACGAGTTGCAGAGGGATTGCCACAGTCTTCTAATTGTCTATTCAAGCTATCAATTGTATTTTGTTTCTCATCTCTCTACCGATGAAAGATGCTACTGTATCAGTGAGAAATTAAAAAAAAACTGCTCACTTATACAAAAAAAGTGCTTTCAGAGGTACGACAGGATACTCTAACTTATGTCTAATATTCTTTATTATAATATTTAAAGATTTCTGAATACAATCTCTGGAAATTATAAAACTCAAAAAACGAATTCTATAATAGTAATAAAAAAAATGTTGTTATAAAATGGATTTATTGCATTCAATAGTATTGAAACGCAATCATACTTGTATCTATCACACGGATTTTCAAAGAAAATTTATTATGCCTTTTATTAAAAAGATGGACCCTTTACAATCTTCACATGCCAAATTTTGCATCAAAATCATTAGACCAAGGAAACACAGAAAATGTTTTGACAAAAAGCAGGTATGTTACACGTAGAAAACGCTGGTTCCCATTTTACATGGATGTAATGTTATCCTGTAAAGCATAGCAGCTGCTTGTAAGTCTTATACAAAACACTTGCTCGGTGTTCATCACCATAAATCACCATAAATAGACGCACACTTAACTATGCTTCGGACTCAGTTTTTGTTGAACTGAATTATCATTTGTGAGTACATACGACCAAGCAAGATGAGGCATAACATCCAAAACAAAAAATGCTCCCGAAATATGTATTCTTCACTGGTGCAATTATCGGGTTTTATTTAAAATATGAATGATATTGACCTGAATGAGTTAAGTTGCATTCCATATATTGTATGTATTTACTAAAATCGGCTTATTGAAAGCACAATTTGCCGATGAGTTGATAATGATAAATGGATTTGACAATTGTTTTCCAAAATCATGTAATTCTCACTCTGTGCCGATACTCAAAAATAATGCTTGCCGATAAGCTTGGATTGCCGCCTTGCAAATGAAAGTTGTTTGTGTGTTTCGCAATGAATGGCAAGCAGTCCTGTAAAAACTAACCACAAACCGGACGGCCAGAATGATATTCGTAAAAAACATCATAACATTATCGACAAGTTCAAGATATTGAATACTTTGATCTTTCGACTCCTATTTTGGTGGTTTTGTTAGCTGTACATTAATTTTCTGGCTTACACACAAGTGCAGCGGAAAAATAAAAAACTCATTCCTTGTATGACAGTGGAAAATGGAAATACTCCAAAGTCCTGGATTATTGCACATCTTTTAATCTTGTTCCTGGAAAGGTGCAATATTTATATTAAGATAAGGTTTTATTGGTCCTAGAAAGAAAGTCTGACTTCCATTGGCCTAGTAATTAAAAAATTTGAGACATATTCAAGATGATGCGCTAAAAAAATTTGAGACATATTCAAGATGATGCGCTAAAAAAGAGATTAAAGCGTCATAGTATGCAATAGGAAAGAGGAGAAGACCTATTCTACAACATTGTACCTATAGAAATTTCCGTTAGAATAAACAGTACAAAATTCGGCAATTCAAATATAGTGAAGTGCACGTAGGTTAAGGACGTAAGGGTAGTGCATACAAGGTTACTTAAATTTGTATAGAAAAATATTTTTACTGTGATGACTATAGCAAAATTTAAAAATTTGTCATTTCCCAAGTGTTTTTAACTCTGGGTGGAAGAGGTTATCAACAAAGCTTGTGTCCTATTTTTACTTTCGGATATAAATAAATTTAAATCCACAAATTTTCAGTTTTATGCAAAAGTTTTATGGTTCGAAGAAAAAACTTGTACCATTATTTGTAAATTTAGAAGCAATTTTTAAGGATATTTCGTAGTTAGTGTAGAATTATCAAATGTAAACCCTCAATTTTGACACGTTATTCAAAAAGACTAGGAAATATTGCTGTACGTGAGCTTATCTCTCTCTGAACTACAAAGTTCCAAATAATTTTTTACTGTTTTCAATGTTACTAATAGTGTCATCAATATGCTTGATTTTACTTTTAATCGAACAAAAGTGATCCTCTGCATAGTAAAACTTAGGAAGACCAAACAGTTTTCTTGAAATTTAAGGCGAAATACGATTTTCAAGCGAAAAATAAGTTTGAGCAATAATAAAGATCTTCTAAATTAGTTCGAAAATTGTGTAAGTGGTTTTCGTAGCGGACACCAAGTTGAGTTCAATAAGTCCCACTTCATTTCAGCGTGCCGCCTTAATTAATATCTTCTTTTACTGTCTTGTCGCCTTTCCAATCGCCTGAAGTGATACTAAATATGAAATTTTTTATTTTAGTTAAAGCATCTTCAGCGTTTTTTAGAAAAATCTTAATTAACATACGATTGCAGAATAAATTAATAAATTAATTGTCTCTAAATCTAGAATGGTGTGCTTTGGGCTTAATTTCACCTGTATCGATTTACTCGTATTTAGTTATATAAAAGGCTGTGTACAGAGCAAATATTATCATTATTATCAGTAGGTGTTTCAAATGAATTAAATGGTAATTTTCGCATGTCATTCATTTCTCTTATGTTTTTTTTTTTTTTTTTTTTTTTTTTTTTTTATACTTTACGCGCGCCTAAGGGGTTATGAATACCCATATTCTGTTGCCAGGGTGCGGGCGGAAAAATAGAAGGAGGAGAAAGGAAAGTTTGTGATGTAGTGGTTTGAAACTCAGGTGTGTTTGGTTTCGATATTGTATTGTGTGTATATTGTATTGTGTATATATTATGTGTATTGTAAAAATCTAATCAGACTTTTGTAGTTTTTCCCGAAATTTGATGAAATGGAAATATATACGATGTTATACGATGAGCGCACTTGTATAGATACAAGTATATGCATGTACCCAAAACAATTGAAAATTAAAACTTTTTTTAAACTGACAGCAATGGTTCGCTAAAAAAAAATATTTTCTGTATACTTAAGTTCTATTTCCAACTCCAAATGCTCTGTTTAAATGTTCATTAATTCGAATGCGGCCGAGTTTGTCCGCCAATTTTCAAGAAATGTATCTTTATTCTGGGACTTATAACGTTTACTCAAAATAGGAATGCGCATATTTAAAAAATGCTGTTATTCGATTCCTTAGTCTGTGCTTCTAATCTTTAAGTTGTTTCAGATATGATTATAAATTGATACAAAAAGTGGCCAATAACAAATGCTCATAGAAACGTCACGCTAATTTACGTGGTCTCATCTTACAATTTAACTGCCTGGGTATTGAGAAAAGGAACTATTTCACATTTTTCAAACAGTTTTCTCATTTTCTACAGTTACCACCTAGATTAGAGACAAGCTGTTCTGTCGCTAGAAAAACCATTGAAGTGTCACTGGGTGATTGAAACTTAATCCGAGAACAAGTAAATCTTATGAAAACAGTATCCTATACTCCGCCAAGATAAAAAGAAAATCAGTATAGAGGGCTTGAAGCAAACAAAAGTAAATGATACCATTTGAGTTTTTAACTACATTATGTATGTATTCGTAACCAAGAGAATTAAGCAGTCATTCTTTATTTTTTTTTTAAATAGAATGAGTTTGTACGTAAAAAAGTGTCTCTAAATAGAAATAATGGATATATTCTGATATATGTATGAATGTATTGTATTTATGTATTGTAATTTACTCGTAGGTCTATAATAATTTAACTCCCAGACAGCTTTGGTTTACAATCTAAAATACCTTTACAACATATCTACCACATTGACTTTTAATGTGACTTTATTTATTTGACGGTTATTTTAATAACTGATATCGTCACAAACGTTTCGGCTATTTACTGTGAGTCAAAGTTGTAATCACTTTCTGGCATTCGCTTCTATAACCGATATAAGGTCCATAGACCGGCCACGGGAAGATTTTAAAGTTCAAGATTTGACCATATTTTTAACAATATGTTACGTAGGTACTAAGGCTTGCTTTGTAACCAAGCGAGCAACTGAATACTACATACTATATTATGTAACATATGTATATCTTTTACGAGTGTTATAGATGTGATCCGACTATACCATCGATCTGATTACACGATTATCTTATATGAGTATAATTTAGTGATAATTTAATTGTCGTTGTGGCCAAGGTGTATTGCCAATGAGTAACAAAAACGCAAAAAAGAGATTTCAATTCTCACTTAACGAACGAAGCTGTTATAATATTAACTCAAAATGGAAAAGTACTTAAAAAAGCGTTTAAGTTCCTGTCTCATGTTATCTAGGTTTATAAGGTGTTGGTGATTACCTAAATTGGAGCAAGCCTGGTGAGTAGGGTGTATGAAGGCAAAACTTCATAGCATATCTCTAATAGCCGGTATTTGAAAGTTCAATATGTCTGGGGAATCAACTAACAAATGTTAGTTTCTAAGAACGTCCGAGTGGAGAAGTACCACTTGGAAAAGAGGGTTTGTATATGAGTCGCCCAGTGGCAAAAGCAGTTAAAAGATTAAAGATCGTAAGTTGAGATATTGGTAACCTTAAATTCTTGGACTGTTGGGCCATCAGATAAGAGTACCTAAAAAGGTTCTAATAAAATCAAAAACCTTTTAAAATCATCAAATTTTTTTCAACACTACAGAAGTTCTATGAGTACCGAATCATGAAGTTGCCAGAAATGTAGCAGAAGATCATTTAACAAAACAGGATTGATGTTATGCATTATACCATATAAAGGAAAGAGAATTTTATTCCATACTAAAAAACCCGAAATTACTTTCCTGCCAACCCAATAATATCGAAGCTAACACTTCGCAGCCTAAGTGTGCAATTAATTTTTTCTAAAAAGTTATAGCTGAAACTGAAACCGCTGGAAACGAATGTTGAGAAACAGGAAACGATACAATTTTACAAACAAATATTAATGCACTCTACATAGGAGAGTCTTAAAATTTAAATTCAAAATTCTAATGAAGCTTATATTTATTACCATACTCCTGGAATGTGGAATAGTGAGGATGTATATTTATATATTCATGTTTCGATTAGTATTTCAATTAATTGACTGATGTTACCCTTATTTAAATTTGATATTTGAGGATAGCTTTTAAGAATACTTTGTCTTTTCTCTCTCCCCTCCTTTATCCAGTAAAGATTTGTAAAATTATGTATGAGAAACACTTAATTTTCTCGAAAATGTTTTCCAAGGCACACCCAAGCCCGCGTAGGCCGCATCATATTTATAGGAAAGCAGATAAAGAACAGCTATTCACTTTTGGGTGTCCTCGTCAGATGGGGGCGTTTGGCAAAAGAATTCTTCTTATTGGACTAACGATGACGTCTATAGACATGACAGTCTATGTTCCGAGCTGCAGGGTAAGTTTAGTAAAGCAGCAGCATTCTTAAAATTTTGAAAATTAAAACAAAAATATATAATATAAACAGAAGAAAATTAAAATTTTATTTCAAGTATGTGGATACAATACCATTTTATTTCCTTGTAAAACATCTTAAAGTTATTTATTATAATTTTCTTAGGAAAAATCTATAAGTTTCAAAATTTATTATTATGGTTTTATATAGGATGTCTTTAATTGTAATTATTATTAATTATTTTTTTATTAACATTTTTATTAATCTGAAGAAAAACAATTCGTTTTTCGAAAAATTATGTATTATATTATATTTAAATTATTTATTATAAGTTTACATTGGCTATTCGCAAAGTTTGAAATTTTTATTTATTTTTCGTAACTCATAATAATATAACGAACTACGTAAATCATCACGGGCACTAATCTAACATGAGTAATATACAGGCTGATTAGTTGACATATCATGATCAAACGCAGCGGCTTAACGGCAAAGTCTTGCTTAATAGCGTTTATTTTTCTTGTCATTGAATATGGCATGGTAACTCTTTAAGTTTGTAGTAGCAAATGGGGTATTATTGAACTCGTTATTATCAATAAATGTAAATGGAAATATCCGAATGAAACTATTGCGCTATTATCAATGTATCAGCAATTATTAAAATTCTAAAGAACACCTTAATTTTTTTCTGAAAACAGTAATGCTGATTTTGAATTTAACCTCCTCTTTTTGTAACATTCAAATGGTGCACATTTACATAGATAATTGTGTTCAAACTAAGAAACTATTTGCAAACAAAAAAGTGCCCCAATTTTTCTTTGTGAGTCCACATTTTTCAGATACGACACAACTAATCAAAATATGCAACAATTAGAATGAAGGAATTCTTTTTACATTTTAATTTTTTTAGATTTGTGTTATAGAAAACCACATCCGTTGGTGTGGTTGGTCTTCAAAAGGATACCATTCCTTCTAATTTTAAAATACAGGCATAAATTCGAGACAAAACAACACAACAACAAAGGACGGCTTTTCAACCCCCTCTCACAACTTATACAATTTTTTTTTCTAAATATGTTAAGAGATCACTTCTGAAATCTATTCACACTTTGTATGGAACACAGTAGTGTTCCTAGTATAAACCTCTTAACGAAAATATATGCACCTGCAAGCTCAATTATTATGAGAAATAAATCAACTAGTATCTTTTTCGATTGGTTGCAAATTATCCAATCAAAAACTCAATCCGATAAAATTACTGAAGTCAAAAAGTTTTCATTATAACACTTTTACAGAAAAGTATGATCTAAACCAATTGGTTTCCAAATTCAAGAGCTCACAACACAACAGCTCATTGTAAAGTACACCAATCCGATTTTTGCCAATCAATTAATCGGCTGATTTATCTACAGGTACTCTGTCGACATCCAGGACACGATATCTTTATTCGTTGTTTTTTTTTTTTGCGTTTATGTTATTGAATGCGACAATGTTGCAATACGAGTACATAAAACAATTGCTTGGAACACTGTAATCGTCACTTTACAACAGCCATGCATGGTCTGCTGCAATTATAAGACGTGTATGTGTTGAAACTTCACTTAGCCATTTTCTGTTAAAGGTTTAGTAGCTGGATCTTTGCGAGTTATACACATGTTTGTGCATCAAAGAAGACGAATGATTTCGATATTGCAACACAAATTAAGATGTACTCCTGTGGCTCTCCCCTTTAAGAAATTGGTTTTCCGTGTATCTGAATGCCATCCAGTACAAGTAAGCGACAATGGAGCATTACATATGTACCATGAACGTGATACGTTTTCGAGTTTTTTTTTTAATATTTTGTTTCACCTCATGCTGTTTTCGATGTTTATACCCAAAGAAAAAAAAAGAACAAAGAAAGAAAAAAGCACCATCGTAGTTAAAGCGTTTAACACCCGTAAAGGGTGTTTCCTTTTAGAGGTTTGGATTTTAAACTGTTTCTACATATTGTCAATTTGACAGTTGAGAGTTGATTTGTGGTTAGGACGTTTTGCCATTTTACGATGAATAGATTAACGCCAGAACGCCGCGTGCAAATTGTGAAAACTTATTTTGAAAATCATGGTTCAGTTCGCTAAACTTATCATGCGCTACGTCCATTTTACGGCCGACATAATCGTCAATCTGAGCAAGTTATTCGGAACACGATGTGGAAAATACGTATCCCCAAAGTTGACAAACAGTGCGAACAGAAGAAGTTATGGTCGTTGTGGAGTGCTATGCCTATTAACTTTGTGGAAGATTTTACGGAAAGTTCTTGGCTTAAAAGCTTATAAGATCCAGCTTGTGCAAGAGTTGGAACCGCGTGACAATTATACGTGCCGTAGGTTCGGTGAATGGGCCGAAAACATGATTCAGCTTCATCCTCATTTTCAACGCAAAATTTGGTCTCGGATGAGGCCCACTTTTGGTTAAATGGATATGTAAACAAGCAAAATTGCCGAATTTTGAGTGGAGAAAACCCAGAAGGCTTTGTCGAGGCGCCCTTCCAACCATTAAAACTCACTATTTGGTGTACTTTATGGGCTGGTGGAATCATCGGCCTATATTACTTTAAGGACGATGCCGGCCAGAATGTTAGCGTCAATGGAGAGCGCTACAGAAACATTATTTCTGACTTCTTCGTTCCTCAGTTAAATGGCATTGACGTAACAGAGCTTTAGTTTCAACAAGAAGGCACAATACGCCACACAGCCCGAGATACCATCAATTTATTTTGGGAAACATTTGCAGAGCGCGTAATTCCTCGTAATGGACTTGTGAACTGGCCTCCACAGCTTTAGATTATTTTCTTTAGGGGTATGTGAAGTCACTAGTCTATGCCGATAAATCAGATACGTTGGACGATTTGGAAGTCAAAATTCGTCGTGCTATTGCTGATATACGACCCCAGTTACTCGATAAAGTTGTCGAAAATTGAACTTCACGATTGTGCTTCATTCGAGCTAGCCGTTGCGCGCATATGCCCGATATCATATTTAATCACTAATGGAATACAATTATCTATTAAATAAGGCTAATATCATAGACATCAATATTAGCTTCAAGTATTTTATTTCATATTGAATTTGTATACCCCTAAAAAAGCTTCCTTTATATGATAATTTATGAACGCCTTGTCTGATGGGCTAAATTTGGCTTTCAGCTTAGGTGCCTGAAAATGCACTCGGTGTATTTTCGGAAAGCGACAGATCTTCGCCGTTTCGTTATTATTATATTTCATTTTGAGCACAGTAGACAATCGGAGTGCAATAATTTGAGGTTGTTAAATGAATTATTAAATGCCATTAAATTATTAATGCCACACATATTAAATGTGTGTACAAAACCATATACACTATGAGCCTTACTAGTCGTGACTTAAATATGAACACACACTTATATCTGAAGTGTACTTAATTTTTTGAAAGAATCTACTATATTTTCATTGAATCTACTAAATAACACTGATTTGACGTCTTATATTCACACTTGAATTTCAATTTATTTTGAGGTTCGGTGAAAATATTAAAATCTGCGGAGATTGTTTTCTTCGCTTGTACATACTTATAAAATGGTGATTCCAATGTACTCAAGTTAATACCTTTTCTCTTCCTAAATGGAAACTGGATTCGATAAGAGTTCTTTTTAAAACTCAAATACAATATTATTTCAATAGTAATACCTTTGTATAATGAAGTATGTAATACGTAATTGCTTCAAAGACACATCCTCGAAAAACCCACTTTTACCATACTGCAAAGTATTTCAATAAACTACTACTACTACTACTACTGGGAAGAGATAATAGTCCGAGAGATCCAAATCCAGTTGCCAATCGACGCCAAAAGTCCGCCCGGTTCCGCATCAGCAAGTCCAAACACTCTTTCGAAGTGCTCTCGCCTTCGTGTTTTTGGTCATTCGCGGCACCCAGCGGCAGGATATCTTTTTCATATACAGAATATTGCCTAAAATATGGCGTATGCGCTCAGTACTAATCTTTGTGGTATCTGCTAGCTCGCGCACCTTCACTTTCCGGTCAGCCAACACCATTTCATGTACTTTTTTGGACATTGTCCTCTGTAACCGCATCGGTGGGCCTGCCGCTGCGGGCTTGATCGGTAGTGGAGTTGCGGCCACCACGAAACTCTCGAAACCAATATTTGACAGTGTAATCTGACGGAGCATTAGCCCCATAATATTTATCCAACTTTTCTTTTGTTTCCTTCTCCGTTTTGCCTCTCAAAAAATAATGTTTTATGAGAGAACGAAAATCGTTTTTGTTCATACTCAACATGATGCCAAACACGTCAACTACAAAACTAAAGAAAGTATCGCACTGAAATTTGACATGTCTGCCTAAGTATGAACGGACTTCAAGGCACCATAACCTTTTTTGGTTATTCTGGCGGTCAAGGATGTCACTTCACTTTTCACTCCATCTAGTATAACGAACGAAGGTGAAGGAATTTATAAAATTCATGAAAATTAAATAACGCTTATATAATTGCAACCAAATTCAGTTACCATTTTACACACAATTTTAGTATTTTAGATACCAAATCGAATCGTTTTTAGTGTTGTTCTTACGAGAAACATCAAATTAGTGCATCAACATCACTCTGTTCCTTAATGTCGTATTTTAAAAACTAGACATGGCTTTCTGTACATTGAAATTTAGCTCCATACTAACTCTATTTACCTTTTCGGAAAGTGTGGAAATTATACTTAAGCTGTATACGAGTACTTAATTTGGTTTTTTAGTAAGCGAGGTTGTTAATATGTTAGATAATAATAAAGGGTATCCAAAAACTCACACAAGAAGTAATTTTGATAGAAAACACAGGTTTTTGATTAAAAATTTTATATTTGTTATTGATTCATAAAGTATACACTGTAGGGTTATGTATGGAATAACATATCGGGTAAATGGCCTCTATGGTTTGCACACACATACGCACTCTGTTTTCGAAATTTTCCATGACAGTTTTGCGTAAATGTGGCTTAATTTCATTGATACAGCACTCAGCTTATTGGCGTAAACCTTGGACTTAACAACACCCCAAAGTAGAACGGCGTACAATCGCGTGATCTAGGTGGCCAATTCTGTTGAACGACTTGTTGAAAGACGGCCAGAGTGTTTAGCACCATTAAGAGATTCAGTCTCCTTAAATTTTTGAATTAATTTGTTCACAGTTGATGAAGTTAACTCACTATTCTGACAATATTTTGTACGAAAATTGCGAACTGTAGCTGCTAAACCTTCATAATTTTTGAAATATTACTCAATAATGAAAACGCGTTGGTCTTTCGTGTGGCGCTCCATTTTTAATAACCCTGAATTGTTAGCTGTAACGCTGTCTTTTTTTGATGACGGCAACTAACCGCACATACTGCACAAATTCAAGTCTTGCATGAATTTTGAGACACTCTTTACAATAACTTTGGTATTGCTTGCTGGTACGAAAATTTCGTCGGACAAGTGCCCAGTAAGGATCAAAACTAAGTAGACATTATCAGAACTGTCCGTGAGATTTTGGCATGTGCTATGTCTATGACAAGAATCCCTCATATAGTTAAGGATATGTCATGTGCTCCATGATAGCCTTCTGACCATAAGATAATTATAAAGATCTTGGAATATTTACACCCCCAGTTTCCGGCTAGCGACATGAAGCTTCTTTCGATGTGTGTGCTTAAATCACCATAAGAAACCTGGTAGTGAAAACTTGTTTACGAGTCGGTCCATCATCCACTAATTGACAGGCAAATCCATCCAATCAACTATTAATTTTATAGCAAAAACTTTAATGATAGGCGGTTAAAAAGGAAGAGGAGGATCGCGAGACAGACTTTTTGCCTCATCGGAGCCTGCCAAAATACAATCCCTCTTCTCAAATCTAGCACAAATCGAGATTGGAAAGAACGGCCTTGATGCCATCTTCGTCGAGATATTTGTAACACCCTGTCATAGATCTAAGTACAGTACTGACTTCACAATACCAATTACCGGGAGCGGTGAGCACATCACCATTATCTAGAAGCCATGGCCTGTCCGGAACAGCGTCTCAAAAGAACTCAGCCTCGGAATAAGAGCATTTAAATATAATATAACATTTAATACCTGACAAGAGAAGAAAGTATACTCAGAGCCTGTTGTCTAGTATTCCTCAATACAGTACGATTTTTCAATGGTGCTTCTGACCTCATAATAGGTCCCTGCCCTTTGACGACCGTTAGTTAACGGCATGAAAGCACATCACGAAGCTGGTTGATAACGTCGATAAGAATTCGTGCTGGGATGTGTTGTATGCACACTACTACCTTTAGAATCAGCTCTGAGGTAAGTCAATCTTCAGATATCAAATTGTACTAGTTGTAAAGCACCGAAAAGCACTTGCCGTCATCTTTGTCTCGAATAATCTCCCTTATTCGATTCATAGCTGCGAAGTGTCGGATGAACTATCCTACTCTGATTTTAATACATACTCCAGCGGTGGACAACAAACTTAGACAAATTACAATCAAACTAGCACAACTTACTATATAAAAGGGAAAATGGCCACCACCTGTCATTTTAGGAGAATGTTACAAAATGCGATAGGTTAAGCCTTTCAGGCGCGGACCAAGTACAACGGAAGTAGTGAGAGCGATATAGTGCGTCTTGATTAGCGGTAGTTACAGCATATGCGGTAGCAATAGTAGTTTCCGCGAAGCACCATTTACGAGTATTCGGCTGTTGCACACGAAGAGGAAACCGCAAATTTTACGAAAGCTAAAGTGAGCAAAGTACTAAATATAATGGACCCGGGGTAAACCGGATCAAATACCCTCTGATGTCTGAAATCACGGTTTCTGTATGAAGATAGAGTGATATAGTTCATTCTATGGAGTCAGATACTCGTAGCACATTAATCTCGTTCAAGGTCGAATTACTATCCGATTCAAAGGAATCTGCCAGACCTACTATAGTTCTCAAATGTTAAAGCTACGAAAGTATTAAAGCAGCTCTTATAAGGGCACCGCTGAAGTGACTTCAGATGCCGCTGCGCCGTTAGGGAGCTTACTCAATTGTGCTTTGTCTGGCTCAAACTTATGTATTGGAGTTCGTTCATTTGCATTTGCGCAGATACCAGTTTTCAATTATATTTACTCAGTAAATAATTTCTAAAGGACAGTTTTGAAAATACCACAATGGGGATACATATTTGCATATTGTACATGTATTTAAATTTTGCTTTCTTGTATATAGTATTAAATATACTTCCTAAAGCAATTTTATGTTCATAAGATCTTGTGTTTTATACTTAAGAGTATTTTTTTAACAAAAGATCAAAAGCATATTTTCCACTTGAAGAACTGTGAGTTGAAACTAACAATATGTGTATGTATTGTATGTGTATGAAAATTTCCATTAAAAATACTCAAAAATTCGTGGTGTTCATGACATGACTTGGAAGCCATTTTGTGACGTAAATATGTAGGTAACCATTCACTTTTTGTTTGATATGAATAACAAAAATTCTATTATAATATAAAGTAAACAGAAATAGGCACTTTTTGTTGTACCGCATTTTAAAAATTTTCATTTTAAAAAGGATGCTTACTGTAACAATCGAGCTTCATTTATTTCAAAAAAATATTGTAATTTGTTAAAAAAATTGAAGTCAACAAGCTCATAAGTTCCCGAGGTGCTATCACTATCGTTTAACAATCCAAGCGCGTTTAAGATTTTCGGCTGCGTAATAACATAAGAACAGAGACTACGTTATACGGTGTAACTTGTGTAATCCACCTGGGTGTATGTGGACCCTTAAGAACAAAAATAATAAACAAATTTGGCGCAACAGTCAGGGATCGGAACGATGCCTATCAATGTGTTGAAGATCAGTTTTTGTTACAGGAGCCGAAAAGTACATACGAGTATATTTGACCTAGAGCATTAACAACACTTACGAGTATGCTTAATGGAACGACAGAAAATTATTCATTTATTTTTCAAATAAAACATTAGACATTTTGCGTTACCTGCATGTATTTATATATTGAGATAATTGTATTAGATTTTCCAGTTACAGCTGAATGGATACATTTCATTATCAACTCATACTCAACGAGCAATAATTTTTAGCCAAATCGTCCCGAGTAAAAAGTTATTTAGATCGATTGGCATAATCGGTGCATACATCTATTGTAATAACCGCGTGGAAGTATAAATTTATTTACTCTGGTTCATGTTTGGTGTTGGAACGATACGGACGATGCCGTCCTCACCTGCAATAGTATCTTTACTCCATATCCTAGCCTAGTGTTAAAATTTGTATTTTAGTGCTCACGATACACTACGTTAATTTAATTATGAGAAAAACAAATAATTGTGTAACAGTTAGTCCAACGGAACCATAAGGAAACCACGCCAAAGGTTACGATTTCTGACAATGACCTATAAAAATTAAACTACAATTCTTATGCACTGTTTTGACATCATTGAAGAAAGAAGGGAGCAATTTCTGCATTTTAAAAGTTATTTAGGTATGTCAGAGAATTAAAGATAAGGCTCTTGTTAGCGGGAGATTCAAAACGAGATTTTAAGAGAAGCAATCATATGAGCTGAATAAGTGGCAGTGTCAAGAAGATTGTCAGGAAAAGTTTTCTGAAATCCAGATGAGTCAAGTCTCAACCGAGGTTCGTGGAAGAAATCAACTCGATCCAGGATGTTCTAAACTCACTCAGAATCCTTGTCAAAATCATTAATTATATTAACGAATAAAATTGCTGCTCTTTACACTTAGAAGAAATTTTTCAAAGTTTTTATTCTCACTTTCTAATTATAGGATACAAATAGTATGTACATATGCTTACTTTATCAGTAGTATAGAAACAAAAGGGTATTGCTAGATAAATATTAAATTGGAACTTATCCCAAGAGTGCCATCACGTCGAACGGTATATGTATCCTGGATGTAGATCGTGCGCAACGAGTTCCATAATAGTTTGTTCTGACTATATGATGTTGATATGGTTCGTCAGAATACAGGTCCTTAATATACTCATACCCTCTAACCCAATCTTTAGACAAAATATGATAATTGCTAACTACGAGTACATAAATACGTTTTGAACTAAATAAAAATATTAGCAATGTGCAAATACATACTTGTATTTGTATAAATTAATTGAAACGGACGAAGGTTGCATCTGACAGCAGAAGTGCAGAAAAGTAGGAAATAAAGTTGGATATACAGTAGATTCAGCTTTTTTAGGACACCGCTTTATCGGGACAGCCGCTTAACTGGGACAAATGAAAAAGAACGGAAACGAAAAGAAATGAATTTGTTCGGCTATTATGGACAGCAGCCGTTTAATCGGGACATACTATATTCATCACATGTCTTACACAGGCTTTGACAAAAAAAAAAACACCCCCACAGTGCTTACCTCCAATGTATCCAACAGCAGATGCACAAAAATCGTTGGTACATAGTAATAAGGACGACGAAGACGTGAAAAAATATAAACCAATGCGATTCAAATAACGGTATGTCATGTTTTGCTTTTTCAGTTTCAGAAATGTGTGCAGTTATCACTTTGTTATTCGCTTTGCTGTTTCGAGGTTTGATGCGCTACAACGCGGATTGCTTTCAGTTTCGTGCGGAGATAAGAATAAACTGGTTTTCTAGTCGAGTGCCGTGCATATTGACAAGCCAGATTTTATTGTAGGCGAAATGTTCAGAAAAGACTTAACATTAGCCGATAAAATTGCTTTACTTGACAAAATAAAAAGTCAAGCACCGGAAACTTCCTATCGGGATTTGGAAAGGATCACTAATGTTCCTAAGTCAACAATTGCGCGTATCAGAAGCAATGAACTTAAACTACGAGAGGAATGTGACAAAACACAGGACAAACCCAGAAAACGGAAAAGAGAAGGAAAGGATCCAGATGTTGATGAGGCTCTGAACGAATGGTTTTCAATTGTTCGAGTTTGTGGCCCAATGCTGAAAGCTAAATCAGAGGAGCTAGCGGCAAAGTTGCGTCATACCAACTTTAATGCTACAGATGGAAAACCAGACATGAGATTAAATTGAAGGAAGCACATGGGGAGAGAGCTAATGCAGATTTTTTGAGCGCTTATTATTGAAAAATGCATAAGCTTCCCGAGCTCTTACAGTTGTGGAATCCTATTGACATATACAACGCCGATGAAACAAGCCTCTTTTACCGTGCCACGCCAGATGGCTCTTTGAGCTATAGACACCATGAACTAATAGGTTCAAAAAAGGCAATGGATCGAGTTACTGTGTTGTGTTGCTGTAATATGTCGGGAAGTGACAAACGGAAGCTATTAATCGTTGGAAAAGCTGTTAAACCTAGGTGCTTAAAAGGTATTAGAATGGACAGTTTGTCAGTTCTTTACTACGCCAATAAGAATGCGTGGATGACGGCCAACATTTTTATAAAATGGTTTTCGGATTGGGATGCAGAGCTGAAACAAAGTTCAAGGAAAATTCTGCTGCTTATTGCCAATTCGGCTACACATCCTCCTCCAATCAACCTAAAAAATATTAAAATAGAATTCCTCCCCCTAAACACCACATCTTTGCTACAACCACTGGACATGGGAATCATAAAAAATTTAAAGATGTTATATCGAGGAAGATTGGTGCAGTTCATCGTTGAAGCAATTGAAGAGAATCTCTTAACAACATCTACAAATGCCAGAGAAGTTGGCGCAAAGGTTAATATTCTATAGGCTATACAATTTGTTGCGGACAGTTGGAGAAAAATAAGCTGTTCCACAATTTAAAACTGTTTTTTTCACTGTGGTTTCAAAAATTTAAATGATGAAATCATAGCAGGTGTATCAAATATTGAAAGCTCCTATCCACTTGAGCGCGTTCAAAATCATGAAGAGTTTTTATCCATTGATAGTGAATTGCAATGCCACTGCGAATCTGAGGACGTTGAGGATGACATTATTGAAGAAATTTTACAAAGATACAGCGCAGAAGAAGCAGCCGGAAGTGATGTGGAGATTGTTGAACCAGTTCCAGTTCGAGTTACTAATCGTTTGGCGAAGTATAGCAATAGTACATTTATCTTTTATTTTTACAATATTTTTTCAAAGTTTTTGAATGAAATACCACTTTGATCAAAAAGTTCCCGCACCACACCACCGTGTGGCGCTCCCATTGTTCCGGTTTGAGTTCTGTTTTTTTTGTTAAGTTGGTAAACCTGTTGTTGACATTTCCTTTAAATCTTAACGTCATAGCTTGACATTTGCAAAAGTTACGTAGTCAAGAGTACATCTATCTCTGTGTGTGTTGGCGATTTTTTACAATTTTAGAAATGGATTTAAATTTACAACAACGAATTTGTATTAAATTTTGCGTAAAAAACGGATTTAATGGTGCGCAAACGTTGGAAATGTTGAAAGAGTGTTTCGGCAACGATTCTCTAAAGAAAACAGTCGTTTACCAGTGGCACGAGCGGTTCAAAAGTGGTCGTGAGTCAATCGAAGATGATGAACGCAGTGGCAGACCATCGACATCGAAAACCGACGAAAAAATTGATGAAGTAAAAGAAATGTTGGTCAATAACGGCAAATTAACCATCAGAGAAATAGCGGAGGACTTGAACATTGCCTATGGATCTGTCCAAGACAATTTGGTTAATGATTTGGGTTTCCGTCGTGTAGCAGCAAAGTTGGTGCCAAAAGACCTCAATTTCATGCAAAAAAGAGACCGTGTTGACGTCGCAAAAGAGATGATTTGCGAGGTGGAATCCGATCCCACATTCATCAAAAGGATCATTACTGGAGATGAGACGTGGGTTTATGAGTACGACACGCAATCCAGACATCAGGCAAGTGAATGGCGTTCACCAAATGAGCCGAAACCAAAAAAACCACGTCGTTTTCAGTCAAAAAAGAAGGCAATGCTCACGGTTTTCATGGATTACAACTGTGTAGTGCATCATGAATTTTTGCCTGAAGGCCAGACAGTAAACAAAGAGCGTTATGAAACGTTTGCGTGAAGCAATTCGCCGAAAGAGACCAGAATTGTGGGCAAAAAACTCGTGGATTTTGCACCATGATAACGCACCGTCGCACAGTGCCATCATCATTAGTAATTTTTTGATGAAAAATGCAACAAATACCATCCAACAGCCAGCGAATTCACCTGATTTGTGATTTGTGTGGCTCCCTGTGATTTCTTTCTGTTCAATCGAGTTAAAAAACCACTACGGGGAACGCGTTTCAGCAGCCGAGAGGAAGTAATGGAAAAATCGCAGGAAGCACTGATGGACATACCGAAAACCGAATATAAAAAAATGTTTCGAGGATTGGATCAAGCGCTGGCATAAGTGTGTTGCATTCGATGGGGATTACTCTGAAGGGGGCAATATAGATTTAGATGAATAAACTTGTATTTTTAATTTTGTGAATAAATTCCGGAAAATTTTTTAACAAGGTGGTATGTAGGCATGTTTTGCACACTCTGAATTTTCCTGTAAAGGCAAATGTGATGTGAGAAATTGCAACAATTAACAATCGGTAATGCTATTGGCAGATATCATTACAAACAATCAAGTTCGAAACTGTGGACAAGGCAGTATTTATAAAATCGATAGTAGTCAATGCGGTCTTGTGAGAGGTTGAGATAAGATGCGATTCGAAGCTATGAATATTGATAGATAGATGGTAAGATGCTAAAACATATTCGAGTTATGTTATCATCACGGTATTTGGCATGCACCAGGATTTGTAAACAAACAACCATGAATAACCAAAATTCGAGTTGGAATACATTATTTATATCGAAGCAGCACATTGTCTTGAACTCCTGAAAAGAGTTTCGGCTGATGAAAGCGGCGTATTCAGGCAAGTTTGTAATTCGATAAAGGCTAAGGAATAATGGGTTACGAATCTACGTACCGGTTATTCTCAACTTCAAATTCAGCTTTTAATATCTATTTAAAAGAAGTCATCGTACGGAAGTTTGATAAATTTAAAATGTCGTTATTTCACATAGAGTGTGGGTGGGCTTGCGCACGTGCGACCAAAGAGACTTTTTCCACAAATCTATGAAGAAAGTGACAGGTTGGAGCCACTTAGATAGTGATATGTTTCTTAGAAGATTCCTTAAATCAATAGTAAGTACATTACGTAAATCATTCAATTCTGTAAAGAAGTCACTACATAGAGTGTTAATTCTTATCTCTGAATGGCATGGACAGTCAGACAGCAGATAAAGAACCTGTGCAGTACCTTGTAACAATACCAGCGGGTTAGTCTTACTGAAGAATCCGATCTCATCTTACTGTATGCTATACATATGAGATGTGTTCATATATTTTATATTTCGAGGGTTGTATTAGTCGGATTCACCCAATTTTTCGTACTTATTTTGGCAAACATATGTTAAACGCATCTGGACACTGGTAGCCGTATTGGTTGATTTGTCAATCGTCAGTTGTGAAGAAGGTTACGTGTGTTTCCTTGGACGTGGCGATTTTTGATTTGTTGGAAAAATGGATCAGAGAAATTGCATTAAATTTTGCTATGAAAACGGAATAATATGTATGTGACAAAGTTTTAGAAATGTTTAATATTGCTTTTGGTCAGCCTGCTATAAGTAAAACAAGGGTTTACTCGGGTGGTACAAGCTTTTCCAAGATGGCCGTGAAGAAGTTTATAACGACGAGCTTTCTGGACGCCCCAGCACCTCAACAACAGTTGCTGATGAAGTTCATATCAAATGGCTCATGACATGAACTTGTAACAGCAAATTTGTGCCAAAGGTGTTAAACTACGAACAAAAACAGCGGCAAATGGAAGTTGCTAATGAATCGCTAAATGAAGTTAACAATGATGCAGAACTGTTGAAACGTGTTATAACAGGTGTCGAAACACGGGTGCACCGCTATGATGTTGAAACTAAGGTTCAATCGTCCCGGTGGAGACATTTTTGATCGCCAAGATCGAAAATATCGAAAATATCAAAAATAGCCACACGCAAGCAAATGCACGTAACCTTCTTCAATGTATGTCAATGGATAATTACGCTTGTGAATTCATCAGCTTTCTTCTTGGAATATCCATGTGCCTCAGCGTAGGGTCACCATATTTGGCCTCGGCATCTCAATTCCTGCAGGTTACTTCGATGCTTGTTCTTGGTTATTGAGAAGTCCAGAATTTTAAGACTAGACAGAAATTGAACTCACGGCGATATTATTTTTAACAATGGCCTTGATACAGTTCTTCCAAAGAATATTTGTCATAATAAGAAGTGAAACGAGCTCAAAATTATATTATCTTCTTTGAAGCGCACGCTAACATTTGTCTGTGAGAATTGCTACAAGTTCAAAGGAATAGAAAACAATTTATGAGATAAAGCCACAAATCAATGATTGATTTTAAATGTGTAAACGAATCTTACATGTGTAACAGTTAACATTTTTTCCCAATGCTTCCCTGTTTAATTTAGTGACATCTATGAGAATTTCGGTAACTATGTGAATATGTATCGGTTTCATATACGAGTAGGAGGTTTATTATATATTACAGTAAATAGTGAATCGCGATCATATTAATCCTCATTCCATTTTCGATTTTTTTAAAACTTCATTACAAAAAACAATTTTTTCCCCGAAAGTTTTAGAAAAAAATTATTTACCGCTTCCAACCCTTTTAGCCATCTGCCTAAAAACATAGGTATTTTCCATTACTTCTACACATACATACGCGTATGTGTATACACCAGTACTTTATCTAAGTAATTTCCAATATTTGTTGACTTTCTTGATTATTTCAACAATTTCAAAATTATATCCATTTTTAAAATTTGCAATTTCCATTTTTTTTTTAATTTTTTGGTGCATGCTGTGGGAGAAATTTAGTTCGGACGACACGTAAAAATTCATAAGGAAAAAAGAGTTGCGAGGATCTTGCTTTGTTTTAACTTTGCATTTGCCTATGCTTCAATATTGATTACAAATCATAATTGGGATGTTTTAACACTAGAAAATTTGGTACGCCGTGCCATTTATAAATGGCATTGTAAGAAAAGGCACTTTACTTATGCATCGTACACAAATTGTAAACGCGATACGTGCATTTAAGAATTTTGAGCAAGACCATAAATTTAATGAAAAAGTTAGTTCTGCACTACTTCAACTTATAAGTTGCTTTTTTTGAGATAGATAATAGATATTCCTTGGTTACTTAGACTTTATACTAAAGCAATTGACACTTTGGGTTTCGCAGTATTCCCCAGCAAATTCTTCCATATTTTTGAATTATTTATTCCTCAAATTAATTTTGAAGAGAATTTCCTTTCTAAAGAAACTTGAAATCGTTTGAGCAGTTTTTGGCAAGTTGGCTTTGGTTATTGAACCACTGCAGTGCTGTGTCAAAATGATTCAAGGCTACACAAGATCCCTTGAGGGCACGTCATTTGTATACAAATTATAAATCGTGCGAAATGAGGCTGAGCAAGGTGTCTAGTTTACACTTTTCCCAACGGTAAAACTCAGCAAGCATCAAGCAGATTTAGGTGACGACAAACATTTCGATTTTAATCCCATAGGATTCTTTGTGCGATTTTGTGAACATTTTAATACCAACAGAGCCTGTATAGGATCCCTCCTCGTACATCACGCATTTTATTTTTAAATGCCTATGCCAAAGTACCATTGTTCTCAAACGACCGAGGAAACTGAGTTTAGTTTTGTAAAAATGGGAGTAAACATTTTATATGCACATGGAAAGAATCTTGCTTTATAGCAAAACAAGTTTTTTTTTTTATTCACACTTCCACTAATCAGATGAGGATTGGAGCACTTTTCTAAAAAAAAAAATCACCTTGAATATTATCGCTATTAGGAATATTACTTTTTCACTTTTTTATAATATGCAGAACGCTTACTAATAAATTAACTACTGTAATGTAACTAGAGAAAGCTCGACTTGGAAAATAAAAGTGAAGACAGACAAGATTTATCAGTTTGCTTCATTCATACAGGAGAATGACATTCATGGGTGAGCTCTATTAATCCAATTCCAGTTTACGTACATAGTTCCTTCCTAGTCTAGATAACAAACAGCCGGTGCAAGAGAATTAGTATTCGAACTGTAGTCGTTTGAAATCAAATGGTATGTAACTTACAAGAAATTTCTTCGAGGTACTATTGGCAGAAATGTGCTTCTCTGAGCGCGTAGTCAGATGGATATTTGACCTATTTCAAGTGTTGTAGTTGTGCTCAGCCTCAATTTGAACATAATTTTTATCATGTGGATATGTATATTCTTAATTGTATAGTCTTAATTATGCCGGCAGGCGTTTGGCTAATTATTATACTAGTTGGACTGGTAAGCATTTATGGCACGTAGATATTTACATATACATACATATATGTTATGCCTGTATAATGATGTGCAAATGCATAGCGTTAGTGAGTCAATGAGTAAACACTTATATGTAGTGCACGTACAGATTAGCTCTTAACCAGTTGAGTTTTCTATTGCATAGTATTCTTCTTGATTGTAATTTTACAATACACATATGTAGATGTTGTTGGCTTTTTATTAAAAAAATAAAACGACCGTCATATAACAGAATAAAAAATCAGACGTAAACATTTCTACATTCGGTTCCAAAAAAAGTTTGAAAGAATTTTGAATAATACATCACTTAACATAAACTAGATAGTCGGACCTATATTTTAAATTTTAATGTTTAAGTGCCTCTTTTACTCTACTCTGCAAAGCTTTTTGAAAACACAAACACATGAGGAATGATAATGTATTCCAGAACATTTTCCAGTTCAATTCTTCAATTCTTGACAACAATTTCACACCTTATAGAATTTAGTGTCTTTCAACGTATCATCATATTTAGAAGGAAGAAGACAACAGAACTTAATAAAATTCCTGAGAATTTTTAAAAGCGCCAACAATCTATCTACAGAGCTTCTGAATTTACCTGGTCCACTGGCAGAAGAGGCTGGGATGTTGGAATCTTTTTCGAATAGAAAAAACACAGTAAAGTAATCTTCAAGTTTACTAAGAACTATGCTTTATGGAGCGTGTTAAGCTCTTCCAAAAGCGAAAAACCTTTTCCATATGGTCGTCTTCGGTATTAGCAATAGCAACTGAAAATTAGCTCCCATAGCGTTTTGGACAGCGAAACCTCATTCTGCAGAACGCAAGCAAACCTAGAAGGCAATAAGGCTACAACATAAATAAATTTTATTTTGGACAAACCAGAACAATTAGCAGTAGAAACAACATCAACGTTCATATCCGTTGGGAAAAATGTTTTTGTGTTCTATCGACGTATTACAAGTGTGCTTGTTCTTAAGGAAATTGGTATCAGTGGATGCTCAAAACATATTACCAGCGGCTTATTCAAGACCCAGATCAATAAAGTCCGGCTCCAGGCAACATTCGAAATTAAGCACTTAAAGGGGTACCCCCATTTTACCCCTTTAAGTGTTTAAATTCACGATGCACTACACCGTTGTAATCCATGAAAACCGTGAGCATTGCCTTCTTTTTTGACTGAAAACGACGTGGTTTTTTTGGTCTCGGCTCATTTGGTGAACGCCATTCACTTGCCTGATGTCTGGATTGCATGTCGTACTCATAAATCCACGTCTCGTCTCCAGTAATGATCCTTTTGATGAATGTGGGGTCGGATTCAGCCTCGCAAATCATCTCTTTTGAGACGTCAACACGGTCTCTTTTTTACATGAAATTGAGGTCTTTTGGCACCAATTTTGCTGCTACACGACGGAAACCCAAGTCACTAATCAAAATGTCTTGGATGGATCCATAGGCAATGTTCAAGTCCTCCGCTATCTCTCTGATGGTTAATTTGAGGTTATTGACCAACATTTCTTTTACTTCATCAATGTTTTCGTCTGTTTTCGATGTCGATGGTCTGCCACTGCGTTCATCATCTTCGATTGACTCACGACCACTTTTGACCCGCTCGTGCCACTGGTAAACGACCGTTTTCTTTAGAGAATCGTTGCCGAAACACTTTTCCAACATTTCCAACGTTCGCGCACCATTAAATACGTTTTTTACGCAAAATTTAATACAAGTTCGTTGTTGCAAATTTAAATCCATTTCTAAAATTGTAAAAAATCGCCTTCACACACAAAGTTAGATGTACTCTTAGCTACGTAACTTTTGCAAATGTTAAGCTATGATGCTAAGATTTAGAGAGAATGTCAACAACAGATTTACCAACTTAATAAAAGAACAGAACTCAAATCGGAACAATGGGAGCGCCACACGGTGGTGTGGTGCGGGAACCTCTTGATTAATGAGGTAGATGTCGTTATTAAGTTTTTTTGGGACGTTTGCGAAAATGGCATTTATTTTGAAGATGATGGACATGACATAAAATTAAAACCCTATAGTGGTTTCAGAGGTTGTATTGGGAAATAATATTAAACGGACTTTTCAATTCGAAAGAAGGTTGTACCCAAAAACAAGTAAATATTTTCCTAAAATCGACCTCTTAGCATAGGGATTGGTAATGCAAACGGAAAGCGTACTATAAATTTCCCGTTGTTTTGGTAACACCGGATTGGTTTATCACAAATCATTACACATCTTTCATCTACAGGCGTTAGGTCGCTCGGATTCTCCGTATACTCCACCTGCCAAAACCTTTCGATAACGTCACCTAATGATTCCTCTTCTGTGCAGACTCTGCATGTTATGCTAGAGCACGAAATTCTTTTAAACTTGCCAGATACTATCCATCTTATGAGTGCGGAACTGACTATCGACGAGTGTACACGCACAAGGGCATCGTGAGATTCGATCTTCGCGAAAAAAAAAACCATGGAAAAAAAAAAAAATAACAGCGCAAGCGAACAAAAATTAAAAAATAAAAAATAAAAAAACTGCGCGACTGCAGTGCAAATACTATAAACAGTGCGGGCATCTCAACTTTCCTGCCCGTGGTCATACAGTTGTTTGCACTCAGTCGCTGCCGTTGCTGTATTACATTGTCATACAACGCGGTCAGTAATCGATTTTGCTCGGTCGATTGAAGTCTGGGTCCACTAGCTTGATGTTTGATGGTATCTTCCAAGAAGTTTTGCCCAAGATCTGAGCCGGTTGAGAGGAAATAATATCCCTTAGCACAAATGCTTCGACTATTGAGCAATAGTTAGTGGCGTTTGATTGACATTTAACGCTCACCAGTTGGACTGCCCGTTGCCTTCCTGTTCTATTCCTTCGATGACAAGGGAATCAGTTAATGGGTTGATGTTAAGTTTCTGTACTAAACCTTGACTGATGAGGTTAACCTGGGCGCCAGAGTGTAGTAAAGCTCGGCACTCCGATTTCCGTTGATTTGGTCCAATAATTTGAGCCTTAGCAGTTCCTAACATACCGAAAGCTTGATGTGGATTATTTAGCAAGGCGCTTATGGCTTCGCTCGAATCAGTAATGCGACTTACTGGTTGCTTAGGTGTCGGTGTTTCGACTTTTGCGTGATTTACAATTGCTGGCAAAATGTCCGTACCTCAAGCAATTAATACACAGCTTATTTTTTTTAACAAGACTCCAACGCTGTGTTGGCATTAAAATTAAAAATTGTGGACATTTGTGGACGCTGGTACGGCGGAGAAAGGTTTCATTCAATGATCATCGGACTTGTCCTTACTGCCCAATATCTTCAGTACTTGGAATCGATTTCCCAAGAATCCAAGAAATTTATTAAAATAAGGTATTTGATTCTCCAGTGATTGTTCATAGAGAGTGTGGTTGTCTTTATTCAGCTTTTTGAGGAAAAAGCGAAGTAACATTGGACCCCAAGAGCTCGTAACTACTTTCAATCCGTGCAATCTCATCCAGCATTCTTATATATAGTAGTAGTATCATGCAAACAGCAAATCGATTTAGCGCTTCCGGCTTGTATATACGGGCTGGAGAATAACTTCGAGGGCAATGCTGACACTAACAGACGCATATTATCATAGCGTTCGGTAACTATTTTTCAGGCTGATGCATAGTTCGTACCCGATACAGAAACGATATGGCTTCTCCTGTTTGGCTTGTTTTCAGAAACCACATCTTTTGGCCATCTGAGATATTCTGGCTGTGTATCATTTCTGTGAAAAGATCTGAAAACTGCTGCCACTCTAGGTAGTTATAATCGAATTTTGGTAGTTCAATCTTTGGTAATCACATAGTTATCTGATGGGGTTGCATATTTTGTGTAGACGAATTTAATTGTTCGTGAAGTTCCACAAGTGATACATCCATCTATTCCTTCAGGCTGAAATATTCTTCGACGTCTTCTTGGATTAGTTCATCGTCTAACTTTCTGTAAATGGAGGCTAACTCATCCCAGTTTTACTCCATTGTCTTAATTTGGATTTGATTATTTTGCATTGGTCCTGTTTTGTTCTATACCTGACCCTGTCCATTCTCTCTATAATCCACTTGCACCTTTGTGTAAGAGACCGTATGGGGCGAGTTGATTAGTGTAGACTCTGTTCTGCACCCTTGCTAAATCCCTTAGGTTTTTCACCTGAATTTTCTTTTTCCTTAGCAGGTTCTTCTGCTGCACTGGCTGAGTTGTCGCCTTCTGTGCAAAGTGCAGCCTCTGCTTTTTCCTTCATATCACGTTGGAACTTTTCTTTTAACTTCCGGATTGCTTCATAGTAAGGTCAGACAGACTAAGGTCTGTCGTACCCTTCTCCCTTACCGTGCAATCTCTTCGGTCGATTTCTCAGATAGAGGATAGTTTCAAGCTCCTTTCTATCCTTCTTTTAGTTCCTCCATAGCCTGGCTATTTCCTTTTCCAGGCTTTCTTGCCCCTGAGTTAAGGTGTCTAGATCCATCTTGAATCCTATGTAGTAGTTTCAAGGTTTTACATTTAACTGCGTTTTGGCCCAGTTTACGTCCAATACACGATAAATTACCGAACTGTGTTGTGGCCCAGGTTACGTCCAATCGAATTACCGAACAGTGGTATGCTTTTAGAAGTCCTGTCACGGTCATCAAATGTTTAGTTAGGGTTCTTTTACCCTAGCTTTTGAAGATCTAGGCACATAAACGAAGATGATGGGTATAATCGTAGGTGTGTAAACCTAGATTATGGATAATTAGTTTGAACGAAAGAGACTCAGCGAAGGTAAACAAAACTAGGTGTCTCGCTTAGTTGTTCAATATTAAATCACGTCAATCTTTATTTTCCTTTGGCTTTTAGTTTCTTATAGATATTTAGCCTAGGCTATTTATGATTGCATTAGCCGACCAAAAATGTTGAATATGCAATATTTGCGTACAATGAGAATGTTGTGTAGACAGAAATACAATATTTGGTGCTACAGCTTGCATAAATGCTGATCTACTTAACATTTATTTTGTGTACGTTTATTGACACGAAAAGTGGATCAGCATTGCTTGTGTGGAATTCATATTTACTCGAATAGTGTATATGCTACCTAAACAAAGGGGATAATTATATATTTTTGCTTTAAAATTGCTTTATTTACGTAAATATATCTAACATAATATATAATAAAAATAATAATAATAATTTGGAATGTAAGTAGGTAATTGTAATCACTTATATAAGTTGTTGTACTGCGGGTATTCCCTTGCCGTGACTACGTTTTTCTCACGATCTATTACGTGGCTATTTCGATGTATACGTAGGTAGTGAACTGGCCGACAATATCCGAGTTCGCCTCCTCTTCTTCACTTCACCCTGTCGCCCCCAAGAGGATAACTACAATACGAGAAGAAGTGAAGTGACTACTATCTCACCGCTGCCATCAGAACCAGATTGTAACTCATCACTGTATCAATCATAATTTCTAACGGTTTCTACCAAATGCTCTAAATAATGTCGTGCCAGATGCACCGACGCTACTCGGAAAAAGCAACTTCAAAACGCTCCTAAAAGGTATGTGCAAAAAGACCCAGCAGTTCGCCGTGTTGCTGAGTCCGAATATCAAAAAATTAATGTGAACAGAGAGGCAGTGGCTAGGTACAGGCAAGCTCACCTTTAGGTGAATACAAAAGGAAGTGACGTTCACTCCGGCATGACATATGATATCAATATAGAGTATTGACCAACAAGTGCAGGTGGTGTAGTGCTGTTGCGCCGGAAAAATGCAGCTCCCGCATTATGAACAGCTACCCGAGCTTCTCTACAACTTGATAATGAATATACGAGTACATCCACAACATGAACATTTTATGCACGGTATTCGTAAATATAATAGTTCCTTTCAAATGACTTCATTCGGTGCTAAATAGAGAATAAAGGACGGTTTTATGCCTACTTTTAAAGTTCAGGGCCAGGTATACTACTTAGTTGGAGGTTTGTTGCCAGCACCTCAAAAAAAACCACAATTCTTAGAAATATATTTTGTTGGCGAAGACAGAAAAGTACAATCGAGGTGCAATAACTATTCCTATGTGAAACCTGGCTTTGTCAGAAAACTACAGGGAACGCTATATACTTTAATGCCTATATACGAGACTTGAAGGTCACCCTGGACAAACTGTACAACGTCTAAAATATTCAAAGTAATCATTAATTCTGAGAGGAAGCCACCCGACAGCTATAGGAGTCGTTTCAATATACTCACGTCAAATACGGTGGACTTAATAATGGTTGATCAGACATTATCCTTGAGAGCCACAATAACTCACTGCAGCGCATTAGTGAGATCCACCATACGTACTACGTGCTGCAGTTCTTTACACTAGTTGATCCTGAGACCAACCAAACACTGAAAAAGAACGCTAATAGCGAACAGCTGGGTCAAAAGGTCATCGTTTACCGGAGGACCATGTTATATCCGCGAGCTCACACAAGACGCCATGACGTACGAGTGCCGATACGGCCGTCCTGATCTTTTTATCACATTTATGTGTAACCCACGATGGAAAGACATCACAGATACTTATGCTCTTACATGGCCAAAAGTCAGTTACATGATCGTCATGACATTACATCCAGGATATTCCACCTTAACGTGAAACAGACGATAGCTCTTCTAACCAAAGGCAATCTGTTTTGGGGCGATGCATTGCTTTATATATTCAGTGGAATGTGAAAAACAGGGTTTTTCTCATATTCACATCTTAATATGGCTAGAGCAGCGTACTACGTCAGATAAGATTGACAATATTATTAGAGCTGAAATACCGGATCCTGAGCAAGACCCTCTCCTCTACGATATTGTGAAGGCCAAGATGATACATGCCCATTTCATTAGTTTAAACCACAAATCGCCCTACATGAAAGATGGTAGCTGCAGTAAGAGGTATCCTCGACCACTTCTCAAGATCACGCGCAGACAGGAGATGATGGATATCCGCAATATAGCAGAAGGTCTCCAGCTGACGGCGGTTGTACAATAAAAAATAATGAAATTGAGTTGGTTGTCCAACTGGGTGGTGCCTTACAATCCTATCCTGTTAAAAAGTACTGCAGATCTGTAAAGTCTGTCAAATATATTTGTAGGTATGGAAATAAGGATAGTGATCATGCGGCCGTTACTATAGAGAATGAGAAAAATGAGATGAACATATACGAAAGCGGATGGTACATAAGCAGTTTGCAGGATCTTAAGCTTTCCCATTCATGAAAGACTGTATAAGGGCATCGCATGTCTCCGCTCAAAGCTTTGATTGGTTTAGTAATTTTTAACAAGGACTGATCAAACGGTGACTACTTTTGGGTATCGTATTCGGGCAAAAATACATACATTTCTGGAATATTTATATTCCCGATCTAAACAGAGAAGAACGCGATAATTCCAGATATCTCCGACAGGAATATAAGGTAATCTGGTATAAATTAGACATATTTTGAGAATTAGACATATTAAGAGATGAGGTGGAAGGAATTCATCAATATTCTGGAATAGAATAGAAAGCTTCTCTATTATGCAGTGCTATATCCCAACAAATTTGGCAACTGAGTACGAGAAAGATTACTTTTATAGCCAGCTGAGCGCGGCGCCGTTTACAATGCAGCCCCAAATGGAGACTTCGTCATCATGATGGGGATCTCCATATGTACCTACATGTGTATATGTTCAGGTAGGTAGCGACAACCAAGCCTTCACATATGTATGTAGATTGCAAGTGCACAACCCCTAAAAAAAACCCCGTCTAAAAAACTCCTCACTTCGCCAATAACTAAGGGAACATGTTTCGTAAGGAGTGGAAACAACCAGCAGTGGGAGGTTGACAGTCATTCAAGAATATACGACCACTGTGGAAAACGTTTAAGCTTCCGGAGCGGAAGAAATTGCCAACAGATTGCAAAAAAAGAAAAAGCACGTGGTATTCTAGGAATTCTGTTCGAAGAAAGTAAAATTCAACAGAGCCAGAGGATAAAACCCTTGTCATAATACCAGTTAAAGATGAGAGAAATGCAGCCTTATGTGCCATGTGGCAAACGCAACTACCACCAATGTGAAACACGAACAACTTCAAATAAGTGTTGTATTGTATATGTATAATGAGTTGACAGATGGTCAATAGCTCTAGGCAACACCCTGGATGATTATTTGCTCGTTCCAGATGAGGACCAAGGGAACATTTCGCTTCTGTTCTGGCAGAAAGACTCTGAGTCTTTTTTCGGAAAATTGAACAGAAAAATTAGTTTGAAGGTTCCGATAATAGGAAGTCTTATGGAGTGCAAAACTGGCGATTAGTGTGCTGTCTGTACATATGTATTTGTCAAAATATTGGCTTAAGCAATCCACTTGTAGGTGACTTTATGATTCTTAACGTCAGCAAGTAAACTCCTAAAGCAGTCTTTGCAGCGCAAAATAAAATGTTATTGAATATGTATGTATATGTACAGTACTGTGTAAAACCTAAGCAACCATCTGGGGTCAGCAATTCATAGTAAATTTTTCAACTTTCTACCCCACCAAATAAAAAGAAATGGATTTGTAATGAGTGTATTTTGAAATTCACAACTTTTTATAAAAGTAATAATACTTCAGATAAAAAAAAACAACGCAAAAACCAACAAAGTAGCCAAATTGAGCTGTGCAAAACCTCTTTTCACTTGTATACTATACTACGTATGTACACGCTATTTCACAGTTTGATCTTTGAACACTTATGTATTATATTAAAATGAATAAATAAATTAGTAGAAGTTCAACCCTGGTCGGGATAAGACGTCTTTTAATTAACCATCCTATAATTGGTGACCCCAAGTATCGTGAAAATATAAGATCTGGAAGTCATTTAAAAATTTATTTTATTTTCGCGAACCTTGATCGCACGCATGGCTGTGCAAGACTTTTTTTTGCTTATAAGACTTGGTAAAATATTTACTAAAGTTTGCTCGTAAAACATCGTACCTAAAGTAGCATATATGTATGTATGTTTAGTCGGATATGTATTTAAAAATACTTTTTTTGCCATTCCCATATACATATGTACAGTACATGTACCGACGATCACGAAAAAAATCAAATCGTGTGATATCAAATCAAATCGTGTGATATCCCGTTTTCACATCACTGTACATACGAGTATCATACAATTTATCAACGGTGGTACCCGGTTGATAAATTCATACCGTTCATCAAGTTATTAATTACTATTCCGGTTGTCAATTGACCTTTCGATTTTCATACGAAATATATTGTATTAGTTTTTCATTAAAACTATGAAAGTGAACGACGATAAAGGTGATAATTGCGAATAAGCAAGAACTAATGAGAGTTTCAATTAAAGTTCCACCATTCTGAACTGATCATCCTGAAATTTGGTTTGCTCAAATCGAAGCACAATTTTCTATGTTCAAAACAACAACGGACTGGTCCAAATTTAATACGGTTGTCGGAGCAATTGAGGCAAAACTACTTGCCCAAGTTCAGGATGCGATTCTCAATCCACCAGCTACCGACAAGTATCTTAACCTCAAACGATTAATAATCGAATGCTATTCCAACTCGGAATAAAAGAAAATGAGAAAACTCTTATCTGAAGTTGATCTCGGAGACAAAAAACCTTTTCAGCTTTAGAATGGACTGAAAAATCTGGCAGAACTTCTGTTGATGAGAAATTTTTTAAAAGTATTTTAATGCAAGGTCTGCCTGCTGAGGTTTAAGCAACTTTTGCCGCTTTTAAGACAGAAGAGCTTAAAAAACTTTCCCAAGTCGCTGATACGATAATGGAACCTGCAATACTTCCAATTCAGTTTCACAGATAAACCGCGGTTCAAAAGTTGAATAGTTTACCAGATCCACTCCAGATTTCTCGTCACTTGAACGTAGAATACATACCCCAACTCGGCAGTTTGAAAATTACTTACGAATACAGTGGAGAAACAACACTCCACAAAAAAAACTCCTAAAATAGTCGTCACAGCATGCAAGTTAAGATAATCGTTTCCTAGAATAAGATATCGAAAAACTGCTAATTCAACATCAGCACGATTGACACTCAATTTCAACAGCCTCAACTTTAAACAAGAGCTTCCGGACACCAAGTAGAATCATGATCAAACATGTCATTGGCACATATCGCTCCTGATCAACTATGAACAAGAGCATCCGGACACTTAGTCCAATCAAGATCAAACATGTCATTGTAACATATTGCTTCCAATCAACTGTAAACAAGAGCATCCTGACACCAAGTCCAATCATGATGTATATCATTACAGATTCTAGAACAATCGATTGGTGAAGTCATCATAAATGACCACTCAAATGATGTCAACTCAAGAGTATATAAACTCCATCCAAAACATTCAAAAGTCAAGTCAACATCCAGCAGCAGGATCAGCTAGTCTTCCTAACTTAATTTAACTTCAATTATAAGAACCAGTATTATTTAAATAAAGATTTATCTTTTTTAAGAAACCTAGAAGCAAAGGAAAAGAATAATTGGCGTCCAACGTAGAAAGCAACTTCAAATCAGTTACCAAAGTAAAAAAGTGTAAAAAATTGTGTTAAGTCAAGAATGGCCCACTTTTGAAGTAACAAGTGAAGACTCTGATATGAAAAAATGTTTGCTAGGTCAAGAACATTGACGAACACAAAGTAGTGAGTTTCATTGATCTAAAGTGATAAGTGCCACGGGAAAAATATACCCGATAAAAAAACGTTTAGCCGAAAAAAATAAAAAAAACAAGTACCTAAGTAAGGAGAAAAAAAAAACAAAACAAAACCAATAATTTAGTGCTATGGTAGAAAAAATGTACCAGCTAACAAAAAAAAAAAAAAGGATACAAACGAGTATCCCACCAAGGGAGAAAGGAAGAAAAAAAAATTAATACAAAAGAATTTAAGTAAAAGTGTTAGCGACAAAGGTGTTAGTGAAAAATATATACATAAGGCTAAGCTAAAAAAACCAACAATAAGTGAAAAAAAGTAGAACAAAATTTTATATTGCAGATATTATAGTAAGAAATATTTTTAGTATAAATTATCTTTACTAATTGAAAAAATATATATATATGTATATATTATACAACGGTTTTCCTCGTTTTTAAAATCTGGAAAATTTAACAGAATGACTAACGAAACAAGACATGATTACGAGACTCATAGTAATTAACACAACTTCCCTGAAAGCTGTTATAGATAGTCTCAGTAATTCGTTAAAAGCTATTACAGGTCTTAGCAATGTGATCGAATATGAGCCACAAATAATAGACGAAAGTATGAAATGAGGCATTCTATGTAATAAAATCCTTGCCAGATTTCAGCGGAAACGCTAATACTTGTGTTAGTCGGCGCGAAGCTACTAATAATTCCATGGCCTTATATAGGTCATGTGGCAGGTATTTTGCTGCGTTAGCTATTCTTAGAAATGCCAATGACGTCTTAAGGAATCATGGCACTGTTTTAAAGTTTGATGCAATTATAAGCAGGCTCGATTTCGCTTATGCTGATAAGCGCCCTGCTCATATAATCGAACAGGAGATGAGTATCTTTCGACAAGGAAATTCATCTCTGATAGAATTTTATAATGCTGTCAATAAGAAATTGACACTACTTATAAATAAAACAATAATGACCAATGGTACAAATAGTGCACTAACTAGAGAATTAAACATTACAAATCGCAGAAATGCATTGAGGATATTTATTACAGGGCTGAACGGTCCTCCGTCAAATTGCTCTCGAGTTAGAACCGAAAAATATGAGAGCAAATTTAATACTACAATTCGGAAGGTCTCAGAACCATCAAAATAATGCGAATCCGAGGAAACAGAATAATCTCAGATTTCCTAAAAGAAATCATCATTAGCAAATTAATTTACCTAAACAAGAACCTATGGAATTAGGAAGCTATGTTAATAGAACGAATAACATACAAAATGATTCCCAACGCAATGCAATAGAACTCCGCAAGTAAATCATAACCAGCAAAATTGGACTTAAAAACCTAATTGGAATCAAAATCCAAACGGGGAAAATTGGACTCCAAACCGACAGTTCAACTTTCGTAACGAGGAACGCCAGTATGAGAGAGCACAACAAAGTGCACAACCTCCTATAAAAAACCAAAGAAAAAACAATCCAATTGAGAACGCTTTTTTAGACGGGCCCTACATCTTCCGAGATAGCGTCAAATCAGAAAAATGTCTAGAAATTATAGTGGATACTGGCATTAGAAGTTGCTATTGTAGACCTAATATTTTATCGAATAGATTTAAGCTAAAAATTAAGAAAAGGGTAAAACCCATAAATGGTAATACCATCATAACCCATTTCGTGAAGGAATAATCTTCGGCAGAAGAATACAGTTTTACTAGTTGGCAAACTTAGAAAGCGATTTGCTAATTGGTGCAGTCACATTGTAGTCCAATAATTTCAAATTAAAAGCCAACAAGTATAACGGCAATATTAAAAATAAAATCGAAGAGCTCAGAAATAAGATTCAGAACTTATTATTCAGAACAGATGTAAAGATCGAAATTCGTACAATTGTTAAAACTCCTATATGGAGTAAACAACATCCATATCCTTGATCTGTAAATACCTTTATTACTAAGGAAATTAATAAACTGTTGAATAACGGGATCGTTGGACCTAGTAACAGCACATATAACTCACCCATTTGAGTAGTCCTGGTATTAATGAAGATGGGGCACTAAAACCAAGAATGGTGGTTGATTACAAAAAATTAAATGAAAAGACTGTATCGGATTGATATCCAATACCCGATACAAATGTCATACTTTCTAATTTAGGAAAGTCTAAATATTTTTCAAACATAGATTTAGAATCTGGTTTCCACCAAATACAAATGAGTGAATCAGATAAAGAAAAAACATAATTTTCCGTCAACAATGGAAAATATGAATTCTTAAGAATGCCATTTGGATTGAAAAATGCACCAAGCTTCTTTCAACGGGCAATGGATGATATTTTACGAGAGTATATAGGAAAGTTTTCTCATGTTTATATAAATGTGATTACCTATTGTATTTTCAGAAAACTTGGAAAACCTACAGAAAATCTAAATAAGATAATTGAAACCTTAAAAACCGCAAACATGAAAATATCATTAGAAAAATCGAAACTTTACTAGACAGAAGTTGAATTTTTAGGCTACATTGTTGGATATAACATCATTAAAACAGATCCCAGAAAGTAGAAACAATACCCGAATATCCAATACCAACAACACCGAGACCACTCAGAAGTTTCTTAGGTATGACAGGCTATACAGAAAATTCATTCAAAATTAGTCATCAATAGCTAAACCTCTAACAAAACACTTAGCTGGCGAAAACGGAAATATTTCACAATATTTATCCAAAAAAACAGAAGTAAAATTAGACCAAGAAGGTATTTTAGCTTGCCAGAAATTTATTGATAAATCAAATAGAATTGGTACAAGCGAATTTGAATAAAAAATTTGTTTTAACCACAGATGCCTCTAACAACGCTATTGGCGGTATTTTAACCCAAGGGGGTAAACCTATTATTTTCATATCGAAAACATTAAATCCCACAGAACAAAATTATACAACGAACGAAAAATAGCTTTACGCTATCGTTTGGTCATTGAAAACATTGGCAAACAATCTTTACGGAGTTTCAGATTTAGAGATCCATACAGATAGCTAACCTTTAACTTTAGGAGTCTCAAGTCGTAACCCTAATGCAAAAATGAAGAGATGACACGCATTTATAGAAGAATTCGGCCCGAAAATAATTTGTAAACCAGGCACTACCAACGTAATTGCAGACGCTTTATCAAGGCAGTATTTAAATAATTTAACAGATGATTCTTCAATCTCTGAAACAGAACATTCAGCTAAAAATAGCGATAAATCGATATTCCAGAAACTAAGAAACCCTTAAACCAATTTAAATAACAGATTCTTTTAGCTGAGGCTAATTTTGCAGTGCATTAACAAATAGGAAATTTTGGAGAATTTATATATATTATATGTAGAATACGATACGCCAGAGAATTTAATACATATTCTTAAAGAATATCTACAACCAGGAATAATTGCAATTCATTGCACACCTGAAAGCTTTTTTGAAGTGAAGCAAAAAATAAAAGAAACCTTTAGTAACCAATTTCTGTATACAAAAATTTTCGCGATAGATATAACGAATAAAGAGGATCAAAGTGCAATAATTGAGCAAACACATTCTCTAGCACATAGAAACTATAAAGAGAATTTAAAACAAATCTATGCCTCGTATTATTGACCTGAAATGAATAAAGAACTTCAGGAATATATAAGAAACTGTGAGATCTGTAATGGAAGTTAATACGACAGTCATCCTCAAAAGATACTATTTGGAGAGGATTCCATCCCAAAAAAAGAGGGGGAGCAATTACGCATCACCCAAAAATTTAAATTTTTAACCTGTATCGATTCCTATTCAAAGTTTTTAATAATAAAATTAAACAAAAGATGAAACAAGGTTAAATGGGAAAATTTTAGAATTATTACAAGGTTTTCCGTACGTAAAGCAAATAACTTTTGATAATGAACCAGGCTTCACAACAGTACAATTTAAAACATTAATGCAAAGATTACAAATACAAATATATTATTGCGATCCTAAACACAGTACCACGAATGGTCAAGTAGAAAGAGTTCATTCTAAAATTATTGAAATTGCAAGATGCTTGAAACAAGAATTTCATTTAATAAGTGATCTTGAATCAATCTTCAGAGTTGCACAGCAATACAATAATAGTATTCATTCGGTCACGAATCTTAAATCTTGTGACGTCTTTTATTGTATAATAAATTACCCCACAATGAGGTGCAACCAAAACTTTATGCAGCAAAAGATAAAATACTAACTCGGAATAATAAGAACAGAAATATTGAAAAATTTAAACAAAACGACATAATTTATGAAAAAGTCGTAGGAGGTAGAAATAAACTTATATTTAAATATAAAAAAATAAAAAGTTAAAGAAGATTTACGAAATAAAGTCCAAACACTTGAAAACGATAGAATGGTTCAGAAAGATAATATTAAAACTTAACCTTTTATATTTTATTACAGAAAATGTTTTTCATAACAATTTTCCTGCTGACGAATTTATAAAGAATATGTAGAATTTATAAAGAATATGAATATTATGAAATACGAGTATTAATGCAGGAAACACAAAATATTTAAAAAAAAAAGTTTGGAATATAAAGCTTTGGTATTGAAGACGATATCATACATATTAATATGGATGATGATTTAGAATAAAAATAAGTTACTATAGACAAACAAGAGAAATAAATGAATTAGGAACATTATGGAAATGGATAGCAGGAACCCCAGACCATGACGATTTAGTAACTATAAATAACAAACTTTCAGAATTAACAGAGAATAATAATAAACAGTTCACTATCAGAAATTTTTGAAGCAATAAATTTATTAATTAAGCCAGTATGAAACCTTGAGATCGGTTCACATCATAGAATGAATAAACGGATGTATAAATTAATTATAACTGAACTACAAAATATGATCCAAACCATAACATTAGCTAAGATAGGTATTCTAAAACCAGAAATTTTAAACTTACGGGACATACAAGAAATGACCAAACATGAACATGAAAAACTAACATTGACCTATTTAGTAGACGTTTCAAAATTTAGAATTGTCCAAGACGACAACGTAATTATAATTTATATAAATTATTTTATTATCCAAAAAAAATTTTCTTTATATGAAACAAGAGCCATAAGCCAAAAGGATGGAAAACTCTTGATAGACAATTCAATTATAAAATGTAATAATGAATATTTCAATGTTGAAACTTGTAAATTAAAATTAAGAACTACAATTTGTAAACTCGTATATAAAAGATCATGTCTGTCAGATCTATTAAATAATAAAAACGGACAATGTATCAAAATATAAGGAAAATAACGGAAATTTAACCACACGTTTATTGTACCATAAATTGGAGTAAATTTAGTAATTTTTAAAAATGCAATTGATAACGTAACTTTTGACAACCTAACAGAAATTATTACTAACTATTTAAAAACAAGTAATATAAATAAATATGATATAATCAGATATATTGAATCTGAAAATAAAGAACTTAAATATGAAAATATTAATATAATTAATTCTATAAGAAAAACAGTTGAAAAACTACCTATATTTTGGATAATAATAATTTTTTTTTCATTATTGTAATAATAATTTTTGTATTTTATAAATTTATAAAAAAACTTTCGAGACTGTAAAAAGAAATAAAAGACAAAAAATGATACAATACTTTTTGATAATATTAATAAGAACATTCAAATCCTTACGAAACAATTGGAAGAAACGGGGCGTTACTTTTCAAGAAAGAGGGGAGTTAAGATACTCGCTTCCTAGAATAGGATATCGCAAAACTGCTGATTCAGCATCAGCACGATTGACACTCCATTTTAATAGCTTAGCTTAACTTAAAAAAAGAGCATCCGGATTCTAGGTCCAATCATGATCAAACATGGCATTCACACATATCGCTCCAGATCAACTATAAACAAGAGCATCCAAACACCAAGTCTAATCAACATCAAGCATGTCAATGTCACATATTGCTTCCGTTATGTTATGATGAAATACAAAATGTCATTACCTATCAATCTAGAACAATCGATTGATAAAGTCATGACAAATCAGCACTCAAGTGATGTCATCCCAAGAGGATATAAATCCCATCCAAAACCTTCAAAATTCAAATCAACTTCCAGCAGCAGGATCAGCTAGTCTTCCTAACTTAATTCAAGTTCAATTTTAAGAACAATTGTATTCTAGTATTATTTAAATAAAGGCTTATCCTTTTTAAAAAACCAAGAACCAAAGAAAAAGAATAATTTGCATAGATCGTATATGTAAATTAAATAATTTTAAATAAAAATTATTTTAAAAAAAATTTATTTTTTATTCGGGCATAACTTGCCCTTACACGTCAACTTAAAAACTGAGTTTACATTAATCTTAAGACTACCTTAAATACCCAAACTCTCGCTTGGGAAGATGTTGTGTTCCCACAGGTGGACTCGGATTACCGTGTGCGCCGTACGTGATGGAATGCAGCGGCGGACTAAGCGTTTCAGGTGTCGCAGACGCTGGGTCAGCACTTTGTTGTTCATGCAGATACGGAATGCAAAATGTGGGCGATGTTGTCCCCAATTATGAAAGAAGAGAAGAAGAAAATGTTTTGTGCCTTAACTCCCCCATGCTAAATCTTCGAGCGTCCTCGTTCGAAACCAATTAGAAGAATGGGATTTGACTTAGCTTGGATACCTTCGGATTTATATCTTGTGCTTTGGTGGCTTTGTCTGGTTTGATCTCTGATGAATGGGCTTCTGATGTATTGACAGCTTGTGGTTGGATAACTAGGTTTGTATTCGTACGTTTAAGGCACAGGAAAAACAATATAATAAGCGTAATTATGATGCCGGCTGATGATAGTCCAAAGTTAAATAGCTGCTTTCTTGAATTTTCGTCGTTGATAAGTCCTATGAATTTTCTATTGGTGAGGTGGAGTTCCTTTACCATTTCTAAGGACAGGCTTTCTTCAACATTTGTAATTAGCGACGGAGGCTGCAGCAGCGCAGGAATCGGTTGTATTATAGTAACATCGGTTGAAGAAAATTTGGCGTTGTTGATTTTCACGGTGGCATTTTGAAATTGAATAATGAATGATCCGGTCAGGTTCATTTTGTCGCCATTAATTTGAATGGTATCGTTAAATTAGTTTAGGAATAGCATTCCACTGGTCACTTCCTCTACGGATGGTAGATGCTGGTTGCTTATGGTGGTGCACGATGAGAGTGAGTTGCTGAGTAGTTTGGGCAAGCACGAAGTATTACTTATATCTATAACATCATTTCTATTACATATGGTTAAGGTTTCAAAAGAGTTACAGTGTTTTATTATTCCGAACATGGATTGATTACATTTTAATATAGATTTAAAGTTTATTTTTTGTATACTGTTCCCTTTTTTTACGGGTCTTACAATCAGGTTTCTACATTTTTCATTTCCCGTTGTTGGAATGTTAATTATATATAAGATTTTAGAGTTGCTTACTGCTATTCTTACGTTACTAAATTCTAACATCTGATCAATACTTAAGTTTGCAATTATTTTTTCTTCCAAATTCGTTAATATATATGAATTAATAATATTGGCCTTGGCCCATAAAATAGCATAATCAACGTTTGTTATTTCTTCCTTGATAATATCGATTTTACTTTTAATTACAAGAGCATATTCTTTTTTTAGGTTATTTGCCGTTTGTAGTTCATTTAAAATTTCGTTTTCTTTTTTAGCTAACTCGTTAAACTTTTTCTCAATAATGTTGTTAATTAAAATTTGCCTATTATTATTTTCTGCTAATTCATTAAGTTTGGACGTGAGGAGTTTCAGATCCTCGTGATTAGGAGACCCCGCCACCCATTTCCAAGCTGCACCCAAGAAATCTAACGACCGTTTTATTTTATTGATAGGTTTAAGTCTATTTATGTGTCGTTGCGTTTGTTCAATGTCATGAGTCATGAAAGAGTACATTGGGTCCTTGTCACTAAATTTTGTAGTCACTGTCTCGTTGAGGTCTTTCAGTATATCTTCGTAAATGTCTAAGTTAATTACATGTATAATTTTGAAATTTCCGTCCTCCAACATTGCAGTCCCGTTGTCGAGAGTCAGTAGTTGTGCGTTAGAGTAGTCGAATATCTGGTAGTCAGTTAGGGCATTCCCTATCATCGTTGCTAGCCTAAAAAGGATGGTTTAATTTTTAATGTGCGATTTATGTACGGTTTTTCCTGACTTAGTTAATATAGTAGTAACCCTATCTTCTGCGATGATTTATTTTCTACATCTTGCTGTAGGCTTTGGACCCTAATCGTTTATTTATTTTGACGTAAACGATATCTCCCGATATAGGTTGTCTTTTTTTATTAGCATATAACAGATCCTTACCTTGTTTCTCTGCAATTTTTCGCATGTTTTCTGCTTTGGATCTCTCGAGCAGTACAGGGTCAGTGCTTACTCTTCTACCAAAGAATACCTCAACCGGTTTTTTTCCCGTGACCGAGTGTATGGAAAGGTTATAGGCATAAATCGCTTTTTCAAGAAGTTCCGTGAAGGAAAGATGAATATATTCAGCTTTAAGACATCTCATAATTTCTCCAAGTGTGGAGTGGAAGCGCTCGATCTGACCGTTGACCGAGCTCGTATAGGGGGGTGTTCGAAACATTTGAATTCCGAACTCATCCTCAATCATAAAGCTGATTGAGGCCGAATTAAATGATTTTTCGTTGTCAACTACCACAGTCTTGGATATACCGAAAGCAAAAAGCACTTCCCGTAGAGGCTGTTTTATATCCTCGGCGGCTTTGGAATTTATGACTTTTACTTGAACATACTTCGAGAATTTGTCCAATGCGGTTAGTACCAGTTTTCTTTCCGTTGAGAAAATGTCAATGTGAACTATTTCTCCTGGGTATGTCGGAATGGGAGTGGATTGGATTTCAGGCTTGTTGGGATGTCTATCATATTTATTTTGATTGCATATTTTACAGATTTTAAGGAGTTTTCGAATTTTTCTGGCCATACCTGGGAAGTAGTATTTTTCGAGGATTTGAGCTTTATTTTCTTTTTCGTTTCTATGTGCACGTTTGTGGGTCTCGATAATGATGTTATCTTGTTCCTGTTCATTTTTGATATCTGTGACTTGCATCTGCGTGAATCTGACTTTAAAGTTGTTGAAATGGGACGGATATAGTTCCTGAATCATTCCCATTACTCGTTCTTCAGTTTTTATCACGTTAATAACTGAGGGATTAAGAAAGTTCTTAAGAATTGTCTTAAGGTTTGTTGGGTTATATTCAGGTTCAATCACAGTGTGTCTGTGATAGGTTGGGAAGACTATTTCGAATCTATGATCTGCGGGAGTACCAATCTGAAGGAGAAGTTGGTTTTTGAAAGCATTGAGAGGAACTTCGACACTTGTTATTAAATTTTGCGATGAACTTTCATCACTGTGCTCCGTCGGTTTAATGAATTAATCTGTGATTGAGCGGGTCGGGAGAGTGCATCAGCTACGACGTTACTCTTACCTGGCTTGTATTGCAGTTGATGGTTATATTCCTCGAGGATTGATTTCCAGCGCTTCATTTTACTATTATTGTTCTTTGCGCTTAACGCGTACGTAAGAGGCTGGTGGTCTGTATAGATTTTGACGAAAGCAGAGCCATACAGGTAACTGCGCAATGAGTTTAGAGCCCATATGATAGCCAACATTTCCTTCTCGTTCGCTGCGTAGTTCTCTTCAGTGGAACTTAGCGTTCGCGAGATAAATGTTATCGGTCGACCTTCTTGTGACAGAACAGCTCCAAGGGCATAGTTGGACGCGTCAGTGGTAAGCTCGAAAGGTTTATTGAAATTTGGGTACGTGAGCATTAGGTCTTTGGAAATCAGGGAATTTTTTATTTTATTGAAGGAGTCTATTGCAATTGGATCTAGTGAAATTTGTTTTTTTGTAGACTGTGTTTTGGACGTACCTCCTCCTTCCCCTCTTAAAAGGGCTGTTAGGGGTTTTGCAAGCTTTGCATAGTCTTGAACAAAACGGCGGTAATAGCCCGACAGGCCGAGAAAAGAACGTAAATCCTTTAAAGTCTTAGGTATAGGAAATTTTTGAATAGCTTCGACTTTTACCGAATTTGTCTTAATTCCATCTGATGATATGATGAATCCCAAAAACTCGACTTCCTGCTTGAAGAAATGGCATTTATCAAGCTGTACCTTCATATTAGCATTATAGAGTGTTCTGAAGATCTGCTCTATGTGCTGGGCATGGTCACTTTCTGTCTTGCTGAATATAACTATATCGTCGATATAGACATAGCAAGTTCTACCTATATGGTCTCGAAGGATGTCATCGAGTGCCCTTTGGAAGATAGATGGCGCGTTCTTAAGGCCAAATGGAAGTCTGGTGAACTCGAATTTTCCGTTATTGATGGAAAAAGCTGTTTTTTCAACGTCAGATTCCTTTAAAGGAACCTGGTGAAAACCAGATTTAAGATCGAGAACCGTAAAATATTTATTCTCACCGAGTTGCGAAAGGACTTCGCCTATCTCTGGGATTGGGTAACGATCGGCTATAGTTACGCTATTAAGCTTCCTATAGTCGATTACCATTCGATATTGTTTTACTCCTGCGGAGTCCGCTTTTTTTGGTACAACCCACACCGGTGAGTTGTAAGTGGATCTAGAGGGTCTAATAATTCCGTCCTCTAAGAGCTGCTGTATCTGCTTCTCAACTTCTCGTTTGAGGGACATGGGGAAGGGATAATATTTGCTATAAACTGGTGAATCTGTGGAGGTCCTGATTTCTCCTACGACCCTAGTGGTGAAGGTTAATTTCTCGTCAGGTTCGGAAAACAGGTTTGAAAAACGACGTATGATAGAGTTCAAAAGATTTTGCTGTGTTGTTGTCATGTGATCTGTTTTAATATTTATGGCATTGACGATTGGAGACTCCAATTGTCTGATTTTAATTTTTACAGAATTAAGAATCGTCATATAATTGTTTTTTGTATCAATGACAGCCGATAGTTCCCTAAGGCTATCGTTGCCAAGAATACCATGAAAAGTTTGTAAACTTGGTAAAAGGAAAAACTTTAGGTTAACGTTTTCTAAATTAAATAAATTAATCATTGTATGCTGGGTTATTTTTATGTCTCCCGCAATAGATTTAGCGAAGAAACGTTGTTGGTTCTGTATCGGTTTTTTTACAAGGGATGGTCGTATGTAATTTTTTGAAGAGCCTGTATCAATTAAAAAATTTAGCATCTCCCCAATCTTCGTCTTACACTTAAAATAAGGTAAGGAAGAGTCATTCAGCCTAAAAAATGTAAATCGCAGTGTTCTAATTGTGAAGTTACAAGTTCGTTCGAACACGGTGGCTCATCCATATTTCTGGGATGATCGTCTAAATTTTGTTCTGCCTTTCCGTCGTACCAATTTAGATCCTGGCAGCATGAACAAAGTTCTTCTTGGCGTGTTGGAATGTGGTAATTTTCCTGTTGCCTTGTTGTCTGATGACCTTGATGTACTGGTGGTCCTGTTCTGCCAGAGGCAGCGTTAAAGTGCTGGCGATTGTGCTGGTGAACATCTTTATTGCGGGCCTTGTTTGAATTTGTCTAGTGTGCTGTTGGGTTTGATTAAAAGAGTGACCTTGATGTTGGAAGTAATTTTGGCGGTTGCCATGTTCTCGGTTTTGTTGTGGTTGGGTTGAATGGAAATTTTGTTGACCATGTGTTTGCCGATTAGAATGGGATTGCATTGGTACCATATTTGGTCTTTGAGGAATATGAGAAAGCTCTTATCTTATTACGAATAACACTAAGTATTCCGTAATACTTTGGTGTTCCCCTGATCGGCTCATAGATTTGTAAGACACGAGTAACGCTTTTCCTCTATGAGGAAAATTCAGACGGGTCTCCTGAGAAAGTTCTCAAGCAGCGAACCACGTCCGGTATCTTGTCCAAATCATCAAGTCTATCACTGTATTGAGTATCTATTGACTGGTCTATGCCAGCAAAACGTTCTGCGTTTGGGTTAAGAACGCTTTCTATAATATTTCTACCCTGTTTGTCGAGTACACTTTCTACAATAGACGTTATAAGTGAAATTAGTTCAGGTGTGGATTGCACATCGGTATTTCTGTTAGTACGAGACGAAGTGGATGAGTAGGAAGTGTCTTGGTCGATAATTTGGGTCGGTATATTACGATCGCTGGTAGCATTGGGTTGGTTGCCAGCATTGGAGGTCGCGGGCTGATTGACTAAATCAGTATTTCGATTTAAATTACTTGATCGTACGAGTAATAGCGGCATTTTGGAAAACGAAATATTTTATTAATAATAATTTAATCTTTTTTTTTATAAAAACGAAACTTTAATATTATTGTTATACCGTTTTTTTTATCGTTGTAATAAATTTATCTTACAATAAACCTTGTCTAAAGTTGTATTAAGGAACTAGGATTATTTAGAAGTTAACGACTTTTTTCCTTTTTAATGGCAAAATAAATGTAATACATAAGAAAATTTGGCAATTCTACCTTCCTAAAACTATTAAGTTGTTTGAAGTTAACCAATTTTTTTATTGTAAAATAACTGTAATATGTTTTTTTCTTAATGAGACATTCACTTTATTCTATCATCTCTTTTTCTTTCGAAAGATGATTTTTCTTTTTGATTATAATGACTTTCAAATTTCTTTATTGCTCTTTTTTTTCTAGGTTTCTTTTCTTAATAATATAAACAAAAATTCAATAAAACATAAAATTCCTTACAGTAAAATGACGACGATAGTTTTCATTGTTGGGTTGCTCCTTGGGTATTTTGGTTCTGGATCGGGTGGTGCGGCTAGTTTCTACAAACTACCGTTTTGCTCACTGTGCTCAATGTCCAATGTTCAATGTTCAATGTTCACTTTTAAGGGCTACTACGGGGCCCTTAAATTTTCACCACAACACGATTTTGGGGTAGGTGGGTAAAGCAAAAGTTATAAAAAATATGCGCGGCGGCTACTTAAGGCGTCTGGCTATATTTTCTTATTTTATATCGGGGGCGCGGCGGCTACTTGAGGCGACTGGTCATTTAAGGCTTAACACTCCACGAGTAACTTTATTGAATACACTCGACACTACCGGTCCCTGCTCGGGCGCCACTTAAATAATTTTAAATAAAAATTATTTTAAAAAAAATTTATTTTTTATTCGGGCATAACTTGCCCTTACACGTCAACTTAAAAACTGAGTTTACATTAATCTTAAGACTACCTTAAATACCCAAACTCTCGCTTGGGAAGATGTTGTGTTCCCACAGGTGGACTCGGATTACGGTGTGCGCGGTACGTGATGGAATGCAGCGGCGGACTAAGCGTTTCAGGTGTCGTAGACGCTGGGTCAGCACTTTGTTGTTCATGCAGATACGGAATGCAAAATGTGGGAGATGTTGTCCCCAATTATGAAAGAAGAGAAGAAGAAAATGTTTTGTGCCTTAACTTGTATTTCAGATTCAACAACAAATATACAGTTTCTCATCGATATAGGGGTTGAAGTCTCGGTCATCCCCCCATCAAATAAAAAGCAGCAACCTTCTAATGATTTTAAACTATTTGCAGCAAATGGCACACCGATTAAGACATATGGCATGAATGTCGACCTTGAATTGTGGAGAAAATTCTCATGGATCTTAGTTATCGTCGGCGTTGACAAGCTCATCATTGGTGCGGACTTTCTGAAGAATTTCGACTACCTTGTAGGCGTCAAACGAAACCGAATTCTCTACAGCAGAACAAAGCTCACCAAACTATGAAGGCTGTCAAAAGGTATGTGTGAAATAAAAGTATTTAATGAAAATAACGCGTTTGCCAGCGTTCTGCATGAGTTTAAAGATTTAACAACATTCAATGAGATAACAAAGCCTACGCAGTCGCAAACAACACATTGTATAGTCACAACCGGAGCAGCAGTCTATGTGCGACCACGGACGCTACCACCGGATAAACTGGCTGCTGTTCAAGCAGAGTTCGAATACCTAATGCGCAGGGTATCTACTTATGACATTTGTGCTACGTGACGCAGCGCTACATACATGATGTTCCCCGTGGTTTGGATTTTGCGTTTCCATACACCTATATCATCAACCACAGCAGAAGAACATTTAGAGCACTTGCGAAAAGTCTTCCGAAGGTTACGTGAATATAATCTTAAAATTATAATGTTCAAATCTTGCACTGTAAGAGTGAAATAAAATTTCTCTGGCATTTGGTAACGAAAAACGGAGAAGGTTGAAATCCTTTGAAAAGCCAAATATAGCGAAAAATTCAAAAAAAAATTTTTTGGCATTAGTTAACCTTTACAGGAGATTTATCCCGAATGCTGTAAAAAAAACAGACTCCAATGCAAGATACATATTATTAACGGCAATATAAAAAACGATATCACCAAAATTGCTTGAAATATATGCAGTGAGTGACCAGATAAGAACGAAAGGAAAAAAAATTTAAATAAAACTACAACGGTGAGAGATATAAAATTGATTCGGGCTTTATTTTGAAGCTACGTTCATTCAAATAGCCGCCTCGGATTCGCTGGCAGTGCTTCTAGCGGTCGGTTCAATTTTTGATGACTCGGTACAATAAGTGCGGCGTTATTGCTGCAATTGCGTGCCGAATGTTGGCCTCGAGCACATCCAAAGTAGTTGGTTTGTTAGCGTAGACTGAGAACTTGATATAGCCCCACAGAAAATAAAAGAGTGGTGTCAAATCGCATGATCACGGCGGTCGTTTGATCAACGCCCGCCGTGAGATGACACAGTTGCCAAATTCCTCCTTCACAACTTCGATCGTTGCATCGCGTCGGTTGTATGGCATGTAGCGCCGTCTTGTTAGAACCATAGCTCGGATATATCGATGTTGTCGAGCTTTGATCACAGAAAGTTGGTTAACATCGCTCTATATCTGAAACCAATGGCGGGAACGGTGTCTCCTTCCTAATTTCAAAAGAAATTAGGTCCGATCCATGACATAAACCACACCAAACAGTCAATCTTTGTGGATGCATTGATATTTAATGCCGAACCCTTGTGGACTGTGGTCGCTCCAATAATGGCAATTTTGCTTGAACTATTGCAGCGGCCATAATTTTTTAGCCAACATTCGGATCTCTGGCCAATATTTCCAGCGCATAATTAGCAACCACACGGCGTTGTCTATGGTCGTCTTGCGTCAGCACAATCCTATACGGATTCAAGCTCAAATCCAACTGCAAAATAAGCCGGGATGACTCTCTGGCGATGCCCAATTCAGCTGATCCGCGCCGAATCGGCATTTCTGGCTTTTCTTCGATACTGGCCACTACGGCGGCTATGTTTTCTTCATTTCTGACCAATCTCTGTCTTGTTGCTGGCTTGAGATCCAAAAGAGTGTACTTACGCTCAATCTTTTCCACTGTGCGATGAATTGCCTGCACATTGAAGCCATGATGATGACCAACTTCACGACGAAATTCACATTGCTTATTTACAACTGAGCCGGAGGTTCAATAATATCTTTTAATAATTTCCGCACGTTCGACTAGCGTAAGACGATGCATGATGAAATGGCAAAGCTTACTGAATATTTTGACAGCTGGATGTCACTGGTAACTTTGACGGCTGCTGTTTTTAATCTGAAAACTAACAATCGGAAAAACTATCATTGCTATCTGGTCACCCTATAGATGCAGATATCGCGTTTCAGGAAGCTAATCTAGCTCAGACAATGTTCTTGGCCCATCCAATAATAGGCGCTACTTTAAAATTATATGTCGATGCTTCCAATGATGCAGTAGGGGCAGTGGTGAACCAAATTTTTAATAATAGTTTAATGAACTATTGCAGTAGAACTATCCGTGCCTATCAATTTTGACAAAATCAGCAGCGAACAACAAAACGATACAAAATTAGCTAACATTTTGAAAAGTAATGCAACATCTTCACTTAAGTTAAAATGTCTCGTAATTCCAGCTACTAAAATTCCTCTACATGGTGACATATCCACTGAACGTGTGCGTCCATTTATCCCCGCTACATGCAGACAGGAAATATTAAGGCACCCTGGTGTGCAATCAACACGTAAATTCTTTCAAGAACGTTTTATTTGGCCTGACTTGAGAGGTGACTGTGCTAAGTTTGTCAAAGCGTGCACAGATTGTCAACGAGCAAAAGTCAACCGCTACAACATAACACCCATATCAACATACCAAATGACAGATCAACGTTTTATCAACATTAATATGGACATAGTTGGCCAATTGCCTTCTTCGAAGGGACATCGATAATAGGTCGTTTTACACACTGCTTGGCCTTAAGCCGGCCGCCGAAACAAAAGCTCATCACTTAATACACGTTTGGATAAGCCGGCTTGGGACTCCCTTACGCAACACAACGGACGTTGTCAGGCAATTTGAATCGAATACATTCGCCAACCTTAATAAAGCATTAGGTATTACACACTTTAAATCTATTCCTTATGGTTTGGTTTTGGTTTTGTTAGGCCTCCGATCTGTTTTAAAGAAGATATAAAATCAACACCAGCTGAATTAGTTTTTGGTACAACCTTGCGACTACCGGAAGAATTTTTTGGAACTACACGTTCCAACATATTTGGAACTGCACGTTCCAACAGAAGCATCTCATCATACCAATCAAATAGTTTTCGTCCAAAAATCGTTGAAGGAAAGCACCCATGTTTTTGTCAGAAATGAGAAGGTTCGACCGCCGCTTCAGCCGCCGCTTCAGCCGCCTGACGATGGTTCGTACGAAGTTTTGAAAAAATATGATAAATATTAGACTGTTAAAATCAACAATAGGGACATAAAAGTATCCATTGGTAGACTTAAAGTAGCGTATTTTATTTCAATTCAGGATGTGCCTCCAACAGCTGATATGTTACTAAGAAGAGAGTTCTGTAGCTGACTTTATGATTCTTAACATTGGTTGGCAAGTAAACTCCCAAAGTAGTCTCTGCAGCGCAAAACGAAATGTTAATGAATATGTACTATATATCTATATCTTCTCTTACACTGGTATACTATATACATACATAGAACATACATTTCAGAGTTTGATCCCTCTCTGCACACAGCGCAGCACAACAAGTTCTTAAGTCTAATTAACCCTATATTGCATACACAGCAATTCTTATAAAATTGCTATTCTTATCGATTCAAATTCACACACTTATATGGGAATATGATTCAACGTCTGGTACGTAATTTGAGGTGCATTCGTAAGAATATAATATTTATATACGCTTGGCATGCAGGCTATGCTCTTGACACGTGACTTCGATAAGGATAAGCGATATTGCGATAGCTGAAAGTTGAAGATCAATTTTCAAAAGTCGGAAACCATTCTTTTTAGAATGCCTTTGCTTCTGGCCTCATGGCAGCCACTTGCTTGTCGAAGTGTAATCAGATATCATGGGATGTGGCTATATCTATATCTATATTTTAACAAACATATAGATGGTGATTTGACCAGAGCAAAAGGTGCCTTTTCCCCTAACAAAGAGACTTTTAAAGCAGCGAACTCAACGAGTGGGTGAAGGTAGTCGGCTATATGGCCCTTATTTGGATTGATAAGATGCAGGACAAACTAGCGGTGCCGCTAATCTTCCACATGGATCTAACAATTGCGGATGGGTGATTCAATTACAGCACATAGTGGGGGGCGTCCTCAGTTCAGCAGATAGGTAGAGTGTCGCGGTATGAAGGATGTTGCCCGGCAGCGTCACGTATGTTTGTGACGTAGTGAAGTAAAATAAACTTTTTCACCGTTTTCCTCAAACTCGAGGTAGCCCGTCGTTGGGCAGGACCGGTATTACTCCCTGTGAAGCCACGGCAGGCTTACATAGTTTAGAGATAGATTAAGGTAGATTTAGATATAAAAAGATTGTAAAAACAAAAAATAGAGATGTAAAAAACTCATAAAAGAAACAAATGTACAAGAAAAAAATCAAGAAAAGAAAAAATAAGAAAAATACATATTTATAGTAATTATGAAACATAGCTTAAGTTAGCTTAGATTTATATTTAGTTTTATCTATGAATCAACACAAGTCCAGAAACTATGTTTTTAATCTGAAAAATATATTTTCTTAATTTTAAAACGTAAATGAATTCAATAAGCAAATGAATTACTAAGTAAGTAAATTAAGTTATTAAGTTGGAAGACCTAGAATTGACTTCAGCTTATTTTTAGTTAGTTATTTAACCTATTTTTTAAGCATTTTTATTGTAAAGCTTTAAATATCACTTTTTTTCTTAAAATAAATACGTATATCAAGATCAAAAATACTATGTGGGTCGATCTAGTCGCTGCTGTCGTTTAGTCGTAATTAGTATGAACTAAAGGACGAAAATAATCCAGACGTCACAAAATCATAGGAAGAAACTGAACCAAATCTATGCAAGGAGGTGGCGTTCCGATCTTTATTAGAAAGGGCTTGTGTTTCAAAATTTTCCGCCGTTGTGGTCGCAGTAGCGAAATAATCGTTTCCAACGAAATTGCGGAATTGGAAGACACTTCTCCAGGATACTACTAAGAGAATTCTCCTTTTACTCGCTCAAAGAAGGAGATTCATAAGGACCTTAAGGTGTTAGGCCACTCTAGAGGCCATAAAAACAGCATTTTTTACGATTTTTTTTCAGGAAAAATATAAAATAAATCGAGTTTACAAAGGCAGAAGTTTATTGTATATATCATTGACTGTAAAACATAATTTTTATAGAATAGAATAGCTGACCTCTCTTTTTTGGAAGGGTATACGGTCGTACTACCAGCCCTGTAAATTTTGAATTACTATGAATCACAAAAAATTTTTTCATTGTACATAACAACGACTAAAGAAGTACGTAGGATTTTTTGCAATGTACTGATTTTTGGCCAAATGGCGCACTTCCAAAGTCAAACTTGCAAAATTCGCAGAAAATACGCCAGAAAATTGTTGATAACAAATGAACTATGACACTTAAAAAAATCCTACGTACTTATTTAGACAATATATTTTTAAAGATCTATTTAAAATTTGAAGTGAATTGGTTAACAATTGTTCGTTATGGGTACTGCCAACTTCAAAAATGCAGTTTTGAGATAAACTTTGAAAAACAAGGACTTTGAGATATTTCCTGGCTATACTCTTTTGGGATATAATTTTGAGGTCCTAAGGGACCAATGAAAGCAATAAAAAAAATCAATTTTTTGAAAATTCTATCCCTAGAAAGATAAGGTGCGCCTTGGAGGCGCCCCTACACAGATATATTGCTGTCTTCTTTTAACCGACGCTCATACAAGCATGTGTTTCTGAGCCAATTCAGTTGTCGGTCAACACTTGCGAGAGACGTTCGTTTCTGTTCGGTAAGTACCACAGTTTTGTTGCTTTGGCGATGCACTGCGCTCGAGAGGCGCATGTTTATCTATTGTGTAACTTTTACCCAATTTATATGAAAGTAGGTAAAACGTTTTTAGGAACATCATGGCTTGTAGAAAGAGCTGGAAGAAAGAGAAATTGTTTCTTTATTGAATCAAGAAGACGAACTTGCAAATGATGGCAGTGGCAGCGAGATGGAGGACTATGTAAGTGAAGATGATATTCAAAGCGATACTGATGATGTGTACGTAGATGAAGTAATCGAGGAAAACTTGAATGACAATTCAACACCTCCTGAAAACCCCGTACATGACCACCGCATAATGGAGTAATCAGAGGTAAGAATAGACAGGTTTGGGCCACTTCGAAAGGTCAAAGTAGTGGAAGAACATCTGCGGTTAATATAGTTCGCTCTAATGTCCTACTCGAATGTATCGACATATTTTTGAACCACTTTTATGCTTTGAATTATTTATCACGCACGAAATCATTCAAGAGCTCGTTCAGTGGACAAATGTGAAGATATCAAAAAAACGTACTGATAGTATGACTTGTTCGACATTTAGAAACACGAATCCTACTGCAATCAAAGTCTTCATTGGAATACTTACTCTCAGTGCTGCATTGAAATATCAAACGTTGAGTTATTTGACAGTTCATTTACCGGCACGAGATATGTGGCAGTAATGAGCAGAGATCGATTTGATTTTATTATCAGGTGTCTAAGAATGGATGACAAGGCTCTACGCCCTGCTCATCGTCAGCAAGATCCTTTTATTCCATTTATGGCTCAATTTATTCTGTTTATGGCTCAATGCAAAATGAATTACTCTCCGGAAAGCAATGTCGCTATTGATGAAAACTTACTTGGGTTCCGAGGTAGATGCCCCTTTCGAATGTACTATACATACCTAGCAATCCGAGTAACTACGGAATAAAAATCCCAATGATGTGTGATAGTGGAACCAATTATATGGTAAATGTTATGCTATGTATTGGAAAAGCTATAAATACAAATAGTTTGTCGCGAGGAGAATATTACTTGAAGGAGCTATCACGATCAATTCATGGCACAAACCGCATATAATGTGTGAAAATTGGCTCACGTTCATCCCTGTCGCAAAGTCATTGCTTCTTGAACCACGGTAAAGTCAAACAAACGGGAAATTCCTGAAGGATTGAAGAGCATCCGTTCTCGCAAGTGGGTACGTCTATGTTGTGTTTCGATTAATACGAGTATTTAACCCTAGTATCATACAAGCCAAAGTCGTCGAAGATGGTGTATATATTGTCCTCATGCGATGAAGTCGCCGTTATAAATTCTACAAGTGGCAAACACGAAATAATTATGTTCTACAACCAGACTATAAGCGGCGTCGACCCGTTTGATTAGATGTGTTCTTCGATGTTTTTGTCTAGAAAGACTAACATATGGCCAATGACAATGTTTTATCAACTCGTATATAATTTACACTCAGAATGTTTTACTATTGTAAAAGGAGAAAAACCATTGAACCCTTGAGAGTATATATAAACTAAGCAGTGAACTATCTACACCGTTGATGAGGAACCTTCGGCTAAAATTCGGCTTTACTGTAGCCTATGTACGACAAAAAAGAAAAGAATGTCTAAAATGACGTGTAGAAAATGTAAAAAGACAGTGTGTGGTGAACATAAACATGATGTTTGCAACCATTGTCTATAACTATTTATTTTTTTAGTATTTTTGACTGATTAGTATGACTTGAGACTGATTCTGTCAAAATTCATTAGTTAGTAAGGCAAACTAATATACATAAATGTCACCTATTTTTAATAATTTATATTTAAATACAGAAGACCTCTAATATTTGTGTTCTATTTTATAATGTTCTATATTAATAATGTAACAATTTGTTGAAGTTATAAAAAAAAGAATATCATTTTAATTTGTAAAATAAATCGGATTATAAAATTGTGCGCCTTTCAGGCGTATGTTTATCTTTCAGTACTATAAAAGAAGATTATCTTTCTAGGGTTAAGCTGATAAAATACGAGTAATAACCTCGGTATCAACACAATACAATAAAGACAAATCCCGGAAGGCACTATTGACAGATTGCATGATAAAGTAAACAAGCTTAAAAACTTTGTACTGCTATGGAAAACTCGGAAATCATGGCACCGAAATCGTCGATCAAAATGTACTAATGAATAAAGATTACGGAGCTTCTGTAAGCTTACATCAGCAGCCTGATTATGTTCCCGCAAAATAAAATATTTTGGTGGACGAGCCGTCTTCTGTGCGGATAGACCGAACAACTTACAAAGATAACTAAAAGCATGAAAAGCTGTTAATGATGACAGTTACTTTGTGAGGTCGGGACCGTACGAGTGACTTTTCAGGAAGTCTTAAGTAAAATGGCATAACGAACATAGCACTTGTTTAATAATTCAATGAATAATGCTCTCAGATGTATGCTCTTAACGAATAGTGCATGCAGAGCACTGGAAAACCGCAGTGGCGTATCCCGTTCCCAAAAAGTATAGAGGCACTCCAAATCATCGGTTGATGCGCCTGATTCCAAATATCAGCAAGGTATTCGGAGAATTGATAAATAGAGTCGAGGTAAGGGATACGAATAAGGTTCTATATAGCCAATCTGGTTTCAATGAAAGGGTTACACTTGCCGCATCTAAGCTGATATCTAATAATAGAAAAAAGGAAAAAATGCATGAGTCCTTGTTTATAGATTTGGAGAAGGCCATAAATAGCGTATGGTTATACCTAAAGACTTTTCCTCAAACTTATCCTACTCACCAGTTGACAGTAGACATCGTGAAAATAGCAGTGTTATTTCGGTTGGAATATTAAAATTTAAAAATATTTTCAACACGTCTACGAAGTGGCACTGCATAGAAGCACGAACACTGCATGGAAGAACATTTGCTTCTTCAGAGAAGAAAAGAAATGTGATGAGAAGCGTGCGATGGAGAAAATGAAGAGGTGTTATTGTAGGTGGAAATTATATACAAACTATTAGAAAGAACATGACAATCTTAAGGGAATTGAACAGGAATCTGGTAGATGAGCAAAGAAATTTTACTAGAATTACAGTCAGGGTTAAAAATACGGAGAGGCCACTCTTGCAAACCAGAATTAGTTAGAATTGAAAAACGCTAACAATATTTAAACTTAAATATAAGAAAGCTGCCGCTCTGCACTGTCGAACTGCATATAACATATATATATTTCCAAGATTTTGCCTAATAGCTTCAACATTATTTTCTCGACAGATAATTTAGGATATGCGCCACCTATAATAAGCCTCCTTAACATAACAGATTAGATCTTTTTGCCTTGTAGGTTCTAGAAAAAAACACAAAATCCATATACCTTCAAGCCCACTTTCGGAGGAATTCTGAAGCTGTACAACTCGCCTATAGAATACCCTGCTGAGTGCTTTATAACATTTAAGACAAATGTACTCGTACATCTTTTCTTCCTCCATAATTTTCCTTTGTCCGCCCTGTGTACAAACACTTTAAGGGTACTCAAATCGCTTGAGTGCGCGCTAATTAGAACAAAAAAGTCGTTTACAGGCTTTGGAGGAGGAGATACGAGTATGACAGCGATATCCACGAGCTATATAAAGATATGCACACCATCATAAGGGGATAGGGACCTCAACCATCTTGGAGTGCGTAACTGATTAGAGTTAGCGTCATTTACAAACCTCCGAAAATGAGATCTTCTGCATATTCTCTTACAGGTTGTCAATGAAGAACAGAATGAAAACAAAAACATAACATATTATGCTGGTAATTCTATTCCCACAACTTTTAACAACATCAAATACTTCACGGTACAAGTTGGGGTCCGTGGCGAACTGGTATACATATATGTATATATATACTCGTGTATAATATTGCACGTATGTATCAGCTAAAATGAGTGTCATCGTAAACGTTTTAAGTTCACGTTCTATGTGATATATGGGTCAATTAAATAACCGTTACCAGCTGAGCACATGGCCGTAATTAATATTCCTTGTACTGGTATTTCGTTTTTGTTTTGCTCTTGCTTTTCCTACGTCTCACTATTTCCTCTTTTCAACAGCGTGGGGCAGTTAAGTGGTTAACGCTACCATTGATATGACATTAGTGGGAAAGTATGACAACGCCAGACGAATTAACGTCACTAGCGGTCGTAAAGAAGTGGAACACAGCCGCACAACACATTACAGTCGCGTGTTTGGCCTATTTCGACACATAGAGATTAGAAGATGTTTACGTTTATGTTAATTGAAAAAGTGCATCAAAAAGTTTCCAGATAGAAAGGTGAAAGTTTCAAGGGCACATTCATATAAAAAAAAACAAATAATAAGAAATCGATTATTTCCTTTTTTTTTAAGTTTGTTGGATTTATTTTGTTGCGGAAAATCTTTTTTCTTCGTTTGCATATAAACCATTTACATATGGTTTGTTAAATGTGCAATAAACAATTATTTTTGATTTTCGTTCTAATGGTAAAGATATTAACTGTTTTATAATTAGGGTATTGCAAAAGTAAAAAAAAAAAGATGTCTTTCGACTCTAGTCATATGGACATGCTGGCTGTTGCATGAGCTTAGGACTGACTTCGACCGGAATCTGAGTCAGAAAAAGAATGTAGTCGGGTCTTCACGGGTGGTTCCGAAACCGATTTAGAATGCGGCGTTGGTTTCTCTCTGGAGGACGAAAACGTTAGATTTCACTGCCCATTAGCAAAATTTGCGTCTGTCCTCTAAGTCGAGATATACGCAATCCTGGTGGCAACGAACTGTATTGTGGAGGTGGCAAAACATTTGCATCTTTTGCGACAGCAAAGCTGCGCTTAGAGCTTTACTGAACCTTCTTATGGCTTCCAAGCTAAATATTGTATGATAGTTCGGGAATGCAAATCTGCACTGAATGCAGTCGGGAGGCTAAATTCACTTAGTCTTGTCAGGATCCAAGGTCATAAGTGGTTCGTGGGAAATGAAATCGCAGATAAACTTAATAGGCAAGGCTCAGAGAAGGGCCCTTCAAAACACGAACCTACTTTAGTTTTCCTGTGAAATTGACGACGACACCTCGGAGACACGGTCGCATCAAGCTACAGGTACTCCAGCAGCTCCTGCTAAGGAATACTCCATGTCAGCGCGTGAATGACACATAATCCCATGATTATGTTTTGTTGGATGGGAGATATACCTGAGGTTGATCAGATTTCTTAATTTTGGCTCTACCACATGAAATGTCCGATTTTTGTTCAGTCAGAAATAGAATTTCTTAAGTGAATATCTGTGCCAGAACGTTAAATTTTCTTTTTTTTATAAAATAAAGTGGCATATGTATGTTCTTGACGTGTGAAAATTTTAGGGCTCGTGACAAGTACAAGCATTTATCATGCTGTCGGCAGTTCAAATTCGAACCCTCTTCCTTTACGAATTTAAAATGGGATATAATGCGCTATTGGCAATGAGAAACATTAATGTGGGTTGCGTTCGTTTGCCGCTACAAACGAACGCACTATACAACATTGGTTTGGAAAGTTCTGTTCGGGAGATTTCAGCCTCGAAAATGAACCACGTGAGAATCCGGAAACGTTAGCTGACTACGATGTTTTAAGGGGTGGCCGTGGTATAGTGGTACTAGCAATCGCCTGACAACGAAGACTTATTTCGCAACGCAACCATTGACGCACTGCACCGATACAAAAGTACACTGCTGTCAAGACTAAAAACCTTGTACAGACAGTTTACTGACAGACATAACCCGGGGATCATGACATTGAAGTCGTTGATTAAAAACCTCCAGATATTAATAAAGGAAAATTACAGAAATTCTGTAAGTTTGTATTGGAACAATAAAATTCGGGCTGTAAACACCAGCAAACCGAATATGTTCCCGCAAATAAATAAAATATTTCGGAGAAATAATCAAAACGACCTTCCATGTCTCAAAATCGCCCGAACGACGAACAACGAACAAATACTTGTAGCAGCAGGTATCGATCCAAATGAGGCAGTTGATGATGACAACTTCTTTGTGATCGAGGATCCGCAGGATAAGGTAGAGGCTATAGGAGCGACTTTCCAGGAAGTGTACAAGGCGAATGACATCATTGGCCCCAACCACGACCTGGAAAATCGAGTGTTTGTGCACAATTTCTACCTTCGAAATGAAATAGTGAACTGGCGATTCGAGAGCTCGGGTTTCACCCAGTCCAGTGACGAGAATATGGCAAATAATGTCATCGCCGACGATAGGGTATTACCCCCGTTCATTTCGAAGGTGGAGCTCCAAACGATCTTCGAATCACTTAGAAGTAAGAAATCAGTGCGAACCGATGAAATACCGAACATTGTGCTTCGACATCTCTCACTAGAACATTTATACCACCCTGTTTAATAATGCAATGAATAATGCACATTATTCAGCGCATTGGAAAACTGCGGTGGTACATCCCATTCCCAAAAGGGATAAAGATACTTCCAATCCGGCGAATCTCCGCTCGATCAGTCTTCTTCCAAACATCAGTAAGGTTTTCGAGAAGGTAATCAATAGAGTCCTGACTAAGTGGGTTGAGGACAAACATATAGTTCCGGATAATCAATTCGGTTTCAAGGCGGGGCATGATATCATTCATGCTGCGTCTAAACTGGTTTCCGATATCCAATGGAACAAAGGCAAGAAACAGTGCACTGGTGCCTGCCTGATTGACTTGGAAAAGGCCTTCGATACCGTATGGTTAGAGGGACTCTTTTTCAAGCTGGACAGGTTGGGCATTAGTAAACCACTGCTGTATATTCTGTTTGATATGCCCTCCAGTAGGCAGTTCATCGTGAAGAATGGCGATGTGACTTGTGCTGGCACATTTAACATTAAAAACGGTCTGCAACAAGGTGCGGTGAATTCGCCGATCCTATTCAGCAAGCACATACACAAGCGATCTGATAGGTTCACTTCAGCATGCCATAGTGTACGCAGACGACTTAATCGCGTATAGATCAGGTCCAAAGATTGAGGTCATTAACATACTTTTGCAACGTGACTTAGACAAAATTAAGCGATATTGCGACGACTGGAAGTTGAAAATCAACTTTCAGAAGTCGAAAACCATTTTGTTTAGGACGCCTTTTTCTGGGGCCTCTACGGATACCAGAAAGAATTGGCGGAAGTTTTCGATCGTGGGACAGCATGGGCAGCCACTTGCTTGTCGAAATGTAGTCAGGTACCTTGGGATCTGGCTAGACCAATATCTGTATTTTAACAAACGTATAGATGTTGCTCTGGACAGAGCCAAAGGTGCTTTTGCCCTTACAAAGAGACTGTTTTATAACAGCCAACTCGATGCGAGGGTGAAGGTGATCTGCTACATGGCCCTTATCCGGCCTATGCTTGTATTTGGTTGTCCCGTGTGGTTCAACGTGAGAGCATGCTTATTGGAAAAGATTAGGGTGTTTGAGAGGGCTTGTCTTAGGACTTGTCTTCGCTTATACAGAACACCAGAGTTCGAGTACATAAAATTCTATCCCAATGAGGTCTTGTACAATAAAGCGAACCTAATAAGAGCGGACAATTTCGTCATTAAGTTGACTCGAAGGCACATTGCAAGAGCAATGCCCTCGTCAAACAACCTGATCTCCGGGGCTTACTACCCTAATTATATGTATCATGAGAGAGTTCGCTTTGACGGCTTTATTCCTCCAGAAGCGTTCCTCTACCTAGATATGAAAGGTCTGATCCAGGACAGATTAGCGGTGCCGCTAATCTTCCACGTCGCTCGGACAGCTGGGGACAGGCGACTCAACTACGACAGAGACGTCGCACATGGCAGTGCGGAGCGTCTCCGGTTCAGTAGGGCGGTAGGGAGTCGCGACATGAGGGATGTTGCTCGGCAGCACCAACAATTTTGGTGGCTATTGGAAGGAGGGGAAGGTTCGTCGTCGAATTCCTCAAGTTATAGGGAGCTTCATGTGAAGCAAAGTCGGTCGTCTAGGTAGCATTAAGTTAGATTTAAGGAAAAAAAAAAAAAAAAAAATAAAAAAAAAAAAAAAAAATAAAATACACAAAAAAAATACATAAAAAAAATTTAAAAAATAAAAAAAAATTCTAGAACAGATGTGGGTAACAACACTCTGAAATAAGGGGTAGTTTAAGTAGGATTAAGTAGAATAAGATGTAGTTTTAGGTAGTTTATAGGTTTAGTTTTAAGTTTTATATTATAACAAAAAAAAAAAGTTCAGACACTAAGTTTTTTTTTAATTAAAATCCGTTTTCTTAGTTTTAGTGTTAATAAATGTAAAAAACAAAATAGACTGTAAGGAACGTCGAAAGACATAGATTAAGTATTATGTTTAACCTAGAGTGCCCGCATGGGGCCAGTAAGTTATAATTAGATTATTTTTAAGTTATTTAAGCTAATTTTTAAGCGTTTTTTTGTATAGCCTGTAAGAATTAATTAATGAAGTATAATAAAAAATGCATTTAAACTGACTAAACTGAACTAGCAATTGCCTCTCACTCGGAGTTTCAAGGTTCGAATCCTAGCCACGGCATGTTTTCATTTGTGTAATTGGAACTCAGTCAGAAAATCTGCGTGTGAAGGCATAACACTGACATGTAGATTTGGCTGTTGTACAGCCAAACAACCGTTAAAATTCACAACCTGAATCATTCCGAGTGAAGAAAATCTGTCCGTCCTATTCGGACTCCCACCTCTGGAGAGTCAATATCGAAACCAAACACACCTGAGTTTCAAACGACTACATCACAACAATGCTTTCCTTTCTCCTCCTTCTATCTTTCCGCCCGCGCCGAGGCAACAGTAAAAAGGTATCATAACCCCTTAAGCGCGCGTAAATTATATAAAAAAAAAAAGAGCAACGGTGGATGCGGACCCAACGCATTCGGTGCGATAGATTGCGCAAAGCATGGGAGTATCCCCAATGACAATAAATCGACACCTTTCTCTCATAGGAAAGGTAAAGAAACCCCATGAACTCAACGAATCCCAAAAACTACGGCGCCTGGAAATCTGCGTATCTCTTACATAAAGAAACCAAACTGAACTGTTTTTGCACCGGGTAGTCACCTGTGATGAAAAGTGGATACTGTATGATAATCGTAAAAGACCTGGGCAGTGGTTGGATGCAGTTGATAAACCAAAACGCACCTCCAAACCCGATCTCCACCCAACAAAGATTATGGTGATAATTTGGTGGACATCGTAAGGATCAATCCACTTTTCATTTCTTCAACCAGGAGAAACGATACTCGTAAATGCTATCAAATATTGCGAGGAAATCGACATATTGCATGCCAAATTGGCTGAAAAGCAACCTGCGTTGGCCAATAGGCACGGTCCGATCCTTTTGCATGACAATGCTCACAAGTAACGGTGCAGAAATTATTGCAGTTGGGATTTGAAATTCTTCCACATCACCGTACTCTCCTGATATTTCCCTAATGGATTACCATCTTTTCCGAAATCTGGATTCATTTTGCCGGCAGAAGATCTTCCGGAACAGAGGAGAGGTCATAAAAGCCTCAAAAAGTCAGCAAGGAAAAATGAATATTTGACCTTGTATCACGTTGGAAGAATGTCGTAGATGCCAACGGATCCTATTTTGACGGAAAGAAATTGGACATTTCGTGTAGTACAACCCAATAAATAGAAAGTTTTCTCTAAAATGAAAAACAATCTTGCGCCAAAGTATATAACATCAATTAATTTATTTGGCACAGATTTCCAACCAGAAGAGCAGAAGAAATGACTGTAGACTTGATTTATTTTTGTAACAATAGATTTCAAAACATTTTGCTATATAATGGATTAATGCTCCTTCAAATCAAGTAAAGTAAAATTAAAACTTTTAAAAGGATACTAGTTTCTTAATGTATTAAGTTATTCATTTTTTTTTAAAGAATAATTTATAAATATATACATTATTAAAAAAAGCTCAAAACTATATAAAGGATCAATTAATAAGTATGCCATTTGTTTGGCGTAGGGTATTGGTGTTTTCAAATTTGTAAAGGCAGTGTCTATTTGTTTCTAGGGATCCGAGTCTGGCCGGTTTATCAGTAATGCAGCTCCCAGACATATCGGAGTGTGAACTCTATTGGTTAGGCATCGCGTTTAGAGATGCGGGGTGCCTTGAATAAAAACCTTTTCTACTCAGACTATTCCTGAGTGAATTTGTAGGTGGATAGATTTGAGGTGGGTTGCTGAAGTGCACAAAAGGAAATGAGTGTTCACAAGCAGATCAAAAGTATCTTCCACAGACTTATGCTGGTGATTATTTCACAGAAATTGTACCAGGACGTACAGAGCTTTCCTTGCTTTTTGCTTGTAGGTCACTAAGGATGCCTTGTGGGTTAACCAATTGAGTTCTGACTTGACCTGCGGGGCAGGCTTTGGAGTTGCGTGGTCCACTATTGCGAACGCTTATTCTTTTACCTCCTGGCAAGATCAGATAAAGCGGAGATTTTTTGTGAGTTCATTGTGGAGTTCATCAAGCTTCAGCTAGGATATCAGAATGTGATTTCTGCATCCAGCCAATTTGGTATGAGTGGTCCTGTTGTGACCCTCCCAGTTCGGTTTCCGATAATTCCGGTAAATAAATGCTTGAGGCATCTTTCTAGTTTGGTGTGCTGAACTGTAAGAGTCGGTGGTCAGTTGTGTATTGAATCAAAATGTTTATTTGAGACAGAGCGACGTAAAGAACTTCGTATTTAAAGTCTAAAAGCTGTTACATATGTTGGTACAAGATTAGTACCTAGTAAATATTTTGAAAGACTGACCCCCTATAGATTTAATGTCTGAAGTGATGAGCGGTTACGTCGCAGTCCAGTTTCCTACTGATTGCGACCTCATAACCAGCTTCCTAAAGTGCTTCATTATGGACCAGGTATCCAGATGCGAACCATATATTTTGCGAATGGTGCTGTATAAAGGGATGAAAGAGAGATTAAGTTCTAATTTGGGAAGAATAAAAGCTTTAGGTGTACTTTATGTATCTGGCAGATAAAAGATGTTGCAATTTGGTGCCTTTACTACAGAAATAAGCTATCCGGGAACGTTATTTCAAACAAGCCAAAGCTTCTGAATAAGACCGATGTGCTCAGCGCTCTCTGTGAAGCGGAGGATGAGGTTTGAGTTGGCGAATCTGGTCTTGTGAGGTTGATCTGTTCTACCTTTAGCTGCATGACAAGATGATAGAGATATCTCAATGATGATGATGCCCGGATTTGAGAATGACTCATCCGTCATGATCCAGGTGGTACTGACTTGGATGGGTCAGCTGTGGGACACTCTTCTTTCTTAAACAGTGCTAACCATACACCATTAAAGGCAAAGTAAATGATGAAATTCCTTCCTCGAAGCAGATGAATGAAAGTGGGTAGGGCGATAAAGGCATATTACCACCTTTTCTCCGTCAGATGTCTTATGCCGTAGTTGGTTTTGGGGGAGCTTCCAGTCGGGAGTTCGGCCAAAATCTTCAAAATTTCCCCGTCAAGATCAGACATGGCGAGAACCACAACTACGAGACTGTCTTTCACCCACCCTCACTTTTTTGAGACTTTGGATTGCTCTTCGTGTATCTTGTCCTTTTTGGGGTGCACCCAACTACACTCACTGACATACTCTCTCTCGTGTTCCGAGCGAAGCAGGTCAGGGTTTAGTTTTTCACAATTATGGGTTTCACATGGCGTGGTTGGATGGAACCTTGTGGGCTTTTCCGAAGCCTATTGGGGGTAGTTAAGTTGAGCCAAGCTAAGTTAAGTCCAATCGGTACTCTCCCTCGTGTTCCGCGGGAAGCAGGTCAGGGTTTAGTTTTACATTTATGGGTTTCACATGGCGTGGTTGCTTGTGGGCTTTTTCGAAGACTATAGGGGGCAGTTAAGTTGGGCCGTTTGTAATCCGTAGAAAACAAGTCCTGCTCTGGCGAAGTCCAATCCTTTTCTGTTTTTTTTCCGTCTTCGATAAAAGTCCATTGTCCATTGCGGCATTGGCAGATGTTTTCTCTTGCTTGTGCTCTTCTGACAAGTTCGAGCAGGCACTGCTAGCGGCGCTGAAGTTGAGACTAAATAGATGCTCCTCAACCTTGTATGTATAAATGCAAAATTTTGATCCCGTAGTTAGCTGGGCAAAGAGCTTCGTGCAGACAAGGCTGATTAATCTAGAAATTCGGCCGGTAACTGTACTAATAGTACTCAACTGAACAATTTTCGTACTGGGTCCTCAGCCAAATTGGCCCTTGGCACTATTCGGATGACTTCTTGACTTGACACTCATGGGATGAGAGGAGGTAAACAGGATGGCGGGAGAAGGTGGGGTAATTATTTATTTATTTTTTTTTAAGGAAAAAAAACGAACTTAACACTCAAGTGGGTATTAATGCACTTATAATGCCTCAGCATGTGTTAAGTTTTTTAGAAAATGGGATAGAGAGAGAAAGAAAGATGTTTGGGCTCAGTGGTTATCTCCCTCCAAGGGTGGCAACCAACATTTAAAGGTGACACTAAATTCTTAGTGGAAGTTGGCTTGCTGTTGATTTCTAGTCTACTACTCATCTTATTTGGTTTTTGTTTACTGAAAAAATAAATGTCTTTCGGGCGAGGTTCGGATTCGAACACCGAACCTTCCTATTTGAAAGCCGGTCCACTACCGCTTGAGCCACGGCCACCCACCTCTTCGTTCTCGGTGACCACAGTGGAGTTGAGACAAGTCTAGTTCAAAAAAATTTTCAATCCAGGACACCACATACAATATATTTTCGTATTCCTATTCCCGTGAAGAGAACGATATATCTGCATATCAAAATTTCAACTGAATTGACTGCCTACTGCCTAGCTACAATACATCAATTTTTTATAATACTCTTTGTGTTGTAGGGGAGACAGTTGGTAGGCATGATTTGACAGAGACTTTATCAGCTGAATATTTCGGACCATAGGTGGTATTATTTTTGAGTGTGTCAAGTAGGGATTCAACCAACATGCGCCACAGAAGAGCAGCCAAGACGTCACCCGGTAAGAGTTATTTTTTCTTCGCCTTCAGGTTTTCAACCTAAATTGAGTTTCAATTTAATTTCTTCAGTGTCAGCTGAAATTCTATTTAATGAAATTCCAATTTAAGTTAAATATTTAATACAGTTCTTATAATTATATTTATATAAGCTATTTGCGAAGAAAATCTGTCTATGAGAAAAAAAAGCATTTAAGTGATGCAGTCGATAGGAATTTTGTAGACATATTTACTTAATACGGAGCATGAATCAGATAAAATGGAGTAAGAGATGTTGCACGAATTTAATCCTTTTATATAATATTCACATATATTGTATAGATATAGATAATATATTATCCATATCTTGAAAAATTGGCATTGAAGTGATAATTGATGCATGTTAAATAAAGATCTTAGTTCTTATTTTTTTTACGGTTATTACATATATGCGATGAAAAAATATGTATTTATTTAATGTTTTACATATAAATTCATATTTAAAACCATATCTAGAGTCTTATGCTAGCGAAACTTGTTCAGACTATTGTACGCTTTCTTGCAAATTGTTCTGCTCCTTAGGGTTGCTGGTGCTGAATAGATTTGCATGAGATGAGCGACAGATGCTTCCTTTTTCATAGCAGATGTTGAAGATACTGTTTATCGTTCTCTTTTAATATCTTTTTCAATCAATTATTTCCTAGTTTGTTTTTAGCTCTACCACTTTTGTTCAAATCAGATAAGATATTTAATATTTTTCAATAAGACCCCATCTTCTGTTGTCGAGTAAAATTATCCTTTTTCCATCTAGAGTTTTTTTTATATGCAGAAGGTATGTGAAACCTTCTTAATTTCTGAAAGGCCATATGCTTTTTCTTGCCTTGACAATTTACGCTTTCTGTCGCTTTATTCAAGTACATTTCTATTACTATTTTGAGTTAGTGCTAACAATATAAACTTATATTATATAATCTTATAGTACAATATAATAAATTGCTGAAGTTGATAGTCGGATTTATCAGGAATTCTGGCAAATAGAATATTAATGGGAATCTTATTGCTTATGGCCAATTACGACAAGTTTCTCAGTTTTAATATGCCATTTCCATTTTATTTGAAGTTTTACGAATACCATGCAGGAAGCTCTCCAAAGGAACTACGGACTTAGTATTTATTTATTTATTTAGAAGGTGTCTGAATGTCTGTTGAAGCCAGTGCACTGCTCTTTTAGGGCAACCGAGCAGGCTAAAATATCGTAGCAATAAAATTCAAATTCACTGTATGTGGTATTCATAATAAATAAGTATCTTTATACAAACCAGTGGTACAAAAATACTACATCTGGCAGCATACATCGTTGTTCAGATTGTGCAGGCTTATATATTCTGGTGAACGGATCAAACGCAATTATTGGGTTTTATGTCGATCCCAATACTAAACCATATTACAATAGGACTCTAAGATTTTCTTTACAGAACACTGTTAGAGTCCGATCATTACTATCATACATTAATATTCATTATTTATACAATAAAAACTTTTGTTAAGTTGGTAAATCTGTTGTTGACATTCCCTCCAGCGTCATAGCTTGACATTTGCAAAAGTTATGTAGCCAAAAGTACGTCTATCTCTGTATGTTTGGGCGATTTTTTACAATTTTAGAAATGGATTTAAATTTGCAACAACGAACTTGTATTAAATTTTGCGTAGAAAACGTATTTAATGGTGCGCGAACGTTAGAAATGTTGGAAAAGTGTTTCGGCAACGATTCTCTAAAGAAAACGGTCGTTTACCAGTGGCACGAGCTGGTCAAAAGTGGTCGTGAGTCAATCGAAGATGATGAACGCAGTGGCAGACCATCGTAATCGAAAACCGACGAACACATTGATGAAGTAAAAGAAATGTTGGTCAATAATGACAAATTAACCATCAGAGAGGTAGCGGAGGACTTGAACATTGCCTATGGATCCGTTCAAGACATTTTGGTTAATGATTTGGGTTTCCATCGTGTAGCATCAAAATTGGTGCCAAAAGACCTCAATTTCATGCCGTGTTGACGTCGCAAAAGAAAGGATCATTACTGGAGATGAGACGTGGGTTTATGAGTACGACACGCAATCCAGACATCAGGCAAGTGAATGGAGTTCACCAAATGAGCCGAGACCAAAAAAACCACGTCGTTTTCAGTCAAAAAAGAAGGCAATGCTCACGGTTTTCATGGATTACAACGGTGTAGTGCATCATGAATTTTTGCCAGAAGGCCAGACAGTAAACAAAAAGTATTGTTTGGGCGTTATGAGATGTTTGCGTGAAGCAATTCGCCGAAAGAGACCAGAATTGTGGGCAGAAAACTTGTGTATTTTTCACCATGATAACGCACCGTCGCACAGTGCCATCATTATTCGTAATTTTTTGACGAAAAATGCAACAAATACCATCCAACAGCCACCGAATTCACCTGATTTGTGATTTGTGTGGCTCCCTGTGATTTCTTTCTGTTCAATCGAGTTAAAAAACCACTACGGGGAACGCGTTTCAGCAGCCGAGAGGAAGTAATGGAAAAATCGTAGGAAGCACTGGTGGACATACCGAAAACAGAATATAAAAAATGTTTTGAGGATTGGATCAAGCGCTGGCATAAGCGTGTTGCAGTCAATGGGGATTACTTTGAAGGGGACAATATAGATTTAGATGAATAAACTTGTAGATGAACTTTTTGATCAAGGTGGTATGTATTTTATGTTATGAATTTCATACATATAAAGCATTATTTCGCGACTTTTACGCAAACTGAATGTCCATTTTCATATATTTACATGCCGTAAATGAGCGCATATATGTAAATTATTCCAATATGTGAAATAGTGATATCTTACAAATGATAATTCGTAGATTAGAGAATTTTATAATACGAGTACGCAAGATTGAGATTATTATTTTTAAAATAACACAAGTCAGTTCAGTGAGGGCTTTTGACATTTAATTTGTAATGGTGATTTAAAGTCTTTCGCAGTTTGGAATTGTTTTCTTTCTACTTTGAATGGACTTCCATGATATTATTAGTATGGCATTAAGCCTGCCTTATATAAGAAATCACCGATCTAAGATAAATGTATATATGCACTTAGATATAGAAAATCTTCAGCCACATTTAATACGTATGTTTATATCCATAGGTGTTCTTTAAAGGTAAAGGTGGAAACGAACTCATTAAACAGGTCAGTTTTACTTTATATACTTCACATACATACTTTACATACTTCACACTTCCCATGTTTTAGATAAAGTAAAATTTGCAAGTTATAAATTACACTTCTTATGAAGATTAGAAAGTGTAAACGTGACTCTCCTAACAAACCTAAAATAGCAAACGTATACCAAATCAAAATCAACGGTACTTAATGAAATCATTTTTCCTAATAATTTTTAACGCACATTCCAACACATAAGATTTCAAGCCTAAATTGCTCATTTGCTAAAACGCTCCAAGTACGCGGCCAAAAATGGAATAATAATGGTTGTCGTTTGAAAAGAAACTACAAATCGATACTGTAAGTATAATAATTGTTCGTTGGTATTTTATAACGTATTGTACTCGAAAAGTGAATGAACTATACCCGTTTGTGCACGTACTGTCACTTGTCTTATGATAGACATCAACAGACGACACACATAAGTGAAGAAACATTGTAACAAACAAACATAGTTGAACGAGTAGGAAAGTTCAGTACTTTTATTTTATAACGTGCATATAAATTCATGTACCTACGAGAATACATATACATATGTGTACATTAGTATGAGCGACGGTAAAACGTGCGACTAATTTTAAAAAATCCTCAAAATCGAACGTAGAAATCGTCAGCTCGTAAGTATTTAAAATATTTTAACTTGCACTTACATTTGATGTTTGGCTACTGGGTTTACATATGTATACATATATAATATGTATATGTATGTACTTCCTTATTTTGGTAACAAATATTATACATTGTCGCTCGCTCGCGAACGCAATGGACAAATCCTAATGAAACTTGATATATTTATTAAGCATCTGAAGTATTATTTCATAATTTATTAAAATTATTTTCCTCGTTCTTGGGCTACGAACTACAAGAGTGAAGAAAAGGCAAAAATTTGCCCACTGATCTGTTTCTATAAAACGCGAAAGGATAAGTGATGTACTACAGAATGGTTAAATAGAGCAACCAAGCCAGCGGAAAGCCTTTTTCATGTATTGATCGTTGTCAAATCTGGTGCACACCTGTATCATCTATAAAATTTGTTGGCCTTTGAGCTAACCCCAACCTGAAAAATCATGCAATCGACGACATACCCATAATTTTTTATATTTACATAGATTATAAGAATACCACTACATACTATGTAATAACGTTATTACATACTATGTAATAGTATGTGAACGGTGACGTGAAATAAGGCCCAACGAAATAAGACCAAAAGTAAAATTTGGCCTTATTTCGCTTTGAAAATAGAAATATGGCCAAATTGGTTTTATTTCCATTTCCAAATCGAAATAAGGCCAAATTTGATTTGGAAATAAGGCCAAATTTGAAATTTAGGAAGAAACAGCAGTATGTTTTTTTTTTGTTTACATGGGCGCCTGCATGACTGTTGTTGGGGTACCCTTAGCGGAGAGCCGAAGTCGCGTGAGCGTCTAAACCATCCCGGAAAGTGGAGTTTAAACAAATTAATAGCGCAAAGCGCGGCACCTACTCCCTCTTGGCTAGCGTCTAAGGCCAAACGTAGTCCAAACATAACACCACATTATTATTTTCATTATTTTTTCATCGTTATTTCTTTTTGCAAAGCGTTTTCTAAAGCGAATAAAGCCAAATCGGAAATTTGGTGTTATCTCCAAATTTAAAGCGAAACAAGGTTTCATTTCGTTGGGAGTTATTTCACGTTACTTGTAATAACATATGTAAAGAGTGAGCCAACAGATGGATTAGATGATATTTTTGACAGATATCATACAATCCTTGGCAATTTTATGCATGGTGTCGTTTCCCACGCAACAACGCATTTTTGTTATTCAATCTTATTACGAAAATTGGCGATTTGTAAAAGTAAAATTTCGTAAAATTTATGAACTTTTCGGTCAACATAATCGCACTAATGAGTCCGGAATTCGTGCAATGGTGAAGCGTTTTGAAGAAACTGGTTCGTATCGGGTCAAACTCCATATCAGCATTTTCGTACGTACACGCCAAAACATCACAATTGTTAGCGAAAGTGTTTAAAACCCACAAGACACTTCAATTTTTCGCAGGAGACAGCAATTGGGCCTCACTTATGGCTCTTTACGGCGACTTTTTATAGTTGATCTTCATTTGCACGCATTTTTATATGCTACATTTATGCCTTTGGACCATCTACGACGTCGCCGATTTGTTAACTGGATGTTGGATAACCAGGACAATTTGTCATCGAATTTAATCTTTTCCGATGAAGCCCATTTTTAGATGGATGGGTACGTAAATAACCAAAATTGTCGTTTCTGTGGACGAGATTCAGGAAAAACCAATGCATCCCCAAAAAGTCATTGTATGGTGCGGGTTATGGGTTGGCGGCATCATTGGCCCGTACTTTTTCGAACAGAGAGTTACAGTGAATGGAAAAAGTTACCACAACATATTGATCGGCTATTTTTTTCCAAAATTTAATGAATTGGGTCTGGACGGTCTCTGGTTTCAACAGGATGATGCTACCGCCCACACATCAATCAATCAATTTATTGCATACGAGATTTGAAGATCGCATTATTTCGGTTAGAGGAGAAGTTGCTTTGCCTCCAAGGTCATGCGATTTGACAATTTAGACTTTTTACTGTGGAGTTATTTGCAGAGTAAGATCTATGCCAATAACCCGGCGACATTTCAGAATCTCAAACATAACATCCAAACTGAAATTGCGGCCATTGACCCAGTTATTCTTTAAAAAGTCATCGATAATTTTGATCTTCGGATGGTCGCCGTGCAACAGAAGCCGTGGTTGTCGTATGAGTGGTGTTGTGTTCCATTCATGATTGCCATAGAACGAACTTTATTAGTCAATAAAATTCTAAATTTTTTTTAAATTAATGAAAACTTCCACACTAGCTCTTCACAAAAAAAAAAAGTCACAGAACTAATTTTTTCCTATTTATTAGGAATTGTTAGTATATTATGATATACATACTCGTATTTTGATAAGGAGAATAATGAATAAAATTGAATTGGAATTGAATATTAAATGACAAAAAGGATATATGAGTACGTATGTTGACATAGTATTTCTCAGAGAGGTTGTCATCTCTTGACCATTAATGAAAATAGCTTGAATTCGAATTACAGATAACTCTAACACTTAAAGAGACTATCAACTAGCATAGAGAGCACATAACTATGTACAATTCCTAATCGAATGTTAAGTAACGACGGCGAATCTGATTAAAACCACTAAAAGAATTGGGATTTGTTTAATATATAAATAGTGTAGTCGGCATATTTCGGCAAATTGCATTTTGCACAGAAGAAAGTAAAATGTACGTTTGTTTTGGATGAGTAGGAAATAGAAAGTTTAACATAACTCGCTTATGGAAAGAATCACGATTACTCAGACTACGACCAAAGGTATGAGCACTAATAGTAAACATAGCGATAAACAAGAAACATTACGTTGATGTTGGAGACTGTCAATTAATTGGGTAATTGACATCACTCTGTGCTTTATCGTTCAGTTTTGACTCCTATATACATATTTAGCAAGCCCAAAGAGACACCTGAAAGATGTGAGATGTTAAGGTCCTTATATATTGAGGCCTGATCAGAGAGGTCACTTTAGGAGACCTATACATTTTGCAGCATTTTTAGTGAAAACGGAAAAGTGGTCATTCCAACCAATGGTATGGGCAATTTTTCAGTTTCGACGATACAAGTGCCCATAATAGATAATTACGAGTATATACAAGTTTTACAAATTCGACTGAGTTTGTCGTTTCAAAACTAATAATGTCCTAAATATTGAGATTAAGTTAGCTGAACAAACCTTGCCGTCCCCGTTATACGACCGAAGAGAAAAGACGTAACTGACGGAACGAACATGAAAAGCAGAGTGTATTGCCGATAGTAAATCAATAAAATAAGTTAGAAGCAGCAGGTAAGAGATCCTTAATAGAGTGTTAGAGTACCGGAGACAAACAAAGCCATGGGAAAAATTAGCAATTATTTTGTTGATATCAGGTTTCGGAAAATTAAATTTATAATCCATTCAGCAAGAGATCAATTGATTCCAAATGCATTCATTTTTGCCAAAATTAAGGACAAGCAAGTATTTTCTAATGTTTTTAACGAACAACCATAAATCTCTACCTGCAATGTCAGGTTTTGCTTCATTTTGATCATATTGAAACTAAACACATTTAAGAAAAGCGTTGCGGTTTTCTTCGTTTAAACTTTTTTCAGTATTGCTCTATCGGTTTGATATTGTCAGCCCGAAAACAAACAAAATACCAATCGAAACATAATGTTAACTTACATATAGGAAGACTTCCAGAATATTTATTCTTAAGCTTAATGAATTTTTCTGCTAAAAAACACGGTACCGAAAGGCTGTGTGAAAAATGAGGTCGATGATAAATTGGTAAGGAAAATCAAAAACAAGATTCACCAGGGCCTGGTAATATTTCAAGACTAGCAATTTCCCCGATCATGGCTCCCATTACCAGCTGGATTTCTGGTCAAAACAACTGTAGGTAACTTAAGAAATTCGCCAGTTTCTTTAAAAAAATTAAACATAATATTGTATAATAGTATTATCCAGTAGGAAAGACTTGGCTGCTTGATGTCGCTTCAACGCGATTAAACCTTTTTGGTAGGCAACCCCGTTTGATACATATATTTATGTCATCTTGACGATTTTCATGAAAACATAAGATGTTTAGATTTACAATAACTAATTCTATTTTCATTTTTTTATTTTTTTATTTTTTTTTTATTTTTTAATATTATAAAGAAAGTTTTCACTCGCATATAATTCACAACATGTTTTTCGGAACGGTGGCACTCAAACAAGAAACTGCTCCATTGTACTCCATGTTTTCTCACTGCCAATAGCACGCGGCATTGGAACCCTTCGCTTATACAGAACACCAGAGTCCGAGTACATAAAATTCTATCCTAATGAGGTCTTATACAATAGGGCGAACCTGATAAGAGTGGACAATTTCGTCATTAAGTTGACTCGAAGGCACATTGCAAGAGCAATGACCTCATCGAACAACCTGATCTCTGGGGCTTATTACCCCAATTATATGTATCACGAGAGAGTTCGCTTTGACGGCTTTATTCCTCCAGAAGCGTTCCTCTATCTAGATAGCAAAGGTCTAATCCAGGACAGATTGGCGGTGCCGCTAATCTTCCACGTCGCTCGAACAGCTGCGGACAGGCGACTCAACTACGACGGAGACGTCGCACATGGCAGTGCGGAGCGTCTCCGGTTCAGTAGGGCGGTAGGGAGTCGCGACATGAGGGATGTTGCTCGGCAGCACCAACAATTTTGGTGGCTGGTTGAAGGAGGGGAGGGTTCGTCGTCGAATTCCTCAAGTAATATGTAGCTTCCTGTAAAGCAAAGTGGGTCAGCCTAATTTTGTTTTTAGCCATGGCCGGCTTACATAGTTTTAAGTAGGTTTAAGTTAGATTTTAAGAAAAAAAAAAATATAAAAACAAAAAAAAATAAATAAAAAATAAAAAATGACAAAAAAAAAATAATAATATATATATATATATGTACATATATGTATATATTAAGTATATATGTAGTATGTATGTATATATATATATATATATATATATATATGTATGTGCGTATTAGATGTAAGTAGATTAAGATTTATTTTTAAGTAGTCTGTAAGTTTTTAGTTTTAGGTTTTTATAATTAATTAATATGTCCATTTACTAAGTTTTTCTTAAAATCTATTTTCTTAGTTTTAGTTGTAACATATAAATATAAAATTAAATATAATGTAATATACGTCGAAAGACTTAGTTTAAGTGTTAGGTTTAATTTAGAGTGCCCGCATGGGGCCATTAAGTTAGTATAAGATTACTTGTAAGTTATTTAAGCTAATTTTTAAGCGTTTTTTGTTTAGCATGTAAGATTTAATTAAGTATATAAATAAAAATGCATTCAAACTGAAAAAAAACTGAACTGCGGCATTGGAACCAAGGCCCCATGTAGTCCCCATCTGGGTACTTTTTCCCCATCTGGGTAGTTTTTCAACAGCTACTCAAACCAGTTAAACGTATTTTTCTTGTTCTCCCTGTTCACCTGTTAAATTTTCAATTCTAAATTTCGTCATTTTCCGGTTAATAACCCCCAGTGCTCGAATTCATAATTTTTTTTTGTCTACTGGCAGATCTCAGTACAAATTTAATAAAAAAAATAACTCGACCTATATTTATACCCTCACTGACCTACACAACCAATTTAAATATGTCTTGCGGAATTGCCAATTGTGTAATCGACGACAACAATGCTGACTGGGTAGCTTGCAAGGGCATTTGTGGGAACGCCTTTCATGCCGTTTGTGTCGGGTTAAACAAAAGAAACACGGTGTTTATTAAAGAATTTTCTGCTGTGATGAGTGTAAGAGTATCTCACTTTCGCAAGTGCTTTTGGCAATAAAATGCCTAAGTGATTCAAATGACTCCTACCAAGACGCACTCGCCAAAAAGATTACGGATAAAATTTCGGTCATTGTAAGCAGTGTTAAAAGTGTTGAAGAGTTACGTAACTCAGTGCAGAACTCAGCCGATGTTATAAAATCCAAAGTAAAGCACATGGATAAACAAATTGCGGGTCTAATCGAGTTAGATTCCGGGAGATCCAGGAATGAAGAAACTCCTTTACGTCACCTGGATAAAGTGTTGAGTGACATTAAAGCTATGTGTTCTGCGCAGGTTATCTCCAACCAAAAAACCTGCGAGCTGATAAACTCCCTTCGTGACGATATAGACATTCGTTTTCAGTCCTCGTCACATAAAGAACTCTCTCCTAAACAATGTGATCCCATGCTCGAAGTTAACTTCGATAAAGTGAACGATGTCGGTGACGAACTTACTGCGACTCGATCCCTCGTATGCGATATTGAATATCACATCGCAACAATGAACAGCAAAATCGTTGATACATCTAACTTCCCGCAGCCTTACCAGAATGTTCCCTATAATACATCGCTCACGGCTGAATTAATGGAACCTGAAGTGGATTCACGCTCACCCCCACAAATGAGTCATCTGCGGACTGTTCAACCCACTGATTCCTGCGAAGTTTCTTCCAACTCTACAACAGAGAACACTTCTGTGTCAGCTCGCTGCCCCACGGAAGCTTATCAATCATTTTAATTCAACTTGGACGCCTTCCGAATGGCAACGTAGACTTGATAAGCTTGCTTCGAAGAATCAATTGGTCACCACGCTTCTTATCAAAGGCGCCCCCCCAAATGCTGATGTTGATTGGATCACAAATTTCTTCGAAAAGAAATATGGCATTACCATTAGCCATTGCAATTTGCTTCCTACATCTCACCACAGAAGCAAGCGCAGCTTCAAGCTCAATCTTCCAACCAAATACGAATGGTTATTCCATAATCCTGCCAGCAACAATTTTAATCTTGGAAAGATGCGTGTCTGCAAATGATTGGAAAATACGACCAAGAAGCAGGATAATGTCAAGCAGTCCGTCACACCTAAACCAACAAATAAGTTAGCAAGTACATCCAATTTGCCAAGACCCACCTGCTCATCCCACAACAAACCCAGCTCCAATTGGAGTTTTAAAACTAAAATTTTTCCTAATTTTAAGCCTCCCACCCATACTCCAACTCCCCCTATTTCACCCCAAATTAAGCCCCAACGTCAACGTGTCTCTTTCGACTTAACCCCTACACTCAAACTCCCACCACTCAACCCTTAACACACACGCCTTTCCCTAATTTCGACCTCAGAACTGGAGCTAAGTATCCTAATTTCATAAGTTCTCACATTCTAAACCCTACGCCTAACCACTCCCTCTTCTATTGATCCCCTTTCGCCACCCACTGTTAAATTAACGCAGCAAACTAGCGATACCACTGAATGTCGCTATGCGCTCTCTAGGCTTAGAGATAAAAAGATTTATGAGAATATACGTCTTTATCTCGCTTATCTGCACGATAAATCCGACTCGGTGTGCTACGAGGGTAAAACAAAAACTAGCGTAATGGTTTCTATCCAGCAGGAAGGCCTCCCAACCGACGTTACCAGTCTCAGGAAACTTTATACAAAGTACCCCCAAAAAGTTGCAGACGACCTTGCCGCTCTTCGCCACTATGTACACTCTAAAAGAGTCTCACATCTCCAACGCAGTCGACTTGACCACGATAAATTTTTTCGACCCTAAAAAGTCATGCAAAAACCTCCCTCGCACCTTTTATTACCAGAACGTAAGAGGACTACGTTCTAAAACCCACGCTGTTTTCCACCAATCTCATTCTCTCCCATTTGATATCTACGCTCTGACCGAAACTAATCTTATCCCCAACATAAAAAACCAGGAGTTATTCCCTCTTTCTTTTAATGTTTTTCGGGATGATGATCGCCCATCCCCCTTAATTGAATCCCCTTGTCGAGGTGTCCTACTGGCTATTCACAACAGCTTGGACTCCTCTCTCGTTGCAACTTCATCCTCTCCTAAGCTCGACTTTGCGTCGGTTAAAATAACCCTTACTCGTAGGTGCTTGTATGTTATGTGTTGTTACATTCTTCCGGCGCAACCTATCGAATCCTACCAACTTGCTATTGCAGCAATTGACAATTTGATCGATTTATCAGACTCGCTTGATGATATCATTATCTTCGGCGATTTCAATCTGCCTCAGCTGAAGTGGACCCCATCTGAAGACCAATCTTTTTTCATCGCTTCCAATCCCATTTCTAAAGCTAAAGGAATGCCTCTTCTTAGATCGGCTAACAGACACTAGTCTATGCCAAGTCAGTGGCGTTTCCAACTATATGGAAAAGCAATTAGACCTTATCTTCACAACTGATCCCATCAACTCCTCAGTATCGCCCCTATCTCTTTCAACTATTGATAACTTTCATCCTCCACTTCTTCTCTCATTTTTCCACAACTCTCCCCTTCAGTCGCCTCCTCCCGCAGTTCTATTTTCTTAGAATTTTCACAAAGCTAATTTCCGTAAAATCAATACCTATCTAAGCTAGGCTTCTTTTGAGTTTACCAATCTATCTCTGGTTGATGCCCTCTCCACTTTTTACATAGAAATATTCAAATCCATCTCCCTTTATGTGCCTTACTTCCGCCATAAAACTTCTTCTACATCTCCTAAGTCTAATCGTAGACTTCGCTCTCTCCGAAACAAAAGAAACAAGTTATGGGCGGTATTCCTTCGCACCCACTCTTCTGCCGACTATTCAAATTATCTAGGTACATATCTTCATTTCATTAAACTCTATAACTCTCTCTATCAGCGCTACCTGAATAGTGCGCAAACCAATCTCATAAATGACCCCAAGTCCTTTTTTCAATTTGTCAATTGCAAAAGTAAGACTGATAGTTATCCTTCCTCCCTCGCTATTGAAACCAAATCTTCAAGTGATCCTCCTACCATCGCCAACTTTTTTGCCACATTTTTCAAACAATCATATTCCAACAACTCCTTCGTACCAGATCCCTCTTACTTCAATGATCTACCAAATTTCTCCATTGGTCCCTTTCTCACACAAAATTTCGATCCTACAGTTATTGAAGAAAAGTTACATAATCTTAAAGATGAATTTGTAACTGGCCCAGACGGACTCCCCGCCGTATTTCTTAAAAAATGCTCTTCCAACCTGTCTCTACCCCTTTCCTACCTTTTTCGTCTATCCCTTACACAGGGAGAATTTCCCCAGATTTGAAAGACCTCTTTTATAATCCCGATTCATAAAAAGGGATCTAGAATGAAGTTACAAATTATCCTCCTATTGCTAAACTCTCTCATATACCCAAAGTCTTTGAAAGCATTTTATACGAACCCTTAAGCTTCAAATGCAAGCCTTTTATTTCACCCCGACAACATGGTTTTCTAAAAGGGAGGTCAACTACCACAAATCTAGTTGAATTCGTGTCTTTTGCTCTCTCAGCCTTAGAAAACGGCAAAGAAATCGATGTTATCGCAACTGATTTCACTAAAGTGTTTGATAAGATATCTCATCAATTGTCTGCTCTCGGCTTTGAGCCTCTTTTATTAAAATGGATTTCTTCTTACCTGGTAAACCGATATTATAGCGTTCGGTTGAGATCCGCCCTTTCTGTTCCATTCCTGGCCTCATCTGGAGTTCCACAAGGCAGTCATCTTAGCCCTCTTCTCTTCATTCTTACTATTAACGATGTTGAGAAAGTCATTAAACACTCCTCCCTCTCCCTTTACGCTGACGACATAAAATTTTTTAAAACTATTTCCTCTCCCCATGACTCTGCCCTTCTTCAACAAAACCTTGATCGGTTTTCAATCTGGTGCCTCAAAAATTGCCTAGAACTTAATATAGTCAAATGTCAATCTATAACCTTCTCTCGTAAATGCAACCCGTCTCCTCCTCGACTTTATTTTCTCCATGGTCAACCAATTCCCCTTGTTCAGTCTCTTCAAGACCTTGGCATATTATTCGACTGTGAGCTTAATTTCCGTTCGCAAATCGATAAGATGATCCTCAAAGCTAACTCATCACTTGGCTTTATTAAACGGTGGTCCAAGGAATTTTCCAGCCCGTATGTAACCAGATCTCTCTATGTTACCTTTGTTCGCCCCCTGCTTGAGTATGCCAGTCAAGCTTGGTCCCCCTTTCACCGGGTTCATGTTTCCCGAATCGAGGGTATTCAACGTCGATTCCTCCGATTTGCTCTCCGTGGTCTGCCGTGGAACGACCCTTTAATCTTACCTCCCTATCAGGACCGCCTCAAACTTCTAAATATGAATTCGTTAGAAGAACGTAGGAATACTGCTGACATTCTTTTCATTCGTCGACTTCTCTCAGGTTCCATCGACTGTGCATCCATTTTGAACTCCATTTCCTTCAATACCAACCCCCGCAATCTACGTTGTCCACGACTCTTCTATCTACCGGTCCACCGCACCTCTTATGGCTCCAACGAACCAATCTCCCGAATGCTCCGAAAGATCAATTCAAACCTCTGCCTTTTTGATTTCCACCTGAGCACTCTTCATCTCAAACAAGATCTCCTCCATCACTTCCTTGGTCCCTAGCTCTTCAGTCGTTCTGTTAGTTTTTAGTCCTAGTTTTTAAGTTAGATTAAGCTTGTATTAAGCCAATAAATGGGGGCCTCAGCCCCCACCAAAATTAAAAATTAAAAATTACCGCGCCCCTACAAGAAGTAAGCTATGGGGAAATTAATTTATAAGCACAAATATTTTTAAAAAAGAAGATTATTCAACATTTATGTAAGTTTAATATAATATAACTTTTATTATACTTTGAAAACCATATTTGTACGAGTACCTGGAACTAAATTGTAATGTATATATGTGTTTAATATGTGTTTTTATAAACGAGTTACCTGCAATATTCTGAATATCTTTACATAAGTAATGTGCGCTAAACCAATGTAAATTGAATTACCTATCATATTTGATATGCACATTGCTCCTTTAATTTACAAATTTTTGTTTTGCCTTTTCTTTTCACATTAGAACCTTACAGCCCTTAATGCCCTCCAACTACATTAATCAAATATAGTTCAATTATTTTCAAACAAGTTTACTTTCACCTTAAAAGAAGAAAATAAAATATGAACATCGTATCAACAAAGAATGAGTGGAATACTTTCATACAAATTAACCTGGAACAAGTCCACAATAACCCTTCCATTTACAATGTTGGTGGCATTTAAAAGTACATCCTAGTTTCTATTAAGCAACAAACATTCACCGTATGGCGTTTCCCTTCGCCTGAGCAAGTGAGCTCCAAACTTCGGTTTAACATCATTTAAAGGGAGCCTCCGCCACTGCTGGCTTCCGCTTGTCTGTATTTGTAATTACCAGCCTGAAGGTACAAGAAAATACTAGACACGACTGATTCTACCTAGGTTTATGACAAGCATAATGTCAGCGCCAGAAGCAAAATTGACAACGGCCCATTTTCCTTTCTTCCGGTTCTCACTTTCTCCCTTTCAGACATAAAAATGCGCCAGCAACTTTATGCCGACACTTGATCGTGATTTATGCCAATGTTATCTTTAACCAGGCCAAATAGATGATTTGAGCTCACTTTGAATTATATCCACAAGACGGCTATTGAAGATATACGTATATACATATGTACATAGAAGTATCATAATACCATCTTTTTCCTCAGCTTTTCAGCCCTAATGAATTGGATTTATTCGCTTTTGATTTCCTGAATGATAAAATTTATCAAACCACAAACGAGTATCTAATGATGGTGTTTTTACGATATTTGACGGACAAGCCAGTACTTTGTTTCCTATTGTTATACATATATAACAATAGGTTGTTTATGTAGGTTATAAAGGGTTATTTATATTATTCCGGGTACCGAGCTGACCATCGACAAGTGCACACGCACAAGTGCACTGTGCTGTGAAATTCGCTCCTCGCGTGGAGAAAAAAAAAGAAAAACGTGGCAAAAACCAACGACCTTCCTGCCCCTGGTCAAACTGTTGCTTGCACTCGGTGACTGCCGTTGCTGTATTATATTATCATACAGCGCGTGCAGTGGCTGAGTGTATGTAACAACCGATGGATAGCGGGCTGTGGGTATCAATTTTGTTGGTGAGGTGTTTCGTATTGCTGTAAGGGCATAACACCTACAACAATTTGATTCAGTAAACCAACTCTGAATTTGTACTTCACATCTGCGCTTAAAAACGTCGGTGTCTGTGTTTTTTGTGTTTGTCTTTCCTTATAATGACTCGGGAATTTAGAGTGGACATTTCGAATATAAGCGGGCTAAAAAGAAATCACTTTTCTGCGTACGTCCACGTCTGCAAATACAGACCAGCTGTTTTGGCACTTAGTGAAACACAGGTAGATCCCCGCCCACACCTCTCAGACCACTCTGATCTGAAGCTACCTGGCTACGGACTAGTGCCATTATTCTTCTCTCACCGCGGTCTCGCTATCTACGTGCGTAGCGATGTAGCTTACCAAACTGCACCACAATGTAGTCCCTGTTCCAATCCGGAATTCAATTTCATGTGGTTAAAATTCCATCTCCGTAAGCAAATTATCCACTACTGCTTTATTTACAGAAGCCCCAAACTGGACAGCAACTCGACCTTTAACGAGTTTGGTGCGCTGTCTGACTCCATTCAACGAATTGTATCCCTGTATTCTCATACTGAAATCGTGATTACGGGCGCTTTTAATATACACAATTCTGGGTGGCTTTGACATTCTGGACAGACAACACCCGAAGGACGGTGTGTTGAGATCTTCGCTGCTGAAAACAATCTGACCCTGCTTGTAAATGAGCCCACACGAATACCAGACGTTGATAGTCATACCGCCAACACCCTGGACTTGTTTTTAACTTCTCACCCTGACAAATACAAGGTCAATGTGCTATCCCCTCTTAGCTCGTCGGACCACTGTATCATATCAGCTAATTTCTCGTACACCAACCACACAGTTAGAGAAAAGATTCCTAAACGAACCGTATGGCAATACGAGAAGCCAACGGGAACGGTCTTAACAGTTTCTCTAGGAACTTTAACTGGTCGTTATGCTTCCTCGATAACATACACCATTCTCTTTGGGATGAGGTGTTGTTCCTCGCTGGCAAAACCACTGCGTAAGCTTTTTCATCAATTCTACTCTTTAGAACTCTTTTCGAGCAGATAGAAAACCGCATTTGTCCAGCCCGTCCCTAAAAAAGGCGAATTTTGCTCTATATCCTCCTACAGACCCATTGCACTTACGTCCATTCTTTCCAAGGTCATGGAAACGCTGATAAATAGTCAGCTCATAAAATATCTCGAAACATGAAAACTTCTTAATGACCGGCAGTATGGTTTTCGTAGCAACAGGTCCACTGGTGATCTGATGACATGTCTCCCCGAATAACCGATAAACTTTCCATTCTTGGTATGCGTGTTAACGAAAACTTACGTTGGAATGACCACATATTCGGTGTCGTCAAAAATGCTGCGAAATGTCCAGGTTTCCTCAAGCGATGTAAGAAATATTTCACCCCTCTGATTTAGCATGGCTTCTAAATCGGAAGGTTCGGTGTTCGAATCCCAGCCTCGCCCGAAAGACATATCATCCATTTTTTCAGTTAACGAAAATCAAGGAAGACGAGTAGTTGACTAGAAATCAACATCAAGCCAACTTCCACTAAGAATTTAGAGTCCCCATTAAATGTTGGATGCCACATATGGAGCGAAATGCGCCTGAGCGACTGAGCCCAAACAATTTTCTTTCTCTCTCTATCCCATTTTCCAAAAAACTTAACACATGCTGAGGCATTATAAGTGTATTCATACCCACCTGAGTGTTAAGTTCTTTAAAACAAAAATCGTTTATCCTCCCGAAATTGAAGTATAATGCCTACATTTGGTCGAGTGTGCCCAATATATCTCTGCACCTGCTAGATAGGATCCAAAACCGTGCGATAAAACTCATAGGTGGTACTAATATCACTCAAACAATAGACACCCTCGAACACCGACGTGATGTCTCATGTCTCACTCTATTTTATAGCTATTTCCTACGCCGGTGCTACATAGAAATGCCAGTAGCGTTCCGCCCCTTCAAACCTTTAACAGTAACACCCGTCTCGCTATGAATGCTCATCAGTACACTCTCAAGCCCACTTTCGGATGTACTCTAAAATATCGTGATTCGTTCCTAAGCCGTACAACTCGCTTATGGAATGCCCTGCTTAGCTCCTTATTTCCTAGTCATTATAACCTTCAAACATTTAAAACGAACGTTCACCGGTACCTCTCTTTCCATCCTCCCTGCCTTTCCATCACCCGCGCTGTGAGCAAACATTTTAAGGGTACATAAATCCCTTGAGCGCGCGCAAATTATAAAAGAAAAATATACCTATATATATGTATATTTTAATGAAATGAATTCAGTCCAAGGTCAATTATTTGGTTAGAATCCAACATTGTGCTACAGATTTATTTGGACTCAATGAAGTTGAGGTTTTTGAAAAGTTGTTTGAGGTTTTTGAAAAGGTGTTTGACGCTTATTGTTAGTCAAAACATGTTGTATGCCGGCCAAAAAAAACCAACACAGTTTTTCGTTCAATGAAGAGGATTTGAAAATTTTTATTGGGATATTACTCTTTTCTGGCTACCATTCTGAGGCAAGAGAATGTATGTACTTTAAACAGTCAGTCGATACACATGTTCCTATTGTAGCAAACAGTATGTCTAGGAACAGATTCCAAAAGATGAAAAGATACATACACTTTGCTAATAACAACAACCTCGACTTTAAAGATAAAATGGCAAAACTTCGACCATTCAGTCAGCTTTTATTCCAAAAATTCTAAAATTGGGGATATATGCATGAGCATTTATCTATAGATGAATCAATGGTGAAGTATTTCGGTCGACATTCTTCAAAGCAGTGAGATTCGGGATTAAGAATTGGATGCTTTGTAGCCAAGATGGTTACTTGTATCAATTTGACACTTACTGCGGAGCTAAGAACGTAAAGTCTTCTTTGAAAGCCCTGGGGTTAGGGTCACGAGTGGTTCTCCACCTTTTGAAGAATGCTAAGTGCCCAAGTGATCATGCTGTTCTTTTCGACAACTTTTTTGCTAGCTATGGGCTTATGAAGAGAAAAGCAATTCAGAGCCACTGGAACAGCTCGAGATAATCAGCTAAAGAAATGTCCTCTTCTTCCCAATAAAGAATTTCAGAATTTTCATTTTGATCACCAGTTTGATGAGACCACCAAATTGCTGTTTGTTAAATGAAAGGATAACAGCAATGGCGACAAACTACGAGAAAATCGAACCCTGTGGAAATGTAAAGAGGTGGAACAAAGAACAACAGAAAGAAGTAGATATTGCTCAGTCATTACTCTTTAAAAACTATAATATGAATATGGGCGGTGTTGACCTACATGACCAGTAGTACATCAACACTTATTGCATTGAAATAAGAGGCAAGAAGTGGTGGTGGAACATTTTCACATCCATGATTTCATCGACAACCTCCAACGCCTGGAAGCTCCACAGGCTAGCAAATAGCTACAAGGATGATTTACTTGAGTTCACGAGAGCAGTTAAACTCCATTACCTCCGATTTCACACCTTGCAACAAGAATATCCTAAGCTAACTGTCAAGCGAAGCATTGTGGAGAGCACAGGACATCACTTTCCCAAAAAACTAGCCAATCAGCCTAGATGTCGCCAGTGCCATCTACGATCGAAATGGTGCTGCGAATTGTGTAACGTCACATTATGCATAAATAAAGATTGTTTTAAAAAATTCCACATCCAAATTAAAATTGTATGTATGTTCCCACTGTACTCAATAAAGTACATCTTCATAACTTATAACCACAATTTTTTTTAAATATTTTTTTTTGTATATGTTTTAAATTTAGTCCCAATAAACAGAAAAATATATTTTTTTTAATTTTTGATACCCTTGGGTGTTAAATAACATAATTAATCTATTTTTTAACTTCCTGATAGGGAAGTTCTCGCATTCTCCACGAAAATCCAAAATGAAAATTTGGTGATGAAGGTAAACATCAATGTGTCTACAAATTTATCAACACTTTTTAAGAAAACGTATGCGTGTGTGTGTGAGAGGATGTTATCAATTTGAATTTATGTCAAATGATGCGTATTAATGCCGAATGCGGCCATTAAAAAGTTACTAAAAAAACATACACAAGGTATAATTAATTTTTTCTTAAAAATAGAGGACTCTTTCGAAATGTTTGCAGTACGAATTGAAATCCATTAATATGGCACTAATTTAACGAGAGCTTGAAAAAAATCGGGCCAGAATTATCGGAGTTATTCAAGGAATATCAAAAATACTAGAACCGTCAATACAGTACTACCTACGATTTCACGGGCCCCACATCTGACCGGTCAAACTTTTGCCAAAAATATGAAATTGAATGTCGGGGGGGGGGGGGGGGGGGGACTCTCCCATGAGTTAGAGGAGAATGGAAACATATTGAAACGCTCTCAAAATTAGTAGTTTTTTTTTTATAAAAAAGGGAACAATATATGTTTTAATTTTTTCAAAAATCGGTCAGCCAGAAATGTATCTTACTTCATTGCATAAAACTGTTTGCAAGCGCTTTGGAAGCTTATCCAATGAGCTGAAGAAGAAGCTCTTGCTTTTATTGGCCACATCGAAATAATCCAATGGTGCAATATCGGGGGTATATGGTGGCTGAGGTCTTGCGTTGTCGTCTTGAAAGCCTGTTATCCAAAGATGAACTTCTTTATTCAAAAAATCAAACTGAGTACAATAATGATCAGCATTTCCCAGTTTACGTACGGCATCAATATTTTCTGGAACAGCAGGCATGCGAAATCGATCTATACATTGTTGCACAGTTAGAACACATGTAAAAAAAAATTACCCAATGAAATGTTCACGAGAAACTTCCATTTTTTTGAATTAAATTGTTAACTAAAACACACTGTAAAGCTGAAACCACTAAGCGCTCTTTGACGTGTCACTGTTCTTACAACAAAAAAGGTTTCGAATATTATGAATATGATATTTGGAAACGTAAAAAGAATCAGCGCTGCCACATTTATCAGACAACCCTAACATTTAGTTTAGTATTGCACATCAGATCCTTGTGGTTCCATCAGGAACACAGCATTACCTCCTTCAAATGCACACCAGCTATTGTGTTGATGCGGAGTTTCACTTCTTTAAATATAGTCTATTTTTCTTTAATTTACCAAAATCTTTCAAGCTTTACCGGTGAGGTTAACTTATTTTTTGACCATTTTCGGATTAACTTGTGCTAAATTCTAATAGGAGATAAGGTATTCAAACTACAATAGGATACGAAATATCAACACTACATGTTCTCTTTATCAGAAAGTTCTTGTTGTGACCCATAGTTCGCACCCGTTTCGGCTAATTAAATTTTGAGTTGCGTAGTGGTCAAGTTCATCGACTACTACGAGTATCTAAGAGGGTATAGGTACGAATCTTATCTAAATAAGAAAAATATTATAAAAAAAAACTTTAGCCAATGACAAGCCTTTCGAAAGTGAAATTTTCTGCCGTTGCGCAATAAATTTTTTATTCATAATTTAAAGACAACTATTCTCACATACATATTATAACGAAACTATGTTATGAATGAATGATTGTTTAGGCGTATGTAATTCGGCGTTTACTTGCGAATACTTCGCATTCAAAAAGTTTTACTGACATAAGAGTATAGACGAAAAGACAGTGTATTAGTTATGCATTTCGTGGCAATTTTATATGCTAAATTGTACATATTAAATTCCAAAACATCTGTGATATTCCTAAGCCTTACCAACACATAATGCTATTCATTTTTAACTTTAGTTAAAATTTATATCATAAAGTGTCAAAACGAATGCACCTAATAATTTGTATCAGAAAACAATTTTTGTACGAATTTTTGAATATATACGCTAGGGTGTCCCTTATATGGGTGAACAATTTTTTTTTTAGATATCGAAATGCATACCTCCTAATTCTTTTTAAACTACTCAGACTTACTTAAATACAAAATTTCATCTTCCTACGTCAACGTTAACCCGTGCCGACAGAACTCTGAAAATTTTGAAAATTGCTGTTTTTAACCCTTTCCGTAATAGAGCTAAATCAATTGAAATATTAAAATTTTTATGAAATATTTATTAAAAGAAGATAAAAGTACAGATCAGGCAGGATACGAGTATTTTCTTTTGAGGGTCTCTTTTTTACAGTCTGGACACAGATTTCTATGCTCCTGAACACAGCGTAGCAAAAATTGCTTTTGCTCTTCCTTTGCAGTTATCAAACCATGAAAATCTTGCATGAGTTTTACAGCTCTTTCAGCCGTATCATTAACTGCCCTTAAAGAAAGCACTTTCCTTTTCGCCTCTGGATAGGCAACATCTTCATCCCATGTAGAAACGGGTCTCTGGAGGAGATTTTTATCAATTTTTAATCGAGAAAATAAATTTGTTCTCTTGACAGATACAAAATCACTTAATGATTTTCCTGCAACAATAAATAAGGCAGTATTATTAACAATTTATTGAAAACAGTATAAAAAATACTATTTATTGTATTCCTACTTACTATACAAATAATCAGACATATCTTCTTTAGATAGAATGTATCTCTTCCCAGAATCATACAAACTCTCTCTTTGGAAATTCACTACAATGTTCGTTTTGGTTTGTTCATTAACTTCATCATCAAAGAGTGATAAAACGGCAATTTCTTCTGACAAGTACCAAAGATGTTGACTAAACTTGCTCAGGGCTGCTTTGGAGATCAATTTGTCAACAGTTCCATATTCCTTAAGCCTCTTTAAAAAGCACAAATTTTGATTTGGTGCCTTCACTGCCAGACTATATCCAAGCCATGGTTTTACATATAAAACCGCAATGAATAAACAGACGTCTTGAAGTGCTCGCCTATCCTTGGCGCTAATTTTGAACTGGGATTGCAACAAACATATCTTTAAAGAGTAAATAACTCTAGTCATTGACCTTGCTTGATGCATCGCTCCAGGAGGTGTAATTTTAATTTTTTTTCACTAAGAAAATAATATAACATAGATAGTTCAATCAGTTCCCGATAATCGTCACGTCCAATGGTTTTTTGCGGTTCTTGATTATAAAATGTCAACAAATCCTCTATTGTTGTATTACAAAAATGTCGTGTGACGATATCGGTATATGTTTCAATGGCAGCAGGATTAATAGTTTTCCAGTTGTCTCTAAACTTTTTGAACAGTGGGATATCAGCGCTACTTGTGACTTGGTGGATTTTTGTTTCGAACACACATTTTAAAACCAGTTCGTAAACGTGATGGCGGCAAACAAAGAGTAGTAATTCCCTGTCTAGTTTTTGTTTCAAAGGTACACAAGCTCTTTCAATCGCTCTGTATTAGACGCAGTTGTGTCACAGCACATTATTTGTACTTTGTCATCGAGGTTCCAGTCATAAAGTGCGTTCAACACAGCTTTAGCTTGATCCTGGCCGGAAGAGCTCTCCAGTTTGGGTACAGCCAGAAGTTGTTCCTTTTCTCCAAATGAAATTAGAATTGGCAGGCGTTCTTTTTTAGAACTTCTCACGTCAAGTCCAGGTAATAATTTCTCATCCCAGTGAACGGTCACCATTTCAGGCATATTATTCTGAAAATCTGATTTTAGAGTCCGCTCTATCTTTTCGACTCTGTGTGCGAATACGTTGAATAGACAATTTGCTTATCGGAAAATCATCACAGCTAAGATCTAGTGCTTCTACTACAGCCTGAAGTTTATAGACAGAATCCCTTATGCTTAATTGACATCTATCTAAAGCTGCAACTAACTTAGGCGTGCTGAAGTTTCTCCTTCCTCTTTTTGTAGTAGTTTCAGAACTTACAATTTGAGAGGTGGATGCCAAGGGTTCCTCAAGGGTTTCATCAGAGCTGGTAAGTTGATCGTGATGTCCTTGCGTTTGAATAGAATCTTGCGTAGTAAGAGATGACGATAAACCTTCGAAACACATTTGCTCACATCTTTTTTTCTCTTCATTTAATTTCCTTTGTCTTTCCCTTTCTTCTTTTTCGGCTAACTTTTTGTCTATACCCGCTAAACACCCTCGACGCCCTGGTTCTCTTTGTTTTTGTAAAAATATCTTATCTTCTTCAATTTTCATCCGTTCCAAAGCATCAGCGTGTGCTATATCAAATAAATTATCTAAATTGTTCTTAAAGTCCTCCTTACGGCGCTTGTAAATATCTTGAATTTTCTTAGAATTTTTTTGCAACTCCCTCCAGGCATGGTGAAGATCCACAAGTTTTTTTACACAGTTAGGTATAGCTCTGGTAGGGATTCTAGCTTTTTCCCAAAATATAATACACTCCCGAATGACGAGATTAGCGCTTTCACTAACAGTCAATTTAATTTCGCGAGTGCTAAAAAAAGTACTGAAAGAACTTGACGATTAGACGGTAACTTTGCGCCTGTTGTTTGATAATTTACTTCACCAACTTAAAAAACACATTTTTTATTGCTTCTTAATTCCAATGCCATCTTTTAAATGTAAAACAATACGTGTTAATCGCGAGAATAATTGAGAACAAATGACAAATGCCGTGAATACGCACCGCTACTGCCGCGCAATATGTATGAACATGATTCGATGCAAGTCGGCACGGGTTATCGTACTCCCAATAAGGTAAAAATTTATTTCCGAGTGTTTTAGAAGCAAATTTATGCGTTAGAAATTTAAAACTTTGAAAAATAAGGTACTCCCTACTATACGCGTATACTTGTAGTTATTACCTATGCCCAAAATTTATAAATTCGAAAAATTTGCATTTTTTTTAATACCTGAACGTCCGAATAAACATACCCGTATGTAGTGTATGATATTAAGCATCGGTACCTGTAAGAAGTGATTTCCGGACATAGGAGTATGTTATTTTGAGAGTTAAATCGTATGAAGGACTTAGATTAATAGTTTTTTAAGAATAACTTTAAATTTTGTTTTGTTACTGTTTTCTCGGACAATATTTACATAAATAACTTTTTGTAACAATAAAAAAAAATAAAAAAAATATTTACCGTTATCACAGCATTTTTTTTATCTCTTAATAAGTTCTATCTTGTCAGAAATGATTTACCTCCAGAAAAAATGTTTGAGTCAACGGTTAAGTCAACTTAGTACATAGATTCTTTGTATAAAATTCTTCAACGTATTTGGAATTTAAATTAATAAAGTTTTTGGATGAACTTTTAATGAGTCAACTGCTGTTATGATATCACTGACTGCGTCTTATACATATATATCATAACATCAGCCTGTTATGCAATTACGCCTTCACATAAGAAATACACACTGCTAACAAAAAATGCTTCTACGAGATCCTCGAAAAAACATACGAGCATCGTCTTATGTTTGACGTTAAAATGATGAAAAATACAGCCATTCTGCAATCGCAATGAACTGTCAGGACATTTGTCAATTGCATATCGTACACATTCTCGACAAACCGATTATAGCCTGCATCGAAAGCCAGAGTGGTCCACAAGTCCGCTAACATTTCATACGGTGATAAAAAAAATAATTATATGTAAGAAAAAATGTTTACTTATTCTGAAAATACACAGTTTGGGATTTTATTTCTTAAAAATCACATCGTCCATATGCGATCCGACTGACAAGTGTTTCGGGAAATGTTTTGCATTTCCTCGCGAATGTGAGCCTTTAATTCTTCAAGAGTCACTGGATTGGTGTTAAAGACTTTATTTTTAAGGTATCGTCAAAGGAAAAATCCATGCCATCTCCTTTGGATATAATTTTTTGACCGAAAATTTCCCGAACTGCACTCAAAGAGTTGTTGGAAGTGTGGCATGTTGCCCCATCTTGCTGAAACTACGATCGTTGATTGAAACCATCAAAATCCTGAAGCGCTGGAGCAAAAAACTTCTGTAGCATGACAATATACCTCTCCGTATTCAGTGTAACAACTTTTCTCTTTGATCTTCATAAAAATATGGACCAATAATGCCTTTTGCATTATTTTGCTGCCCATACAGTAACCTTGGGCGAATGCAGGGGCTTTTGATGCTTCAATTTCGGATTAGTGTCACTCCAATATGTGCAGTTTTGTCTGTTTACATGCCCATTTAGGTGAAAGTGGGCTTCGTCTTAAAAAGAAATGTTGTTAAAGCTGTCGAACCTCCCTAACATTTCGTTAGCAAACTGCAGCCTGTGAACATAATCTTGAGGCTTTAACTGCTGAACCATTTGGATTTTGTACGGATACAAATGTAAATCCTTGTGTAGAATGCGGTACAAAAGATCATTCATGAAGATTAGAATGAATGTCGGAGACAGAACGGAGCCCTATGGTACACCATTGAAGACTCATTGAATTGCGCGTTCAGAAAGGTAATATCTAATCCATTGAAGAAGAGATTCATAGATCCCAAATGTACGCATTTTCAACAAAAGAGCGTGGGACCAAACTTTGTCAAATGCCTTACAAATATCAAGTGCAACTATTGGGTTCTACCACATGAAATGTCCGATTTTATAGTAAAAATTTAAAAGCCAATATTATTTTTCCGTAAATTTTTATTCAATCAAAACGTGTCAAGGTGATACAAGGTCAAAATGACTCTGCACGGTTCCGGAAGACCTTCTGCCGGCAAAATGAATCCAGATTGCGAAAAATATGGTAATCCGTTGGGAAATATCAGGAGAGTACGGTGATGTAGAAGAATTTCAAATCCCAACTGCAACAGTTTTTGCAGCGTTACTTGTGAGGTATGGGGTCTACCAATGTCATGCAAAAGGATCGAACAGTGCCTATTGACCAACGCAGGTTGCTTTTCAGTCAATTTGGCATGCACTATGTCGATTTCCTCATAATATTTGACAGCGTTTATCGTTTCTCCTAGTTGAAGAAATGAAAAGGGGATTGGTTCTTTCGATGTCCACCAAATTGTCACCATAATCTTTTTTGGGTGAAGATCGGGCTTGGGGGTGTGTTTTGGTTTTTCATCTGCATCCAACCACTGCACAGATCTTTTACGATTATCATACAGTATCCACTTTTCATCACAGGTGACTATCCGGTGCAAAAACGGTTCAGTTTGGTTTCTTAATGTAAGCGATGCGCAGATTTCCGGACTCGCCCCGTAGTTTTTGGGATTCGTTCAGTTCATGGGGTCATTGTCATTGGGGATACTCCCATGCTTTGCGCAATCTATCGCATCGATTTCATTGGGTCCGCATCTACCGTTGCTCTTAAAACATCGTCGTCAACTAACCTTTCCGGCTTCCCACGTGGTTCATTTTCGAGGCTGAAATCTCCCGAACGGAATTTTCCAAACCAACGTCGTATAGTGCGTTCGTTTACCGCTACATCCTCAAATTCGTCATTAATGTTTTTCATTGCCAATGACGCACTATGTCCCATTCTAAATTTGTTGGGGAAGAGAGTTCGAATTTGAACTGCCGGCAGCATGATAAATAATTTTTAGAAAACAAATAACGGTACTTGTAATACAACGTCAAATTGCTGCCATCGTAAAAGATCACATGAAACTCATAGAAGAAGTAAAGGACAAAGATCGCACATGATATACACAGGTAATTAAAAAAAAAAAACAAATGAAAAAATATAAATGAAATAAAATAAAAAAATTATCCTACATAAGTGAAGTACGACTATTTAGTTCAAAGTGAGATATGTGTATACATGTATGTACATACATATGGATGTGTACATATATGAATACTGAAGATTTGGAACTCCTCAAGACGGAGATACCTACACCTGTCGCCTATATGAATATAAAGGGTGTCCCCATATTCGTCAAGGATAATTTGGGAAATGATTGCTGGGCTTACCCAAAAAAAAAATAAGATCGTTCTACAGTAAGAGTCTATTTCCAATGTTGACATCATTTATCGAGGATACCTTGGTGTACTCTGACCCAAGTTAATAGAAATTGAAAGTAGGGAAGTAGGGTCAATGAATCTCGAGAAATTCTCCAGGCGAGCCCTGATACTAAAGGGTGCTCACCCACCACCCTCCTTCCCAACCACTCCTTTTTCGCCTGGGCTGGATGAAATTGTGATATACGACCCGTGCCGAAGATCAACCTGGCTGAGGGCCCAGAATCTCCAAAAATAGCTCAGTCGCGAGCGGAGTATTTGGATACCTGGCGACCTCCGGATTAGCTAACCTTATCGGTATACAGCGGATCTCTGTACAGATGGACCATCCTTTCTCCGCTACTCGTGGGACCATAGTATGGATAATACCTAAAAAAAAAACAAAACCCGAGGAAGATATCCTTTTAATTCCGGGCGGTAGAACAGTGACTACACCGACTACCGGCAAGGCTCCTGTATTATCGAGCGAAGGTAAAACTGTTGCAGGCCATGGTACATGGCCTCCATCCTCTAAAGGCAAGCTCAACGAGCCTAAAAAGAAATCTTCAAGGAGTGTTAAGACTGTGGCAAGCCACGGTCCTATCACTTCCTCCACCCCTACTCAAGATCCTCCCCCTAAGGAGGAATCTGCATCGGCATGCTTCATCTAAGGCGCTCTACCTAAGACGCCGAAATGCTTTACGCATCATCAAAATCTTCGGATCCATTCCGGAGGTTGAGAGAAGTGCAGATATAAAGATCAACATTTTTTATTTATGTTTGTTTATTAGAATATCAATATACAATTGAAAATTGTTACTTATGCAAATAGAGCAAGCTAGCAGCAACGACTTTCGGATTTTTTAGCGTAAAAAAGAAAAACAATTACATATATATGTATATAGTTACACTGAGATTTTACGAGTAAGTCTTTGTAACATTTTTTTTTAATTTGTCAATATTTCTTCCTTTCGGTACCTTGAGGAGTTCCAATGTGTCTTGATTCGGACTAGGGTTGTTTTGGGGTGGTGATGAAAAGAAGCAAGGGCTTAGTAGATGAGTAACTGCTACTGTGCTGAAGCAAGTGGTGCAGGTTAGTGGTGATTCCTTTTTAAACAGGTGTTGATGGTTGTATGCAGTATGACCAAGGCGGAGTCGGATAAACATTTTTATGTCAGATTTGGGGGTGTTTGTTGGAAATTTGGGCTGAACTTTTACCGAGTTGACAGTTTTGTAATGGTGGTTATAACGTTCCCATCCAAGTAGTTGTTGGCTATGGCATGTCTGCTTGATGTATCTCTTTAGGTCAAGATGAGAGAAGGTGTTATAGGTGAGAGCTGGGGCCTTTAGCGCAGAGTTTGCAGTAGCGTCTGGATGTTCATTGCCCTTAATTCCGGCGTGACCTGGTGCCCACATAAGCTTTATCTTGAATCTTGATTTAATTAGGAGATCACGAATTTTTGCTACAATGATTGTGTCGTTACGTGGGTTTACGATGCTTTGCAGTACTGACAGGCTGTCAGAGCAGATTATCCATTTTCGTGCTGTTAAAGAGCTTCTCCTCGTGGCTTCAAGTATGGCCAGTGCTTCGGTGGTATAGATGGAGGCAATGCTTGGTAGGACTCCCTGTACGATTATAGACCCTTCTTGATTAACAACTGCGAAAGCTGTGTTTGTCTCTGTTTTAGATCCGTCTGTATACAAGAAGTTCCAATCTTTACATTTTAAGTCAGTTGAGATCTCCAGGAAGCGTGATTTGTAAATAGCATTACTTGTCACGTCCTTTCACAACTCTTGTAGGTTGAGAATTGCTGAATCTCTATCTAGCGACCATGGTGGTTGAGTTGGTGTGAATTTCGTTGTTTTACTGCAGGATAAATGTAAATTGTACCTGTTGCGTTTGTTGGTAGTGGCCTTATTCATATCCTTGTCTACTATCGATGTTTGAAAAAGGAGTTTGACATTGAGTTTCATGATGATTTCAGAGTATCGCTCTTCTAGTGTTGGGAGCCCATCTTCAGCAAGTATATTTTTGAGTGGTGTTGTTGGAGAGGCACCCAGGCTTTTCCTGCTGCTTGGTGGTATGTTGGTGCAATTATATTTTTTGTGGAATTTGGAGAAGCATAATCGAGTTTACTTAAAACTAACAACTTTGTAATATTGCAAAATGAGTTAACATGAACATTATTTTTCTTAGATGCTAGATACTTAATAATATTGAGCCGTGCTGCTAATGCTTTCTTAAGACTAGTGCAATGAGCTTTCCAGCTGTACCTGTTGTTAATTAAAAGGCCTAGAACATTGAGGTTTAATACTGTTTTTATTTTGGTGTTGTTAATATGTAGATATGAATCTACGCTTGTACAATTTTTCTTTCTACAAATGTGGATTAATTTACATTTTTCAAAGGAAAGTTTGGAGCCAGAAATATAAGACCAATCATAAATATCGTTGAGCAAGCTAGAACAAACAGATTGTTTTATCAAGATCACTGTATTTACAAAGTATGTATGCATCTTCAGCATAGATACAGTGATCTAGATATTTGTAATTGGATATAATGTCACTTAGTTGATTAAAAGCGATTACAAATCATATAACCGACAATGGAGATCCTTGGGGGATACCATTATCGAGCGACATGACAGCTGAGAACATGTTTCGAATTTTAATGCAGCACTTTCTGTTCGTTAAAAGGATTTAAAATATTTTCAGTTCTACTCCCCATTCTCTTAATTTGTTAAAGCCTACGCGGTCGAAGGCCTTTTCAAAATCTAAGGCTAGGATTGTAAGATGGTTACGTGCTGAGAGGGTGCTTGTGACAACGTAGTTAATGTGGAGTAGGGCATCTATGAACCCTCTTCTTGGCCTGAATGCGACTTGGTTAGGACTTAAAAGCTTTTTAAAGTCGGTTAGCCATAAAATTCTGTTTGCAATTATCTTTTCAAGAACCTTTGATAAGTAAGGAAGCAGTGATATTGGACGATAGCCATTTACATTTGCATTTGTTCTTGGGTCTAGGTATGGGAATAATGGTAGCTATTTCCCAGCTTTAGGGTATAATACCTTTACTGAAAATATTATTATACAAGGATAAAAGTCTTAACTTAGCTGAGTCTGGAAGATTTTTTATCATAGGATAGGAGATCCCATCACGCGCTGGTGTTTTGCCTTGTAATTTGCAAAGGCAGCTCTCAAATTCAAGCATAGTGATATTAGTTTCATAGCATAGTAATTGAATTATATTGAGGCTTTCCAATCGATTGGTGTTGAAGGCCGATGGAAAGGTGGAGTTAGCTGTACTGGATGACCAGGTTTGGGCAAAGAAGTTGCAGATTTCGATAGGGTCGGCTATAGAGCCAGCTTGCGTGTTAATAGGCAATATGTTTTTATGTGTTGAGTTGCCTGTCAGAGTCCTTATTTTTTGCCAAACTGTGTTTGGGGATGAGTTTGGATTAATATTTCCAGTAAAGTCCTCAAAGCTTTTTGTCTTGCTGATTTTTAGCAATCTTCTAACAAGAGCATTATAATTTTTGTAGGCCAACAGATTGACTTGGGTAGAATTTTTCTTGAAAGCCCTCCAAGTAGTAAACTTTCTTGGTTCTTAGCCTAGTCAGATCAGGGTTCCACGTATCGCTTGGACGTTGTGGGAGACGCTTCGGGGATGGAGTGATTAGCAGCATGCCGAATGCATTTAAGTAAAATCGCTGCTTCCCTGTTTATACAAGAGTAGGTTGTGGTAACTTTTGCCAGGTGATGTACAAGTATATTTTTAAATGAGTTCATGCCTAGGTGAAAGCAGCAATGAAATAAATATTGGGAGGTGATCACTACCATCCAGATCATCGGAGATGTGCCAAGTTATTTTTGGGAAGAGTATTGAAGAACAGCATGAGACATCAGGATGGGTGAACGAGCTGTGCGTTGACAAGTGGGTGGGAGAACCGTCATTTAATATGGTTAAATCGAATTTTGTGATAAATTCTTTAATAACTGCACCACTCTTGCAAGTTTTAGGGGAACCCCAAAGCACACTCCCTGAGCTGACGTCACCAGTGAATATGTATGGTAGTTGCGTCTGCCGGATGATATTCTCCAAGTCTGAATGAGTGAATAGTTGCCCAGGAAGAATGTAAACACAGATAATCGTAACCTTAATACCCATATCAACTTGTAGGGCAGTCGATAGAACATTTGAATTTATTGGTTTGTGTAAATGAGGGATGTTGTTTTTAATAAGTATTCCGACTCCACTAACCGCTTTTAAATTGCAGGGTAAATTAACAAAATACCCAAGATATGACTTCGGTTATATGGGGTCTACTTTGTAAGGCAGATGGATTTCTTGTAATGAGATTATATCGTATTTACGCTTTTTTATTAACAGATTGAGTTCATCATAATTATTCTTGAAACCGTTTAGGTTCCATTGTAAAATGTCGAGAGACTTGAACGCTTTCTGTTGCCGTTTGTATTGGTGGTCAATTCTGATTCGATAGCTCCGCTTGCCGGGAAGAACACAAATCCTACCACACACAGTGAATAGATACGTGCTCCGCTCCGCAAGTGCAGCCATAGATGTGGAGGCTTTAGAGATTTTATTTTTATGAGCTTTTATCTGTAACTAAGAGAGTAAATTAGATCGTTACCTTTGGCGTTTGTAGAATTGGTAAGAGAGTTGATTTGGGAAAGTGTGTGATTATTGTGGATGGAGTGTGTGGTGGAGTCAGTTATTTTTGATTCTGATAGTAATTTTGTCTTTGCTTTGAACAAATTTGGGGCAATCTTTTGAGGAGGATGAATGTTTTTCAAGACAGTTTGCACACAGCAATCTTGTACAAGGTTCAGGCTCGGGGGGGGGGGGGGGGGGGGGGGCAGACTGCAGTTGACACAAACCTTGCTTTTCGTGCACCTTTTAGTCGTATGTCCGAGTAGCTAACAATTGCGGCACCTCATTGGCGAAGGAATATATTCCTTGACCTTTGCCTTGTACCAACCAATTTCGACAGTCGTTGGAAGTTGGTATAGATTGAAGGTAAGGACGACTAGGCCTGTGGGTTCGAGTTTATCATTGACCATTTTGGTGAACTTGTACACCTCGGTTACACCTTGCGAGTTCATCTCCGCAACGATTTCGGATTCTGACACGTTTTTCAACCATGGTGCGTATACAACACCTTTAGAGGAGTTGAGATGTTGTGAAGGCTAACTGTTACTTGTTTTAAGAAATTTATCTGCAATTTGTTGGGTTTTTGCTATTAAGAGGACGCTTCCATCTTTCAGTATAGATATGTTGTCGTAACAGGTGCTAACAGCGTCAATTGATTTTTTTAAAAGGAAAATACTCACGCATGATAAAGGTTTATTGTAATTTTTTTGCTGATTTCACTACAAATTTAGGGCTTTTTGTGTTACGAACAACGGGTAACTCTGGGAATTCAACCGGTGAAAATCCACGTTTATTCTTCTTTGCCCTGGGTTGTTCAGAAGACATATCAGATAGAATGTCAAACCAGTTCCCGGGCATGTTATCGGCCCCAGTGGGCCCATGCCGTAAATACGACCACAAAGGCGACAGACGGAACACAGCGGGAAATAACTAACAACGCGTATACGCTACGAGAGCCAGACGATGACTGAAAGATCAAAATTAAGTGGGCTAAAAACATCATAAAAGACGGATTACCCACTGCTTCTACTTCTCCCAAAACAACAAAAGACTCTTCCAAGTGCCAGGGAACCGTGCCAGTTCCCAAGAGGCCCAAAACTTACAACACCAACACCTGGGCCATCCAACAGCACATCTCTGAGGTCTTCTAGCGAAGTCCTGAAGGACGCAATAATGATCGCGGTAATCGACAGGAATAACACCGATGGATCTATAACACCTGAACGGTGGCAGTTTGTCAAGCTAAAGCTTTCGAACAACTTCTTAACCATCATGCGGGAAAACACCGGACCACCTCCCATCACAAGAGATGTCTTTAATCTTCTAAAGGCATAGGTAGTTTAGGAGAGATTTGGCCAGGTGTAAAACCAGAGGTCGTGTCTAAGGACGGCAACCCTAGCAGACCTCGAACTCGCACCTGGATCCCAGCCGAACCCCCCTCCCTAGAAAGTATTCTGGAAATCAGCAGGCACAGCAACCCAACCCTTTCGACTCATAACTGGAAAGTCGCGAAGCTGAAGGAACTAATCAGCTCTTATAGCTGCGCGTTGATCGTGATCAATAAGGGATCCCTTAGCCCTCTAGGGCAGACAAAAGGCATGATTCGGTTTGGCTTCGAGTCTATACACCTAAGGGTCTATAAAAAGGATTCTGATAAGCAATCTGCTCCTCCTTTAAAGGGGACACCACCAAATACAACCTTTGATCTTTGAGCGTCGATATCCTTTCCAGAAATGGATAGCGATGTCTCCAATCTATCTGACGTGACAATTAAGCTGTCGGTCTCATCTTCTGACTTCCTGTCGGAAATGGAAACCGATGACGGAGCAAAAAGATCTGTAGAACTTCAACAACACAGTGGTGGAGGCCACTCTGGGAAACTGTAGCAATGATACGGTTTCTCCAGATTAATCTCCATCACTCAAAAAAGGCTTCGGCTGCACTCATTGTATTTCTCTAAAAAAACGCAGAAGACATTATCCTAATGTAGGAACCATGGATTGTAGAAGGCGTGCTTCGTGGACTTGGGACACCTATATACTCTCCGCTCTATACAAGAGACAAAGGTAAGATTAGAACTTATATATTAGTGAAACGTAGTCTTAATGCATTTTTACTTCCTAATCTCAGCGACCCCGACTTAATCGTTGCCAGACTAGAGACTGCCAAAGGCTCCTACTGGACGGCATGCCTTAGCCACGATCATGTGGGCGCCATCCCTGGTGATAACCCAGAAAGTGTGGTATTGGAATCTGGAGGGCAAAAAACTGGCCTCGTCATCGGATGCGACGCTAACGCTCATGGGGCAGTACCGATATCAACGACAGAGGTGAGCCCCTTTTTGATTATGTAATAAGTACTAACCTCATTGTTTGCAACATTTGCAATGTGCTCACTTTTATAAGAAGAAACCGACAGGAAGTGCTAGATATCACTCTTGTCTCTGACAGCATCACTCAAATGCTAACAAACTGAATTGTATCATCTGAACACTCTTTTTCAGACCACAGATATATCCAATTCAGCCTAAGTGATGCTCCTCCCAGCCAACCAACATTCCGGAATTATCGGAAAACTGATTGGCCAAAATACAGAGGAATACTGTCAGAAACAATATCCTCTGAACTCCTGGCTTTCAAGCAGGCCATGGCCGCTTCCAGCCCACTTATTTAACCTAGGGGCAAGAAAAAGCCGCATTGGGAATTCTTAGAAACACTTGCGGAAAACTTTTTAGCAAAAAGCAAAAGAAAAATGACTGACTGGGACTCATACAAAGTGTCAGCGAGCGGATCATAATTTTTTTTATTATTTAAAAAAAAAAAAGTTGAAGTCGAATTACAATATAAAAGGAAGATTGAAAAGCGAACCACCGACGGCTCTGAGCACACTTATCAAGAATTATTCTTATGTGCTATTCGAAGATCGTAATCTTTATATTTGTCCCTCTCCTTCTCATTTGAGATATGTGTTTGCGCCATTTTGCGGCAATATAATTTTTCGAACTCTTTTGTTTTTACGTCTGTGAATGCAAGACGACCATTTTTCTTGGTCAGTTGGTCACGTAGGTTGTTTGGAGCAGTCGTCGGGGGTTTCGTTGGAAAATTTAAGTGAAAGCTGTAAGGAATGTAAGTATTTATTTAAACTACGCTCGCCCGTCGTTGAAATTCAACGATTATCCAATTTAGCAATTTGGAAATGGATTTTCGGTGGAAATACCCCTTCTTCCTCCCACTTCAATAAAAAACCTTCCCTCTTTTTCGGACAATCGTCCTGCCCACGCCAATGTGAACAGGTACTAAAAAATACACAACATGATTTATTCCCCAGCTATGTGAACGCTCTTTCTCCTTTACACAGCTTTTCTACTAATATATACATATGTATAATATTGTTAAACCGAACGTGCATGCGCGTTGCAAATACACAACACAAAAGCAACAGTTTTCGTGTACATAGCAGAAGTGTCGTCACTTGTCTCTATGTTTCTCTTTTTTTCATTTAGTTTAGTCTCTATCCCACTTAGTTAAGAAACTCTTTTGCAATCCTGTGGTGACGTTCGCAGTCACAAACTTACATAACAAACAAACCAATACATTTTATGAGTCAAAGCAGTCAAGCAAATTCCTTATGAACCACATGCACAAAAAGGATTCGACTATATGCTTATCCCTTTCCTTTTCTTGACCATTGACTTTCAAAGGCGAGTTGACTTTTTTTTCTGCCATGTTGTAAAATAACCTAATTTTGTAAATGTGTTTACCAAGGTTCTACTCAACCATTTGGCAAAAACAAATACATTCTGCACATCTACGCGAAATTACCTTTCCAATGGTATAAGTATCATGTCATTCGGTTGAGTAGAACGGTGTAAAAGTGTACGACAAAAATGGGTAGCACGTATTTATATATAGATAAATGTACATTAGCCTGATTAAGCAATTTTTTCGCTGAAAATAAAATTGAATTTCAACAAAGGAAATAAAGCACTTTTTATTGTCCGTCCACAACCTCTGCTTCCCGAGACCTCCCGAGACAACATCATTTTATTTTACTCCGGGTAGGTATTTCGCCTACGGATTAATAGTTTTCTTTTGCTTGCTGACTATTGTGTGAAGATGATGAGAAAGGAACACAGTTGTTCAGCACCACGTTGCATGCATTTCGCATGGGCTGGCTTCAACCCCAACCTCTTCGATACGGCGACTCCATGGTTCTGCGAGAAGAATGAAGAAGGTAACATCGATCGACTTACTCATAGAAGCTGCATCGGTGGCTCAGGCGACAGCCCAGCTCAAGGATAACGACATCTCAATGCTGCGTAAGGAAATGGATAGTCTAAAGTTGAAGTTATCTAAGTCGTACTTGCTCGTAGGTCCACAAGAAGAGGTTCCAAAGTGCTCTACATTTCAGACATCCGGATGGAAAGGATAAGGCGAATTCAAGAGAACCATTGTTCGTTGTTGGAGAACATGGCTCCTCTGAAACAATCAACACCATCTACAAAGATTTGGCACAGGATGAGTCTGCGTTGGATAGTACAGACATGGCATCGCTTCTCACTATTTTGAATAGAAATAATGTGCAAGAACTGCCCCCCTTTCTGGTGCTGACCGACGCGAATGGCCGTATTTTGAAGAAGTCTTTAGATCTTCGACCATTGAAGGCAGGTACAGCGGCAAGGAAAACGTCTCTCGTTTGCGAAAAGCTTTAAAAGGTGAAGCGTATCACTTAGTTTGTGACCATTTAAAATACTAGTTTTAGTTTTTTTAGTTTTAAACGCATTTTATTTTCTAATTCATTAACTCTTACATACTAACAAAAAATGCTTAAATGCTAGCTTAAAATTACTTAACAAAGTTATACTAACTTACTGGCCCCACACAGGCACTCTAAGCTACTCTAAACTCTTATATATATGTCTTTCGACTTTGTTTACATTTTATACTTATATATACTTATTTTCTATGCTTAAGGCTAAGAAAAGAATTTAACAAAAAACTTAGCATATGGACATATTTTTTATAAAAACTTAACATCTAGCTTAAAATAAATCTTAGTCTACCTAACCTACCTACACAATACACACATATATACACATAGACAATATTCACAATGACATACATATACTAGTATATACCTATGTATATACTAATATAAATATGTATTTCTTAAATACTAACCTAAACCTATGCAAGCTGGCCATTGCTATTCACAGTGTAAATGGATTGGTCAGCTCTGCCCCATTAGTGAGGCTGGTCCGTAATTGACGGAAACGACGACGAAACATCTTCTCCATCATTCAACCACCAGAAATGCTGGTGCTGCCGAACGACATCCCTCTTATCGCGATTCCCCACCGCCCTACTGAACCTGAGACGATCCACACTGCCGTGTGCGACGTCTCTGTCGTAGTTGAGTCGCCTGTCCCCAGCTTTCCGAGCGACATGGAAGATTAACGGGACCGCTGATCTATCCTGGATCAACCCTATCTGATCTAGGTAGAGGAATGCTTCCGGTGGAACGAAGCCGTCAGAGCGCACACTCTCGTGGTAAAGGTAGTTGGGGTAGTAAGCCCCCGATATCAGGTTATTCGTCGAGGTCATTGCTCTTGCAATGTGCCTTCGAGTCAGCTTAATTACGAAGTTGTCCACTCGTATTAGGTTCGCCCTGTTGTAAAGGACCTCATTACGATAAAATTTTTTGTACTCCGACTCTGGTGTTCTGTACAAGCGAAGGCAAGCCCTAAGGCAAGCCCTCTCAAACATCCGAATCTTTTCCATTAAGCTTGCTCGCACATTGAACCACACAGGACAACCAAATACCAGCATGGGCCTGATAAGGGCCATGTAGCAGATTACCTTTACCCTCGCATCGAGTTGGCTGCTATAAAACAGTCTCTTTGTAAGGGCAAAAGCTCCTTTGGCTCTGGCCAGAGCAGCATCTACATTTTTGTCAAAATACAGAAACTGATCTAGCCAGATCCCAAGGTATCTGACTACATTTCGACAGGCAAGTGGCTGTCCGTGTTGTCCAATGATCGAGAACTTTCGCCAATTTTTTCTGGTATCCCTAGAGGCTCTAGACAACGGCGTCCTAAAGAGAATGGTTTCCGACTTCTGAAAGTTGATTTTCAACTTCCAGTCATCGCAAAATCGTCTTATCTTATCGAAGTCACGCTGTAAGAGAGTATTAATGACCTCGATTTTTGGACCTGTTCTGTACGCTATCAAATCGTCTGCGTACGCAATAGTATGGGGAAGTGAACCTATCAAGTCGCTTGTATAAATGTTGAATAGGATCGGCGAATTGACCGCGCCTTGCTGAAGACCATTTTTAATTTGAAATATACCAACAGAAGTCACATCGCCATTTTTCACGATGAACTGTCTGTTGGTTAGCATATTATAAAGAATGTACAAGAGTGGTTTACTGATCCCCAGCCTAGTCAGCCTATAGAAAAGACCCTCTAACCATACAGTGTCGAAGGCCTTCTCCAAGTCAACAAGGCAGGCACCAGTGCATTGGTTTTTGCCTTTATTCCATTGGATATCGGACACCAGTGTAGACGCGGCATGTGAGATATCATGTCCCGCCTTAAAACCGAATTGATTATCCGGAACTATATGTTTGTCCTCAACCCACCTAGACAGAGCTCTATTGATTACTTTTTCAAACACCTTACTGATATTCGGAAGGAGACTTATCGACCGGAGATTCGCCGGATTGGATATATCCTTTCCCTTTTTGGGGATAGGTTGAACCACCGCCGTTTTCCAATGCGCTGGATAATGTGCATTATTCATTGCATTATTAAACAGGGTGGTGTAAATGTCCACCGCTTCTAGAGGAAGATGTCGAAGCACGATGTTTGGAATACCATCGGTCCCCACTGATTTCTTAGCCCTGATTGTGTCGAAGATCTCACGGAACTCTTCCTTCGAAATGAACGGAGGTAGGTCACCCTCTCTGGTAATGACAGTATTTGCCATATTTTCGTCGCTGAAGCGAGTGAAACCAGAGCCCTCGGATCGCCAGTTCTCTACTTCATTTCGAATGTAGAGGTTGTGCACCAAGACGCGATTGTCCAGGTCATAATTAGGACCAATGGTATCAGTGGCCTTGTATATTTCCTGGAAAGTCGCCCCTATGGCCTCAACCTTCTCCTGTGGATCCTCGATCACAAAGAAGTCGTCATCATTAGCGGCCTCATTTGGATCAATACCTGCTATTGTCAGTAACCGTTCGTTGTCTGTTGTCCGGGCTATTTTAAGACACTGAAGGTCGTTTTGATTTTTTCTCCGAAATATTTTATTTATTTGCGGGAACATATTCGGGTTGCTGGTGTTTACAGCCCGAACCCTGTTGTTCCAATACGAACTTACAGAAATTCTGTAATTCTCTTTTATTAACGTTTGAATATTTTTAATCGATGCCTTCAGTGTCCTAATCTCCGGGTCTTGTCTGTCAGTTAACTGTCTGTACAAGTTTTTGAGTCTTGTCAGAAGTCTACTTTTCTGTCGGTGCAGTGCGTCAATAGTAGGATTGCGGAACAGGTCTTCGTTAGTCGTATGTCGATATCGTGGTATTGTAGAGTCCATAGTTTGTTTAATTGTCTCGTCCATTTGTTTTAGGTAATTGTCGATCTCCTCGTTTGTCAAATTCCTATTGGACGGTGGGTGGAGCGTATTCGAGGAGAGCGCACTTGTCATGGTTGCGGAGAAGCGTGTCCATCGAGTCTTACTGTAGTTGTAAGAATATCTTTGGACAAACTCCTCCAATTCCGCAATTTCGTTGGGAACTGTAATTTCGGTACTAAAACCGCAATGGTCACTGTCATACACGAATGTGCGCAGACAGTTTAGCGTTTGTAAATTCGTACCTGTCAGTCGTATACGTTCGTCGTACAGCAGTAGATCCAAATAAGACCCGCCTCTGGGAAACGACGGATTATCCGTCGCTTTAAGACCGAGTCTGTACATGACATCGTGCTGACCCCACCAATCGAGTAGTAGGTTCCCTCTAGTATTTGGCAAATTATTTCCCCAATCTCTGTGTCTAGCGTTGAAGTCCCCGCCGATTATAAAATAATTCTCCCCCGATTCCAGTCTCAGGAGTCGAAAAAGCGTGTCGAGCTCTGTAATGAATAAAGTGGATTGTGAAGTCTCAGGTGCATAAACAGAGGCCAAGTACAGCCGCTTTCCACTGCGGAGCGGGATGTAAATGACGACTGCCTCCAACACCCGGAACCTACGCAACACTCCCTTGTACACTCTGTGAAATTTTATACCTTGTTTAATGAAGATCGCAACACCGCCTCCACGTTTGGATCCGGGCCGGTTTCTTCTTCTGACAATATAATTATTGTACTCCAGTTTGTGCTTATCTGTTAGCTTGGTTTCACTAGCGAAAAGCACATCAGGAGTTTGGTCTTGTAGCAATTTAAACATCGCGGCTCTTCGTTCGATCCTAATCAGTGAATTAACATTCACCGCAAGGACCTTCAAAGTTTGCTCCACCATGTGCGTACCCATTACGACATGTGTTGCGTTAGGCCCGGCAGCAGCGCGTAGATCTGGTCCACCCGCTTGGCCTGTTCTTGCACCTGCTTTTGCAGCTGAGCCATCTGCCCTTGGATTGCGAGCAAGATGGCCAACATGTTAGGTGCAGCTTCCGTTGTTCTCGGCATGGGCGCCGAAGAAGCAACAGTGGCTTGCTGTACCGTAGCCCCCCTACCTGCCGCCATTTGGGCGTAGGAAATTTGGGGCGTGACGGTGTTTGAAACCTAACAGGTGAACGTTTGACCTCCACCTTCGGCTGCTGAGCCAGTTTTGATTTTTTAATGTCAGCGAACTTAGGACAACCCCGATAGTTTGCGGTGTGTCCCACGTTCCCACATAACACGCAAGAGAGCTGCGTCCTATCGGATGCTCCGTCCCTACCCAGAGGACACTCCTCGGAACTGTGGTTCTTTGCGCACTTCACGCATCGAGGCTGCATTTGGCAGTTCGACGCGGCGTGCCCGAACCTCTGGCAGCGAACGCATTGTATAACGCCTTCGCTCCTTTTTAATTTTTCCCAGTGAACCACCTGGTAGTCTAGGACATTAATACTCCTTAGACTATCCAGACGGCTTTCGGGACTGAGCTGCACCAGGAAGAACGGCAGACTCCGTTTCTCCCGCCTGGCTCTAGCTGTGGTAAATGGCTTTACCCCCACGAACTTGAGTCCTTCGCACTCCTTCTCTTTAAGCAGTGCCAGGATCTCCTCAGGATCAGAAGACGGTTCCAACCCCTTCAGCAGCATCGATTGCCGCTTTTCACACTTCGGTGTGAATGAGTAGTGCTCCGTCGTCGTTTCCTTTAGGAGCTCTTTCACTTTCGCGTAGCCCTCCACTGTATTACAGTGGATGGCATGGCGATCGTTCCCCAATCTCTTAATATTAAAATTATTACCAATTACCAACTTACACAGGTCCTTGGTAGCATTTACCTCCAATTTATAGGTGTTGATAGGCGGCACCTTCTCCTTCTTCTTCTGCTGCTGCTGCTGCTGCTGTTGTTGTTGTTGTTGTAGTTGTTGTTGTTGTTGTTGTTTTTGTTGTTGTTGTTGTTGTTGTTGCTGCTGCTGCTGATGTTGTTGCTGCTGCTGCTGCTGCTGCTGTTTTAGCTGTTGCCGATGTTGTGACTGCTCTTGTTGTTGTTGCCGGTGTTTCTTTGGCTTTTGTTGTTGTGCTTGCTTTTGAGCAAGCTGCTGTTGTTGGGATTGCTCTTGCTCTTCCTTCTTCCTTCTTACCATTTGTTTTTCTTTTATGGCCAGCACTCTTTCTTGTAGCATTTTGATGCTGCTACATATGGCCTCCATTTCTTCCTCTTCATCGTCAGATTCGCTTGCTGCCAATGAAGCGAAGTTGTTGGCCGTTGGTAGGGTGGGCTGTTTTACTAAGTTGGAAGTTTTACAAAGCTTCCTCCTTCTCTTTGGTTTTGGCGTTTGGATCGAACCACTTGACGCCTCACTTGGTATTTCAGCAGATCCCGCTATTGACATAGCGGACCGCTCTCCACAATCCATCACGTGATGGACAACACTTAATACCACTTTAAATTTATTGTTTTTTATAAAAATGAAAAAAAAAAAAAAGTTGTTATGAGTACACGGGGATTCGAACCCACGACCGTCAACTGTCGGCCGAGCACACTGACACCCTGCTAATTGGAGCCTGTAGCAATTTCCTCAAATGTCCGTTTTCACTGATTTTACTAATCACTGTACACTCGCAAGCCGAAACACGTCTGCTCTCCACGGAGATATGTGAACGACTCCCATTTAAAATACTCTTCAGATGTAGATGGCATAATAGATTCCGTTCGTGCTATATATGGCCGCTACGATATCCTCGTTCACGATTTGACAGCAGATCTGTTAAACCTGCCGCCGTTAACTCGAGGTGTGACTCCAACGTTCGTTCATGGGCAGTTAAGACCTTAGCAATGGGTACGTCTTAGCCTGTCTTGTGGGTAAATTGGGAGCTGGTCTTAATCAGGAGTGGACAAAAAGGAAAGCCGCTAATCCCAATGCTAATTTCGTCGATCTCGCTGAGTTCTTGATGGAAAAAGTAGTCGAGCTGCCGCCGGAGCTGTCCAAGCACTTGAAAGTTGAAGTAAAGAAACCATCAAATCCACCAAGGTCTGGCCGATTGTTAACCCACCAGTCCGTTTCTTCGAAGGAAGGTTCTCCAAATTGTATTAAATATAGTCAAAAACATCTGTTGAGTAAATGCTCAGAATTCAAGGATCTAACGGTAGAGCAAAGAATATCGTACGCAAAGGATAAACGTGTATGTTTCTCTTGCTTGAATCCATTGAAACATGATTGGATCACTTGTCGGCAACATAAAACATGTGGCATCGAACGTTGCGCGGGACATCACCCATCATTACCCATTGTTACATCAAGCGGTAACTAGCAATACAGTTTTAAGAAAAGTTGCAACTCCGTCTGTCCCACAGGCGCACAGTCTCTCGACGCAGATCGGAACCAACCTATCAGTGATGTTTAATTTAGCACCAATTCGGATATATGGTGTCGAAAAGAAATTTGTGGACACTTATGACTTTCTTGATGATGGGTCATCCCTGACCATGGTGGAAAGGGAACTGTTCTATGAGCTCGGCCTAGATGGCACTCCAGAGGCGATCTCTATTCAATGCACCAAGGGAGTATCGCGAAATGAAGATTCTATTCGGACTACATTGGCAGTGTTAGGTGTGCGCAACCGTAAACGTTACTATTTAAATGATGTTTATACCGTCAAGGGTTTGGATCTGCCCGGTCAGACAATTAATGCCGCTGAGTTGAAGCGATCGCATCCTTATCTGCGTGGGCTCCCGATATCAGACATAGTGGATGCCAAACCAAGAATTTTATTGGGACTGGACCAAGCCAAGCTCTTGTGGGGCCGAGGTCAAAGCCATGGTAAGGATGAAGAACCCTACGCAATAAAGACCCTTTATTAAGGCGTGTTGAAGATGGCTATGAAATTGGGTTATTGTGGATAGCTATCCCATGGCCTTGCACCGCCTTAGAAGTTTGGAAAAATCTTTGAAGAAAAAGCCTACGCAATAATGTTAGAATGGAAAAATGAACACATGAAGGAGTTGGTTTCGAAGGGCTATGCAAGGATTGCTACAGAGGAAGATTTAGTGAAACAGTGGCCTAGGGTTTGGTATGCACCCACCTTCATCGTGGAGAACCTGAATAAGTCTCCGCCGAAACCGAGGGTTGTTTCTGACGTGGTAGTCAAGGTAAACGGGATTTCGCTCAACACGCATTTACTAAAAGGCCCGGACAATTTGGTGCCCCTTCACGCTGGTCTATTCAAGTTTCGGGAACGTGCAGTAGCAGTGGACGCTGACGTTAAAGAGATGTTCCACAGAATAAAGATTATAGAAGAGGACCAACAGTGTCAGCGGATTTTGTGGAGGGATGGAGATAGCAGTCGTAATCCAATAGTCTACATTATGTAAGTGATGATGTTTGGCCCCAGGTGTTCGCCCACATGCGCTCAGTTCGTAAAAAATTATCACGCAGAACTTTTCCGACAAGATAGATAGATAGATAGATAGATCTTTATTTCGCACGAATTTTCTTAACAATTTTTTAATAAGCTTACAATTTGCAGATATATGATATTGAAATATCCTTTATCTTTAACATTATTTTACAAAAGGAGAAATATAATTATCCAGAAGCGGTGGATGGTTTAACAAGGCGCACGTACGTAGACGATTATTTTAACAGCCACGATTCGATAGCCAAAGCGGCATCTGTTACTAAAGACACAATTCGCATTTGTAAGCTGATGAACTTCAACCTGGTGGGTGTACAATCGAATAGCCAAGAACTACTTCAGCTGATTTCAGGAAGTCATATCAACCCTAAGTTGATCAGCATAGATCCAAATAATTGTGAGCATCCGACGTCAGATTTTTTTACCTACAAGCGGTCATTCGCGGAGTTCCCGGATAATGTGTTAACTAAAAGGGAGATGCTGAGGACTGTCATGAGGATTTTTGATCCTCTAGGGCTTGTATCGTTCTACATCATACGTGGCCGTATCATTTTACAGGAGGTTTATAGAGAGGGGTTTGATTATACCATGATACCATGGCTAGATTTCCTAAGAGAACTGAAGAACATCGAAAAATTGAAAATTCCCCACAGATACGTACCTCTTTTGGAACCCGGACGAATCTAAGAACACTTTAGTAATTCTCGTGGATGCTTCAGAGGTGGCGTTTGCAGCAGCAGGTAGGCACCAACGTTTTGAAAGAGAAAATAAGGTGGAGGTTGCCCCAGTGATGGCCAAGGCCAAGGTGGCCCCAGTCAAAAGGTTGTCAGTACCAAGGTTGGAACTGCAGGCGGCTGTCCTTGGAGCCTGGTTAGCACTTACGGTCAAAAGCACGCACTCGATATCTATTGATGAAACAATCTTCTTGTCGGATTCAGAAACGGTTCTTTCATGGATAAACTCGACAAAATACAAGTTTCCGTCTTTCGTAGCCTGTAGAGTGGGAGAGATCCTGGATTCATCTTCTCCTCGCCAGTGGTACCATATCAGGACCACCGACAACGTTGCTGATGATGCTACGAGATGGAACGAGTTATCGGTGGGAAATATAGAAGCAAGGTGGTTCAAGGGCCCGGACTTCCTTACGCTTCCGATAGGTGAATGGCCAGTTTCAAAGGGGAAGAATGCGGTTGATTTGGTGAGTTCTGAAAATATAGATGCAATGCATAAGTTTTTTCACCGCAGACATGACCCAGCGTCTTACAAGATTCATGATTATTTGAAGGCGAGATTTCGTGCGAGATGGACTTCGTCCGTGAGAGTTATTGCCTTTCTGCTACGCTTTAAAGCGGTCATAGCATGGATTATCAGTATTAGAGTTGCACTGGAGAGGGTCAGGTCCAATTGCTACTTGTGCAAACGTCGTAAAGCGAAGCCTGAGATGCCGATAATGAAGCTCGTTTAGCTTTTCAGTCAAGGCCTTTCACCCACGTGGGAGTAGACTGTTTTGGACCTATGTTGGTGAAGTACGGAAGAGGGACGATAAAAAAGTATGGTATGACATTTACCTGCTTAACTTTTCGCGCTGTTCAAATCGAGCTGTTAAATGATTTGACTTTGGATCAGTGCACCTTGGCGGTACGTCGCTTCATCATCAACCGTGTTGTCACTCGCTATTTATATAGCGATAATGGATTGAATTTTGTTGGAGCTAAGAATCGGCTGGACAAGGACGTGAAAGAGATGGAGACTGCTCTCGGTGAGTACGCAGCAAAATATGAAGGAGTCCTGTGGAGGTTTATACCAGCTTATTCGCCGTGGATGGGAGGAGCCTGGGAATGGCTTATTCAATCCAAAAAGAAGAGCGTCGATTTTGTTCTAAGGGGAATAATTCCACGTGAAGATGTATTACGGAATGCCCTCTTAGAAGCACAAGGTCAAATCAATCGTCGACCACTGACACATGTTGCAGTCAATCCAGAAGATCCCAAGTCGCTTATGCCCAATCCGTTGTTGTTCGGGGAGGACGATAGAGACTGCTCCAGGAATATTTTCCTAAAAGGATCTATGCAGCAAGTTTTATAGCCAACGAACTAAACATTTAATGACTCAGTTAACAAAACGTTGGTATAGGGAATACCTGCCTGAGATCACTAGACGAACAAAATGGCATAAACCTGCGAGGAAAATTGTAGAAGGCGATGTAGTCATCATTGTGGATGTAAATGAAATTCGTTCAGCTTGGGAGCTAGGCCGTGTAGTAAAGGTGTATCCTGGATCTGATGACGTGGTGTGGACAGCGGATGTTCGGGTGGCAAACGGAACGATCAAATTAAGAAGGGCTGTTGGCAGGCTCGCTACTTTGGATTTGGAGTCCTCACCCTAGAAGTTCAGACGGGCCCCGGGATGTCAGCGAGCGGATTATGTATTTGTTTTTTTATTTTATTATATTTTTTAAAAAAAAAGTTGAAGTCGAATTATTAAAGGAAGATTGAAAAGCGAACCACCGACGGCTCTGAACACACTTATCAAGAATTATTCTTATGTCCTATTCGAAGATCGTAATCTTTATATTTGTCCCTCTCTTTCTCATTTGAGAAATGTGTTTGCGCCATTTTGCGGCAATATAATTTTGCGAACTCTTTTGTTTTTACGTCTGTGAATGCAAGACGACCATTTTTCTTGGTCAGTTGGTCACGTAGGTTGTTTGGAGCAGTCGTGGGGGGTTTCGTTGCAGAATTTAAGTGAAAATTGTAAGGAATGTAAGTATTTATTTAAATAAATGTACATTAGCTTGATTAAGTAATTTTTTCGCAGAAAATAAAATTGAATTTCAGCAAAGGAAATAATTTTTTTTGTCCATTCACAACCTCTGCTTTCCGAGACCTCCCGAGACAACACAAAAAATCCGTCAAATTATACAAAAAAGAACTGAGGAAGGCAAAGCGTCAAACCTGGACGTCATTCTGTGACAAAATCACGGAAACATCTGTTTGAAAAAAAGCAATGGCTCTTGGACAACTTCAAGCGATGAATCACTCAACCTACTACTGAACATAAACTTTCCAGGTAGCTTCCAATTCGCGGCCAGTAGCAACCGAAACAGGCCTACTGCAATCGCGACCAAAATTCGTGGTCTGATTACAAGAGATAAACTGCTCAGAGCTACAGAGGTCCTCAGATATTATTCTGACTTCGCTAGAAAATATTATGAGGAGCTGTGTAGAACTGATCCACATTCCACTGTCATGGAGAGAAGTCAATGTAGTTTTCACTCCCAAAGCCGGAAAATGTTCTCAAAGGACCTCAGACCTATAAGTCTATCATCTTTCCTTCTGAAAACTCAAGTACTACTGATTGATATCCAAATATGTACGAGCTATAAATGATCCAAGACTTCTGTCAACGGATCAACATGCCTACTATAAAGGAAAGTCGGCGGAAACGGCTCTGCATTCACTGACTAGCCACATGTTAAGAAAAAAAAGAAAGTCTGAGTAGTATAGTCAGGCAAAATACTGATATTTCTACCTCGCTCCAACGTGCAAACTGCAAACAGAGCAACATCTCATTCAAAGGCCCAGACCCAAACACCCTATGGCACACGCAAGCAGCCTAATAAAAGAGCCGATGCACCCGCTTGATGCAGAAGATTCATCCTCAACGTGTTTCGGTTGAACATGCAGCTTTACTAGCGTCAACATAACTTAATAGTCATTACGTTAATATACGGCACTCTAAACTCATAGATTTAATGCAGACCACCTTGATTTAGCACTCATCCAGAAGCCATAACTTTACAAGGACAAGGTAGAGGGCATATCTTGTGAGTTATTTTACGACTTTTATAATGAAGGCAGAACGAGAGCCAGCATTACAGGGTGTCCCCTAATTCGTAAACGATAATTTCGGAAATAATTCCAGGGTATACCATATTCTATGAAAAAATCGTTGTACAGTAACGGTCTATCTCCAATGTTTATCGAGCATTTAAAAAAAAGCTTACTTCCGTGTATCCGGACCCATGTTAACGGAAATTTCTCTGTTAGTACTAATGGTAGAAAGACTTTATTTTAAGAAGAAATACGGCATTTAAATATCTTCTTTGAGTCTTCAGATATCCAATTTCTAAGCCTGTTCCATTTTCATTGCCCATGCTAATTTTTGATTTTGAGGTCACTTTTCTCTAGAAAATGCCTAATTAATATAACGTTTTACTCTTTTTTTCTTAAGAAAGTAACAATAATAAAAAAAATCAACATCAAGTTTTTGTGCATAGATTTTGTGATACTTGGAAAACATGCAGCAGTTAAAAAAAAGGAATTTATGATTTTTTGCCAACGTTTCTAACAACAGTTGACAATACTCGTAAAAGTGGTTTTCCAAGAATTACTGCTGCAGGGTTTCCCAAGTATCTTGGACGGTTTCAAGTCTGATCTGTCTCCGACACTCTTTTTAATTTTCATTAATGATCTTTTTTCTGCTACTTCTAATCCAAGATATTCCTTTGCTGATGACAGTAAACACATGACAGTCTGCTTTTCATATTCGTTCCCGGACTCACGTCCCTGCTCTTCGGCTGTAGAACGGGAACGGCAGCTTATGTTAAGCTCATTAAATTCCGATATTAAGAGCATAACCAATTGGGAAACTATCAACCGAGTGGAATTTAATGCTTCCAAAACTCAATGCTGTCTGCTGTCGTTAAAACTAAATTGATACACCCATGAATGCCACTTGCATCGCCGAAACCGAAAAACTTTCCATTCTCGGTATGTGTGTCAATGACAACTTACGTGGGAATGACCACATATTCGATGTCGTCAAAAATGCTACAAAATGTCTAGGCTTCCTCAAACGATGTAAGAAATGCTTTTCCCCTTCTGAGCTACCCTCAATATAAAATAAGGGATTCATCCGCCCAAATTGGAGTACAATGCTCACATCTGGTCAGGTGCGCCTCTACACCTGCTAGTTAGGATTCAAAACCGTGCGATAAAACTCATAGGTGATACTAATATCAGTCAATCAATTGACACCCTCGAACGCCGACGTAATGTCTCCTGTCTCACTTTGTTTTATCGCTATTTTCACCACCAGTGCTCCATTGAAATCGCCAGTAGCATTCCGCCCATTCAAACTTTCAACCGTAACACCCGTCTCGCCATGAATGCTCATCAGTATACCCTCAAGCCCATTTTTGGACGTACTCTAAAAAATCGTGATTCTTTCCTAAGCCGTACAACTCGCTTATGGAATGCCCTGCCGATCTCTGTGTTTCCTGGTCGTTATAACTTACAAACTTTAAAAACAATGTACATCAGCGCACGCTGATTATAAAAAAAAAAAAAAAAAGGAGGCTCGCTGTGTGAAATGCGCCGGAAAAGATCTGACGCAAGGGTGCAGTGCCGCAAAAGAGTCCCCAGCGATATGCATCAACTGCAGGGGAAAACATCCAGCTAACTATCGAGGCTGCGAAGTCGCGACGCTTTTGCTTTCTAAATGCGCAGCGCCAGCGAGTACGAGAAATCATAACAGCGGTCCAATCCCAAAGCCTTTAAAGAAGTCAAAGATAGCAAACGCCGTGATGGCCGCTAAAATCACCAATAACAACAACGTCAAAAATAACAAAGCGCAAGTTAAAAGTGGAAAAACTTACGCGCAAATGGCGGCGTGGCAAATACGACCAACTGTGTATCACCTGATCCTGCCTCAAATGTTTTCACAGTAATACTCGAGAGACTAGAAGAACTGACTAAAACAAATAAGATAATAGTCGAACGGCTTCTCAAATTCGAAGCAGATCTGTATAACTACTCATGACAAAGCAGCTCAATATTCTTGCGTGGAATGCCAACGGCCTACAGAAACGCTCATCATCTATCGGGAAACGCAAGAGGCGGGGCATCCCTATCTATAAAAGACCACATAGAACACTTTCTGGAAGCACAAATTCAACTTGACATATTTGAAATGACCACGGTGCGCGCTAAAATTAAAAATTACTCTTTTAGTATATCCTCAACCTATCGCCAATCGCGCTGCAAAATAAAAAAACACGAATTTATTGACCTATTTAACTCTCATGGACCAATCTTTATTATTGATGGCGACCTTAATGTGAAGCACACCAAGATGTATCTCACAAAAAGGCAAAACTCTCTACAGGGCTGGTATGAAATGTGGTTGCCAATTTTACTCAACAAGCAGATCGACGCACTGGCCCTCGGATGTCGCCAACATACCCGATCTGATAGACTTCTTTATCGGAAAAGGAGTAAACGCTAGTTGCGTCCAAGTTGAAGCAAGCTTCGATCTTTCCTCCGATCATTCTGCAGTTATCCTCTCACTGTGCGAATCCTGGGTTAAGAAACAAAGACCACCCAGATTAACTAACAGCAAAACTCACTGGGAAGATTTCCGAATAGACGTTGTAGACAATACTGAGTTGAAAGTAGCACTTAGAACGCCGTATCAACTTGAAAAAGAAGTTGAACCTTTTGTTGAAGTCATACAGCAAGCGGCGTGGAAGAACACTCCCCGTGTATCGAACAAAGTTTCTAAAGTCGGCATAAGATACCCGCCGGAAATCAGAGAAATGATAAGGAAGAAACGAAGAGCGCGGAAAAAGTGGCATGAAACCCGGGCACCACAAGATAAAACGTCCCTCAATAGGCTCTGCAACTTGTTGAAAGAATCGATCAAGGACTTCAATAATCAAGGTATTAATAACTACCTTGAAAGACTCACAGCGACAAAGGATACCAACTACTCCATAAGGAGAGCCGTTAAAAGTGTTTGAAAGCCCCAAATACACGTGGCGCCAATAAGAAAAAACCAGGATGACTGGGCGAAAGAAGATAAGGAAAAAGCTAATGTTTTCGCCGACCATCTTGCAGAAACGTTTAAAGCATTCGACGGGGAAGTGCTTCCAGAGAATGTCAATACGCTAGACGTGACGACAAACTTTCCAGTAGAAAAAGCTACACTTACGGAACTTAGACAAGTTATAGACACGCTTAAGCCCAATAAAGCCCCGGGATATGACTTAATAACGGGAGAGATACTTAAAGCGTTACCGAAAAAAGGTTTGCTAAAGCTGCTCTATCTTATAAATGCCAGCATTAGATTAGAGCATGTACCGCACCAGTGGAAAGTAGCCGAAGTTATTATGGTTCCGAAACTCGGTAAACTACTGACTGAAATCAAGTCATACAGACCAATATCGATCCTCCTGATTATATCGAAGGTCTTCGAGTGAATCTTACTTAATAGTCTTAAACCGATTATTGACACAAATCGCCTCTTGCCCGATCATCAATTTGGCTTTAGAAGCCAACACTCTACTGTTGACCAAGTGCATCGAATAACCGATGTAATTGAATGAGCAATCGAGTGTTAGTTAGTCTGTTCAAGTGCATTCCTTGACGTTTCGCAAGCTTTTGATAAGGTATGGACGAGGGCCTGAAATACGAGGGCGGGTCAATAAGTCCGTGGCTTTTGGATTAAAACAGATTTTTTGATAAAAAAATAATTTTATTTTTCAACGTAGTCTTCCTTGAGCTCTATACACTTTGTCCAACGCTTCTCCAATTTTTTTATCCCTTCCAAAAAAAATGATTTGTCGAGGTCCTCAAAATGACGAGATGACTTCATCATTGGAGTCAAATCTTTTTCCACCAAGCCATTTCTTCAGGTTTGGGAACAAGAAGTAGTCGCTCGGAGCCAAATCTGGAGAATAGGGTGGATGAGGGAGCAATTCATAGCCCAATTCATGGATTTTTGCCATGGCAACTGCACATGTGTGCACACTTGCATTGCCTTGGTGGAAAAGACTTTTTTCTTGGCCAAATGAGGTCGTTTTTTTTTCAAATCGTCATTGAATCGGTCCAATAAGTTGGCATAATATTCCCCATTGATTGTTCTTCCCTTTTGAAGGTAGTCAATGTGGATTATCCCGCGTGCATCCCAAAAAACAGTCGCCATAACTTTATTGGCTGACAAACCCACCTTGGCCTTCTTTGGCGCCGATTCACCCTTAGAAACTGTTGTTTGTTCTCTGGTGTGTTGTGATGGATCCATGTTTCGTCCACGGTTACAAAACGGCGCAAAAACTCCTCCATATTGCGATTAAACAACGCCAAACCTTCCTGTGAAGTTGTTACACGATTGCGTTTGTGGTCGACTGTGAGCAAACGCGGCACCCATCTTGCGGAAAGCTTTCTCATGCCCAAGTGATCATTCAAAATTGAAACCACTGAGCCATGCGAGATCCCTACGGCTTCCACAATCTCTCGCACTTTCAATCTTCGGTCGGCCAACACCATATCGTGAATTTTTTCGATTGTTTCGGGTGTAGAGACCTCAACTGGGCGTCCAGGACGTTCGGCATCTTCAGTGCTTGTACGGCCACAACGAAATTCAGTAAACCACTTTTTTACCATTGAAATCGATGGTGCAGAGCCCCCATAGTATTTATCAAGCTTAGCCTTGGTCTCGGTAATGGTTTTTTTTCGCAAGAAATAATGCTTAATAAGCACACGAAATTCACTTTTTTCCATTTTCTCCTCAAATTAGTGAGTAGTCTGATAAAAATAGCTGTCAAACACAAACTAACTGACGCAGCAAGTTTAAATTTTGACAGGAGTTAACTGACAAATGCCTGTTGACAGGAGCAGTGTTGCTGTTTCAGTAAAGAGGTCAGAAATTCAAAAATGCACGGAACTATTGACCCGCCCTCGTACAAACCCGAGCAATTGTTTCAGTTCATATCTAGAAGACCGACTCTTCCGTGTCAGACACGGAAACGAATATTCCAATTTTAAGACAATAAAGGCGGGATTGCCGTAGGGAAGTATACTTGGCCCTCTACTATATTTGCTTTTTACCCGCGACACACCGCGAACGGACGATACTGCGCTAGCCGAAATTAAAATGTTTGCGCGAAAACACAAAAATCGACTGCAACGACATACGAATATTTCTGTTCAACAGATCCTTGACGGGATAAATTTATTGCGCCGTCTGAAAAGGATTAAGCCTCTCGATCTAGCGCAGATATCAGCTGCGCTTAATTTTTAAAGTAGGTAGGAATTTTCAATAGAAAATCGCCTGCAAAATATCTTATTAAAGCAAATTGGTCAGGGTACATCAAAGTAAGCCTTTTCTTAAATCCTCGATAAATGCTGTCAAAATCAGAGATATACCCTTGATGTAGAACAACTTTTTTCATAGAATATACTCAGGAATTATTTAACACATTATCGTTGACGAATTAGTGGCGGTAATAATCGAGTTTCCCATTGAAGGAGGTATGACAAAAGCAGTCATTTGCTCAGCATACTATTGGACGAGTATATCTTCGGGGGAACTCCACCGACCTGGAACTCTAGCTATTGAAGGGGCGGTATGTATGTACATATCTCACGATAATCTTGGAATGTATCACCAAGCATAACTTTTTTTTTTGACACCGTGCAAGTGTGTGGAGGAGGAGTGTTTGCCTAGGTGTGCGTGTTTGCCTGCGGATTGGGGTGTGAGTATGCATCTTTTGTTGGGTATTAGAAAGTGAAAATGCATGGGTTTGTGAACATGTGTGAATATACAACTCGCTTATGGAATGCCCTGCCGACCTCTGTGTTTCCTGGTCGTAATAACTTGCAAACATTTAAAAACAATGTACATCGGTACCTGTCTTTTCTTCCTCCCTAAATTTCCTTCGCCCGCGTTTTGTACGAACATTTTAAGGGTACAAAAACCTTTTGAGCTTGAACTAATTATATGGATATGTGCATATTTGATTTCTTTAGAATGTTTAAGAATTGTATTTGTGTATTATGTGATTATTATATGTATATCCTCTATACTCAGGATATGTAGAAGCGTTTAACTGTCAGTATGAGAGGTCGTGTGCGAAAACTTCCGTCATTCGAAACTGAATGCGTCTAAGGGTGAAATGTATTTATGTACGTGTGTGTAGTGTATGTATGTGCAGTGTATGTATGTGTAGTGTATGTATACGAATGTTCGTTTGGTGGAGTTCTGTAAGTAAGTGTTAACATTTGAGTCATTCTGTTGTGTTAAAGCATGTATCGGCTATCATTAAATGGTGCTACGGTTGCATGTTTTTCGCCGGAGTGGGCTTTCGTTTCTTGACTCTTGCCTTCTTTTACCCATTTGCGTGCTGTTGTATGCGTGTAAATTCGCATACGTTTGCCTCTCTTGCTTGCGTTTTTGTATTTCGGGGGATGGCCGGATGTAGTTCCCCCACATTCGCTGCGTTCTTTCGTATGTTTTCCTCGCTTTCTTTCCTTTTGCGCTTTTCAATTCAATCACGTGACATATTATGTTCTCGGGAGTTGGTGCTTTTTCCAGTATTCCTCGAGGAGTTTCTCTTTGTAGCTGAAATCTTGGGCAGTGGAAGCATACATGCTCCACGTTTTCAGGAGTATCACTACAAAATGGACAGAGAGGGAACTCATCGTTTTTAAAACGTTGTAGATATGACCGGAAAAAGCCATGTCCCGTTAGCAGTTGTGTTATGTAGAAATTAACTTTTCCATGTTTCCGGTTTATTCAAGTTTCCATAGTCGGAACAAGGCAAAAAGTCCATATGTCTTTTGACGAGAGTCTCCTGCGTTGTTACCAATGTCTTAAACTTGTATTTCTTTCAGTTGTCTGTTTATGAACCTTCTCTGCAGCTCTTCTGCAAGTATATCAATTGGAAGCATGCCGTCTCATCCGCGATTATGCGGAATTCGCTAATCACTCTGACATAATAAAGCCTATTCACTGTTTTGATGTTCATTTCGGCCCAGGTTGGTAATCCATTAAGCGCTACTGATGTAACTACTTTAGCTAGGAGAAGTCTCCGTCTATACCTGGGTTCACCTATATTCGGCATTATACGCATTGTGGATGCACCCACCTACGAAGGTTTGCCACTTACATATTCTAGGTGTTCTTTAAAAGACAATCTTGAGTCAATCATGAAGCCAAGATATTGCAACTCTGAGCGCAGTGGTTTCATTTTCGTTTTCTATTTGTATTTAATACCGACGAGAGCGATGTCGTCCGCAAACTGCACGACTTAAGCTTCGCCTTGCAGATCAAGACGAAAAATGCCATCGTACATTACATTGCACAGTACCGGCTCCAGGACTGAATCTTGGGGTACTCTTCCTCTGACCGTGTACTCCATCATCCGTCTGTATGGCATAGTAACACTCTCTGTGGGAAGTAGTTTTTCACAATTTTTCGGATGTATAGTAAATTGGTACTCTCATGTTTGGCAGCGCTTCTAGAATATGAACCCAACTCGTGGTGTTGAAACCGTTCTTGGCTTCTTGTGTTATGATACAGCAGTACTGTTTTGTGCCTGTTCTCCATCGTCATCCTTCTATGGCCATTTTTAGCGTATCAACAACCGCTTTAATTCCATCAATTGTTGAGTGTGCTTTTCGAAAACCGTACTGATGTTCTGATAGTATTTCTCCTTACTCAATGGCTGCTTCTAATCTACTTTAGATGATAAGCTCGAATACTTATCCCGCCGTATCCAGCATACATAGTAGACGGTAGGCCGATGAGTATCCAGCGGGTTTACCTTCCTTTGGTAGTAATACGAGCTTCTGTATCGGTCAAAGGTTGGAAAAAACTCCTTCGCTGAAGCAAGGGTTATAAAAATCAATAAATATGTCCATTCTTGCTTTGACCGCAACCTTAAAGACTTAAATGCTACATTTGGTATGCAATCTGGCCCAGGGGCTTTTTTGTTCCCAAATCTGTCGCAAGCTTCAATTATTTCTTCTGCTATGACTCTAGGAATTTGTTGTTCTGCTGTCGATAGCTCATCTTCGAATGAATTTCCCCTTTGTGTTGGGAGGCCTTCCACTATTTTCCGCAGTACATCTACGTAGGTGGGAGAGGGAGCTCGGATGTTGCCTACCATTTGGTCGGCCCCCCTCCAAGAGTTTTCATCCGCTTCATTGCACAGTTCGTTGAAACTGCGGCGTTTGCTGGTGTTTATTGCCAGCACTTTAAGTTCTTTTCATACTACTTTATACCATGCTGGATATCAGGGATATTGCTTCTGTGACAGCTGGGTTGATACAGTCTTCTTGCGCGGTGGCATTGAACGTGTAGCTGCGCAATTTCTTCACTCCACCAATAAACTGGTTGATAATATGAACTAGTCATCCCTTCTACCATAGATGCATCGCACGCCTTGGAGTGTGGGTGGTCAGTTGAATGAACTTTTGATTGGCTGACCCTGTCGTCGTTACATCCGCTAGCATATGGATAAAAGAATAGATATTTTGGTTCTTTCTTGCATAGCTTCACTCACTACATCGTAAGCAATGTTTCGACCACTCACTTGTGCTTTTACAAGCTTTGGCTTTATGCCCGAATTCGATACATTTGAAACACTTGGGTGGGTCTTGCTTCTCCTGTATTCGGCACACAACCCATCCTATAGGCTCATTTTTGTGATTTTCCTACTGCTTACGTTGGTAAGGTCACTGTTACCGTCTGGGTGCCACTATTGGCCTTCTTAATCGACTTAATTGTCAATGCTCAATTAAAATGCTCAATTGCACATGTAGTAGGAATCATCTTTACCGGTTTTCAATGAGGTTTGTAATACAAATTGCTTTAAGATAGGGGGGGATTTCTGTTGTTCTGGTGCAAACACATTTCGACAATGAAACAATATCTGCGCTCCTCTATTCGCATTTTTTATCACCTTAAGGAGATTTGTGATAGTAAAATTTTAAGCACAGCCTACTTTGGAATTTTCCATTCTAAACTCCAATATGGTATAAGTTGTTGGGGGGGTGCTTGTCTAGCTAAACTTCTCCCTGTTATCGCTTTACAAAAGTGTGCTATTAGAAAAATCTACGGTGCAAACAGTTTAACTCGCTCTATGCCCCTCTTTATATACTTAAATATTCTACAGACATTTATACTATTTCAAAGTTTCTAAGCTATTTTTTATGAGAAGTGGCTACATGCAGAGTCCTATTTCTGACCCCCGTACTCTGCGAAGTAATCTGGAAAATTATTGTGTTTTGCAAACGAATAAAATCTGTAAATTTTAATACGGGCTATACTTCCAATGCGTAAAAATTGCAATCGCATTTTGTACCCAAATTTGCCTGTATATTCTCTAGTTTCATTTTGTTATTGATTTTAGTTCGGTGCGGCTTAAAATATTTATAAAATATGAGTCAAGAGGAACGCCGTAAAAGGATCATCGACAAATGGCTCGAAAATACTTCGCGTCCAAACCATTTCATCACAAAAAATTTAAACATAGCACGCAGTACAGTGGATTCTGTTATTAAACGATATTTGGAGACGTTGACAGTTAAGCGAAAACAGAAAAGTGGAGCTAAAAGTGGAGCACATGATACAAATTTAGACAGGAAAATAGTGGGTACCATCGTAAAAAACCGGACTATGTCATCCAGAGGTGTTGCTCGGAAATGTAATACCAACCAAACAATGGTACAAAGATCTAAAAAACGTAACGGTCTAAAAACACGCAAAAAAAACAAAAAAATGCCAAAAATTACTGAAAAGCAAGAAAAGTCATAAAAACAAGAGCAAGAACAAGAGAAAGCTATACGAGTTGATCGGCAACAAGGTTTTGGATGACGAAACTTATGTCAAAGCCGACTTTACTACTCTTCCAGTTGCACAGTTTTACAACTCGTTTGAAGCTGAGATTCTTCCGCAATCAACAACATCGATTGGGATGGAAAAATTCGGGTCAAAATATCTCGCTTTGCAGGCCATTTGCCAATGTGGACACAGAAGCTCATCGTTTATTACAGTGGGAACAATTAACGGAGAAGTGTACATTACCTAGTGCCTAAAAAAAGGGTTGATTCCTTTCTTAAACAAACACGAGGGTTCAACATTATTTTGGCCAGATTTAGTTTCAGCTCACTATGCTCATGCGACGTTGAGCTTTCTTGTTGCTAAAAATGTCGACTTTGTCCCAAAAGACATGAATTCGACAGTGCCGTCCCATTGAAAGGTATTGGGCTTTGGTCAAAGCTAAATTGAGGAAAAGTGAGTAGTATGCAAAGGGCGTATAAGATTTTAATGCTAAATGGAAAAGAGCGTCCAAAAAGACCACGGATGTAACTGTCACCAACCTTTTGAAGGACATTCGAAAGAAGTTGGGAACCCAAATAATTTTTTTTTTTTTTGTAATTGTGAATGAATTTAATAAAAACAGGGTTTTAAAGCAAATAAAAAAAATGTACATGAATTATGAAAATATTTTTTTTTTTACTTTGAAGTTTCCAAATTTTATTCGTGTCAATCCTTACTTTTCCTGCGGCTTTCCGATGTATTACATCCTTATTCATATTTTTAAAGAAAGCCAAACTCTGGTTTCTGGATTTCGATTACGGTCAAATTGAAGTTTTGCTAGCCTACATTGCTTAATACTCGTATTACAATAATTTACTAAATTCCCACTTAATGCTTGTTATCCAAAATATTTTTCATCTTTTCTTTTTTAGTTTTGTGTATTATAATATTTAGCTACAATAAATTTCAAAAAACTCATGTAAATATTCCTAGCTCCACATAATTCTTGAATTTTATTTTATTTATGAAGTAGCATTTAGTACTACGTATTTGAATTTTCAAATAAAAAATGTTACTAACTGTTCTTATTATAACTATACCTTCACTTGTAATAATAGATTAAGCAAATTATATTTTTGTTACTTATTGTAATAATGATAATAATAAAAAACAAATAATGAAAATGTTTTTGCTACATCGGTATTTGTAAGGCTCTCTAAGAGTGCATTAAATACGTCTTCTTCTGTGGTTATCACGTCAAGGTCTTTCACCTCTATCAATAATTCTTATATTAAGGTTTCAACATCAGCTTGTCCAACTACGGTACTTTTCACGTTATTCTCAAATTTTGTAGCTTGTGAGTTAGGAGTTCCTTTCAGAATGATGAGTTCTTCGAGTTATTTTAGTTCGGGATCACTTAGGACTTTTCGGAGCATCTCCCCATATGTAAGCTTTCCTTTTGTTCTAAAGGCCAGCGCATCGGGGTGGATTGGTTCGACGCTTCTGTTCAATCTAGCCATGCGCAATTTTCTTACTTTCTACCGATGGCTGATTGATGGTTTTCGCAGTATTTTGGTTCATCAAATCCTTTTTTCCTTCGGGAGCACCTTCCTCCAAGAATTTTGTGGTAGTGGGAGTTGATAGGACGGCAACGCTGAGGGCGCTCAGCTCTTCGGTGTCGTATCCATCTTCCTTTTAAGGGTATCGCATATATTCCCCTGCTATTCTCCAGACAATTTGGGTTTTTCTGTGCTACTTGTACAAGGATGCCGATTAGTTGTTACCTTTTTCGTTTAGTTTTAAATGCATTTTATTTTTTAAATCATTAATTCTTACATACTAACAAAAAATGCTTAAATGCTAGCTTAAAATTACTTAACAATCTTATACTAACTTACTGGCCCCACACAGGCACTCTAAGCTACTCTAAATTCTTAAATCTATGTCTTTCGACTTTATTTACATTTTATTTAGGTACTTATTTTCTATGCTTAATGCTAAGAAAAGAATTTAACAAAAAACTTAGTGTCCGTACGTCATTTTTTATTTTTTATAAAAACTTAATATCTAACTTAAAATAAACCTTAGTCTAGCTAATCTATCTACACAATACACACATACATACACATAAACATTATACACAATACATACAGGTATATACTAGTATATACCTGTGTATATACTAATATATATATGTATTTCTTAATTGCTAACCTAAACCTATGTAAGCTGGCCATCGCTATTCACAGAGCAAATAGATTGGTCAGCTCTGCCCCATTAGTGAAGCTGGTCCGTAATTGACGGAAACGATGACGAAACATCTTCTCCATCATTCAACCACCAGAAATGCTGGTGCTGCCGAACGACATTCCTCTTATCGCGATTCCCCACCGCCCTACTGAACCTGAGACGATCCACACTGCCGTGTGCGACGTCTCTGTTGTAGTTGAGTCGCCTGTCCCCAGCTTTCCGAGCGACATGGAAGATTAACGGGACCGCTGATCTATCCTGGATCAACCCTATCTGATCTAGGTAGAGGAATGCTTCCGGTGGAACGAAGCCGTCAGAGCGCACACTCTCGTGGTAAAGGTAATTGGGGTAGTAAGCCCCAGATATCAGGTTATTCGTTGAGGTCATTGCTCTTACAATGTGCCTTCGAGTCAGCTTAATTACGAAGTTGTCCACTCGCATTAGGTTCGCCCTGTTGTAAAGGACCTCATTACGATAAAATTTTTTGTACTCCGACTCTGGTGTTCTGTACAAGCGAAGGCAAGCCCTCTCAAACACCCGAATCTTTTCCATTAAGCTTGCTCGTACATTGAACCACACGGGGCACCCGAATACCAGCATGGGCCTGATAAGGGCCATGTAGCAGATTACCTTTACCCTCGCATCGAGTTGGCTGCTATAAAACAGTCTCTTTGTAAGGGCAAAAGCGCCTTTAGTTCTGGCCAGAGCAGCATCTAAATTTTTGTCAAAATACAGAAACTGATCTAGCCAGATCCCAAGGTATCTGACTACATTTCGACAGGCAAGAGGCTGTCCGTGTTGTCCAATGATCGAGAACTTTCGCCAATTTTTTCTGGTATCCCTAGAGGCTCTAGACAACGGCGTCCTAAAGAGAATGGTTTCCGACTTCCGAAAGTTGATTTTCAACTTCCAGTCATCGCAAAATCGTCTTATCTTATCGAAATCACGCTGCAAGAGAGTATTAATGACCTCGATTTTTGGACCTGTTCTGTACGCTATCAAATCGTCTGCGTACGCAATAGTATGGGGAAGTGAACCTATCAAGTCGCTTGTATAAATGTTGAATAGGATCCGCGAATTGACCGCGCCTTGCTGAAGACCATTTTTAATTTGAAATATTCCAACAGAAGTCACATCACCATTTTTCACGATGAACTGTCTGTTGGTTAGCATATTATAAAGAATGTACAAGAGTGGTTTACTGATCCCCAGCCTAGTCAGCTTATAGAAAAGGCCCTCTAGCCATACGGTGTCGAAGGCCTTCTCCAAGTCAACAAGGCAGGCACCAGTACATTGGTTTTTGCCTTTATTCCATTGGATATCGGACACCAGTTTAGACGCGGCATGTGAGATGTCATGTCCCGCCTTAAAACCGAATTGATTATCCGGAACTATATGTTTGTCATCAACCCACCTAGACAGAGCTCTATTGATTACTTTTTCAAACACCTTTCTGATGTTCGGAAGGAGACTTATCGACCGGAGATTCGCCGGATTGGATATATCCTTTCCCTTTTTGGGGATAGGTTGAACCACCGCCGTTTTCCAATGCGCTGGATAATGTGCATTATTCATTGCATTATTAAACAGGGTGGTGTAAATGTCCACCGCTTCTAGAGGAAGATGTCGAAGCACGATGTTTGGAATACCATCGGTCCCCACTGATTTCTTAGCCCTGATTGTATCGAAGATCTCATGGAGCTCTTCCTTCGAAATGAACGGGGGTAGGTCACCCTCTCTGGTAATGACATTATTTGCCTTATTTTCGTCGCTGAGCCGGGTGAAACCAGAGCCCTCGGATCGCCAGTTCTCTACTTCATTTCGAATGTAGAGGTCGTGCACCAAGACGCGACTGTCCAGGTCATAATTAGGGCCAATGGTATCAGTGGCCTTGTGTATTTCCTGGAAAGTCGCCCCTATGGCCTCAACCTTCTCCTGTGGATCCTCGATCACAAAGAAGTCGTCATCATCAGCGGCCTCATTTGGATCAATACCTGCTATTGTCAGTAACCGTTCGTTGTCTGTTGTTCGGGCTATTGTAAGACACTGAAGGTCGTTTTGATTTTTTCTCCGAAATATTTTATTTATTTGCGGGAACATATTCGGGTTGCTGGTGTTTACAGCCCGAACCCTGTTGTTCCAATACAAACTTACAGAAATTCTGTAATTCTCTTTTATTAACGTTTGAATATTTTTAATCGACGCCTTCAGTGTCCTAATCTCCGGGTCTTGTCTGTCAGTAAACTGTCTGTACAAGTTTTTGAGTCTTGTCAGAAGTCTACTTTTCTGTCGGTGCAGTGCGTCAATAGTAGGATTGCGGAACAGGTCTTCGTTAGTCGTATGTCGATATCGTGGTATTGTAGAGTCCATAGTTTGTTTAATTGTCTCGTCCATTTGTTTTAGGTAATTGTCGATCTCCTCGTTTGACAAATTCCTATTGGCCGGTGGATGGAGCGTGTTCGAAGCGAGTGCTCTCGTCAAGGTTGCAGATAAGCGTGTCCATCGAGTCTTACTGTAGTTGTAAGAATATCTTTGGACAAACTCCTCCAATTCCGCAATTTCGTTGGGAACTGTAATTTCGGTGCTAAAACCGCAATGGTCACTGTCATACACGAATGTGCGCAGACAGTTTAGTGTTTGTAAATTCGTCCCTGTCAGTCGTATACGTTCGTCGTACAGCAGTAGATCCAGATAAGACCCGCCTTTGGGAAACGACGGGTTATCCGGCGCTTTAAGACCGAGTCTGTACATGACATTGTGCTGACCCCACCAATCGAGTAGTAGGTTCCCTCTAGTATTTGGCAAATTATTTCCCCAATCTCTGTGTTTAGCGTTGAAGTCCCCGCCGATTATAAAATAATTCTCCCCCGATTCCAGCCTCAGAAGTCGAAAAAGCGTGTCGAGCTCTGTAATGAATAAAGTGGATTGTGGAGCCTCAGGTGCATAAACAGAGGCCAAGTACAGCCGCTTTCCACTGCGGAGCGGGATGTAAATGACGACTGCCTCCAACACCCGGAACCTACGCAACACTCCCTTGTACACTCTGTGAAATTTTATACCTTGTTTAATGAAGATTGCGACCCCGCCTCCACATTTGGATCGGGGCCGGTTTCTTCTTCTAACAATATAATTGTTATACTCCAGTTTATGTTTATCGGTTAGCTTGGTTTCGCTAGCGAAAAGCACATCAGGAGTTTGGTCTTGTAGCAATTTAAACATCGCGGCCCTTCGTTCGATCCTATTCAGTGAATTAACATTCACCGCAAGGACCTTCAAAGTTTGCTCCACCATGTGCGTACACATTACGACATGTGTTGCGTTAGGCCCGGCAGGAGCGCGTAGATCTAATCCACCCGCTTGGCCTGTTCTTACACATGCTTTTGCAGCTGAGCCATCTGCCCTTGGATTGCGAGCAAGATGGCCAGCATGTTAGGTGTAGCTTCCGTTGTTCTCGGCATTGGCGCCGGCGAAGCAACAGTCTCTTGCTGTACCGTAGCCCCCCTACCTGCCGCCATTTGGGCGTAGGAAATTTGGGACGTGACGGCTGGTGTTTGAAACCTAACAGGTGAACGTTTGACCTCCACCTTCTGCTGCTGAGCCAGTTTTGATTTTTTAATGTCAGCGAACTTAGGACAACCCCGATAGTTTGCGGTGTGTCCCACGTTCCCACATAACACGCACGAGAGCTGCGTCCTATCGGATGCTCCGTCCCTACCCAGAGCACACTCCTTAGAACTGTGGTTCTTTGCGCACTTCACGCATCGAGGCTGCATTTGGCAGTTCGACGCGGCGTGCCCGAACCCCTGGCAGCGAACGCATTGTATAACGCCTTCGCTCCTTTTTAATTTTTGCCAGTGAACCACCTGGTAGTCTAGGACATTGATACTCCTTAGACTATCCAGACGGCTTTCGGGACTGAGCTGCACCAGGAAGAACGGCAGACTCCGTTTCTCCCGCCTGGCTCTAGCTGTGGTAAATGGCTTTACCCCCACAAACTTGAGTCCTTCGCACTCCTTCGCTTTGAGCAGTGCCAGGATCTCCTCAGGATCAGAAGACGGTTCCAACCCCTTCAGCAGCATCGATTGCCGCTTTTCACACTTCGATGTGAATGAGTAGTGCTCCGTCGTCGTTACCTTTAGGAGCTCTTTCACTTTCGCGTAGCCCTCCACTGTATTACAGTGGATGGCATGGCGATCATTCCCCAATCTCTTAATGTTAAAATTATTGCCAATGACCAGCCTACACAGGTCCTTGGTAGCACTTACCTCCAATTTATAGGTGTTGATAGGAGGCACCTTCTCCTTCTTCTTCTGCTGCTGCTGCGGTTGTTGTTGTTGCTGTTGCTGCTGCTGCTGTTGTTGTTTCTGTTGCTGCTGCTCTTTTTGCTGTTGCCGTTTTTGTGGCTGCTGCTGTTGTTGTTGCTGGTCTTTCTTAGCCTTTTGTTGGTGTAGCACTTGTGCTATTTTATTTGTTTGGTGTTGTTGTTGGGTCTGCTTTTGAACAAGCTGCTGTTGTTGGGATTGCTCCTGCTCTTCCCTCTTCCTTCTTAGCATTTGCTTTTCTTTTATGGCCAGCACTCTTTGCTGTTGCATTTTGATGCTGCTACTTATGGCCTCCATTTCTTCTTCTTCATCTTCAGATTCGCTTGTTGCCAATGAAGCGAAGCTGTTCTTTTCCCTCACTCCGCCAAGCAGCTTTACAGAGGCCGTTGGTGGGCTGGGACGTTTTACTAAGTTAGAAGTTTTACTAAGTTTCCTCCTTCTTTTTGTTTTTGGGGTTTGGCTCGAACCACTCGAAGCCTCACCTGATATTTTAGCAGATCCCGCTATTAACATAGCGGACCGCTCTTCACAATCCATCACGTGATGGACTGCACTTTACCACCACTTTAACTTTATTGTTTTTTTTTTTTTGTTTTATTCGCTTTTAAAAATAAAAAGTCGATGCAACTTTTTCGGGAATCGAACCCACGACCCCTGTTTTGTCGGTCGGACACCACTACTACTGCGCCACCGAAGCACTTGGCCAAAATGTTTCTAATTGTTTTTTTTTTATTGCTATTTCACTATTTCACTTGAAAAGAAGCCGAAATACATCCGTCCTTTTTTTTTCAGTTTTTATGCATTTTTATTTATATATCTTAATTTACTCTTACATGCTAGACAAAAAAACGCTTAAAAATTAGCTTAAATAACTTAGAAATAATCTTATACTAACTTACTGGCCCCATGCGGGCACTCTAAGTTAAACCTAACACTTAAACTATGTCTTTCGACGGATCTTACAGTCTATATTTATTTTTATATTTAACGAAACTAAAACTAAGAAAATCAATTTTAAGTAAAAACTTAGTATATGGACATATTATTTTTTTTATAAAACTTAAACCTAAAAGCCTACATACTACCTAAAAATAAATCTTAATCTACTTAAACTACTTACATCTAATATGTACATTTTTTTTTTATTTTTATTTATTTTTTTTGGTTTTATATATTTTTTTCTTACAATCTAACTTAAACCTACCTAAAACTATGTAAGCCGGCCATGGCTAAAAAAAACAAAAATTAGGCTGGACCACTCTGCTTCACATGAAGCTACCTATCACTGGAGGAGTTCGACTACGAAGCATCCTCGCCTTCTTCAAGCCACCAAAATTGCTGGTGCTGCTGAGCAGTATCCCTCCTACATACATCCGTCCTCTGTCGAGGTCTATGAACGACTGACCTACCTACCTTTTTTCCGTGTCATCTTTGTTGCAGTTTTGAGAGTACAGTATCTTTCCTCCCTAGTGGGTTTTACACTTGCGTTATCGACTAATTTGTTATAAGCTATTGGAATTCGACTACTCAGTCTTCTGATTTCATGAGGAATATTACTCTTGACGTTGTAGATTCTCTTCAAGTCCTCAATTTTTCCGCCCGTTTTCTTGTCTTCCCTTTCTTCGGGATATCGGTTTCCTTCTTCTTCGTTTTTTGAGCTTGGATGCATCTTTTCTGTGGTGATGATCGTATAAGTATAGTGCTTTCCATATATTCAGTGTCTTTAATCGTTTTTGTGATTTTTTTTTCATTTTTATTCATTGTTTTGAGTCCCCACTCAAAGTGGCTATCTCCATATTGGATGCGTATTCACCTCATGGTTATCTCTGCAAGCAGGGAGGCCATGCAAATATTGACACAGGACCTCATGCTTGTTTCAAAATCAGATCGGTGCTAATCAGAAATGTTACTTCTGAATATACTTCACCAACTTAATGGCGACGTGATGGACAACTTACTTTGAAGCCTGCCAGGGTTTTAACGGGACGGGGCGGTTCCAGCATTAGCCTAAAAGCCGTTTCAATTATTTTATCGGGCTTGACCTTAAAGCCCAACTAGTGGGCCTCCAGTATTTTTTCCCTCGTTGCCACTACATACATGCAGTAGTGTAGTGGAGTGCACTTGCGAATAGCATCGAGCTATCTCGCCTCGTAGTTTTGACGGGTCTTTGCCAGTGCCACTCTCCAATTCTCTCGCTGGATGATTTTACGTGGTGAGTTCCGAATCCAGCGTATCATATCAGGAGGAATTGATTTACCTAACATATTAGTTAACTACCCAGTAGATATTAGAGTAGCTATGCAGAGACGCTTCGTGGAGGCTGCCTGTCGACTAGGTTCGAACAGGAACAAGGATCGTCCTGGCCACCCCTCAGTGGATGACATTCAGAGACTTTACCCTGTATGCTCGTACCTTTCTCCTCCGGTTCCTTCAAGTAGAGTCGGCAGGCCGTCTCCCGAAACTAAGGACTTGGTAGTACTACATGTAACATATTTACCAAAGTCTATACAAAACATTCTAGCTACTTAAGTTTTGAGAAAAACAAGTAAAAACAAATATTTATAATTGGGAATGGCTTTATTGTTTTTCAAAATACTCTCCATGAAGTTCAACACAGTTTTGAATGCGTTTGATATGAGGTAACTCCAAAATATGCGTTTTAAACACATCGACGTCGACGTCGACGTTAACGTTAACCTCGCAATTCATTTTTGATGTGCGGGAATAAAAATAAGTCGTTGGGTGCCCAATCAGAGCTGTACTGCGGATAACCAATCAATTCAATGTTTGAAGTGCTCAAAAAGTCAATCAGCTCGCATTGTTGTGGTGAAGAATTCCGAATTGACCGTTTGACGTTGCTCTAATGGCACGGTGGCGACATGTTCTTGCACGAACAACTTTGTGGTTGCAATATCAATTTCATGATAAGTCACATGACGATCTTGCAGCATTAGTTCCCGTACAGCATCGATGTTTTCCGGCACAACAACCGGAGCGGACGACGGCCAGGATTGAAGCGATGCACGGTGGCCCAGGATGGTGCTTCATCACCAAAAGTCGAAAGCTGATCGGTACACTGTTGTTGTATTAATCTACATTGAAAATCATAAAAAATCATAGCACGAAAATGTCCACGATTTGATTATATTTAGAGGTAAATTTGGACAAAAAATTTCAGATCGCCTCCAGAAAGCTCTTAACCTCGTAGCAAAGTGTTACAAAATGATTGCAGTCAATGTCGAACCTAAAAAAATTAACCAAGGGAAGAAAATTAGACAAACTTAAAGATCCAAAACTTTTTGGTGAAAGAATAAGAGTTTCAAGTGAAGTGAAACTCCTGGGGATTACCCTGGATCAAAAACTAAAAAAATCCAACTGGGGCCTTATCCCAAAAATAACACTGTGGATATACACAGAAATTGCTTGACCTATAGTTACTTATGCATCTACCATTTGGTGCTACAAAACTAAATAAAAGTCTACACAAACAAACTTCAAGGACTGGCCTGTGCGTGTACTACGGGCAGAATGGGAATAGAACCCACCGCAACACTAGAGGTTCTACCGAACCTCCCACTCTTCATCTCCGCATACAGATAGGACTTTGATAAATGCCTTCACACTTATCTCAGTTAACTCCAAAATAGTTCACCCAGAGCTTTCACTGCAATTCAGGAGAAATGAACTATTAGGAACTACGGTAAGACCGACAACTGTTTGAAAAAGTACAACTTCAATCATAACTTCAAGATTACATTCCCAGATCGACAGAATAAACCCCTTTTTACAAAAAAATTCACTGGTGTGGTACACCAACGGATACAAAACAGACGAAGGAGTTGGAGCAGGCATATACTGATAAACTAACAATACCATACTGTATACACGGTATTTGGTATAGAGTGAACTTAAACAGATCTGTCACTAACAAGAACATTTATATCCCCTCCGATACTAAAGCGGCCATACTTGCTATCAACGCTCTTGAGATAACCTCAAAAATTGTCTGCGACTGCATTAAACATCTCATAACACTAGCCAGCACTAATAGAGTCAATTTAATCTGGGTGCCAGGTCACAGTGGTTTAACATTTTGAGGGTTACCAATTAGCTCCAGATATCATTGCCAGCCTACTCAGAAATATACCCGATTTTATTAAAAATTCAAGCATCATGGGTGAGCTTTAATTTGAGAAAATCACAATAGGCCTAACCTGGCTGCATTGATATGAGTACATAATCAAACCTCCCTCCTCAGACTAATCTACATGATAATTTAAGTAGATGTGTGCCATTAGGACAAAGTGTAGACGTTGCGGCTTCAGCAAACGCATATAGTTTTCTACGAACCATTCACAGCATTTGTTTCCATGCGTTTGAGATTTGATTTGTTCGACAGGAATCCATGTGAACTGATAACTCTACAGGTCAAAACTCATTTCAGTGTACCAAAACATAATAATACTAACAAAAAATGTTTTTTATAAAAAGAGTGATAGCTACCATTTCATAATTAATAAACATGACCTACGCCATTAAGGCATAACACCAACGGTTAATTTGAGATGAAACCTCATAAGGCGTCCTATATTGAAAATTTTCATATGTACATAGCTACATACGTTACATATATAGCCTCCGAGTTATACATGGGTACCTCACCTGTTTTGCCCAGGTTGGTATTTTAAATATCAAATCGCAATTACCTTCCATTGACAATGTACGCGTAATTATAAAAATTACGTTTCATTGGGCTAACCAGTACTTTGATATCTGAAGTTATTTTATGTGCGCAACAAGGCAGCGCTGCGCAGCACCACTGCTTCAAGTGCTGCAAATTAGCTTAAGCCACTAAAACAAGAGTTATCGAAAAGTTGTTTTAAGCTTGAGTCAATGATTATTATCTATATTTGTATGTACTCGTACATACCATATGTATGCAATAGTATATTAGAAATACCTTTCTTTACACCAAATATGTACAGATGGATGTATGCAATATACTCGAATGCATTTATGTAGTATGTGCATGCATACATATATATGTACATAGAATTCGATTGGAACTGTTGTTAAAAGCTGTCTCACCTGCAGAGCTGCATCGGTGGGTTGTAGTTGTGGTGGACAAGATGACAATTGTGGTGATTTCATGCGTTCATTTGCCCCTCCATTGCTATCGTATTAGGTTGGTTCAACCGTTCGACTATACTGCAGTTCAGTTTTGTACATACTTTGCCGTTCAGAGACCTTTGGTGAAAGTGAAATTTCTGCTTCGGGCTGGCAGGTAGTTGTCATCTTTGTCGTCGTAGTAGGCATCACAAAACGATGTGTGCACGAGTACGAGCATGTTTAAGACGGGTTGAAATTGGTAAAATTCATATGAAAACCAAGCTGACCATGTCAGCTGATCTAAGGAATTCAACCTCCAATCCACCTTCGCGGGAACAGTGGTTAATATGAATAGATAGCCATTTGAATAATTCATTGCCCATTGTTTTTTTATACTTCACTGTTTGAGCTACTGCGTGTTTGGTATCTTAAAGCTAGGCTTGCACAGATGTGCGTGAGAGGAATGTACGGCCTCTTGTTTTACCCATATGGACTATGCTTGGAATGCAGTATGGTTTTTGCCTTTTATATTTATGTATGTAGACATGCATGTACAATATGTATGCATACATATAAATTCGGAATAAAACTCGGATAGAGATTTGTGGCAGTTGTTTGATGAATTTAACTTGTACCTAAAATGCAATGGACTTGATATTGTAAAGATTCAGACATGGTTGGTTAACTTTCCGCGATCAGTGCAATACATGCACATGGCAGAGGTTAGCTCAGTGCAGGTATGAAAATATGTTCACGTATTTTAATCTATGATAAATAAAATGGTTATTAAAAGTCGAATAAACTGATGTGGGGTAAGAAGTACTAAGAATAATACGAAGGCAAACAAATCTTAAACAGTTGTTGAAATGTGTTTATATATATCTGCTATGCTTCCACTAAAACCATCCCCAGACTAGTTTCAGAATGCAAGGCTTGCGAAACGAATGTAATAAAACTTTTCTGGGAAATGAATTCGTCATCAAAATATTTGGACAGAGGTAAGATCTCAAAATGTACATATAGATCTCATATATGTAAATAGCTCGAAAATTCAGCAGAATTTCGTGAAGGAAAAATGCCGATTAAACCTAAAGGTTTATTGTAACATATACAACTGTCGTTCGCCCAGCTTAAACGTAGCATATGCATCGTAATGTTGATCAGCGTACGAGAAATATTAAATTAAAGTGTTCAGAATGTCAGCCGGTCTAACAAAACGTGACCAAATAAGTTCAACGAAGGGGGTCGAAAAATCCGGTTCAAAAAATAGAATGGGGCGAGAGTACGATAACTTAGGCGCCAAGAAACAATAACGGTTTTTTGTAGAACAGTTCAATAAAAGCATTTTTTACTATGGTGGGGGGGTCTATCTCGCCCCGTTTAGGAGATAGGGGTAATTTAAAAAAAAGATTACTTAAAATGAAAAAAGTTATTTAAAAACAACGGCAACACCTAAAATGAAGTACTATACCGGTTTTGAAAGCCAGAAACCTGTTGTTTAATCCAAAATTTAAACTAAGTTATTTATTTCAATAGTTTTTGAAAAAATCACATGTAAACTCAAAATTTTGATAAAAATAATGAAAAAAAAAGTTTAGACCAATTTTTTTCAAAATTGTGAAATGAAGTACTAAAGTGGCTTTTTGTGGTCAATGCTTATATCAATTCTGAATCGAACACAAAAAGCCGTCTTCTGTCTTCTAGTTTTTGAGAAAATTGAAAATTACTATTTTTGTTTCGCTTTTTTGGCAATTAGGTGGTCTTCCTTTGAGGGAAGTGAGTGAATAATAGATTAAACGTCTGGCAGGCGCCTATATTAACAGTTTTCTTAATTAACAGGATTTAAACTCTCCTTTCGCATGCGGCAGATCCTGCTCACGCAACTTCGTTGCTCTGCTCGAAGTAGGTGATTTTCGTCAGGCAGGCGCCTATGTCATCAATACTCTTCATCTACAGTACTCATTCCAAAATTACAAAGTTCACATTAATGAGAAAGTTTTGCTGATTCGCATTATAGAAAATTCACATGTTCGAATGTTGCAGCAAATTATTTACTTTGGGTAATATTTATGTTTATATATAATGCTTATAAATATAAGCGAATAAACGTTCGACTTTTGTGCCGTTGTTTTTTTTTCATACACATGTGGTAAAGGGCGTCTAAACTTTTTTTTGTTTTCATTTTTTTTATCAAAATTTTGAGTTTGCATGCGAATTTTTCAAAAACTATTGACATAAATAATTTAATTTAAATTTAGGACTAAAGAACAGGTTTCTGGTTTTCAAAACCGGTATAGTACTTTATTTTAAGTGTTGCCGTTGTTTTTTAATAACTTTTTTTCATTTTAAGTATTTTTTTTTTAAATTGCCCCTACCTCCTCTACGGGACGAAATAGACCCCCCCTCCCATAGTAAAAAATGCTTGTATTGAACTATTCTACAAAAAACCGTTATCAATTCTTGGCGCCTGAGTTATCGCACTCTGCCCTAGAATGGTTCTAAGGTCCGCAAATTTAGCTAGCCCCACAAGCGGCGCAGTAGCTATTTATTTCAACGGTGAATAGTAGAAGAAAAGAGTTCGCCATTGAAATAGTTAGGTAGTACTCAGAATACTTCTCAGCACAATATTTAAAACGTTAGCCAGACTTTAACAGAACAAATTGCCGAATTCATACAATGACGACATCGTGGAATGACTAATTTGTGACTGTCTTCATACATACATTAAGCTTGAGTATAACTTCACTTTACTTCAAGTTTCAGTATCACTTCACTTTACTTCTCTAGGAATACGATTATACTTGTAAACGATTGGGAAATTCAATTAAACGAACATAATATATATACTCGTAAGTGCTACATTTCAAATGATAATATGAGAGAAAAAATGATCAAGAAAGGATACGTTTTGAATATCAGGTTCAATGATTTTGACAAAGTCTAAGGAACTGGAAATTAATGTCTTATCTTATTATTTCCAAATAGTAAAAAAAATATATGTATATTTATTACCAATACATCGTTTTTCTCAGTATCTCTTCAGAAGCTGAACGGGGCTTACACCAAATGTTTTGAATACAGGTGTTTAGGAAAAGACGGGAACTTCTCGCTGTATTCGCTTTAATTTATTTATAATTATTAGGCAGCTGGTACTTGGCGTTGATATAGCGAGGGATGGCATTGTGGACATTGTGGACATTACTCATCTTTTTACGAAACACTGAGAAATTCCATTTTAAAGCAACATATGAGGAGAACAATACCATAAATTAATATTTCGTCTGAATTATCTGTTCCCTCAGAAAAAAAAGGAAAATCAATCAACGTTAAATTAGTTAGGACGGGTATTATTCGTGATCATTCCTACCTACGTATGTAATATGTTAAATGAAATTAGATTTATTAAATTTAAATTTTGTTTATAGCTAGCAGGAGACCGTGAATTTTTGATACGTGTAACAAAAAGTTATGTGAAAGAAAAGCATATTTACCAAAGAGTTTATCGAAAAATAGACATTACGTAGTATGTATCATATTCATTTATTCCCACTATTTTTATGAGATCCATACACACCTTAGTTTGTTACTCAACATTTTGAAATACCTGTGCTGTAAAAAACTCTTTTGAAAGATGCGATCAAAGTAACACAGCTAATCGCCAAAAGTGGATTATTAACGAAGTAAAATAATTTTCCAAAAACAGGAACTTTAAGCATAATTACAAATTTCTCAACAGGTATACGAGAATTTAAAAGATACGACAAATTTAATCGAAATCATAAAAAACAAGGATTACCTACGTTCTTATTTTAACTAATTCGGAGTGTAACAAATTTGTATGTCCCCCAAAATACCAGTACACATTAATCATTTACAATCGCAAAACACGAGCTTGACCTAAGTAAGTCCAAAGGGAATTCGGTATCAAGCTGAGACGATGGTTTTCTTTTTTTTTTTTTAAATTTATGAATTGTTGGACACACTCAAAATCCTAGTGGATACGAAACAATAGATAGGTTGTCGCATGATTGTAAATCATTTCACCACTTATAATGCAATGTTCTTATGCCATGTTGCCAAGCGATAACCAACAAAATTAAATTTAAACAAATAAATCTTTTTGGGGAAATTTATGAGTGGGGAAAATTGTGTGTAAAGTATGGCGACGCATCCGCACCTTATCTTTACAGAAGAAAATACTTTAAGGACGGACGTATTCGTTACCAGTCTTCACTGCATTTGATTACAATTTACTTAAATGTGAGGAATATCGAAAAAAAATTGGGGTGTTTGGCTTTAAGGCCTTAAATCAATCTTCGAAATCTCAGAAGATGACAAAAATCAAATCTTTTATAATTAATCGTTTATGGTTTGAGATGACGCGATGGTCATATTAGATATACACATGTATCTAAGTAGGTATGTATGTGAAGGTATGTTTTATAATTCAAAAGTCGATGCCTAAAAGCATTTCTTTGAATAGAAACAAGGGCCACAAGCATTTTTTTGTTTTGGTAGTTGATTTGTCTGAAGTTACTAATATTAAAAGTGAAAAGAAAGGCGAAATGGAAACAAAATAGAAGGAATGTACAAGTAGTGCAGCTGTCTGCATATCTACAAAAATTAAATGAAGTTGTTAACCAGTCGATATACGACTAACCAATAACTTTGATTAATCGGTCTGTCAGGTGTATCCCCGAGTGTTGTCTGTTCACAATTTTGTACCTACCTTTGTGTTTCATGATCTCGAGAAGTTCTTTTTATTTCTGTAGTTCATTTAGAAATTTAACTTGGTTTATAAAATAATATACGAAATTCTAATTGAAATTCGTACTTTTTTTTAAAACAAATTATGCAACGTGGTTCGAGTTGTAAGGAACTGTTTTATTAAAGAACCGAGTTTTGTAATTAATGTGTGCGAAAGGACAGTACCGTATTATAATACAGAGCTTATGAGCTTTGTTCAGCTACCTATTTATTTTCTTATTTCGGGATAGATATCAATAATTTCACTGATCAGAAAATTTTTGGTACGACCTGAGGGGATACACCAAGTTGTTATTTTTTTTGATCGCTTTTAGTCGGAATATTTAGTTTTTATTAAAATTCCAGAACTTGAACGGTTTTTTCTGTGGCATGTATTTGGGTTAGTTAAAAGGTGTATAGAGATTCGCACACGCATTTAAATTTACAGGCAAATTTAAATTCACTCCAGAGTCTCACAATTTAATATCATTAGTAAATATTGTTGATGTACTCGAAATGCTAATATTTCCACGTTCACCTATTAAAGGAAATTATTCCGCTGCCGACGTTTGTGAGATCGGTTCTCGTATTGGACACAGGAACATATTTTATAGAGTTCAATAGAGTTCTGCGCAGGTTATCTCAAACCAAAAAACTTGCGAGTTGATAAGCTCCCTGCGTGACCACATAGACATTCATTTTCAGTCCTCGTCACACAAACAACTCTCTCCTAAGCAATGTGATCCTTTATCTTCGATAAAGTGAACGATGTCGTGACGAACTTACTGCGACTCGATCCATCGTATGCGATATTGAACATCACATCGCAACAATAAACAGCAAAATCGTTGATGCACCAAACTTCCGGCAGCCTTACCAGAATATTCGCTATAATACATCGCTCATGGCTCAATTACTGGAACCTGAATTGGATTCACGCTCTCCCCCATATATAAGTCATCTGTGGACGGTTCAACTTTACAATAGCGAACATATCTATGTCAGCTCCTCCAATCGCTGCCCACGGAAGCTTATCAATCATTTTAATTCAATTTGGAATGGCTTAATAAGCTTGTTTCGAAGAATCAATTGGTCACTACGCTTCTTATCAAATGCACCCCCCCAAACGCTGATGTTGATTGGATCTCCAATTTCTTCGAAAAGAAATATGGAATTACCATTAGCCACTGCAATTTGCTTCCAACATCTCACCACAGAAGCAAGCGCAGCTTCAAGCTCAATCTTTCGGCCAAATAGGAATGGTTATTCCATAATCCAGCCAGCAACAATTTCAATCTTGGAAAGATGCCTGTCGGCAAATGGTTGGAAAATACGACCAAGAAGCAGGATAATGTCAAGCAGTCCGTCATACCTAAACTAACAAATAAGTTAGCAAGTAAATCCAATTTGCCAAGACCCACCTACTCTTCCCACAACAAACCCAGTTCCAATTGGAGTTTTACAACTAAAATTTGTAAGCCTCTCACCCATACTATAACTCCCCTTATTCCACCCGAAATCAAGCCCCAACGTCAACGTGTTTCTTTCGACTTAACCCCTATAACTCAAACTCTCACTACTCAACCCCTAACACACACGCTTTTCCCTAATTTCGACCTCGGAACTGGAGCTAAGTATCCTAATTTCATCAGTTCTCACATTTTAAACCCTACTTCAGAAACCCCATCCGTTGCGACACCAAACTCATTAACCACTCCCTCTTCTATTGACCCCCTTTCGCCATCCACTGTTAAATTAACGCAGCAAACACTCTCTAGGATTAGAGATAAAAAGCTATATAAGAATACACTTCTATATCTCGCCTATCTGCACGATAAATCCGACTCGGTGTGCTACGAGGGTAAAACAAAAACAAACGTCAGGACCCAATCTCATGCTCTCCCATTTGATATCTACGCTCTGACCGAAACCGAAAACCAGGAGTTATTCCCTCTTTCTTTTAATGTTTTTCGGGATGATGACCGCGCGCCCCACTTGATTGAATCTCCTTGCCGAGGTGTCCTACTGGCTATTCACAACAACTTGGACTCCTCTCTCGTTGCAACTTTATCTTCTGCTAAGCACGACTTTGTGTCAGTTAAAATAACACTTACTCGTAGATGCTTGTATGTTATGTGTTGTTACATTATTCCGGCGCAATCTTTCGAATCCTACCAACTTGCTATTGCAGCAATTGACAATTTGATCAACTTATCAGACTCGCTTGATGATATCATTATCTTCGGCGATTTTAATCTGCCTCAGCTGAAGTGGACCCCATCTGAAGACCTATCTTTTTTCATCGCTTCTAATCCCATTTCTACTAAGGAATGCCTCTTCTTAGATCGGTTAACAGACTCTAGTCTATGCCAAGTCAGTGGCGTTTCCAGCTATATGGAAAGGCAATTAGACCTATCTTCACAACTCATCCCATCAACTCCTTAGTATCGTGTTGTCCCCTACCTCTTTCAACTATATGATAACTTTGATCCTCCACTTCTTCTCTCATTTTTCTACAACCCTCCCCTCCAGTCGCCTCCCCCCCCCCCCCTGTTCTATTTTCTGAAAATTTTCACAAAGCTTATAAGCAGGGCTTCTTTCGAGTTTACCAATCTATCTATGTTCGCTGACCTCTCCATTTTTTACAGTGAAATATTCAAATCCACCTCTCTTTATGTGCATATCTTCATTTCATTCAACTCTATAACTCACTCTATCAACGCTACCTGAATAGTGCGACAACCAATCTCATAAATGACCCCATGTTCTTTTTTCAATTTGTCAATTGCAAAAGTAAAACTGATGCCTATCCTTCCTCCCTCGCTTTTGAAACCAAACCTTCAAGTGATCCTCCATCGCCAACTTTTTTGCTATATTTTTCAAAAAATCATTTGCCAACAACTCTTTCGTACCAGATCCCTTTTACTTCAATGATCTACCAAATTTCTCCATTGGTCCCTTTCTCACTCAAAATTTCGATCCTGCAGTTATTGAAACTAATTCTTAAAGATGAATTTGTACCTGGCCTAGATGGACTCCTCGCCGTGTTTCTTAAAAAATGCTCTTCCAACTTGTCTCTACACCTTTCCTACCTTTTTCGTCTATGCCTTACACAGGGAAAATTTCCCCAGATTTGGAACACCTCTTTAATAATGCCATTACACAAAAAGGGATCTAAGCATGAAGTTACCAATTATCCTCCCATTGCTAAACTCTCTCATATACCCAAACTCTTTGAAAGCATTTTATACGAAGCCTTGGGATTCAAATGCAAGCCTTTTATTTCACCCCGACAATATGGTTTTCTAAACGCTAGATCAACTACCACAAACCTAGTTGAATTCCTGTCTTTTGCTCTCTCAGCCTTAGAAAATGGCAAAAAAATCGATATTATCGCAACTGATTTCACTAAAGTGTTTGATAAGATATCTCATCAATTGTCTGCTCTCGGCTTTGAGCCTCTTTTATTAAAATGGATTTCTTCTTATCCGGTAAACCGATATTATAGTGTTCGGTTTAGATCCGCCCTTTCTGTTCCATTCCTGGCCTCATCTGGAGTTCCACAAGGCAGTCATCTTGGCCACCTTGTCTGCATTCTCACTATTAACGATGTTGAGAGGGTCTCTAACACTCCTCCCTTTACGCTGACGACGTAAACATTTTTAAAACTATTCCCTCTCCCCATGACTCTGCCCTTCTTCAAGAACACCTAGATCGGTTTTCAGACTGGTGCCTCAAAAACTGCCTAGAACTTATATAGCCAAATGTCAATCTATGTATAACCTTCTCACTTAAATGAAACTCGTCTCCTCCCCGATTTTATTTTCTATATGGTCAACCAATTCCCCTGGTTCTGTCTTTTCAAGACCTTGGTATATTATTCGACTGTGAGCTGAATTTCCGTTCGCATATCGATAATATGATCCTCAAAGCCAATTCATCACTTGGCTTTATTAAACGGTGGTCCAAGGAATTGTTCGCCCCCTGCTTGAGTATGCCAGTCAAGCTTGGTCCCCCTTTCACTGGGTTCATGTTTACCGAATCGAGGGAATTCAACGTCGATTCCTCCGATTTACTCTCCGTGGTCTGCCGTGGAACGACTCTTAAATCTTACCTCCCTATCAGGACAGCCTCAAACTTTTCAATATGAATTCGTTAGAAGACGTAGGAATACTGCTGACATTCTTTTCATTCATCGACTTCTCTCAGGTGCCGTCGACTGCGCACCCATTTTGAACTAAATTTCCTTCAATACCAACCCCCGAAATCTACGTTGTCGTTGTCTCTTCTATCTACCGGTCCACCGCACCTCTTATGGCTCCAACGAACCAATCTCCCGAATGTTCCGAAAGGTCAACGCAAACCTCTCCCATTTTGATTTCCACCTGAGCACTCCTCGTCTAAAACAAGATCCCCTCCATCCCTCCCTTGGTCACAAGCTCTTAAATCTTTCTGTTAGTTTTCAGTCCTAGTTTTTAAGTTAGATTAAGCTTGTAGTAAGCCAATAAATGGGGGCCTCAGCCCCCACCAAAAATAAATTAAATTAGATAGTACCGACAGTTCAGGCGCCAAGCTTTTAAGAGCTGGAAGAAATGATATGGTAAGGAGCATGCACCAACCCATACATACATACATATACACAATTTGATCAGGAGACCGCATGCCTGCTGAATGGAATCTGAGCATAGTCTGTCTACTTCTGAAGAAAGGAGACACCCTGAACTTCGCCAACTACGTGTACGTCTTAAGACTTTTCATCGATTTTAAGGTTGGATAAATAGGGACGAGCTATACAGAGCCTGTCAAACTCGTTCGACGTTCCCTGACTCACGTCCCTCCTCTTCATCTGTAGAAGGGGAACGCCAGCGCATGTTAAGATTATTAAATTCTGATATTAACAGCATAACTAATTGGCGAACCCCTAACAGAGTAGAATTTAATGCTTCCAAAGTACAATGCTGTCTGTTGTCGTTAAAGTGAAATTTAAACACTCAGCGATTGTCCATGAGTGGTACTTGGATTGTCGAAACCGAAAAACTTTACATTCTCGGTATGTGTGTCAATGACAATTTACGTCGGAAAGACCACATATCCGATGTCGTCAAAAATGCTGCGAAATGTCTAGCTTTCCTCAAGCGATCTGGCCTCAAAATAAAAGGCATTTATCCGCCGGAAATTGGAGTACAATGTCCACATATGGTCGGGTGCGCCTAAATCATTTCAGCACCTGCTAGATAGGATTCCATACCGTGCGATAAAACTATTAGGTGTGATACTACATACAATCCATAATGTCGAAGAAATGAAGTGTGGAACATTGTTTTTTAACCAATCTCGGTTGACGCGCGCTTTGTGAGACGGTGCCGGGAACTTGTTGAAATGTCCACGGTCTCCGACCGAAATGATTGTTTGCCCAAGGCTTCAATACTGCCTCTAAGATAGTTTCACGGCATACGATCGCATTAATTTTGACGCCACGGTCCAAAAATACTAGCGGAGAGCGACCATCGGCGGTTATGGCGGCCCAAACCATCACCATCGGTGCTGCCTGCTTTCTGGTGGCCGTCCAAAGGTGTAAATTTTCGAAGGACCTCTCTGGCAAGTAAACTCGGTCATTTTGTTTGTTGACATATTGCTCGATAATAAATGGCGACTCATCGGAAAAAACCAAATTCGGCAACTCACCACTTTCGTGCGAGCGTAGCAACTCCTTCGCTCTTTCGACTCTAACTTTTTTCTGTTACGGTGTAAGATCGTGTGCTTTTTGGAACTTCAATGGCTTGAGCCCAAGTTCATTTTTCAGTATGCGTTGCATCCGTTCCAACGATATGTTGAGCTCACGAGCCATTTTTCTTCCACTTCGACGCGGATTTCGTTCAATTCGAGTCTTCACTTTCCGAACCATGGCGTTTTGCAACGCTGCCAGTATCACGGTAATGAGCTATGGTTCGAGACACAAATGATTTATTCACGTTGAGGTGCTGGAGGCCTCTGACGATAGCTACTTGCGGTTTTCCAGCCAAATATGTATACAGCAATCACACTATCACGTTTGAATTCCATCGCGGATAAAAATTTTTCAACACAACTGAGACGCAAATCGTTTAAAAGGCTTGTAAATAATAAAATTATCTGTCATGTATCAAAATTTGAGCTCATTGTCATGAAATTATAGTAGTCTGAAGTTGGTTGCAGTTCGAGTCATTCAGGGTGTAAATTCTCCGGATGCAAATCCGTTGGATTTCTCTGTCTTGGGTATTTTGAAGGCGAAGGTTGGCACTAAAAAACACCAAAGTTTGGACCACCTCAAACAAGCACTTCGTCGGGAATGGGCCAAAATACCGTCTCAAGGCCATTATTCGCGCCAAAGGTGGACATATTGAAAACTACTGATACAATTTGAAAATTTATGTATTTTCCAATATTTTTTGCTTTGGCACAATAAAATTTATCAAAAAATAAAAAAATTATAGCATTTTAAAAAGTTATAGTTCGAGTAAGTCACCCGTAATATCACTTAAACAATGGACACCGTCGAACACCGACGTAATGTCTCGTGTCTTACTATGTTTTATTGCTATTTTTACCACCGGTGCTCATAGAAAGCGAGAGTAGCGTTCCGCCGCTTTTAACTTTTTACCGCAACACCCGTCTCTCTAGGAATGCTCATCAGTACACCCTCAAGCCCACTTTCGGGCGTACTGTAAAATATCGTGATTCGTTCCTAAGCCGTGCACCTCGCTTATAGAATGGCCTGCTTAGCTCTTTATTTCCAAGTCATTACAACCATCAAACAATTAAAACCAACGTTCATCGGTACCTGTATTTCTTTCCTCCCTGATTTTCCTTCGTATGCGCTGTGTGCAAGCATTTTAAGGGTACTTAGATCACTTGAGCGCACGCAAATTATATAAAACAAAAAGGATACCGGTGAACAACTACCGCTGCTCTGTTAAAAACATCACCAAATCTTTTGATGTTAAAAAGGGTCTTACAAAGGGCGTATAATGCGATTTCTTTAACATCGTACTTGAAAGTATTGTATGCAACCCACAAGACAGCACCAGAGAAGAATAGCAGTGGTCAACCGCTGTTTCTATGGGCTAAGACAATTGAGCAACAAAGCCTTATCTCGAGCATAGGACATGGACACTCTCAAGAGCTGATGAGAGCTCTCTTAGTTGCTTTGAGCGAAAAACGCTCTGGCAATCAAATTGTTTAGAATGGCCTACTTTTGATACATTTTCGATTGTTGACTCATATTGTATAAAGAATCCAAAGGTCTGTAAGATCTTTCCTTGCCTAGGTCAAAATATTGCTTTGCAAATGATTTTACATATATAAATATATAAATAAATATATTACATATATGTACATATAAATTTATTTTAGACTTACCAATATCTTTATTAAATGCAGTCCATTCAACTTAAATAACCAACGTTGTTTTGTATTTACGAGTACATATGTATATACGACTATACATTTTTGCTGGGAAGAATGTTTGCCTCGCTATTGCTGCCTGTTTTGTGTTGTTTGCCGTTATTCTACCAATTTCGATATTTTACATTATTATTCAATGTGTTGCATATTCCACTGCTGCTGGGGGACACTTTCGAATTACAGTTTCTGTTGTTGAAATTGTTCCTGATTTTGAATGTTGCCAGATCTTTGATAGTTCAGCTTTAAATTGTCGGCCAATGGTGGTCAGTCAGAAGTTTTCTCGTTTAGAATGCTATTGCAACCAACGAACTGATATTTCTATAAAGAAAGCATCATTGTGATAGTAGGCCTGAGTGGGATTTTTAGTTCTACTGTTTCACATAAAACTCTCAATTTACAAAAGTGTAATTTATTTGTTCTGACACAATGCTTCCGCAAACTTCCAGAATTCTTGGTCTACGGCCACACTTTAAGTAGTTGACTGTGATACTTTCTTCTCGGTCACAACAGAAGTTTTTGTCAACTTCCAGCACCTGATTGTTATTCGGATGCATTCCCCCCTAAATAATATAAAACCATATAAGCGCATTCATTATATTCAGACGACCATCATGGCTATTCGACTCCCCATATGCTGCCCAACCTACTTATTTAAAAGCATACCATGGCATACATACTCATACAACTATGTGTGGTGTGCACGGTGCAATAAGTAAAAGTTCCAATTACCATAAACAACCTCACTTGCCATCTAAGAGCAAAGCCGCCTTTTAGTACCCTCCATTGGCACCACTTTCAATACTGGCAGTAGCAGCCGGAACTCCAACAGCAACTAAGAGGAATTTTCAATTTTCCACAAATTTGGGAGAGCTACCTTACCTTACCTAACTGGGAAAAAGGCATACTGTTCCATATGGCAATGCACTCTGTGCATGTACTAACCATTAGCTCCCACAAGCACAATGGTGTAGTTTTTGTCGCAGCGCTAGCCGCCTGCTGAGTAGAATGATGACGAGGATGACGATGCAGATGCATTAGCTATCGGTATCACCCAGGAAGAGTTTGGTGTTTGCCTTCTTTAGTATCGTTCCTTCAAAAGTGTTCCCTAAAGGTCAACTATGTATAGTAAATCCTAATGCTAACGGGGGACCATCATTGCATAGCCGCAAGACTCATTCAAATGTCAACATAGTCACGAGTTGTTCTGCCTCTATCTGAAGATGGGACAAAAGCTGAATGTACTTCTCGTGAAAACCTTGCGGCGACAAGGTTCTTCTTCTATACTCGTGTAAAAGCAATGTAGTACGACATTCAGCTTAGCTATACCTTGGCTGTTGAAATAAGAAAAAAATATAAATCTCATTATTTGTAATTATTAAGCATTAAAATTTCCTTCAGTTTTGATACTCTACTATACAAATCTTTAACGCACAAAAATTTCCAATGAATTCGTTGGTAGTATGTTGGTATTTTGATACATAGCCATGGAATAAAAGTATTCAAAAAGCCAAAAAAGCAGCATGCTATCGACATCATACGACTCTTCAGATCGGTACGTCAAAGAAAAAATAGTTAACTGCTTTTGACACTTTTTTGTCACATGTTTTTCTAAGAGTTAGATTTTCCTATGAAATCCAATTACCGTTCACTCGCACTGCTCGTTTTAAAATAAGTTTGACGCAGAATTTGAGCGCATAGAATACCGCTATATTGGTTATATTTGTTATAGCATTTTCAATCGATTTTCATCCATTTTGCGGTTGGCAGTCACAGTTTGTTCTGGGCATCGTTCGCTGGTAATGCCATCAACGCAAGGAACGCCACAAGTCTTATTGCACTTCCGACCACTCCAAGTGGAAGAAAAGGAGATTGATCTATTTCAGCTGGTGTTACTTCTATTGACATTCTTCTCTTTACCGTCGCTGCGGAGAAAATGTTATTTTAGCATTTTCAATTCGGCCCGCACCTACAGTTTCTTACGCTGCGCACCTACATCACGCCTACTTCTTTGCGAAGCTTAGATGGAAACCGTTTAGAACATGTTTCTGGCGGTTTCTCATGAATCAAACCATCAATAGAATCAATGACGAGCTGCCTGACTCTTTTGATGTATTTTGTAACTGGCTGAGCCTGTTCGCTACTTCCTCCATAGTGTCAGACCAACTTACCAAACATGTTGTAAAGTAGCCACAGGAGTTATCAAAATCGAAACATGGAGTAAATCGCAGATCAGGGTCGACATTTTTTGTCTTTTTTTATTATGTGTGTTGGGTCCTCCAAAACCAGTTTCGCGGACTCAGTCGAGAAGACCACGGTTGTTGTTGCGAGTGCTATGTACCTGCTGTATAGATAGATATGGATATACCTAATAGATATTTATTAATTAATTTTAACACAATTTTAACAAAAATCAATAAGCTTGGCCTTGCCATCTGCCAGATTAGCAAAAATATATAGGTATATATATATATAGGTACACAGAATAGCAAAGTTTATTTAATTATAAATTTTCATTGATTATTCCAAGACGATAATATAGAGCGACTTTACAGTATTGGAATAGTTTTGCCACGTTAATTTCATTGAAAAGTATAAATACTTGTACCGTCGAAAGGACATCACTTCCGAAGATACATATATCTCCTTGTTTCTTTCCAACGAAATGTATAATGTCTTCACTCTCCGATAACTTACACAAGTTGTAGAGTATTGCTAGATCATCTTTGTGTGGAATATAATCAAACTTCAGAAGCTCTCCCCGCATCTTAAAAACCGTCGATTTTTCCTCAATGCTGTTTTCATCACAGAAGTACATAATTACCTTCCTGCAAATTATGTATTAAACTATTATAGGTTATTTTATGTACGGGTGCAGGCGCATACTCTAAGTATACTGTTCTAAGCTGTTCCTCCACATTTATGTACAATAAGTTGGTAAAGTTGCGCTTTCCACCACCTGTTGTCATCGACGTTTAGCACTATTCCACAGTTACTAGCAAATTCCAGCCACTCACTGTACCGCCCCGTTTTGGGTCGCATGGCTTGCATCGCTGCTTTTCTTGGCAATCGGGTACGTTAAATCTGTTTGCAACATTAGCATATAATTTGGGGCGTTGGATGGTAGATGGAATGCTCTTTTTACATAGTATCACAACAGTTTCTCCACGCTCTCGTACTTCCTAACGCCCCAAACCTGCTCAGCATAAAAGAGTATGGATTCATAGACCACCACAAATACCTTATATTTGCTGCTATGGGCAATGTGTTTGTTACTTAGACACTTCTTCCAAATAGTGTTTCTTCCGTTTTAGGCTTGCTTAGTTTTCCCACTAGCTGTCTCTCCATATCAAGGTTTCTAGTGAAGTAAACGCCTAGATTCTTATACCCCTTCACAACTTCTATATTTTCGGCCTTGTACTGCCATTTTTAATTTCCGTAGCATTTTCCTCCTCCTCTTTTAATTATCCTGATATTCGACTTATATAGGTTAAAGATCAAGTTCCATAGCTTACAATACTCATCTAAATTATTGATCATCCGTTACAGTGATCCTGCGGTGTGCGCAGTAGCATGATATCATCAACAAGCAAACAAAATACTTCAGCACAAACAAACAAGCAAGTAAGCTTGGACTGCAATATATAGATCATTCTTTGTGATCTATGCTTCATTACGACCATGGCTTTATGTTTCGCATTTTATAAATTCCTTGTTCCTTTAATTACTTACGGGAATGTGGTACGGGTATGTGGGTTGAATGTTATATGCATTTATATTTTTTTGTTAACTTATTGGTTTCGAGATTAATTGATTCTTAATTTTTGGAAATATGGGTCCAATATGGTACTCCTCTGGCAATCTCTTTGAGTACTGCTTTTGGAACAATAACTATTTCTGACATTTTCGACAGATAACATCCGAGGGACGGTATGTTAAGATCCTGAAAACAACTTTACTCAGCTTGTTAATGAAGCTATGCGGTCACCAGATGATGATAGCCAAACCGCCAACATCCTAGACTTGTTTTAATTTCTTACCCTGATAAGTACATCATTGATGAGCTCTCGCCTCTATGGTGGTCGGACCGCTGTGCCATATCAGCGAATTTCTCGTACACCGAACGATACCTGAAAGAACTGTATGCCAATAGGGGAAAACCAATTGGAGTGCACTCAACAGTTTCTTTAGGATTCATAACTGGTTATTATGTTGCTTTGTGGTTATGTTATTTTATGGAAAATTTCTCTTTTGCGTTCCTCAGACTAATTCTGGATGTTTTCCGAAACAATTCACAAATTACATTATCGTCCTTACTCGATGTGATTGTTTTGGTCCCTCTACCTGACCAATCATCGACGTTATAGCATTCCTTATACCTCTTTATCCACTTCTTTAAAAATACCTCTGATGCTTTTAAATATTTTGCTACTGTTTTTAAATATCTTGGGTGAGTTACTGAAGAAACACTTTCGGCTTTTTAAAAGGCGCACTCATTTTGTAATGATGTTATACCGCCGAAGTATGAAAGAATACTGAAGAAGCGATCGGCAGTTAAATACAGAATATAATTTGGCTACAAACATGTGTGTGTGAGTAAAGTAAACGAAGTAATTTAACGCACGTTTTTCTGGAACACACTGTAACCATTTTTGAAGGGAAGAACGGCCGTAAAATATCCTTCAAGGATCAATAGGATTTTTCGCGGATTGTTCTCCCTGCTTGTCCTGCATGTAGGTTCTCTGACCTGAGGACGAGGTGAAACCAGATATTGACGTGATCCCGGGAATGTTTTGAGCTTTTTAGCTTATCATTACAATAAAGAAAAACAAATTTTCTTCGCTTATTCATAGTAATTTAAATAAAATCTTTTATAACTTGAACATGTTTGTTTTAGATGCTCAGCATTAAATGTGAACTGGCAAATGACGGCCAAATACAGTAATAAATTCATTCTGAAACATAAAGCAAACCTTATATATGAAATAAGTTCAATACTAAAAATATTTCATCTTTCATTTTTGTCATAGTTATCGAATCAAAAGAATAATGGTTGAATAATTCTGGTTGTTTCTTAGTTGAAAATAATGGACTAAAAGTTTACATAGTTTTTATTTTTCTTAAATGTGCTACTGAGTTCGTACTTTTGTTTACCACAGAAATTCTCTTTGCAAATGAAAGAGAGCGCTTAGTTTTCACTCAGAAAAAAAACAACTCAAACATGTTCGATGCCAACTAAACCACTCAACAAATCAAAACATTGAACTAAAAAAGACAAAAAAAAAACATTGCCACAAATAGTGGCTGTCTCTGTTGCCGCTGAATTGATGTTTGCCGCGATTCAGTACCGTGGATATACTTGAATTGGGAGGTGTATGCGTTTGTCGTTTTTTTTTTGTTTTGTTAAGTGCTGAATTATTAATATAATTCAACAAATTTAATTAAATCCAATTCCACTAATGATGTTTTCATATAACATCTGGTATCTATGACTAATGCACCGCGATTACTTGTGCGTATGCATAGATACAACTGAAAAGTTTTCATTTTGTGTGTAAAACGCGAATAAAAGCAGTCGTAGTCGTATACTGCTTTGTTTTTCGTGTCGTGTTTTTGATTTTCCAACTTAATTTTAACGTTTTAAAAAATATTGAAAAATTACAAAAAAAAAAAAAAAATGGAAGCCTAGTGAAATAAGTAATTGAAGTAACTGGCTGAAAGGGTTTCGACTCGTGTGTTGAAGTTGGATTTGTGAATATTCGAATCATTCGCCGCTTCATCGGTTAGCTTAACGTAAAAAAGTCTGCGCCTTCGCTTTTGTTATTTTGTTTTTTCATCGTTGTTTTAGTCTATCTGGTTGATATCTGGTTTTTGTCTGCCAGCTTGCTTCGTAATCGTAAATGCGCGTAGCAGCAGCACCACCAACATCGTTCTACCATTTCCTCCCTTTGTATTGCTTTACTTGGCCTACGTGCTGCGTTAGGTACTGAGTGGCGGAGTTTTGAAGTATCGTATGTGCTTGAGGGGCAAACATACGAAACGAGAATCATAATAAAAAAAGAAATATATAAAAGAAAAAAGAAGCAAGTGTCGCGGTTTAATATTTCGAAGTGAAGTGTGTAAGAAAAAATATGGCCACCTTTGAAATTATTTGCATAATTTCGACATAAAATTTGATTTGAAGAAAAGTATTTGTAAAAGAAAAAAAATTACTTTGCTGGGCCTGTGCTAGAGTTTTTATTCAGTTCAGAATTATGTGCCAACTGCAAAAAAATATTGGATAAAAGTTTCGATCCTGATTATAAGGACAAAAAGTATCATCCTTCAACATCTGGAAAGACAACAAACAAAACATCAACATCAAGTAAAATTACTCTTTTTAAGATCATTTACAATCTTTGACCTCTAAAATGGGTACGAGGACGACAGACTGTCGAAAATTTTCACCAAACATATTTAATAAAAGCAAGTGCAGTCACTGCTTTCGGCAGCGAGAGGAACATAGTGCGGCAGCTTTGGAATGCAATCGGGTGAGTATAATAATTGTTTGCTTTTGGGATTTTGGATGCTACGAATCACGAGAAAGGGAAAGGTTTATGTAAATCTTTAATTTTTGTGCTGAAAATCTTTCACTACTTTTAAATGTACAGCAAAAAGTAGTAGCATTTTTACGAGGGGTGTGGCGTAACTTCTGAAAATTATAACATTAATATTGGTCGGCGATGATTTTATCTTTGATGGGTCCGACGATACGCATGATGCAAACGATTTATAAAGGTTTTATTTCCGTACTGAACAAAAAAAACCCCATTTTTCCATTAAAAGTTTCCTTAAAACCAAATACACTTTAATATTATAATATAATAAATATTTGTAATACATAATATATGTACGAGTAGATACACTTATGGACCAAGTGATAAGTCACCGACAGAAAGACCGATTGAATTATTTGGTAATATGTAATGCGTATCTAGAAAAATTCTTAATTTTCTAGTTTTGACGAAAAAAAATCAAAAACTGGCTATTTTGTAATTGTTTGTAGAGGTAGTAGAATTTACTTATTAGTATAGCTATACATTTCAAATTTTACAATTTATGTGTATGTTTTTTTTTACAATTATTAATATTATATATTTCAGTCTTTTATTTGCATAATGCTTTAATAAACTAAAACTTTCATAGGTACCTATGTACAACAAAATACAAAAATACATTTCACATAAATACAAGCACGTACATTTGCTTTTGAATAATTACACCTAATTGATAAGTATGATAATAATGCACTGGCAATTTGGTAAAAAGAATAATTCCTCTATATAGAAATGTGTTTTGCCCGTCCCTGTTGCATAGTTCTAAAATCGTTGTAATTACTCTTACGTAGATGATATGGTTGTGCTTCTCTCACTTGTTAAGAGACTTTGTAGGGTCCCTTGTCCCATTTTGAAAATTGCCAGTAACGTGTTAAAATCTAACCTTTCGCATATAATCATTAATTTTAGTGCATTTAACTTGAATCTTATTGATATAATTTTATTGTGTTTAAGAATATTTCTCATCGCTTCATTCTGTAGTTTCTGGATTTTTCCACATGTCCTTGGTTACAGAATGAGTATAGAATTGTAATTGTGGAATAACATTCACGATGCTGTTAGTTTAATTGCTGTGGCAAAATACATTTTCTGCCTTATTGTCTCGAAATTATTCTGCATATGTAATCGATGTGTTCCGAAAACTTAAGATTTTTATCGATTATTTCTAGATATTTTATATGGTTGACGTTTTCTATTATGCTATCGTTGGTTTTTATAATTGACTTATTAGTAATATTTATTTCCATTAATTTTATATTTTTTTTTTCATTTAATTTTATTTTATCGGTTATTTCATCAATAACCGAGATGTTATTCGTTTATGTAATATCATTTAAAAGCTTTGTATGTTTTGGCTTACAATAGATTAGCGTGGCATCCGCATATAACTTTGCAATCCCTTTGGCTATTAGGCATATCATGTACATATATAGATTTTGAATAGCAGTGTACCTAGGATCGATCTTTGGGGGACACCTATATGTTTACTTCCACCGAGTTTGAAATGTTGTCGTTGACTGTTTGGCAATTATGAATAGAACACAATATCGTTCATGTGACCACCACGGTTTCTGTTGCAAGTGACCATCCGAAGATCAAAATTATCGATGACTTTTTGAAGAATAAGTTGCTCAATGGCAACAATTTCAGTTTAGATTTTATGTTTGGGATCCTAAACTATCGCTGGGTTATTGGCATATACCTTACTCTTCAAATAAACGCTAACCGAAATAATGCGATCATCAAATTTCGTACGCAATAAATTGATAAATTGATGACTTGTGTTGGCGGTAACACCGTCCTGTGGAAACTAGAGGACGTCCAGACCCAACTCATTCAATTCTAGGAAAAAATAGCGGTCAACTCGTTGCGCTAACCGTCGCTGTCTCTCCAGTCTCTTCTTCGAAAAAGTACGGGCCAATGATGCCGCCAATCCATCATCCGCACCATTCAGTGACTTTTTTTTGGAATGCATTGGTTTTTCGTGAATCTCGTATGGGTTTTCCGGTCCCCAGAAACGACAATTTTGCTTATTTACGTGCGCATCCATCCAAAAATGGGCTTCATCGGAAAAGATCACGAATTTTACGAAATATAACATTTACGTTATAAGATTGAATAATAAAATTGCGTTGTTACGTGGTAAACGACTCCATGACTAAAATTGCCAAAGATTGTATGACATCTGTCAAAAAGATCAACCACATTGAATTCAGTAATTGACAGCCAACATCCACACCATCTGTTGGCTCAGCCTTTATTAGGGGCCAGTTAAAGTCAGTTGACTTTGATATAATTGATAACATATTTACATATAAGGAGGAATTGGGCGAGCAGTTTATACAAGTGAAAAGCCGAACAATGATAAGGCAGAAACAAAATAAATTTATTAGTATAGACGTAGGTATCAACGGTATGTTAAAAAATTGTTAAAAAGCACACCTAAGCGCTTGTTAAAGGTTTCGGAAAATAATGGAAAATAAGGCTATCACACATTTACAAATAAAGTAAAATATTAAAACTTTCATTTTGTTATTTAATTTTAAAATCAACCTGTTCTATCTTTTTGGCCCACCCAATTTTCGGTTTTGCACCAAAACAAAAAAATTAGGAGGTTTTCCAGTAATTATTTGATATCAGTGTAGTCTAAATACTCGTATATGCTGTTGTTTAATATTTTGATCAGATTGGAATTATATGGTATATTAGATTAATATATAATACTGACATACACATATGCATGGTATAAAGTTATTACAAACAAATAGGTTTAGAATGGATTAAATATCATTTATTATTGTGTTTAGCACTTTTTCGTGTACGACATAAAGATTCGAGCATAAATAAAGCTAAATGTAAACAGCAAACGTCTAACATTTCGTTTATGTGTGTGTACATATATAGTGTGTCCGTCTGTTCAGTGTGCTTGTTCCCTTTAACCTTAATAATTCTATCAAAATTCGCACGGCATAAACAGAGAGACATGAAATTAATTAGAAATTGAAAATAACAGGTAGATACTAAAATTTTATTTGCCTACGCATATGTTCATATACTCGTACGCAGGTAATATAATACGCATAGATATATTTTTACTTGTGTAGATGTACAAATTATTATTTGATTCACAAGATGTAGGCTCCATTGACGTTTATAAGAAAAAAATTGGTCATAGTCATACTCTATGTATATATAAAAAGGAAGGCAGTTGAAAAAGTGCATGGGCATTAGCTAAATGCCACCACTTATAAATTAAAAAAAATTGAATTGATGTCTGCCTTTAATATATTTTTGTTGTAGAAAATTGTATTAGTTATTCAGAAACACGTTTTAAATTTTCGATGCTAATTTAAAGTGTAACGGTTTGGAATTTTTATGTGTACAATCTTTAATTCAAATTAGAATTCTGTCCATTCAATACATTATATGAATCAGAGTTAATTCAATTAGCGTACTCGTGTACGTTACATGTGTTTGACTTACATTTTGAACATATTTTCCATTCCTTGGACCTCGATCTTTTTCACATAGCATTGCTGTATGTGACTCATTTTTCATCGTCTGCTTTCAATATTTACAAAAATGCATTGATTTTGTTTCATTTCAGCAGTGATTCGTAGATGAAAATTCGGTCTGTTAACTTTTTCACCGTTAATTCGTGTGGTATCCAAAAATCGAGCTTCTTTTTGTATCCAGTTTATGGAAATGGTTCAAAACTGTTTTTTGGCCAAGGTTTAGTTCGGAAGCGATCTCATAAGATGAAATGTTTTGCTCAAATTTTTGAAAGAAATTCATCGATTTTTTCAACGATTGGTCGACCAGCGCCCGGCTTGTTTTAGCATTGAAATTCCCAGAATAGAAACGAGCAAACCATTTGCATGCTGCTGTTTCTGACAGAACATCGTCACTATAAATACAATACCACGAATTTTTTCACAAGCCTGTAAAGCAGGTGATAATGCTGGTCGAAATGATATTGTAAAATATAGCGATTTTTTTCAGAATCTTGGCTCATTCAAAACGCAATTACTTTTGACTAAATTAAGTGTTTCCAATACCTCAATTAATCTGGAAAATTCACAATCACCGAAATCAATTAAGTTTTAGTACACAAGACCAAGCCTAAGATCTAGTTTGTTGCTGCAAGTCTAAGTTCTAGTCATGGAGCTAGTTTTTTTTTTCTGCGAGATCAATAATAAATGTCTGAGTTTTATGGGAAATAAAAAAGTCGGATGTTTCTGATTTTTTTAATTTTAATTTTTTCAAAATTGTAAGCTCACATTTTGTATCGTCGAATACCAAGCTAAGAGAAAATGTTCATTAATTGTCTGCTATCGTTAAATGGAGCATTCGATCCAAATTGGTGGAAATTTTGGTGTTAAGATTATTTATAATATTTACAAAGCAAAAATGTGATGAAAATATTAAAGCGTAGAGAACAAGAATAAACACTTTTTACTAACATTGAAGTAATTCTTTCGCACTAAGTAGATTTGGTTAAATTTAAATTCAAGGCAAATTTTGCTTTAAATGATATTGCATTTTTTCCTAAAACTTTTCAATATGGTGACACTTTAGCTGAAATACCAATTCTTATCGAGTTTATGTTTAAGCATAATGTTTTTCAATGTCGCATGAACGTGGCGTTTGCTAAAAATTATGTAAAAAAAGATTGATAAATGTTCCTGATATATAGGTAAGCCTGTAGAATGAAGATTATGCGAGGTGAGAGGGCGTCATTGCCAATGAATTGCTGGAAGTGAGACTAGGTACATATTTTCCTCGTCATGATATCAAGCGTGTTGAACTTCGGAATGGTAAATTTTCTATTGTTAATAGAAAATATATTTTTTTATACATATATGTATTATGTAATATATGCAAATATGTACGTTTACTTGGAAAAAAATACTACTCATTGCATTAGATGTAATTTGCTGTGTATTTTGCACCAAACATTTCCATTCCAAAAACTATTCTCCTCCCAAGACATTTATCTCTTATTTATTTTTTAAAGTAATACATAATAGCAAATAAAGAACCTTCATATAGTAAGTAATACACTCGAATATGAGACGATTTTGGCCCGATCGAAATAGTACTCAGTGCACCGTTTTGGCTCTTGGAAGTGTTGTTTTCTGCAGGTTCATATTGCAGCTTTACTGCAGTAGTAGGTCTCCTTTCACCGTTTTTCTAACGCGGGTAATATTTTCTCCAAGTTCTTTAGTTCGTACATTTCGGAGCTTCTTTGCATATGTAAGCTTTTCCTTTGTTCTTAAGACTAACGCATCGGGGCGGATCGGTTTGCTACGATTTTTGGTTCGACGCCTCTGTTCAGTCCTGCCGTGCAGTTTTCTTACTTTCTTTTGAAAACCACCGACCGGTGTCGTATCCCTCTTCCTTTATAAGGGTATCGCATATATTTCTCTGCTGTACTACAGACCATTTGCGAGTCTTTTTTTTTTTTTTTCATAATAAGCGCGCGTTCAAGGGGTTTTTGTACCCTTAAAATGTTTGTACACAGCGCGGGCAAAGGAAATTTAGGGAGGAAGAAAGGACAGGTACCGATGTACATTGTTTTTAAATGTTTGTAAGTTATAACGACCAGGGAAGGAGATCGGCAGGGCATTCCATAAGCGAGTTGTACGGCTTAGGAAAGAATCACGATATTTTAGAGTGCATCCGAAAATGGGCTTGAGGGTATTCATAGCGAGGCGGGTGTCGATTGATTGACTGATATTACATAGTATCACCAATGAGTTTTATCGCAAGGTTTTGAATCTTATCTAGCAGGTGCAGAGATGTTTTAGGAGCACCTGACCAGATGTGGGCATTTGAGGAAACCTAGACATTTCGCAGCATTTTGGACGACATTGAATATGTGGTCATTCCAACGTAAGTTGTCACTGACACACATACCGAGAATGGAAGGTTTATCGGTTGGGTATTTGAATTTCGCTTTAATGACAGCAGACAGCATTGAGTTTTCGAAGCATTAAATTCCACTCGGTTGATAGTTCGCCAATTGGTTATGCTGTTAATATCGGAATTTAATGAGGTTAACATACGCTGCCTTTCCCGTTCTACAGCCGAATAGCAGGGGCCTGAGTCCGGAAACGAATATGAAAAGCAGAGATTAATGTCATCAGCAAAGGCATATATTGGATTAGCAGTAGCAAGAGATCATTAATGAAAATTAAAAAGAGTGTCGGAGACAGAATGGAGCCTTGGGGCACACCAGCATTTATTTTGTGAATATCAGACTTGAAACCGTCCAAAACAACTTGAGTTGAACATTCCAAAAGGTAATTTCTAATCCATTGAAGAAGAGAGTCATCGATCCCAAAAGCACGCAGAGCCTGATGCCAAACTCTGTCAAATGCCTTAGAAATATCAAGTGCAACTATCTTGCTTTCGCCAGATTGATGTACGCTTTGGTTCCACTTTTCGGTGAGACATGCCACCAGTGGACCTGTTGCTACGAAAACCATACTGCCGGTCATTAAGAAGTTTTCGTGTTTCGAGATATTTCATTAGCTGACGATTTATCAGCGTTTCTATGACCTTGGAAAGAAGGGTCGTAAGTGCAATGGGTCTACTTATGTGTGCTACTTATGCAAGGATGCCGATTGGTTCTCACCTTTTCCGTTTGTGTCGTCTTTGCTGCAGTTTTGGGAGTACTATATCTTTCCTCACTAGTGCGTTTTACACTTGCGTTATCGACTAATTTGTAAGCTAATTGAATAAAAGTGGTCAGTTTTCTGATCTCATGATGAATATTATTCTTACCCTTGTAGAAGCTTATTAAGTCTTCAATTCTTCTACGTAGGGTCGTCTGAGGATCATTTCTAATTTTTTTATTATTCGCTACTGCTGTACTCTTGTCTTTCTTCGGGATTTCGACTTCCTTCTTCATGGGTTTTTGAGCTTGGATGCCCCTTCTCTGTTGTCACTTTAGGTGGTGATCGCATAAGCATAGTGATCTCTGGACAGTATTTGTAGTTAATGGGTCAGACTCAGACTCCTTATATTCAGTATTTTTATCGTTTTTGTGATGTTTTTTTTCATTTGTATTAATTTTTTTGGGTCCCAACTTAAAGCCGCTATCTTCATCCGGACCATCTCTATGATCTCATGGTTATCTATGCTAGCAGGGAAGACGTGCAAGGATTGACACAGCGCCTTATGTGTACCTGTACTAGGGTCAAGGTGCTAACCAGGAATCTTACATCTGAACATACACCATCAACTTAACGGCGACGTGATGGAGAACGTACTTTGAGGCCTGGCAGGGTTTTAACGAGGCGGGGTAGTTGCACCGGTATCATACTGATATTTTTGGGTTCTAGTTTCGGTAACCGCTACGAAAATGACGCCATATCCATACCGGTATAACAAAAAATCTTTATGTGAAAACATTGGTACACTATCGTGAATTTACCGGTAAAATTTCGGTTTTGAAATTGAAGGAAGGAATTGATTTTGCAGCACGATTTTAAAATGTTATTTCTTATCAATTTTGATGTTCCCATGGCATAAAAACTGCACAATGAAGAAAAATACGAGTATATCCAATACACATAAATAAATACCCATTCTACATATGAATAATTTGGCAAATTAATGTATTGGCAGAGCCCTCTAGTTATTTATGTATATAAACTGAATTGTTGAAAATTTCGTATCACCAGCCTTGTATAGCTTAAGGATAGGAAAAAGTGTAATGTTCTGGAATTCAAAAATTTCAGGAAAAAGTATGTTGTAAGCTTCTGTATCTGTTTGTTACTTATGAAGAATGTAACTAAACAAGGATAAATGAAATTCAATAATAGAATATTGTAATGTATATTTCTTTTATAAATAAATTAGAAAGTAATGTTTTTAGAGTTAGCTCTTACGTCTAAATATTTCGTCTAAAATAGTGTTAAACAAATTGTAACGCAAAGAAGATAGTATGTATTTAAGTGAAGAAAATAGTCCTTCTACTCTGACTTAAGTTGCGGGAACTGACAACAACATTTCCACCAGTGCGTACAATTCATGAGCATTTTGTTTATTTTTTTGCCAAAATTGTAAAATATCTTCTTTTGAATTTATACGAGAATTTTCATGAAACTTTCTCAGTAAATTGTCTGACTTCTTTTATTAATGTCGCAATTTTTTTTTATTTCCATGTCCCGCAACATTTGTTCTACATCATCTGCATCGAAATTGTTTTCGTTTGTGATTGAATTATTGAGAAAACCGTCGCTTTGTGTATCTTTATTTTTTCTCGTATATTATTAATATATTTCCACGTCTGCAGTAGATGAATATTAGCTCTATTTATTTATTGTGAGGTCAAAGCGATGTTGAATCTAGCATTCAGAAACCTCTCTGTCAAAAAGACATCGTTGTCAAACAACATTTCCTCCCGAGTTTTCATTGCTTCAGCAAGCTGTACTGTTATTGGTGCTTTTATTTTTTCGGTTTCCATAATGCAAAGCGTCCACGTACGATAAAATTCACCGATTGTCAGCTGTTCCTTTTGAAGTGTTTTGGCCGCTATCCGTGCTGGAATTAAGGATCGTACGATGTCAGCAATAACTAACCATGAATACGAATGCAGATAAAGGTCCTTATTTATTTCATCACAACAACTTTTTAATTCAATAAGACGTTCAAGCTTGTCCAATGTAGAATTCCAGTGAGTAGGGTAGTCTTTTGAAATACTTTTTACCCCAGGAGACGTAACTTTTTGCAAATTTTCCTGGCTTCGTTAATAGTAGCGGCGATTTTCTCATCCTTAAGAACATCAGATATAGTTGACTGAAGTGCATGGGCCGCACAATGAACAGATCTTACGTGATATTTTGAATCATTCAAATGAATTGAACCTGTCCTCATATTTTGTTGTTGGTTGATTTTTTCACCATTTTCCCCTGTATTTTCGTTTTCTTCCTAATTTTTTTCGTTACAGATTCTTCGTCATCGGATAGTGAAATGCTGCAGTCTGCATATATTTTAGTTAACTCAGAGTCGTCAATGGATACAGAGTTGCCATCATCGCTTTCATGTTCGGAGTTTTCGTCATAGTCTGTTTGCTCGCTACCGACGAGTTTTACAAGTTTGATCAAATTGGCCCCATTGTCTGAATGTAGCTGTTGCACGGATATCCCATACATGTCAAGAATATTTTTTAATGTTCTTTTTATATTTACAGCAGGTATATCCATCAGAAATTTCAGGAAACAATGCACGCCATCTGATGATTGTTGCACTTGTCGTCTTTTCGAATATTCATGCATATTTATATACATACATACATACATGTATGTATATATGAATAAATGCCATTTAATTTGAACCGAGTAATTTTAAAATAAAGCGTTATGTATACATGTACATATCCAGATATGCACGAATACTTATATGTACATATGTATAGCTGTGTCGTAATATGTCCACCTTATCTTGGACACCCCTAATATGCATATAATTAATCAGGTGTTAAAATTATGTTAAGAAAAACCGAAAAATACTGGTATTTTTTCGGTTTTGATGTCATTTCGGTATTATTTCGGTTTCGGTATTTAGCTGTCTAAGGTAATACCGGTAATGTAAAAAATACCGGTATTAAGTCCCTGGTTGCAGCATTAGTCTGACTTTTTCTGTGTTTGCAATAAAATCAAAATTAATGGTCCGATATACCGTAATTACGACCCTACCGGTCTCGGCGTTAATGCTCACAAGTGGGCTTCCTGTGTTTCCTCCCTCGTTGCCACTGCTTGCAGTATTGTAGTGGAGAGGAGTACAATAGCATCGAGCTATTCCGCCTCATAGTTTTCACGAATATTTTTCCAGTGCTATTCACCAATTCTGTCGCTGGATGATTTTACGTGGTGAGTTCCGAATCCAACGTATCATCTCAGCTGAGGGATTGATCTGCCTCATACATTGGTTCACTACCTAACGGATGTTGGAATAGCTATCCATAGACGCTATCCATGGAGGCTGTATGTCGGCCAAGTTCGAACAGGAGCAAATATCATTCTGGATGGCATTCAGAGACTTTACCCTGCGTGCTCGTACCTTTGTATTTTTTCTTCCCTTTGTTGTAATACTGGAAAGTCAAGAAAATAACAGCTGCAATTGATATTATAATTCCTCTATAGCCTATGGTGTGGTGGAATAATGATCTTGTAATTCGTTGAGGAGTGTGTCGTGAAATTTCTGAATGTTTTCCTTCAATATTTCGACATCTGATCTTTGTAATTCTTGAGCTGCTGGTATATGCTTGCACCTTGGGTTGGTATACTGAAGTCTATTAGATTGTTGGGTGGTACATGTGATACTGATGAGTAGATATTATGTCTGTTGCTTCGTCACAGAATCTCCTTGGATTAATAATTTTTTCGCATACGTCCTGGTGATCCATGTTTCTGCATATTTTTTAAAGTTGCGAGCTTGAGTTCCTCACGATCTCTACTTCTCTCCACCAAAGTGGGCTCTACTACGTATTATATAGATTATATAGATGGATATTAGGTATGCTCCTATAATGTTTTGAAAATAAATTCCAGGATGGGAACTGAAAGAAGTCAATTATGTGGATGTTTCTTTACTTGTAGGAAGAGCGATAAGTGTCATCAAAATCAGTACCAGAATAGAACCCAATGATCTCTTTACTCTCTTCTTTGGTATTTCGGATTGTCTCCTTGAGGAATTGGGTGGTTGAGGAAAATTAACTGTAGTTCTGTCATTCTTTGATTGTACGTTTGGTTTGATATGCGACTGTTGTAATTCTTCTTTTTTGTCAACAGCTAAGGGCGCCGACTTATGAATAGGGCTTTAACGTATTCCTTTACTGGTCTTTACTGCGGCAACTCATAACAAACCATAATTCCCCTTAATCCTTCCTAACTACCATTTTTTTTTTTATAATTTGCACGCACTCAAGGGATTTAGGATTTAGGTAGGGATTTAGCTCAAGGGATTAAAATGCTTGCACACAGTGCGGGCGAAGGAAAATCAGGGAGGATAGAAAGAGAGGTACCGGTGAACGTTGGTTTTAAATGTTTGATGGTTATAAAGACTAGGAAATAAAGAGCTAGCTAAGCGAGTTGTACGGCTTAGGAACGAATCACGATATTTTAGAGTACGTGCGAAAGTGGGTTTGAGGGTATACTGATGAGCATTTATAGCGAGACGGGTGTTACGGTTAAAAGTTTGAATGAGCAGAATGCTACTGGCTATTTGTACGGAGTACTGTTGGTGGAAATAGCGATAAAACAGAGTGAAACACGAGACATTACGTCGGCATTCGAGGGTGTCCATTGTTTGAGTGATATTAGTATCATCTATGAGTTTTATCGCACGGTTTTGAATCCTGTCTAGTAGGTGCAGAGATGTTTTGGGCGCACCCGACCAGATGTGGGAATTGTACTCCCAGAGAGGGGATAAGTTGTGTTCCCTTATTACAACTATCATTCCGTCCACGATGTGACGGTTCTCCTGTTTCCACTTTTGACAATGTTCTAACTCCTTTAGATATACATATATTGGAGCAATGCATCCAGAACTGTTATTTTAACACCGTAATTGTCCTCTACCCTTTTCTCTTATTTCTTGAGGTTTTTGTGGAAGGATGAATTGAACTGGTTAATGCTTCGCGTATTAAAAAGTGCCAAGGGGTTATTACAGCGAGGTTGTGAAAGTGGTGTGAGTGGTATTGAGTTTAACATTGCTTCTATCTTAATCATAGGCGTCAGATTTGCTGCTTCCAAATTCCGCTTCAGGAAATATTTGGCAGATTTAACTGGTGCCTCCCATAAACCGCCAAAATGTGGTGCGCGTGGAGGAATAAAATTAAATTGAATTCACTTATCTAAGGAAATGCTATTTTTTCCTTTCCCTCTGAAAGGCCAATATATTTGCCGCACTATACCTAGCAAGGCTTGTGGCCCTACGTGAAGGTTCTTTAAGTGCATATCTGTTATTATCAATTTGCTTATTTGGTGACTGTATGACAGCATTGCAGGGTATTTGGCTTTGTAGCTCAGAATTGACGCCTCCAATCAACCTCCTACCCGCAGGATTCCTTCTCTGTATACCACATTACATACGCAACTGCCTTCAGCTTTGAATTCTCCAGGCCAGCTAGTCTTTGGTCCGTATAAGTAGAGCCCACAGGATTTTGTTGTGAACCTATGTGTCACCATCGGTGAGGCGAAGTTAGACCCTTGATGGCCGTTATCTGGTTCGCTATGAAGCTGTGGTAGGTAATGGCGTGTGCATTTATCCAATATACTACGATTTCTGAGTCAGTCCGAAAATATGTTTTAAATCCCGTGTTGCACCGGCCAGCCTAATTGCGCAGAGTTCTAACGGCGGTATAGTTGTTTCTAATGTTTCTAATAGTATCTCCTCGCCGGTCCCCCTTTTTATTGGTACTACTCGTGATCTTGAACACATTAAATTGATTGTTACGAAGCCATCATTAAAGATTGATCGAATGTAAAGGACAGCTTCATACGCCTTTCCAGAGGTATTAGAAAATGCGTGCATTTGAGTTGTCTTATGAATTCTCTTGGAGAACACATTCATGGGAATCTTGATATCCTTGATGAACACAAAATTTTTTCGAAATTGTACCATGTTGTATGCGGCTCCATGGTCAGGGCAGCATCCCAACAAATTTATTTTCTTCAAAGTTGTTGAATAAAAATCTTCGCGGTTCCTAAACGGTTATGGGGTTGATGATGCCTGATGGATTGAAAATGTGTGTGATGTCCAATAAGATGGTCCTCTTCGTTATTCGTCTGTTTCGCCAAAATATGAGCTGATACTTCCGATTTTCATCTGTCATCACTATTTGCCGACACATTTTTTCTATGTCGGCCATAAATATATAATCTTGGATTGTGGGCTCTGGTAGCAATATGTTATTTAAGGCATGTGTCCCAATTGGATATATTCTTCCATGAATTTAAGATAGAGGAATTTGAGTTGCCCAATTTCTTTTTTATGGCCAAAAATCTTTTCAGCGCTATTTTATTGGAATTACCTACTTCAGTGGCTGGTAATGCAGACGGTAAACGTACTATCTTCTAAGAAGATATGTGCAAGAGTCCAGCCGGTTAAAGGGAAATAATATCCCTTAGTAGAAATGCTTCGATTGTTGAGCTTGTTTGGTAGTTAGTGGAATTTGATTGCCATTTGACTCCCACCCGTTGGGTTGCCCCCTGTCTTTTATGTCCTATTCCTTCGATGACAAGCTAATCAGTCTTTGGGTTGAGATTAAGTTTCTGTACTAAACCTTGACTGATGAGGTTAATCCTGGCGTTCCCATTCTACAGCCGCAGAGCAGGGATGTGAGTCCGTAACGAATATGAAAAGCAGAGAGTACTGTCGTTAGCAAAGGAATATATTGGATTACAAGTGTCCTAGATAAAGTAAAGCTTTGTGAAACACAGCCGACGAAGCCAGATGCCTTCAAAACATAATACTATGAACCATTCATAGTAATGATGAATGTCACTATTGCTTAAAACAAACTATAACTTTATAAGTTAAAAATTGAACTTAACATTTGTACGAACAAATCGTATTTTTATTGTTTAATTACAAACAGGTGGTCGAAAAGTCTCGACACTAGCATATAAAATACAATTTTTTGGCAAAATTCGATTTTATTCATCAACATAGTCTTCTTTTAGACTAATACAATCACTCTATAGCCACTCTAACATTTCTATTCTTTTCTTATAAAACGGCTAGAATTTTTTTGAGGTTTGCGAATAGGTAATAGGATCCATGTTTCATCTATTGTCACATAGCACATGAAAAAATTCGTTTTATTTCGCTTAAACAGGTGCAAACAGCGCATTTTGCTTTACGGTTGTTCAAAATGATTTTGTGGAGTTTTTTGATGTTTTCCGGCGTAACAGTCGCATTTGGGCGCAGAGAGCCGTCAGCACTATTTGTGTCCGTACGACCGCGTTTGAATTCAGCAAAACTAGCGACAAATGGTTGCTTTCAACGGAGCAGATTCTTTATAACACTTTTCTAGCCATTCTTGAGTTTTAACGGTATTTTTTTTCCATCGCCATACGAAACTGGTTTTGAGAATATCAAAAGTCGCGTCATTAGAACTTCAACATCTCGATGACTAATGATCGAAATGTCAAGAAATTTTGACACGTATCGTTTGAAGTTTGGTACTAACAAAAAATCATCCATTACTGCGTTAAATATAGAATCAAGTAGAAATTTAGATACAATTAAGTTTAATTGTTACAATATAATTTATATTTTCTTAAACTTCAGACCATTTATGTGATACCCGTAACTAATAACATGATTTGGAACCATAGCATATGTTACAAAAATTCTATTATTTATTTTCAATTGTGATTATTGCTTATTTGGAAAACACGGATATTTACGAGTTTATTTAAAAGTATCACATTGTATTAAAAAATGTATGTTCACGCATAGATATGTGGTCAATTCGATTTCAGGAATAGCTTTGGCGAAGAATCTCCATTATCATCTAATTTTTATGTTATGTTGTTTTTTCGTAAGATAAATTCTACTATATTTTCTTCAGAGTTTTTTTTTTAATTGACGGGTTGAAGAAATTTCGTTCATTCACGGTTATTGCATATACATATGTATAAAAATTTGCTTCCAGAATTTCACTTTTTTTAAAAAAAATGCGAATTGGCTTGTGTAGCTTAAGAAGTGTGTAAGAAATAACATCCAACTTCGTAATTTGTACAAGTCATCATACTTATACCGCTTTAGATGGGCTTATTTGAAACTGATAGGAAGATTGGGATTAGTTTTTTTTCTGATAAATTAAAATCTTTATTACCTAATTAATTTGTAAAATTTTTTTCGGAATTTTTGGTATGAACTAATAGTTATGTTAAAGGGCAAAGAGGTTTGAAATGTTCCTTTATGTGCACTAAAGTTAGCTTTGTATCCTTATCATTTGTTTTATCACATTCTGTCATGATGATAACATCAGACAGTTTGTTTGTCTATCATAACCATTCAGTCAGCATGATATCTCATGAGTGTCATATTGCTTACTGAGCGTGTGTAAATTGTTGCATTGTATATTTTGTACATTGTAAAGTTAGCATTATTTTAGTATTTAAAACATTAAAAAATAATAAACAAGTCAGTTCATTTGAACCAGGCAGCAAACAAAATACTCTTTCAATTGTTATATGTAGACTTTCCCCCACCAGTGCAGTGGTAATAGGTCTTTGGCAACAATGTTTTCAGCTATTTTAACACATTCTGTTGCTTTACCGTTGAGTTTCTCTTTTCAACTTTGTAGTTAATCCTGTATAGGAAGTGCTATTCTTAATTATATAGCTTCGTTTATAATATTTATGGGCTTATTACTTACCCCAACTAATTGGCAATCGAAATCCATTAAGAAAGATACAGTGAATTATATATTTTTCTTTTTGATGGATATATTGTTGATTTACAGAAGAAATTGTTTTCGGTACAATAATGATACAGGAAAGTAGATCAACTTTAGATGTTTTAGTGAGTTAATTGACTACTAAATCATATTATTTTATGAGTCTCTTAATCTAATTGACCCGGTTTCAAATGTTTTTTCTTGATTGTGTAAGCATGTAGTTTCATGTACTCGTAGTTGAGTTCGTTGACTAATATTGTAAATACAACATAAGGTTTGGATTAAAGGAACCGACATTGGTCGATAATTTTTTTTGGATATCATTACCCTTTCCGCATGTATGTAAATGTAAACCTCCAAAAGTAAAAACTTCTACCTATGAAAAAAGCGTGTTCGAGGTTCGAAGTGGGTAAAAAATCGTTGGTTCCCCTCTGTGTACAAAATCACAGGACGAACAATGCGGTGAGTGTAGTGAACTAGGCTCCAGTTATTTTAATTTATTTCAGCGATTTATAGGCTCGGAAGTATGTACAGATGTTATTTCCAACGTCAACTTCTCTTAAATAAAATATTCTTTTCGTACGTCACAGACTCAGCTTAAGTCAGATTTGTCAGGTTAAGTGGGAAGTTTGACAACACGGTATTGGTTTTGGCGATAGCTTCCAGCCTGATCATAAATTTACATGGAGAAAGTGGATGCATATGTGCTTAGAGATATAAAGCGTTGTGCCACTTTTGGGAAGTGGGAAGAATATGGATCTGGAATTATTTTGGATTCCTTCGTTAGATATTCCATACCGCATTAGATATTCCTATTCATTTGGAAAAGTTCCGTCCTGAAATAGGTATCGGTAATCCATGTGTTACGCCGAGATATAATGCTCATATAATACAAATATCTTTGAAAATTATAGGTAGCTTCATTAAACTTGTCAAATAAATGAAATTATGGCTATTTAAATATAATTAAATATATGTACTTTATGCGTACGTTAAAGCAAACACTCCAACACAAAATATGCTTGAGTCGAGATATGTGTACATATGTATGTTTGTTTCACTGTCATGATCTCAAAATAGTTTTGTATGATACATTTTACTTTTCACCTGATTTATGAGGAAAAAATTAAACAGATAACAATTAAAATTAATGCGTTTCTTTTTTAGCCTTCATGGTATCTTATCTAATCGCAGTATATCGAAATGTAAATACTTTGATTTAAAAAAAAAATCCTATTGTACATACACTCACTTCTGATGAGCTATCACACTTACGTAGGTGTGTAGATGCTACCAAGGATATGTACATATTTTTTTTCATTAGCAATTATTTATAATGCTTTAATTTATAAGTTGTATTATAGATGCTTGTTCATATTTGTATACTAGTACAATTGCAACGATCAGGTTAATAAAAAAAATTCTCAAAGATCTGGCTTTGAAAGCACATATAACCTTCATGTATGAATAAATTTGCTTCTGTTTGCATGGAGATACAATATAATTGGATATGTGTGTTGTATAGGGCTGAACGATGGCACTGCTTAAACAAATAATTTCAGGAATCAAACGGTCAGAGTGATTATGATATAAAAATTGTTTTCCTACAAAGGGTGCATTTATCCAAAATGTGGTGCGATTTTATGAATGTTATCACATTAGAAAATGAGAATTTATATCACAAAACGATAAGGTCTGGATATCATGCATTAATCTTTCTCACAATCAAAGTGCTAGGATTTTCCAAAACATTTCTTGATATTGTAGTTATGATCACCACATTTCACAACTTTACCAATTTATGTTTTTAATTTTTACAAATGTTGATGTTTGTAAAAGCAAGAATATTTAAACCGGCAAAAACAGAAATGTTTTATGGTTTCTATGGATTTCAAAGTTAAAGGGTTTTGATATTGCGTCTAAATATTGCAATTTCTTTTTGATTATCATTTTCGAGATTTAGCTTTTATTAATTAATTCACCTTACACGTCATGTTTTTTATATAATTTTTTAAACACTACTAATTTTCATAAAGATAATGTTTATTCAGTTTTTTGTACTTAACCTAGAATAATAGATATGTTAAATCTCTCTTTTCTGGCTTAAGGCAAAAGCCAATGCCCAAATTTGTGTATTTATTAACTGTTAAACAATTTTATCGTGAAAATAAAAATCACACTTACTAATACTACTACTACTACTACAATAAATATGTGAGTCGCTCAGAAGCCAGTACGGTTTAATCCATTTTTTTAGTTTTTCGTTTTTGTTGTTATTTTGTAGTTATAGTTATGGTTATTAAGACATTTACTTATTTCTTCTATTTTTCTATTCTATTCTTATTGTCAGAGAGCTCTTTGTTTTATTCTGAATCTGTTGTTTAATACTTTCAGACGCCATTGTGAATCAGTCGTCTTTTTTTACAAGAACTTGGAAGTAAAAGCTAAATGATACTTCTTCTTTCGAAATGTGTTGGTAGCACTGAAAAACAACGAATCCATTATAACTGTTTCCTCTCTTGACCTTTGTATAACATTATGGTAACTGGAACGCGCATTAATTGAGTTTTATGTTTACGTCTAAATCATTAAATAGTTTTTTATTCACTAACTGCAAAAACTCTCACTTTTCGAAATAATAAAAGATTTGTTGTTAACGTAAAAATAAATAAAAATGCTGATGAGTGAGGAGAGTGATACTATACCTACATAATGAAAATAAAAATGCAGAAAAAAAAGTGTAAGTGAATCCTGATAAGTGGTCTCGAAATATTGAAAAATTAAAAAGGCTACAAGATAAAAAACATCGAAATGGAAATAAGAGAATAATTCCTTATAAGAAATTTGATAATAAGCCTTGCAATTGGTTCACGGAATTATAACTGCAAGGTAACCTATTCTCAAAGAAAAGAGGCTATGAAAGTGTTCTAAAAGCTAAATGATCATCACAAGTAAAAATTTTTTAAGGGGGCTGATTAGAATTTGTTTCATCAACAGACAACGACCCAGAAATAATACCAAAGAACCTAGATCTCAGTCTTTTCAATATTTTTGTAGGCTGAATGGCAAAGATATTGGTGTTTGCAAATAATATTTTATAGAAACATTCCAAACAAGAAACGGGCGAATATATAATTATTATTCAAAGAAAGATCTGAAGGACCCGTGGGGGCATTATGTTCAGAGTAACAAAATAGATGATTCTGACATTATAAATTATACGAATATACGTTCATTTCATGCTAGTTTGAGTCATTATACAACAGCTCATAATCCGAGACCACATTAGTTGAATTCAGATCTTTCAATTGCAAAAATGTATAAACTAATATACACCCTGAATGACTCGAACTGCAACCAACTTCAGACTGCTATAATTTCCAAACCATTCATGACAGTGAGCTCAAATTTTGACACATGACAGATAATTTTATTATTTACAAGCCTTTTAAACGATTTGCGTCTCAGTTGTGTTGAAAAATTTTTATCCGCGATGGAATTCAAACGTGATAGTGTGATTGCTTTATACATATTTGGCTGGAAAACCACAAGTAGCTATCGTTAGAGCCCTCCAGCACCTCAACGTGAATAAATCATTTATGTCTCGAACCATAGCTCGTTACCGTGATACTGGCAGCGTTGCAAAACGCCATGGAGGTGGTCATAAAAAAACAGCAACATCGGCAGAAATGGTTCGGAAAGTGAAGACTCGAATTGAACGAAATCCGCGCCGAAGTGGAAGAAAAATGGCTCGTGAGCTCAACATATCGTTGGAACGGATGCAACACATACTGAAAAATGAGCTTGGGCTCAAGCCATTGAAGTTCCAAAAAGTACACGATTTTACACGGCAACAGAAAAAAGTTAGAGTCGAAAAAGCGAAGGGGTTGCTACGCTTGCACGAAAGTGGTGAGTTGCCGAATTTGGTTATTTCCGATGAGTCGCCATTTATTATCGAGCAATATGTCAACAAACAAAATGACCGAGTTTACTTGCCGGAGAGGTCCTACGAAAATTTACACCTTTGGACGGCCATCAGAAAGCAGGCAGCACCGATGGTGATGGTTTGGGCCGCCATAACCGCCGATGGTCGCTCTCCGCTCGTATTTTTGGACCGTGGCGTCAAAATTAATGCGATCGTATACCGTGAAACTATCTTAGAGGCAGTATTGAAGCCTTGGGCAAACAATCATTTCGGTCGGAGACCGTGGACATTTCAACAAGACTCGGCACCATCTCACAAAGCGCACGTTAACCAAGATTGGTTAAAAAACAATATTCCACACTTAATTTCTTCGACGCAATGGATTGCTAATTCTCCGGATGCAAATCCGTTGGATTTCTCTGTCTTGGGTATTTTGAAGGCGAAGGTTGACACTAAAAAATACCAAAGTTTGGACCACCTCAAACAAGCACTTCGCCGGGAATGGGCCAAAATACCGCAGAGCCACTTGCGTGCAGCGTGCGATGCTTTCTTCGGCCGTCTCAAGGCTATTATTCGCGCCAAAGGTGGACATATTGAAAACTACTGATACAATTTGAAAATTGATGTATTTTCCAATATTTATCAAATATTTAAAATTTATCAAAAAATAAAAAAATTATAGTTAAAATGCTGTAAAGTTGGAGTTCGAGTCATTCACCCTGTCGAATGACTATATAATACTCGTATTATGTAATAATGGTATCACCTAAGAATTTTATCGCACGTTTTGGATCCTATCTAGCAAGTGCCAAGAGGTCTTAGAGGCACCTTAGATATGGGCATTGTACTCAAATTTTGGGATAAACGCCTTATATACAGCCGGTCAGGGGGGGGAGAAATATTTCTTATATCGCTAAAAGAAACCAAGACATTTTGTAGCATTTTTGGTGACATCCCGAGAATGGAAAGTTTTTCGGTTTCGACGCTGCAAGTGTCATTCCTAGATAATGGCTATTCTGTTGATAATTCTCCAATTAGTTATGATGCGAATATCGGAATGTAATGAGCTTGACATACGCTGGAGTTCCCGTTCTACAGCCGAAGAGTAGGGACGTGAGTCCGGGAACGAATATGAAAAGCAGAGAGTACTGTCGTCAGCAAAGGAATATATTGGATTAGAGATGGCAGACAACAGGTCATTGATGAAGATTAAAAAGAGTTTTGGGGAAAGAACAGAGTCCTGCGGTAAAACAACATTTATTTTATGAATATTAGACTTGAAGCCATCCAAGACAACTTGAATTGAACGTTCCGAAAGATAATTTCTAATCCATTGAAGAAGAGAGTCGTCCATACCAATTGTACGCATTTTCGACAAAAGACAAAAATGACATTAGTACATTTATAATCCTGGTATCACTTTATTCGAAAAAGTAATTTCAGCGTTGTCAAAATGTATCACCAAGATTTTCTTTCTACAAAACCACTGGAAGATGCTATCACTAACAGAAAAAAAACACCGAGGGTACTAAAAGTCAACTGGCATAATATGCGGTGGATAAAATATCAAACCCAAGCAGCATAAAATTCAGATATAATTTTGACGAAGGTGATACCTTTAATTTAATTGACATAAAAAGAACACACACACATAGGTAGACCACCAACTTTAAAAAAAGTTTAATTTACCATTATTGTATTCCAATGGTAGAACAATTTCAAAATAAACAAAAAAAGATATAATGACTAAAGCATATACCTCCAATAAAACACGACTTTTACAGGATATTAAGAACAACACGTGAAGATCAAAATTTAGATTTAGAAAACTCTGCAGAAGAATTTATTTTTCATGATGAATAAACATAAAAGTAGTCCCAATAAATACTTAGTTTTTTTTTTGCATGCCCTATATATATCTTGTTTTATTAAAAGCACTACCATTTGATTTTATATATATACTCGTGATCACCACGAGGCGGAAAAGTAAAGGTAGACAATATGTCTATATTTGGCCGGACGCTAATATCGCGGCAAATAAAAATGTCAAATTGACGTATAAATCGAACGAAAATTAATTTATTACTTCTAAAATAATTCAATTTTGTGAACAATTTTTTATTTTTGTCTCACCAAAAGCTATCACCCATAAAAGTTTGACCGATCAGATGTGAGATCTTTGTAGTTAGTACTGGGTTGACGGTTCTAAAATGTTTGCTATTCCTTGAGCAACTCAGATGATTGTGGCCCGATTTTTTTTTCAAATTTTCGTTAAGTATATACTATATTAATAAATTTCGATTAGTACGAGTATTGCAAGAATTTCGAAAGAGTCCTCTATTTTTAAGAAAAAAATTAATTGTATTTTTGCATGTTTTTTTTAATATTGGGTCTACAAGTAAGTTTCCAGCGTTTTTTTTTCCAAAATTTGAAGTTTTATTATGAAAACATAGTTACAATGCTTTATTCAAAGTATCGTTCATCGGAAGATACAACTTTCCCCCATCTTTCTAGCAATTTATGAATTCCGGACCAAAAAAATTTCTCGTCTTTCGAGCCCAAGAACGTATCGAGAAAATCTTTGATTTCCTCTACTGAGCTGAAGCGTATTCCCGTTCTGCATCGAACGAAACAAGTGGTAGTCAGATGGTGCCAAGTCTGGACTGTAAGGCGGGTGAGGCAGAATTTCCCATCCACTATATTCCAAATAGTTTTTCACCGAAACCGCAACATGTGGCCGAGCGTTGTCGTGATGAAAAATGACGGAATCATGCCTGGTCTCATATTCTGGCCGTTTTTCTTTTAATGCCCGCTTCAAACGAATTAGTTGGGTTCGATATAATGGTCCTTTGATGGTTTCACCACTCGGAAGCAGTTCGTAGTATACGACACCCTTTTGATCTCACCATATGCAGAGCCTATGACCTTATTCACGTGAATATTTCGTTTCGGCGTCGATTGGGCGGGCTCGCCGGGCTTTGTATACGATTTTCTGTGTTTAGGATTATCATAATAAATCCATTTCTCATCACCAGTGACAATATGATGCAAAAATGATTTATTTTTATACCGCTGCAGTAACATTTCGGACATGCAAAATCGCCGTTCGACGTCTCTTGGCTTCAATTCGTACGGCACCCAGTTTCCAACCTTTTGAATGAATCCCAGTGCTTTTAGGAGCAGAGAAACGGCTTGTTGCGTGACGCCCAATGATGCAGCAAGTTCTTCTTGAATCTGACACGGATCCTCATCCAGTAAAGCGTCCAATTCCTCGTCTTCAAAACTTTTCGGCTTTCCGGGGCGATCTTTGTCTTCAACTCCAAAATCACCACTTTTGAACCGTTTGAACCACTCGCGGCACGTCGATTCACGTCGAAAGAATAAAAGCAGCACTTCCCGCAAATGACGTTTATTTGGCTGGAAATTTGCCATGATTTTGCTCGATAAAATGTACGACACCGATAGAACTGCTCAAATATAACGCTGTAAAGTTGTTGACAGATACAAAACCTACAAATAAAACACATGGGGTCTGACATTTCTGCCCGTGATCCACTGGTGGCGCCATCTCTGACAAACGCTGGAAACTTACTTGTGGACCCAATAACTTAAGAAGTCATCAGCAGATGGCCGCGATTCGAAATGAAGACGCATTATTCGACGAAAATTCAAATCGTTACCACGATTCGTTGACGAGATATCATGTGCCAAACAAATTGACACATATGCATGTACATACTCATACGCACACACCCACATATATACGCACATGCATTTTCTTAAAAAACTGTCTAAAAACACTGTAAGCACCTTTAAACGAAAAGATTACAACAAATTTTAGTTTTCGATTTTCGGGCTCAATGCAAGGACGTCCCTATCCGGAAGTTAAAAGACATTATCGTTTTCGCTGATATGCATGTAAATTTAAGTAATCTATTTAACTCAATCGTTTATTCACGATTTTTGGTGAATAAATAGACATCCAGTAAATTTTCATTACAAAAAATTTAAAAATTACGTATTTTTTATTATAATACGTAGGCCTGGATATGATTTATTGAACCCACCTTAAAACGTAGGAATTTGAAAAGCCGTAGGGACAACAAAACAAAACAAAACAAAAATAGTGTTGGGCAATCCCCCAACTAAACCCTGTTCAAAATCACAATAAATCATTACCCTGTCGTTCATGTAGGTGGACAGGATCACTTTATTGGGAGTTATTTTCTTCACTTCATCATCTTACTTGTATTTGTAACTTCAACTATAAATATGTCTACACCGTCCTATAAGAATGGAATCATTGCAAATTTGACAGAAAAAATAAAGAAATAAAAATTGTCCCCAGAAGTTCGATGGATCAGTTGCGTCATGGTGCAAAAAAATACAAGGGTAAGCCCACAGAAAAAATACAAGAAATTAGATTTATTTCCCACTCATTCGTTGCGATTAGCTTTATTTTTTTTGAAAAATTGTTGGTCTTAATTTTTTGAAACAAATTATAAATAATTGTATCATACATAAAATTTTCGTATCAAGGGGTCATTATTTATTTGCTTACGATTTAATATGACTTAATTTAAAAAATAAAACTAGAATCGTTATCCCGATTTAAGGTTAAACAATCACTCGTACTTAAGTGGTGATCTGGTGATCGACTTATCTCTTTTAAATCGACGGTGTGTAAAGTGCGTGTAAACTTTATGAGTTTAGCAATGTCTTTTTATTTAGTATCTAATACATATATACACACTATCTGCATATTTAATGACATTTTACAATTTCCTTATTCATAGAAGTAGTTTCGTTTTTACGTAATTTCAATGTTTTTTTTTTTTTGGAAGTGTTTGTATGATTTAGTTTAAGAAACTTGGTTAGAGTAATTGGTAACTTATTTGCACCCAAATCCTTCCCCATGTGGGAGACTTTTTAGGGTGTTTTTAATTACCTGTTCGCGCACTGATTATACTCGTACAAAATAATACTTAATATATATATGTATATACATTCCTATGGCCTGTGCCATACTTCCATCCAATAATATTCACTTCTCATTTCTATCAAAATTGAATTGGAAAAAGCCGGAGGCTTGAAATGAAGAAGTAATAACACAAAGTTTGTAGTTAGTTTTATGCGTTGTCATATTTGCTCACTTCAGAAAGTTGTTGCGAATGATTAGCAACTAAGGTTGTTACTTCAAGCTATCAATAAATAGGACATTCGATTTTACAAATATTGTCGAAAAATTAAAAATAAGGCAAACTTCTTATATAATATATAAATATACTGAACAGAGTAGAACTCAAAATGACCCCTGAAGTATTTATTAATAGGATTCTGGTAAGAAAAGTGTATTTATAAACAAATTGCTATCAGTAGAAAGGAATGCTCTTTATAAACAAACGATATCTTTTTTGAGAAGTTCTGGGCTTTTATATTTTGGTCTCTTGGAAAGATATTAGGAAAAAGTAAAATCAATTCCAATTCTCATATAAATTAATGATCGAGGTACTTACTATATATATATATATTAGATTTCATCGTTTTCCTAGCCATCTTCACCATTCGTTGTAGATAAATCATTCCATCAAAAATCATGACTATACATTTATATATGTATGTAAGTGACGGTAACTTCGGCTAGATTACCTGATTTTGTCCTGCGACTGGAACACGTTATATATACGATATATATATATCGTACGTTTATTATATCTTAGTGCTACCGAAAATATTAATTAGGATCTGGATCTAGATCGCTGTCCATATTTTTACAAACCTGTTGATGTTGATGTGGACAGAACCGAAGATCCTTTAACCCGTACAAAAAGGCTGTTTTACAGCAACCATCTCGATGCGAGGATGAAGGTAATCTGCTATAGGGCCTCTGTCCGGCCAATACTCATATTTGAATACCCTGTAATTATTTTCTTAACTTTAACTTTAGGTACAAGATTTAACTTAGAGTGCCTGCATAGGGAGATTAAGTTTGAATAAGATAATCTAAGTTAGTTGAATTTTTAAGAACTCTTTTGTGCGTAATACATTTTAAGTAATAAAAATGTATTTTAAATGAAGATATATAAAAAACCAAATTAATGCCCAGTGATGAATAACAGAACACAAGAAATGGATTACCAGAAATTCTTCTTTATGGAAGTCTTGTGCAATATAGTGATTCTAATAAGAGTGGATTATTTACTTATTATGGTGACTCGAAAGCACAAAGCTGTAGTAATGGCCTCAACAAACAACGTGATCTCCGGGACTTATTACCGCAACTATTCATATCACAAGAGCTTGGGCTTTATCGACTTTATACTTCCAGAGACGTTGCCCTATTTTGCCGCTAGCAGTAGAGCTAAGTTTTTTGCTCGGCTGTACCAGCAATTTTGGCACTTCCTAAAGAAGAACCCACTTTCTCGTTTAAAACGGAAGCCACATTTTGAAGCAAATAAGCAGGAAGTGCTAAAATAATATATTAAAAAAAAAGTAAAATGATAGTAAGGAATAAAAACCGTGGTCTTTACACAATAGCACACATTTACATAAGACAATAAAAAAAATAAAGAACAAAAAAATAAATTAACAAATTTAGCTATGTTAAGGTAGATACGATAGTTTAATTGGCTTACAAATTATTTAAACGGTAATTTTAAGTTTAATAATAATAAAACAAAATTAATGAAGAAATGAGCAATTGAATTAAAAACATAAAATAAATCAGGTTACGTCGAAAGACTTAGACTAAGTATTAGATTTAGCTAAGACTGCTGTATAAAGCCAGGATATTCGATGAAGATAATCGAGATAATTATAATTATAATCTTCAAGCGTTATATTATCAAGGTATTATTGATAAATATAAAGTCAAAATTAAAACATTTTGATGAAATGCTTATAATCCAGTAGAGTTGTAGAAAAAAATGATTAGATATGCATGTTCATACATACATATGTATGTACCTATAGATGGGTATAAACCACTGTGAGTCATTGTGCCCAATTTCGCTCATGAAATCCGAAGGTGAAACGTCTGCACACAAACCGAGCAACAAACACTGCAATGAAAAGCCATTCCCTCATATCTATGTATGTATTATTGTATATATGTACATAGGTTCTTGAACGCCTGATTAATATCGGCTTGGCCAAATTCAGTGCCGGTGACGATCACACTCGCCAAGCCAAAACAACATTAAGACTGTAAATGTATGTTAAATATGTATGCACTCGTACATGCTGTGAAGAAGGGGATAAAAATATATTTTCTCAGCGTATGTAAATACATACATATACCTATGTGCATTAGTGTTCTGCAAAGAGAGTGATATGATCTAATGTTTATGACGTTACATTTCAATAATTTCATTCGAAATTAAGTTATTTCTGTTGGATTTCCGATTGCCAACGACAATCGATCATGCTAATAAGTGGAAAAGCTACTAAGCTAAAAGCTAAGCTACGAAAATGATATTGATCAAAAGTCGATTCTTAATTTTACCTTCTATCCAATGCTGGCAATAAATGCATAGAGCTCTAATTCTAATTTCATTCTAAAACATCTACATACGAGTATGTACCAAGAAAGATGTGCCACATACCATTTCAAAAATACGAGCTGCTTTGTAAACAATTCTTTCCAGACAAAAATTTCAAATACCAAAAATAACACTAAACTTTTGTTGCTAAGCAAAGAAGTGAGACGACTTGGTGTTTTTCTTTTTTTTTTCAAAGATTACCGTCTCAATTTCGCGTGATGCTGATCAGTTTGATGGAGCGCAACATGCCAGTGCGCATCGTCTTCATAGCGATTTAGAAGGATCCACGGCTACACATTTCATTCGGTTCAATGCACATTTCGTCTGTCAAGAAAAGTAGATATATGTAGCTTCGTATTCGTTTGCATATCCGTACATATGTATGTGTATATGGGAAGACGTTTATTTATATCTGCTTTGGAGCACCTTAAAACATGTCGCCTTAGTCCTAACTGCATCTCGCTAGGGAAGCTATAATTAGACTGTGAAATAAGTGAATAGTCTGATTAACTCCCATATATACCTACTTATACGTATATCAATATACGTACATTCATACTCTTACCTATAATTCAATAGTTTAAGGTAAATTTGGTTTTTTATTTGACATGAAAACCGAAGTCGAGATATTAAAACAATTTAACGTTATGATGATAGTAGAGTTTAAGCAAGTGTGTCCCGAAATATGTTAACACACATAATTATGTACATATATCCATAAGAATTTTGATGGGCTGTCTGGTTGGCTTTAAAGGAAATTTATTATTTTTCAAAACAAAATTAAAGTAATGGAGATGGGTTTTAAGATTTTCTAGCCCAAAAAGTCCTTATAGGTTCTAGTAATTATTATTATTAGTACTCGTAATATGTTTGTGCAAAAGTAGGGGCAATTTTTTACATGGGGTGTTTGCCATATATTTTTTATTTATGAATGTACTATGTATGAAATATAATGCAATTTTAAACGATGGGGTTGATGGGCCTTACATAAATCTGTTGGTCAGATTGATTACGATTTTAAGAATTAAATTCTGCTGCTGTGTATGCATGTATGTATGTATATTGAATGTTTTACGTTTTATCAAGAAAATTCTACATGTCTTTTATTTATGTAAAACCCTACATACACGAGATTTAAAGCCCATTACACCCATCATTTATATGATGGAGTAATATTTTATGGAATTTTCATTTGAAATATAAATAATATAATGTCACGCCAAGAAATTCTTGATTCTGTAAGTAAAACTATTTTTCTTTTTTAATGTATATGTACGAGTATTTTATATTTTCTGTAAAAAAAAGTAAAATACGATTTTCAGTATTAACCGATGTTGTAATGTATTTTGATGTAATATTAACCAGAAAATGGCTAAAATACATATTTGCGAAATCGAGGAAAGCACATGACATTTACTGCCCTGATTTTTTTTCCTTGATCAGAAATTTAAGTAAAATTGAACGAATTTAAATAGAAGGTGGATAATCAATCGCAATTTCCAAATCATTTCCAATTTAATGACAGGTCTCTAAAAGTAAAGCCTTTTGGTATTTGATAATTTAACTACTTTTCTGAAGTGACCGACATTCATAATCGTTTCTTAAAGGTTTACGAGTACAAATCGTTCTTTTTGTTTCTTCTGTTTTTCTAATCGTTTATTCAATATATTATTAAATATCATAAGCGGATTACATATATTTTTATATGGACTTAGAATAAAAATATACATATATAATAGCGGATTATTAATGGGCAAAATAAGGTAATTGTTTTTGTTAAAGAAATAATTGTATTCGAAATTTCTAATGAAAACTTAGTAAGTTATTTCGCTATAATTAGCAAGTAGTATTTCAATGTCAGTTTTGATTAAAATCATTACGGAGAGTAAAACAACAAATTTATGTAAGTTGAAAGTTGGTGCATTGATATGCTTAAAGACGAAGAGAAGATGAAGTTATAATCGACTTTTGATTTAAAGGTTTTATTTGAATTCAAGCAAAAACTCAATCGATCAGTCAAAATTTTGAAATCAAATAATAATTTTGCTGTTTGCGTAGTCAAATCTAAATACATTTTCAGGATGATTTTGTTAGATTTTATTTTGGGTGACGGTCATTTAGCAGTTTATGTTTGATAATCGTGGACGGCGGTTGATAACAATTTATTATACCACCTTGATCAAAAAGTTTGCGCACCACACCACCGTGTGGCGCTCCCATTGTTCTGATTTGAGTTCTGTTTTTTTTTGTTAAGTTGGTAAATCTGTTTTTGACATTACCTCTAAATCTTAGCGTCATAGCTTGACATTTGTAGCCAAGAGTTCATCTATTTTTTGTGTATGTTGGCGATTTTTTACAATTTTAGAAATGTATTTAAATTTGCAACAACGAACTTGTATTAAATTTTGCGTAAAAACGGATTTAATGGTGCGCGAACGTTGGAAATGTTGGAAAAGTGTTTCGGCAAGGATTCTCTAAAGGAAACGGTCGCTTACCAGTGGCACGAGCGGTTCAAAAGTGGTCGTGAGTGAATCGAAGATGATGAACGCAGTGACAGACCATCGACATCGAAAACCGACGAAAACATTGTTGAAGTAAAAGAAATGTTGGTCAAAACCGCAAGAGTTAGCGGAGGACTCGAACATTGCCTATGGATTCGTCCAAGACATTTTGGTTAATGATTTGGGTTTCCGTTGTGTAGCAGCAAAGTTGGTGCTAAAAGACCTCAATTTCATGCAAAAAAGAGACCGTGTTGCCGTCGCAAAAGAGATGATTTGCGAGGCTGAATCCGATCCCACATTGATCAAAAGGATCATAACTGGAGATGAGACGACACGCAATCCAGACATCAGGCAAGTGAATGGCGTTCACGAAATGAGCAATGCTCACGGTTTTCATGGATTACAACGGTGTAGTGCATCATGAATTTTTGCCAGAAGGCCAGACGACAGTAAACAAAGCGTATTATTTGGGCATTATGAAACGTTTGCGTGAAGCAATTCGCCGAAAGAGACCAGAATTGTGGGCAAAAAACTCGTGGATTTTGCACCATGATAACGCACCGATGCACAGTGCCATCATTATTCGTAATTTTTTGACGAAAAATACAACAAATACCACCCAACAGCCACCGAATTCACCTGATTTGGCTCCCTGTGACTTCTTTCTGTTCAATCGAGTTAAAAAACCACTATGTGAAACGCGTTTCAGCAGCCGAGAGGAAGTAATGGAAAAATCGCAGGAAGCACTGATGGACATACCGAAAACCGAATATAAAAAATGTTTCGAGGATTGGATCAAGCGCTGGCATAAGTGTGTTGCAGTCGATGGGGATTACTCTGAAGGGGACAATATAGATTCAGATGAATAAACTTGTAATTAAAATTTTCCGGGAACTTTTTGATAAATGAGCGTCTAATACCGGAACAACACGTTGAAATTTGGTTAAAAGACCGGATGATTTTTGTTTTGGTGTTATTCTTGAAAATTTGGTGTAAAGTGGGTGGGTGACCATATGGGAACTCAGTACTCCGCGTGCTGTTGACAAAAAAGCGCCACATGGGCATAGTACGCCGGCGTTAAATCCCGGACCCTACAAATTAATTTGTATCGTTCCCTTGATAATAATAATAATAATAATAATAATAATTGGTGTAAGCAAATAAAAAAAGGGGATAAAATAAAGTCTGATAACGTAGCTGGGAGTGTTTGAGTACTTCCCATCGAAGACGTACACAGGAATGGAGAACATTAGCTTATACAAAATGTTTTAATAATTTCGCCATGTTACGGCGTGGTCAGAGATGAGTTGGTAATTCACCACTCTACCAGTTTGTCAAATATGAACTGGCATTTAAATTATATCGTCTTGAAATATATAATGCAACGCTAGGGTCAGCCAAACGTCGGAATTTTATTTTAAGTTTTGACAAATGGCGTTAGCCGATCCTGGGGTTTTTTTTATCAGAGGGACATACATATACTCGTTCAAGCAAGAAACATTCCATAATTTCCGCTAAACCTTGTGAACATGAAAATTTGTATACCGTTGTTGACTAAAGTTGATTTGAAGTAGAAATATTCGATAACAAGGTAAACACAAGTGCCGGTGTAGTTTTCTTAATGATGAATTTGAAATAATATTGTACAAATTGTGTCTGCTCGACGATATTAGACTATTTTCCGGACTTTATCTAACCGGAAACATTTGTGTTAAACTGTCACATTTTGAAAATACGTCACCTAAATATTGTCATATTTAATATTGCACGACTTATTTTACATTCAGTATGCTCTGGAGAACTGACTGACATGTTCAGCCAATTGTAATAGTTATTTTTTACGAAATAAAACTGAAATAGACAGGAACTAAAAAATATTATAAATTAAAGCAACGCCTATGTTAATGTTTGTTATTTGACCTTGAGTTCTGAAAATACCGAGTTAATACGTGTTAATATTAGTAATTAATGCACTTACTCAGATTTTATACTTTTGAAGCGTTAATTACAGCTTATTACATTAACTGAGCGAAAAAAAACTGTTAGGCATATCATTTTGTCAATTTGGCATACATACATTTCATGAAACCCTAATTAATCGTTTTTTTTTGATAAGGAGTTGTTGTTTGTTTTATTTGTTGCTGCCGTGGATCCTTATTTCATGAGCTATTGTAAAATAATAAGAATTAAATTATCATAGATAGAGCATTTTTGTAATAATTCTTGACGGTTAAAAGACATGTGTGCTTGTTTGCAGGCGCACTTAAAATAAATTAATCTACAGCTATCAAATAACAAAGAATTTTGAAATGCTGATTAGCATTACATATATTAAACAAGGCAGAGTGTTTAAATACATGCGGGACACAGTGACATATTTTTTGGAATTGCTTGTTAATTTTTTATCTTCTAATAATTAATAAACAATATTTAAATCTTAATTAGTTTAATTAGAGTTATTTATTCAATATTCTTTTATTGTTTCGTTGCAGGTATGTACACGTGAAGCGTCAATATTATTGGTTTGTCTTGTTGTTCACATCACTAATCACATTTATTATTAATTAAATAAGCATTAATAAAAAAAAGAATATTAATGTGGGTTAAAAATTGCTGTAATTTAAGTAATTTATTATAATTTAGAAATAATGTTGAAAACTAAAATAAGAAAGAAAATATTCTAAATGAAAATAACATTTATAACTAAACATTATATATTGGGACTATAACTTAATTCGTGCGGTTTGCTAAGAGATGGCGTAACTTGTATTATTCCATTGGCACATGCGTTGGAAAGCTACTGTCATTTCAGTATATGTCATTCATTTGAAGCGTAAACAACAATAATTTTCTTTCACTCAATAAAGTTCGACACTTTGTGCCTGAAAAAGAGTTTTTGCGGGGAGTTCTTCTTCATTACTTTAATATGAAGAAAACTGCTGCTGAAAGTCATCGTATTTTGGTGGAAGTTTATGGTGAACATGCGCTAGCTGGTCGAACATGCCAAAAGTTGTTTGCACGATTTAAAAGTGGTGATTTTGGCTTGGAACACGATGAATGTCCTGGGCAGCCAAAAAAGTTTGAAGATGAAGAAATTAAAGCATTACTCTATGAAGATTGTTGCCAAACACAAGAAGAGCTCGCAAAATCTTTGGGTGCCACTCAAGCAGCCATTTCAAAACGTTTAAAAGCTGCTGGATATATTCAAAAGCAAGGAAATTGGGTTCCACATGAACTCAAGCCGAGAGACGTCGAAAGGCGGTTTTGCATGTCCGAAATGCCGCTGGAACGCCACAAAAGGAAGTCATTTTTGCATCAGATTGTTACTGGTGATGAAAAATGGATCCATTACGACAACCCCAAGTGCAAAAAATCATATGTGAAACCCGGCCAACCAGCCAAATCAACGGCAAAGCCGAATATCCATGGCGCGAAGGTAATGCTCTGTATTTGGTGAGATCAGATGGGTGTGCTGTATTATGAGCTGCTAAAACCGGGTTAAACCATCAATGGACAACGCTGCCGAACACAATTAATCCTTTTGAAGAGAGCAGTGGCCGAAAAACGCCCGGAATATACGATCAGACACGAGGCAATAATTTTTCATCATGACAACGCTCGGCCCCACGTTGTTATTGCGGTTAAAAACTATTTGAAAAACAGTGGATGGGAAGTCTTACCCCACCCGCCTTATAGCCCAGACCTTGCTCCTTCTGACTACCATTTGTTCCTGTCGATGCAGAACGCCCTCACTGAAATACGGTTCACATTAGAGCAGAATATCAAAAATTCGCTTGATTCATTCTTGGCTGCCAAGCCGGCGCAGTTCTTTTGGGATGGGATCCACAAATTGCCAGAAAGATGGGAAAAAGTCATAGCTTCAGTTGAACAATACTTTGAATAATACTATTGTACATGTTTTTCTTAAATAAACGTTCAAACTACCCAATACATATGCATAAACCTATGAATTTATTTTAATACAGCTTAAATATAGGCTGCATTTTGCACTGAGTTAGCTAAATTAATGCAAGGTATACAGTACATACATACTCTTTCTTTTTCTCATAAACGTTGATAGTTCCACATAACTTAACAAGGTGATCATAGTTCTTCTGTATTTATTTTTGTAAAACGTGTAATAGGACCTCGTTGCAATTCTAAGTGCGCATAGGTACACGTTTAATCTGTCTTGACCGTGAAATTCAAAATACGAGAAAACTGTTATCATAAAGCCTGTTTGTTATCGAAGTGGGTCAATAATATGAAATTATGAACTTTTAAAGTTTTTTCAAAGCGTTGATTTTAAATGAAAACATTAAATGTTGGTGAGTGAAGAATAGTTATAAAAATATAATGCATCGCTTAAGAGATTCTACTGATTTTAACCAAATTATCAAGGCTTCACCCATCAATGACGTTGTCTAATAAAAAGCGACGGCAGAGCAAAGTACCTCATGGCTATTCGGGCTTCAATAATTATATTTTGGAGTAGATTGAAAAAAAGTTTGCAAGTTTTTAAAAGAATAAAATGCCTAATTTTATCCAAATTCAATTTAAATCTAATCTAGTGAGGTTAGTTTGCATTCTTATAAATGGTTACTGATGCACTTATATTCCATTACTAAACTTTCTGCTCTGTCATAAAAATAGAGTTGAATTTTTTTAATAGGGATTGCATGTAAAATGAAGGCGTAATCTCAAGTGGCCATTGTTCGAAATTTCGCATGATTGTGAAATATTGATAATAACTGATAAATATTTCATATTTAATTGGGGAACATGTGACATAATATGGTCAAGATTGTCTTTTTTTTTACTAAAACATACTATCTCTTGAAATTTGCGTTTTTTAATTGAAAATTCGAAGAGCAGAACATTGATCTTTATGGCTTTATAATAGCCTAGAAAAAATAAACAGTTATTATTAAAAAGATCGATTTAAAATAAATACAATAGATTGCCACAAGTTGTAAATGAAGAAAATGAAAGGTACGAAAAACCTTAAATCTATGAATCGGCCGTCGCACCTTGATCGAAATAAAAATTACAATAACAAAACAAAAAAAAAAACGAGAAGTTTAAGTATACATAACATAGGTTTATACATTTGTGTTTACACATCATTTCAGCTTCACAACTTCAGAGGCTACTGTAAGAAATGTTAGCAGCAATTAATAATAATTAAATTCAATCGTCTTGGAGTTGAAAGGTATCAACGCATTTGGAGAATTATTCTGATCCACAATGCAAACAATAGTACTTTCTTGGAGTATGTACGAGTAAGAAATATGATAAACCAAATAATTGATTTTATATATTTATCGCTGTGGCTCACCCTTATGATACGCATTTTTTCGGTGCAGAATATTTTCCTAATTGATAAATCGAAATTGTGCTTTCGATCGCTGGAGCAGTTCAATTCACACCAATCTCTCTCCAAAGACACATCAAAGACACATCAAAGAACATTAATTAGCGTTATGATTTTCATTGGGCCGGTTGTTTTCTCTTGTCTACTTTCATTCTCTTGTTACTGTTCAGATCGAGAAATGCTCGCACATTTGTATTCGAAGTTTTGGTATTTTGGAGAGCGCCTGAATGGTCTGCTTATAGTAGAGAGATACTTTTACTTCAAATATGTAAAACGATGAAATCTGTTTGTCTAATCCACACACGCTGCGTTCGATCCACCGGGTCGTATGGTTATAGCTGGCGAGGTGATCATCGTTTGGTTGCTTAATATATTGAAAATTGAACAGGGCTGTGAAGAGATACTTGTGCATACAGACGTGATAAGGTGAATGACCCAAAGAGAGCTGTAAAAAACACGCGCTGCTTGAATGATGGTTGTTGGCCACAGGAGAGAAGAGAAAACTACTTGTATGCGATAGCAGGGATACACACAAAGTATAGATGTTGAATGGATTAAATAAACACATATGCATTTACATCCATATGAACGTGGATACGTGTGTTGTGCATCTGAGACATACATATTAACTAAAGTGGGTATACCTAGCAGTGATAAATTAATATCGTTTTACTTTTATTTTTTTATCTTAAAGTTTTATAATATAATACACAGTTTGTCAAGAAAGTGTTTTAACAAGAAAAAATATTGTTTGAATGTATGTACTTTTCCTTATAAAGACTAAACTACATATATATATTTTTTAATTTTTTATTTTCATTTCTTAAAACTAACATTTAAGTAAACAGATAACAAAGAAATGCATTAATTTTTATGAAAAAAAAGCATAACAAAAAATAACAAAAACGAAAGATTTCACAAAATTATAATGTCAAGAAAGTGTTTTTACATATTCTTTTTTAGCATTTTTTATCAATTATTTTTATTCAATATTTTGTGTGGCGGCCTTCAGCTTCGATAACAGCTTGTAATTTGCTTTCCATGGTTCTAATTAATTTTTTTAAGTCGTATTCGTGAGGTATTTTTGACCATTCTTCTTGAAACAATTGCGTCAACTGATTTCGGGTCTTAGGACTTTTACTAATTTTTTTTTTCAAATGGGCGTACAAACTCTCTATAGGATTTAGGTCTGGGCTCTGGGCAGGTGTATCAAGCACTTTGGTATAATTGTGAAGCAGTCACATCTTAACTGTGTGCTCCTTGTGCTTGGGATTATTGTCCTGGTAAAATTTGAAGCAAAATGCTTAAGTACTGCTTCGCATCCATGTGGCTATCAATAAAAACTAGGTCCCCAACTCCTTTGGTTGATATATAAGCCCATACCATAACGGACAATTTACCAAATTTGACTGTTGGTATTATATTTCTGTTATCCAAGGCTTTTAAAGGTTGCCGCCACACTCTATTGGCTCCCTCGTTATATAGTAAACAGCATTATCTTAGTTTCGTCACAGAAAAATAACGTCATCCCAATGTTCATCAGGCTGCCGAATATGCTCTGTAGCGAACGACATCCTTTTCCTTATGTTGTCTTGTGAGAGCAACGATTTCTTTCGCACTACTCTTGATGAATATTTGTGCTTTAAAAGCACCTGCCGAATAGTCTCGTGAGATACATCTATTCCACATTCCAGCTTCAGTTCATTTGCCAGCGCCCTAGTCGATATTCGGAGATTTTCATATATTTTCCGTTCATTTCTTTCTGACGATTTATTAGGTCTGCGCTTTGCCTTTATTAAATGCAATCGTCTTTCATTTTCTGCACGATTAGTTATGTTATACGATATTGAGATAACTCTGCTGCACTTTTATTTCTATAGTGGTTATAATAAAGCAATTGAATTACGTCACTTGAAACTCTTTTACCAGGCATTTTTAATTACGAACTTTTCACACTAAATATTTCTTCGGCGGATAAACAAGGACTGAGACAATTTTACTTCACTTCTTTGAAAGTGTGTGTTTGAAAGAACTATTATTACTGTAAAAAGACTTTCTTGACACAGAATTTCTTGGAATAAACTCGTTTTTGTTTTTAAAATAAAATAAAAATAAAATCGAGTAACTGTTTTTGTTATCTGGTCACTTAAATGCTAGTTTTAAGAAGTCTAAACTAAAAATTAAAAAAAAATGTGTAGATGAGTCTTTATTAGCGAAAGAAAAAGAAATTAGAGCAATGTTTTTGCTTGTAAAAACACTTTCTTGACAAACTTTATGTATGAGTATTTTTAACTTCATTCAATAAAACTGATCATATGCATATATGTACATTTATATACCTACATAGGTATGCTTACTGTATGTGTGTCAAGATCAATTATGTATCGGAAATGAAGTCGTGTCCAGTTAAAGTAAATTTGAAACAGAATAAAACCCAAAAATTTACATACATAAAATACATACATATATACATTGTTCACACATCTTTACCTAGTGGGTTTCTAGAAAATTATGCATCAACCATTATCAGTGGTAGTTTAAGGCTTATCGTTAGGTTTGAATTATTGTTCAAACCCTTTTTATTATCAAAAAGTTATCATGCTTGTTTCGATTATGTATAAAGGGAACACTTTTTGTTTTCCAAAACGACTGAAGCCTGATTTCAAATTCTTACAACTGACTGACCTAATGAGTTCTTGAGAAAGGTAACAACTCACTGTCATGATGGTGGTCCCTCACCTACTCAAATGCTTATTGAGAAATTTTTTCCCACTGTCGCAGGTCTTTGCCACTTTCTAAGTGGCACTTGGGTATATTGGCTCATTGTGATCTGTGGTGGATCTGTGATCCTCCTACCCTTGGAACCAATTTGATCTTCTGTGACAAAGCGTTGGAGACTGTTAACGTCTATATTATTTAGATCGCTTAAGTCATTGCAGAAGAAAGCTCCTAAGTGGGAGAGAGCTGGGCATGTGCAGAGGAGTTGGAAGATTTTTTCCTCCTCTTCGTGCATGCAGCTTCTGCAGAAGTCGTTTGTAAAAACACCTAGCTTTTTTGCATGCTTGCTTATAAGACAGTATCCACTGATGACACCTATGATAACTCTGAGATGCTTCATATTTAGAAAGACCAAACTCTTAGATCAATTCAGCGCACGTAGCGATTAGTATACCGATGATAATTTTTCAAATAGAATAGGTAGAGTGACGAGCTCGTCGGCCCTACAGTTCTCTGGAATATTTTTGTGTTCTGCTCTCTTTCTTTCAGCAACGACAGGACTTCTTTGAGCCAAAATTTGCATCTGGAACACGCTATAATGATTTGGAAGGCGGAAGGAGAGGCTTCTGTTAAGCTTATCTGAGAAAACACCGCCACCAATACCGCTATTAGTCTTGGATCCATCTGTGCAGCAAGGGAATGACTTATCGTCCATGAAAGTTTCTTCCTACCAGAAAGATCTAGAGGGCATGCGTACATGAAAGCCTTTACCAAATCAACGTTAGGGCATAATGTAGTCAATGTTCTCTGGAAGTATTCTTAATGTATGGCAAAATGTTTTATTTGTCAACTGTGTAGTCGCTTTAAGACGAATAGCTGTGTTATCAGCTACTTACCTGCTAAAAATATCGAGGGGTGTCAAGTGAAACAGAATATCCAGTCTCTCGGAGGGAGTGGGGGCGTAACGCTCCGCTTATGTACATATATGCTGTCCTTTGGACTTTGCTTAGTTTGTTGCACATGACTGCATTGTCTAAAGCTGTCCACAGATAACCACCCCGAAGGTGAGTATCGAGTATCGGTCTTATAACAATATAACCAGTGGATAATGCGAGGTTGAAGGCCCCATTTGTTCCCAATGGCTTTTTTGCAAGAGAACAAAGCTACCGTAGTTTTCTTTGCTCTTTCTTGAATAGTTTGGTTTCCTATCAGAAATAACACTGATATTTCGCTGTATCGGGAAAGACTAAGCTGGGGCCGTTGATTGAGGGAGGGTCTATGATTGAAATTTGATATTTCCTGGTAAGGAGGATAAGTTCCATATTGTGGGGGTTTACTCCAAAATCATAGCAATCCGCCAAACGGGTTAATCTGTTAAGATTTTGCTGTAAGAGTTCTTTAATTGTATTGAGTTGCTTTCCAGAGACTGCTATAGCAACGTTATCCGCATAGGCCTGCTACCATTCGCTTTCTGGTATATCAGCAATTCATTGGCCAGTAAGTTCCAGAGAGGGGTAGCGCTGCACTGTTGGCACATCTTCTAGCAGAAACACCAACCAGTTTGAAGTTGATAATCCTGTTATATAGCATAGGACAGTGCAGTTGTGATTGTGGATGTCTTAGCATTGTTAAAGGCACCTACTATGTGCAAAAAACGCGCCATTGTGTACTCTCTAGAATATAGGGATTGTTCGATGTAGCTAGCCTGGCTGAATGTAGAAAAGTTTCCATCGGCTTTCCTTTACAGTAGGCATGTTGAGCCGTAGACAATTGGATCAATTCTAGATCGTATATGGATATCAGTCAGTCGGTCTAGAGTTTTCAGAAGGACAGGCTTATAGGTCTAAGGTCCTTTGACCTTAGCACATATGAGCACATTTTCCGGCTTTGGAAGTGAAAACTACATTAACTTCTCTCCATGATAAGGGATTTTCATGATATTCATTAGCGTTGGCTGGATAATATTTGCGGACATATTTAGCTCGGCAGGATTATATGGTTCGACCTAGTAGACTTGTATGGTGTAGTGCCCAGAGCAGCAATAAGATAGTGAATTTTAGTCGCGCAAGCAATAGTTTAGTTTTTAGTTTAGTTTTAAATGCATTTTCTTTTCTAAATCATTAACTCTTACATACTAACAAAAAATTCTTAAATGCTAGCTTAAAATTACTTAACAAACTTATACTAACTTACTGGCCCCACACAGGCACTCTAAGCTACTCTAAATTCTTATATCTATGTCTTTTGACTTTGTTTATATTTTATTTAGGAATATACTTATTTTCTATGCTTAAGGCTAAGAAAAGAATTTAACAAAAAACTTAGCATATAGATATAATTTTTTATTTTTTATAAAAACTTAATATCTAACTTAAAATAAACCTTAGTCTACCTAACCTACCTACACAATATACACATACATACATATAGACGTTTTACACAATGCCATACATATACTAGTATATACCTATGTATAAACTAATATATATATGTATTTCTTAAATGCTAACCTAAACCTATGCAAGCTCTGCCTCATTAGTGAGGCTGGTCCGTAATTGACGGAAACGGCGACTAAACCTCTTCTCCATCATTCAACCACCAGAACTGCTGGTGCTGCCGAACGACATCCCTCTTATCGCGATTCCCCACCGTCCTACTGAACCTGAGAAGATCCACACTGCCGTGTGCGACGTCTCTGTTGTAGTTGAGTCGCCTGTCCCCAGCTGTCCGAGCGACATGGTAGATTAACCGGACCGCTGATCTACCCTGGATCAACCCTATCTGATCTAGGTAGAGGAATGCTTCCGGTGTAACGAAGCCCTCAGAGCGCACACTCTCGTGGTAAAGGTAATTGGGGTAGTAAGCCCCAGATATCAGGTTATTCGTCGAGTTCATTGCTCTTGCAATGTGCCTTCGAGTCAGCTTAATTACGAAGTTGTCCACTCGTATTAGGTTCGCCCTGTTGTAAAGGACCTCATTACGATAAAATTTTTTGTACTCCGACTCTGGTGTTCTGTACAAGCGAAGGCAAGCCCTCCCAAACACCCGAATCGTTTCCATTAAGCTTGCTCGTATATTGAACCACACGGGGCACCCGAATACCAGCAATGGTCTGACAAGGGCCATGTAGCAGATTACCTTTACCCTCTCATCGAGTTGGCTGCTATAAAACAGTCTCTTTGTAAGGGCAAAAGCGCCTTTAGTTCTGGCCAGAGCAGCATCTAAATTTTTGTCAAAATACAGAAACTGATCTAGCCAGATCCCAAGGTATCTGACTACATTTCGACAGGCAAGAGGCTGTCCGTGTTGTCCAATGATCGAGAACATTCGCCAATTTTTTCTGAAAGTTGATTTTCAACTTCCAGTCCTCGCAAAATCGTCTTATCTTATCGAAGTCACGCTGCAAGAGAGTATTAATGACCTCGATTTTTGGACCTGTTCTGTACGCTATCAAATCGTCTGCGTACGCAATAGTATGGGGAAGTGAACCTATCAAGTCGCTTGTATAAATGTTGAACAGGATCGGCGAATTGACCGCGCCTTGCTGCAGACCATTTTTAATTTGAAATATTCCAACAGAAGTCACATCACCACTTTTCACGATGAACTGTCTGTTGGTTAGCATATTATAAAGAATATACAAAAGTGGTTTACTGATCCCCAGCCTAGTCAGCTTATAGAAAAGACCCTCTAACCATACGGTGTCGAAGGCCTTCTCCAAGTCAACAAGGCAGGCACCAGTACATTGGTTTTTGCCTTTATTCCATTGGATATCGGACACCAGTTTAGACGCGGCATGTGAGATATCATGTCCCGCCTTAAAACCGAATTGATTATCTGGAACTATATGTTTGTCCTCAACCCACCTAGACAGAGTTCTATTGATTACTTTTTCAAACACCTTACTGATATTCGGAAGGAGACTTATCAACCGGAGATTCGCCGGATTGGATATATCCTTTCCCTTTTTGGGGATAAGTTGCACCACCGCCGTTTTCCAATGCGCTGGATAATATGCATTCTTCATTGCATTATTAAACAGGGTGGTGTAAATGTCCACCGCTTCTAGAGTAAGATGTCGAAGCACGATGTTCGGAATACCATCGGTTCCCACTGATTTCTAAGCCCTGATTGTGTCGAAGATCTCATGGAGCTCTTTCTTCGAAATGAACGGAGGTAGATCACCCCCTCTGGCAAAGACATTATTTGCCATATTTTCGTCGCTGAACCGGGTGAACAGAGCACTCGCATCGCCAGTTCTCTACTTCATTTCGAATGCAGAAGTTGAGCACCAAGACGCGATTGTCCAGGTCATAATTAGGGCCAATGGTATCAGTGGCCTTGTATACTTCCTGGAAAGTCGTCCCTATGGCCTCAACTTTCTCCTGTGGATCCTCGATCACAAAGATCCAAGGCCTCACTTGGATCAATACCTGCTAATGTCCGTAATTCGTTCGTTCGTTGTCTGTTGTCCGGGCTATTTTAAGACACTGAAGGTCGTTTTGATTTTTTCTCCGAAATAGTTTATTTATTTGCCGGAACATATTCGGGTTACTGGTGTTTACAGCCCGAATTTTGTTGTTCCAATATCAACTTAAAGAAATTCTGTAATTCTCTTTTATTAACGTTTGAATATTTTTAAGTTTAGTTAGTTTTAAATGCATTTTTATTTTCTAAATCATTAACTCTTACATACTAACAAAAAATGCTTAAATGCTAGCTTAAAATTACTTAACAAACTTATACTAACTTACTGGCCCCACACAGGCACTCTAAGCTACTCTAAACTCTTATATATATGTCTTTCGACTTTGTTTACATTTTATTTATTAATACTTATTTTCTATGCTTAAGGCTAAGAAAAAATTTAACAAAAAACTTAGCATATGGATATAATTTTTTATTTCTTATAAAAACTTAATATCTAACTTAAAATAAACCTTAGTCTACCTAACCTATATACACAATACACACATACACACATATAGACATTATACACAATACATACATATACTAGTATATACCTTTATATATACTAATATATATATGTATTTCTTAAATACTAACCTAAACCTATGCAAGCTGGCCATCGCTATTCGCAGAGCAAATAGATGTGTCAGCTCTGCCTCATTAGTGAGGCTGGTCTCTAATTGACGGAAACGACGACGTAACATCTTCTCCATCATTCAACCACCAGAAATGCTGGTGCTGCCGAACGACATCCCTCTTATCGCGATTCCCCACCGCCCTACTGAACCTGAGACGATCCACACTGCCGTGTGCGACGTCTCTGCCGTAGTTGAGTCGCCTGTCCCCAGCTTTCCGAGCGACATGGAAGATTAACGGGACCGCTGATCTATCCTGGATCAACCCTATCTGATCTAGGTAGAGGAATGCTTCCGGTGGAACGAAGCCGTCAGAGCGCACTCTCTCGTGGTAAAGGTAGTTGGGGTAGTAAGCCCCATATATCAGGTTATTCGTCGAGGTCATTGCTCTTGCAATGTGCCTTCGAGTCAGCTTAATTACGAAGTTGTCCACTCGTATTAGGTTCGCCCTGTTGTAAAGGACCTCATTACGATAAAATTTTTTGTACTCCGACTCTGGTGTTCTGTACAAGCGAAGGCAAGCCCTAAGGCAAGCCCTCTCAAACACCCGAATCTTTTCCATTAAGCTTGCTCGCACATTGAACCACACGGGACAACCAAATACCAGCATGGGCCTGATAAGGGCCATGTAGCAGATTACCTTTACCCTCGCATCGAGTTGGCTGCTATAAAACAGTCTCTTTGTAAGGGCAAAAGCGCCTTTGGCTCTGGCCAGAGCAGCATCTACATTTTTGTCAAAATACAGAAACTGATCTAGCCAGATCCCAAGGTATCTGACTACATTTCGACAGGCAAGAGGCTGTCCGTGTTGTCCAATGATCGAGAACTTTCGCCAATTTTTTCTGGTATCCCTAGAGGCTCTAGACAACGGCGTCCTAAAGAGAATGGTTTCCGACTTCCGAAAGTTGATTTTCAACTTCCAGTCATCGCAAAATCGTCTTATCTTATCGAAATCACGCTGCAAGAGAGTATTAATGACCTCGATTTTTGTACCTGTTCTGTACGCTATCAAATCGTCTGCGTACGCAATAGTATGGGGAAGTGAACCTATCAAGTCGCTTGTATAAATGTTGAATAGGATCGGCGAATTGACCGCGCCTTGCTGAAGACCATTTTTAATTTGAAATATTCCAACAGAAGTCACATCGCCATTTTTCACGATGAACTGTCTGTTCGTTAGCATATTAAACAGAATGTACAAGAGTGGTTTACTGATCCCCAGCCTAGTCAGCTTATAGAAAAGACCCTCTAACCATACAGTGTCGAAGGCCTTCTCCAAGTCAACAAGGCAGGCACCAGTACATTGGTTTTTGCCTTTATTCCATTGGATATCGGACACCAGTTTAGACGCGGCATGTGAGATATCATGTCCCGCCTTAAAACCGAATTGATTATCCGGAACTATATGTTTGTCCTCAACCCACCTAGACAGAGCTCTATTGATCACCTTCTCGAAAACCTTACTGATATTCGGAAGGAGACTTATCGACCGGAGATTCGCCGGATTGGATATATCCTTTCCCTTTTTGGGGATAGGTTGAACCACCGCCGTTTTCCAATGCGCTGGATAATGTGCATTATTCATTGCATTATTAAACAGGGTGGTGTAAATGTCCACCGCTTCTAGAGGAAGATGTCGAAGCACGATGTTCGGAATACCATCGGTCCCCACTGATTTCTTAGCCCTGATTGTGTCGAAGATCTCATGGAGCTCTTCCTTCGAAATGAACGGGGGTAGGTCACCCTCTCTGGTAATGACATTGTTTGCCATATTTTCTTCGCTGAACCGAGTAAAACCAGAGCCCTCGGATCTCCAGTTCTCTATTTCATTTCGAATGTAGAAGTTTTTCACCAAGACGCGACTGTCCAGGTCATAATTAGGGCCAATGGTATCGGTGGCCTTGTATATTTCCTGGAAAGTCGCCCCTATGGCCTCAACCTTCTCCTGTGGATCCTCGATCACAAAGAAGTCGTCATCATCAGCGGCCTCATTTGGATCAATACCTGCTATTGTCAGTAACCGTTCGTTGTCTGTTGTCCGGGCTATTTTAAGACACTGAAGGTCGTTTTGATTTTTTCTCCGAAATAGTTTATTTATTTGCCGGAACATATTCGGGTTACTGGTGTTTACAGCCCGAATTTTGTTGTTCCAATATCAACTTAAAGAAATTCTGTAATTCTCTTTTATTAACGTTTGAATATTTTTAAGTTTAGTTAGTTTTAAATGCATTTTTATTTTCTAAATCATTAACTCTTACATACTAACAAAAAATGCTTAAATGCTAGCTTAAAATTACTTAACAAACTTATACTAACTTACTGGCCCCACACAGGCACTCTAAGCTACTCTAAACTCTTATATATATGTCTTTCGACTTTGTTTACATTTTATTTATTAATACTTATTTTCTATGCTTAAGGCTAAGAAAAAATTTAACAAAAAACTTAGCATATGGATATAATTTTTTATTTCTTATAAAAACTTAATATCTAACTTAAAATAAACCTTAGTCTACCTAACCTATATACACAATACACACATACACACATATAGACATTATACACAATACATACATATACTAGTATATACCTTTATATATACTAATATATATATGTATTTCTTAAATACTAACCTAAACCTATGCAAGCTGGCCATCGCTATTCGCAGAGCAAATAGATGTGTCAGCTCTGCCTCATTAGTGAGGCTGGTCTCTAATTGACGGAAACGACGACGTAACATCTTCTCCATTATTCAACCACCAGAAATGCTGGTGCTGCCGAACGACATCCCTCTTATCGCGATTCCCCACCGCCCTACTGAACCTGAGACGATCCACACTGCCGTGTGCGACGTCTCTGCCGTAGTTGAGTCGCCTGTCCCCAGCTTTCCGAGCGACATGGAAGATTAACGGGACCGCTGATCTATCCTGGATCAACCCTATCTGATCTAGGTAGAGGAATGCTTCCGGTGGAACGAAGCCGTCAGAGCGCACTCTCTCGTGGTAAAGGTAGTTGGGGTAGTAAGCCCCATATATCAGGTTATTCGTCGAGGTCATTGCTCTTGCAATGTGCCTTCGAGTCAGCTTAATTACGAAGTTGTCCACTCGTATTAGGTTCGCCCTGTTGTAAAGGACCTCATTACGATAAAATTTTTTGTACTCCGACTCTGGTGTTCTGTACAAGCGAAGGCAAGCCCTAAGGCAAGCCCTCTCAAACACCCGAATCTTTTCCATTAAGCTTGCTCGCACATTGAACCACACGGGACAACCAAATACCAGCATGGGCCTGATAAGGGCCATGTAGCAGATTACCTTTACCCTCGCATCGAGTTGGCTGCTATAAAACAGTCTCTTTGTAAGGGCAAAAGCGCCTTTGGCTCTGGCCAGAGCAGCATCTACATTTTTGTCAAAATACAGAAACTGATCTAGCCAGATCCCAAGGTATCTGACTACATTTCGACAGGCAAGAGGCTGTCCGTGTTGTCCAATGATCGAGAACTTTCGCCAATTTTTTCTGGTATCCCTAGAGGCTCTAGACAACGGCGTCCTAAAGAGAATGGTTTCCGACTTCCGAAAGTTGATTTTCAACTTCCAGTCATCGCAAAATCGTCTTATCTTATCGAAATCACGCTGCAAGAGAGTATTAATGACCTCGATTTTTGTACCTGTTCTGTACGCTATCAAATCGTCTGCGTACGCAATAGTATGGGGAAGTGAACCTATCAAGTCGCTTGTATAAATGTTGAATAGGATCGGCGAATTGACCGCGCCTTGCTGAAGACCATTTTTAATTTGAAATATTCCAACAGAAGTCACATCGCCATTTTTCACGATGAACTGTCTGTTCGTTAGCATATTAAACAGAATGTACAAGAGTGGTTTACTGATCCCCAGCCTAGTCAGCTTATAGAAAAGACCCTCTAACCATACAGTGTCGAAGGCCTTCTCCAAGTCAACAAGGCAGGCACCAGTACATTGGTTTTTGCCTTTATTCCATTGGATATCGGACACCAGTTTAGACGCGGCATGTGAGATATCATGTCCCGCCTTAAAACCGAATTGATTATCCGGAACTATATGTTTGTCCTCAACCCACCTAGACAGAGCTCTATTGATCACCTTCTCGAAAACCTTACTGATATTCGGAAGGAGACTTATCGACCGGAGATTCGCCGGATTGGATATATCCTTTCCCTTTTTGGGGATAGGTTGAACCACCGCCGTTTTCCAATGCGCTGGATAATGTGCATTATTCATTGCATTATTAAACAGGGTGGTGTAAATGTCCACCGCTTCTAGAGGAAGATGTCGAAGCACGATGTTCGGAATACCATCGGTCCCCACTGATTTCTTAGCCCTGATTGTGTCGAAGATCTCATGGAGCTCTTCCTTCGAAATGAACGGGGGTAGGTCACCCTCTCTGGTAATGACATTGTTTGCCATATTTTCTTCGCTGAACCGAGTAAAACCAGAGCCCTCGGATCTCCAGTTCTCTATTTCATTTCGAATGTAGAAGTTTTTCACCAAGACGCGACTGTCCAGGTCATAATTAGGGCCAATGGTATCGGTGGCCTTGTATATTTCCTGGAAAGTCGCCCCTATGGCCTCAACCTTCTCCTGTGGATCCTCGATCACAAAGAAGTCGTCATCATCAGCGGCCTCATTTGGATCAATACCTGCTATTGTCAGTAACCGTTCGTTGTCTGTTGTCCGGGCTATTTTAAGACACTGAAGGTCGTTTTGATTTTTTCTCCGAAATAGTTTGTTTATTTGAGGGAACATATTCGGGTTGCTGGTGTTTACAGCCCGAACCCTGTTGTTCCAATATGAACTTACAGAAATTCTGTAATTCTCTTTTATTAACGTTTGAATATTTTTAATCGACGACTTCAGTGTCCTAATCTCCGGGTCTTGTCTGTCAGTAAACTGTCTGTACAAGTTTTTGAGTCTTGTCAGTAGTCTACTTTTCTGTCGGTGCAGTGCGTCAATTGTAGGATTGCGGAACAGGTCTTCGTTAGTCGTATGTCGATACCGCGGTATTGTAGCGGCCATAGTTTGTTTAATTGTCTCGTCCATTTGTTTTAGGTAATTGTCGATCTCCTCGTTTGACAAATTCCTATTGGCCGGTGGATGGAGCGTGTTCGAACCGAGTGCTCTTGTCAAGGTTGCGGAGAAGCGTGTCCATCGAGTCTTACTGTAGTTGTAAGAATATCTTTGGACAAACTCCTCCAATTCCGCAATTTCGTTGGGAACTGTAATTTCGGTGCTACAACCGCAATGGTCACTGTCATACACAAATGTGCGCAGACAGTTTAGCGTTTGTAAATTCGTACCTGTCAGTCGTATACGTTCGTCGTACAGCAGTAGATCCAAATATGACCCGCCTCTGGGAAACGACGGATTATCCGTCGCTTTAAGACCGAGTCTGTACATGACATCGTGCTGACACCAATCAAGTAGTAGGTTCCCTCTAGTATTCGGCAAATTATTTCCCCAATCTCTGTGTCTAGCGTTGAAGTCCCCGCCGATTATAAAATAATTCTCCCCCGATTCCAGTCTCAGGAGTCGAAAAAGCGTGTCGAGCTCTGTAATGAATAAAGTGGATTGTGAAGCCTCAGGCGCATAGACAGAGGCCAAGTACAGACGCTTTCCACTGCGGAGCGGGATGTAAATGACGACTGCCTCCAACACCCGGAACCTACGCAACGCTCCCTTGTACACTCTGTGAAATTTTATACCTTGTTTAATGAAGATCGCGACACCGCCTCCACGTTCGGATCCGGGCCTGTTTCTCCTTCTAACAATATAATTATTGTACTCCAGTTTGTGCTTATCGGTTAGCTTGGTTTCGCTAGCGAAAAGCACATCAGGAGATTGGTCTTGTAGCAATTTAAACATCGCGGCTCTTCGTTCGATCCTAATCAGTGAATTAACATTCACCGCAAGGACCTTCAAAGTTTGCTCCACCATGTGCGTACCCATTACGACATGTGTTGCGTTAGGCCCGGCAGCAGCGCGTAGATCTGGTCCACCCGCTTGGCCTGTTCTTGCACCTGCTTTTGCAGCTGAGCCATCTGCCCTTGGATTGCGAGCAAGATGGCCAGCATGTTAGGTGCAGCTTCCGTTGTTCTCGGCATGGGCGCCGAAGAAGCAACAGTGGCTTGCTGTACCGTAGCCCCCCTACCTGCCGCCATTTGGGCGTAGGAAATTTGGGGCGTGACGGTGTTTGAAACCTAACAGGTGAACGTTTGACCTCCACCTTCGGCTGCTGAGCCAGTTTTGATTTTTTAATGTCAGCGAACTTAGGACAACCCCGATAGTTTGCGGTGTGTCCCACGTTCCCACATAACACGCACGAGAGCTGCGCCCTATCGGATACTCCGTCCCTACCCAGAGAACACTCCTCGGAACTGTGGTTCTTTGCGCACTTCACGCATCGAGGCTGCATTTGGCAGTTCGACGCGGCGTGCCCGAACCTCTGGCAGCGAACGCATTGTATAACGCCTTCGCTCCTTTTCAATTTTTCCCAGTGAACCACCTGGTAGTCTAGGACATTGATACTTCTTAGACTATCCAGGCGGCTTTCGGGACTGAGCTGCACCAGGGAGAACGGCAGACTCCGTTTCTCCCGCCTGGCTCTAGCTGTGGTAAATGGCTTTACCCCCACAAACCTGAGTCCTTCGCACTCCTTATCTTTGAGCAGTGCCAGGATCTCCTCAGGATCAGAAGACGGTTCCAACCCCTTCAGCAGCATCGATTGCCGCTTTTCACACTTCGATGTGAATGAGTAGTGCTCCGTCGTCGTTTCCTTTAGGAGCTCTTTCACTTTCGCGTAGCCCTTCACTGTATTACAGTGGATGTCATGGCGATCACTCCCCAATCTCTTAATGTTAAAATTATGACCAATGACCAGCTTACACAGGTCCTTGGTAGTATTTACCTCCAATTTATAGGTGTTGATAGGAGCCACCTTCTCCTTCTTCTTCTGCTGTTGTTGTTGTTGTTGCTGCTGCTGCTGCTGCTGTTGCTGTTGTTGATGCTGCTGCTGTTGTTGTTGTTGTTGTTGCTGCTGCTGCTGTTTTTTCAGCTGCTGTGGTTTCAGTTGTTGTTGTTTTTGCAGCTGTTGCTGTTTCTGCTGGTGCTGGTTTGTTTGCTGCAGATGTAGTTTCTGCTGCTGCTGATTTTGTTGTTCCTGCAGTTGTTGTTTCTGCTCTTGTTGCTTTTTTTGTTGGGAGCGCTCTACTTCTAATTATTCCTTCTGCCTGCGTGCAGTTTGCTTTTGCCTAATAGCAAGCATTTTTTTTTCAGCTTTTGTATGCTGCTGCTAATGTCTTTTATTTGTTCATCCTCACCTTCCGCCTCAGATGCTGCTAGAGAGGCAAAGTTGTTGTTGCCCCGCTCATACGGGATCTCATCATGGATGTTGGATGTACATCAACCCATTATCTGGTTGTTTTTTGCTCTGTTGTGTTGTGGTTGCTGTATCAGCTGTTAAAGCGGCACTTATTTTTATTTTTGATAAATTAGGAGTGGCTTTCAAGCTCCTCCTTCTTTTGATGGCTTTCGCCACAGGACTGGCAACAGTATTGTTGCCTTTTGCAACTCCCGTTATGCGACGAGTGGAACGCTCTCCACCATCCATCACGCGATTTCCTTACTTTTTAGTTTTGTTCTGATAATATTTAATTAAAAATAAACACAAATAAAAAAGAAGAAAGCTCCTGGTTCGCGGCCTGGGATCGAACCCGTGTGTGCCACGAATCACGATTTGTTGACCGACGCCTTTTTTTTCAGTTTTATTGGACTTCATTAATTAACTCTTACATGCTATACAAAAAAACCGCTTAAAAATTAGCTTAATTAACTTAAAATTATCTTATTATAACTTACTGGCCCCATGCGGGCACTCTAGGTTAAACATAATACTTAATCTATGTCTTTCGGCGTTGCTTACAGTCTATGTTTTTTTTTTTACATTTATTAACACTAAAACTAAGAAAATGAATTTTAATTAAAAAAACTTACTATCAGGACTTTTTTTTGGTTATAATATAAAACTTAAAACTAAACCTATAAACTACCTAAAATAAATCTTAGCCTACTTAAATTACCCCTTATTTCAGATTGTGTTACCCACATCGGTTCTTATATATATATATTTTTTTTTTTTGTATATTTTTTATTTTTTTTATTATATTTTTTTAATTTTTTTTTTATTTTTTATATTTTTTTTTTTATTTTTTATATTTTTTTTTATTATTTATTTTTTATTTTTTTTTATTTTTTATTTTTTTTCCTTAAATCTAACTTAATGCTACCTAAAACTATGTAAGCCGGCCATGGCTAACAAAATAAACAGATGACCGACTTTGCTTCACATGAAGCTACCTATAACTTGAGGAATTCGACGATGAACCTTCTCCTCCTTCCAATAGCCACCAAAATTGTTGGTGCTGCCGAGCAACATCCCTCATGTCACGACTCCCTATAGCCCTACTGAACCGGAGACGATCCGCACTGCCATGTGCGACGTCTCCGTCGTAGTTGAGTCGCCTGTCATCAGCTGTCCGAGCGACGTGGAAGATTAGCGGCACCGCTAATCTGTCCTGGATCAGACCTTTCATATGTAGGTAGAGGAACGCTTCTGGAGGAATAAAGCCGTCAAAGCGAACTCTCTCATGATACATATAATTAGGGTAGTAAGCCCCGGAGATCAGGTTGTTTGACGAGGTCATTGCTCTTGCAATGGTTTTTTTTTTTTTTATAATTTACGCGCGCCAAAGGGGTTATGAATACCCTTACACTGTTGCCTTGGCGCGGGCGGAAAGGTAGAAGGAGGAGAAAGGAAAGTTTGTGATGCAGTGGTTTGAAACTCAGGTTTGGTTTCGATATTGACTCTCCTGGGGTGGGAGTCCGAATAGGACGGAGAGATTTTCTTCACTCGGAATGGTGAGGTTGTGAATTTTAACGGTTGTTTTGTGCTTGAAAACCCTACAACAGCCAAATCTACATGTCAGTGTTATGCCTTCACACGCAGATTTTTCTGACTGAGTTCCAATTGCACAAATGAAAACTTGCCGTGGCTAGGATTCGAACCTTGACCTTCCGAGTGAGAAGCGATTGCTAGTACCACTACACCACGGCCACCCCAATGTGCCTTCGAGTCAACTTAATAACAAAATTGTCCACTCTTATTAGGTTCGCCCTATTGTATAAGACCTCATTAGGATAGAATTTTATTTACTCGGACTCTGGTGTTCTGTATAAGCGAAGACAAGTCCTTAGACAAGCCCTCTCAAACACCCGAATCTTTTCCAATAAGCTTGCTCTCACGTTGAACCACACGGGACAACCAAATACAAGCATAGGCCGGATAAGGGCCATGTAGCAGATCACCTTCACCCCCGCATCGAGTTGGCTGTTATAAAACAGTCTCTTTGTAAGGGCAAAAGCACCTTTGGCTCTGGCCAGAGCAATATCTATATGTTTGTTAAAATACAGATATTGGTCTAGCCAGATCCCAAGGTATCTGACTATATTTCGACAAGCAAGTGGCTGCCCGTGCTGTCCCACGATCGAAAACTTCCGCCAATTCTTTCTGGTATCCCTAGAGGCGCCAGACAAAGGCGTCCTAAACAAAATGGTTTCCGACTTCTGAAAGTTGATTTTCAACTTTCTGTCATCGCAATAGCGCTTAATTTTATCGAAGTCACGTTGCAAGAGTATGTTAATGACCTGATCTGTACGCGATTAAGTCGTCTGCGTACGCTATGGCATGGTGAAGTGAACCTATCAGATCACTTGTGTAAATGTTGAATAGAATCGGCGAATTTACCGCACCTTGTTGCAGACTGTTTTTAATGTTAAATATTCCAGCAGAAGTCACATCGCCATTCTTCACGATGAACTGTCTACTGGAGAGCATATCAAAAAGAATATACATCACTAATGCCCAACCTGTCCAGCTTGAAAAAGAGCCCCACTAACCATACGGTATCGAAGGCTTTTTCCAAGTCAATCAGGCAGGCACCAGTGCACTGTTTCTTGCTTTTGTTCCATTGGATATCAGAAACCAGTTTAGACGTAGCATGAATGATATCATGCCCAGCCTTGAAACCGAATTGATTATCCGGAACTATATGTTTGTCCTCAACCCACTTAGTCAGGACTCTATTGATTACCTTTTCGAAAACCTTACTGATGTTTGGAAGAAGACTGATCGAGCGGAGATTCGCCGGATTGGATGTGTCTTTATCCCTTTTAGGTATGGGATGTTCCACCACAGTTTTCCAATGCGCTGGATAATGTGCATTATTCATTGCATTATTAAACAGGGTGGTATAAATGTCCACAGTTTCTAGTGGGAGATGTCGAAGCATAATGTTCGGTATTTCATCGGTTCCCACTGATTTCTTAGTTCTAAGTGATTCGAAGATCGTTTGGAGCTCTTCCTTCGAAATGAACGGTGGTAATACCCTTTCGTTGGTGATGACATTATTTGCCATATTCTCGTCACTGAACTGGGTGAAACCCGAGCTCTCGAATAGCCAATTCGCAATTTCATTTCGAAGGCAGGAGTTGTGCACAAGGACTCGACTCTCCAGGTCGTGGTTCGGGCCAATGATATAATTCGCCTTGTACACTTTCTGGAAAGTCGCTCCTATAGCCTCTACCTTCTCCTGCGGATCCTCGACCACAAAGAAGTTGTCATCATCAACGGCCTCATTTGGATCAATGCCTGCTGCTACAAGTATTTGTTCGTTGTTCGTCGTTCGGGCGATTCTAAGACATGGAAGGTGGTTCTGATTATTTCTCCGAAATATTTTATTTATTTGCGGGAACATATTCGGGTTGCTGGTGTTTACAGCCCGAATTTTATTGTTCCAATACAAACTTACAGAATTTCTGTAATTTTCTTTTATTAATATTTGGAGGTTTTTGATCGACGACTTCAGTGTCACGATCTCCGGGTTATGTCTGTCAGTAAACTGTCTGTACAAGGTTTTTAGTCTTGACAGCAGTCTACTTTTGTGTCGGTGCAGTGCGTCAATGGTTGCGTTGCGGAATAGGTCTTCGTTGTCAGTATGTTGATACCGAGGTATCGTTTTGTCCATTGTTCGTTTGATTGTCTGGTCCATTAGTTTTAGATATCTGTCAATCTCCTCGTTTGATAGATTTCTATTGGGCGGTGGGTAGAGCGTGGTATGTGCGTAGACAGTTTATGGTATGTTGGTTAGTACATGTCAGGTGTATTCGTGTGTCGAACAGCAAGAGGTCCAAATAAGAACCGTGTCTGGGAAACGACGGAATATCCGTCGCCTTAAGGCCGAGTCGATACATTATACTGTGCTGACCCCACCGATTGAATAGTAGGTATTTGGTGTATTATTTCCCCAATCTCTGTGTCTGGCGTTGAAATCTCCGCCGATAATAAAGTAATTCTCCTCCAATTCCAGTCTTAGGAATCGAAAAAGTGTCTCGAGCTCTGAGATGAATAAGGTGGATTGAGTTGCTTAACGGACACCATACATATCCGCTTTCCACTACGGAGAGGGATGTACATGATGCATGCTTCCAGCACCTGGAACCTAAGTACTACACGACTGTATATCCTTTTGAAACGCAGTCCTTTTCTAACAAAGATCGCAACACCACCTCCTTGAATGGAGTTGTGTCGGTTTCTCCGTAATATTTTATATCTTCTGCGCCTCATTTTGTGTCTTTTAGTAAGCTTAGTTTCGCTAACCAAAATCACATCAGGGGCTTGGTTTTAAGCAACTTAAACAGTGTGGCTCTTCGTTCGAACCTAATCAGTGAATTAACATTCACTGCAAGGACCTTCAGGGTTTGCTCCGCCATGTACGTACCCATTACGACTGGAGGTGCGTTAGGCCCGGCAGCAGCGCGTATATTTGATCTACTCGCGTAACCTGTTCCTGTATTTGACGCTGAAGCTGAGCCATCTGCCCCCGAATAGAGAGCAAGATAGCCAGTATGTCAGGTACAGGTTCCGGTGCTCTAGGCGCTGGGGCCTGAGAAGCAACCTTTGCTTGTTGTACCGTACTTCCCCTACCTGCCGCCATTTGGGCGTAGGTAACGTGGGGAGTAACGGCTGGTGTTTGTGCCTGCGCGAGTGGACGTTTAACTTCCACTTTCTGCTGCCGAGCCAGATTTACTCTTTTTATGTATTGGAATTTGGGACAACCCCGATAGTTTGCGGTGTGTCCCGTGTTCCTACATAACGCACAAGAAAGTTGGCTTTTTTCAGACGCTCAGTCCTTCCTTAGAGCGCATTCTTCTGACTAGTGGTTCTTTCCACACTTCACGCATCGAGGCTGCATTTCGCAGTTCGGCGCGGCGTGCCCGAACCTTTGGCAGCGAACACATTGTAAAATGTTTTCGCTCCTCTTTAATTTTTCCCAGTGTACAACCTGGTAGTCTAGGACTTTGATACTCCTTAGACCATCCAGTTTGCTGTCGAGACTTAGCTGAACCAGGAATAATGGTAGTTTCCGCTTCTCCCTTTTAGCTCTAGCCGTGACAAACGGCTTGACCCCCACGAATTTGAGCCCTTCGCACTCCTTCTCTTTCAGCAGTGCAAGGAGCTCCTCCGGGTCAGTCGACGGTTCTAACCCCCTCAGCAGCATTGTTTGCAGCTTGTCCCCCTTCGGGGTGTATGAGAAGAACTCCGTCGTCGAATCCCTCAATAAATTTGTTATTTTATAATAGCGCTCCACTGTGTTACAGTGGATCGCGTGCCTATCTACCCTAAGTCTTTTAATATAAAAATTATTGCCTATGGCCGACTTACATAATTCTATGGTGTCTTTCAACTTTCAATATGTGTTGATTGGAGGTACCCGTAGTTTGGTTGTTTTTTGCTGCTGCTGTTGTTGTTGTTGTTTCTGCTGTCGTAGCTGCTGTTTCTGTTGTTGTTGTTGTTGCTGCTGCTGTTGTTGACGCTGTTGCTGCTGTTTCTGTTGTTGTTGTTGTTGATGTTGTTGCTGCTGTTGTAGTTGTTGTTTTTGCTGCTGTTTGGCTTTTTGTGGTTGTTGTTGTTTTTTTATGTGTTGTGTTTCTTTTTGGATCTGTTGTTGTTGTTGTTGTTGTTGTTATTGCTGCTGCTGTGTTCCGTGGAGTTCTATTTTTTGCTCCTTCTCTCTTCTTGCCATTTGTTTAGCTTTAATAACTAGCACTCTTTGCTGGAGCTGTTTAATGCTAGCATTTATGGCTTCTACCTCCTCCTCCTCTTCATCTGACTCGGTGTCAACCAACGATGCGAATGTGTTCTCGCCTCCCATATAGCGTCCTTCTCCACCATCTGACACATATGGGAAATCATCTTTGCTGGCCTTTTGCCTTTTTTGATTTTGTGCTGCTACCCTTGTTGATGTAGTTGGCGCCTCTTCCCTCGCTCCACCATGCAGCTTTTCCATAGATGCTGACAGGGAAGGGCGCTTCACTAGGTTCGGAGTAGGCCTCAGCTTCCTCCTCCTTTTAATAGTCATTTCTGGTTTCCCAGAATGCGAATGGGCCGACATAACGGCCTGGTCGTCTGATGACATCAAGCCATCTGCAGGTTCCGCTATTTGAATAGCGGACCGCTCACATTGTTCACTGCTTTTACTCACTTTTTAGTTATATTTATTGAGTTTACTTTTAAAATGAAAATAAAAAAGGCCAATGTGTTTCGGGGATCGAACCCACGACCTCTGCTTTATCGGTCGGACACCACTACTTCTGGGCCACCGAAGCACTTAACAAAAATGTTTCTGGTACACTTTGTATGCACTTGTTTATTTAGGTTTTTTTTCACTTTGAAAGCCGAAACACGTCTATTCCTCACGGAGGTCTATGAACGACTGCGGTTGACCGACGCCTCTAACCGCTTGGCTACCGATTCAATAACGAAATTCCGATTAATAATCTTTACAACCAAGACTGACTCACTATTTTACTTTAGGAAAAGCCGAAACACTTCTATTCACTGCGAAGATCTGCGAACGACTGCGGAAGCAGTAGTCCTACTAAGGTTGTTACTGGCCGTGAATAAGGAGCTATCTTGAAAGTGGGTGTCCGGTAGGAGGTTGAGTGATTCATAACTTAAAGTCGTCCAAGAGCGGGCAGGAAGCAGCCATTGCCTGATTGAAAGCCAGGGTAAAATCCTTGGCTTTCACGTAAGCCCCCATGGATATTACAAGGCGGCAAAAGAGTTCAGAGCAGAGTAATTTTAAAAGTGTTCCTCTGTATTTTGGCCAATCAGTTTTCTTATAATTCCTGACTGCTAGTTGGCGGGGAGTATCATTCAGACTGAATTGGAGGTATCTGTGATTGAAAAAGATTATTCAGACGATACCATCCAGTTAGTTATCATTTGAGTGATGTTGTCGGAGACAAGAGTGATCAATGCCAATATTGGAAACATTGAGGTTAGTATTTATAATATAACCAAAAAGTGACGTACCTCTATCGTTAATATCGGCACTGCCCGATACCGTGTGATGTGCGTTTACATCGCACCCAATGATGAGGCCAGTTTTCTGCCTTTCAGCTTCCAAGACCACGCTTTATAGGCTGTCATAAGAGAGAGGATCGATATAGTCGTAGCACGACAGGTCGATGCCAGACAGTAGATACTTTTGGCAGTCCAGCAAGGGTTATGTCGGGTCCGCAGAGATTAGGAAGTAAGAGTACATTAAGCCTACGTTTCACTACATTCCAAGTTCTGATTTTGATTTTGTCTTCTGTATAGAACAGAACGTATTCAGGCGTCCCAAACCCACGAACCACGTCTTCTACAATCTATGGTTGGTGGATTAGGACTATGTCTTCTGCGTCTTTGGATAGACGAAGAATGAACGCGGCTGAGGCCCTTTTGGAGTAATGGAGGTTAATCTGTAGAAACCGTAGCATCACTGCACCAATCAAACAGAGGAGCGTCCACCATGGTGTCGTTGGAGTCCTCCACCATGGTGTCATTGGAGTCCTCCGATTCTGAAAATGTGCCCAAAGCTCGACTTCATCTACTGATCGTAAAGGAACTCAAAGGTGGATACCGTCGGCTTGGTTGTCACCCCGGAAAGATTGGAGTTGCTGCTACCCATTTCAGGAAAGGAGATCGACGCTTCAAGATCTGAGGCTGTATCACCAGTTTCAATTAAAGGAGGAGGAGGTTGCTTATTAGCATCCAGCTCATTCTTTTTGTGAACCCTTATGGTCATAGATTCGAATCCGGACCGAATCCGAACCAACCGGAATCCTTTAATATGCGCCAATTAACGTGCATGTATCGACATAAGAACCCTTAGTTCCTTATGAGTCGAAATACTGACCTTAATGATCATCAAAATGTCTTTTGGGGAGGAGAGTTCAGTTGGAATCCAGGTGCGGGTTCTAGGTCTGCTAGGGATATCCTGCTTAGCCTCGATACCGGCCAGGCCTTTACTAATCCACTTACGAAAGTTTTAACTTGACCAACTGCCACCGTTGAAATGAAATTGATCCATCGGCGTCGTTTTTATCAAGCACCGCGATCGTTATGGCGCTTTTTAGTATGTGAAGACGTGGCGTTGGAAGGCCCTAGGGGTTTTGACATTTTTCAATTTAAGCCTTTTGGGAACCGGCACGGTTTTCTCGAATGATTTCTGGCGGTTGGAGGAATGTTTCAACGTTTTGCGATTAGTTATGGGGTCCCACGAGTGGCGGAAAAAGGATTGTCCACCTATGCAGAGATGCGCTGTATACAGATAAAGCTAGCTAATCCAGAGGTCGCCAGGATACTCCGTTCACGACTGAGTTATTTTGAAAATACTGGGCCCCCGGCCAAGCTGATCCTTGGCACGGGCCGTATGACACCTTGATGCAGCCCAGGGGAGAAAGGAGGACGAAGGAAGCAAGGTGGTTAGGAAAGTAGAGGGGAAATGGGAGTGAGCAACCTTTAGTTTCAGAATTCTGAATCTTATCTCTATCCAGTGATCAGGATTGAATAAAAACAAGATAAATTATGACAAACACAAAACCTTAGTGCCAGATTTACTTATGAAAACAGAAGCCGTCGATACTAAAACCTAAGAGTATCATCAGCAGAAATTGAAACGGTCAGGTCATAAAAAGTCAAAGTAAATTTTCTGCGAAATTAAAAGCTATAGAATTGAATTTTTTTAAAACAATAAGAACAGATATTTAGTTTGGATCAAAATTCTTTATTCCTTATATAGAATTTTCCCTGATATTATGTTTTGAGCACCATATCAGGCATATGACTACTTAGTCTGTTTATGATGAAGCGCATCCTGTCGGTCAAATTTTGGGTCACTATTCGAGTATATTACCAAAATCTATATGTCGTTAAGTCAAGTCCTCAGAAAGTCAATGTATGCCATCCTATGCTACATATCGTCTGAATCAAGGTCGTTCACATTTTCGACAAAACAATCACTGATTATTGTCCGATAACATTGGCCAAGTTGTACACTATAACTGTAAAAGTATGTTAGCTCGGCTTATGTGTTTATTAGGGAAACAAGATATATGTTCGTTACTCGTATATGTGCGTTACTCATTTATTTGGTTATATTGTAATAACTTTAACTTAGATGCTTTCTTACTTGAAGATTTGTGTATACAGAAAATAACATCTCACGTGTTAAATAACATCAAAACTGGTTAATAATAAAAATAAATAAATATAAATATGTTTATTCGTTTCATATAAAGCAGAACATTAACCAATAACAAAAAATCAACTGAGTGATCATATGCATCCTAAAAGGGAATTAAAGGGATGCGTAACAAACGCACAAACGTTTATAGCGTCACATAAACATTTTTGATTACAAAATCATTAATTACATTATTAAGAGTCATCTTATTTTCGGATGATAAGATTAGGTTCTTTCCAAGTCAATTAATATACAGCTAAATTCTATGAGTATTTGACTTTTGATAAAGAATTGCCTTTATTATTTCAACTTATTTTTTTCTATGTAAATTATTATCATTTTGATTTGAAAACAGACAACCAAAAAAATAAAGCATAAACTTCGAACACGAAAATGCGTCGATTGATTCTATTTCCCATCGTCTACTTCGTGATATATTTCTAACATACAGGGTGTCCCCTAATTCGCTAAAGATAATAATTTGGGAATGATTTTTGGGTATATTCTAAGAAAAAAATCGTTCTACTGTAACGGTCTATCATCAATGTTGAACCATTTATCGAGGATTTAAGAAAAGGCTGACTTTGGTGTACCCTGACCTATGTTGACGGAAATTTCTCTGTAAATACTAATAATAGTTTCGGACTTTATTTTTAGAAGAAATACTAGCCTTTGTAACTGCGTTTAAAAGTTGATATCTTATCAGATATCCAATTTGTAAGCCTGTTTCATTTTTCTTGCCCTTGCTAATTTTTTACTTTGAGGTCACTTTTCTCCAGAAAATGTGTTTATTACACAGAAAATGTGTAATAAGCATAAAGTTTTACTATTTTTTTCTTATGAACATTACAATAATAAAAAAAAAATTATCAACAAGTTTGCAGAAAAACTAAGTAATAGTGACACTTGGAATATTATTAATACTTGGAAAGCCATTCTTTTTATCAACTGTCGTTAGAAACGTAATTATAATAAAAAAGCATAAATTGATTTCTTTACCTGCTGCAGGTTTTCCCAAGTATCATAAAATCTATGGGGTTTTCTGCAAACTTGCTGATGATTTTTTTTATTATTGTTACGTTCATAAGAAAAAAACCGTAAAACGTTATGCTTATTACACATTTTCTGGAGAAAAGTGACCTCAAAGTCAAAAATTAACATGGACAAGAAAAATGGAACAGGTTTGGAAATTGAATATCTGAAGACTCAAACTAGATATCAATTTTATTTAAACGCTGTTCAAAGCCTAGTATTTCTGCTAAAAATAAAGTCGTAAACGAAATTTCAACCATTAGTACAAACAGAGCAATATCCGTTAACATGGGTCAGGGTACACCAAAGTAAGTCTTTCCTTAAATCCTCGATAAATGATGTCAACATTGGAAATAGACCGATGTTATTCTTAGAATATACTCAAGAATCATTTCCCAAATTATGCTTGACGAATTAGGGGACACCCTGTATAATTTTCTTCTTTTAAATTACATATGTAGTCAGTTACATATTAAAATCTATAATCCATACAAATGTGCGTATTCTAAACAAAAATATCTTGTTTTTCCTTTGTTGTAGCGCTTATCGGTTAATTGTACTTTTAGAGCTTACCTTATCTTAAGACGATTTCAAGTCGGCTGTCAACGATTCCAAAAATGTAATAATTATATAAAATGAGATCAATAACTTTATTGAAAGTCAGCGCAGTTCATATGCATTTTAAAGCTAAAAGTCTCTACACACGCTATTACTTGGTACCCATTTTACTGAGTCAGAAACCATCAAGGTTTATAAGTGGTGTGAGTAAAACCAAATGATTTGATTTTTCTTAAAAAGGTGGATATATGGTACATATAGCTGATGTTCATCGAACAAAATTGTAACGCAAATGACATAGTCTGATTGTATGTACGCTCAGCATTCAGTACTAAGTGTTAGTGTATGTTTTGCCTGGTGTAGGACTGGTCGTGTTATGTTGGTTTTTATAAGTATGGTAGGACCATTTTAGGTGCGTACTGATGCAAACCGGTTTGGGAAAAATTAAATAAATTGACAAGACTATGAAATTAGGCCTGTACAAATAAAATTGGTTAATTGCTATAAATTATAAGAGGTTCAATAAACTGAACTATGTTAATTTAGATTGTATTTAATTTAGTGAAGGGTTAATTTATATGCGAAAGTAGGAACAATATCGGCGATATCGGTTTTAAAGATCATATTAATTAACAAGTTATTTTGAGATAAAAATGATTTTGTTAGAGATACATAGATACGAGTGTGTACATATCTGTACCAATTTTGACACCGTTTCTTAATGTGCTGAGATTTTGACACCGTTTCTTAATGTGCTGAGATTTTGTTTTATGCTATCTACAATACCTATTTAAATAGTACTACAGTCCAGGTTAGATCTGGACCTCAATGAACAGTCCTATCCAATCACTCCCATTATTGGCCACCCGTCTTCATTTATACACGCTAAGTTAGTTGATGTCCCTTTCAGGTTGATTGGAAGATTCGTCGTGCCCGAACATTGATGTCAAGTGTAAAACTTCCTTTGTTTAATATCACAGAGATAAGAAAAGAAATAAAATGTAATAGACGAAGAAAATGCAATACTATTGGTAAGATTTTGATGTATCTTTTCGCATAAAAACCTTTACATTTATACAGTATAATATACATAGGTAGCTTTAACAGAGTATCTAAAGAGCATCCATTCAACGAAGAATTTATGAGCAACAAGAAATTATAACAATATGATTATTAATGTATCATTTTCGAAAAAGAAACAATTTAAAGAACAGACCAAATGCAAGTTATTTAATAAATAAGCCCTGTTCGGATCCTTAAAATTTTCACGTACTATACAACGTCAGAGAATAATTTCCTTTTTAATTCTTTGTGTCGTTGTGGCTATTGAAGGTAGCCCCTTTTTGCAAAACAATTTTCTTCCAATATATTGAGAAATCACACTTTTATAATTGTAGATAAACATGGGAATGCATGAAATTCTGCATAAGTTTGTGTGTGTGGGTATAGACGAATATACGAGTATATCTTCAACCACAACGACGAAACAGAAAATAACTTGATTTGTAATATATTGGAATTATTAAAACATATTTGCGCACTCGTAAATAAAAGGGGGAAATATTTCTGAGCTTATGTACGAGTACGAGAACGAGTACGAATATCTTAAAACTACCATCAACCTTAATAACAAAAACACAACGCAATCCACATCAAATATCGCGGCTTAGAGGCGAACAAGTTTTTCTAGTAGACTTAACACCACTCACATTTAATGTTTTCGATCAGTTTAACTGTGCCTGTGCTCCATAACAACTTCAACATTCATGATCATGTTCGTCTCATTCTATTTAATTCATTTAAATGTGTACGAGTGTACTGAGCAACTGAATATTCTCCCACTTATATGTACAATAAATGTTTATTTGGGAGACATATATGTAACGTATATATGCATGTACATATCTAGTTAGTTTCTAGCAATTGCAAAAATTGTAACTCTGTGGTTTTGAGCTCTCCGGGAAGGGGGAAAGACTGGCCGTGTAAAAGAATTGGGTATACAGCTTGACGGTGCTGGCTTAATTTTTCAAAGAAAACAACAAAAATTTGAAACTGCCATTAGTAAGCTGAAAATGTACATACTAAATTTAATTGTATCTAAACGAACACAATGCGGATTTGAAACAAAGCACATAAAAATACCGTCATCAGAGTAAAGAAACAATTTCTTTGTCCGCGTATGTATAGAATTTTGTTTTATGCAATATTCTTCATAGGTAAAACAAATTTAATGCAAAATATCCGGAGTATAATTAACCACCCACGTTTAACGGATGTCGCCAATTATACCCCCGTATTTACATGCGCATTTACATATGTGAGAATATGTAGTAATGTAGTACATTTTGGTTCATAGACAACATTAAGTCGACTGAGCCTCTGGATTCTATAGTGGCACCCTCTTTTAACGTGATATTTCATATGTACCCACTCGTTCGAGTCGCTACCAATCTACAGTCAATTAAACAATTCGATAATTGATCGATATTGGTCAAGTCATGTTTTTTTGTATTCTCGCGATGACAATCCGCCTACAACTTATAATTTAGATGATAGTTAAGATCCCGTTTGAAAGTTTGAATAGTATGCCGGTTTGCGGTCACCTTTGATAGACGTATTATCTGAGCCGTTAAAAAGATGTGCACCACAGCAATTTGGATGCTTCTACTGTTCACACTAATTGTTTGTCGTTAACCCATTTTTGGTACGGCATTTTCCGCCGGATATACGCGAGTTTTACTTCTTTTTATTATTATTTATTTTTTGATTTTCTTTGCAGTAAGAGTTGCGGACTAATTGGGATTTTGGCGAAGGTGTGTGGGTCGATTGTGTACCGCCGTCGGTATTCAGCTCGTAAGTTATTGCACAGTTATGTATAAAAGGTTTTGATAAGATGGTAATAATTAAGGTCATTGATATATTGGATGTTTAAAGCACTTCCATATCTAGCGAGGTACAAGAACTGGACAAAGTTATTGCAAAGTGAAAGGCTTGATAATAATGTCGTTGAACCCCCACATACAATATGTTGTAGTATTCGTCATCTTGAACAAGAATATATACAGAGTGTCCCGTAATTCGCCAAGAATAATTTGGGAAATGATTTGTTGGTAAATTCTAAGAAAAAAATAGTTCTACAGTAAGGGTCTATGGTATTTCCAATGTTTATCCCATCTCTTGTAAATTGAGATTCGTCCGCTCAAAGAATTCTGTTAATAAACTCGTTGTCATCCAAGCTCCGCCCCAGCAACCAGTTAAAAAACGTAAGTCTCTTTTCCAAATCATCGGGAAGTAGTTCTTGTAGAGCGTATGGTGGTATGGATAACGATTTTCTCCATGCAGTGCATTCGAAATTTTATGTCTGGAAACATTGAATTGCAAAGCTAGGCGTCTGATGCTGATTGCAACAGCTTCCAATATACTGACATCAGCCAAAATTCTTCTTGCTTATGAAGCTCCCGCCGCGTTAGGTCGTATAGTTGAAACTGATGGAACTCGGAACGTTCGATACGTATTTCTAAATATTCGTTCACTAGGAAGCCGTCGGTTAGGATATGGTTCATGGTATCTTTGTCGTACTCTAATTGAACTTCCATTGCACATCCATCACATAAATGTAAATAATGTGTGCGTAATCTCGGTTTGTAAATGCAGACATTTCTGTTAGCGTTTCAAAGCAACTGGAACATTGGCTTAAAAAAATTAATTAAACAGATGAATTAATTCTTTTTTCTAATCTTTTATACCATTTTTGTTTGATAAATTTCCAAAATAGGCCTTCATACCCCAAACCTAACACTTTCTGAGAACTTTTAAGCAATAGGGTAAGAGAATGAAGGTTTAACATGTAGCCAGATAAACGAGTGCGTTTTAAAACATTTTAGTAGCTATGAATTTTTAAAAAATTATTAATTCTTGGAAAACCACTCTCATTGTCAACTGTAGGTAAAAACTCATAAATTAATTTTTCTATCTGCTACAGGTTTTACCAAGTATCATAAGATCTGCAAACTTGTTCATTATCTTTTTATTATTGTTACGTTTATAAGAAAAAAATTATAAAACGTCATTTTTATTACGCATTTTCTGGAGAACGGTAACCTCAAAGTCAAAAATCAGCATGGGTAAGAAAAATGAAACAGGCTTAGGAATTGGATATCTGAAGACTCAAATAAGATATCAACTTTATTTAAACGCAGTTACAAAGACTAGTATTTCTTCTAAAAATAAAGTCCTAAAAGAAGTTTCTACCGTTAGTATTAACAGAGCTTTTCCCGTTAATATGGGTCAGGGTACACCAAAGTAACCCTTTTCTTAAAGCCTCAATAAATGCTGTCAACATTGGAGATAGACCCTTACTGTAGAATGATTTATATACCCAAGAATCATTTCCCAAATTATATATTGCGGGTGTAGGCGCCAGCCTGAAAGTTGTTGATATGCCCATAGCTGTGGGACGAAGTCGCGTGAGCCGCTAAACGCTGCGGAAAGGGAGTTGAAACCCCTTTTGTCCGCAAAGCGGCCCACGCACGTACCTATAAGAATACGCTTCTGCCTGACAGTTGTTGACGTATGTATGTGGAGGTTCAACGACATAGTTACCCAAGGCTTTATGCAGCCCCTAATCATGTATCATACATACTTGTGTAAATGTTCAAAATAAATTTATTTGGAAGTTCAATCTCAAGTTTATCAAAAGTTCTACTCTGTGGGGGTTGAAATTAAAACGCGATGATATACAAATGAAAGATGTTACAAAAACTATAATCAAAATCTTCAGTAATTAGAATTAGACAGTGTCTAATATGGTATTCCCTGATATTATCTACCAGTAGTATGAATCTGGTGCTTGACTTCAAATAAAATCAAAATAAAAAATTTCTTAATTCGAAGCTTTATCTGGAATTTTGCGAAAGTAATTACCAGAACTATTAGATAATATACTACTGCTACAAAGAATAGCCCTTGTGTACCAGTGAGATGGCTTCCCCGCACAGTATAGTCATGCAGTTACAGAGTGGTTAGATCGCATGTATGAAAATTCGTGGATAGGGCGGGATGAACCCATTCTGTGGCCTTCAAGGTCTCCGGGCTTGACCCCAATGGACCTTTATTTATGGGGACGGATGAAGGACATTGTTGACTCATCAGAAATAGCTGGTTCTGGTTTGTGCTTTCAACAATTAATATGATACAAGATTTGGTGAAAAAAATAAAAATAAAAATGTGCAATCAATATTTGTATTTTTTTCCTAAAACTTTTATCAATTTTTAATTTGATGTTTTACCTGTTTCAATTTCAATTTAATTTGTTACTTAAATCACTTTATCACTACCCTTCATTCATTTTCAAATTCAATTTATGAAGTGATTTCACCTATCTTCGACGCTGTGTAGATACCAGCCATCAACCCTGCCATCTTTAGAGGACTTTCTGTACTAGCCAGCTGTCCATACCACTTTCCACTTTGCCAGAATATTCGCTATTAGTTGTCAAACATTTTCCATTATTCCTCCAATGGATGATTTGCGAATATAGAGGGCGCTGTTTACATTTAAGGGGTTATTGCAATATATACAGTAATAAATATGTTATTCTCCACAGCAGAATTATGAGCTCGGGAAAAATAAATCAAAATAAATAAAGCTTACGAAAATATTCCAAAAGAGCTGTTGATTTTCGAAAAATTTTGATTAGACAGGGGTTATTGAATTCAATATAAACATGTAGTCAGCTTTCATGTGCTCTCTATCTCTTCTCCTCGCAATGCAAACCTACTGTAACCAAATTTGTATATTTAGGTATGGTTAAAAGTGTTGTTAGGTTTAAACAAGTAGCACACGTTTGAAAAGTAAGAACGAATATACAAAAGAACAAGTATTTAGGTCAGCACTTGGCTTCCTTATTCAAAATCTACCAACATTGACGTTGTCGTTTCAAATGACATTTGTTACAGTTTTTTTCCTATTTGATGCAGTATACATTAAATCCCAATTTTCACACTCCACGTCAGTGACCCCAAAAAAAAAACAAAAGATTATAAGAACTTGGGTGTGAAAGGAATTAAAGAAAAAAATATATGAAAAATAAAAATAACTGTTTAGGGAGAGATCGACAAAAACACCATTAAACTGTGAAGAATGTGGAATGCACCTCTGCGCATCTAAATGCAAATCTTACAACAAAAATACCAAAAATGTCATAAATTTAAGCTTTTTCCGTTTTAAGACATCGTTTGGTACTCGAACTTTGGGATTTTCAGAGAGAAACTCGTGTCTTTCGTTTTGTCTATAGTCTTTTTTCATTTCCTTACTTCCTTCTTTGCATTTTTGTCTTTGGAATGACGTTCCACTTTATTGAGCAATCTACAAGTATTGCTTTTGGACAAGGTCGTGTGTAACATAAGTCAATAAGTATCGATTGGTATAAATTAATTGAATTTGTGCATTCTAAATATGAATCTATGCATTCTATGGTGTTCTTTTAGAAAAGGTGTCGAAGACTGGCCAGTTACTAACAATATGTATAATGTATTTATACTCGTAATTATGCTGTAGAACATACATAAGTAATTAAAAAAGTTTTTACATGGGTATTTATATCCATTTGCTGCGAAAGACTAAGGATATAGTGTTGAATAGATTCGGAAATACATACATCCAAATGCATATACTAATTCATGGCCATATTCTACTGTAAAAACACAGCGTTTTCAAAGTACATATTTGGTTTTTCAATTATAATGTTATTGGAATGTTTTGGCTTTAAAAAAAAACCAAAGTATTGGAAGTCTGAGTGGTGGGAGTGGGCCAATGCGTATTGACTGAATGACTGAAGAGTCCCTATCAAGCTGAAATAGTTAACTTTTAATGTTTCCGTAAATATGTTTTGCTTGGAAAACACTTTAATTTAACGTTTTCCAACGAATGTATAGTTAATTTTTGTAGTGCGCTCTAATTGTTATTTTTTGTTTTTTTTTTTTGTTAAATTATACGTACTTGGGTCATTAACAAACGTTACCAATAAAAAAATAATATTCGTACGATCATGTCCGGTCGTCCATTTTATTTAATCACTGATTTGAATATCGTTCGTATTAAATACTAATAGTTGGTCTATCATATTATACATGCCAACACGTTTTAATAATTCTAACTAATTCAGTAGCCTCATCACTGTTTTTGCTAAAATTCGTTATTAGCTTCGTTCGAATGGATTGTGGTTAGCTTTTTTGATAGCCTATGTCCAGCAATATCTGGACTTGGCAAAGTGGAACATAAAGAGCTTAATTTGACCTAGATTTTGGGAATATTTGATTGATCGATCGAAATATCCGGGCAGAGGAATATTTGTTTGAAACTCGGTTAAAGTGAACATTGAAAAGATGAAGCTCAGAGATAATTGAAAAACGTCTTCGCTATCCGAAGAATGCAACAAGAAAAGTGAATGTTTGTAGTAGAATTATATATAGTGTATTCTTCGATTTTTTGACTTTCCCTTTTGTTAAAAATACAAAATAAAGGTGATTGTTCTTATTTGGGAATAGGTCAGTGTGTCAAAATGTAAGTAAAGATTATGTATTGGTAATTTAGTGTCGAGAAAGTTTGGGGCTAAGTTGAAGCCAACGAGCATTGTTTGGCGTTTGTTGTGGGTGATATGCGAAAAAATAACTACTGACTTAGTAAAAGTGTCTTAGTAGTTTCCAATTCTAAGTGAATGAACTTTAGTTATACAAACGATAATATCTTTTTCAAAAGGAAGAAAGTAGGTGCATAGGTACTTAAATATATTCACGGCAAGACAAAATATGCTTTTAGTTATCATATCCTCAAGTTCATTGTTTAGAATTCAGTGCGGGATTGCGATAATAAATCTTAAGTTGCAATGTTCAGTTACAACATTTGTTTATATAGCCTTGTTGTATCTCAAAGATTATTTTAATGTTGTATTATCCTGACTATCGGCAGGTTATACAGTTATCCGTAAGTAAAAAAAAATATATTTATAAATTACCGCTAGTCAGGTTTTCGAGGAATTAGCCTAAAAGTATAAAAAAAAGACACAATATTTGAAGTTATGCTACATTAAGAGGTACCGGGACCTGGAAGTTTAGTATAATAGTGGCTCTTCGTTCACATGTTTGTTTCCTGACTGAATTCAGCCATGGCCGGTAATATGTAATGGAGTTGTAGTGCTTTTAGTAATTGAATGTTATTGAAATAAATGAATAGTTTTTTTTTTTTCAGAAGACGAGTTCTTAAAACTTACGTTCAGAATCTCTCGAAATATGGTTCAACACATTAAAAACTGGTTCAGATGGTCTATAAAATATTGCCGGTCTCAGTTATTATATTCTTCAGAATAGAAAGACATGCACATGCATGGTGGCATAACTCCGTTAAATGCAAGGATTTTTCGGAAAAAAGGGCAAATTCGAATCTGGCGCAGTTAAACTTTCTGTATTCGAAAATATAAAAAGTCATTGGATGAATACTTGTAAGCCTTAAAATATATGTATAATATACTTATCTTTTGTCTCTTTACTCATACTCATAGCCTATACCGGCGGTTGATCATTAGTTGTAGGACTCAGGTGTATACACGAGCTGGGCCAAGCAAAGAGCAAACCCTTGATTAATTGGCCTGCATACTCAATACCTCCAGGAATGAAGTCAATTAGATCCTCTATGTAAAGCGCGAATATGCTGGGGCTCAGCGCGCATCCTTGTCTCATTCCCGATTAAGTCTCAAACCATTCCGATACTTCCTCGCTATTCCAAACTGCTACTTGTGCATTCCTGTATAGGTTTCGGATAAGTTTATGGAACTTACGCGACGTTCCCACGCCACTCAGTTTGTAGATTAAAGCAAAGCTTGATTTGAAGTTAATAGATTGTTCGTAGCGATTAATGAGTTTGCTCGTTTCTGTAAAATGGTGGTGAAGATTTTATAAGAAGAATTCAGGAACCTAATTCAACGATAATTAAATGGGTCCGATGTGCACCTTTTTTATGAATTGGGAAAATCAAAGCTTTTTTAAATTGGTGAGGAATTACCCTATATTTTAAATTGGTGTTCAAAACAATATAGGGCTTATTTATTCTCGACGGGAATCCGAACGAGAATCCTGCAGTTTTTCGATCTTCAAGTCGATTTAAAGCTTTAAATATTTCATTCTCAGTAATTCGTGCATCTAAAATTTCGTTGTCGTAGAAAGATGCGGCATACTGGACGGGACATATATTAGATATTGGACTCTGCAGCTTCCTGAAGTATGTTGCGAGATCGTCAGAACTGAGCTTGGAATTGATAATGTACTTTTTTCCATTTAACCTCGCTGCCAGTTTCCAAAATTCCTAAGTATTAATTCATTGCGCCACTCGTCTTGCTTCCTCCTCAAAGTACTTTTTTTTTCTTACATTTACACAGCGCTTTATAATTTAAATTGGCTTCCATATAAAAATTTCTGTAGGAACATTGGTATCACCATCAAATCAAGGCTCAGACCGTTGCTGTGCAAAAGTTCCACCGCGGCTGGTGATAAGATATTCGATTGAGATCTGGTCGAGCTGATCGCTTTTATATTCCTCCATTATATTGGGTCTACAAGTAAGTTTCCAGCGTTTTTTTCCAAAATTTGAAGTTTTATTGTGGAAACATAGTTACAATGCTTTATTCAAAGTATCGTCCATGGGAAGCTACAACTTTCCCCCATCTTTCTGGCAATTTATGAATTCCGAACCAAAACAATTTCTCGTCTTTCGAGCCCAAGAACGTATCGAGCCAATTTTTGATTTCCTCTACTGAGCTGAAGCGTATTCCCGTAAGAGCGTTCTGCATCGAACGAAACAAGTGGTAGTCAGATGGTGCCAAGTCTGGACTGTAAGGCGGGTGAGGCAGAATTTCCCATCCACTATTTCCCAAATAGTTTTTCACCGAAACCGCAACATGTGCCCGCTTCAAACGAATTAATTGGGTTCGATATAATGGTCCTTTGATGGTTTCACCACTCGGAAGCAGTTCGTAGTATACGACACCCTTTTGATCCCACCATATGCAGAGCATGACCTTATTCACGTGAATATTTCGTTTCGGCGTCGATTGGGCGGGCTCGCCGGGCTTTGTATACGATTTTCTGCGTTTAGGATTATCATAATAAATCCATTTCTCATCACCAGTGACAATACGATGCAAAAATGATTTATTTTTATACCGCTGCAGTAACATTTCGGACATGCAAAATCACCGTTCGACGTCTCTTGGCTTCAATTCGTACGGCACCCAGTTTCCAACCTTTTGAATGAATCCCAGTGCTTTTAGGCGCAGGGAAACGGCTTGTTGCGTGACGCCCAATGATGCAGCAAGTTCTTCTTGAATCTGACACGGATCCTCATCCAGTAAAGCGTCCAATTCCTCGTCTTCAAAACTTTTCGGCTTTCCGGGGCGATCTTTGTCTTCAACTCCAAAATCACCACTTTTGAACCGTTTGAACCACTCGCGGCACGTCGATTCACCGATACAGTCCGCCCCATAAGTTTCCGAAAGCAAACGATAGGCCTCAGCCGCACTTTTCTTCATATTAAAGAATAAAAGCAGCGCTTCCCGCAAATGAGGCTTATTTGGCTGGAAACTTGCCATGATTTTGCGCGATAAAATGTACGACACCGATAGAACTGCTCAAATATAACGCTGCAAAGTTGTTGACAGATACAAAACCTACAAATAAAACACATGGGGTCTGACATTTCTGCCCGGGATCCACTGGTGGCGCCATCTCTGACAAATGCTGGAAACTTACTTGTAGACCCAATAGTTTTGGAAGTAGTGTCATGGTGTCAGATTCGTTAACTTCGAGTTCGAATGTTACCACTACGGGAAGATGAGCAGAATTAGGCAATTGACCTATCTCATAGGCAGTTACATATGTAACGATTCCATTCACCCGCGACAAGGTCGTAGTCGATAACCGAGGACTTTTGCTGACCAAGAAATGTAAAACCACCAGCCCGGTCGGGCAAATTCGTTCCATTCAGGATTCGCAGTCCGTACAAAACACGTAACTTCAGCATTTTTATGGCTCTGTAATTGCAGATCTCATGCTCATTCAAGCGATCTACTCCTGATAGGTTATTTTGCTATTTTGCTCTCCTCGTTCAATACCCACTCTGGCATTGAAATCATCTAACAAAATTACGTTTGGGTTTATATTGCACAGCATAACGTCCTTCAACCTCCCAAAATCCGTTTCCCAGTGGTTAAAATTTACATGTCTATATATGGTATAGAGAGAATTCGAAGATTCAAATTACGATGGTTTAAATTCAAGTACATTGCACCATTCTCCGTTCTAAATTCGCAACTGCTTTTAGGTCTCTTTTAAATCCGAAATAACACCATTAACTGGCTCTACCCCTGCAGGTGTGAAGCAGGTTTTTACTTAAACTCGTAATGTATAACATTTCCTCGAATTTCGTACTACTACTTTCTACAACAAATGTTTCATATAAGAAAACAAATTCAAACTGATAAATATATTAATAGAAATCCATATATAAACTCTTATTTCCTAACCCTGACACATTATACATATGATAGATTTTGAAGTATCTTTTTCCTTGTTTTATTTTGGACCCTTTGTTTCTTATTATCTTGGCAGACGGCATTCCAATAACAAAACTTCTGCTAGCTCCCTGATCCGATGGTTTCCGACTGCTATGGGTTGCATCAAACTCATTACCATCAGAGCCCGGGTCTTTTAAAACGTCCCTGAACATCTTTTGTAGTACCCCCAACCGTTTTCGGCTTCACATATAAGTTTATTGACCCTATCATAAAAAAAATAAATATTTATTCGTTTATTTGTAGAGACTCCTCGAATTTGTGCAGTTACGTCGCATATTTTCGCAGTGACTTGTGCCTTCAATTTAAGTAGTTGTCTCCTTCTTTCCCTTGCCGTTGGTGGATAGTCTCTGTGCATGGAAACTCCAGATCCATGAATCTTCGATTTGGATTTTAATACTCTAGCTACATTCTCTTTGGCTTGGATCTCAACAATGACATTTGAAATTTTGTCGCCCACTCGAATCTCACGTTCTGATGTAACTTTAGAGTTGTTGTTTGTATACAATAAGTCTAAACATAAAGATTTCGCGATTTTTACCGCATTCAAACCTTTTTGTGTTGCAAAATGAACTATTATGTTCATCTCGTTTACTTTCCTTTGTAGTATCTCCACCTTATTTTCTAAGGACACATACAGAAATTCCATTTGGAGAAGTTGGGCTTTCGGTGAACTGTTGCTACGTTGTAACGAATGTATTTCCGCGCTGATTTCGTTGCCACGTTTTTGTAGTTTAACATGACATTGTATTCTTCATAAAGAATTTAAGATTGGTAACCCACGTATTTCCGACTGCCGTGCTTTCATTACCCGAATGTCTACTTATCGTGGGATATTTTGGTGACGTTTCCGATATTGCACTATTTGGAACCTGAAAGTGAATCGAGGCAAGTCAAAAGTAATAATATTCATAAAGGGTTCCATGCGCAACACGGAAGAAATATTTTGCTAACAAAAATATTGCGCACAGCAGTAAATACTACGTTCCCAAGGCAGTTTCGGAAAGGATTTTGTTTTATGCTGCGCAAATGTGGGGCTGTAGGCAGTATGAAACGGTCGAACAATTGTTAAGGTACTGCATTAAAAGAATATTTTGCCTTCCTTCAAGGACACCAAACTATATGATAATATTGGAAACTGGCCTCTCTTGAGCAGTATATAATAGGACTATCTAGTATGCTGAGCTTCCACAACTGAACTGAATTTAGATACCGAGAATAAGTAGTAGTAAGTAGTAACTAAGAAGTAACTGGAAAAGAATTCTTTACAAGTTTATAAAAATTCTGGATACACAATGCAGAGAGTGTTTTTTACATCGGGTCCATTACACTGGACAATCTATAGTAGACTATGCCATCACATAGCATAAAAGCTACTTTCGTCGCAAGCCTTCTATAGACAAAATATCAACAATGCTTAAATTACGCGGAGAACTCCTCCCACTAAACTACATTCCTCATCGGAGTGAATTACCTATCCCTTGGGGAAGAGAAGATATCATGCATTTTGTGGACAAGTGCCCAAAGACAAAACGATCCATCCTCGGCAGCGATTTTTTATCGTACGCCCAATGCATAGCAAAACTAAATGAACTAGAAGTATCGCCCTTATTCCAGTTTCCAGTACTGCAAAATAGTTTTAGCTTATCGAGAAAGGATTATAAATGGTTCCTCCTCGTCCTTGCCCTTTGTCGATAGCTTGACCATTAAGCTTCTCATGCTGTAGCTTACCATACCTTTCGATTTTTCGAGGTATAGTAAGCAATCCCTGTTTAGGGACAGGAGAAAATGCTGCCCGTACTGCCGTCTAGGCCCGGTCTTAAGGACTCTCCATGTATCGGCTTTTATTTCCCGATTCTGCACATGGAGTAGTCTCAGAGGCTTCTCAGGGTACATGTAGGGACACGGAACTCATACCCATGTAGTCGGCAGAGTGTGTTTTGTCAATTCTGCCACCGTCGTGCATTTTAGTAGGATGCCCTCCCAAGCATCGTACATCTCCAAAACAAAATCAAAATGATGTCCGCTCCCTCGTTTCTAGCCATTTGTGCCAATATGTCTTGGGTTGTACTGCAGTGGTTAAGCTTCATGGTTGTTTTCTGATAATGCCTCTCCTGAAGACCGGGCATTTCTAGCTACCGACTGCTTGCTTAGCGTTATCCGGGTTATCCGGATGCAGAAGAAGCAAAGCGGGTCTTTTCTTCAGTCTTTGGCTATATGGCCTTCTTTCCTTGGCAGTGTGGTCGAATTCAAGACATTTGAAACATGTAGTTAAGGTTTTTCTCTCCCGGATGCGACAGTTTACCCATCCAATTTTGTTTCTGTTTGGCTTTAGAATTTTGTATGCACTGCTTGCAGGCAAGTTAATCGTTGCAATTTGGATGTGCCCATAGGCGATTCGCAGGCTAATTATGTCTTCGTGGCCTCATCGATGTCTTTTACTTCCAGAGTAATGCGGTGTATCAGAGCTCGTATGTCCACATTGTTGCCAAGGTTTTCACTAATTACCTCTTAAATTGGTCTGCTTTTTTGCCTGTCTCCCTCAGTTGCATCAGCAGGTCTCCTTTCGGTCTTCGTTTTATGTCCGCTATCGTTTTTAGCCATGGCGAAGTCTGTGATGCATTATTTTGTCGAATAACTTCCTTGGCTCTGTTGTCGTGCATCTCAATCGCCGACAGTTCCTAGAGCGCTTTGATCGACTCGATGGCATCTTTCATCAGTCGGTGGATAGAACGCCTCTTACCATCCTCCAACATTTTCGCAAGTGTTTTTATCTGTACTTCCGCTTTGTGCAAGACAGATGACTGTTGTTGCGTCGATGATTGCTGTTGCGCTGCCGACGTTCTGGTGCTGTTGCGTTTTTCTCAGTACTCTTTGTGTTTGTATTTGTCCCCCGGGTGACCTCTGTACCCTCGAGCTCCTCTGGAAGGGGTTTACTCGAGAGCCTACGTTTACTTCGTTTGTTTCTGATAAATTATTATTTGAAGCGACCCACTAAAAGTTGTTATCGATGCCCAGATGTGTAGTAACCCCAGGATCCTATGGTTATCTATCTAAGCAGTGAGGCCATGCGAGAGTTTACACTGGCTGTGATAGAGCCGGATCGGTTTTAACCAGGACTGCTACAACTGAACTTGCACCACCAACTTAATGGCGACGAGACATCGAGCGTTCTTTGAGATCTGCCTGGGTTTTAACGGGGTGTTTCTGCAGGATTTCATTCCTGCATACTGAGGTAACAGAATATATAAACGTCAGCCCTGAAATCAAAAATTCCTAATCGTTATTTCCAGTATAGCATAATTACGACCTTACTCGGCTCGATCGTAATGTCTATGCGGCGGTGATTTTCTTTTGTTCTTCATTCAATCTGTGGAGATTAACTCGTGAGTTCCACACTAAAGTTTTCCGACACTCGTCCTGATTATGTCCCCATAAGTTCGCAATCTCTGAAGAGATTCCCAGATGGCAAAACGAGGAGGCGTGAACCAGCGAACCAGCATCTATCGAATGATGCAACTTCTACGAGTCCTAATACCAAACGTTGCCATCCGAAATGGCTGTGTGTGGGCGCGTGTATGTGTTTTTTCTTTTTTTGTTATGATTGCGCTTGTAGCCCAATAGCCCAAGGCACTAGCATGTACGATTCATACCCCTGAATGTTCCAATGTCAGGAGTATGCCTACGTACTAAACCACGCCCTACACACTACAACCACTCTCCTCGCGGTACTCCCTTGAGGTATTACTTCGCGGGGCTGGTCAGCATCTATGCTATCTCCTTGACTGTTGGTGTTTCAGTACGTCGTACCTGTTCGATTCGGCGGATTTCTTTCTACACACTGGTTATAAACTCACAAATTCCCGCCCAGTTTTCCTCTGATCATAACATATGTTCGACGAGGGACTATGGACTCGGTACGTTTCTTCTTCTTTCTGCGGAACGACTGCAATATTGTATGATCCGTATCTTCATCGTCATTTGGACAATTTGGACACAAGGAAGACTTATCTTGACCACAGCGGTACAGATATTGACGGTACCCCCCCGACAGGAACTGCATGAGGTAGTAGTATTTGCAGTTTCCATGTGTCCGCTTTACCCACAGTTCTATAGACGGAATTAACTTGTGGGTCCATCGGGCTTTTGTGGTGTTGTGCCATCTGTTTTGTCACCTAGTTATTGAGGTCATCCTTTCCTCCTCTTTAATTCATGTGTTTCTACGTGGCAGTTTGACGCAATTTTGTTGTATACCTTAAACACTTTAACATCTTATCCGCGAGTATGTCGATGGGTACCATTCCAGCAGGGTGGGGCAAGTTATTTGTGGAGCCCTATGGCCCTTTACTTTGGCCATTACCATCCTACACGCAGTACCCCAAGGATTTAGATCAGCTTTGTTACACAGGCGCCTGAAACATGTTATTTTACTTTCTTTGATCGCAGTTCTTAAGTGGCGTCTTGCCAGTCCGTAAGAATTAAGTTTTTCTTGAAAATCTGGCCTTTTTCTAGATCGCTGCATTCTCCGACGAGCATATTTGAGTACACACGTTGCCCCGAGTTCCTTAATTTCATCATTCCACCAGAAGCACGGCGCTCTTTTGTCGCTGGCGATTCTTTTGCGCATCGATACATCACATGCTGTAGTAACAATACGTGTAAGCTGACTTGCCAAATTCTCTGTTGTTCTGTTTTCGATCAGCTTGCAACTATTAATTATTTCTTCAAACGTATCCTTATCAAAGAGTGTGTCCTGCCATTTAGGACCTGTAAGTTTAGGTTATTTCGTTTGTTTTTTTTCCTCAATGTCTATCAGTATCGCCAGGTGATCACTGTGCGTATATTCCTTGTTGACTTTCCATTTTGTTTTTGGCAGGAGTGGGGACCTAGAGATATGTATTCAAACAAAACAAACTGCAGCGTCCCTGTGTGTCAATTTTTTGGCTCACGATAGCTCGCGAACAAATAGTGCTATCGATTTGAATTTTTGTCAGATGATGCGCCTTCATGCTGAATCGCGGCCATTAGATTTTGACCAAAATCCAACGATGACTTTTTAAGTTATCAACAAAAATACCATTAATTTTTTCTTGAAAGTAAAGGACTCTTTCGAGATTTTTGCAGTACCAGCAACATACGAATGGTACACATTTGACGAAAATTTGAAAAAAATCGGACCAAAAATATCTGAGTTGCTCAAGGAATAGCAAACATTTTAGAACTGTTAATGCAGTACTAATCACGATTTCGTTAATACAGGGAGTTCTACTTCAAACTTTTATGAGTAATAAGTTTCCTAAATTCTAATATCAAAAACCATTGGAGAATACAATAAGTTCTCTTTATCAGGGCTCGATGTCATTGATTGCATTGGTTATATTGACTTTTAAGGCATGAATAGTCTTCGGTTCATTGACATAAATCCATGATTTAACGTAGCCCCACGAAAAAAGGTCTAGTGGTGTTAAATAACACGATCTCGGTGCGTAATTGTAGTCGCCGAAACGAGATAACAATGCCATCGAATTTGTAGAGCAGAGAATTCATTGTTCCATGTGCTGTGTGCTGTTTCCATGTCTTGTTGGAATCACATTGAGATCCATATCTTCCAAATTAGGCCAAAAAAAATTGATTATAATCAACAGTGTCAGCTTCATTTTGGAAAAAGTATAAGCCAATGATCGACCAAACAGTGACTTTTCTGGATGCTTTGCAACTGACGGGTCTTATGTAGATCGCTATCTCCCTAAATGCGACAATTTTGTTTGTTAACATAGCCATTTATCCAAAATGGGCCTCGTCGCTAAAAATGATTTTACGCCCGAAATCAAGGTTCATTCCCAACTAGTTCAGACCACAGTCAGCGACTGCATGATGTTGTCTATGGTCGTTTATCTTCAGTTCTTAGGTCAGTTGAACTTTGTACGGGTGCAGGCTTAAATCCCGACGTAAAATTCGTTGAGGTCTGCGAAAGGCTAAGTTCTTGGGAGTGACGAGGAATTGACTGTCTTATTCAGTGCAGAAAGGTTTTCCGGAGACTTAACGTTTCAATGACGTACGGGTGTTGTTTGATTATTTGCTGAATCAAGTACCCAGAAGTACCCGACCTGACGTATAGATGGCTGTTGTTGTTTAAAAAGAATGACAATTGTAGTAGGTACCAACCTTATAAAGCTATAATTTGAAGTTTGACGACGCAATGTTGTTTATTTTTTGTTCGGCAGCCATCAATAGTGAACGCTCTCAATGAATTTTTGTATGTGTATGGAAAAATTGGTCATCGTTACGTGATACAATACAATACTTTCATTTGAAAGCCCTCAACATCAGTACGTGACTTGATTCTACTCTGAGTGAATCTTCTTCTTCGTTTACAACAATAAAATATTGGGTAGCAGAGTTTAAGCGAGGTCGTACGAGTTGCCAAGACGAACATAGCAGTGGTCGATCAAATGAGGTGAGTTCACCAGAAATGTTGAAAAAAATCCACAAAATGGTGTTAGATGACCGTCGATTGAAAGTGCGTAAACCAGCAGATATGGTACGCATTTCAAAAAGCGCTGTATATCGCATGTTTACTGAAAGATTAGACATGAGAAAGCTGGCAATTTGGGTGCCGCGATCACTCACAATGGAATAAAAACGGCGTCGTGATGATGTTTCAATCGAGTGTTAGGCAAAGTTTCACAGCAATAAAGCCGAGTTTTTGGGTCGATGCATGACCATGGCTGAAACATGGCCCCATCACTTCACACCCGAGACGAAGGAACAGTCAAACCAATGGACTCAAAGGGGAGAATCGGCTCCAAAGAAGGCGCAGACAGTTCCATCTGCAGGCAAGGGCGTGGCGTCAGGTTTTTGGGATGCGCGAGGGATAATTTTCTTTGATTATCTTCAGAAAGGAAAAACAATCAACCGCGTGTATTACGCGAACTTATTGTAGCGTTTAAAAGATGAAATCCCAATGGCGAAAATCAATGAGTTAAAGTTCAAATTGTTTCCTCATGCACCTGATCACTTGGATTATTTTCTATTTCCGAATTTGAAAAAATGGCACGGTGGTAAAAGATTAAACAGTAAAGAGGTGGAGTCTGCGGTTGATGGCTATTTTAAGGAGCTCAATTATTCTCACTATAAACAGGGTATATCGTACATATGCATATGTACATATACATACATATGTGCATATATATATGTACATGTGTATACATATATACATAAGTGACGTATGTGTCAATTGCTAATAATACTTTTGAGGACTTTTTTTTTACTATGTACTTCAATTTTTGGGGTGAATAAACAATGTTCAATCCATACACATGGGTGCTCCAGCCCACTATAGTCGTGAGGTTAAGAATTGGCTAGATGAAGAGTACTGTAACCGTTGGATAGGAAGAAATGGACCAGTTCACTGGCCTGAAAGATCTCCTGACCTTACAGTGTTGTATTTGTTTATATGTGGAAGAATGAAAGAACTTGTTTATTCAACCGAAATAGCAACTTTAATTGAATTGAAATAGCGTATTCTCGAAGCGTCAACAAAAGTGAGACAGCAGTTAGCATCAATTAACATTCGTATTGAAATCCAAAAACGCGCTCGCTATAGCATGCATACAAAGTCAAGAAGGACATTATAATTTTTACCTGCTGCAGGTTTTTCCAAGTATCATAAAATCTGTGGGTTTTTCTGCAAACTTATTGATGATTTTTTTTTATTGTTATTATTTAATTTAAATTTAAATTATTTAATTTAATAAGAAAAAAATTGTAAAACAATATTTTCTAGAGAAAAGTGACCTCAAAGTCAAAAATTAGCATGGGCAATGAAAATGGAATAGGCTTAGAAATTGGATATGTAAAGACTCAAATAAGATATCAACTTTGTTTAAACGCCGTTACAAAGGCTAGTATTTCTTCTAGAAATGAAGTCCTAAACTAAGTTTCTACCTTTAGCATCAATATTTCCGTTAACATGGGTCAGAGTACACCAAAGTAAGCGTTTTCTTAAATTCTCGATAAATGCTGTCAACATTGGAGATAGACCGTTATTGGAGAACGAATTTTTCATGGAATATACCCAGGAATCATTTCCCAAATTATCGTTGACGAATTAGGGGACACCCTGTATAAGCCTATAATAATTTTCAAAATTTATTGCCTTAATGCTTTTTGATAAGCTTAAGCAGTAATCGTGTCAGATCATTCAAAATTTATAAAAAGTTATTGAAGTGAATTGTAGGGCTGAGAAAGAATCATGGTAAAGTAAGGAACAATAGTATATTTTGTCCCTAATTCATTTTTGTTTTATTCTTTTTAACGTGCCTTTCACTCCATTTTACCATCTTTTTTGGGACAAACCATCTGTTTTTATAGTTTGGTTTAGCGTGCCAACATTTTTAAAAGATTGTGTTACTTTTAAGAACACTTCAGAAAAAGATTGTTGTTTTCTTTTAATACACTTATGGTGCTGTTGATTACATTGTGGACTTCGTCCATTGTTGATTGATTTCATTGAAAGCGGAACCGAGTTTTACTTTCTGGAACCGGGTTTAAGAGTTTAACCAGCTATTTTTCAAGAAGCTGAGATATTACTGGTTATAATGGGATAGGCCTGTAAGATGATACTTCGCGATTTTTCGAGTACCTGTTATAAGATCTAAACCCGGACACTTCATTTTATATCATCTTTTATTTCATTTCTAAGTTCGTCTAGAGTCGCGAGTCTTATATCTGATGGCTTTTTTCGCCGAAGTATCGATTTTTATCGAACATTTTTCTTTGGTGAATTTTAGGGAACAGAAAGAACGTAAGTAAAATCTGTTGTCAATTTAAGAAAACTTATGGTATAAGTTTACAAATTAAAGAAAAAAAAGGTTTTGCGATAATATGTTTTATTATACAAAAAAAAACTTAACTTACCTCGGTAACGGCCTGTGCAAAATATACCGGATTTTCGTTATACTTAATATTTTGTCCAGTAACCGTTGTGATTTAAGACCTGCTCGCATCTTTTAATCATGAACAACACTAGATTCTCAAAAATTTCTTTTGGAATATTCTCCCATTCATTATTTAGTGCGTCTTTGACGCTACCCGTCTTTTTAAAATGGCCCACAAGTCTCGATAGGGTTTAGATCGGTAGATTGAGAGGGCCATTCCAACACAACAACATTTTTCTACATAAACCACTCCTTAAAGAACTTTGATGAATATTTTGGGACATTATCATGTTGATAAACCCAACGCAGTGGCATCTCCTCCCTAGAGTACGATAGCAGTACGGATTCCAGTATATCCCTATACTGAAAACGATTCATAATATCTCTAATCTCATGTATTGGTCCACATTCCGCACAAGAAAAACATCCCCGCATCATAATTGAGCCTCCTCAATGCTTCACGGATGGACGACAATATGGTGGCTGAAGACGTGTCCTCTTCTATCTTCTAACACGAATACTTCCATCGGAAGCAATCAAGTTGAACTTATTCTCGTCGCTAAAGAGTACAGTTTTCCACTTCGTTGCTGACTAACTCAAATGGTTTCTTGCGAATTCCAGTCTAGGAAACAATTGGCGTTAACAAAGTAATCAAAGACCTACTATAGGAATAAAGTGGTAGCTTTTTTGTTTATGCTTAGCAGTAAGTAGAGGCTTTTTTGCTGGTCGAAAAGAACAAAAACCAGCTTCTCTTAAACGCCTGCTTGCTTCAATTGAAAGATTGAACTCACTAACAATCTTTCTGGCCGATCGGTTCGGAGTGCAGTTTTTCTGGGATGTCCTCCACAGTGAATGGTTTCGACCGGTTTTCCATTCCGAAACTTTTTTATAATGTCAGACACTGCCGACTATAGCATTTTATACTATTTGGCTACGGATTTTTGTTTTAGACCTACCCTGAAATCCGCTACTACCTTAACCACATGACTGTATTTATTTTTAGCCATTTTATTAGGGAACAAATTAGAGACACCTGACCTTTTAAGTTTTGTTAAGTCTATAGCTCACTTCAAATGACAGCCAAAACCATTATCAGCAAGTTAAAGAGCAAGAAAATACGGTACTTTTGAAAATCCTATATGTTTTGCACAGGCATGGCATTGAATTGAGCTACAGTTTTTGGCAAAACTCTAAAAATAATGATAGCAATGCCTTGTTTTTTTTCTATTTGTAAGCTTATTCAACAGGTTTTCTTAAATTGCCAAACAAGTGTACCTACTGTATTCCCGTCTGCTAGAATTCTTCAATGAAAAATGTTCCGGAAAAATCCGGTATGTTTTGCACACCACTGTATGTACTATGAATATCTTGTACTATGCGTATATTCCAGATTTTCAGCGAAAATTTTGACTTTTGGTTGTTACTTCTTGCCAAGCTTGAATGAGCCTTATCTGCGTTGTTTGGCGTTTTAATATTTGTTGTTAATTTCCACAAAGAATAATCAGTTGTACATATTTTCATTAGTCATTCCTTTAAGGAAATTTGTACTTGAGTTCTTTTGTTTCTATTTTGGAAATTGTTTGCTGCCAATTTCTTCATCGTCTTCTTTCTTCATTATATTGTAGGCAAATTTTTACTTTACAGCTGTTGTTTATATTGGTCACGTCTTATCGATTTTCATAAATATTAGGTTGTACCCCATGAAACGTCCGATTTTGAGGGAAAAATTTAAAAGGCGTCTGGCATTGTCATGCAATAGGACCGGACCATGCCTATTTGCCAACGCAGATTGCTTTCCAGCCAGTTTCGCATGCGCTATGTATTGTACAATATTCACAATATTTGACTACATTTATCGTTTCCCCTGGTTGAACAAATGAAACGTGAATTGGTCCTTTCGAAGTCCACCAGATTGCAACCATAACCTTTTCTAGGTGAAGATCTAGTTTGGTGGTGTGTTTTGGTTTTTCTTCTGCATCCAACCACTGCCCCAATCTTTTACGCTTGTGATACAAATCCACTTTTCATCATACGTTAGTATACTGTGCAAAAACGGTTCATTTTGGTGCCCTAAGCTCAGCGATGCACAGACTTCTTCGCGGCGTAGTTTTTGTGCCTCGTTCAGTTCATGGGGCACCCACTTTTCTAGTTTTTTTTTTCTTTTCCTATTAGAGATAGGTGTCGACTTATTGTCACGGGAGATACTCCCATGTTCTGAGCAATGTTCCGCACCGTTTTTGTTGTACCTGCATGTACCGTTGCTTTTAAAGCATTGCCGTCAATTACCCTTTCTGATTTCCCATTTGGTTCATTTTCGGCAGTAAGATCTCCCGAACGGAACTTAGCAAACCGTTTGTTCGTTTACCGCTATATCCTTAAATGCGTCCTTAATGTTTTTCGCTGCCAGAGACGCATTATGTCCCCGTTTAAATCAATAAAGGAAGAGAGTCTGAATTTGAGCTATCGACAGCATGATAAACAATTCCTAGAAACAAAAATACTGTAGTTGCAACGAACACTAAAAGGTTGACACGTCAGACACACGTATCTTATAAAAAAAAGATTGCACTTTCTGCTTATTTTTGAAAAAGCCTTGAATGAAATTTTAAGGTTACATTTTGTTTTCTTAAAACAAATCAATTGTAAATAACTGCGAAACCAGTATGCTTGTAGCAAATCGATATTTTTTATTTATGATTCGTTGTTTTAAGCCGATATTGAATGGAAGTTATATTTTTCGGCTGATCGCATTCATTTATGTCATTTGGTAGAGATTTAAAACAACTATCTATCTATACTTCGATAACGGAAAAGCAAGATATCATCGTTACTAATGAAAAGTGCTTCAAAAAGGGAAATTTGATTCTAATGGCAGAATAAATGTTTCGGGATTACTAAATGATACAAAAACGGTATGACTTTAAATGGTCTCCAAACTCTTTGAACATACTACTGAAGAAACAAGTTGTTAAAATTATGAAACTCACACCAGTTCAGCTGTCTTTACTTGAGATACTTATAGAAGAGGAGATCCATTCGAGTAGGCGGTATCCGTTCGAAATTCACAACGCAAAGGTATCATTGAAATATTAATTTCCTTTAAGCGCTCTTATTTGAAAGATAATTTTTAATTATATCTGGCGCTGAAATTGACCATCCTTTCGAGCATCTGATGCCGTATATCTGTCATAACTTGTATTGTATTGTCTTGTATTGTCTTACAATGCTCAATCTGTACCAGAGTGTCCACACAAACAAGCGATTTCATGTACCCCCACAGAAGGTAATCGAATGGTATAAGATCCAATTGATGGTATTGGTCGTAATAGGCTTAACCTGGCCGTAGTGATAAGGGTACCTCTTATTTGGTCGGTATTGGTCGGTATTAGTTGATATTACTCGTAGTATAACACGCAGCCTCATGCTTCTGAAACCACATAGCGTCAACATCGATGGACCCAAATTTAAAATCAAATATTCGTTGATTTATCTTTATTTATCGATCGGCTCCTGCTTGTGTTTTAAAAGTTACTTCAATTACGGCGATTTTACCGTATCCGTTAAGCCGAAAATGAGTCCCATCACTAAACACAATCTTGCATTAAAATCACCTCTCTATTGGTTTTGAGCCCATTCAACGTCTTCAATTCAATCCCACCAATTGAATTTTAAAAGGGACTGCACTAAGCTATTTTTTGTAAAATGTTTCAAGTTGTGGATGGACAAAATTCAAGTTCCTGTACACGCCTGGGAACTGACTAGTATTTTTAAAATTCGATATCCTGAAATATATTTTAAATACCGATATATTTTCTGGACGGATAGATATACGGATATATCCAAAACAATAACCTTAACACATTTCTATAATTTTGTTCATACCTTAAATACTTATAGAGTTCAATTTCAATACAAATTTTGAAAATGAGTGATGAGGATACCAAGAATAAAATTGTTTCCAATAAAATAACTAAAATCAATAGAAGTACCTAGATTGATATTGCAAAACAAAATATGCGACGCTATCCTATTCAGAATCCATAATACAACGCAAAGGAAAAAATAACAATAATGAAACGTGGCATACATACCTGCATTCCATTCGTTGTCTCTACATTTGTTAATATTAACATATCCGCGAATAAGCAAGTACTTTTTGAGCAATAAATATTCTTCGCTTAAGCCAACCGCAAAAAAGAGGGAAAAAAAGAAAATGGAACTTCCTCTATATGGAACAGAAGTTGTCGTAACGGTTACAAAAAGCAGTTCACGTGCTCTTAGAGTCCTCACCGAAAACGATCGCCCTACGCCCGCCAGCTGCAAAACTAAAGTAATGGGACAAGGTGATGGTGGTAGTCGAAGTTTTGTTGCCAAATTTAGTACGCAGTATGAAATTTATTTATTTGTTTATGAAGACGTTTTTATTGGTGCGGGAAATGAACGAAGAAAAGTAGAGAATGGACTTGCAAAAAGAACGACACCAGCCGTGGCAACCGTTATTTAAGCACTTGTGCTTTGGTAGAGTGATTGTTCATAAATTAAAAAAATAAAATGAACTTAATTCAGTCTGTCAGTCCGTTCATTAACTTGTTATAGGTAAATATTTTTTTTTATTTCTCGTTTTAGTTCTTGTCTTCTTTTACTTTCTTTTTTGTAGTTGCTCGTTATTTTATTGTTTTATTTTTAAGTGGACAGAGATTGGCGGATTTCTGAAGTTTTTAAAGCTTTAGGTAAAAGATATTCTTTGCAATTTTATGTGTTTCAAATTTCGTATAAATTTGAAAATATGGTATTTTTTCTTCATTATTGGATCATATTATTGACTAGTTTTAAATTTGATCGCACTCTCAAAATTCAATGTAGCAAATTATATTTGTAGTATGAAGTATAAATGTACCTAAGTAATAGTAATACTACATATTAGGTGCTCGTTGAAAACATAGTCAATATAAGTTTACATTTTTCTTAACCCTTAATAAATGACAAATCCATTTTTACTTGTTCACAAACTCTCTCAATTAATGCTAGACAAACAGTACATATCGTAGTAACTTACTTTGACGGCGCATCAGTCCGAGAAAGACCAGCGCCTCATGCCTCTCTAGCTGGCTTGATCTCCTGCTAGCTCCTTTCAGTTGCACACACGATATTGGCTGCGGTCCCCTTTTACTTGCTCGTGCCACCTTAGATAAGGCCGCCCTCTACTGCGTGGTTCCTCTGGGTTGGAGTCGAAAACATTTCGGGCTGGAACGATCCTGTCCATGCGCTCAAGGTGCGAGATGTGCATCGCTGTACAGCCCATGCAGTTCACTTTTGAAACGTCTTCTTCATTCTCCGTTGATGGAAATAGGCCCGAAAATTACCCGAAAAAGTTTTCTCTCGAAGCTCCCGAGAGCATTTTCTTCCGCTTTCGTCAGTGTCCTTCTGCGCTGTAGAATACCAATAGTCCTCGATATCTTTGTACTCGTATCGTGAAATTAAGTTGAGACCTGACTATAAACGAGCATAAAATAACAGTTGTTTGTGTATAATTATATTACTCGTATAATGAATGCAGTATTGACTAAAGTAAAATGATAATAATTTTTAATTCTTTTCTTTAGATTGACAAAGTAAGGTTAATGGCAATGTTTTTTTCATCTAATCTTGAATGATTATATTCCCTAAATGACTACGAGGTTGGCCTAAAAGTAATGTGTCAAAAGTTATTGCAGATGAAAAGTGATTGTTTTTCGTTAAAACTTAAAATTTTGATTTTTTCATAATTTTTTTCGGAAAAATACCTTATTAACCCCCACTTTTTGCAACTTTGAAATATGTACCTAGTATTCACAAACAAAAACAAAGTCAGGTCAGGACCCCACCTATGCAAATTTTTCACAAAATATGTCAAGAAATCTAACCTTAAAATTTTCGACACATTATCCGGAACATCCTGTATATGTTTAGAAATGAACTATCACATGATAAATAAAATCATTTTCCTAAACGAACTGCTTTTTGAGGTTCTGGTCTGATTTGATTTTATATGAGTACATCTGAAATTCCGTCCTTAAAACCCTTTGTAACGACCTGCGGGACACACCGAGTTGGCTAGAGCGCTTTCGTCTACTTTTGTGTACATTTCTGTGCTCTCCATAACATTTTCGAAACTCCGTTCAACATTCTATTCAGAACGGTCAGAAAGTAAACGATTTTACTCGTTGTTTTATGAAAAAAAACACTTTTTCCACTTTGGAGAGAACAAGTCTCTTTATTGAAGTCAAACTTAAATCTAACAATAATTTCTTCTTATCATCTATTTATAACCTTATTATAATTGCTGACCTTGCAATTGTGTGGGAAAGTATTCCAGACGGAATACGAATCCCATTCAAATGCATCTAAACAAGTATTCAATTACCGAAGGTTTTGGATAAGCGCGTGTGCTGACCTAGCAACATCAAATATGATGCATGTAGGATTGAATAGGCGCGTGTGTTGCATCAGCAGGAGTTGGTGTGATAACTCCTCCCTCCTTAAAATCCGCGTCTCGCGGGTCAATGTTACGCTTAATAGGTTGAGGGAAAAAGTCATTGATCTTTGGTAATTGAACTTGAATAGGCTTATTCACATTTCTTAATTTATATTTATATATGAGTAGACAAAAACTGACAATTAGTAATAGATATATAATTGAATCGGAAATCATTGACATGTCGGTAATACTTCTAAATTTATCTAGTTTTTTAACATTTCTTAGGTGTAAATCATGCAAAAATTCAAGGTCCAATTTTACATCTTTAATAGTTATGTTTGATTGAATTATTGGGGGCAAAACTTGGAAGGTTCTTATTTCCTGGTCGGTGTACTCGTTGTCGTTAATAGATATGGTCTCGTTGTTAAACTGTACTAGGAATGTTCCGCTTAGTAGCTTGGTTTCGTCACGGTGTCGGAGGGTTCCATTGAAATTTGTTAGAAAAACAGTGTTTCCGGTTAGGAGTTCAATAACAGGTTTCTTATAGATCTGGTTGTCGCAGTCCGCGTTTTTTCCTCTCATTACTCGACTAACGCAGTGATCTGAGGAGAGTGCCTGAAGCTGGTTTTCATTACAGATTATAGCGCTATTAATTTTTGAGCACAACCCTTTAACTCCAAATATTTCATCATGCGAGACAAATAGTTCGTTGACATCCAGGTGTATTCTCTTGTTGTTTCTGACAGTAGATCGGATCAGCACATGATTAAATTCCCTTGGTCCAGTTTTGGGTAAAGACATGACGTACAGCAAAAGTGATCCTTTTTGCAGCATTATGGGTTCCGCGTATTCTATAGCCTCTATCTCATTGTCATACGGGAGAGTTTCTATCTGCGAAAGCACATCCAGAATTTCCTCTTTATTTAGAAGGTTGGTGTTAATGATCCCTTTCTTTGCCAAGTGCATTGCCGAGATGACTTCACTGAGTTCTTCTTTTATTAGGCCGAGCTTGTTAAAAAGCATCTGTTCGTACTTATCAATGCTGGAATTGCCTAGTCTTTTAGCAATCCGGTTGTAGCCATCCAATATCTCTCTAGTAATCGTTGTTAAGCGTTCATTAATCTTGAACTGGTTGTTGTTGTTATCTATTATGGCATTTTGGTTTTTTAATAATTCATCCCAGTCTGTCGCATCGGGGGTGCCGGCTATCCATTTCCAGGCCGACCCAATCCAATTAATGGATCTTCGGTTTCTAGTGTTCTTATAACGCAGCCTGACTAATAATTGGTCAATGTATTCGAGCTGATGGATCAGTTGTGGACGTAAAATACTGGCCTTATCGATTTGATCCGTTATCATGGGAGTGAGGTTGCTCACTATATCTTCGTAGGTTGTCAGATTAATGATGTGCACCATTCTGAAGGTTCCACTGGTTATCTTGCCATTCCCCAACTTTAATGTCACTATAGGTGTGTTGTATTCATATATGTTAACTGTTCCGAGCACCAAACGTTGCATCATCCTGAAATTAAACAAAGTTTTTATTGAGAAGTATTTTTAATTTGGGATTTGTGGATCTTTTTTCCAGATTCGGTTACTACCGTAACCTTGTTGTCTTTAAACACCTTTTCCTTTGTGTACAAGGGCTTTTGTTTACCGTCGCGGCGTTTAACTGCTGCATAAATAGTTACTCCTGGTTCGTACTTTTTTGGAATGTGTCTTTTACGGTTCTCTCTGCTATTTTTCCTCCTTTGATTTCTTTTAATAAGTTCGGCAAGATCTTCGTTAACCTTTGCTTGGAAATCAACAAGGTTTTGATAGTTGATCCGTTGGCTCCTTCCGAAGAAAATATCACTGGGCTTCTTTTGTATCACTGAGTGAATAGTGTTATTATAGCGATCCACTCCAATTTCTATGATTTCTCTCATCGTAAGATCAGGATACTCTTTCCGCAGACACCTAGATATTTCCAGAATTGTAGAATGGATTCTTTCCACCGTCCCATTTACTTCACTTTTTTGGGATGGGGTCAAATAGATTCTAATGCCAAGGGATTTGATATAATTTGAAATTATGGGGCTTAAAAAGCTGCCTTCGTTGTCTGTTACAATAACTTGGGGCACGGAAATATAGTGCAGAATTTTAATTATTTTTTTCCTTAAGTAAAGAGCCGATTTCTCTTTTATGTGGAAGAATTTTGTGAACTTCGAGAACTTATCTACGCAGGTTATAAACTTTTCCCGGTCAAGCTCGAAGATATCCATATGTAGAATCTCCGTGGGAGAGGTGGGATTGGGAGTTTCCTGGAGCTCAGGTTTCAAAGGATGTCTATCATACTTACTAGTTTTGCATATCTCGCAGGCCCTTGCGACCTGTTTCACGAGCTTATTCATTTTTCCAGGATTTGTTCCTTGTTTTCCCGTTCGTTGCGATGCGCCCTGTTATGTTCTTCTTGAATAACCTTCATTTTATTCTCTTCATTACGTAGGTCTTCTACTATTCTCTGGGTTATACGGATTTTGAATTTGCTGAAGTTTTCCTTATATACTTCATTCAGGAGGGGGATATGGAGTTCTGGTATTTTTATGCCATTGATTATATTAGGATTGAGCTTCTCCTTGAGAGTCCTTGCCAAATTTTCTTTCGTGATATTGTGGAGCCGAATGTAGTGTCTATGGAAAGTCGGATGCGGTTCTTCATGGGCAAATAACTCTCGTCCTTGAGAGATGACTAACTGGTTCCTAAAAACGTTTAACGGCACATCGCGGTGAGGAATCAAGTCTGTGCTGTCTTCTTCAGCACTGTGTATGGTTTGTGAATCTGACGTTAAGGTGTTGGCTTCTGTTTTTAATCGGGATAAGGCATCTGCCACTAAATTTGTTTTTCCAGGCCTATATATGAGTTCATAGTTGTACTCCTCAATCCTGGCCTTCCATCGTTTTAGTTTGGCGTTGTTATTGCGGTTGCTTAAGGTGAAGATAAGCGGTTGGTGATCAGTCAGAATTTTTATTTTACTCGCACCGTATAAATAATTCCTTAGATTGTCGAGTGCCCAAACAATCGCCAGCATTTCTCTCTCGTTGGTGGCATAGTTCTCTTCTGCCTTACTTAGCGATCGAGAAATGTACGTTATCGGCCTATCTTTACCCAGCTCTCCCTGTGAGAGAACGGCTCCAATGGCTATGTTCGACGCATCCGTGGTAAGGATGAAGGGCTTTTCGAAGTCTGGAAATGTTAAGATTTCTGATGACATCAGGAGTTCTTTAAGGTTGTTAAATGCCTTTAATTCTGCTGATTCCAATTTGATTTTTATTTTCCTGGATTGACTGGCCTTGACTTGAGCTCTTTCCCCTCTCGTAAGGTTTGTTAAAGGCTTTGCTATTCTCGCAAAGTCTTTTATAAACCGTCTATAATACGAGGTGAGGCCCAAGAATCCCTTGAGTTCCTTTAGGTTCTCAGGTGGCTTTATTTTCCGAATCGCGTCTACCTTCTTTGGGTCTGGTCTTATACCCTTTGTTGTAACGAGATACCCTAAAAATTCCGTTTCCTGTTTCAAAAACTGTGTCTTGTTGAGGTTCACCTTAAGATTCGCTCTCTCCAATACGGTTAAGATAGTTTCTATGTTTTCTAGATGTTCTTTTTCGCTTCTACCGAATATGATGATGTCATCAATGTATACGTAGCATATTTTCCCTATGTATGCCTTTAATACATCATCTATTGTCCTCTGGAAAATGGACGGGGCGTTCTTCAGCCCGAAGGGAAGCCTTGTATATTCAAATTTTCCGTTCATTGTCGAGAACGCGGTTTTGGGAATATCTGTCTCCTTCATTTTAATTTGATGGAATCCTGACGTAAGATCCAAGGTTGTGAAGAATTGAGATTTTCCTAGGCTGGCTATTGTATTGTTGATATCGGGTATGGGGTATGTGTCAGAAATAGTCACGGCGTTAAGTCTTTTGAAGTCTATTACAAGTCGATATTTTTTTTCCCCTGTGCCATCCGATTTTTTCGGCACTATCCACAGTGGGGAATTATATGGACTATTCGAGGGTCGTATAATTCCGTCCTCTAAAAGCTTCTGTATCTGGGTGTCGACTTCCTGCCTTAGATGTACCGGGTAGGGATACGATTTAGTATATATAGGTTCTTCCGTTGTAGTTCTTATCTCTGCTCTAATGTTGGTGTCGATTAATTGTTCGTCGCTTATTTGTCCGAAGACTCCCTGGTGTCTGTTAATAATGTCTTGAAGATGTTGCTTTGTTTCCATGGCAAGATGGTTATGTTTTAACCCTATATTGTTTACCTGGGCTGACTTTTTCTCCTCCAGCGGTATCTTTATTCCTGGTTTTATTATTAAGACGTTGTTCTTTCTGTCTATGATGGCTTCCATCTGCTTGAGGGTGTCATCACCAATGATACCGTCGAATGTTCTAAGTCCTGGAAGAACGAAAAAGTCTATGACAGTTTTATTTCCGACACTTTCAAAAAACTTCCCGCTAATTTTTTTGTCGATACGGATTTCGCCTCCGGCTGATTGGATGGTAAAGGGTGTTTGAGCCAAACGTGCGTTGGTCGCTAGTTCTGGTTTCACAAAGTTTTTATTTGCGCCCGTATCTACCAGAAACTTTAGGGTGCGACCGGCTTTAGTGACATACCTTACGTATGGTATGCTAGACAGGCGTCTATCATAAAATTTAATTCAGTAGGCTCCGTCTCTGGTTCCTCTGGTTGAGGTTCATGGTGATCTTCCTGGGTAAGCTCTTGCTCTAGGTTTTCGAGATATTCTTCTTCTTCCTGAGTTTGAATATTAAACAACCTTTGCTTTTTCTGAGGATGGTAATTATCTGAGTTGTATCGGGATTGTTCGTTATGCATCTGTTGATAATGACCGAGCTGCGCCGGTATAGCAGGTCTGTTCATATAGTTAGCTTGTCGAGTCTGGACAGAAGTTTCCATAGGAACTGGGGGTTTAGGCTGAGTCGGTCTTGGAGGAGGAATATCGGTCCTTTGCGGCCTCGGTTGTTGGGGTTGGTTCGTGCGATGTTGGTTGTGATGGATGTTGTAGGCCATGTTCCTTTGTTGTGGCGTTAATGTTCCCTGAGGAGGTGGCGGATGGTATGCTGGTTTGGATTGTCCATTTCTGGTTCGGGATAGGATCTGGTTTACCGGAGTGGTTATGGTGTTATTACTGATTTTTGGGTGTATTGCCATACTCCTATAGTTTAGGTTCTGGATTTCTAAGCACGAAGCATAAGCTTCCGGAAGAGTAAGCGGTTTTTGGATAAATAGCATTTTTGATAATTCCCCATTTAATCCTCTGATGAACACATCAAGAGCCCGATTCCTGTAATTATCTACAAGAGCTTGAATGGTTTCAGGATTGTAATCCTCCGTTTTTATTTTATTTATGATCAAAGAGAATTGATGATTTACCGAAGCGTAAAATTCATCAATATTTGAATTGCCCTGGGATAAGGTGTTGAGTTGATGTTCAAGGGTGCGGATGTCTCTTTTATCCGCATAGTGCAAGGATAGACATTTCTTGATCGAAGCCCAATCGTCATCGAATATATTGTATGAGATTAGGGCGGCGTCAGCCCCACCTCTAATTTTTTGCCTGATACTCTGCAGTATGGCTCTATAGAGGGGTTTTTCTTTCACGATCTCATAGTCCTTTAATATATTTTCCACGTTATGGATCCAAGAGATATATTGGACTGGATTGCCATCGAATGTCTGGAGGTCCTTGACTCCATCGGGTAATCTACTGATCTCCTTCAGATCTTGTTCACTCCTCGGAATTGCAGGTGTTGTTGGGTTTGGGTTAGATGATGCATTACCGAGTTCTACTGACCTAAGCTTTTGTTCTATTTCCCTAATTTTTTCAATTTGCGCATTCACTGCACCAGTGAGATGGACAACGGCTCTTTCAAGTTCTTCCATTTTGCGAAATAATAATTGTTTATGTTTTTGTAGTTATGAAATTAAGTTCGTTAGGTATGAGAGAAATTTAGAATAATAATTTGATAATTTAAAACTATGGAATTGAATTTTTGCAGTTACGACTATTCGATTTTATAAAAATTACTACAATTTAAAATATGTTCACAAAAAATGATTGCTTTTTCCGTTTCTTTACTAGATTTCTTTATGTTCTTAAGGTTTTGAGATTCAAGTAATTGACTTACTAAGAATTACTACAACTTAAAATATATTCACAAAAATTAATTGCTTTTTCTGGTTCTTTTTTAAATTTCTTTAGGTTCTTAAGATTATAAGGTTTTGAGATTCAAGTAATTGACTTACATTAAGATTATGATATATATCATGTCTCTTCTGGGTAGGTTGGGATGCTGGAGAGTTGGTGAATGTTGACAAAAGATGAGTTCTTCCTTATTGACTCCTTCGTAGAGGTCTTCTATTGAAAGTCGCCTTGGTGGTTTACTCAAATTTTACACAATGCACTTCGGAAGGGGTGTATTGTTCCTTTTTGGCTTATTTCGTAGAGGTCTTGGCTCTATTGTAATAGCCTACTGCGGTACACTTTCACTATCACGTAGCGCGTGAGTTCACTTTTAAACAACTTCTTTACTCGCGTATACTTTTACATTCGCGATGTCTTGTCCCTGCTCGGGCGCCAGTAAACGATTTTACTCGTTGTTTTATGAAAAAAAACACTTTTTCCACTTTGGAGAGAACAAGTCTCTTTATTGAAGTCAAACTTAAATCTAACAATAATTTCTTCTTATCATCTATTTATAACCTTATTATAATTGCTGACCTTGCAATTGTGTGGGAAAGTATTCCAGACGGAATACGAATCCCATTCAAATGCATCTAAACAAGTATTCAATTACCGAAGGTTTTGGATAAGCGCGTGTGCTGACCTAGCAACATCAAATATGATGCACGTAGGATTGAATAGGCGCGTGTGTTGCATCAGCAGGAGTTGGTGTGATAACTAGAACTGGCGGCAACTTTACAACCAGTTTATGAGACTAAATTCTTTATTGCTTATTCTGTATAAGTTTGTTTACATCGTTAGAACCCACCATAATTTGGTTTGTATTTTTCATTGTGTCCTAAACTAAGCTACGAGGGCGGGTCAATAAGTCCGTGACTTTGATTAAAACACAGATTTTTTTGATAAAAAAATAATTTTATTTTTCAACGTAGTCTCCCTTGAGCTCTATACACTTTGTCCAACGCTTCTCCAATTTTTTTATCCCTTCTAAAAAAAATGATTTGTCGAGGTCCTCAAAATGACGAGATGACTTCATCATTGGAGTCAAATCTTTTTCCACCAAGCCATTTCTTCAGGTTTGGGAACAAGAAGTAGTCGCTCGGAGCCAAATCTGGAGAATAGGGTGGATGAGGGAGCAATTCATAGCCCAATTCATGGATTTTTGCCATGGCAACTGCACATGTGTGCACCCTTGCATTGTCTTGGTGGAAAAGAACTTTTTTCTTGGCCAAATGAGGTCGTTTTTTTTTCAAATCGTCATTGAATCGGTCCAATAAGTTGGCATAATATTCCCCATTGATTGTTCTTCCCTTTTGAAGGTAGTCAATGTGGATTATCCCGCGTGCATCCCAAAAAACAGTCGCCATAACTTTATTGGCTGACAAACCCACCTTGGCCTTCTTTGGCGCCGATTCACCCTTAGAAACCCACTGTTTTGACTGTTGTTTGTTCTCTGGTGTGTTGTGATGGATCCATGTTTCGTCCACGGTTACAAAACGGCGCAAAAACTCCTCCATATTGCGATTAAACAACGCCAAACCTTCCTGTGAAGTTGTTACACGATTGCGTTTGTGGTCGACTGTGAGCAAACGCGGCACCCATCTTGCGGAAAGCTTTCTCATGCCCAAGTGATCATTCAAAATTGAAACCACTGAGCCATGCGAGATCCCTACGGCTTCCACAATCTCTCGCACTTTCAATCTTCGGTCGGCCAACACCATATCGTGAATTTTTTCGATTGTTTCGGGTGTAGAGACCTCAACTGGGCGTCCAGGACGTTCGGCATCTTCAGTGCTTGTACGGCCACAACGAAATTCAGTAAACCACTTTTTTACCATTGAAATCGATGGTGCAGTATTTATCAAGCTTAGCCTTGGTCTCGGTAATGGTTTTTTTTCGCAAGAAATAATGCTTAATAAGCACACGAAATTCACTTTTTTCCATTTTCTCCTCAAATTAGTGAGTAGTCTGATAAAAATAGCTGTCAAACACAAACTAACTGACGCAGCAAGTTTAAATTTTGACAGGAGTCAACTGACAAATGCCTGTTGACAGGAGCTGTGTTGCTGTTTCAGTAAAGAGGTCAGAAATTCAAAAATGCACGGACTTATTGACCCGCCCTCGTATTTCTGATTTTTATTGTTATTTATTATTTTTGCTTGGCAAATACATACATATATATGTACATATGTTAATGTCGTAGATACATATTTTTAACTTTCTAATAGGGAAGTTCTTACATTCACCTAGAAAATCGAAAATGGAAATTGTGTGATATATTGACCTTTTAAGGTGCATATAGTGTTTTTTTAGACATATGGTATCTGGCGGATAGGGTGTATGAGGAAGCAATCCGAACTTTAACTCATTGATTTTGGCCATTGCGATGACGGATGATTGAACTGGTGCATTGTCTTGATGAAACAAAACTTTTTTCTTCGCCAAATGTGGCCGTTTTTTCTTGAATTCATCTTCCAAACTCTGCAATAAGTTCGCATAATACACGCCATTGATTGTGTATTCTGGCGATAATCAGTGAAAATTATCCCACGCGCATCCCAAAAACCTGACGTCATGACCTTGCCTGCAGATGGAACTGTCTGCGCCTTCTTTGGAGCCGATCCACCCCTTTGAGCCCATTGGTTTAACTCTTCCTTCGTCTCGGGTGTGAAGTGATGGGGCCATGTTTCAGCCATGGTCATGCATCGGCCCTAAAACTCGGCTTTATTGCTGTGCATCTTTGCCTAACACTCGATTGAAACATCATTACGACGCTGTTTTTATTCCATTGTGAGTAATCGCGGCACCCATCTTATGCACAGCTTTCTCATGTCTAATTTTTAGTCATATTTGCTAGTTCACGCACCTTCAGTCGACCGCCGTCCAACATAATTTTGTCGATTTTTTTCAATATTTCTGGTGAACTCACCTCATTTGGTCGACCACTGCTATATTCGTCTTGGCAACTCGTACGGCCTCGCTTAAACTGTCTCACGCAATATTTTATTGTTTTGGAGCCGACTCCCTCAGAGTAGAATCCAGTTCCGTTTGATGTTGATTGGATTGAGGGCTTTCAAACGAAAGTATTGTATCACATAACGATGACCGATTTTTTTCATATTTATAAGTTCATTGAGAGCGTTCATTATTGATGACTGCCGAACAAATACAAAACAACATAGCGTCGTCAAACTTCAAATTTAAGCTTTACAAGGTTGGTACCTACTACAATTGTCATTGTTTTTAAACAACAACCGGCATCTATACGTCAGGTCATGTACTACTGGGTCTACCCTCGTAACTCTTACAGCTAATGAATCTTATAGCTAAATTGCACCAAAAGCCAACTATGCAATATGCATGAATGATGTTTGTATATATTATTACTTTAAGATATGATTCAGAATGATACGAATATGCTCGCTCTCAGAATTTATTAATAAAATTTTGATTTAATTTGTCTGTGACAAATGAGATTGTTTTTACTTTTGCTTTTTCGTGGAGACTCTTAGCTGGGAAATGCCAAGACAGATTTAGTATTAATTTTAGTACCTTGTTTTGACATATTTGCAGTTTTTTATGTATGTTTTGGCACAATCGACCCACACAGGCGCACCGTACGTTAAGACTGGTTGAAAAATGGTTTTAAAAATTAGTAATTTGTTATCAGTACTAAGTTTTGATTTTTGATTGATAAATGGATATACATAGTATGTTTAGAATTAGATTTATTTTCTGAACTGTGTTTGATAAATGTTTTTTAAAAGTGAGTTTTCCATTTAGAAATACTCCCAAGTACTTAGAGCTTGCAGACCTCTCGATGTTGGTCGAGTTCAATTGTAGGAATTGCTGCTTTCTGCGTCGAGTAAACCACGCAGTGACAGTGGCTCAAGTGGTAATGGACTGGACTGAACATATTCATTTTTTCAGTTAACGAAAATCAAATCAGATGAGTAGTGAAATAACCACTGAACCCAAACATCTTTCTTTCGCTCTCTATCCCATTTTTCAAAAAAATTAACACATGCTGTGAGGCATTATACTCGAAAGTGTATTCATACCAACTTGAGTGTTAAGTTCTTTTTTTTTAAAAAAAAACAAAAAGCATAGCCTGGGATTTATCTGCTAAACTTCAACTTTTTTAACGCGCCGTTTGGTTTTCATGACCTGATGACATGTAGAGTGTTCAGCTGGATAAAATGAGATACCACCTTTATCAAAAAGTTCCTTGGGGAGACCACCGTGTGGCGCTCCCATTATTCCAATTTGAGTTCTGTTTTGTTTTGTTAAGTTGGTAAATGTGTTGTTGACATTCCCTCTAAATCTTAGCGTCATAGCTTGACATGTGCAAAAGTTACGTAGCCAAGAGTACATCTAATACCGTGTGTGTTGGCGATTTCTTACAATTTTAGAAATACATTTAAATTTGCAACAGCGAACTTGTATTAAATTTTGCGTAAAAAACGGATTTAATGGTGCGCGAACGTTGGAAATGTTGGAAAAGTGTTTCGGCAACGATTCTCTAAAGAAAACAGTCGCTTACCAATGGCACGAGCGGTTCAAAAGTGGTCGTGAGTCAATCGAAGATGAAGAACGCAATGGCAGACCATCGACATCGAAAATCGACGAAAACATTGTTGAAGTAAAAGAAATGAGAGTAATAGTGGAGGACTTGAACATTGCTTATGGATCCGTCCAAGACATTTTGGTTAATGATTTGGGTTTCCGTTGTGTAGCAGCAAAGTTGGTGCCAAAAGACCTCAATTTCATGCAAAAAAGAGACCATGTTGACGTCGCAAAAGAGATGATTTGCGAGGCTGAATCCGATCCCACATTCATCAAAAGGATCATTACTGGAGACGAGACGTTGGTTTATGAGTACGACACGCAATCCAGACATCAGGCAAGTGAATGGCCTTCACCAAATGAGCCGAGATAAAAAAAAACACGTCGTTTTCAGTCAAAAAAGAAGGCAATGCTCACGGTTTTCATGGATTCATGAGGCAATGAATTTTTGCCAGAAGGCCAGACAGCAAACAAGGAGTATTATTTGGGCGTTATGAGACGTTTACGTGAAGCAATTCGCCGAAAGAGACCAGAATTGTGGGCAGAAAACTCGTTGATTTTGCACCATTATAACGCACCGTCGGACAGTGTCATCATTATTCGTAATTTTTTGGCGAAAAATGCAACAAATACCATCCAACAGCCACCGAATTCACCTGATTTGACTCCCTGTGACCTCTTTCTGTTCAATCGATTTAAAAACCACTACGGGGAAGGCGTTTCAGCAGCCGAGAGGAAGTAATGGAAAAATCGTAGGAAGCACTGATGTACATACCGAAAACCGAATATAAAAAAATGTTTCGAGGATTGGATCAAGCGCTGGCATAAGTGTGTTGCATTCGATGGGGATTACTCTGAAGGGGGCAATATAGATTTAGATGAATAAACTTGTATTTCCAATATCCTGAATACATTCCGGAAACTTTTGATCAAGGTAGTATTCCTTTATTATTTTTTCTAATGGCTTACTTAAGTAACTTGGAAGGCTAATAGGACGGTAGCTTTTAGAATCGTTTCTAGGTTTAACATGTTTTGCAAGTGGAACGACCTTAGCTGTTTTGCACTTATTAGGAAAGTAAGAATTTCTTAAACAAGAATTAAAAATGAAAGTTAAATAAATTATGGCTTTGCGTGGTAACGCTTTGATTGAGATATTTCCTATGCCATCACTACCCGCGGACTAATTGGTCTTAGACATTTTTATTAAGCTACTTACTTTTGTGCGGCGAATGAGGTAATTATTATTCACGACATGGTTGGAGTTATTAAAGTCTCTTAGGGTATAACCGACCATGTTTTCTGTGTCGACATCATTGAGGTAACCTGCGAGTACATGGTTTTGACTGAAATTTTCTGCTAATAAGGTAGCTTTTTCCTGTCGAGTAACATATATCTTGTCTTAGCATAAAAGCGTTGGAATGTTAGAACCTTTCTTTTTAATTATTTTAGTAATTTTTAATAAAGGTAAATATTGAAACTAATTAATAAGGAATTCTAATTCCTATTACGAAATATAAGAATTTAATATTTTATTTCAGAGTTTAAAAATTTGGCTTTTTCCTTAAAGTGATCCAGGCTATATCGAGTCCACTTTCTTCTCTCACAGTTACGCAATCTAATGAGTTGCAAAATGTGGTCAGGAAGGGTGCGCAAGTGAGATCTTTCAGCATCGATTTTAGGGATTGATGTATCTGCAGCGCTCTTGATAGTTTCTTCAAATGTTTCTACCAAATAATCAATCTGGAGTGATGAATTAACAGAAGACAAATGTAGTTGATTTAAGCGCAAATTGGTGGATATGTAGCGTTGATATCTCCTCTAATTAGCAGCAGCGAAATTGTTATGGGGGTGGAGATTACGTCTGGTGATTTGGTTGTTTATTTTTGTACAGACTGGTAAGTGATCAGAGCTTAATGCATTTAAAGTTACAGGCTGAGAAAAATTGTGTTCGTTGTTTGTGATGAAGAAATCAAGTTTTGAAGGGTTAAGTGAGGAGTTGCTAGGAATGTAGGTAGGAATATGGGGAAATATTAACGCAAGAGACCTATCTGCAGCAACAATATCGTGAATAATATTTACATAGCAGTTAGCCCGTGCACATCCCCACATTTGGTGCCTGCAATTTAAGTCCCCTCCTAAGAGAAGGGTTTTATTCATTCGGGCCAATCTTAGAAAGTCTCTTTTAAACTTAAACTTCTTTTCTAAGTTACTATTTCCGGCAGGGGAATAAATCGAAAGAATGTTAAGTTTAGTGGTATCACGAAGAGTCACTTCAATGCCTATTGCTTCTATTATATTAAGATTGGAAGCTGGTAAAACAGAATGGCTTAAGGTTTTATTTACCAAAACAGCAACCCTTTCTCTATTTGCATTCTGTCTATCAAATCTACTATATCATGCATAATTCGAATGATATAAATGGTTATAATTTTTCAACGAAGTCTCAGTTAAAAGAGCAATGTCAATCTTCTCACGTAATATGAAATCAAAATATTCGAGAGTTTTATTTTGAACACCTCTCGTATTCCAAGTTAAAATTTTTATCGCACATAGACTAGTCCGCATAAGTATTTTGGCGAAATCTTTTTGTGACTATTGAACCTAGCTTTGCTTAGTATCCTTAAATAATGTTGCGATAATGATGCGCAAAACAAAGAATCTATTTTTAGCTCTATGCATGCTAAATTTTATATTATTTACCGTTTGCATTCTCTTTCTGTTGATAAGAATGCATGTAGACAACGAATTTTTGCGTGGCATAAGTATTTTGACGGAATCTTTGTGCAAATGTTTTTACACTTTTGAACACGTGCGAAACCAAGCAACTTTTGTATTAACTTTAATTGATATTAAACGTTGATAAAAAAATAAAAATTTATTAAAAGTTATTAAATACCATGGGTAAAACGGCTGAGTTGAGTTTGGTTATCAGATCTTCAGTGGTAGCAAAGTTTAATGCTGGAACGGCAGTAAAAGACATTACGAATGAGTAATAAGTTTAAAAAGCATAATAACATAAGAAACTTAACGAGGTTAGGTGCTAAGCCCAAAACAACGGAATTTAAAAAAATATTTTTGTGAAGCCACAATCTGCTGCAGATGAATGGAATTTGACGGCCAAGAATCCAGTCAGTGAGCACACTGCTCGACAATATTTAAACGAAGGAGATTTTAAGGCAAACAAGCTTAAAAGACTGGCCTTCGCAAAGGAACATCTGCACACGCCAAAGAAGTTCTGGAGAAGCGTTCTATGGACAGATGAAAGCTCCTTTGAGCATAACTCATCAAAAAACTAGTTTTTTGTAAGATTGCCAAAGATAGTAAGGCAAAAAAAGGCCCGTTTGTCAAAAAGTGAGCCATGGTGGAGGCTCTGTCATGCTCTGGGGGTGTGTTGCGTATAGTGGGCTGGGTGACTTGGTTGCAATCACCGGCTCGATGAATCAATTTCAATATGTTAGTACCCTAAATGATAATTCCTTTCCTTCCGGAGATAGGCTTATTGGGCAATCATTTATCCGACAACAGGATAATGGCCCATGCCACAAAGCCCGAATCGTAACTAACTTTTCGAATTATCTTGATGTTACCACTTTGGACTGGCCACCTCAAAGTCCAGATTTAAATATTATAGAAAACGCCTGGTCTCTTTTGAAACGCAAAATAACAGTTTCGTTAAATAAAACCAGAGAGGAGACAATTTCTGAGGTCACTTTCCTTTGGAAAGAGGAATCTTCAGAAATTCTTCTAAATTTAGTGGATTCAGTACCGAGACGCCTTCAAAAAGTAATTGAAGTCAAAGGAGGTTATAGACTTTACTAAATTCTTCTTCATTTCTTTATTTTTATTAAGTTTAAACTTTGTTTTCTTAGTATTACATACTTGTCAAAATACTTATGTCAACACGCGAAATTACTAATTAATTTATATCTTTTTAAGTTTCTATGAAAAAATATTTGTTTGCTTATTTTTAAGGATGTATTAGTTATATATGGTATAAAAAGAAAAAGATAAACAAAATTTTTTTATAAACCCATTTGAAAATTAAACACAACAATGCTCGATCTTTATTTCATCAAAATAGATAGTTGCCGACTAGTGCAAGAGTTGTTATGACATTAAATTGTTCTATTTTTGAACGACAAGAACTAAGTTTTGAGAGAACATCATTAAGTAGGGAAGAGATCTCATCTAAAGAGAATAGTGAATTATTGGTGTTACTGTTGATTTTTTGAGTGATGCTCGTGTTATTCGCAGGACATTCAGTGCGATACGAGTGTACGCATTGCTCGCTGAATAATGATGAGCGGTACTGGCGGTCTTAGAGTGGCGCAATGGTGGAAAGTCTTGAGTGGTGAAATTAACATGGTTGCTTCTCTTCTGATATGTTGGTGGTGGAGAAATAGTACAATACTACTTTTCGAAGAGAGTTTTTACCGTATTCGAATGAATTGCGATCGGCTGGGACACGATGGGTCAGTTGACTTATGCGATCTACTGCAGTTAGCACACTTTAAGATGTTTGACAGGGTACATGCGGTTGTTTTATGGTTCCCGGAGCACGTGGAGCAGAAGCTTTTTATTTGCCAGTGTATGGCTCCGTAGACGAACATTTGGCAATTGTGACACTGCGTAATTTTGTTTGACTGGTGCTTCTTGAATTCCCATCTTATTATCGTTTTAAATACATATTGTACAATATTTAGTTCTTAGTTCAGACACTTTAATTGTGCCCCGTTCGTAGTTTGTACACGACGTAGATTGAACAGTTGACGTTAGGGTTATTTTAAACTGTACATTAATTGGTTTTACGTTTAACCACTTTATTCCTAGTGAAATTAGTTCGTTTCTGATAGCTACTCGTATATGATTACAAGGGTGTAAACCAGACAAAACTACCTTAAAAGGTCTATTATATTTCCTTCCGTGAGTATAAAACTCATACGATTGTTTTTATAATTCAATAATCACCTTTTCATATGAATCGAAACACTGGCACATGATTTTATGGCCCAAAGAAATGTTTTTAATTAAATAGTCTTCAATATGAAGAGCATTTAATAAGTCTCTCAAAGATTCACTTTCTGCTTCTAAGACGATAACAGGTGGAATTGGGTCTTTATTAATAATGTTTTGGCCATTTTCACTATTCAAGTTATCCACATCAGCCCGGCAAGATTGCAACGATTTGTAATAGTTCTTACAATTTGGTTCGTTGTCCATTTTCGAAAAGACACTATTATCTTTTCTAATGTTAATTTTTGTAATATACGGGTGGATGAAATCATCATCCCCCATAACACTTCTACCAGGTTTTTTAGAAATTATCGTAACACTTTTCACTTGCTAAATTACACGTGCGACACAGTTCATAGACAGAGTGAGAAGGATTAACATATCACACATTTGACAGCAATTTGAAAGAAATCGGGGCAGAATTATTGAGGTTATTCAAGGAGTAGCAAAATTTTTAGAACCGTCAATGCAGTACTAACTACGATTTCGTTAATACCGGGTGTCCTACATCTGACCGCTCGAACTTTTATGGGTGATAGGTTCCTAAATTCTAATAGTATATGGAATATCGAAAATCATTGAAGAATACAACAAGTTCTCTTTATCAGGAAGTTCTAGACGTGACCCATAGTTCGCACTCATTTCGGCTAGTTTCATATTCGTACCAGATGCATTTCGTGAAAGGCTTTAAATCTTCCTCGAAGGTGTTTACTTTTAACTTCTTAACCAGTATCTATCAGTAATCACTCTTCGTATAACGTGGTTATTAGTTTTATCTTATATTATATGTCAGATAAATCCCAAAAATAGCATAAGGAAGAAATTTCAACCAGATGCCATGTACACCACTGAACACAGTGACAAATTTACTACATACATATTCACATACCGCATCCTCAGGCGTGTAGATAGAAGATGGAATTCCCAAAATCTTGTTTTGAACTAGACTTTGTAAGCAAAATATATACAGCGCCAAGCACGAAATAGGATAAGAGGTAATGCACACCCCATTCCTTTTAACAAACCATCCACTGAGCAGCATCATCATAATCAACTGGAAGCTGTGAACGCAAATTTCCTTTAACTGACGTTCATATCGTGGTATGGTATGACCTTCTGGTGCAATGAACTACGAGTAAGGCACTAAACAAGTGTTATTACCTACCATGGAGTCTTGTGAGTTATATTAATTTTCTAACGCTCCTCGGGATTGGCAATTCGAGTACTTGAAGTTGCAGAGGACCGACCCGACTGGCGGCGGTGCACAAGGAAATTTAATGATGATGATGATTTCGATGTAGATGTGAATGTAGATGCCTGCGCATTTTAGACTTTGTGGATTAACTTGGACATTCACAGAGAGAACTTTCCTTGTTTGCAACTCCAATTCAAGCCACAAGCCGTTGCAAGTTTTTTTTGTCTTCTTCTCCACCTCTCTTTCTAATTTGAATCTTGATTATGATTACGGTATAATGCTAGAAATTCGACATTGCGGACGCATACCGAACCTGCTTTTAAAGGTGTGCTTGTTTATTTGCATTGTAGCAAATAGCCATCTCTACTCGTAACGTTGTTGCAGTTTGCAGTCACTGATGCTGTTGCAATGATGTGAAGTGGAGAGGAGTGCCTTGACATTGGCGCTGGTATGCATGCAGTTATGCGAGCCATTGGAATTGAGGTCATATCCAAAGAATTTTCGCTGTATAAAGATGCGGATACAGTTCAAATAAATTGTACAATTTGTGGATAGTTTCTTTGGTAAATAGAGAGCAGCCACCTGATTTGGACACACTACAAGTAAATTGTCACAAGATTTAAAAATATGTGTACCTATACTGCTGTATGAGCGTGGAGTTATATGCATACTTCTATGTATATACATAATTGTATATTTATATACATGTGTTACATAATCCAGTTAGCTTTTGATTGGAGATTTTAATGTCAGCTGACATGTTTGCAATGCATTTTTTTTTGTATTTTTTGTGAAATGGCCTTTAAATGGATTTTCTGACAATTGGTGAAATAAGCATTCTTATGTGACGTTTCTATAAGAAAAGTAGATAAATGCAGGGTCCGTACATTGACGCTAATTCAATTAATAAGTTCTGTGATAGCAAATTAAAACGATTTTGTTGTTCTTTTTAAAGGGAAGCCATACTTTCGCATTTGTGTACGTTGCTGGATATTTTGTTGTACGAAGCCGTTTTATATCGCAAGAGTAAAACTATGCATCATAAGATAACTGGCAAGAGTACGATAACTTAGGCGCCAAGAAATAATAATGGTTTTTTGTAGAACAGTTCAATGCAGGCATTTGTTTTTACTATGGGAGGGGGGGGGGGGGGGGGGGTCTTTTAGTTATTTAATACAAAATTTAAATTAAATTATTTATGTCAATAGTTTTGGAAAAATTCGCATGCAAACTCAAAATTAAAGAAAAAAGTTTAGACCAATTTTTTTCAAAATTGTGAAATGAAGTTCTAAATTTCCTTATTGTGGTCAATGCTCATCTATTCTGAATCGAACACAAAAAACCGAATGATTTTAGTTTTTGAAAAAATTGAAAATTACTATTTTTGCTTTGCTTTTTTGTCATTTACTTGGTCTTCCTTTGAGGTAAGTGAATGAATAATAGATTAAACGTCTGGCAGGCGCAGTTTTCTTAATTAACAGTTCCCAGGTGGCCCGCTTCACGCAATTTCGTTGCTCCGCTCGGGGTAGGTGCTTTTGCCAGGCAGGCGCCTATGTCATCAATACTCTTCATCTACAGTACTCATTCCAAAATTACAAAGTTCACATTTAAATTTAGGATTAAAGAACAGGTTTCTGGCTTTCAAAACCGGTATAGTACTTAATTTTAAGTCTTGCCGTTGTTTTTTAATATTTTTTTTTCATTTTAAGTAATTTTTTTTAAATTGCCTCTAACTCCTAAATGGAGCGAGATAGACCCTCTCCCCCCAAAAAAAAAATGCTTGTATTGAACTATTCTACAAAAAACTGTTATCAATTTTTGACGCCTCAGTTATCGTACTTTCCCCAGATAACTCATTAAATAATATTGCTTATATTTCTACTCGGACATATTGTATTTTATTTAAAATAAAGTGGTGCAAGTAAAACAAAAGTGGTGCTATAGGAATAGAACAACGAGTTTGGGATACGATTTTCATAACATAATATATAAAAATCTATGGATACATGTAATATATAAAACTTAATAAAGCATATTTGTATACTGCTTTAAAATCTAGCCAAACTTCTTTGAAACTTTTTAAGTTGTGCTCATTCATATGTACGTATAATATATTCGTATGTTACTCGCACATATTTTTGCTATAAAATGCAAATGTTTTGCCATGACAATACCGTTACAGTGTGCAAGCAGAAATTGAGTGCAATTTTGTGATTTTCCTATCTTATGTTCATATTGTACTTTTTGCAGCTTGCCTCCATCATTATGTAAGTATGTATGTACCTGCAGATTATACTTTAACATTAAATGGTGGCTGGTAAAGGAAAACTGAGGAAATTAAAGCAAAAACCGTTTCTATGCTAATTTCGCCATTTTTCTCAGAACCTTATTCGAATTTCAAAATATTGAAGGGCAATTGAAGAGGTTGAGGCCGTACTGTGAATAGTTTTTCTTTCTCTAATGAAAATGGCGTGTTGAAAAATCTGCTGAACAATGAGCTGGGAAATCATGCAAATTTGAAAATGAAATCCAGAAAATGGCAATGATACCGAGTGATGCTGAAAGTTTCGCATACACTAACAATTCAGATAGGTATTCCCAAATTACTTATTATGCAAATTTGAATAGAAAGTAAAAGAGCATTTCATTTTATGCTAAGATAGTAAATTCACGTAAGCAGTAATTCTGATAGAAAACGAGTTTTTCATCAAAAATTGTTTACCATTATTGAGTCATAAAGTATAAAATATTGAATATAGGGTTATATATAAAATACTACAATATATCAGGTCATGTCAGGTAAATGGCCTATTCGGTTTTGCTGGTACATCCGCACTCTTTTGTTGAAATTTGCCGTGACAATTTTGTATAAATGTTGGTGAATTTCGTTGATATAGCGCGAAAAACCAAAGAAAAAGGTCCAACGGGCCAATTCTGATCACCAACGGGCGGCCAATTCTGATCACCAAAACGGGAAATTATATGAGCAGGAAATGATTCAGGCAATAGTTGAATTGTTTTTTGTGCTGTATGGCATGTCTTGTTAAAACCACATGTCGTCCACACCCATATCTTGCAATTTAGTCACAAAAAACTGGATTATCATGTCGCGATAGCGGGCACGATTAATTGTTATTGTGTAACCAGCTGCATTTTAAAAGAAGAACGGTCCGAAGATGCCTCCAGCCCAAAATCCACACCAAACTGTGACACGTTGTGGATTTGTTTCCCGTGGATGTTCTAAACCCCAAATTCAACAATTTTGACAATAATTAAAGTCATCAAAATGAAAATGAGCCTTTTTGTTGAAGAAGATTTTATTTGCCAAACCTTCATTATTTTTAAAATATTCCTACACAATGAAAATGCTTTGATCTTCCGTGTATCGCTCTATTATTAATAATCCTAAACTGTCAGCTGTCACGCTGTTTTTTTTTTCGTTGCGTGAATGTTGGGTCACCCTTTACAAGGAAGGAAAGCACATGAAAAGTTTCGTTGTGTAAAGTATTTGTGAAGGAATGAATTAGAATGAAAGATGCGCAAGCGCTAAACATGTGAAAAGTTGAAGTAAATGTATTTGTGAACGCTCATTTGGTGGAAAGGCTGGTGAAAACGATTTGTCACTTGGAATTGCTTTCTCTAGTTATAAAAGACCAGTTTCCACGGGCCATTTAGCAATGTGTGATAAAGGGATAGAAAAAAGAGAGAGATAAAGGTAGGAAGAAAGAAAAACGGAGGGCAAAAAGGAGTAAGAGTGGGAGAGAGAGTGGTAAAATTGCTTAATTTAAAACTTTTTTGAAAACCTTATAATGCTTTAGTGAGTGAATTGTAAAAGTATTGTCTTTTTTTACTTATGATGATGAGCCTGTTAATAATTTGAATAAGAGAACAAGTCCTTCTAAAATTTTATTCTATATTAAAATATGTACTATGTATATTCTTCCGTCTTTGCTCACATAGATATTTCTTTAATTACGATTTACTTATGCACAGGCGACCTGCAGTAAACTGCTGAGTGTCCTATAAATTGGATTGGTCCAGCAGCGCAACAATAAAGTTCTTGAGAAGATTGAAGTGCTTGCCTTACGTCCCAGTGGGGTCCCCGGTAATGGCAAGGGCATGCCCGACCAATAAAATTTTACTGGCCTATGCCGTCATAGGGTTCACAACCCTGTACGGAAGAAATTAAAATATGTGACGAACCAACCAACGACTTCATCAAGGAATGCTTCTACGAGCTCATCGACAAGACATATGAGCAATGTCCGAAGTATGATGTTATAATCGTACTAGGCGATTTTAACGCTAGGATAGGAGAGGAGCACATCTTTGGTTGTAGAGTTGGTAAGCATAACCTATATGAAACCACGTCTGCCAACGGACTTAGGCTTATTGGCTTGGCTGCGTGACGAAGTATTACTATAGCCAGCACGCGGTTTCTAAATTCAATATACACAAGGGGACATGGCGGTCTCCGGATCATCAAACGCTAAATCAAATTGATCATTTTGCGATAGATATAAGTCATGCCTTCAGTATACTGGATTTTCGAACGTTCCGTGCAGCCAACATTTACCCAGATCACCACCTTGTTGCAGCCAAAGTGCGAATGCGCCACAAAAAAGAAAGAACCACTGTGAGAAGATACGAGTATAAAGTACATAGAAAACTTCCCCTTTGGTGAAGGATCGAGGCCTATCTAATACCTCAAGCATTCCGTGGATCATGCCACAGCGTTGCAGTGCAACTCCACATCGAGCAGACCAGCCAGTACCATAGCTATCATAGCTTAGTACAGGTCGTAGTGCTACAACATATGCTAAACCATGAGATGTCTAAGCACCATTTGGTCTACTCTCCCCGCGATTTTGGGTATAAACCAACAGCCACCACGATACTCCCACAAGGGGGCCAACTCCTCCTAGGTCAGGCTGGAACAGAGTTCCAGGGGCCGCTGACCTCTCGTGCTACCAGAATATAGCTTCCGGTCGAGGTTCCCGACCCTTCGGTCACTTCCAGTTGGGCAGCTTACTACCCAGGACTGGGGCCTTTTGTCTAACGTAATACCATTAGTGGAGTCACATTCGATGATGAAAATATCGAAAAACTTTTTTTGAAGACAACATGCCGTCGTCAGGCAGAATGGGTCATTCAAGTTAGACGATAATAGCCAAAACTTCCGTCTGCCTGACCAGAATGAAGTAAGGATAGCAATATCTAAGATAAATCCAACAAATGAGCTGGACCAGACGGCATACCAACCGAGGTATTTAAAGCTGCTGGAAATGATTTTGTGGAGAGCACGCACCAACTCAGATGTGGTCAGAAGAGTGTATGACTGATGAATGGAATCTCAGCACCGTATACCGACTAAAAAAGAAGACTCCTCAACTGCGCCAACCATAGAGATATAAGTCTCCTCAACATCGCATATAAGATCTTATCTGCCATATTGTGTGAAGGTCTAAAATCTTTGGCCAACAACCTGACTAGTTTCACATCAGGAGAGTCCTCAATGTATCAAATCTTCACACTCCGGCAGATAGTGGAAAAAACTCAAGAAGTCCGAATCCATACCCACCATGTATTCATCGATTTTAAGGCCACGTGTGACAGCATTTATAGACACGTGCTATATAGAGCAACGTCTGTCTGTGTAGAATGACGGTTGAGAACATTCGCTGCTCCGACTTAGTCGAGACCTTTGATGTCGAAACGGGCTTTAGACGCTCTGTCATATTTGACATCATACTTGTAAGAACTGTGCGGAACTCACAAGTGAACACAGGAGGCACGATTTTTCAAAAGCCTGTGCCGATGTTATCGACATAATTGGTAGAACTAAGCGGGCTATCACCGGTACTTTCGCATGTATCGAAGCGGAAGCTGCCAAAATGGGTTTAGTGGTAAATGAGGGCAAAACTAAGTACATATATGCTGTCAACAAGAATGGACATACAACATCAACGAATTATACGGGACGTCACAATCGGCGGCTAAAATTTTGAGGTAGTAAATGACTATGAATTCTGCCAGCAACACCTCAGCAGAAATAAAACGAAGAAGGCAGTTGAGTAGTAAGGTCCTATCCCGAAAAACTAAGGAGACTCTATATAAAACCTTGATCATGCCTGTCCTACTGGCGCAAGAGCATAAAGTTTCGAGAGATCTTTCGCAAAATATTCGGAGCAAAATATGACGAGCTTTGGAGGAGAAGATTCAACGACGAACTATACGAGCTGTACAGCGACATCGACCTCTTCAGAAAACAGGGCATCAGTCGTCTGAGATGGCTAGGACATGTAGAGCAAATGGACGTCAATGCTCCGACCCGTAGGGTCTTCGAATCTAACACCGAGGGACAACGTAGTAAAGGTGGCGGGCATATCTCAAAGGGGACCTCAACCGACTTGGAGTGCACAACTGGAGGCAGTTAGCTAAAGACCGGACTAACTGGAGAGGCTTGTTAGTTGAGGTCCGGGTTCACTCCGAACTGTAACACTACCTAAGTAAGTAAGTAAGTTTGTATTTACCGAGAACCGGCAAATCTGATATGTAATCCTAGCAATTTACAGAGTCCCGAGTTGACACGTGCACTCGTGTGTCCGTGCAAAATTATAAAACAGCACATTTCAACATACCGTGCGCGAGTACACAAACGAAAAAAAAAAATCTCAGTGCAGAAAAAACAAAATTATATTCACTATGGTGCCTCTGGTCATAAGCCATTCCTTGCACCCAGTCATTACAGTTGTTGTATAACACTATCATACGGCAAAAACAATGCCTGAGTGCATGTAGCCCCGTGGATAGCGGGTTGTGAGTATGAATTTGGTTGGGCACAGTTTCTTATTGTTGTATGCGCATAACATCTACAATAATTTGATTCTGTAAACCAACGTCTGAATTTTCGCTTCCCTGCCTTGCTTAGCTTAGCATGGTCGGTGTTTTTATTTTTTGTGTTGGTTTTTTATAATGTCTAGCGAATTTGGAGTGCACATAGCAAATAGAGACCAGCTGTTTTGGCACTTAGTGAAAAACAGGTGGATCCCCGCCCACACCTCTCAGATCACTCTGATCTGAAGCTACCTGGCTACGAACTAAAGCCATTGTTTTTTTCTCACCGCGGTCTCGCCGTTTACGTGCGTAGTGATGCAGCTTACCAAACTCCACCACAATGTAACGCCTGTTCCAATCCGGAATAAAATTTCATAAATTATCCACTACTGCTTTTTTTTACAGAAGCCCCAAACTGGACAGCAACTCGACCTTTAACAAGTCTAATGCGCTGTCTGACTCCATTCAGAGAATTGTATCCCACTATCCTCATACTGTAATCGTGATTACGGGCGGTTCCCATATACACAATTCTGGGTGGCTTCGAGATTCTGGACAGACAACACCCGAAGGACAGTGTGTTGAGATATTCCCTGCGGAAAATAACTTGACGCAGCTTGTAAATGAGCCCACGCGAACACCACACGTTGACAGTCATGCCGCCAACACCCTAGACTTGTTTTTACCTTCTCACCCTGATAAGTACACGATTGATGCGCTTTCCCCTCTAGGCTCGTCGGACCATTGTGTCACTTTAGGTAATTTCTCGTACACCCACCACACAGTTAGAGAAAAGGTTACTAGAATGTCCCAAATTATAGAAGTTTCATTTTGAAAACAAGTTTACTTTGCATTTTACGCAGTATGTTTCAATTTATTACGAGGTTTCTTAGCGTGATATCTCATATTACTATCAAATAAACCGATGAACTTTGGAGAGGTATCCATTAAGAGATGTTCTCCTAGCCAAATATTGTTTGAAGGTGGAAACAACCAGGTCGATTAGTGATTAACCAATGGCAATGTCAGTGGGAATAGAGAGTTACTACCAGTCTTGAACGTTGGCAGCATAGATCTCTTGAAATCTTTATTATTTTATATCAATATGTATTAAGTAATCAAACAATTGAATTTCTGCAAAGCTTTTGATATGTATTGTTAGAAACTAGCTTATGTGAAGCTACATATTCTGGAAAAGTTAAGTTAACCACACATGTGGATATGTGCTTACGAACCGCCTTCAGAAAGATGCAAAGATGCAGCTCATGTAAAAGATTCCACTCATGACTCCAGCCAAAGTTCGTTATGAAGCAAATCGAGATCATGCCTGACCATTTAGCGCCGAAACTATCCGCGGAAGACTGAATGAAAACAATTTGATTGGATACGTAGCTCAGCCTAAGACACAATTGTCGAAGAAAATATTCGAAGTGGGTTTAAGATGACTAAAGTGTACGGAAGAACAAAACTGTTAACTATGATGGTGGGTGTATTATAGTGTGGGCTGCGTTTTCATGACACGGTATGGGCTCCATTATAAAAATAGACTCTCGAATGGATCAGCAGCAATATAAGAGTATATTGGAAATTCATATGAAGCCATTGTTATTAACTTCGACATTTATGTATGTTAACGATCCTAAGCACACTTTTCGAGTTGTGAAGCAGTGGATTGTGATCGGCAAATCAATGTTTTGTCATGGAGTGGGCAGAGTCCTGATATTAATTCAGTCGAAAATCTGTGGAACCATGTGAAGTTCCAGATTAGGTTAAGGAAACCGAGGTATTGAACGGAATGATGGGAATCTGCTGTCACTACCAACATGTGAATTTTTCCAAAAATATTACGTTTTTGTTGTTTTCACCTTTTTATCAAGTTTATTATTTATTTTATTATTTGTTTAATAAGTTTTTTGATCGAAGTGGTCGAAAAGCATTGGAAAAATTATCACATTCGAGCGTTTTGAATTTTTGTGGTGCACAGTGTCTCTTTACCTCACTGTATTTAATGAATACTATTTATTCTTTCCTCATTTAGCATTTCCCTATGCGTCACTTAAAGATGCGATACAGCAACTGCTTGAAAGGCATTTTATATGTATATAATGTTTTCTTTTTGGAATTGTGAGATAAATATGCTTAACGTGCAGAAAAATGTATTACATTACGGCGCTAGAAGATAACGAATAGCAAATTTTTCGTAGGAAAAATCATTTTTCTAACCCACAAAGCCAACTTCAGGCATCCATTGGAAAGGAGCTGTCCTATCGAAGCACGTACCTAGGCTTAGTTGTAAGCAACATGGAATTTGGAGTGACGACGAATTATCGGTCGAAAATTCTGAAGTCTCCTATTTAATACGATAATTAAAAAATAAGCCATGGCGAGAAAGCTTCAGGCTAGGCAAATTCAATTTGGAATCACCGTCGGCCGTCGGAAAATTTAATCCGAATAGCTCAATTCGTAACCGAAGTTTGAAGAAAAACTAATTACAACTGGAAAAATGCAAATATATCAGCAAACTCTAATATTAACGTCTGCAAATTTAGTTAACACCACAGAAATTACATTAATTTAGTAATGCATGTACTTGGAAGAGGTATGTAGCTGTTGATATTTTTATACATGCCAAACATTTAAACGGTTTATAAATATATGTGTACAGAGCGCAAAAAAAATAAAATTATTAAGGGTTTTGTTTATTTTTATAGATATTATACAATGGCAAAATACATTCCAAAAATATTTTATTCTCCGCAGAACATCTACTACGACATGGAAATTAAACATTTTAAGATGTTGACTGACATCACTCCTGTTCCCAACGACTCATATATTATGGTATAGCGAGCAGTTCCCTCTGCTCTGAATATACAATTTATAAGCCTTAGTATGGGTACAAATAAACCGCAATAACTATTCGTATCATAGACCATACACCATAGCCATGTCGTCTGGATTTTCAATTCTGAAAATAAATTTCGTCGTGTCATTCAACTGTTTAAACATTCAGATTTAGTGTAAAAACTGCGATCACAAATAAACTTTCAATCGTAAGTAATTAACATTAATACACAATATGTACATATATGTATATCTACTACAAAAATACCATATTTACGAAAAAACTGAAGCTAAACTACTCAATAAATTGTTGGTGTGTTTGCTCCTGTTTAATTTGGAGAACAAAGTATTGTAGTTAAAAGCAATGCTTAGTAAAACATACGAGTACATATGTGCCTGAAAATATCAAGTCTTTATTAAAAAGAAAAAACCATTTTGCAAAGAATTTAATTTTCAAAGCAAACATGTTTTAAGGATAAAAACTTCTGAATAAAAGAATTTTGCTGCCTCCCAAAACCAAAAATGGAAAAAGGATTCCATAGCCTCTGACCGCTGATGGAAGCTACCGAAGTTCACGCTGTCTATGATAAGATCATGAAGAATCATCATGAAGTGGCAAAATGGTGGAGCAAGTACGAAGTATACGATCGATGAACGATCATCGGGTATAGAGATTGATTGACAAGTCGGAATGTGGCCCTGGGCACATATGGGAAGTTCGCAATTTTTATGGATTTGCTAGCAACCGGTTGATATACATACATACGATGAAGCTAGCACATCTTGGATCTGCTCTACACAATTCCGTCCGAATATGGCCAGGACAGCATTATCAGAAATGGGCAAACGGGAGTAGCAATTGCGAATAGTACCGCCACAGCGGTAATGCAACGCAACTAGACGTATAAGTATAGCAATATACTGGCAGAAGCAATGTTCAAGTAAATGCTGGGAGGAAGAGAACATTCACTGGAGCCGGATTATTGTAGCAAATGAAGGCACACACGAACTAATTTTCCATGGATACGCTTCCGTGTGCATAATTTAAAATCTATTTTATCTTTCCTGGTTTTCGTCTTCGTCGGTCAATAGTTGTTGTTATTGTACAATAGTTAAGCCATGCGAAAGAATTTCTTGTGTACAAACACATATGTTACGTAAAGATTTCAACGTTATCTCAGAAAATTTATAGAAAAACGTACAAATTGTGATTGTACTATGTGACAAAGAAGTGGGCAGGGGAAATAAAGTGGAATTTCCTTTAAAGTTAAAACATCTCTCCTACGGATAAATAGATACGGTCTTCCTTGTTAGGACGTCATGTAGAGATGAAGACAACTGCGCTTTTGTGCTTATCTTATTTGATCCAATTTAGATTACAGATAGATCAAATAACGAAAAATTAAGGCTTGCGCATAGATGTATAGGTACAGTACGTGTATATACGCGTATGCGCGTACACACGCACACATTTGTATGGATTTGTTGATACATATATGAATCTTCATGAATTGCCTTTTTCCAAAAAAAACTATCGCTTGAATTTGTCTTTAAGATAAACTATAGCGCATTCTTTCATCAAAATTCAACGCACAGCTGTTTTGATTAAACATAGTATCAGTTTCACTATTATTTAATTTAAATGGGACTATGCAATATTCAATAAAAATCTGCAGTACAGGGAAGTTAGAAATATTTGCCTCTCACTCTGGTTACAATGAAAGGCATAAACATTTCGCTTTTGAAAGCGAAATATACATATCTGTAGACAGGAAATTCTGAAGTTAATTACCATAGGGTTGCCATCCACCTGTTTTAATGATATTGTGTTTTTGGAAAAAAAAAATTGCATTAGTTAAATTACTAAACAGTGTAAAAGGTTACATTTTTATTTTTATTTTTTTTATAATCAGCGCGCGCTCAAGGGGTTTTTGTACCCTTAAAATGTTTATACACAGCGCAGACGAAGGAAATTTAGGGAGGAAGAAAAGACAGGTACCGATGTGCTCGAGGGTATATTGATGAGCATTCATAGTGAGACGGGTGTTACGGTTGAAAGTTTGAATGGGCGGAATGTTACTGGCGATTTCAATGGAGCACTGGTGGTGGAAATACCGATAAAACAAAGTGAGACAGGAGATATTACGTCGGTGTTCGAGGGTGTCAATTGACTGGTATTAGTATCACCAATTAGTTTTATCTAGCAGGCGCAGAGATGTTTTAGGAGCACCTGACCAGCTGTGGGCATTGTACTTCAATTTTGGGCGGATAAATGCCTTATATATTGTGTCTAGATCAGAGGGGGTAAAATATTTCTTACATCTTTTGAGGAAACCTAGACATTTCGCGACATTTTTGGCGACATCGAATATGTTATCATTCCAACGTAAGTTGTCACTGAGACACATACCGAGAATGGAAAGTTTATCGGTTTCGACGATGCAAGTGCCATTCATGGATAATGGCTGGGTATTTGAATTTCGCGTTAGCGACAGCAGACATCATTGAGTTTTGGAAGCATTAAATTCCACTCGGTTGATAGTTCCCCAATTGGTTATGCTGTTAATATCGTAAGTTAATGAGCTTAACATACGCTGCTGTTCCCGTTCTACAGCCGAAGATCAGGGGCGTGAGTCCGGGAACGAATATGAGAAGCAGAGAGTGCTGTCATCAGCAAAGGAATAATTTGGATTAGAAGTAGCAGTCAAGAGATCATTAATGAAAATTAAAAAGAGTGTCGGAGACAGAACGGAGCCCTGGGGCATACCAGCATTTATTTTGTGAATATCAGGCTTGAAACCGTCCAAGACAACTTGAATTGAACGTTCCGAAAGGTAATTTCTAACCCATTAAAGAAGAGAGTCGTCGATCCCAAGAGCACGCATTTTCGACAAAATGTACTTAAAATCCTCATACACAAAATCCTTAAATACAGATAATATTGGGCTATATCATATTTTCCTAAATCCTCGTATGCTGCATTTAATTCGTAAATGTGTTAAGGATTCAACTTCTTTCCTATCATTAAAATTAATAGCTACTATAACATTGTAACTTAAAGTGGCTTACGAATCGTAACAAAATTATACGATAGACAGATCCATGATTGCTGTAGAACGGGAATGGCTGTATATGCTAAGCACATTAAATTCCGATATTAGCAGCATAACTAATTGGGGAAATATCAACAGAGCGGAATTTAATTCCACCAATACACAATGCTGTCTACTGTCGTTAAAGCGAAATTTAAATTCCCAGCCATTATCCATGAATGGCACTTGCATCGTAGAAACTGAAAAACTTTCCATTCTCGGTATGTGTGCTAATGTGTACGTTGGAATGATCACATATTGTATGTCGCGGTGTAAGAAATATTTGACCCTCTCTCACCTGGGCTCAATATACCGCCCAGAACTGGAGTACAATGCCCACTTCAGGTGGTCAGGTGCGCCCAAAACGGCACCTGCTAGATTAGATTCAAAACCGTGCGATAAAACTCATAGGAGATACTAATATCACTAATCACAATGGACGCCCTCGAACACTGACGTAATGTCTCGGGTCTTTCTCTATTTTATCGTTATTTCAAGCTCATTCTGAATATGAATTGATATCAATTTCTGCAAAGCTTGATTTATTATTGTATACCGCAACATTCTTAAAGAGGTGATATGAAGTTTTCTTAATTTCACATTATTGAAGTTTCGATTCAACCGAATTTATATTGTACTTGCATTTATATATTTATCGAAGAATACTTCATAAATGCATAAATTAATAAATCCAGCTTCGTTTTGATGTTTAAACATTTGAGTTTGGGATATTAATTTAGATTGACAGCGTATCTGTGCGCCAATAACGTTTATAAGTATTTACATATGGTATACTTAATTTTTACGATTTTGTCGGAAATTGATACGAAACATATTCTCATACTTCTGTTATACTCGTATTTTAAGTTACTTGAGAAAACCAGCAGTAGGTAAAATTTAAAATAAAGGGTTTTTTTTGCTTTAAGCTCCAAAGACTATGAATAAAAAATTATTTTGTGTGGTTTTAGATAATTTTTATTTTATCTGTGTACTAAAATAGTTATAACAGGTGCTCAAAGTATCCTCCTTGGTTTTGTATACATGTTATAGCCCGTTTTTGGATTCCCTGCGAATGTTTATTGATGCTAATTGCTGCCTCATTTCGAGAATGGTATTAGTAGAAGTTACCACTATTAGTATTAACATCGCTATTTCTGATAACATGGGCCAAGGTACACGCAAGTTAGCCTTTTCTTAAACCCTCGGTAAATGATGTCAACATTTGAGATAAAACCTTACGATTTTTTCTTAGAATATACCCAAAAATCATTTCCCAAATTATCCTTGGCGAATTAGGGGACACCCAGTAGTATGATGCAGGTGTTGATGATTCTTTCATATTTTTAGTTGATAAAAAAATTGAGTATGTTTTTATCGTCGCTTAAAAATATTAGCACGGCAATATGAGAAGTGTGAAGACCAGCTAAATGTGCTTTGTCGTTTTTCTGAAAAATAAACACGTATCTGACATGATTGGAAACAATCAAATATTCAATGCATGCACCTACATATAGTATATCTACATATATGTATGCAAATCTAGTTCTTTCGAACACCATTTTTATGTTAAGTGTTTGTCTGTGCTGATTTTTTGTATACTTTGTGCACTCTAAACATTTCTATTTTTGCTTTAATCGTTTCCACATATTTGAAGTGAAAATCAACATTCTGTTATGTGCGGTAAGTTATGTAGGTATGTACTCGTACATAATTTTTCTTTCGGTCAGCATATTTTGTGGTTCAAATTTATTAGTTGCTACGGTAAAGAAAAATTAGGGTTGCAATTGCCTGTAAGTCTGTACAAATTGGCAAGTTGGGTGTACATAGTATGTGCAAGTTATAGCCAAACGCCTTCTAAATTTTTTACAGTATGTAATGACGTATTTGCCATAAAATTAGTTTGACGATTATATTGACGATTGACTAACCTAAATGTTTTTCGCTTGTATCTACAATAGCTTCAACTAAGAGTGTTCAGTCTTCAAAATTTAGCAAGTCCTCGGTTATGGCTGCCTCCCTCAATTGTATGTAAAGGGTGAGTCAACAGCTAGTTTGGAAGTTTTCACATTGTGAAATCAATGTAGAATTTTATTGATTAATAAAGTTCGTTTTATGGCAATTATGAATAGAACAGAACATGGTCCATGTGACCATCAGGGCTTCTGTAGCAAGCGGCCATCCGAAGGTCAAATTTTCGATGACTTTTTCAAGAATAAGTGGATCAACTGTCGTAATTTCAGTTTGGATGTTACTCGTATGTTTGAGATCCTGAATTGTCCATGGGGTATTGGTTAGATAGATACTGTTCAAATAACCCCACAGGAAGAAATTTAAAGGTGTCAAATCGCGTGACCTTGGAGGCTAATCAACTTCTCCTCTAACTGAAATAATGCGATCTTCAAATTTCGTACGCAATAAATTGGTTGATTGATGGCTTATATGATGGGTAGCACCATCCTGTTGAAACCAGAGATGGTCCAGACCCAATTCATTCAATTTTGGAAAAAAAAGTGCGATAAGTGAGGCCCAATTGTTGACTTCGTCTACGATTTGAGGTGTCTGGCTGGTGTTGAACACTTTCGCTCATAGTGGTGACGTTATGGGGTGTACGTGCTAACCGAGCATGCTGATATGGAGTTTGACCTGATACCGAACCAGTTTCGTCAAAACGCTCCACCATTGCACGAATTCCGGACTCATTAGGGCGATTATGTTGACCGAAAAACTCACGAATTTTACGAAATGTTACTTTTACACATCGTCCATTTTCGTAATAAGATTGAATAACAAAAATGTATTGTTGCGTGGTAAACGACTCCATGACTAAAATTGACAAAAATTGTCAAAAAGATCAACCACATGGAATTCAGTAAATAACAGTAATTGACAGCCAGCATCCACACCATCTGTTGGCTCACCATTTAAGAAGACCCTTCAGGTCTTTAATTTATTTATCTAATTTTATAAGCTTCGCGCAAGGACACTAAAAATGGAATTACTGCAATATTTTCAGTTACAGCGCAGTGGTTATCTTAATTATAATAAAACAAATTATAAGATGTTGTGAAGTGCATACTCGTACATATATGCGAGTGAGCATTTTCATTCGCTTCGGAACGGTAGAACTCAGACACGAAACTGTTCCATTTTCTCCATGAATGTCAACAGCACGCGGGATTGGTACCAAGTTCCCATGACGTCCATCATCTAAGTACCTACTACTCCCAACGCTCCCGATTCTTTCAGCTTAGCGAGATCATTGAGAGTGGTGAACTTTGTTTTACTGGATTACACCTCACTGGTCTGACTTTATCTCAATGAAAAGATCTACTTAATTATGTGTATGGTTTGCCCTAAACCATTCTTAAAATGTTGCAAATCTATGCATATGCATGTACTAGATGGAGTGAAAAGTAACATCCTTGATCGCCAGAATGCGCTGCTACTGCAAAAAAGCCCTTGAAGTCCGTTCATGTTTAGGCAGACATGCCAAATTTCAGTGCGATACTGTCTTTAGTTTTGCTTTGACAGCTGATTGTTGTTGACGTGTTTGGCATCATGTTGAAAATGCACAAAAACGATTTTCGTTCTCTCATAAAACATTATTTTTTGAGAGGCAAAACGGCGAAGGAAACAAAAGAAATGTTGGATAAATATTATGGGGCTAATGCTCCGTCAGATTACACCGTCAAATATTGGTTTCGACAGTTTCGTGGTGGCCGCAACTCCACTACCAATCAAGTCCGCAGCGGCAGGCCCTCCGATGCGGTTACAGAGGACAATGTCAAAAAAATCATGAAATGGTGTTGGCTGACCGGAAAGTGAAGGTGCGCGAGCTAGCAGATACCATAAAGATTAGTACTGAGCGCCCACGCCATATTTTGGGCAATATTCTGCATATGAAAAAGTTATCTTGCCGCTGGGTGCCGCGAATGTTCACTTTTCACCAAAATCACGAACGCGAGAGCACTTCGAAAGAGTGTTTGGACTTGCTGATGCGGGATCGGGCGGACTTTTAGCGTCGATTGGTAACTGGATTTTTTTTTTTTATAATTTACGCGCGCCTAAGGGGTTATGATACCCTTTTACTGTTGCCCTGGCGCGTGCGGAAAGATAGAAGGAGGAGAAAGGAAAGCATTGTTGTGATGTAGTGGTTTGAAACTCAGGTGTGTTTGGTTTCGATATTGATTCTCCAGAGGTGGGAGTCCGAATAGGACGGAGAGATTTTCTTCACTCGGAATGATTCCGGTTGTGAATTTTAACGGTTGATTTGTGCTTGAAAACCCTACAACAGCCAAATCTACATGTCAGTGTTATGCCTTCACACGCAGATTTTTCTGACTGAGTTCCAATTACACAAATGAAAACTTGCCGTGACTAGGATTCGAACCTTGACCCTCCGAATGAGAAGCGATTGCTAGTACCACTACACCACGGCCATCCCCTAGATTTGGATCCCTCGGACTATTATCTCTTCCCAAACCTCAAAAGATGGCTCATCAATTAAAAATTCAGCTCACGCGAGGAAATCGTCGACGCCACGGAGGAGTATTTTGCAGATCTTCTGGAAAATTACTTTTCGGACGGGATCAAGAAGTTGGAAAATCGCTGGAATAAGTGTATCAAACTAAAAGGGAACTATATTGAATAATATAAAAAAACGTTTAAAAAAAATTTTTTTTTAATTCCCAACGAGGTCACTTTTCACTCCATCTAGTACATATATTCCTTATATGCTTCAACATTTTCTTGTCATTCCCTAATTTGTGTGGGGTTTGTCAATACTCCACTTTATTATTGTCATTTGTCCCACTTACGTTCACAATTCTTAAGTGTGAAGCAGCAGTAGAAATACCTCTCATTATAGAAAGTATGGATTGATTTCCTGGAAAGGAACGGTGACCTCTCTGCTCCATTATCATAGTATCTGGTAGTTATTGCAGGATGTATTAAACAAAAAAAAACATGTCACGCACGTACTATATGTATGTACATAAATATGCGTACAAAAAAATAGGTTTTCTATACGTGCTCGTATATTTGGATGTGAGCACTTATACTGACTTACACAAGTTTTATCAGCAATAATGAGAAATTAGATCAAAAGAGTGGCTGTGCGTACTCTTTGGTTTTCTGGGTTGGGCTCGGCTGTTGTTCATTCATATCTGCTACCAAAGTAACTTGCTAGGTGTATGGCGGGTCGTCATTCCATTTTGGAGAAAGAACGTATGCATGTACGAGTACGTGCACTTACACTCCTTATAAAAGCAAACAGGTAAACTGTTATAAGAGTCTTCCAGCATAGCTATCTTGATATTCAGACAATGACTATTAAAGATTATTTGTGCGGTACGAAGCATTTTATTTGGTAAAACGAAACATTTGATTTATGAATGTAATGCAATGTATGAATGTAATAGAACATAGTTATGGGAAAATCTTGTTTAGTCATTGTCAGACAGCAGAGCAACAGTAAGTTTTTGAATACCTACCAACAACCTGTAAATCATATCCGTTGATAAAATTCTGTCATGACAAATGCACCTAAAAATAGCGAAATAGTTAAATAAGCCTTGTGTTGATTTGTACTATTCGATTCACTTATAATAGGTGATTTTTTAAGCGTTTGGTTTTTAATTGTCAAAACATTGGAAAAGTGCAAAAGTGTATACAATTGTTATTTGAGTTCATAAATCGATGCTTACCATTTACTCTTTAAAGATTATTTCAAATAAATGTTGACCACGGCTACGGCATAGACGAGTGATTTAACGTATCCCCATAAAAAATTGTCTAAAGGCAAATCGCACGATCTAGAAAGTCAATTCACTGGTCCAAAACGAGAGATAAAATGCTCACCGAACTCCTTTCTCAATTGGTTCATCGATTCGCGTGCTGTGTGGCTGAAACCACATGTCGGCCAGGTTCAGCTCGCGCATTTTGGGCAAAGAAAAGTTCGAAATTATTGAACGATATTGGGTGCCATTGACGATAACGTTATTCTCACAGTCATCTTTGAAAAAATACAGGCCAATGATTCCGCAGGACCATAAACCGTACCAAACAGTGGATTTTTCCGGGAGCATTAGCAGCTCTTAGATTGCCTGAGGTTGCTCATCGGACCAAATACGGCAGTTTTGATTATTAACATACCCAGTCAACCAGAAATGAGTTTCGTCGCTGAAGACAATTCTTTGATAAAAAAGCGAATCTTCCACCAGCTTTTATAAGGTCCACTCGCCGAAAGTTTCTTCCACGTAGTCGAGTAAACAGAGTCTTCATTAACACTGGCGGATACAGCAGCAATATTTTCCTCTGTACGTACTCTATGCATACGGGTAGGTGGCTTGATGTCCAATAGCGTGAAATTGTTACAAAATTTGGTCACTATGGCTTGAATTGCTTGCTCAGTATATCGATTATGACGACCGTAAAATGGTCGAAGTGTGCGAAAAACATTTTTCACAGAGTACGAATTTTGATAATAAAATTCAATAAATTGTAAGCGCTGTTCGGGCGTGAGGCTTTTCGTGATGAAATGGTAATGCTAACTGAGCACGTTTGACTTTGACACATTTCACGCGTGAGTGTCAAAAATAGAACACTGACAAAATATATAGTAAAAAATCACCCTTTAGAAGGTACCCACTCACGCATGTACCTATATACGAGGGCGGGTCAATATTGGATTAAAACATAGATTTTTTTTTAAAAAAATAATTTTATTTTTCAACGTAGTCTCCCTTAAGCTCTATACACTTTGTCCAACGCTTCTCCAATTTTTTTATCCTTTCCAAAAAAAATGATTTGTCGAGGTCCTCAAAATAGGCCTTTGTTTGCGAGATGACTTCATCATTGGAGTCAAATCTTTTTCCACCAAGCCATTTCTTCAGGTTTGGGAACAAGAAGTAGTCGCTCGGAGCCAAATCTGGAGAATAGGGTGGATGAGGGAGCAATTCATAGCCCAATTCATGGATTTTTGCCATGGCAACTGCACATGTGTGCACCCTTGCATTGTCTTGGTGGAAAAGAACTTTTTTCTTGGCCAAATGAGGTCGTTTTTTTTTCAAATCGTCATTGAATCGGTCCAATAAGTTGTCATAATATTCCCCATTGATTGTTCTTCCCTTTTGAAGGTAGTCAATGTGGATTATCCCGCGTGCATCCCAAAAAGCAGTCGCCATAACTTTATTGGCTGACAAACCCACCTTGGCCTTCTTTGGCGCCGATTCACCCTTAGAAACCCACTGTTTTGACTGTTGTTTGTTCTCTGGTGTGTTGTGATGGATCCATGTTTCGTCCACGGTTACAAAACGGCGCAAAAACTCCTCCATATTGCGATTAAACAACGCCAAACCTCCCTGTGAAGTTGTTACACGATTGCGTTTGTGGTCGACTGTGAGCAAACGCGGCACCCATCTTGCGGAAAGCTTTCTCATGCCCAAGTGATCATTCAAAATTGAAACCACTGAGCCATGCGAGATCCCTACGGCTTCCACAATCTCTCGCACTTTCAATCTTCGGTCGGCCAACACCATATCGTGAATTTTTTCGATTGTTTCGGGTGTAGAGACCTCAACTGGGCGTCCAGGAGGTTCGGCATCTTCAGTGCTTGTACGGCCACAACGAAATTCAGTAAACCACTTTTTTACCATTGAAATCGATGGTGCAGAGTCCCCATAGTATTTATCAAGCTTAGCCTTGGTCTCGGTAGTGGTTTTTTTTTGCAAGAAATAATGCTTAATAAGCACACGAAATTCACTTTTTTCCATTTTCTCCTCAAATTAGTAAGTAGTGTGATAAAAATAGCTGTCAAACACAAACTAACTGACGCAGCAAGTTTAAATTTTGACAGGAGTCAACTGACAAATGCCTGTTGACAGGAGCAGTGTTGCTGTTTCAGTAAAGAGGTCAGAAATTCAAAAAGTCACGGACTTATTGGGGTTAAGGTACCCTTAAAATGTTTGTATACTATTATAATGGTCAGGAAATAAAGAGCTCGGTATGGCATTCAAGAAGCGAAATATACGACGTAGGAAAGGATCACGATATTTCAATGTATTGTACATCCGAAAGTGGTTTTGAGGGTAAACTGATGAGCATTTAAAGCGAGACGGGTGTTAGGATTAAAGGTTTGAAAAGGCGGAATGTTGAAATAGCGATGAATACATACATATATGCACATATATGAAATAATTGATCGAAATAATCATCCATAAACATTGTAAAATTTATTGAAACGAAATGTACAAAAAGGCTCCTTCGTGAAAGCTAACGAAATGTTCATGTACATATACATATATACTCGTTCAATGTGTTCACATGTAAATGTATATATATATATATACAGTCACGGCCAACTAATTTAAAATGAACTAGATATTTGTAACACTGAATTTTATTTATAAACAATACATTTGCAACTAATTTAAGAAATTTGTTAAATACGTAGTCGACTTACTATGGAAAGATTACCTAATATGAAACGTCCACTGATTTCTCGATATGAAAGTCCTTCATCGAAAAGAGTGTATAAGTGTTTGCCATTTTTTCTTCGTCTATAAAATTACAATTTTCATCTTAAAATATTATTTATGTACCCGAAATGCAATATATCCAAATAAAAATTCTTTGACATGAAACAGCGCAAAAAAAAAACTTATAATTTATACATATTTTTGTAATCGATGGACCTCTACTATCATAGCAGAAGCAGAATTTAAAACGAAAAATAAACATTTAAAGATTTTGTCGAAATTTCGCCCCCATTTTTGCACTTATAACACAAGGAAAAACAATTTAAAAAGATGTGTACGAGTATTTTAAAATTTCTAAGGTTCATCGACAGCGTATTACTAAAAAGATTTAAAAAAAAAGTCAATTGGTTACGTGTTTGTTTTTTTTGTAAACATGCCCAACGATTTCAAAAGTTACCTGGAATTAAGCTTAATCAGGTTAATAAATTTGTAAAACCATAAATTTACCAGTACAATATATATGAATACAATTCAATCTTATGTATAGAAACATCTGCTGTTAAAGGTAACGGTAAATAATAATCATAGCATAGATAACTCCAAAAGACGATTTCTCTGCGTATGCTTTCATAGATTTAAAACGTTATATCATAAAATTTATATCGAATTTCTTCATAATATTTGGAGAGAATATTCTTAGATATGTATTATCAAAACCAGTTGAGCAAATTAAAAAGAAATCATAAAACTTGACCTTGTAGATGGCTCCCCTTAACTAACTTAAATCTTTATTTAAACTTCCTCGCGCCTTGAGCTGTCTGAATTAAATATATAATTTAAAAAAATTTCTTAATTTTTTTCCTTTATGAAATTATACCGCGCATAATAATGTACATAAGAGGCATTAGAACCATTCTGCAGGCCGCTAATTTTTGGGTCGTTAGCCAGGTCAAAAGTTCGCTGATGTTTTTGCATTTGAGTGATCTAGATATTTTTCTTTCGCGTTGAGCTTAAGGGCCTGTTTCTTTTTGGACTGGATTTTCCGACGATCTTCGTTGAACATGGCAAAACAATCTGATTTTTTCAGCTTGAAGTTTGTCTATTAGCATTTTACTAATGTGAAGACTTTCGCGAATGCGCGTTCATCTTATATTTAATATTATGTTTTATTACATGGGGTGACATTCGTATTATTTTCATTTTCGTCATTCTTACTTTTTTTTTATACTTCTTGTACATACATCGTTCAACACTGCTAACCGTATGTTGAAGCTCAATGAATGTACTTCATTGTAGTTTAAGCGACATTTTATAACAGAATCACAAAATTTGCCTGAATAAAATAGTGGTTTGCAATAACTTTCATTGTTCGTAGGTGGAAAAGTCATACATAAAAATCGTACGAGTAGATAATGAAGAGAAGACAAAAGTTTTGATAAAAGAAGTTAACCTAAAAGTTGAAAATTTCGAGATAAACACATTTTTCTGATGAAATTGGTGCAACAATTTTTCAAAATGTTAGCTTTAAAATGCCTTAATTTTATGCACACTGAAATTCTCTTTCAAAAATGTGCACAATAGTCTCTTAAGCTGAATCCGTTATAGAGCTCCGGCCTTTTAAGAAGCTTTACCTCGAAATCAGAGGTTCCTCATTTTAACGGCCTATAACTTGTAGGGGTGTGAAAATAGAGCCCCCCCCCCCTTCCCCCCTGCAATACAATTTTTTGTTTGCCATAACTTCAGGAATCTTCAGCTATCAGGACGAAAACCTAAACTGGGACACTGTGTATATACTGTGTAGCAACTTTTTTGAGTGTAATATACGAGATGCATCATTACCACATGACCTTGAATTGTTTAGTGAGCATATAATTCTATATACCTCTGATCCTGTTATCTTTTCAAAAAAAGAAGCTGCTATTATTAATATTTTCTTTCACTAAGCTGTGTCTAAGGCCCTACAGTAATCAAAAGAATCTAGAGTAGATAAAAGACCTAGCGAGGAAAAAAAATCATTAAAAATGTTAGAAATCTGCACTTGATCATCAAAAATAATTCCATCGTTATCAAGTGTTATTGATTTAGAAGAATTGATTGGATTACGATCAATTATTCTATTTATAAAATTCCATTATTTTTTAGAGTTGCCTAAGGCACCCTGTATCTTTGAATGATAGTATCTATCTCGAGCCACTATTATTTCTTTATTAATGATTTTACTGATTTTCTTGGATCTTACGAGTAATTTAAGCCTTTGATTAGAGGGATGCTTGCGCAATTTAGCTCCTAACTTGTTTCCAAGTTTGATTCTCTTGAGTAAGTAATTATTAATCCAAGGTTTTAATTTGCACTCTGATTTCTTGGGTACAACAGTGTAAGTAAAGTTTTTTACATAGTTTTGAAAAATATTTAGGAACAAATCATAAGCCTTCTATGTATCACTTTCAAAATAAATTTCCTCCCAATTTTCTGATTGTAGTTCAATGTTTAGTAAGTAAAAATTTATCTTTGAAACGTTAGGTGGAGATTTATTTTTAATAGTCTTAGTACGCTTAATATAATTTAACCATATACCAGTTATACAATGATCAGTCGTACTTAGATCCAAGTTAACACCAGAACTCTGATTTAGGGATGGTTTTGAAAAGCGTCCAAATACGAGGGTTGGCTCAAAAGTTTCCGACCGAACAATGATACAAGACATTTTTTCTCAAATTTTTTTTTTATTTTTCTACATAGTCTCCTTGTAACTCTACACACGTCTCCCAGCGATGCTCTCATCTCTCTAACCCGTCCAAATAGTACTTAGCGTTTTTCTCTGCAAAATAATTGTTCATGATTGCCTCCTCACTTGACGAAAATCTCTGTCATCCGAGCGCAGTTTTTAGATGAGGGAACAAAAAGAAGTCGCTTGGGGCTAGATCTTGTGAATAAGGCCGATGGTCAAGCAGTTCAAACCGTAATCCATGGATTTTCCCCATGGCAACCGCTGAGGTGTGAGACGGCGTGTTGTCTTGGTGAAACAGAATTTTCTTTTTCTGCAAATGTTTTTGTTTTTTTTTTTAAAAGAACTTAACACTCAAGTGGGTATGAATACACTTATAATGCCTCACAGCATGTGTTAAGTTTTTTGGAAAATGGGATAGAGAGAGAAAGAAAGATGTTTGGGGCTCAGTGGTTATTTCGCTCCATGGGTGGCATCCAACATTTAATGGGGAGACTAAATTCGTAGTGGAAGTTGGCTTGATGTTGATTTCTAGTCAACTACTCATCTTACTTGATTTTCGTTAACTGAAAAAATGGATGAAATGTCTTTCGGGCGAGGCTGGGATTCGAACACCGAACCTTCCGATTTGGAAGCCAGTCCACTACCACTTGAGCCACGGCCACGGCCATTTTTCCGCAATTTCTGCCTTCAGCTTGGCAAGTAATGATGCGTAGTACGCTCCTGTAATGGTTTTTTCTTTTTGAAGATAATCGATTAAGATTTTTATATGGATGATCTCATTAGTGGAGGAGACTCCGCAGAAGAAATCTTCAACATATACACAGAAGTTAAAAGAATTCGTCAAGAAACGGGATTTGAGTTGCGGAAGTGGTGGACAAACAAAAACTACTACTACGACGTATACCAGAAAACTGGAGCGAAATTCCATTACGAATCAATGACTCTGACATTCTAAAGACGTTAGGAATCAAGTGGAACCCCTAGAGTGATCAGCTGTAGTGTGTGGTTCAAGCAATACAATTTGCGAAGAATATTGCTAAGAGTGTTATTGGGGTTGGGTTTAATTAATCTCGTAATTGTAAAGGGTAAGATTATCGTACAGAATCCGTGGGTAAAGAAGGTTAAGTAATTGGGATGAATCGGTCCAAGCTAGAGTCTTTAGCGAGTGGGAGTTCTTTCGAAGTCGGCGTAAAGAACTAAAGGGTATTAAGGTTCCACGATATGTACTAATTCCGCAACCTAGGTCAGTACAAATCCATGGATTCGCTTATGCATCATTGCGGGCCTACGTAACAGTAGATGGATATGACCAAGTGCACTGTCAATTATTGAGTGCAAAGTCTCGAGTTGCTCCAAAAATTTTTTTGTGGACAGATTAAGAAATAGTGCTTTGTTGGTTGTCTGCACATCCATCTACATGGGAAGTTTTTGTAGCTAACAGAGCAATTAGCACCCCCTTACTCTCAGCGAATATTCTGAATGAAGCTTTGACTAGGATACTTTGGCACGTCTAACAGAAAGCCGAAATTGAGCAGTTGATTAGCCCAAAGAGTTGTATCAAAAATCTTAATCCTTTCCTAGATACAAATTCTGTAAAACTACTCCGAGTTGGTGGGCGTTTGCAGAATACTAAAAATCCGTACCTTGTGAAATGTCCAATCCTACTTCCAAAATCTAACCTATTTGTCAAAAATCTTGTTGTTTATTTGCACAGGAAAAATTGCCGTGCTGAGCCGTAGGCACTAGTTGCAATCATCAGACAGCGCTTCTGGGTTCTTGTGCGCAGATTGACGAAGAAGGTGGTGGACAACTGTCTACATTTTTTCAAATTGATAGAGTGCAGCCGTCCAGACCGTTCCACAAACCTTGATCGCCAGAATGCGCTGCTACTGCAAAAAAGGTTATGGTGTCTGGAAGTCCGTTCATATTTAAGCAGACATGCCAAATTTCAGTGCGATACTGTCTTTAGTTTTGTTTTGACAGCTGATTGTTGTTGACGTGTTTGACATCATGTTGAGTATGGGCAAAAACGATTTTCGTTCTCTCATAAGACATTATTTTTTGAGAGGCGAAACGGTGAAGGAAACAAAAGAAAAGTTGGATAAATATTATGGGGCTAATACACCGTCAAATATTGGTTTCGAGAGTTTCGTGGTGGCCGCAACTCCACTACCGATCAAGTCCGCAGTGGAGTTGCGTCCGATGCGGTTACAGAGGATAATGTCAAAAAAATACATGAAATGGTGTTGGCTGACCGGAAAGTGAAGGTGCGCGAGCTAACAGATACCACAAAGATTAGTACTGTGCACACATGCCATATTTTGGGCAATATTCTGGATATGAAAAAGTTATCATACCCCTGGGTGCCGCGAATGACCAAGAGCACGAACACACGAGAGCACTTCGAAAGAGTGTTTGGACTTGCTGATGCGGAATCGGGCAGACTTTTGGCGTCGATTGAAAACTGGATTTGGATCCCTCGGACTATTATCTCTTCCCAAACCTCAAAAGATGGCTCATCAATAAAAAATTCAGCTCACGCGAGGAAATCATCGACGCCACGGAGGAGTATTTTGCAGACTTTCCGGAAAATTACTTTTCGGACAGGATCAAGAAGTTGGAAAATAGCTGGAATAAGTGTATCAAACTAAAAGGGGACTATATTGAATAATATAAAAAAACATTAAAAAAAAAAATGTTTAATTCCCAGGGAGGTCACTTTTCACTCCATTTATGTTAGTATGGTATGCAGCTGACTCCAGGGCATTTTTTGATCGGTGCTCCTCTAAATGCTATAGTTGAACCATGAGTCGAATCGGAGCGAGTATGCGATCTAAAAAGTTGACGACGTTTATCTCATATTAAGCGACACTTCTGGGTTCGTTGGCCTAAAGAGTATTTACTGGATATTCAAAAACGAACGAAGTGGGAGGCGTCTAAAGCGAATGTCAAATTGGGTACTCTGGTCTTGATCGCAGATGACAATATACCAGCTCAACAGTGGTTGATGGGAAAAACTATCAAAGTTATAGCTTCACAGGATGGGAAAATTCGATTGGTCGACATAAAAACAAACAATGGTATCCTGCGTAGAGCTATTTAGCGCCCTTGCCGATAGAAAGTTAAAGTCTCTGTAGCCGCTGAGACTTCAAGGCGGACAGAATGTCAATTGTTGTTTTATTTCAAATTTATTTATAATTGAAGTATACTTTTATGAATTTTGTGCATGTATAAAATTCATAGAGTAATTATTTTTAAAGCAAACATGTTTATTGTGAATGAAAGGAACATTGTTGGAATTCTGGTATTAAGTCCGGCAAAAGATACTCTGGAAATGAAACAGAGGAAAGATTGGTCAGGAGAAACCACGGCTGAGGACTGCCAGCTAGACCGTGGAGCAATCTATTGTAGTCGTTTGTCCAAACATAAGAATACATTTTGGAATTTATAACGGTTTTAGAAACAATTATAGTTTTTTTTTCTTGGTCTAAACTATCTGATAAACCGGGAAGACATTTTTATTTGTTTATAATTGAAAAGTCGCAAAAGCTAATGCGATTAAACAGTAATTATGAACTGAAATTGTCCTCCCATATGTCAATAAAACAAAAGTCAGAAAGTGGAAGTTATAGAATTTGAAAAAATAAACAAAAGCTGAAAAATAACAATTAAAAACGAAAATAAATTTTCTTCCCTTGCTACTTTTTGTAAATTGGCGTCTGAATTTTTTCTAAAATGCCAGTGAATTCAATATTTTATTACATGGCGGGAATTCTATAATCTCTAACAACTATAACATATACTATGTAAAAGACAGGATTTGTTTCCCAGAAAATTTTATAGGCATCACCTGTGCTTTCTAACTTTTGACTAGCACTGCGTGTGAAGTATGGTTTTTTTTGTTAAATTTTAAGTGAGCTGTGAATTTCTTTAATGATAATGATAATGATAAGTTGATAAACATTGAAGGAGCTTTACTATATTGTACTTTAAAAAGTGTAAGTGTACTTTCGAAAATACAAAGATCTTATTTTTGATTTATGCATTATTTTTTAGTTTCACTCGAAAAAGTACTCGGACTTCACGTTCATTTCCAAGCTGCCTAGAGCAATAACTAAAATTCTAACTTGGAACTTCTTGACGAGTAGTAGTACGATGGATTTTGCAATTTCCAATTTTAATAGAACTTATTTTTGTTGAACCATGTTATGTCAGAGCATTCAACACAGTTGGTTCTTTCTGTTTTTGGTGTCCTGTAGACAGTAGAGATCATCATGGCCACTACTTTCTGGGATTCACAGGGTATCGCTTGCTGCAAAAGTAAAAAGAAACATTCACAGACAAGAACGTGTTGCGTTACATTTATCGCGCTTGCGCTACTAAGTAGTATTGCATCCGTATAATTATCTGAATTTCTTCAGAAAATGTTAACATGGTTGACTGGAAAGGCTACAGAGGGCTATAATATTTTACGAATTTAAAAATGTTGGAAAATCATCGACTTCATATCATCAGTCGATTATACACTTGTTATAGTTATAATAAGGAACCTTGTCAACCACACACCTGTCAGTAGTTTGACGATTCAACAGACTTTATTCCAAAAGGATATATCAATTTGTTTGCGCTTATGACTGAAGTGATCTGTAATTGTCTAAAGTTAGCATTAAAAAACGGTTGTGAAATTGTCCATCTTACAAATTTGAATGAAAAAAATTAAGTTGTACTATACATAGTTTAAAGAATTAGCCGGGCTTGACCAGGTTTTTTTCTGTCGGAACAGAGCACTCGGACAAAGACCTAGTCAATCTTACTACTTGTATGTTCCTTTTACTGAAATTTCTTAGTTCTTGAGTAAGCGCTTCAGTGATAATGTACCTACAGTACCATCAGTTCAGTTAAGTGTTCAGCAAAAGCGCAGTGCCCCATCACGACGCTAGTAAGCAGTCTGCAATATTTCCCACGGGGGGACAAGAGGAGAGCCCCCGACCTCTTAGCGATAAAAAGACACATTCGTTTGGTATGTCGGCAACCTGGAGAGTCATGCAATTTGCAGTTATGCTCATATGAAACCCAACTTTCAATGGAAGCCCTAACTGAGGACAGTCCAAATGTAGGTTCGGGTCTTGAAAAACGCTCCTCTGACCCTGGATTAGTAAGTTCATTGGTGATTTCATTTCCCGTGAAAGCCGATTTTGTATTTGTGTGATTGCATCAGTTCATAATACCAGAATGAAAAGATAGTCGGCGCGTAAACTCATCAAAGCTTCAGTGCGTGTTGTACCAAAGACCACTTCTGATACGAATATCAATAGGAGGGTAATCCATCAGTGTGCCTAGAGTAGAGCTGGGGAAAGCAATCATGCAGCCGAGGTAGACCGTTCTGTGAAGTCTGGTAAAACCAGCAATGACGTATTTTCGTGAGAGCTGGTTCCACCAGCCAGCCCACGTATAGTGGCCTTGTGTAGATGTAAATGACTTTCCATGTTTTGCCGATAACTCTTTTACATTGTTCGAATGCCACGGCTCAAGTGGTAGTGTATTGGCTTCCCAATCGGATGGTTCGGGGTTCAATACCAGCCGTCCTCGAAACACATTTTTTTAAGTAGTTAAAATCTCGTGAGATGAATGGTTGCCTAAATACAACATCAAGTCAACTTACACTAATAATTTAGTCTCCGCATTAAAGTTTGATGCCGCCCATGGTGAGTGAGCCCAAATTTCCGAAAAAAACTTAACACGTGTTACGGCATTTTAAGAGTAGTCACACCCTCTTGAGTGTTAAGTTCTTAAAAAAAAAATGTTTATTCGAGGATGACACCCAAATCGGTACTTTGTTTTTTCTTTTTTTTTTTTTGCTTCGTTGGAGAATTGGATGGTGATGCTTTTAAGCACTGGATAAGTCAGACCAGTTAGATTTCTCCTTCTCATAAAGAGAACGGTTTTTGTTTTGAGAGGGTCGAGGGTCTAGTGCAAAAATTGTCGAATACATCTAGGGCTCCCCCTTGATTGCAATTTGTTACAGAACGGGATTTATTTATTTTTTGTTTTTTAATTTCGTAAATTGTTTCGATTGGACTAGCATTTGGTTTTGGAGATAGTTGTTTACTTATTTACTTTGATTTTCAAAAATTGTTCCACCTTATCATTTAAATGAAAATAGAATTTTTAAATACATGCCTTCTATTATCTCATTTCAGGTAAGGACTTCAGACGTCTTCACAACTATGAAGACGAATCACTTTTAGATGAACTTAAACTTTAACATGGATAAAGTAAACAGTATAGTGGTGACTTTTTGTATTCGACTGACTCAACAATACACAACACATGAAACATTTTCAACCGCACTACTAAGTTTTTTACATTAATAGAAAACTTATTTGTGCACTCGGATTGTTTTTTTTATTTTTTAATGGATACTAACAATTGTACAAATCATTTAAACGATAACGGAAATATTTATTGCGTGAACGCATTTCTGTCGGTCAGATAAAAAAAAAATCTACAAATTGTGTTTTGTTGTCGGTTTCTATTTATTGATGTTCATGTGTACATATGCACATTAGGATCTTAGTGATAATTGTATAGACACACTACATCACATATGAATGTAAGAAAACCGAATGTGATCGAAAGTAAAAAGTGAAAGTCTGCAAAAGAGTGCAAATGATTTTTATTTGCTCTAGATTGGTTACTATTGATTATTTAAAAAAAAAATGGAATGCTAATAAAATATGTATATTGGGAAGATGTTCACATTATAGAAAATAGAAAATCAATGAAAAAAAAAAAAGGTACGAGGGCGGGTCAATAAGTGGATTAAAACATAGATTTTTTGATAAAAAAATAATTTTATTTTTCAACGTAGTCTCCCTTAAGCTCTATACACTTTGTCCAACGCTTCTCCAATTTTTTTATCCCTTCCAAAAAAAATGATTTGTCGAGGTCCTCAAAATAGGCCTTTGTTTGCGAGATGACTTCATCATTGGAGTCAAATCTTTTTCCACCAAGCCATTTCTTCAGGTTTGGGAACAAGAAGTAGTCGCTCGGAGCCAAATCTGGAGAATAGGGTGGATGAGGGAGCAATTCATAGCCCAATTCATGGATTTTTGCCATGGCAACTGCACATGTGTGCACCCTTGCATTGTCTTGGTGGAAAAGAACTTTTTTCTTGGCCAAATGAGGTCGTTTTTTTTTCAAATCGTCATTGAATCGGTCCAATAAGTTGGCATAATATTCCCCATTGATTGTTCTTCCCTTTTGAAGGTAGTCAATGTGGATTATCACGCGTGCATCCTAAAAAACAGTCGCCATAACTTTATTGGCTGACAAACCCACCTTGGCCTTCTTTGTTCCGATTCACCCTTAGAAACCCACTGTTTTGACTGTTGTTTGTTCTCTGGTGTGTTGTGATGGATCCATGTTTCGTCCACGGTTACAAAACGGCGCAAAAACTCCTCCATATTGCGATTAAACAACGCCAAACCTTCCTGTGAAGTTGTTACACGATTGCGTTTGGAGTCGACTGTGAGCAAACGCGGCACCCATCTTGCGGAAAGCTTTCTCATGCCCAAGTGATCATTCAAAATTGAAACCACTGAGCCATGCGAGATCCCTACGGCTTCCACAATCTCTCGCACTTTCAATCTTCGGTCGGCCAACACCATATCGTGAATTTTTTCGATTGTTTCGGGTGTAGAGACCTCAACTGGGCGTCCAGGAGGTTCGGCATCTTCAGTGCTTGTACGGCCACAACGAAATTCAGTAAACCACTTTTTTACCATTGAAATCGATGGTGCAGTATTTATCAAGCTTAGCCTTGGTCTCGGTAATGGTTTTTTTTCGCAAGAAATAATGCTTAATAAGCACACGAAATTCACTTTTTTCCATTTTCTCCTCAAATTAGTGAGTAGTCTGATAAAAATAGCTGTCGAACACAAACTAACTGACGCAGCAAGTTTAAATTTTGACAGGAGTCAACTGACAGATGCCTGTTGACAGGAGCAGTGTTGCTGTTTCAGTAAAGAGGTCAGAAATTCAAAGCGGACTTATTGATCCGCCCTCGTATATTTTGTCGCCAAAATTCTGGTTTATCAACTGTGTAGAAAAGTTTGCAATTGCTCAAATGGCCTATCTGAAATTCGAGACATTTATCTGCTTTCAGTGGTCAGTTACTCTTTTTAGAAATTGTACGTCACTGTTATTGTTTTCCCAATATGCAGTGCACTACTTGTTGCTAAGCTCCTGTATGTCCATTATTATCTTTGCCTTTCTTAGCAATGCTTTTTTTAAATGAAATATTACTTCTACGATGGTTGGCTGAAAAGGTCCCACAACGTAAAGATAGCGGCACTCCTCAATAAAAGCTAGTGGATGCTAGTTGTGCATCTTTTGACAGTTACTTACCGAAGTTTCAATCATTTTGGACTCGCAGTTTTTAGTTGACAGTCGTTTGAGTGAGTCGATGTGAGTGTTTGTTGTGAAAATGGAAAAAAATGAGTATTAAGCTGTTATTAAATTCTTTAAACGTGGCCGTAAGAGCTTGGGAGATGATGAACGTTCGGGACATCCAAAAACTGCAACCACTGACGATAATATTGCTAAAGTTCACCAAATGGTGTTAGACGACCGCCGAATTAAAGTGAGAGAGAAAGTAGAGGTTATAAAAGTGTCCAAAGAACGTGTTTTTTACATATGAAATTAAGATTTAGGAATGAGAAAGCTGTCAGCGCGTTGGGTGCCACGTTTGCAACAAAAAATCAGTCAAAACAGTGGACTGAAAAGGGCGAGCCGGCTCCAAAAAAAGCAAAAACTATTTTTTCGGCTGGGAAAGTGATGGCGACTGATTTTTGGGATAGTAAAGGAGTTATTTTAATCGACTATCTTCAAAAAGGAAAAACCGTTGCAGGAGAATACTACGCATCATTACTTGCCAAGCTGAAGGCAGAAATTGCGGAAAAATGGCCACATTTGCAGAAAAAGAAAATCCTGTTTCACCAAGATAACGCGCCGTCTCACACCTCAGCGGTTGCCATGGGGAAAATCCATGAATTACGGTTTGAACTGCTTGATCATCCGCCTTATTCACCAGATCTAGCCCCAAGAGACTTCTTTTTGTTCCCTCATCTAAAAACTGCGTTCGGAGGACAGAGATTTTTGTCAAATGAGGAGGCAATCACCTTCGTGAACAATTATTTTGCAGAGAAAAACGCCAAGTACTATTTGGACGGGTTAGAGATATGGGAGCATCTCTGGGAGACGTGTGTAGAGTTACAAGGAGACTATGTAGAAAAATAAAAAAAAAAAATTTGAGAAAAAATGTCTTGTATCATTGTTCGGTCGGAAACTTTTCAGACAAATGTGCTTTCATTTACTCTTAAATATTGTATTTTAACACTTTATCTCCTAATACCCACATTTTTCCACCAAAATTTTTTTATTAAATACTTTATCTCAATACCTGAATATATGTATACAAGCGAATAACATAATTCGCTTCCATTAGTTTATTCAATCATTTTAGTTTGCAGTTTTATAGATGTTATATTCGTATTTCATTATATAGATTTATTTTCGAAAAAACAAAATCGAAAATCGAAAGCTTCAGGATAGAGTATATATTTCTGGGTAAGTAGCCAAAACCATGTAAAGGGTGCTTTTTTAAGATGTTTAGACTTTTTTGCTCAAATAAAGCTTAAAGAAATTAACTTTCTTTTTCTTTTTACCTAGTTAACTAGTTCAAAAGATTTTTACTCTACGTAATCTTCTAATAAATTGTTATTATTAAGTAGTTGGACTACTGCTAAATTAGCATGGTTGCGAAGCCTAATTTCATGTCTTCTTGCGACCTTGCGAACTTCGTCCTCTACCATTTTAGTTTTTAGATCCCTATGTAGATCAGCGTTACGTATGTACCACGGCGCATTAAGAATATTGCGTAATACTTTTGAAAGCATTGTATGCTTTGAAGATTTGTGTTGCTTGTGCACCCCCATAACTGAAGGCCATATGTCCAAATTGGTTTTAATATTTGCTTGTAGAGAAGCAGTTTATTGTAAATTAAGAGGCATGAATACTTCCCTATGAGCCAATACATTTTATTATATCGTATATTTAGTTCATCACGTTTCTTCTTGACATGAGTTTTCCAGCGCATCTTTGCCTCCAAAGTCGAGCCTAAGTATTTAACTGAGTTCGAATGCAGAACTACTTTATTATTTATGTACACAGATATGTGTAGTACGTTTTTATCGTTGATCATCACATTGCACCTGTATCTATTGACAGTAATTTGTGCTCCAGGCTAATTTTTGAAGAAATAAGGACTGATTATACAACCGGCGTACTATCCATACGGTACAATTTTCTGGATGCAGTGGTATCTGGTGAATTTCTTGAGAATTGTCCTCGCTCCAAATACGCCAATTCTGCTTGTTTACGTAGCTGTTTAACCAGAAATGAGCCTCATCACTGAATAAAACTGTACCGCAAAAAACTGGGTCAACTTCCAATTGGTTTAAATCCCAATAACAGAACACCCGACGCAACAAATGGTCATGGGAAAGAAAAAAAATGACAGTTTCTCTTGGGCCTACTGTTCCTAAATCTAGCTTTCAGACAAATAAATCACTGTAGTATGGCGCGATAAGAACACACGACTACAAACATTGTTATGTATCTTCTGTATATCTTAGGTTTTGCTGGAATACTACTCGTATGTGCCCGACCACGTGGCAACAAAAGCATCTAATCAACAATTTAGATAAAATATTGAATGCTTTTCAAATTGAATTATGTTAACTGAAAACAATCTTCATACATTCCTCAGTCTTTCTCTTGGTACAGTGCCTGTTATATTCATTTCGCATCTGTTCAGGTAAGGCAAATACCTTTCGAGATTCTTCCATGTGTTGAATGTACTCGAGCACTTTAATTGTATTTCCTCTAATTGCTGTATCACGAATATTTTTGTTGCCCTACTTCTCGCCTAAGCATTTTTTTTGTTTTCCTAGCGGCTCTTCTTAGAAATTTTATTTTTGTGGTTTCAAATCGACATAAGCGTTTATCAAGCAACGGAAGTGATTTCATCCATATAAGACGATAGGTACTATTGTATAGATTTAATTTCGTTTTTTCAGAGATCTCTTTGCTAATGCTTTCTTGTTTCGAAAATATGCCGGCATAACTTTTTTGGTGCGGTTTAGATTGCAATTTTTCATTTCTGTGGCAACTACTTAATATTACCCGTAGATTTCTAAGGTTTTTAATACAAAATCATGCTATGATACCAGTTTGGTATCAGGTTCTCATACGCACGAGAATGTATTTATATCGAGTGGTTGTTTTGAATTGACTTGGTTATTTGCCATAATGGTGATGAATACAGTATTATATTTAGATAGATATTCATGCAAATCACATAGTCTATGTCTACTTGATACGCTAACAACGAATGAATGATTCTAAAGTGATTTTGGGGAGGCAGTGACTTTTGTTGGCATAATTTTTCGTGAATTCTAAAGAGAAAGACATTCGAAAAGCGGACCCAGCCGATGAAATTAACTGGCAAAATTTAAACAAAGAAATAAGTTCGGCGTCTTCTACTTAACGGGGAACAACATAATTTGTAATAGATGTACTTTAACTTACTCTGCTGTCGCGCATGTTGTACAATTAGTGGTAACAGTCATATAAATATAATCCGACTCATGAACGGCATTGGAAATGGCTCGTGATTTTGCAAAATAAAATGAAGAGAGGCTATCGGATGACAGTGAAGGGAGAACTTTCTTATTTCACTGTATGAGTATTACGTCAACAACGAAAAATTGTAGCAACTAGCGATTGGCAAAACTAATGCAAAACTAGTCTACAATGCAGTATTAGTAATATCTGCGACAGTAATAAGGAGGCAGTTCAAAGTAAGACGCGCATGTCACGCGATTCAATTCGGAAAATGATTGATTAACATCGCGACTCTTTGGAAAACGACAGATTTATTTAAGAATGGTGTGCGATTTATACGATGGCGTTAAAACAGCAGTAATAACTGGGGAGTTCAAAGTTTGAATCGATGAAAGTAGGTGGTCGGAATATTCTATCCAATATTCTTTAGGGGCTTGAATTCCAGCCGAAGTTCGAAGAAGGTGTCAATAGAAAAATAATCGAATGTTTCAAATTCAAAAACATCTACCTTGCTAATGGCTAATAAAAGAAAAAGGAAAATAAGTGAATCTGCCTTGAGCTCTGTTGGACTGCTTTGAATGACCCCGAAACGATGAAGAAATTTCCTCTCCGTCAGCAGACCACCAAAATTGCTGGTACTGAGCAACATCACCCATGCCGCCACTCCCTACCGCACTACTGAATGTGAAGCGACATTGCAAAGTGCGACGTCTCCATTCCAGTTGAGTCGCCTTCTTTTAACTGTTTGAGTGGGTTAAATTTAAGCGGCGCCAAAATCTGTCTTGTGTTAAAGGTTTCTAATCCAGATAGGGGTAGGAGTTAGAGCCGTTAAAGTGTAGTCTGTCGTGTTACATATATTTGGGGTAATAAGCCCCAGGAATCGTATCCTTGTTATTGGAGGCAAGATGTCTCCCAGTCTGTTTAATAAAATTATTCACTTTTTCTATATTTACTTTGATATGCAAGATAGAATTTTGTGTACTACCACTTTGTTCTATATAAAGTTTGAAGACAAGTCTTTGAGCTGCTCATATTCCATCTTAGGTTAGGCGAGGTTAGGTTAAACAGGGGTATGATGGATATGCCATCACACATTCACCAGACACCAAAATGGGCCCGTCCCGATCCCTGGGGAACCAACTGTATTTGCCTTCATGGCAAAAACTTAAACAAACTCCCTGGTGAAATTTCTTTGAAGTTCGTGCCGTCTATTTCCTCTAGGTTTTCAAAAAAGTTATTCCCTACAAATTTTCTTCGACTACGCGACATTGCCTCGCATTCACACAGTATGTGTATTATGTCCTTAACATCTTGCAGATCACCGCAGAATCTGCAAATATCCATATCTGACAATTTGAGTCTCTTTGCACGTTTCCGGAGGACACAGCGTCCTGTCAGGATTCCTGTTTAGTTTTAATAACTTTTTGGATCTTTTGCCGTCAAAAGCGGCCAAAGAAGAGCCTTAGATACTCTGTGCCTTTCAAGAATTGACCACTTTAGGTTAGCGGTCCTTGTGAATTTTTCGATAGTGCCCCTCGCTATGCAAAGGGGTGGTTTGATATTAGCAAACTCACTATTGTCGAGTAGCCCTCCTTTTCTTGCAAGCTCATCCGCTTGTTCATTTCCTTTAATACCGTAGTGTCCTGGCACCCTGCACAGTCTTACCCGGTTCTGACTGCATAGTGCCTTGAGCGCCGTGCGACAGCCATTGACTATCTCAGAGTTGAGATTGTTTGATTCCATTGCCTTGAGTGCTTTCTGGCTATCGATGTTGATAGTGATATCTTTTTCGGATACCGATCTCATCTGCATTAGCTCAGCTGCCCTGAGGACATCTAGAACCTCTGATTGGAAGACACTGCTTGCATCCGGTAGTCTTATAGACACTCTTAGTTCTGGGTCTTCCGAGAAGATCTGTAAATCAAGCGCTGTAATGGCTATGGACGCTGTTCTTTGAACCGCCTGTAATTTTCTGTAGACCGTTTTTTTGTTTGTTGTTTTCCACCATACTAGTGCGCTTTATGTAAGTATGGTTCTTACCACTACCATATGCAGCCAGTACACCATAGCCCCAAATTTTTTCTACTGTTCTTTTGCAGATAAAAAGAGAATTCTATGCCTTTTTGATTCTTTCTTTTGGGAGTTTGAATTGCGGTATCTTGTACTTTCTGATAAAAAGAACCAGTTCCGTTTTGGAAAGGTTGGCATTGAAACCTTTCGATTTTTCGAGGTATGGTAAGCAATCCCTGTTTCGGGACAGCAAAAAATGCTCTCCATACTGCGGTCTAGGCTCCGTCTTAAGGACTCTCCATGTATCGGCTTTAAGTTCCCGATTTTGCACATGGAGTAGTCCCAGGAGCAGCTCAGGGTACGTGTAGGGACACAGAATCCATGCCCTTGGGGTCGGCACACTTTGCAAAGTCTGCCACCGTCGTGCATTTTATCTTGATGCTTCCCCAAGCATCGCATACTTCCAAAACAAAGCATCAGAGGAAGTCCACAATAAGCGCCATCGAGTTGAAGTTCCCCGTTTCCTGTGGTGGATAATACTTTCCACAGTACACCTTGGAACTTCTCTTCGACGTTTTTCCACTGGTCGATTGTCAGACGACCGCAAGGCTCCAGCTCGTTAATCATGGCAACGAGAAGCTCGTTTTTCGGGTCGCTTTGCTTACGACGCAATGCGGATGAAGTACCAGCCTTGCCTTCTTTCCAGAGACGCTAGCCCCCTCTTTTAATTTTGCCGCATAGGAGGTAGAGGGTGCCTGATCGGCTTCCACTGCTGCCTTTGCAGCAGCATCTCCCATCCTTGCCGTCTGTTGAGTAAGCCATTTGTTGGCCAGGATGACCCTCGCTCTCTCAAAGGCGGCTTTTTCCCATTCGCTTATGTTGCTAGGATCACAGCCCTCATATTTTGCTACCTTACGTCCAGCGTTACGTAGTAAAACCCTTGCCCTTTGGTGTGCGTTCTTTGAACCCTTAGCAGCGGTGATGGAGCCGGCAGACACAGCGGCTGAGCCACCTGTTCCCACTTCTTCCACCACCGCAGCCTTGCCTTTATTTCTTTACCTCTTTGAGGATGCAATGCACCGTTCAGCATGGTTTGCTATATGCTCACACCACCACTGCAATCAGGCTTGGCGGTCATTAGTTCGCCACACCTTAACCGACCGTAGTCGGTGGAGTCTTTGCGACTTAAGCCTCCGCACCGGCTTGAAGATGACGCTCGCGTCAACTTAGAATGAGCTTTATTAGTCCAACTAGGAACTTTTCAAATCCATACATTGTTCCATTCGGTAGCATAGTGTTCCGAATTTCTTGAGGCGACAAACTCTTTAAAAGCATTTCTGAATATCGAATATTCAAAGTTTTTCGTAAGAATTTACAAGATGTGCATTGTCGTGTATGAGAATAAACAATTTCGAACCCATTTTTAATCGCACGTCAGAATTCCTACCTTATAAACAAAGTCATACGAAAAAATAGTTAAAGTACCATATTAGACAAAGTGACTGGTGGTTTTATAGTACAGTTTAATTTTAAAATTCTTACTTTACTATATGTCACATTTTTTTTTTTTTGAAGCGAAAACTACAATTTTTTTTTATTTATGCAGTTAAAACGACTGCTACTTGTGAAAGCGTTAAAGGGTCTCACAATCTATCAACCGAGCCCGAATAACCAGTTTCTTCGTTTTGTATAATTTTTTTAAGCAGTATTAAAGGTTTTACTTCACCTGAGAACAATTCATCACCTGTCGCAGAAGGAAAATCGCAAAAACTTGTTGAACAATATTCAAAATTAAGTTTCAGTAATAAGTTCTGATATTTTGAATAAAATCAATACGAAATGTCAGCAGGATTTTTAGGTTTTAGAAATAATTCATGAAATATACCATATTCTCTAATAATCATCACCACGTCTTCCTTTTATACAAACGAATATGTATATGCCTGTAGTGAGATATTACCTTTCTATAACATTGACGCTGTTCATTATCCTCCATATGTTCTGATTATATTTTTAATTATGACAATTAAACGGACAATGCTTAAACTAATAGTAATGAGTGAACAGTTTAATGGATTAAGATGCCAGTAAACCTTAACTTTGAAAACGTACTCAAAGCTCTATAGGCAACGAAAAAAATTCCAGAGATCAGGCTTTGTGATTTCTCTTGGCCAAGCAAAGTCGCATCATCGATGTTGATAAAGATTACTTCTAACTCCAGTGACAAAAGCTTAGGAAAAAAAGAGATACGAGACGTTGTCGATGGAAAGTTGTGCGGCCAGTTTTTTTTTGAATAATTTTGTTACCACCGTTATGTGTGCAATACACATATGTAGTACTCAGAGCTTTGAACCTACATAGTCGAAGTCGGTTTTAATGATGCACGTGTGTAGGCTTAAAATAGGCAACAACGTCGGCTACGAATGTGTCGTTGTCGTTGTCGTTGTCGTTGTCGTTCCAGTGCCAACACTTAAGCTGGGAAGGAAATAGGAATAATATGCATTGAATGAACTCCACCTTGCTTTCGGCGGCGACCGGTGAGAGATACTTTTCCACTTTCTGTCTATCGGGCCATTTAAATTTAACATACTCTTGCCAATGGTTAATACTATTGTTGATTGCTTCGACGGTGAATTTAGTGTTGTTAGAGTGCAGAGATTAAAAGGTAAGTAGGTGTCAACTTTCTTATTTTGTTTCACAGGTGCTGATCCTATTATATCAGTGGAAGTTTCTAGGTATACTCGTATGTATGGGCGCTGGCTGTGTGCGTTATATATTATTTGAACATATTTGGCCATGAATATCATTACAGCAGGGCGCCGCCGCTATGCTTTCATTTTAAACTGTTTACGTATGCATGTCATGTATGTATACATGCATATCTATGTAGATATGTATTACTTCAAGTAAATGTAATCGAACTGCAATATCTATATTCAATGATTGGCTGTACAGATATACATATTTATATGTATTCCTTAAAGAAGCCATGATCATTAAATTTGGTGTATGTGCGTTGATTTAAAAATATCCATTCTGTAAGACTGACTGGATAGTACTTTCGTGGTTCTGCCATCGTAACATATTCGACGTTGTTTGTGTTCATAGAGTTGAGTAGAAGAACAATGTTCAACCTGGATAACTATGCAGTAAATTGCGTATTAGGTCCTTAAAATGATTTACGCTAATTCTCTTGCTGGTAGGGCATGCTTTGAATCCTAACGCTGACCCTATTTATTCTTCGTGTGATTCCCTAGTCCTTAAACCTATGGACAATTCTGTTGCTGTTTGAATTGTTAAGGAGTCCACATTTTATTCATTTCATCGTTTCCGTGTATTTAATCACGGGTTATTTTGTTTTTATTGCTCATACGAGGGGCGTTCAAACTATTCTCGGTATCGGGGTGAAGCTGTGGTTGCATACATAAATTGACTTATTTATCAAGTAATACTATTATTTTAGTGCATTCATGTAAAATTTCATATAAATGTGATTATTAATTCGCGTTTTATCTCTAGTTAAACAGAATCATAATGGCAACTGAGACGATGATGGTGAAAATTGAGCATCGCGCTGTAATTAAATTTCTCACTATGCAAGGTGGGTGCCACGAATGCTCACAGCGCCTCAGAAAAAAGTGAGAATCGCATGCTGAAGAGAGCTTTTGGAGATGTGTAGTGAGAACGCGGACGGTGTTATGGATCGAATTGTTACTGGGGACGAAACATGGGTCCACCACTATGACCCTGAAAGCAAACAAGAGTCCATGCAGTGGCATAAAAAAGGAACAGACCCCCCGAAGAAGTTCAAAGTCACTCCGTCTGCCGGGAAGCTCATGGCCACAGTTTTTTGGGACTCAAAGGGAATCTTGCTCATTGAGTACAAAAAAAAAGGTGAAACCATCAACGCCACATCCTACGCTTCCACTTTGCATAATTTGCGGGAGGAAATTAAAAAGAAAAGACGGGGTAAACTCGCAGCGGGTGTGTTGCTTCTTCATGACAACGCTCCTGTTCACACGGCGCGAGTTTCCAAGGCTGCTGCGCGAGATTGTGGTTTCGAAGAAATCCAACACCCACCCTATAGTCCAGACCTTGCCCCTAGTGATTATTTCCTGTTTCCGGATTTGAAAAAATGTCTTCGTGGAAAAAGATTTTCGGATGATGAAGAACTCAAGTCGGCAATAAATGGAGGAAGAGGAAATTTATTTTTTTGAGGGTTTAAAAAAGCTTATCTCAAGATATAACAAATGCATTGAAAAATAAAAACAATTTAAATTGAATTCACATTTTCTTTCATATCGATACCGAGAATATATTGAACGGTCCTCGTATATAGTATGACTGTATTGTGATGCATATGTATGTATGTATTCGTACGTATACCATGTAAATGTTTTCGCTTTTGTGTTTTGTTGAGATTGGTTATATATTTTGTTTGTTTTGAAATTGACGATTGATTAAGTACTTAGGAACTTCTAGAAGGCGAAGTCTTTTTAACCTGCGTGTCATACTTTCTAAGTTTAATGCATGTTTCTATTCCATTTTTCGCTATCTTTTCGATAATTTTTATGGCACATTTCTCAGTCAGTAGGTGGGTTTGTTTATACGAGTATATATACAGTGTGTCACCTAATTCGTCAACGATAATTTGTGAAATGATTTCTGGGCATATTCTAAGAGAAAAATGTGTCTACAGTAAGGGTCTATCTCCAATGCTGACATCATTTATCGAGCATTTAAGAAAAGGCTTACTTTGGTGTACTGTGACCCATGTTAACGGAAATTGCTCTGTTACTGCTAATGGTAAAAAACTTTGTGTAGGACTTTATTTTTAGAAAAAATACCAGCTCCTAGCACCTGTAATAACTGTTTTAGTATACACATAATAAAAATTATCCAAACCCTCATAAAATCAGTTTTTATTCATAGCCTTTAGAGCTTAAACAAAAAAATTTTATTTTTTTTAAATTTCATCTGCTGCAGGTTTTCCCAAGTACTCGTGCATATAATAAAATCTAAGATTTTTAGTGCAAACTTGATGTTGATTTTTTTTTATTATTTTTACTTTCTTAAGAAAAAAATTGTAAAAAGTTATGTTAATTAGGCATATTCCGGAGAAAAGTGACCTCAAAATCAAAAATTAACATGAGCAATGAAGATGGAACAGACTTAGATATTGGATATCTAAAGACTCAAAGAAGATATCAACTATTGGAGATAGACCCTTACTGTACAACGATTTTTTTTCATAGAATATACCCTGGAATCATTTCCGAAATTATTGTTGACGAATTAGGGGACACCCTGTATATAGTTCGAGTGATGTAAAATAGATCAGTGTCACTTTATTAAATTGTTTGCTCATTTTATAATTGCTCATGTCTACATATGAGGTGTGTTCACAAAATAACGGGAATGTTAGTTTTTAAACAAAAAAAAATTATTTATTCGTCTACATCAATGTTGTTGCCTTCAAAATAGTCCCCATTAGATATTATGCACTTGTTCCAGCGCTTCTTCCAATCCTCGAAACACTTCTCAAACTCGATCTTGGGGTCGAGTCGCCCTCGGCTCTTTCAGCGATGCGCTTTTAGTGTCATCTATGCTTGTAAAACGACGGCCCTTTAAGGTTATCTTTATTTTTGGAAATAGGAAAAAGTCCCCGGAACCATGTCTTGCGAATATGGAGGCTGGGGCATCGTTACAGTATTGTTTTTGGCCAAAAATTCACGAACAAGCAATTTATGTTTTTGTTCAAAGTTATGTTTTGTTAAAAATTTTGGAACAAATTTTGCTGCCACGCGTTTCATACCCAAAACATTCGAAAAAATTTCATGGAATGAGCCAATCGATATGCCATCATTATCAGCGACTTCTCTGATTGTGATTCGGCGATCGTTCATAACCATTTCTTTCACTTTTTCCAGGTTGTCATCGGTTATTGATGTGCTGGGGCGTCCGGGGCGTTCGCCATCTTCAACGACTTCACGGTCATCTTGGAAAAACTTATACCACTCGTAAACACTTGTTTTACTCATATCATAAGCCTTTGTTAACATTTCACACACTTTGTTGTATTTTATTTAATTTTTTACGCAAAATTTGATACAAATTCTTTGATCCATTTCTTTTAACAAACGAAAATCGGCGGGCTCATAAAAACATGTCTAGCCTTAGCGGATGCCACAGACAAAGTAAACAACGAATACAGCTGAAAATTTTATCATATTTCAGGGGCATGTATACCAACATAATAAAAAAAAATTTTGGCAATCGAACTCTCCAAACCCACTATTTTCTGAACACGCATCGTTCATCTATCCCACGATATTTGCATGCACAAGTCTTACCTGTTAGGTTCAGCTTAGTTTCAGTAATTCTTTTTTGTAATAGTTAATTAATTCGTTAACGAGCGTCTCACAGAAATATTTCTTTGCGAAATCAGACCATGTTTCGATAGCTGTTGGATAAACGTTCCTCCAATTGTCTCTGATTTTTTAAATAACGGGATACTGCTGGTAACTTGGCGGATTTTTGATTCAAATACACATCTCAAAACCAGTTCATATATACATCCTGAATGACTCGAACTGCAAACAACTTCAGACTGCCATAATTCCCAAACCGTTCATGACAGTGAGCTCAAATTTTGACACATGACAGATAATTTTATTATTTACAAGCCTCTTAAACGATTTGCGTCTAAGTTGTGTTGAAAAATTTTTATCCGCGATGGAATTCAAACGTGATAGTGTGATTGCTTTATATTTGGCTGGAAAACCAGAAGTAGCTATCGTTTGAGCTCTCCAGCACTCAACGTGAATAAATCATTTGTGTCTCGAACCATAGCTCGTTATCGTGATACTGGCAGCGTTGCAAAACGCCATGGAGGTCGTCATAAAAAAACAGCAATATCTGCAGATGTGCTTCGGAAAGTGAAGGCTCGAATTGAGCGAAATTCGCCTCGAAGTGGAAGAAAAATGGCTCGTGAGCTCAACATATCGTTGGAACGGATGCAACACATACCCAAAAAAGAGCTTGGGCTCAAGCTATTGAAGTTCCAAAAAGCACACGATCTTACAGCGCAACAGAAAAAAGTTAGAGTCGAAAGAGCGAATGAGTTGCTACGCTTGCACGAAAGTGGTGAATTGCCGAATTTGGTTTTTTCCGATGAGTCGCCATTTGTTATTGAGCAATATGTCAACAAACAAAATGAGCGAGTTTACTTGCCAGAGAGGTCCTCCGAAAATTTACACCTTCGGACGGCCACCAGAAAGCAGGTAGCACCACTGGTGATGGTTGGGCCGCCATAACCGCCGATGGTCGCTCTCCGCTCGTATTTTTGGACCGTGGTGTCAAAATTAATGCGATCGTCTGTCTTAGAGGCAGTATTGAAGCCTTGGGCAAACAATCATTTCGGTCGGAGACCGTGGACATTTCAACAAGACTCGATACCGCCTCATAAAGCGCGCGTCAATCAAGATTGGCTAAAAAACAATGTTCCACGCTTCATTTCTTCGACACAATGGATTGCAAATACTCCGGATGCAAATCCGTTGGATTTCCCTGTCTGGGGTATTTTGAAGGCAAAGGTTGGCACTAAAAAATACAATAGTTTGGACCACCTCAAACAAGCACTTCGCCGGGAATGGGCCAAAATACCGCAGAACCACTTGTATGCAGCGTGCGATGCTTTCTTCGGCCGTCTCAAGGCCATTATTCGCGCCAAAGGTGGACATATTGAAAACTACTGATACAATTTGAAAATTGATGTATTTTCCAACATTTTTTGCTTTGGCACAATAAAATTTATGAAAAAATAAAAAAATTATAGCATTTTAAAAGGTTGGAGTTCGAGTACGTCAACCTGTATGATGACGGCAAGCAAAAAGTAACAATTCTCTTTCTATTTTTTGCTCCAAGAGGACACAAGCCCCATTTAAGCGACCTGTGTTAGAGGCCGTTTTATCTCAGCACAGAATCTGTACCTTATCTTTGAGGTCATAATCAGATATCGCATTCAAAATAGCATAAGCTTTGTCTTTGCCAGTAGAAGTTTCGAGTTTGTGCACTGCTAAAATATGCTCTTTTTCTCCGAATGAAATTAGAATTGGCAGGCGTTCTTCTTTTGAACCCGTCACATTAATAGTTTTCCATCCCAATGATCGGTCACAATTTCAGGAACTTTGTTGTGAAAATCAGATTTGATTGATTTTGCTCTTTCTTCTCTCATTTGGGTCCGAATTCGTTGAATAGAAGACTTGTTGATTGTAAAATCTTCACAACTGAGATCAAGTGCTTCGACTACAGCCTGAAGTATGTAAACAAAATCCTTTACACTTAGTTGACACCTATGTAAAGCAGCAACTAATTAGGGGTGATAAAACACGCCCTTCCTCTTTTTGTGGTAGACAGCGAACTCACGGGTTGCGTTTGCGAAATGGAGGGCAAATTTTCATCCAAAGTTTCGTCAGAGCTGATAGACTGTTCGTGAATATCTTGAGGTGGGCCATTGTATGAAGTCGAGAAGTTCTTGGCAGTCAAAGGCTTTAGTCTTTTTTCCTCTTCTTTTAGTTTTCTCTGCCTTACTCGTTCTTCTTTCTTAGCTAACTTTTTGTCAACACCCGCTAAACAACCCGAACGCCGTGGCTCTCTTTGTTTTTGTAGAAAAATTTTGTCTTCCTCTATTTTGACCTTTTCTAGAGCATCAGCGTGTGCGATATCTAACAAATTATCTAAATCTTTTTGAATGTTCTTCTCGCGGTGCTTATAAAAGTTCTGTGGTTTTTTACAGTTTTTTTGCAGCTCTCTCCAAACTTGCTAAAGATCCACAAGTTTTTTTCACACAGTTAGGTACTGTTCTGGCGGGTATTCTTGTCTATTTCCAAAATATAATGCACTGCCGAATCACAAGATTTGCACTTTCATTTACAGTCAATTTTACTTCGCGAATATTAAAGAAAAGAACTGAGAGAACTTGATGATTAGACGGTAACTTTGCACCAGTTATTTGGTGATTTATCTCACCAACCAAGAAAATATTTTTTGAATACTTCTTAGTTCCACTGACATGTTGAAACTTATGGTCAAATGAAAACAATACGCTCTAATGCGTTAAAAAATATTCATTTTGAAAAATAAGGGACACCGTAATGTACATGGAGAAAGGCGATTTCTGGGAACCAAAATTCGTTTAAAAAAAAAAAGCAAGAAAACCATTTATAGCTTTTTGAGTAAGTTTTTTTTAAACGTATTGTTGTTTTCGTTATTTTCAAATAAATGTAGTTTCTTGTGAGTGTTTATTTTTCGGGAAATTTCCCAGAGTTGGCGTTAATACAAGGCTGCACTCTAAATTTTTATTTTAATTTATTGTTTTATAATATGATTTTACTAAAACGAAATCCAGGTCTTAAAGTCTATATTACATTGTTTGTTTTAGTTTTCCAATCAAATTTCCGCAGTCTCATAATCTTGCAATAATTTGTACAAGTTCAAGAACAAAAATCATCCTATTGTAGTCAACCTCATAATAATAATTCGCATATTTGTTTTTTTAAGCTTTTTGTTGTCATTATTTTCACTTTCCCTCGAGTTTAGTGATAAAGATTTAATATCACGAGTTTAGTGACATGCCGTCAGAAAAGCAAAGAATAAATTCATGACGACGCGACGTTTACAGTGAGATGCAGACCAAAAAGAAAAGTGAAGGAATAGAAAAGGAAAGCTTAAACTACAATATAATCATCTATCGCCTGGTAAAATAAGTTTTGTAAAGGGTTCAAGTGACAATGACATTTCAAGATCGACTTGACAAGGGCGCGATCTATTGATCAACATTGATCTCCTTCTTTTTTCAATCTGTTTTGTATTTGTTGTTCTTAGACTATTCAGTTCAGTTCATTATCAGACAACAGCAAACTTCATATAGTAAACAATGGCAACAATTGATTTCACGATCGTATCTAGTCTGCAGAAGTTGGTACAATCAGAGCTGTAAGTATGTGAAAGTAACAACGAAATGGAAAGCAAGTTTGTGCAAACGAAAGAAGTCAACCGAAAACGTTGCTTTTAATACATTATGCAAAGATAGGGCAAACCGAAGTTTTCGATTGCAAATACTATGGTATGACCATAATCAAAATCAAAGTACCAAATATTAGCAGTAGCCACAAGGTTGTTACATATCCATTTGGATTTTGCTAGCCTTTGGGATTATGTTTTAATGACACAAACTTATACATATTGATTGAGTGAAAGGCTACTGACAGTCACTGGACAGGACGTTGTATGAATGAATGCTAGTGTTCATATCATATCATGAAGATAAGGATCTTCCGGATTTTTATTTTTTGTTGTTAAGTGTCAAGTCAAGTCAAGTCAATAAATTAAGAAGGTTTTTGTTTTGTTCTTCGCCCTGATTGTAACCTGAAAATTATGTGGCATTATTTTTTTTTTTTTTAAAAATAACATGAAACACATCTCCTATTCATTTAGTGTACTCGTAAATTCTGCCTCTCCTTACGCTCGGTTATGAAAGCCCTTACTTTCATTATTTTTCAATGTATCACTATCTACCAGAACCCTAATAAAATGATGCATTTAATTCCTATTTTCTTGAGAAAGTGATTGAAAACTTTGACTACGATTTAGATTCTAATACGAGTATAAAGGATCAAATCACTTTAAAATCATGACGACATTCATCAGCTAGCGACGCAGTTCAGATAACAAGGACGCGAAGATATTATGGGAAATAATATCTCTATAATTGTTTATCTAAATTTACAAGTTTCATCCATTAGATTGGTAGAAAGGTATTCTGACCATATTGTGTTGAAGACAGCCCCTAGATAAACTGAACGTTTGTGTTTCATTCTGCTGCTTCTATGGGGCCTTGAAAATTTTATGCATGGTTTGCCTATTGTCTTCAACTTCTTATATTTTCCTGCATATTGCTAATTTGAACAGAACACATCACTTAATAATTTTCATAGCTGAACAGCTCTACTGAAGTTTTCAAATTTGTAATTTTTATCACTTTCATAGGCATCTTCCGGGTGTGACAAACATCTAACAACAGTTATTTTTTTCATTTGCTCTACCAATTTCCGACACTAAGAATTCGATTTTTTCACTTGTTTACGAGGTTACCGAAGATGAGGCTTTCTTTACTAAAGTGTCTCTCTCTTTCTTTTTTCTACGATTGATGTTTATCTGAGAGGATATGCCATATATTATATTGTATTTAAATAATTCTAAACTATTCTCTGATATCGTTCGAAAAAAATGTGCTAAATGCCTATACCTACACTTCTCATTTTCGTCAACTCAAAAAGGACAGAAATTCATTTGCATAATTTTCCTCTTAAATCGAAAAATATAATCTTTGGATTAGGTACTTAATTTCCATATATGCGCGTCGTACAATGTAATTTGAATATGTTTGACATCGCTTATGCAACGTCATATGTAGAAGACTACATTTTGTAATTGTGTTTTAAGTCACTATTGTAAGAGTAAATATAAATTAAATATGTTTCTTAAGTATGGAAAGTAAAATCTTGAGTAATTATTAACTTTCTAATAACGAAATGAAATATCAATAAGAAATTATATCATTTAATAAATAAGAAATAGTTATCTATCGTTTAACGTAGTTGAAAGTTACGTTGATAAGTTTTTCAGCATTTTCCTTTTATTTGAAATGCACCTCAGAAATTAATGACAACCGACTGAAAGTGACATTTGAAAAACTAAGAAAATGCTCCAAGAGCGTAAATGTAACTGATCATCAAACTTTGATCGTCGTTTTCTGCATGGCCTGGCCCCTTTTTTTCTTTTGCAGCGCACTCCTATGTGTGTTTAGAGTGAAAGAAGATAAAAAGTAGACGAACAGTCAAACATACCGAAAAGATATTACAAAATAAGTAGCAAAAAAGAAGAATCTCAGGTTGACAATAAACTGGTTAAATGATAGTTGCCCTCATGTCGTGACTTTTTTGACATTTCAGTGATGTATTGTTACATGTTGTGCTTTGGTTAGATTGGTTTCCTTGGCAGAAGCGTGAAACCAAGTGTGCATTGCATTTTGGAGATGCTAAAATGCATAGAATTGTTGGTAAAATTTAAATGAAACTTATGAAAATATTAATATGTACATAGTTTGAAAAGTATTGAAAGTTAAATGAGAAATCTAAAAATAATTCTAATATAATATAATATAATATATAATAGCGCAACCTAAAAGCCACTCTGTTTGCTGCTATTAAGTGTGTTGAAGTACGTTGTCTTATATGTGGCATTAGGCTTGGTATGCCTAAATACTTAATGCCTGCGCGACACAGGAAAATCTTCTTTTCTTGGTTTTTGTAACTGTGGTATGTTAGTAAATTCATGACTCCGACATCAATTTTTGCACCCATACTCGCTTCAAGGCCAAAGCTCTTTCGTTTGAGTATTAGTACCTCCAGCTTTGTTCATAACTTTTTAAATAGCAATTGGCTCGTCTTTATTTTGAAACAAATACATGATGAAGATGTTATCACCTAGGAGTCCTTTGTTAGAGTTAGATATCCGACCTAGTAACTTTCAGTTTCTCTATGTTTTATTAATTTCTGCTCGCACTATATATTGACATTTAAATTCACACCGATATATCGATATTGCTTGTCACTAACCCGGATCATATCATTATTAACTGGCAGACGGTCGGGGGAAGGAAAAGTCTGTTTTTTTTTCGGCCGACGAGGGAAGGAGAACATCTTTCATAGAAGGACACTATGAGGATCGCGTACTCATAGTAGTGTGAGATTCTTACTGACTAAAAACACCTCCCTTCGAAATCAATATGTTTCTTGCTGCAACTAAGTTTCGCCTTATTAAACAATTTTTCTATCGTGAAATAAATACGTTTGGCAGGTGTCCTTCTCTGCCTGTTCCGCTATTCTAATGCGATTACATTTTGTCGCGCTAAGTGGAAAGGTTTGGTCCTTTGAAGGCAACGCCACAGATTTATTTCGTATAAATTTGTAGGATTGTGTTATTGATATGTCTACTTACGAGGGGCGTTCAATATATTCTCGGTATCGATATGAAGGAAAATGCGAATTCAATTTAAATTGTTTTTATTTTTCAATATAATCTCCCCTAACATCAATGCATTTGTTACATCTTGAGATAAGCTTTTTTAAACCCTCAAAAAAGTAAATTTCCTCCTCCTCCATTTATTGCCGACTTGAGTTCTTCATCATCCGAAAATCTTTTTCCACGAAGACATTTTTTCAAATCCGGAAACAGGAAATAATCACTAGGGGCAAGGTCTGGACTATAGTTTGGGTGTTGGATTTCTTCGAAACCACAATCTCGCGCAGCAGCCTTGGAAACTCGCGCCGTGTGAACAGGAGCGTTGTTATAAAGAAGCAACACACCCGCTGCGAGTTTACCCCGTCTTTTCTTTTTAATTTCCTACCACAAATTATGCAAAGTGGAAGCGTAGGATGTGGCGTTGATGGTTTCACCTTTTTTTTTGTACTCAATGAGCAAGATTCCCTTTGAGTCCCAAAAAACTGTGGCCATGAGCTTCCCGGCAGACGGAGTGACTTTGAACTTCTTCGGGGGGTCTGTTCCTTTTTTATGCCACTGCATGGACTCTTGTTTGCTTTCAGGGTCATAGTGGTGGACCCATGTTTCGTCCCCAGTAACAATTCGATCCATAACACCGTCCGCGTTCTCACTACACATCTCCAAAAGCTCTCTACATTATGCGATTCTCACTTTTTTCTGAGGCGCTGTGAGCATTCGTGGCACCCACCTTGCACTGACCTTTGAAAGGTTAAGATGGTCATGAAGAATGGTGTGAATGGTACCAATTGAAAGCTTGGTGATCTCTGCCATCATTTTCACCTTTATTCGGGCATCCTCAAGAACAAGTTTTTCGACTTCTTTGGTGCTTTCTCCCGTACAAGCAGTAGCCGTGGCGCCGGAGCGGGGGTCGTCTTCAATGCTCTCTTTGCCTCTCTTGAACTCACTTGACCACTTTTGCACAGTTGATAATGAAGGTGCGGAACCCTGTTAAACAGCCACCATCTCTTCACTTTTGACTTTTTTCTTGCTTAGTGAGAAATTTAATTACAGCGCGATGCTCAATTTTCACCATCATCCTCTCAGTTACCATTATGATTCTGTTTAACTAGAGATAAAACGCGAATTAATAATCACATTTATATGAAATTTTACATGAATGCACTAAAATAATAGTATTACTTGATAAATAAGTCAATTTATATATACAACCACAGCTTCACCCCGATACCGAGAATATGTTGAACGCCTCTCGTAGTTTCTCGCAAAACTTTGTGTTTCCTCTGCAATTGTAGGAATGCCGAGGTCTCTGTGAATATCGTCCTTTCTTATATATAGTAGCATGGTGCATGGACAATTTCTCTTAGCTCTTTATTTTCAAATGTTTGCTAAAATATTGACATTCGTTTTTTTTGGTACAACCCTAGAATTGCATACCATAGGTCACACTGGCTTCAGCACTTTTTTGTATAATAGCATCTTGCTCTTGACGCTAAGCTTGTATTATTTTCCAAGTAACCAGTATATTTCTCTATATTTATTTTCGAGTTGTTTACGTTTCTTTTACACGTGCGATTTTTAGCTATGCATCTAGTATCATTCCGAAGTATATAGTCTCGTTAGCAAACGGAATATTGACCGAGTTTATGAATGCAGACAACCTGCCCGCTTTTCTGTAAATAAAGCTTACTCGGGCAGATTTGGCGGCATTGAGCGCAATCCGCAAACCTACGAGCAATGCCCGATGTATGACGTTAAAATCGTCTTAGGCGACTTTAATGCCAAAATTGGAAAGGAGGACATCTTTGGTGGCACAATCGGAAGACATGGCCTACACGACACCACGCCTGGAAACGGACTTAGGCTAAACGATTTCACTGCGGGACGTAACGTTACTATAGCAAGCACACGGTTTCCTCACCTCAATATTCACAAAATTCAACATGGCAGACACCAGATCAATAAACTGTTAATCAGATTGATCATGTTGCGATCGACGTAAGGCACTCGAGTATTTTAAATGTCCGAACATCCCGCGGCCAATACAGACCTGGACCACTACCTAGTTGCAGCCAAGATACTCTACGGATATCTCAGACGCCACAACAACGGGGAAATACTATGAAATACTGGTTTGATGAAGAGTGCCGGCAAGCACATGCAGGAAAACAACATGTCTACATACAAAGCGGACGAGAGCGGCTCGTGAGCTCTACGGGTAAAAGAGAATGGAAGAACATCGGCTTCTCTGGAGAAAAAAAAGAGCAGAGATGCGCGCGATCGAGGAAATAGAGAGGTGCCACTCCAGGAATAATGTTCGGAAGTCTTATCAAATGGTAAAAAGAACGAGTCAGGGTAATAAGACCCTAACATAAACCTGTAGAGATGAACAAGGACACCTTGTATTGTAGTAGAGCTGTACAGTCGGTACTGAGGATATGGAAAAACCATTTTTGTAGAAAACACGTCACATCACACCATAATCACACTATAGTGAAACCATCAGCAATAACCAATCACCACCATCATCATCAAACATGTCATCTCCAATATGATAACTGGAAGATATAAAAGCTGAACAAGATAGCCGAGTGGGGGCAGTTGAGTGATCGCTGGTCACCACACGAGGCAGTATATATCACACATTGTTTTGATTTTTATTTCTTTAATTTCTCCAAGAAATTCATTTATCTTTTTCTAATATTCAGTTTCCTACATTTCTGCAGACTGCTAATCGGCGAAGACGATACAAACTCCGCTGTCAGGCAGAGCGAACCATTCAGTACATGTCAAGAATTACCCCCATCCGACTGAAATCAAGTAAGGATAGCAATATCTAAACTGAAGCCAAACAAGGCTGCCGGGCCCGACGTCCTAGCTGCTGAACTATTTAAGGCAGGAGGAGATGACTTGGTAGAGAGCATACACCAACTTATTACCAAAATTTGGTCGGATGAATGTATGCCTGATGAATGGAACCTCAGCATCGTTTGCCCGGCTTACAAGAAAAGAGACGCTCTAAACTGCACCAACTATAGAGGTATCCGTCTCCTAAACATCACAATATAAGATGTTTTCTGCCGTATTGTGTGAGCGTCTGAAACCATTTGTCAACGATCTGATTGGACCCTATCAGTGCGGTTTTAAGCCCGGTAAGTCCACAATTGATCAAGTATTCACGCTATGGCAGATCCTGGAGAAAACCAAAGAAGTTCAGATCGATACTCATCATATTTTTATCGATTTTAAAGCCGCATATGATAGCATCTACAGAGACGAGCTATAAGAGCCATGTCTAGTTTTCGCATCCCTGCCAAACTCGTCAGCTTGTGCAGGATGACGATGGAGAAAGATCGCTGTTGCATCAAGGTCGGTAACGACCTGACCGAGACCTTTGATGTCAAAAAAGGATTTAGGCAAGGCGACGCGCTGTCTTGTGACTTCTTTAACAACATACTTGAAATACTCCCAATCCCCGTAATCTAAGATCTGTCCCACTCTTCCTGATCCGAACTCACCGTACCAACTACGGTCACTTTGAACCAATATCTAGAATGTTGCGTATAACGAACAACTACGCCGAAGTCTTTGACCTAAATAGCAGCAAAGACGAAATGAAAAAAGCACTGCTCAATATGCCAGTCCCTTAACATCTACCTCGTCCACCATTTCTCCTCGCCCCATATTAGGTTAAGAATATCTTTGTTAGTTTTAAGTCTAGGTTTAAGATTTTGCTTGTTAATAAGCTAAATAAAGTTGTCCGGGGTAGACCCGGGCTAATAATAATAATAATAATAATAATGAAAGAATTGTGCAAAACTCACAAGCCAACACACGAGGTACGATCTTTCAAAAGTCTGTTCATACGCCGATGATATTGATAGTATTGGTAGAACACAGCATGTCTCTCCTGCGTTTGCGAGTATAGGAAGAGAAGCGGCAAAAATGGGTCTAGCGGTAAACCCGCGGTATGCTGTCAACAATAAGGGACATCCAACATCGACGAATCGGCCAGAATGTCACAATCGACAGCTATATTTTTGAGGTAGTAAGGGACTTTGTCTAGTTCGGCTCTACTATCACATCTGAAAACGACATCTCTTCAGAAATCAAAGGAAGGATAACGCTCGCCAATCGCTGTTTCTTTGGGCTGAGAAGGCAACTATGTAGTAAGGCAATCTCCCGAACAACCAAGAAAACTCTATATAAAACCCTTGTAATCCCAGTCCTGCTCTATGGTTCCGAAGTATGCACCCTTTCTAAAGCGGATGAAGATATCCTTGGTCGTTTTGAGAGAAAAATTTTTCGTAAGATATTTAGTCCCGTATCCCTTGAGGGGTTTTGGATGAGACGATTCAACGATGAACTCTCCGAGCTGTACAGCGACATCGATCTGGTCAAAAAACTGCGCATTGGACGTTTGAAATGGCTTGGACATGTAGAGTGAATGAACGCTCCAGTCCGCAGAATTTTCGACTCTAATTCGGAGGGACATCGCAGTACGGAAAGGCCTCACCTTAAGTGGCACGCGCAAATAGAAGGGGACCTCAACCAACTTAGAGTGCGCAACTGAATCAGTTAGCCAAATTGGAGAGGCTAATTGGTTGAGGACCAGGTCCAACCCATAGCGCCGCCTGAGTAGGTAAGTAAGAGCGCAATCCGCCAGGCGTTTGTCTACTCATTTGCATTATTATGAGCGCTTCGTAGTTTAACTGTTATTGCTTAAATCGTTTACCCTTCTGCTAGTATAGCAATGTTATCAGCAAACGTATCTAAAACGGGATAAAATTTTTTCTCTCAATAACCGTCAACATACGATTGATTAGCGTGCTCTCACAAATTGTTGATACACTAGATGATGTGAAAAGTGACTTCCTTGGGAATTAAATTTTTTTTTTTTTTAAATGTTTTTTTATATTATTCAATATAGTCCCCGTTTAGTTTGATACACTTATTACAGCGATTTTCCAACTTCATGATCCCGTCCGAAAAGTAATTTTCCGGAAGGTCTCCGTGGCGTCGATGATTTCCTCGCGTGAGCTGAATTTTTTATTTATTTTGAGGTTTAGGAAGAGATCCGAGGGATCCAAATCCAGTTAGCAGTCGACGCCAAAAGTCCGCCCGATTCGGCATCAGCAAGTCCACTCTTTCGAAGTGCTCTCGCCTTCGTGTTTTTGGTCATTCGCGCCACCCAGCGGCAGGATAACTTTTTCATATGCAGAATATTGCCCAAAATATGGCGTGTGTGCTTAGTACTAATCGTTGTGGTATCTGCCAGCTGGCGCACCTTCACTTTCCGGTCAGCCAACACCATTTCATGTATTTTTTTGACATTGTCCTCTGTAACCGCATCGGACGGCCTGCCGCTGCGGACTTGATCGGTAGTGGAGTTGCGGCCACCAAGAAACTCTCAAAACCAATATTTGACGGTGTAATCTGACGGAGCATTAGCCCCATAATATTTATCCAACTTTTCTTTTGTTTCCTTCTCCGTTTTGCCTCTCAAAAAATAATGTTTTATGAGAGAACGAAAATCGTTTTTGTTCATACTCAACATGATGCCAAACACGTATATTTCTAAAGATCTGGTTAAAATTTTAAGTGAATTGGTTTAAAATTGTTCAAGTTATGGGTGCGGCCAACTTGAAAAGTGCGGTTTAGAGATAAACGCGTTTAAAATTCATAAGAGGCGGCTTTGCACTATACTTAAAAAAAACCAAGTACTTCGAGATATTTCCTGGTCATAATCTTTTGGGATATCATTTTTGAGGTCCTAAGGGACAATTGAAAGCAATAAAATTTTTTTTTGAAAATCCTAGAGTGACTTAACAAAAAGGGGTGGCTTAACTCTTTTCTAGCGTATCGAACAATCATTGCTCAGATTCCATCGGGCGTACTTTTATTCCATCATATTTTGGCGATGAATTGGTGTACGCTCCTTAGTAAGTTATTTCCCGCTGTTTTAAATAACTTGGTGGGTCTCAATATAATACACATATAATTCAATTCCAATTATGACTTTATAATAAAATGGCTTCAGATTAAATACACTAGGTACACGTTTCAAAGTTACAAAAAAAAATGTTAAGTTAATTGTAGGGCAGCATTTACTTTAAAACAAACTCATAATTACGAGTTCAACGATATCCTATTTGTTACCTTACCATGCACGTAAATTTGAAAGATATTATATTCAATAGGACTACACCCCAGCCTACCACAACGAATTTTTCTCCAAATATGTCGAGGAATCTCCGCTTAAAGTTTTCGACACATTATCCGGAACATCTTTATTTTATTTCATAAAAACACGTTGTAATGTACGCTGCTACAGTTATATTTCACACCTCTGACGTAAATTAAACAAAATTTCAGAACCACCAAATGTATTCCCGATTCTACTCTTCGTATTGATACTCGTATGTATGATATGTACTTGCGTAAGATAATTTGTTTACCTTGATTTGTTTTATACCTCAAAACTGTGCATGTCTGATCTAACGATTATCACCAGTTAACAAAAATCTAACGAATAATACATTTGCTAATTGGAATACTACATTTAATATATTTGACACCTGAACCGTGTCAAGTGTCGCAGCATTTTATAATTACCTGAATCATGCCAGTTATGTCATTATACAGAGTATGGATTCGAGGACGTATTCGTACAGAGATGAGGTGGAATGTTGTCATGTATTGTACGTAGTTCGATTCATATACTACGTTGTAGACAGCAAATTTTCCACTTTGAATTGTTTCGCATGGAGCATCATAAGCTTACTAAAGAATGAGTCGTTAAATTAACGGTATTAGACGATTATTTTGTGTCATATTTTGTGTATGGGTGCGGCGAGCTATGCCAACAAGTTGTGCGCCCAAGTTTAGAAACTGCTTATTTACATTTTTTAATTTTTTTTAACCTAAGAAAGTGCGGCTGGAAATAACCTGTGATTTTTGTTTTTGTTACATGTCTAGCCGGTAATTGTACTTGTAAGTAAATTGTGCACGTATCAAAAAAGACAAAAAAAATTTTTTTTTTCGCAATTTTTTTGTGTATTAATTTTTTGTGTATTAAATTTTTAAATTTTGAAATTAAACAAGTATTTTATACAACGCTTGTAGATATTATCCTATTGCATTGTAATATTGTTTAAGATTTGCTTTACACTAATTGTTGGTTTGATTTATTACAAGTGCAAAAGTACATAAACTTAATTGAAATATTTTGTATTTAGCTTAATAATTTTTTTTTGTCAAATACAAATATGGTATGTATAAGGTTTTTCTGTGGTTGTCAATGTCAGCAAGAAATATTAAACTGTTTGACTATGCGACCGAATTTCAATTCCGATACATATAAGTATATAAGTTGAATAAGTATATAAGTACATATATATGTACATATATATATATATATATATATATATATATATATACATATATATATTCTGCAAAATACATTTGTTGTAATGAAAATCGTTCCAGGAAAATCATGAAAGTAATCATGTTGCTGCGTAAGAAGCTAAAAATCTTAGGTGCGGTTTATTTCTATGTAACCTCTATTTAACGAAATAATCGCTATTCTTATTAGGTTGAATGCATATATGTACGTACTATATGATGAGAATAAGTTCAAAGACTTCACTTGATTTTGTCACGAAATGAGGCAAATTTATCTTTGACAGAAACCAAAGCGCATTTTACTAATTTTTGGGATGGTCTGTAACAGTTTTAGACAGATAGATACTCGTAGATTTAATACTACGAGTAATAATAATTTTGAACACAGTGAGTATTGTTTGATCACTGGCTAAAGTGCTTATTTATTTAACTATGTATTAAATATGTGAAGAAGTACGTGTATAAAGAAATAAAATAAATAATTAAAATTGAATAAATGACATCATATTCCTAAGTTGAGCTAACGAAAACGCAAAGTCTTTCCAAATTCAGTTTAAATTCCTCACGCAAGTATAAGATGACTGTTATTTTTTCTATTCAAAATTAAATGATAGGATTGCATTCTATAGCGTTAAAGACTAGAGGCGAATGGCCCATTAAATTAAATAAACATACAATAGTTGTGGGGTAGTTGCAAAATACGATCAGAAAAAAAAACAAAATAATTATTAATTTATTCAAAACCTTATACAAAAAATAGAGATTTATGAGACTATAAAAATTATAAAAGACATGCTTAAACAATGCTCATAAAAAAATTCCTGACTTGGAAATATCCATTGTAAATAGCTATAATTTGCCTCTGTTTACAAATAGACTTTGTCTACGGTAATCGACTAAATAATGTAGGTGCTGACACAGTATAGAAATTGGAAAAATTAGTCTTGTTTGCCATCGGTACCTTTACTAATTGTCGAAAGTTCACTCTTAACCTGAATTTTTTGGTATTGCACTGTATCCGCTACGCATGGAAAACACTTCGAGAACTTTGTAAATACCATATATAAATGTTTTATTGGTAAAATCCGAAAGAGGGAAAATAAAGGCCAACTATTTGTTAATCTACTTTTTTTACATATAATTCTGACTATGTGCTTTTGTGCAATTTGCAGTGGTTCAATTGTATTATTATAAGCACCCCCCAATTTGTTAAACCATAATGTAGCTTTCAGTTAACAAGATCATAATAAATGAGTGTAAGAGGCTTTTTGGAACAATAAGGTTGTAGCAGAAACATTTTACGCGTCGCGCACATCATATACTTTTTTTAAGTCAGCTACATGGCTTTTCCAACTCAAGTGCATGTCTATTGTTACTCCCAGATACTTAAAACTTTCAACAGATTCTATTTTAAAACAATTAGAACATCATGAGACAGTAGCACGGAAATTGACCTTACCACAGTTATGAGCAGACATTGAACGTTTTGAACATGCAGCGGCGTGAAAAACGACATTACTTTCGAGCATACTTGATTTTGGTTCTTTCGCTTATAATTAATTCATGTTTTGCAAACCATTACCTTAGCAGTTGTGTGTCACTCTCTAATTTCACCAGTGAATCGAATAAGGATTAAATATTTATAAAGGCCATATTGTCAGGAAAAGCAGTTACATTATTACTCAGATTTTGTTTGAATATGGAGTTTACATAAATTAGAAACGGGATGTGGCCTAAAACCGAGCCTTGAGGTTCACCAACCCGTAATGGCAGCTTAGTACTAAAAACTCCGTTTACCTTTACTCTTTGAGTTCTTTCCGATAAATAATGCTATTGGACAAGTGGTACTATTAAAACCATTGTATATCACACTATACAACTTTAATATGGCATCTTCTGTCGATTTACCCTCACGAAAGCCTTACTGTTGACGGGCGGGTCAATAAGTCCGTGACTTTGATTAAAACACAGATTTTTTGATAAAAAAATAATTTTATTTTTCAACGTAGTCTCCCTTGAGCTCTATACACTTTGTCCAACGCTTCTCCAATTTTTTTATCCCTTCCAAAAAAAATGATTTGTCGAGGTCCTCAAAATGACGAGATGACTTCATCATTGGAGTCAAATCTTTTTCCACCAAGCCATTTCTTCAGGTTTGGGAACAAGAAGTAGTCGCTCGGAGCCAAATCTGGAGAATAGGGTGGATGAGGGAGCAATTCATAGCCCAATTCATGGATTTTTGCCATGGCAACTGCACATGTGTGCACCCTTGCATTGTCTTGGTGGAAAAGAACTTTTTTCTTGGCCAAATGAGGTCGTTTTTTTTTCAAATCGTCATTGAATCGGTCCAATAAGTTGGCATAATATTCCCCATTGATTGTTCTTCCCTTTTGAAGGTAGTCAGTGTGGATTATCCCGCGTGCATCCCAAAAAACAGTCGCCATAACTTCATTGGCTGACAAACCCACCTTGGCCTTCTTTGGCGCCGATGAACCCTTAGAAACCCACTGTTTTGACTGTTGTTTGTTCTCTGGTGTGTTGTGATGGATCCATGTTTCGTCCACGGTTACAAAACGGCGCAAAAACTCCTCCATATTGCGATTAAACAACGCCAAACCTTCCTGTGAAGTTGTTACACGATTGCGTTTGTGGTCGACTGTGAGCAAACGCGGCACCCATCTTGCGGAAAGCTTTCTCATGCCCAAGTGATCATTCAAAATTGAAACCACTGAGCCATGCGAGATCCCTACGGCTTCCACAATCTCTCGCACTTTCAATCTTCGGTCGGCCAACACCATATCGTGAATTTTTTCGATTGTTTCGGGTGTAGAGACCTCAACTGGGCGTCCAGGACGTTCGGCATCTTCAGTGCTTGTACGGCCACAACGAAATTCAGTAAACCACTTTTTTACCATTGAAATCGATGGTGCAGAGTCCCAATAGTATTTATCAAGCTTAGCCTTGGTCTCGGTAATGGTTTTTTTTCGCAAGAAATAATGCTTAATAAGCACACGAAATTCACTTTTTTCCATTTTCTCCTCAAATTAGTGAGTAGTGTGATAAAAATAGCTGTCAAACACAAACTAACTGACGCAGCAAGTTTAAATTTTGACAGGAGTCAACTGACAAATGCCTGTTGACAGGAGCAGTGTTGCTGTTTCAGTAAAGAGGTCAGAAATTCAAAAATGCACGGACTTATTAACCCGCCCTCGTACAAATAGTTATTTTTGTTTAGGAATGATAAAATCCTATCTTTCATTGCTTTCTCAAATAGCTTAGCGAATCTTGGAAGTATTGATATTGGTCTATATTGGCTGACAAACTGGCAACCCTTTTTATATAGATGAATAACTTCAGCAGTTTTTAATGCAGACGGGAAGATACCACAACTAACACTCAAATTAAATATATATTACAGTATATCAACAATGAAGAAGGCAATACGTTTAACGAGACAATTAGTACCATCCGAGGTACACGAGTTTTTATTGTTAAGATTCATTATACATTTATAAAGCGCAAGTGATGAAAAGGGTTGAAAAACAAAACTATTACTCTGAAATGCATCATCAATAAGATCCGTATAACATATAATTCACAACCGCAATTCGTCTGAGTATGGCTGGGTTTGGAATTAACAGTTAAAGGTATTTGCAATATTCATGGGATTATGCACTAACGTATCTTCTACGAGCACTTGAATCTCACTAATGTTGTCTTGTTTCTCTCCATTATTTAAAATGCTATTGACAAATTTCCATTCCTCCTTAATACTTCCCCTACAGTTGTCGAATTTAAACGAATAAAAATTATCTCGATCAATAGCTATTTTTCTTTTCACCCTTTAGCTCAATTTATTGTAATGCCGTTTTAGGATATTATTTCGATGGTTCTTTTTACATTTTTTACGAAGAGAACTGTTTTTGATAATTATTTTCAGTAAATCCTCATTAATCCAGCGCTTAGTATTGCTACAAGACTCAATAATGGTGGAATTTACAATATGGCATTTTAGTATTTTCAAAAAAACATCATAAGCTAACGAAGGATCATTTTCTAAATAAACCAGCTCCCAAAATTTAAACTTAAGGGCATTCACTAATTTTGGGTAGTCCATTACCTGTTTATCTGGAAAGTGGATAGATCTATTTCTTTTATTATCAATCGCTTGATCTAAATCTAGTCTTTTCATTCAATGGTCAGTGATTCTCAAATCAAGTACTTCACATGAAACCATATGGAATCTTACAAAAATTTGGGCAATACAGGTTTGAGTTAAGTCTGTTATCCGGGTTGGTTCATTCACAAGCGACTTTAAGCCATATGATGACATTAACAGCATATTTTTGTCAGAATAATTATGTACTATCACTCAATATGTCTATGTTTATGTCTCCTAAAACAATTAAATTCTTTGGCTTTACATTCTTCAAAAGTTCATCCATATGTTCCATAAATACATCTTTGCTCAAGCCATTTTCATTGTAGGTAATTTTAGGGATATCTGCACATTTTACAATCTCTTCACAATTGACGGAATCGTTTATGAATACTGCTACACCACCTGCACTATACGAATTATTACAACTACCAAATAATTCATAGTATAATTGTCGTACACCCAGATTTCAGACAAAAAACGAAAGAGTTGAAATTTTTTCGCGTGCTTCGAATATTTTGATGTATTAAAGTAGGATTAGGATTTTGATTTATTTTTACGCTACTAGAAGAGTTAAAATTCATTTTAAACATAAGGACTTAACTTATAAATTTACAATATCTTCGAAGCACCTAACCTGAATTGCAACATCCCCTTCTTTTTTACGCAAAAATATTACATTTTTCCTAACCCATATAAATTTGTATTTTTTCGTCAGCTTTATCTTCTTGGTTGCATTAAGAAGTTCACGTACATGAGGAGTCAAACTGTCATTAATAAAGATGTTTGTGTTATCAAAACTCTCAATAAAAAATTTTGCTGTGAGTTTAACGTTTCTTTTCGCTCTCATGATGGTATCTTTTGTCTGCTGGCGAGTCAATTTAATGACAAGAATATTGTGTCGTCTTCGGATGAAGCATCGCCTTTCGCACTGGTGCTGCTGATATCCTCACGTTTTCTTATTTTTTTAACATAACAATGGTCTAAGTTATTTTCGCAAAATTCATATGTATGAATATGCAATATATAAAGAAAATATTAATGTAAAGAAAATGTCTGAACTAGAGGCAACAACTTATCCAATTACCACTAAACGTTTTGACCTTGAAAATATATATCTATTTTGCAGAGAGTATATTGTACAAGTTACGGATTTCCACTACTATACTCGTAAAATAGAATGAGTCGTGACTAAGTGAGGCATTACCATTAGCATTATCACAGACATAACTATTGTACTTACTTTTCTGATTGAGGAAAATTGTCCACCAATTTAAAATGCGACATACTGAAATTGGCTATTTAGCGTGCATAGTAGAATAGCACAGTACGAAAAAATTTCAGTGAATAGCCATCCTTCGTTTTTAGGCTTTTAATGCTTACATAACTTACCAACCAATTGGTATGCTTTCAATGGAAATCTGACTCAGGTGGGTTCTTCGGCTTGGAATACATTATATAATAATAATTAGATTGTAATGCTGCTGTGTCTATTAAGAAACTCGTACATATGTAGGTACTATGCGTAATAAGTTAATTGTGATTAATTGCTTAATGGTCTTTTTCAGATTATTGAATTTAAAGTGGATGGCTGCAACTAAGCAAATTCGCAAATAGTTTTCTTTTCATGTACATTATACTAAATAGGCTCAGTAATTTTCATAATTTTGTATTTTAGGGTAACACATTTTTATTTTGATGCATTATTATATATTTACTGTATCGACTGACTTGTTTTATTTTTAAGTCACCATCCAAATTATTAGTAAAGTATTTTTTTTTTTTAATAAAAAAAAAACTTTTTTAAGAATGGGAAAGCTAAGAAAAATTTTAGTGTTTGTTTTACTTGATAATTCGGAATTTCGTTTTAGAAATGAAGAAATAAGCGTTGAGCTGGTATACCATATGTAGTTATTTTTGTAGAGCTTGCTACTATAACAAATTGAAGTGGCATCGTTTCTAATTTTGCCTTTTGTTTATTTATAGGCTTCACGAAAAGTTTCCAAATGTGGTTATTTATTCGTTGCACCAGATTGGGATTTTAATAATCCACTTTACAGAACCAAGGTAAGTGATTTTCCTTTTTAAAGTTACTTTATACTTACATAATAGAATAAATTAGGTCGTTGCGTATGAAAGTGCCGATTTTCTTACGGAAAATTAAGCAACGCTTTTTTAGAAATTCGCTAAATTTTTTCCATAAACATCAATCCTTTGGGTATCCTTTTAGGTTTAACATTTTTCAAGGTTTTGTTTTATGCCATCTGGGTTTATCTGCTTACTCTGAATTTGATTTGCTAAACTTCAAAAAAATTGGTAGCTGGTAGGCGGCAGGTCCGGTAAGTAGGGTTGATGACGCAAAACATCATATCCCAACACTGAAAATTGCAGGATGCGCTAATTGTGTTGCATATGGTCTTGCAGTATCAAAAAGCAGGATAGAACAAAGCTTAATTACCAGTGAATGTTTCTATTAGCACAATTTTATATCCATTATGTCCAGTTTTGTGCCCATATGTTTATGATTGCTTATCTGCGCTTGAGAAACTAATAATACACGACTCCACAATAATGCCACATATATCTTTTTGGGGTACTTATAGTTCTGCTTTGGGAAGTTCTCTAGGGGGCCTACTTACAAATATGTAACTATTTCTTTTAACTCTTTCGAAAGGTAGAGCCAACAGCTAGTGTGGAAGTTTCCTTTATATTAAGCACAAATTTATTGTGAAATCAATGTAGAATTTTATTGATTGATAAAGTTTAGTCTAGGACAATTATGAATGGAGCACAATATCGTTCGTGTGACCACCACGGCTTCTGTTGCAAGCGACCATGCGAAGGTCAACATTATCGAAGACTTCTTGAAGAATAATTCTTCAAATAACCCCACAGGAAGAAGTCTAAAGGTGTCATATCGCATGACCTTGGAACCCAATCAATTTCTCTTCTAATCAAAATGATACAATCTTCAAATTTCGTACGCAATAAATTGATTGATTGATAGCTTGTGTAGGCGGTAACATCATCCTGTTGAAACCAGAGATCATCCAGACCCAATTCATTCAATTTTGGAATCAAAAAAGCCGGTCAACGTGTTGCGGTAACGTCCTCCATTCACTGCAACTATTTCACCAGCCTCAGGTGCCTCAGGTGGCGATTTGAAACAGAAAAATGTGTCTGTGTTCCAAAGGCCGTAGCGTATTTTACTGGTACTAAGAGGCCGGGTGACCATATTTCGAATTTTTACCTTAGCTATGGCTGAAAGATTTCATCTTATGTATGTTGCAATTGAGACTTTGAAACTGTCAACAAAACAATTTTTTTCTTTTCTGTTTTTGCTTTTCTTCAACAACTGCAAATTCCTAATTATCAATTATCATTTAGCCTGTCTTTGGCTTATATTCAAACTCAAATTCTTCCCAAATTTGGTAAACGAGGTTCGAACTGTTCTCTCGCCACAAAAACCAAAAGTACATTTAATTTCCAGAGTTTTATCGAATAAAAACTTGCCCCTTAATCGTATTTTTAGAGATCCTAAAAATGGCCTGTAAAAGTAAAGAAATCCCAGAAGAATGGAAATATCGAGTTATTCTACTATTGCACAAAAAGGAGAAACGAAAGATTATGGATTGTGGATCCTGAATCTGCATCTTACTGCTAAAGCTCGGTCTTACTAACCCAAAGCTCTCCTTGTCATCATTGCCAATATAACAAATTTATTTTAATTTATTGTAATAAAATAAGTAGATTTTAACTCAATAATAGGATTACGCCGAACGCCACCGCCGGGTGGAAGCGGCGGTAATTCAAAATAAGAGCTTATTTCTTCGAAAAGAAAACTCTGACTTAAAAAAAAGGGGGAAGAATTGAAAGAACAACTCTTGCGATCTAAGAAACGAAGGGCCAACTCCTTACTAAAAATCGTAGGTAATTTCGCGAACATGGTGCCTGTTGGAGCCGGCCCGAAACCAGAAAAACACCTGCTGTGAATCTCGCAACACACAAATGTTGAAAAACATCGAATGTAGCAAACCCGAATAGAACCAGAAGACTACGTAGGACAGATCCATTAAACCTAGCATTAATCTCAAGAACGAGCTAAAGACAGATGTGTTATGTATATACACATACTAATACATGGTATACCCACTGGGCTATACCCTTTAAAACAATTACATACTATTAAATGTAAATTTCTCAGTCGTAAAAAAAAAAAACAAAAACGAAACAATATAGAAACTATAGAGGAATAACACTTTTGACCATCGGATTAAAAATGTATGAAACAATGCTTGAGCATGGATTAAGGAGCATAATAGAAAGTCATCTACTGGATATATGTACAAAGCGGATTAAGGCCGAAGTATGGCATCCAGAATCACGCCTTCACCGTACAGTAGTTCATCTAGAAAAGTTAGCGCAAAATAAAGCAATATTCACTCGTACATGTTTCATAGACATGAGGAAGGCCTTCGATATATTAAGTTGAAATGAAACATGTGATAGCCTATATAATAAAGTAGTGAACGATTACGTCATAAAAGCGAGCGATCAAAACCATTTACAAAGAAACGTACGAGTATAACAAAATAAGAACAAGCAGTAGCCGATCTTAAGAAAGCGGGGAGTAGGGCAAACAAGTGTACTCAGTCTATTACTATTCATACTCGTATGCTCTATTGATGAAGCTATCAGAGGTGGATTAGAAAAAATGTGGAGTTATACGGTAGGCTACAGTCATCTACAATACAATCAGTCAAATTTTATGCTTGCGCCTTCGCAGATGATATTATTCTCTGCAAATTCTGAGGAAAACCTACAAAGAAATATAAGACTATGGAAAGATATACATACTAGCTGCACAGAATCTGCTACCAAATATAGAAAACACAAAAATGTGAGTCATAGGCGATGAGTCAAAGATAAATTGACATGAACATTATGGGAGTAAAATTAGAAAAGGTAACCTAATACAAATACTTAGGGAGTGTAATAAACAGTAGGATGCGACACCAGAGAAGAACTTACGAGCAAACCTAGAATCTTGGTTACAAACAGACTTTTTCAGGCACTGCAGAAAAAATTCCCAAACAACAAGGAAATAGAAAGAAAACGAAATGAAATAAGAAATGAGCTTACATTAGAACCAAAAAAAATGCTGAAAGTTAAAAAGCTAATTTGGATGGGGAGCATTAGGCAAGTGCAAAGGGTCTGGGAGGCAAAAGTTAAAGGAAAAAATAGAAGAAGGAGACCCAAAAACACATGCAACAACACAATCAACAAAATTCTAGAAACAGTAGTTCCCTGGAGCACAGCAAAAACAATAACAAGAGGAGAACCAGATGGAGAAAACTCGTCAAGGAGAAACAATAGAAACAACCTCGACACCTTACCCTAAGAGGCTAGGAATGTATGTATATACATATGTTATGTATATACTAACTGACCCGACAGACGTTGTCCTGTCTTAACTATGAATATTGAATTCGAATTGGTATAATTAATAAAAAAGTAATAATTATTCAAAACATAGTGTTTATTATTCTAATGCTCTTTTATCCACAACATTCTTCGTTTTATTTTCTTGCGCGTACGAGTATATGAATAATTTTGTTGGTATGCCGACACGGGAACTGGTGACATACAACTGACCATGTGGAAAACATGGATTTTCAAGATTGATGCCACAAACACTTAACGACTGCCCTCGCGTTTTATTTAATTGTAACCGTTTAAAGTCGAATGGCATGTTGTTCGGAATCAAAGGAATCCGTGGAATCAAAACGTCTTCGCCTTTGTACTTCCCTTTCAAAATTGTAGCTTCGATGACATTGTTCATTTATTTTTTCACTGTAAGTCGGGTGCCGTTACAAAGACGTCGCTGGTTTATATTCCGCAACATAATTACTACCGACCCAATTTTTAATTGTAGATTATGAGGTGCTAATCCAGCAATTCCAGCGAATTTAAAAATTCCGTTGAATAGTTGACAACATCATCTTGGTTAGTGACGGAATCAATCGATTTGTATGTCATCAATTTGTTAATTCCAACGTTTTCTGCAGCCAATATAACTCGTTCGCTCAACCACACATGATTTTTGTAATTTTGAACAATGTTTGGGAAAACCTTATCGATGGGTTCGATCTTTGATTCAGTAAAGTGCCAACAATTGGTAGGTAATGTAATGTATCCAGATGATAAGTCAACAGGTATTTCACCGTTACCAATATCGAGCAATTGTTTGGATAAAACTTCTCCAGATTGATCGTTCTGCAATTCGACTCTCATATTCATATTTAATTTGAGCGTTTTAACGTATTTCCATAAAATGGACGACTTTAAACATGCGCTAATTTCGTCGGTTAGCGTTGATCATGGTATTACCGGTAATGTTTGGCGAAAATCACCTGCCAATAAAATCATTGCACCACCAAACCGCTTTTGGTTCTTTCGTAAATCTTGCAGCGTGCTGTTTAATGCTTCCAAAAATTTTTTGTGTGTCATCGTGCACTCATCCCAAACTATTAATCTGCTTTGCTGCAACACTTTGGCTATCGCAGAATTTCTCGAAAGGTTGAAATTTGGAGTTTCATTTATTTGCATGTTCAGCGGCAACTTGAGTGCGGAATGAGCTGTTCGACCGCCTTCTGACAACGTAGCTGCAATACCTGGTGAAGCAAGTGCAAGGGCGATACCATTCCACGATTAATGAACAAGTTTTGGGTTTTAGGGGCAATTGTCCATTTAATATTTATATTCCTTCGAAGCCGGACAAGTATGGAATAAAAATAATATCAATGTGCGATTCTCGTACTTTTATATGATATCCGGAATTCCTTACGTTGGGAAAGAAGTGCGGATATCGAATGATCCCATTCCACTTCAGTAAAAATAAGTAAAAACATACTCGTACATAACACAGGAAGAAATTTAACGATGGACAACTGGTTCACGTCGATTCAGTTGGTGGAATCAATGCTTTCACAGCATAATCTAACTGTTGTTGGAACACTACGGAAAAATAAGGTCGAAGTACCACCATCTTTTCTACCTAATCGAAAAAAAGAAGTACTCTCCTCACAATTTGCTTTCAAGAACAAAATGACTTTGGTTTCGTTTACACCAAAGGAAGGTGGGTGGCCGTGGCTCAAGTGGTAGTGGACTGGCTTCCAAATCGGAAGGTTCGGTGTTATAATCCCAGCCTCGCCCCAAAGACATATCCATTTTTTCAGTTATCGAAAATCAAGTAAGACTTTAGTCTCCCCATTGAATGTTGGATGGCACCCATGGAGCGAAATAACCACTGAGCCCAAACATCTTTCTTTCTCTCTCAATCCCATTTTCCAAAAAAACTTAACACATGCTGAGGCATTATAAAAAAAAGGAGGTACTGTTGGTGTCCTCGCTTCACAAAAATATCGAGATTGTTCCAGAGTCAAAAAAAACCTGAAATTGTTGGCGTTGACACTTTTGATCAGCTGGCCCAAAATTATTCAGCGGCAAGAAAAACTTGAATGTGGCCTCTGAGATACAAGCATACCATGCTTGACCGGGCTGGTATCAATTCGGTGGTTCTTTATTCACTCGGAAATTCAAAAATACAGAACATAAACGAAGCAACTTTCTCTACAATTTAGGTTTGTCTCTCGCAAAACCTTATATGTAAAAAAAGTGGGAGCAAGCAACAATCCAGAGTCATCTGAGATTAAATACCGAGAAGGTGCTTACAGATTTTGAGGGAGACGAAACAAAAAGTGGCGAGGATATTCCTCTTAATGTACCTCCAAGAAAAGTTCCAAAGCAGGGAAGATGCTTTTTATGTCCTAGGAATCAGGACAAGAAACCCAAAACAACGTGCACTACTTGTCAAAGGCATATTTGTAACGACCACCGCAGAGAAGTACGAGGGCGGGTCAATAAGTCCTTTTGGATTAAAACACAGATTTTTTGATAAAAAAATAATTTTATTTTTCAACGTAGTCTCCCTTGAGCTCTATACACTTTGTCCAACGCTTCTCCAATTTTTTTATCCCTTCCAAAAAAAATGATTTGTCGAGGTCCTCAAAATAGGCCTTTGTTTGCGAGATGACTTCATCATTGGAGTCAAATCTTTTTCCACCAAGCCATTTCTTCAGGTTTGGGAACAAGAAGTAGTCGCTCGGAGCCAAATCTGGAGAATAGGGTGGATGAGGGAGCAATTCATAGCCCAATTCATGGATTTTTGCCATGGCAACTGCACATGTGTGCACCCTTGCATTGTCTTGGTGGAAAAGAACTTTTTTCTTGGCCAAATGAGGTCGTTTTTTTTTCAAATCGTCATTGAATCGGTCCAATAAGTTGGCATAATATTCCCCATTGATTGTTCTTCCCTTTTGAAGGTAGTCAATGTGGATTATCTCGCGTGCATCCCAAAAAACAGTCGACATAACTTTATTGGCTGACAAACCCACCTTGGCCTTCTTTGGCGCCGATGAACCCTTAGAAACCCACTGTTTTGACTGTTGTTTGTTCTCTGGTGTGTTGTGATGGATCCATGTTTCGTCCACGGTTACAAAACGGCGCAAAAACTCCTCCATATTGCGATTAAACAACGCCAAACCTTCCTGTGAAGTTGTTACACGATTGCGTTTGTGGTCGACTGTGAGCAAACGCGGCACCCATCTTGCGGAAAGCGATCATTCAAAATTGAAACCACTGAGCCATGCGAGATCCCTACGGCTTCCACAATCTCTCGCACTTTCAATCTTCGGTCGGCCAACACCATATCGTGAATTTTTTCGATTGTTTCGGGTGTAGAGACCTCAACTGGGCGTTCAGGAGGTTCGGCATCTTCAGTGCTTGTACGGCCACAACGAAATTCAGTAAACCACTTTTTTACCATTGAAATCGATGGTGCAGAGTCCCAATAGTATTTATCAAGCTTAGCCTTGGTCTCGGTAATGTTTTTTTTCGCAAGAAATAATGCTTAATAAGCACACGAAATTCACTTTTTTCCATTTCCTCCTCAAATTAGTGAGTAGTGTGATAAAAATAGCTGTCAAACACAAACTAACTGACGCAGCAAGTTTAAATTTTGACAGGAGTCAACTGACAGATGCCTGTTGACAGGAGCAGTGTTGCTGTTTCAGTAAAGAGGTCAGAAATTCAAAAAGTCACGGACAGCTTCCTTTACATGTACAGGAACTGTATTTCTTGGATTTTTTTAAGGCTCTGCACTATTTCTTTGCATCAGTTCGTCCTTATTTATTTTTTTTTCTCATTTTTACGGACGTGAATTAAATGCCATTGTTTTTGTTAATTTTATTAATACATACGAGGGGCGTTCAATATATTCTCGGTATCGATATGAAGGAAAATGCGAATTCAATTTAAATTGTTTTTATTTTTCAATATAATCTCCCCTAAGATCAATGCATTTGTTACATCTTGAGATAAGCTTTTTTAAACTCTCAAAAAAATAAATTTCCTCTTTCTCTGCAAAATACCCATTTATTGCCGACTTGAGTTCTTCATCATCCGAAAATCTTTTTCCACGAAGACATTTTTTCAAATCTGGAAACAGGAAATAATCACTAGGGGCAAGGTCTGGACTATAGTTTGGGTGTTGGATTTCTTCGAAACCACAATCTCGCGCAGCAGCCTTGGAAACTCGCGCCGTGTGAACAGGAGCGTTGTCATGAAGAAGCAACATACCCGCCGCGAGTTTACCCCGTCTTTTCTTTTTAATTTCCTACCACAAATTATGCAAAGTGGAAGCGTAGGATGTGGCGTTGATGGTTTCACCTTTTTTTTTGTACTCAATGAGCAAGATTCCCTTTGAGTCCCAAAAAACTGTGGCCATGAGCTTCCCGGCAGACGGAGTGACTTTGAACTTCTTCGGGGGGTCTGTTCCTTTTTTATGCCACTGCATGGACTCTTGTTTGCTTTCAGGGTCATAGTGGTGGACCCATGTTTCGTCCAGCATGCGATTCTCACTTTTTTCTGAGGCGCTGTGAGCATTCGTGGCACCCACCTTGCACTGACCTTTGAAAGGTTAAGATGGTCATGAAGAATGGTGTGAATGGTACCAATTGAAAGCTTGGTGATCTCTGCCATCATTTTCACCTTTATTCGGGCATCCTCAAGAACAAGTTTTTCGACTTCTTTGATGCTTTCTCCCGTACAAGCAGTAGCCGTGGCGCCGGAGCGGGGGTCGTCTTCAATGCTCTCTCTGCCTCTCTTGAACTCACTTGACCACTTTTGCACAGTTGATAATGAAGGTGCGGAACCCTGGTAAACAGCCACCATCTCTTCATGAATAGTTTTTTGACTTTTTCCTTGCTTAGTGAGAAATTTAATTACAGCGCGATGCTCAATTTTCACCATCATCGTCTCAGTTGCCATTATGATTCTGTTTAGCTAGAGATAAAACGCGAATTAATAATCACATTTATATGAAATTTTACATGAATGCACTAAAATAATAGTATTACTTGATAAATAAGTCAATTTATATATACAACCACAGCTTCACCCCGATACCGAGAATATGTTGAACGCCCCTCGTATATTGCTCATAAATAAAATATTTCAATTTGTTAGAACTTTCGTCTTATGTAACTAGTTTTTTCAGTCCAAAGTACTGGGGTGCTCAGGAACCCCTTATGTGTTAACGTACTTAAAAAAACACGTATGTATTCTAGGGTTAATATTAGGCGTGATTTCTATTAACTTACCGTGATGAACAAACACTTCTCAAAAAACTCACTGTATAATATTGAATTGGCTGTGAAATTTGCACTAAGAAATGATAAATTAATAATTCCGAACTATGCATCTGTGTTAAACGATATTTGCAACGCATTCTGTCAATCGCTGACAGTTACGTTAAACAACTGTTAGTTTTTTCAAACGCTATAAGGTTACATTACCTAACGCTTACACAGGACAGTAATTGTTAGCCAGTTGCTCATTCTCTTTTGCTGTTGTTCTACTTTTTCACTAATATATACATATTTGCCGCTCCGCTCAGCTTGCTATTACTTTTTATCAGCCAGCTGAGGAGCATATAAATTTGACATTTTGAACGCCAGCTGGCTTTGGCTTTGTTATGTTTTCATTTAAAATTTATATTTGTGCCGGCAGGAATTCCATGGCAGTTACCAAACAACAAAATAATCCTAAAATAACGTGCTTTTCAGAGTGCTAACAGTGTTTGAAAATTTAAAGAAGAGATGGATCGCAGTAAACGCGAACAAACAATGAAATTGTAGGCCAACTTGCGGGCGCCTACGTCACAGCTACGATTAACACAATTTTCGACAATTTATACGTGTGAGCAAAATTGAAAGCCATTGCTGTCTTGTGTAAACGCTAGGTGAGATAAGTTAATATTGTCGTTATGTTTTCTTAAATTTGCTAATATAATAATAATAAGAACCTTCTTCTGACAATAATGAACACAACAAAAAAAGAATTAGCGAAATTGGTCCAGCCGTCCACGCGTGATGCCATGACCAAGGGAAATAGGGATTCATTTTTATATACATACATATATAGAATATAGATATAGAAATATAGATGTAAAAAGGTTAAACTGCACTTTTACAATAGATATAATTTTGTTTTGAATAATATCTTTTTTTAGTTATTCATTTCACGATCGTTTTGCTTTATCGTTTTGTTCTTCATAGCTTTTTTTTTTATTTTTTAAATAACTTGACACTCAAGAGGGTACGACTGCACTTTAAACGCCTGAGCACGAGTTAAGCATTTAGGAAAATGGGACTGAGAGAAAGAAACATGTTTGGGTCCATTGGTTATTTCGCTCCATGGTTGGCATTGAACATTTAATGGGGAGACTAAATTATTAGTGTAATTGGACTTGTTGTATTCTCGGCAACCACTTATATTTCTGTCTTTCGGGCACGGTTGGGAATGAACGTTAAACCATCCGATTGGGAGGCAATACATTACCACTTGTGTCACAGCCACCCAAAACTTTGATTCAAAAGTTAAAGCTTTACCACCAAAATGTTAGGATTTAGTAGAAGGTTACGAGTTATATTTATAGGCAATTCGTCAAGCAAGTCTTGCAAATTTTTTTGTTAACACTTAAGTAAAATAATTATTTCAAATAATTATCAGCCCAACACCCCTGTTTACGTATTGTGAGAAAAGGCTTTTGAGAGGAATTCATATTTTTGCAGTGTGGGTTTTCTTCCGCACAATAATGCTGGCTACATTAATTTGTAATGACGGCTGGTGCAAATGCATCATAGCTTCATCCGTCCATAGAACTGAATTACAGCAACGGAGAATATTGGCACAAGTTTAGAATTCGCTAGCAAAACTGTACAGGAGGCTTTCAAATCTAACCATGAACAGGAGTGAAGTAAAACGGATATATACATTCAGTTCTCAGTATTTCCCATACTTGCCAGTGTGGAATTTCAAACGACTCTTCTGATACTGGCGGTGTAAAAGTGGAGACCGTACTCCCTCAACCGATAATTCTATCATATGATGTGACATGAGAAAAAAAATGCAAACATTTAATTTAGTCATCAAGTTATAAAAGAACTGAATTCTCACTAATAAAAGTGTCTTCTCTAGTTTCCGGCTCACACAAAAGGCCAATGAAATTCTCGAAAAAGTCGATCAAGGCTGGCATATTAGCACTGTCGTTATGGGTATGGATGGTCCTTGACCATAATATTGTCTTGAAACACTTAAAGGAAGCTTGATACAAAAATAAAATGCAGGTTTCTCATGAATTGATTACGAAAAATATGATGTCAGAGTTAACAACTTCGATATATTGTTGAAATGCTATACAATGAACATGAAAACCAATTGAGTTTTACTATGAAAGCGATAGAATTTTTCCCAAAGAGATAAGACTAGTTTTTGAAAATTTCGGGAAAGTAATTAAAAGCGGTAAGAACGCGAGAAAAATTTCATTCACACATTTTATGGTCAGATAGCCCAAAGTTCTTGTATTTTCTTTGCAGCACTATATTACCCAAATATTAAAATAAAATCTTAAAAAAAAAATTAAAAAAATTGTTTGTGCCTTTCAGTTTTTTACAACGTAAAATTGAGCGTACAATGAGTTTACCGAACCCGAGGGCTATCATTTGTTTTTGAAAATCATTGACATATTCAATGTTTTTTGTCTCCTATATATTATAATTTTGCAAACTAATATTTTGTAGTTCTATCCTTTTTTTAAATAGATTTCAAGAATTCTGTAGGGTAAATTATTTAGCAATCGTTTGCATGGTCTATATGCCATGGTCTGCGTATTGTTTACTCTTGCTTTGGTGTATTTGTCCTATGAGAATGCATTTTTTTGCAGGTGAGCTCACAGATGTTAAGGGTTAAGATCAAACCTCTGAGAGGACGAGTCTAAGACCTTAAATCGAGATCGAGAATTTGCTCGCAATACGAATATAAAATGTAGGAAATCGAAATTAAAGAAATGGCAAAATGTCTACTTCTGACGTATATTTACAACTCGCCTCTTAAGTGATTTTTACATACATTTATAGTGGCTGTGCTGAGAGAATTTAGTGGAGAGTTTCGTTTAGATCATTCGATGCTATTAAACGGATTCTTATACGGAAGGAAGATCAAGCACATACAGTAGTAATAAAAAGAAATCATACACTTTTTTATTAATTGCCTACAAAAATAACCTTATTCTTTCGCCTTCCGAAGAAACAGATAGATGGCTTCTTTTGGTTCCAGCATTTGATAAGAGTTTCGAAGACCAGCCGTTCCCGTTGAGTTACCACTCCGCCAAAGGTCGTACAGCCGGAAATCATTGCGCTGCCTCCATCATGTTCAACGGCAGAAACAATGTGTATTAACTACAATATACGAGTATGTATGTACTCGTACATTCGCGATTGAAAGTTGAAATCAGGGAAACAAAATTTATACGAATGCTTAATAATTTTTAATATTTTTATTTAACATTGAGTTTTTTTCTTTATCAACTGTATAAATTTTTTAATTTGATATTTTCCGAATAATACTTTGATCAGAACAGAAACATTTCCCATGTCCTAAAATAAAAACTTTTTGAGATGCAAGCTGAAAAGTGCCGATAACTCTCAGTTAATCGTGAATAATTCATATTCATTTTTACTTTTATAAAATCCAATAACGCGTTCATATTGAAGCTATGCAGATGTCGTCTAGAGAATAATAATACTTATCGGTACTACTTGTGCACGTAAAATCCAACCGTATTAAGATCATTATACCCGTAAATTGTTGGACTAGTAATACTCTTTGACATCCTAAGCGTATGGAAAGTTGCCTTAGCGACGAGGTTATTATAATTTAGTGTCATGAAAATCCTCGATTTACAATTATAGATAATTATATATCTTCTGAAAAATTCTTCGATTAGTATATGTACTTCTGTTCTAAGATGATTTGATGATAGGTTTGGTAAAATCATTGCTTGGGCGTTCTTTAAGTATACCATATCTTTTGGCCGATAGATACAACAGAAATGTTGCTATAAGGCATGTAACGATAAATCATTATTAAATCAGAAAGTGATTTTGTATGCGCCTGTAATCGTTGGTTAGTCGGCCGGTGAAACCATCGATTTGTAGAATAATTCTCTGGGATAGCCGTAGTGTAATTAGTTCTGCTGAAACTTTAAATGGTAGGAAGTAAAATAGACTTTGGTCAAATTGATTTCAATTACAATCATTATCAACGTGTCATCACGTTTTGAAAGGTAACGGGTAACCAGATAGCAATGATAGTTTTTCCAAATGTTAAGTTTCAGCAGCTGTCAAAGTTACCAATAACATCCAGCTGTCAGTTTATTCAGTAAGTATTTCCCATTCCATCATGCATCGTTTTACGCTTACCGAATGTGCGGAAATTATTAAAAAATATTATCGAATTTCCGGCTCAGTTGTAAATACGCGATGTGTATTTCGTCATGAGATCGGTCGTCATCATGGCGTCAGTGTGCAGGCAATTCGTCACACCGTGGAAAAGTTGGATAGTGAGTACAATCATTTGGATCCTAAGTCACCAACCAGATATAGATTGGTGCGAAATGAAGAAAACATAGCCGCCGAAGCGGCCGGTATCGAAGAAGGGCCAGAAATGTCGATTCGGCGCGGATCAGCTGAATTGGGCATCGGCAGAGAGTCAACCCGGCTTATTTTGCTGTTGGATTTGTGCCTAAATTCATATAAGATTGTGCTGATGCAAGAATTGAAGCCGGATGACCATCGACAACACCGTGAGTTCGCTAATTGGGCGCTGGAAATGGTAGTCAGAGATCCGGATTTTGGTCAAAAAACCATCTTCTCGGACGAGGCGCATTTTCGGCTCAGCGCCTACATGTAATCGACAAGTGCTCGGCCAAGTATCAATGCATTCACGAAGATTGACTGTTTGGTGCGGTTTATGGCATGGCGGCATCATCGGGCCTCAATAGCCTCAGGTATAGATGGATGGTTAGAGCTCGACAACATCGATATATCCGAGCTGTGGTTCCAACAAGACGGCGCTACATACCATACAAGCGACGCAACGCTCGAAGATATGCAGAAGAAATTTATCGACTGGGCCATATCACCGCGAGCGTTCATCAATTGGCCGCCGCGATCATGCGGTTTGACACCACTCGATTATTTTCTATGGGGCTACGTCAAGTCGAGGCCAACATTCGACACGCTATTGCCGAAATAACACCGCACATATTGGACCTAGTCATCAAAAATTGGACCGACCGCTTGAAGCACTGCCAACGAAGCCGAAGCGGCCATTTGAATAATGTGCTCTTTCACACATCATGGTATGAACGCATCTTCAAAATAAACCCAAAGTAAATTGGGTATATATCACACATTCACACCACTGTTGTTTTATTAAAAATTTTTTCCTATCGTTATCCGATCACCCTATAGTAATTAAAATATAGTACGAGTAGTTGTTTAGAGTAATATTTATTGTATTGTATTATTGAAAGTGTTAACTTTTATACCACTTCAATGTCTTGTTGTTTTGTTACCATGAGCGAGATGAATAAAAACGGTGGGTTAAATTCAAATAAATGTGGGATTGAACTAAAAAAATTGATATTGAATTTCGAATTGATTTGATATGAAGAAGTTAAAATGACCTTTCATTCCACCTAAGCTGGATTATCCATTGAGTGCCGACATTGGTTGATGGCTGCAACAAAGCTCTTCGCCCACATTTATTTCAAATGAATATTCCATATCTGTATTTTAATCAAACGCAAAGCATCATACAGCTATACATACCAGTATACGCCATAACACCTACTCTTGTACAATTTCTTTGGCAGAGATAATTGGTTAAATTTTGATATCAAGTTTCTGTCGTCATTGCAATGCGCTTCTTAAAATATGAGTAAAATAAAAAAATTGTATCAATTGATAACAGAAACGTTAAATGACACAACGAAGTTTGTAAAGTCGTTATATACATATTTTCACTAGATTAATTCAGTGTCCAGCACAGTGTACATTCATTATCTTTTGCGTATCATATGTTATAACTGGATACACATGTGTACATCAGGTTTCTATCACCGTACAGTTTTACCATTGATATGTCAAAACTATTAGTGTCTGTATAAGCAAAGAAAAAACTAATAAAATAATAATCACACAATAATTATCATCTTGCTAAAATTAAACAACTTCGTAATAGAATTGTATATGTATAAGCTTTAACATCATAGTCTTAATGGCTTAGTAGCGAAGACTTTCTTTTTGTTAACTATTCCACACCTTTTCAGCGCACGGAAGGTGATTCGAAATTATCGAACTTGGGATATTGTTGCAAGCCTCGTTGACGAAAATGTAAAGCTGCGATTTTTGTACTTCTCCCGAATAATTTGCCCACCTAAAATTTCCATGGAGTTGAGATCGGGTGACTACTCTGGTCATTCCGTGAGTGATCCAGAAATTACTATTGTCTGATTGTCTGATAAATGTGCCAATTCCATTTACGGTGTCCTGATTTTGGCCGAAATAATTGGCTTCTATGACCGTGACTATTTTTTAGTTATGATTTTTGTACATATCTTCCCGTTATACCGTAACTCTTGGCTTACCACCTCGGTGAATCTGGTTGACGGCGTTTAAGGAGTAATAGAATTTAATTAATTGGCTAACACCGATTTCGAAATTGAATAATTCGGCTTATGAAATTTCGTTTTAAATATTAGCAAATTATTTATTTATTCCCGTGATCTCATTGGAGTAGTTTTAAATAAAATTCAAGGAACAATTTTAACGATCTTGCTGGATCAGACTAACACACGCGAATGAATCAATGTTCTTCTGTATGTATGTTGAGACATTACTCGTAAACATGGGTAGTAAAGTTCAAAGTAAAAAGAAAGAGGAGAAATGAGTTGCTTTGGTTTTGGGCAGCTGAAAATCGACATTGTTGCAATATTATTGTATTATGATATTTATGTATTTTGTTTTTTTTGCTTATAGGGAATTGGATTCGTTTTTATTATTATTAGATTTTTGAATATAATAACTAAATTTATAACGAAGGACATAAGGCTTTATATTCTATTTTAATCAGTTTAACACCAGAGTTTTGTTTTTAACGTTGAACGCCGGTTTAATTTTTTTAATTTTCAGGGAAACCAGCGAATATTTTTGAAAAATATTTCTAATTAAAAATTTTTAAATATTAGAAGTTTATATGGATTAGTGGAGAGATGTTGTTCATACAATTTTCTAGCTTGCTTTCTTAAAAACTTGGATGATAGAGCAGATATATAGTTACTTGAATGAAGAGAATTTGATATGGGTATATAAGTTAAACTATGCGGGGTATATGATAGGTGTGTATCATGCGCACTACATTGCTTTCTAAGCTTTCTAAAACCCGAATGGCAGAGTGTTGAAGAAATGCTTGTGGAATTTTTTAACCATCGGGTATTTTGCGATAAAGTACAATACATTACAACTTCTCGTTTCCAGAAAACAGCCTGGGTCACATAAAATTGAATGCACTGGAATATGAAATAAAATTACATTTTAAAATTCGCCCCTTACGTACAGACAGTTCTTATATTGTTATTCGTAAAACCACTCAAAAAAAGACCTCCCTATCTTGTAGAAAATGATTTACCTTGCTATAAAAGCTCAAAAGCTGGGATATTTAAAGCTTCATTTGAAATTTGATTATAAGTTTGTGACCAGTTTTCTGCAATAAGGTGTTAACTTCTTGTTTTAGTGAAGCCTTTTGCTCTTTTGTTAAAAAAGTTATACGAGTATTATAACTGCATTCCTATCCTAGTGATTCCAATTTTTAAAAACATTTTCATAGCATTTCTTAATGTAATGTCTCCAGACTATACAAGTCGCTCGTTATTTTCTTTGAGCTTAATGTTGAGATGTTGGTCATTTTTTAAATTTCTATTCTTCAGTTCTTACAACATTTTTAGATCTCAGCAACTTTGACTTTTCTAGATTTACAGTTAAAATCCATGTTTTGCTACGGATATATTAATATTGTCAAGTATAATCTCTATTTTTTCAGCAGGAAAGTCGATGTAATGTCATTTGCAAACATAAGTGCCGCAATTTTGGTTCCGTTTTTTGACGCATTTTTAAAAAAAAATTACCTCTATGAGAGGAATTTTTTGCCCACGCTGTGTACAAATATTTTAAGGGTACTAAAAATCCTTTGGGCTCGCTCTTATTATTTAAAAAAAATATATATATACTGAAGTCCCATTATTATATATCAAAATAGCCCGTCAGATAAAATGAATACTTTTGAGCAAATGTTTCCAGATAAATCCACAAATGCTTTTGTGTACGAGTAGTCAGGAAGTAGCTCTTCCAACAGTAGAAATTGCCTTTCAAAACATTAATTTTCTTCCCATTTTGACAGATAGACTAACAGAAACCCGCCTCTTATTACAGAAAATATGCGGCAACTTCAAGTGCTTGATGAAAATGAAATCGGCGCACAATGAACAATCACTTTTGCGCGAGAATGTGTTGCAAGGAGACGTTGGTTTGCAACCCACGTGATTTCACGTTTCTCTTCCCTTATGTGATTCAAGTAAATCAGTTCTTTACACGCAGTGTTGAGGATTAGAAATACCGCTGTAAGTCAAAGTCTTGAAAAGAACCGATCTCCTTTTCAAAAATAAATTAATATCAAAATTCTATGGCTATTGTGAACTTGGGATACAGGGATAGCATTACAAGGGTCTTCGCGTCGTTATTTGCAAAATGATATGCTCGCAAATCATTCAATTTCTGCTTGGGTTCAGTTTGAGTTGATTGCAAATACAATTTATTTATTTTGATTGTACTTTTTCTTCTTAATTTTGTTACTGTAAATTGCAACTATCTCTGGAGTTTGAGTGTAGCTGCACACAATGGCATTTTAATGAAATCTAAATCTTTGAAACGCCTAAGGAGACAATTGAAGTTAGTGTGTACATGGAGTAAATGATGTGTATATGTTGCATGAACACATTATACACGAAGGGATATTATAGAGAGGTTAGTTATTCGTTTTTACATGACTTGTAGATGACAGTTGAAGTTTAATTGAAAATTATTGGATACAGGTTGAAATTTAATCTTGGAATAGTATGCGCTTGCCTTACTGATAAAACATTTAGTTGTTGCTGGATTGACTAATTTAAAAGCTTTGTCGAAAGAATACGGTATAATTTAAATGAGCAAATTGTGTTTTGTGTAATGTTGATTAAAAAAAATACAAATGCAAATCTGTAATACTATAATGATAAATACTTCATTATAAATAGCGCGTTACCTGAATTTCTATTGACTTACCTTTTCAACTAGCGGTAATAGTTTGCATTAGTAAAGTTTAATTTAATGGCTATATTTTGCTATAACCCTTGCTATAACAAAAAGACCTTGGCTACGAATGGCTGGCAAAGGTTAGTTTTGGTAAATTTGTATGGCTGACACCACCATTATGTTTGTACATTAGAATTGAAAGGTAATACATTGACATAACTGATAATATGTAGCTTAATATACGAGATGTGTTCAGAAAATAACAAGAATTTTTAAATTTCGTGGTTTTGAAGAGTCCGATAGTCAAATTTTTTTATTATGTTGGTATACATGCCCCTGAAGTATGATAAAATTTTCAGCTGTATTCATTGTTTACTTTGTCTGTGGCAGCCGCTAAGGTTAGAGTAAAACAAGAGTGTAAGAGTGATATATGTAAGAAAAAGTGAAAGAAATGGTTATGAACGAATGCCGAATCACAATCAGAGAAGTCGCTGATGATGTTGGCATATCGATTGGCTCATGCCATGAAATTTTTTCGAATGTTTTGGGTATGAAACGCATGGCAACAAAATTTGTTCCAGTTGCTCAGGAGTAACTAAATGAAGTCAACGGCGTGCCCCAGCCTCTATATTCGCCAAACGTGACTCCGTGTGACTTTTTTCTATTTCCAAAAATAAAGAGAACCACAAAAGGCCGTCGTCTTACAAGCTAGATGACATTAAAAGCCCATCGCTGAAAGAGCTAAAAGCTATACCAAAGATCGAGTTTTAGAAGTGTTTCGAGGATTGGAAGAAGCCCTGGCACAAGTGCATAATATCTAATGGGGGCTATTTTGAAGACAACAACTTTAATGTAGACGAAGTAATAAATATTTTTTTCAAAAAAATAAAATTCCCGTTATTTTCGGAACCCAGCTCGTATGCATGAACGTAATTTTAAGAACTACCTTCGACATAATGGCGAAAACAATTTATTAATATCGTAGAGATTCTTAAGCTTTTCTTAATTTTTTTAAAATTTTATTCTAAGGATATTATGCTAACAAAGAAGTTATACACATTCGATTTTTTTGTTGTATTATATGTTTTAATTGGGAATAATTTGATACATATAATGGGTCCCATGTCTTCGCCTATTTTTGGTTTTAAAGGTATAAAGTTCAAAAATTACATTATAAGTTATTTATTTTTATTTCACATAAAATCTAAACAAAAATTGGGAATTAAATAATATAATTTAGGAAGGTATTTGGCTATCGTTCCATGAAAATACATGTACTCGTACATTTTTGGCGTTTTGTTGAAATTTACTAGACTGTGGATAAAAACTATATAAAAATAGTGCATAAGTCGTAGTCTGAAACCAGATTCTGTTGCCGGCTAACGCCTTATAGCTACAACCCTAGAAAAACTCAGGGTCGTTGACTTCTTAAAAAAGTTTGAAACCATTCGCTTGGTCTGCTAGCAACCTGGAGAGATGTGGCACCTATGACTGCGTTATAAGGGACTCAACAACCAATAGAAACTCTAGCAGAGAACGCAGGGAGTCCGGACCCAAGTTCAAACCCTAAAAAGTCCTTTTCTGAGCGTAGGCAAACAAGTTGATCAGAGATCTCGTTTCCAGTATCCTATTGTGCATCATTGTAGAACTTTTCGAACTAGTTTGGAGGCAACTACTTAGATGTACAGATGCAGATACTTCGCCCTATCCACCTGTTCTTTTGCCTCCATAAAGTTTGCCTAGCGAGTAGTAAAATCTAAATATAGTATGTCGCCCTCCAAATTGAGAGGAAATTTTTTCACTAGCTTTGATCTGGTCTTATTATTCTCTGTAAATCTTTTTCTTGAAAGACACCCACAGGCATTTTTGTTTATATTAAGATCGAGAAAAAGAGCACTTATTTGCTCAAAATCAGTTTTTTACAAGAGCAGATGTGTGCGTCGGTGCGTTGTCCTGCTGAAAAAGCGATCGACTGCTCTCGAAGTTCTCTTAATTAAGTTTAGTCCACTGAATTTTGGCGAGCCATCGAAATCACTGTACCGATTGAGCAAATACGATTATTTTTCTTGTCAGCCTCCGTCGACCGATATGTTCGCATCCTTGGATAGCTATCGGAATTGTCCGGGTAGATTTAGATGCGTCCCGCAAAATTGAACTCTATTCTCACTCTGTTTGTAGTGTTGTGCCCTGACCCATTTGGGTTAAGTAAATTTGTAGAATAATGGAGATTTTTTTGAAACTAGTTGGGCGGTTTAAATTTGCAAAAACAATTGTTGACGGTAAGTGACCGCCACTCTTAAATACTCGTAGCAGCAAAACAAATATTTTTTTTTTTTTTTACTTAAGTTCCCGTTGTCTGACAGAGTAGTAGATTCCAAAACATCCGAACAACGAACAGAAAAATCTTAATATGTTAGCAAATGTTGGGACTGGCTTTGTCTGCTGCTTTCTTTCTGTTCTCTTTTGGGTGTAAATCTAGTTATTTCAACAATGAACTTCCGATTGTTTTCCAAAGTTTTTAATTTTCAAGCAACCTGAAGATCTCTTGAAACATTTTTTCGGATACTGGACATTTGTCCTAAACTCGTTTGGCTCTATTGACTCGAAGTTGTGTTTAATGCAAACCATTTCATATATTCCTTCTTGTCCAGATGTTCCCCGGAAAGCTTGGCAGTAACACCAAATTACTCGTACATAATGTCGGGTATATGTTTGAATGATTATTTTTATTATATATGTTATATTATATTATATTATTGACTCGGATCACTTATTGTCCCATAAAATCATTGACTTACATACATATGTTGTCAACTCAATAACAACATTATACCCGCGAATTGACTTGTGAATTTATCTACGAGATCCTGTGATTTGTTGCCATTCAATTATTTATTGTGGGGCGATATTTACCCTTTGGTGCATCCCGATAAGCTGTAAATTATTCAGGAAACCTTTCTTGTTATTGATGACATAGAGTCCCAAATGTTCGCCAAAACAAGCAAGCAACACACATGCTTAAAGTATGTAATGTTAAAAGGTTATGTAGTGAACCATTGCTGACAAGAAGTAAAGATTTTTGATTCAAATTCGATTCGTGTCATTATTGTTTAAAAACAAATTTATAGGTCCTGAAAAACACATATGTATGTGTTGTAGGATATGAGAGCGCTAAGAACGCCTTTGAAATTACTCAATGTTGTACGCAAGTGAGGAAGAGTATTTCTGTCTCTATTAAATTTATTATTCTATTGTAATTACTAATAATTTAATGAAAGCTCAATTTATTCGTTAATGTTGTTCTTCTCGTGTACATAGTGGCCATTTCATCACGCACCGCTATTCAAATGCTAAATAATGTGATACAGTGAGAAAAGAATACACTAAAATACATTATGACATCACAGCAAGAAATCTGAGTAGCAAAAGTTTCCTCAGGCAATTATAAAAGCGAAAACAAAAAAAACATTAAATAAACAAAACCTTGTGAACGGCACAGCTCCCACAATAAAACTCTAATAATAGCGCAACGCACAGTAGCGTAACACCAGCATCACAAAGTGTTTTTCCCTGCATTCTTCCTTCTAATACAAACCTATCATAAGGTATGCAAATAGGTAAGTATTGTACATGCAATGGATTTGTATGTATACATATGTAAGTGCCACAAAAAAGGACGTCATATTATCAGCGAAAATGGAACTCAGCATTTCGCGAATGTACAATATGATATGTACCTACATAAATTGTGAATTCATAAGTATTATGTATGTATCTACAAGTATCTTTATGACAAAATGCACCCTTACCAGTTTTCTTTTTTTAATATCTGACAAACCTAGGGAAAAACTGTTATTAACCTGAGGCACTTGTTAGAGTATGACGTGTTGATGTATGTGAAATACATATTAATTAATTAGTTTTTGAACCCATTTACCAAGATTCGCTTTATTGAATTTCGAATTCAAAAAAAAGCAAGTTCGATTATGAAAGAAGTATGCTTTGTTTTCTTTATGACGCTTTGATGCTATATTCTTCTTCCATTAGAGTAACTGAAATTGGCTGAAATTTAGCAGCTCAAAATATTGGGTCTATAACTTCGTGCGGTTTGCTAAGAGATGGCGTAACTTGTATTATTCCATTGGAACATGCGTTGGAAAGCTACTGTCATTGTACGTCATTTCAGTATATGTCATTCATTTGAAGCGTAAACAACAATATTTTTTTTCACTCAAATATGTCGAACTTTGTGCCTGAAAAAGTGTTTTTACGGGGAGTTGTTCTTCATTACTTTAATATGAAGAAAATTGCTGCCGAAAGTCATCGTATTTTGGTGGAAGTTTATGGTGAACATGCGCTAGCTGAGCGAACGTGCCAAAAGTGGTTTGCACGATTTAAAAGTGGTGATTTTGGCTTGGAAGACGATGAACGTCCTGGGCAGCCAAAAAAGTTTGAAGATGAAGAACTGGAAGCATTACTCTATGAAGATTGTTGCTAAACACAAGAAGAGCTCGCAGAATCTTTGGGTGTCACTCAAGTAGCCATTTCAAAACGTTTAAAAGCAGCTGGATATATTCAAAAGCAAGGAAATTGGGTTCCACATGAACTCAAGCCGAGAGACGTCGAAAGGCAGTTTTGCATGTCCGAAATGCTGCTGGAACGCCACAAAAGGAAGTCATTTTTGCATCGGATTGTTACTGGTGATGAAAAATGGATCCATTACGACAACCCCAACCGCAAAAAATCATATGTGAAACCCGGCCAACCAGCCAAATCAACGGCAAAGCCGAATATCCATGGCGCGAAGATGGGTGTGCTGTATTATGAGCTGCTAAAACCGGGTGAAACCATCAATGGACAACGCTACCGAACATAATTAATCCGTTTGAAGGGAGCAGTGACCGAAAAACGCCCGGAATATACGATCAGACACGAGGCAATAATTTTTCATCATGACAACGCTCGGCCCCACGTTGCTATTCCGGTTAAGAACTATTTGGAAAACAGTGGATGGGAAGTCTTACCCCACCCGCCTTATAACCCAGACCTTGCCCCTTCTGACTACCATTTGTTCCGGTCGATGCAGAACGCCCTCACTGAAATACGGTTCACATCAGAGCAGAATATTAAAAATTGGCTTTATTCATTCTCGGCTGCCAAGCCGGCGCAGTTCTTTTGGGATGGGATCCACAAATTGTCAGAAAGATGAGAAAAAGTCATAGCATCAGATGGGTAATACTTTGAATAATACTGTTGTACAAGTTTTTCTTAAATAAACGTTAAAATTTTGAAATACCCAATATTTAGCACTAATTGCTTATTGATTATTGCTCGCGACCTCAGTTGTAATTAAATTGAGGAAAATCATTCCTATTAAAGATTACATATGTGCGTGCACGTACGTCTGCCTAACCTCATCAGGATAGGTTGCGTTGAGCATTTATCTTCAATTGTATAACTTAAAAATTGGTGAAAAAGGTATAACGGTACAACATAGCGTCATAATTTCAAATGTAATTTTATTATTTGAAATTCTATTTCCCGATATTTCAAAATTGCTATATTTTGTTTTTACAAATCTATTCTGAATAAATAACTTATGCAAAAATCAGTTAATACTATATATAAATGAATGTAATGGTTGCCTTCGTGCAGGCAGGACTGTTTTCATAAACAGATTCACTGAATAATTATTACAGTTAGCTTGGATAACAGTTGCTTTAGGTAATTGAATTACATTTATGAAATTCGAATGACAGGTTCTTCCAGCAAATTTTACGCATTGATTAAACTCAGCGTTGGGAAGTATGATAAAAGATACAAGCGTATATGGTATGTAACACTAACATTATCGAGAATATGTATAGGTCATATGTTCATTTATAGCGGATTTAGTATTTGATTTTGGTGAAACTTAATTTTTTAATTTTAATTTGAAATATGGAAAAATAAATTTAAAATGAAGAAAACTGAATCCTAGACTAACAGTTGAATTTGAAATTGAAAAGTTTAAAATCGAAGTTATAGACCTACAACTGAATACTTATAGCATTCAAATACAATATGTTTTCAATCCGTTCTTGTTCAGAGTATAATACAGATAGACCCCGTCTTATGATTATACGAAAGGCAAAATATACTTCACGAATAAATGCAGTCAAAATAAAATATCACGGATCTTTGAAGCATGTTGTGACCTGATTTGTCTTAACGAAAGCCATCAATAGTGAACGCTCTCAATGAATTTCTAAATATGGGAAAAATTGATCATCGTTATGTAATACAACACTTTCATTTGAAAGGCCTCAATCCAACCAACATCAAAACGCAACAGGATTCTACTCTGGGGGAGTCTGTTCCTTCGTTTACAACAATAAAATATTAGGTGGCAGAGTTTAAGCGATGCCATACCGATGCCAAGTGGTCGACCAAATGAGGTGAGTTCACCTGAAATGTTGAAAAAAATCCACAAAATGGTATTGGATGACCGTCGATTGAAAGTGCGTGAACTAGCAGATATGGTAACCATTTCAAGAAGCACTGTGCATCGAATGTTAACTGAAAAATTGGACATGAGAAAGCTGTGTGCAAGATGGGTGCCGCGATTACTCACAATGGAGCAAAAACAATGTCGTGATGATGTTTCAGTCGAGTGTTTGGTTAAGTTTTACAGCAATAAAGCCGAGTTTTTGGGTCGATGCATGACCATGGCTGAAACATGGCCCCACCACTTCACACCCGAGACGAAGGAACAGTCAAACCAATGGACTCAAAGGGGAGAATCGGTTCCAAAGAAGGCGCAGACAGTTCCATCTGCAGGCTAGGTCGTGGCGTCAGGTTTTTGGGATGCGCGAGGGATAATTTTCTTTGATTATCCTCAGAAAGGAACAACAATCAACCGCGTGTATTATGCGAACTTATTGCATCGTTTGAAAGAATCCAAGAAAAAACGGTCGCATTTGGCGAAGTAAAAAGTTTTGTTTCATCTAGACAATGCACACATCCGTCATCGCGATGGCCAAAATCAATGAGTTAGAGTTCGAATTGCCTCCTTATGCACCCTATTCACCAGATTTAACCCCCTCGGATAAATTTTTATTTCCGAACTTGAAAAAATGGCCAACAGTAAAGGGGTGAAGTCTATCTTAAGGAGCTCGACGATTCTCTCTATAAACAGGATATTGATGCTATTGCAAATTGCTGGGAAAAGTGTTGTTAACTAAAATGATACTACGTAGAGAAATAAAGATATTTTTTCCCAAATTGTTTGTGTTTTCTTTGTTAGGTCGGATACTTCTATATTATTTGTGGGATAGCTCTATATACATTTAATAATATGTTTTAAAGCAATAATTTTAGAGGCAATAAGTGAATTCATTAATAAAGTGATACAGAAACTGAGTAGTAGATATAACAAATAACCCTAAATAGAATATTAGAATATATGTACATATGTATTGTATATGCCTAAGCCATTTCATTCTTACAGTGTTTATCTGGTATTTCTGCAATCACATACTCATGCGCGTAACATACGAGGGTTGTCTGAAAAGTTTCGAACCGCAACGTAAGGATAGCGGCACTCGTCAATAAAAGCTAGTGAATGCTAGTTGTGCATCTTTTGACAGTTACTTACCGAAGTTTCAGTCATTTTGGACGCGCGGTTTTTAATTGACAGTTGTTTGAGTGAGTCGATGTGAGTGTTTTTTGTGAAAATGAAAAAAATTGAGTATCGAGCTGTTAGTAAATTCTTGTTTTTGAAAGGCAATACGCCTTCGCAAATCAAAAATGAGGACTCTGCGCCATCATTTACCACAGTGAAATTTTGGGCAGCTGAATTTAAACGTGGCCGTAAAAGTTTGGGAGATGATGAACGTTCGGGACGTCCAAAAACTGCAACCACTGACGATAACATTGCTAAAGTTCACCAAATGGTGTTAGACGACCGCCGAATTAAAGTGAGAGAGATAGTAGAGGTTACGAAAATGTCCAAAGAACGTGTTTGTTACATATTAAATCAAGCATGAGAAAGCTGCCCGCGCGTTGGGTGCTGCGTTTGCTTACGTTAGACCAAAAACGTGTTCGAATGAACATTTCCAACGCTCTGTTGGCACAGTTTAGGCGCAATAAATCCGAGTTTTGGCGCCGATTAATTACTGTAGATGAAACTTGGATACACCGTTATACGCCCGAAACAAGAATTCAGTCAAAACAGTGGGTTGCAAAGGGCGAGCCGGCTCCAAAAAAAGCAAGAACTGTTTTTTCAGCTGGGAAAGTGATGGCGACTGTTTTTTGGGATAGTAAAGGAGTTATCTAAATCGATTATCTCCAACAAGGAAAAACCATTACAGGAGCATACTACGCATCATTACTTGCCAAGCTGAAGGCAGAAATTGCGGAAAAACGGCCACATTTTCAGAAAAAGAAAATCCTGTTTCACCAAGACAAGCGCCGTCTCGCTTCTCAGCGGTTGCCATGGCGAAAATCCATGAATTACGGCTTGAACTGCTTTACCATCCGCCTTATTCACCAGATCTAGCCCCAAGCGAATTCTTTTTGTTCCCTCATCTAAAAACTGCGCTCGGAGGACAGAGATTTTCATCAAATGAGGAGGGAATCACCTTCGTGAACAATTATTTTGCAGAGAAAAACGCCAAGTACTATTTGGACGGGTTAGAGATATGGGAGCATCGCTGGGAGAAGTGTATAGAGTTATAAGGAGACTATGCAGAAAAATAAAAAAAAATTTTAGAAAAAATGTGTTGCATCATTGTTCGGTAAAACTTTTCAAGCAACCTTCGTATGTGTAGTAACATGGAATACAGGAAAGTACGTACAGCCCTAGAAATAGTAGATATTGAATACTATTCATATTTAAGGGTGAGAAACTCCAGACGGTGCTGGCTGTTAAAAGGCATCGATTCAGCAATAAAAACGGAGGAGCTCGAAGAAGAGCTCAATAGATTAGAGAGCAACGACCTTAGGTTCGTGGGGTCCAAGCCGTTTACCACAGTCGCGGCAAGGGGTTGCAACCGTAAATTACCATTCTTCTTAGTACAATTAACGCTCAACAGCAAAATAGATAGTCTGCGAAAAATCAAATTCCTATATTAGGCGTGTTTTTTTGATAATTATTCGCACTTCAATGAAAAAAACAACTTATACCCACTTCAAATTTTTTTTTTATTTTAAGTTGGCATAACCACAGATATTTAATGACATTAGATGGCAAAATAATTTTTTGTTGTCGCCGTGATAAGTAAAAAGTTTACAAGCTTATTAAATTTGTTTTTTGGAGTGGATAATGAACGTGTAAGGGTAAAAATAATAAACTAATATCTACCCATTGTCATTTATTAATTACACATGTTATTTGCACATATTTTTACAAATTCTTGATTCATCAAGCGATGAAGATTTTCTTTTCAAAGAATTTTTTGAAAGAAGAACTTCTGACAATTCCACGGGAATGAGTAGTGATAAATCGACGGGACATGAAAAGCACGCCAAAGTGAGAAATTTAGTGTGTAAAGTTACAAGGAGGCTATGTAGAAAAATAAAAAAAAATTTGAGAAAAAATTGCTTGTATCATTGTTCGGTCAGACAATCCTCGTATATGCCTAAGTCATTTCATTAATTTTTTGTCTCTCGAAAAGATTATTCTTACAGTGTTTATTTGGTATTTCTGCAATCACATACTCATGCACGTTATATACATATAGAATATGTAAAAGTGCCTTTTAGAGAGAAGAAAAATTATGGAATTCTCAGAAAATCTTTATTAATTCTGGTAACAAAACAGAATTATTTAATCTGGCAACGATGATAATACTGAATAAATCTCTGGCCCAAGAATAGGGTATCTATAGTAGTAAATGTGCATGTATGCATTATCGTGTAAGGTTTATTTTTTTCTGCAAATTTGTTTAGTTTGAATTAAGTTTTTTTTTCGTTTTATGTTTTAGAAATTTTAAAATAAAACTGCTCTTAGTAGTTTTCAATGAGATTCGAAATGATTATTCAGCCATAGGGGTGTATGTACATATGCATGTAAATATAATTCATATGCACCATTTTAAGGCAATTGGCAATTGAAGACAGGTCTATGAACTGCGAGTTGACGGCTGCGTCTTCTTGAAAATTTTCCTCTCAAAGAGTTTGTGATGATGGAGTTTATCGTTGACAAAACGTCACAACAATTTATTGTGTCATTTGAATTTTTGTTGTGTAGTTTTTTTTTTGTAAATTACTGTAAGCATCGATATTCATTACCCAATGTTTGGATATGAGTGAATGTATGTATGTGCATGTTGTAATACACATGTGTATTGTGCTATGTGCATTTGTAATTGAAGACGTGTTGATCGGAACGGCAAATCTAATCTTTGCCTTATTCCGTCGTCAATTTCCATATTAACTGCAGGATTTCCTAAAAACTCATGGCCATATACATATGTATACATATATCATGTAGCGTCCTTACACTATCTTTTCCTAAACAGTTAAGTCTAAACCATATATATTAATAACAGTAAGAAAGATATGTTTTAGAGATATTTTTATTGAGAAAGAAGAGTTTGTTATAAAAAAAAGCAACAAATGTTTTGCAAAGGTAAATCTAAAGTAAATGTTCAACTAATTTATTGAATTTACATTAGTATTTTATCAAATTCATAAATTATCCCGTTATTTCACACAGCGGTCACACGATTAAATAGTTTTAACATTTGTTTACATTTCCACATCGATTACACAAAAACGGTGTATCGGATTTAATTAAATTTTAGTTCGTTGTAAAGTGCTAGACTTCATAACAATTTTAAAAGTATCATTCATATGCACTACCCCAAACGATTAATATTAGTAGATCATTGAAACCGATGATACCAGTGAACATTCAGAACAAAAACTTGTGTTTTTGCTTTTTGTTTTTGTTTCTCTTTTCACATGTATGCACGAGTAGCTCGCGGCGACTGAATCTCTCTGAACTATGTGTCTAATCCATGCATATCCATATGCATACATGTGTACGTATGTAGTAGTAGTTACGATTTCTAAGATATTCTTATTTTGAAATATTTTTTTTATTGAGTAACTCCAGCTGTATTCCGTCGATAGTAATGAAACATATCGCAATTTTTAAGTTCAGAAACGGGCTACCGAACAGTGCAGATCCCGTTAATTCAGTAGTTGTTTTCTGATACCCGGATAAACAGACAAACTGATAAAAAACACGGCTTCTCAAACGCATATATTGTACATAGATAAGGGGCTAAAAAGGCTATGGTAGCATCAAAATTTGATGATCCCGCATTCAAGCACAGCACTAACCAATCTCCTTCATTACAATTTATCGGTAAAACTTTGAACAGACATAAATTTGTTTTCGTTTGAATGTAATTAAAAAAGAAAATATTTTGAATGTGTATGTACAATACTAACTAATATTTTTATTGGGAGAATATATGCCAAGTTTTTTTGGAGTTTATATCAAACAGTTTTTTTCTTAAATAACAATTTAATAATGACTAAAATTTATAAAGAAACGTTTTAAAACCTGTCTAAGAATTTGGTTTTATATGTAAATATGTACGTACACATTTATGAACGGTCATGTACCTACTTTAATTATGATTTAAATTGTTTTCTTCCCTTTAATGCATTTGTAATTGTTTATCCCTAACATTAAAAGTTAATTTAAATGCAATGGCTGAGTAATGACCCTCATCTCCTGTTGGCTTAGTTTTCAGTTATCAATCAAAAGATCATGCATAAACTGTGTGCCTGAAATTCACGCTTCTTTACTCACACACTTATAAATGCAATTTAACAATATTACGATATGACAATCAGAAGTCGGACAACATTTGATACATTAAGTTGTCTACGCCATTGAGATTCTGGCTTGAAACTGCATATCCGCTTACCTTGTTAAATAAGTTTGAAAGTTGCTAAATATCAGCGCATTCCATTTAGAGAAATTATGCAGAAGTTGTGTGCAATGTACATACATATCCTCCATATGTAATATATGTATCATAACCATTTTTTCCCCCTTAAATATAGTAATCTTGAAATACGTATGGAACAATTAAATGCAGCATTTCCAAAACCCGCGCATTTTCATGAATGCAAATTATAACTTGTTAATGGCCAAGTCTAAAATCTAGCAGATTCTCTTTTCAAAATTTCCAATTACTATATTTCAAAATTGAAACTGAAGATGATGATCTTATAATTCTTAATTATTCCAAAATAATCTCGGCGAAACACCTCACAAAAATTTCCTTTGCTATTTAAATGTTAGTGTAAGGTGTTTCTGAAATATTCAAATAATAAACCTCTGGAAATGCAGCTTGATTGGCTGGCTTAAATCTGCACGCTAAATTTTACGAGACCTCTATTACAAAAGAATATTTAGGTCAGCATTTCCCAATCATTGAAAGCGGTGTGTAAATACTCTCGAATATCTGTTAATGAAAATACCTTAATGACAATGCTATAGACCTGGATCTACATATATTATATGAGATCACAACAATTTGTATATCCACATTTTGTGCACAAGAGTCTTGAGCAGTTCCCTATAGGCGTTTCGGCTTTTGGGCTTTTGGGCTTTTCGTTATTATCACAAGATTAAGATTATTTTCTATTAATTTTTGGATTACTCAACTATGGCAGTAAGCTTACTCGCATTTATAAAAAATTTAGTATTGAGGGTCATTTCAAATAACACGTGGCTGAAAGATTCAATATCAAAGCTACTGGTACAATGAACAATTTTTTAGTGAGTATCTGTGAACGCGTTTTCATTTCGTTTTCATAATGATAGCAACTATTCCATTTTCAACTGTCATTCAATTGGAACTACAACAACAAACAAAATTACGTAAAAATTAACCTAATTATTATATCATACACTATCTATCTTACTATACATTATGTTAGCTTACTGGGCCCATCCAGGTGCCAATTTTAATACTTAAGCTACATACATATGTATGTCTTTCGACGTCACCTAAATCCATTATTTAATTACTTTGTACCTATAAAATGATTATAATACTTACAAAAACTGAGTATATGGACATGTTTTATATTATTATATATGTAGAATAAAACTTAAAACTACTCTTAAATTCATCTTAACCTTCTTAAACTATTTTAATTTATTCTTCTTGTGCATATGTGCGTAATTTTGTTGAATTGTACCCACCCACATAATTTAAACTTTCCTTTTTGTTTAACCTGTTGTACAAGACCTCGTCAGGATAAAATTGTATGTACTCTGGATATTGTACAGATATTGATCTGCCAGATACCAACGTATCTGATTACATTTTGATGAGTAAGTAGTTGCCCGTGTTGTCTTGCAATTGAAAACTTTCGCGATTTGTTCCTGGTACACTTACTCGTAGGCTCAAAACAAATGCATAATATTGTAGTAGAATGGTAGTCGACTTTTGTAAATTGATCTTTAATTTCCAGCCATCGCAATATTGCTAAATATTACCGAAGTCACGTTGCAAGTGATTTTTTACCCGATTTGCACGCGATCAATACATTTGCGTACTTTATGGCATAGTCCAATCGTTCATTGATCACCGTAGACTATAGACGTGTTTCGACTTTTGGTTGAGTAGTGATACGAATAAATAATAAAAAAGACATTTGACAAATTTTATATAGGGCTCCAATTAGCCCAGTGGTAGTGTCCGCGATTACCAAGTTAAAGGTTGTGGATTCGACTCCGGGTTGAATAGATCTTCTTTTTCGATTTTTTTTCCGCAATACTAATAGCGGGGTCCGCAGATAAGTCAGGCGAGGTATCAAGTGGTTCAAGCCCAACACTAGTGGGGGCAGAACCAAAGACGAAAAGAAGAAGGAAGTTAAGGGCAACTTCTACCTTGGTAAAACGTCCCACCCTATCAAGTTCCACTGTAAAGCTGCTTGGTGGAGTGAGGGAAGGTGCGCACTTAACGCTATCAAATGCAGCAATGAATCGCCCCGGGCAAGTTACTGACGACAACCCATTCGTCTCAGATGTTCACCACCATCCGAGAGAGAACAGCTTCGCTACCGTGGCGCCAACCGAATCGGAAGATGAAGAGCATCAAAATGCTACAACAAAGAGTACTGGCCATAAAAAAAAAGCAAGTGGTAAGAAGGAAGGGGGAAAAGCAAGAGTAATCCCAACAGCAGACGCAGATAGCTCAAAAGCAGACTCAACAACACCAAACAAATACAATAGCACAAGTGCTACAACAACAAAAAACTCAACACCAGCAACTACAACAAGAGTAGCCACAACAACGGCAACAGCAAAAACAGCATCAGCAGCAGAAACAACAACAGCAGCAGTAAAAACAACAGCAGCAGCAACAACAACAAGAACAGCAGAAACAACAAATTTCAAAACAAAGGGTTCCACCTATAAATACATTTAATACATTTAATATACATTTAATACATAACGGAAATAAAAGAACTATGTAAGTCGGCCATAGGCAAGACTTAGCTTAGATAGGCGCTACCCCAAAATTAAAAGTTTATTGAGGGATTCGTCTACGGAGTTCTTCTCCTACACTCCGAAGGGGGAGAAGCCGCAAACAATGCTGCTGAGGTGGTTAGAACACCGTCGACTGATCCGGAGGAGTTCCAAATGGCGGTAGGTAGGGGAAATACGGCACAACAAGCGAACGTTGCATCTCAGGCCCCAGCGCCTAGAGCACCGGAACCTGCAACTAACATGCTGGCTATCTTGCTCTCTATTCAGGGGCAACGTCAAATACAAGAACAGGTTACATGGGTAGATCAAATATACTTGCCGCTGCCGGACCTAACTCACCTTCAGTCGTAATGGGTACGTACATTTCGGAGCAAACTCTGAAGGTCCTTGCAGTGAATGTTAATTCACTGATTAGGTTTGAAAGTAAAGCCACAGTGTTTAAGTTGCTTAAAGACCAAGCCTCTGATGTGTTTTTGTTTAGTGAAACTAAGCTTACCAAAAGACACAAAATGAGGCGCAGAAGATATAAAATATTACGAAGAAACCGACCCAACTCCATTCAAGGAGGAGGTGTTGCCATCTTTGTTAGAAAATGACTGCGTTTCAAAATACTATACAGTCGTATAATACGTAGGTTCCAGGTGTTGGAGGCATGCGTCGTGTACATCCCTCTCCATAGTGGAAAGCGGTTATGCATGGTGTCTGTTTATGCACCTAAGGCTACTCAATTCACCTTATTCATCTCAGAGCTCGAGACGCTTTTTCGATTTCTTAGGCTGGAATTGGAGGAGAACTATTTTATTATCGGGGCAAATTTCAACGAAAAACATAGAGATTGGAGAAATAATGCACCAAATACTAGAGGGAACCTACTATTCAATTGGTGGGATCAGCACAGTGTGATGTATCGACTCTTCCTCAAAGCTTCGGACAGTCCGTCGTTTCCCAAACACGGGTCCTATTTGGATCTTCTGCTGTTCGACACTCGAATAGAACTAACAGGCACTAACCAACATACCATAAGCTGTCTACGTACTTTTGTGTATGACAGTGATAATTCCGGTCTCAGCACCGAAATAACTGTTCCCAACGAAACTACGGAATTGGATAAGTTTGTTCTACAATTATAGTAGAGTGTTTTTACACACTTCTCAAGAATACTGACAAGAGCACTCTCCTCGGATTTGCTCTACCCACCGTCCAACAGAAATCTGTCAAACGAGGAGATTGACAGGTATCTAAGACTAATGGACGAAGACTTATTCCGCAACGCAACTATTGACGCACTGCACTGACGTAAAAGTAGGCTGCTGTCAAAACTAAAAACCTTGTACAGACAGTTAACTGACAGACAGAAAAGTACAGAAATTCTGTAAGTTTGTATTGGAACACTAAAATTCGGGCTGCAAAAACCAGCAACCCGAATATGTTCCCGCAAATAAATAAAATATTTCGGAGAAATAATCAAAACGACCTTCCATGTCTTAAAATCGCCCGAACGACGAACAAATACTTGTAGCAATAGGTATCGACCCAAATGAGGCAGTTGATGATGAACACTTCTTTTTGATAGAGGATCCGCAGGAGAAGGTAGAGGCGAAGAGCTCCAAACGATCTTCGAATCACTTAGGAGTAAGAAATCAGTGGGAACCGATGAAATACCCAACATTGTGCTTCGACACCTCCCACTAGAAGCGGTGGACATTTGCACCAAGAGAAAGTAGTGTTCTGTGTGCTCGGTGACGGGAAAAAAATTAAATGAATTGACAGGTGTGGCATCTCTATCTGTTTCACTCACACTAGTCGAAATGGCGTGTTTATCCGTCTCAATCACAGCGTCACTGTCTGTCTCGCTCACACTTGGTACTCATTTTAACTTATTAATATGAATCGGGATTCTTTAACAAAATATTTTTTTTGTCCTCAACTATTCTCTAGTCTAGCAGGTGTCATACCATTTTGGAATCTAGACTAAATACGCCATCTTTTAAAGTTGCTTACAGTTTTCTGTCAGTAGAGTCAGTTCAAGTTGGATGATTAATGATTTTCAGATACATGGATGAACAAAAAAGTAATATTTTGGTTAAAACCGATATAGTTATGTTTCAATTTTACGTAATTTACGAACAGTTACTCAGGGTTACGTGACAACAAAAAAATCGAAGAAAAGTAAAGATTTGCAGTCACATTACTTGAAAGATCGTAACAGGATATCAGATTTCTCGATTTTTTTTGAGTGCCAATAATTTTAAAAGTACATGACTTAGATTTTTATTTTTATAATTTTTTGATAACCGACACCACTTGACCTATCACCCGTTTCCGGCTTGACTTTGATTTTTGGGACACCCTGTATACAATACAATCTAATACAATATTGTTATGTAAGTACATATATATATTGTATTAGATGTAAGTAGGTTAAGTAGATTAAGATTTATTTTTAGGTAGTCTGTCTGTTTTAAGTTTTTATGATACTATTTTAAAAAAAACAGTCCATTTACTAAGCTGTTACGTAAAATTTATTTTCTTAGTTTTAGTTTCAATAAATATAAAAATAAATATATGTAGACTGTAATATACGTCGAAAAACTTAGTTTAAGTGTTAGGTTTAACTTAGAGTGCCCGCATGGGGCTAATAAGTTAGTATAAGATTATTTGTAAGTTATTTAAGCTAATTTTTAAGCATTTCTTTGTCTTGCATATAAGAGTAAATTAATTAATTAAATAAAAATGCATATAACCTGAACTGAACTATTATGGCATAGTCAAGTATAAGTATTCCAATAAAATGTTGAATAGCATCGGTGAATTAACCGTGCCTCGTTGCATCACGTTTTTAGTTACAATTTCCGTATTCAATGCTATGAATGTATAATTGATGATAGTTTTTTGAGTACGCTTCATGCGAATTTTTTATTTTATTTTTGAAATGAAAGAAATTTTGATAAGAATAACTATTAAATCAGCTGTCAAATTTAGCAGATTTAGATACATATATATATATATATATACGAGGGGCGTTCAAGATATTCTCGGTATCGGGGTGAAGCTGTGGTTGCATATATAAATTGACTTATTTATCAAGTAATACTATTATTTTAGTGCATTCATGCAATGCAATTTCATATAAATGTGATTATTAATTCGCGTTTTATCTCTAGTTAAACAGAATCATAATGGCAACTGAGACGATGGTGGTGAAAATTGAGCATCGCGCTGTAATTAAATTTCTCACTAAGCAAGGAAAAAGTCAAAAAACTATTCATGAAGAGATGGTGGCTGCTTACCAGGGTTCCGCACTTTCATTATCAACTGTGCAAAAGTGGTCAAGTGAGTTCAAGAGAGGCAGAGAGAGCATTGAAGACGACCCCCGCTCCGGCGTCCCGGCTACTGCTTGTACGGGAGAAAGCATCAAAGAAGTCGAAAAACTTGTTCTTGAGGATGCCCGAATAAAGGTGAAAATGATGGCAGAGATCACCAAGCTTTCAATTGGTACCATTCACACCATTCTTCATGACCATCTTAACCTTTCAAAGGTCAGTGCAAGGTGGGTGCCACGAATGCTCACAGCGCCTCAGAAAAAAGTGAGAATCGCATGCTGTAGAGAGCAAACAAGAGTCCATGCAGTGGAATAAAAAAGGAACAGACCCCCGAAGGAGTTCAAAGTCACTCCGTCTGCCCGAAAGCTCATGGCCACAGTTTTTTGGGACTCAAAGGGAATCTTGCTCATTGAGTACAAAAAAAAAGGTGAAACCATCAACGCCACATCCTACGCTTCCACTTTGCATAATTTGCGGGAGGAAATTAAAAAGAAAAGACGGGGTAAACTCGCAGCGGGTGTGTTGCTTCTTCATGGCAACGCTCCTGTTCACACGGCGCGAGCTTCCAAGGCTGCTGCGCGAGATTGTGGTTTCGAAGAAATCCAACACCCACCCTATAGTCCAGACCTTGCCCCTAGTGATTATTTCCTGTTTCCGGATTTGAAAAAATGTCTTCGTGGAAAAAGATTTTCGGATGATGAAGAACTCAAGTCGGCAATAAATGGGTATTTTGCGGAGAGGGTTTTTTGAGGGTGTAAAAAAGCTTATCTCAAGATGTAACAAATGCATTGATGTTAGAGGAGATTATATTGAAAAATAAAAACAATTTAAATTGAATTCGCATTTTCCTTCATATCGATACCGCGAATATATTGAACGCCCCTCGTAATATGACAATTTTGTTCAGTTAATTTTTGATAATTGATAATTTCAACAGTGCCAGCATGCCTTTGAAATTTATTTCCAAATATATACAGCATTTAATCTTGCGGACATCTAAAGGCATTACTTTGTGCGGATAAGGCAGATACTATTTACAATTCTGAAGCCAATATTGTGATTAGAATTTGCTCGAAAAAGTATTCGAATATTGTACTGACAGAATGACTTTTGTAAAACGTATGACTACGTTGTCATGACTAAAAGTGTATTTCACCGATAGATGCCAACAATCTTCCAATCGAATAAAATGTTGGGATGCAACGGTAAAAAAAACCTTTTGTAAATGATATACTATACTCGTATAATATTTACTTACGTTGCTTTGCAAAAACCCACAGTGCATCCTTTAGCGATGCATCTTTTAGCAGTGCTACCCATAATCATATAAATATAAAAATATGAGTTAGAATGACCAAGTTCAACTTCTGGGTTGGGTAGATAGTTTTCAAAGCAATACATAATTATACATATAAAATAGCGATATTTTTTATCAGTTTATGAGTGTACGGTGTACGAGTATACTAAGCGTTCCTGCGGAAATTTTAGTTGTTTGATAAGTACAATATTATATAATTTATTTTTCCAATCTTGTTTTATATCTTTTAAAAAAACGTCTCTCTAATTTTGACATCTAAAAAAAAAGGTTTGTCAACATTAAGATCATAACAAGTCGAGACATTGCAGTTTGCGACGACAGATAAGGAAAAATTTAAATACATATTATGTCTGTGTATACGTGTATATGTCTTGTTTTTCATTTTACCTAAGATATAATGGTAAACGGCTGAAAAGCGAGCAATCACTTTTTCATTGTAGCATTTATCAACATTTTAATTGAAGAATCATTGCATATGGAGTGAAGCCGTCCCTTTCATATGCAAATGAATCATATTCAATACTCTGCATATACAGAGAGTATGAAACTGAAGCTAAAACCTTGGATATGTAAATATTGATATCTTAAATGAATCTGATAGAGACACTGAGAACTACTTGTTTTTAACTTGAATTTTTTTTTCATAATAGGCGCGTTCACAAGGGATTTTATGTACCCTTAAGATGTTTGCACATAGCGTTGGTGGGGGGAAGTTAGGGAGGGAAAAGGGAGAGATACCGATGTGTTTTGGTTTTAAATGTTTGCAAGTTATAGTGGCAAGGAAATAAAGAGCTTGGCAGGTCATTCCATTCCATTCCATAAGCGACTTGTACGGCTTTGGAAAGAATCACGAGATTTCAGAGTACGTCCGAAGGTGGGCTTGAAGGTGTACTGATGAGTATTCATAGCGAGATGGGTGATACGGTTAAAAGTTTGAAGGGGCGGAATGCGATGGAGCACTAGTGGTGAAAATAACATGGTGAGATAGGAGACGTTACGCCGGTGTTCAAGGGTGTCATATTGGCATCACCTATATGTTTTATTGCACGATTTTGGATCCAAAGTGAAAATAGCAGGTGAAAAGAGGTCTTCGGGGCACCTGACCAGATATGGGCATTGTACTCCAATTTTGGGCGGATAAACGCCTTATACATCTATTGTGCTCAGGTCATAGGGGGTGAAATATTTCTTATATCGCTTGAGGAAGCATTAGCATGTGAACGTTGAATATGTGGTCATTACAACGTAAGTTGTCATTGGAGAATGGAAAGATTTTCGATTTCAATGATGCCATTCATGGATAAAAGCTGGCTATTTAAATTTCGCTTTAACGACAGCAGACAGTATTAAATTCCACTCTAGTTCCCCAATTGGTTATGCTGTTAATATCGGAATTTAATGTGCTCAACATACGTTGCCGTTTTCTTTCTACAGCCGAAGAACAGGGACGTGAGTCCGGGAGTGAAAGCAGAGAGTACTGTTGTCTACAAAGGGATATATTAGATAAGAAGTGACAGACAAGAATGTCGGAGGCAGAACGCAGTCCTGGGGCATACCAGTATTTATTTTGTGAATATTAGACTTTAAGCCATTCAAGACAACTTGAATTGAACGTTCACGCCTTTTCGACAAAAGAGACTGATGCCAAACTTTGTCAAATGCCTTAGAAATATCAAGTGCAATTGTCTTGCTTTCGCCAGATTGGTTTCACTTTTCGGTAAGACATGCCATCAAATCAGAAAAGTATGCAGCAAGCAGATTGACCTAGTCCAAAGGGCTGACAGCTGGAATGTCATTGTAAATGAGCGTTGGGATGGAGGATGAGGCACAATTTCTAATGTTTTTGACGAACGAACAAACATTTTTACTACCTTTGGGAAATTGTACATAGTATCTTTTGCCTCAGTATTAAAGACGTTGCAGTCATTTCTGGCTCGTTTGAATCTCTACGGGTTGGTCATGTAGGACCGAAAAAACTTTTCTCTAACCCTGACAGCCTCTTTACAGTTCGAGCCTTACCACGCCTTTTCTCTTGATTTGATGCTCTTCATCCGATGAGGGATAAAAGATCTCATTCCAAAGAGATTAGCGTCAGTGATTATATCAGCAGCGGGATCCACGTCGATATCGTGTAAACATAACGGCCAGTTAAAATTCCTAAAAAAGTTATTAAGTCCGGTGAGAAGTCTAGGGTATTGGTGGTAAGATTATCAACGAGCTCATTTACAAGATGCGTCAAGTTGTTTTCCGCAATGAAGGTCTCAACAAACCATCCTTCGGTTGTTTTTTGTCCAGAATGTCGAAGCCACCAAGAATTGTGTATATTTAAACCGCCCGTAATAACGATTTCAGTATGAGGATACAGCGATACAAGTCTTTGGATAGAGTCAGACAGCGCATCAAACTCGTTAAAGGTCGAATTGCTGTCCAGTTTGGGGCTTCTGTAAATAAAGCAATAGTGGATAATTTGCTTACGGAGATGGAATTTTAACCACATGAAATAGAATACCAGATTGGAATACGGACTAAACTGTGGTGGAGGTTGGTAAGCTACATCACTACGCAAAGGCTTTCTGTCTTCGAGTTGTCTCAAGAGTGTTATGAATGGACCTACTCGTGTATCTAATTCAACTAAAAGTTGTTTTGATGGTAATGTTTACGATTTCAGAGTAACGGATCACCATATAAAGCTTTGTGCTCAATCTAATTATACTTGTTATTGTAATATTTCTTTCGATGTGTTTGCTGTACGGAACCAAGTTAATATTTTTTTTTTACCGCAATTTCTTCTGGATAGATATTTAAGCTCATAACATCTTTAAAAAGTAAAAGTTCGTGCACAGGTGATGGTATTACAAATGCCCTCCTGCAAAAAATTGTTTTTAAGATAAGTGATATACCCTGCCATATTATAGTTAAATATAATATAAGTAATATATGGCTTCCACAGCCCTTAAATTGTACAGAAATTATACCTCTGTTTAAAAAGGGTGATCGCAAAGATGTGATTATAGACCTATCTCACTGCTTCCCAATTTTTTTAAGGTGTTTGAGAAGCTGCGAGTACTAAAATCAGGCATGGTTTCGTTTTTGGATAGCCACGATTTTTTTTTTCTGAAAATCAGTTTGGTTTCAGGCCATGTAAATCCACAGAAGATGCCAATATCAAATTATGTACCCAATTGTATGAAGGGTTTAATAATTCCAAATCAACAATGGCTCTTTTCATAAACATGACTAAAGCGTTAGGCATGGTGGATCATAAATTTACTTCTAGACAAGTTCTACAATGCGGGTTTCAGAGGAGTTTTGTATGATTGGTTTCGCTCTTATCTTAAAGATTGGGATCAATTTAGTGAATATCAATGAATGTTCTAGTAGCTCTTTTAAAGAATGGTGTTCCGCAGGGTTCTGTCCTTGGCCCACTTTTGTTCTTAATTTATATTGAAAAGGAAGTTATTTCAATGAGAACTTCAACGGATTACCAACAGCGTTCGCTGAGGGTATAGCTTTTTCGTATCAAGGACTCACTTCGTTCGATTGCATTATCAAAATTGAATAAGATCTTCAAAGCTTAAGGGCAGTGGCTTGCATTTCACAAGCTGTTTATCAGCGAGAAAACAAATTTAATGGTTTTCAAAATGTTGGGAAATGTTGTTATCGATTTCAACGTGTTTTATCATTCTCACAACTGTGTAAGGTTTTGTTTAGCTCTGCATTCTTGTGGATGTATACGTTTTAATGGAAAGGTTAAATGCTCATGTAGGTGCTTTAAAATTGAATCTGTGAGTCAATACAAATATCTGGGGGCCTTAATTGATTTCAATTTTAGTTGCTTGTAAAATCTTACTACTTAAAGCAAGTTTTAACTATGATATGCTATGACCTAAGTTGCAACATGGTATTACGAGTTGAGGAGGATCCTACGATAACACCTTTGGTTCCTTTCTTATAGCTCAAAAATATTTACATAATTAGAATAATTTGTGATCTAGATCCCTTGGCTCATAGTTGGCCTCTGTTTATCTATTCGTGTGTCTTTAAATTTCTCAGGCCATTGTAATGCTCCAAATAGGAACTTAACACTTTATAGCTTGCGTGTTAATTTTCTATTTTTTTTACTGTTACTGCCCTTAAATGTTTTATTAAACTACTGGTTGCTATTTGAAGAACTGATTATTTTTACTCGTTTGTTAAATAAAGTTAAAGATTGGTTATTTACTATAGAATATCCCATTATTGAATCATTTTTTTCGATATGTATCCTAGAAAATGTTATCTGCTCTATTTTTGCATTCAGACCCTTCCCTGTTCAGATTTTTTCCTTATTAAAAATTATAAGTACTTCTTTGTCAACTCTATTTTTTATAACACTGATAACTATTAGAAATTGAGTTAATTCAAATATAACGACATTGGCAACACAGTACCTTTTGTACATAGCCATATAAAACTTTACGACTTTAATACATATATTTCTGTACAATATTCACGTTTAGTCACTTAATAAAACCTCTTTGAATTGGATGTGTTCCGAGTTTGATTCCTTTATCACTAGCAATAACTACCCCACATCGGTTCCTTGAAATTTTAAACATATTACTTACATGTCATCCAACACTAACTTTAAATAGTTACAGGATGATTATTGTTATTCCTTCCACAATTATCACTAAAGAATTACGAGTATTTAATTGCTAAAATTTTAGTTTTACTCGTAAGTTGAAATAAATAAAAATATTTTTCTTCTTCTACCGTTCTTCCCTGTTGTTGCTAAGCGTAGGTGTTGCCTCGGAGTACCCAGTATCTCTACTCTTCCTCGTTTAAGCTGGACATCTTCATTTCTAAGATTGACTTCCCATAGTGTTTCGTGGTCTACCTCTTGGGTTTGAGCAGGATATTTTCATGTCGTTAATCTGTTTGGAAATCCTTGAGTCTTCCATTCATTGTAGGTGTCCGAACCAATTTAGCTTTATTTCTTGCACCTGGGTTATAATTGACTTTTTTTTGTTCTATTTCTTCTCTTAATTTCTCGGTTCTTTTCCTGTCTGGTTTTCCCTTTCCCTTTAACATTTTCTGCGTTTTTTCCGTTTTTTGTTCGTTTGCACTAAAAGATATCAAAACGCTGTTTCGTTCGTTTCGTGAATGTAGTTACTGTCAGCCAGGAGTGGAATCAACAAGGAAAAGTTGGGTTTATTTTACATTGAAAACAACGGTTTCATTTGGGTGGATGAGACGAAAATGGTTTTTGGTTTTCTCGATTATAATTTCTCGTTAGTGCTTCTTATTAGTTAGTTAACTAGTTTTTTAACTAGTTATATTTCTTTAGATAACTGTTTCGTTTCGTTAACACAAAAACCGAAAACGACCCTCTATTATGTAGAGCTTTGGTTTTATTTCCGCAGAGGTTTTCCTATTGTTAATAATGTTCCGTTGATTTGGTAGTATGCAGACATTACTTCAGTGGTTCGGTTTTGTACTTCCTGATCACATTTACCATCGTTTGAAATAATAGTAATTAAGTATTCATACGTTTTTACCATTTCTATATTCCTACCGTATCTCCTATTAATGTCTGTGGTAAGATTGTGTTTATTACTTTGTTTTTTCAGTGTTAAGAGACATTCCTTTTGCTTTTGGTTCCTCAACCCCAATATCAAGTGTTTGTTGCAGTCTAGCTTCATCTAGAAAATTGATGAATACCCTGGGACTTACACTGCCGCCTTGTTTAAGGCCTTTATTTAATTTAAAGTGACTTGACTTGTCCCCATCCACTCATAAATACTTTTCATAACATTTATTAATCTAACTGGTACGTGTTTTTGCTTTTAGCGTTACCCAAATGTGTTGCCTTGGCTCGAAGTCGAAGCGATATGAATGTCAAGGGGAGGAAGATTCATCAAAAGAAGACATTGGTTTTTCTTTTATTATCGTGTCTAGCAGTGCTCGAAGTCCATTTGCACTATTAAAATTGAGCTGAAAATAATTTACGAGTATCACAACTGTTGCAACGCTGGTGGCAAGTTGGATTTTCAAGGTTTAGCGTACTCGTATGTTTATTGACACATGTGAAAAGCTCTTCTTATTTACAATATTTCGGAATACCGCTATAACCAGGCACCAATCTTAGATGAATGTTTTCAACTTTTAATGATAATAATTTAGTATCAGTTTGGCTACCTAAAAAGATCATAGCTTTAAAGGTGTTGCAGTGTTGCACTAATCCACAATTTTTTTTCTTGAAATGTAACAGGTATAAACCAACAAAGGGGAACAGATTTTAGATAACTCCGCTAATTCCAGCAAATACAAATCTTTAACCAAGATAAATTTAATCCAAGCGATTCAATTCTTAAGGGACATTCGCGAAATCGGGTTGCAATCTGAATAATATTAACACGACGAAACAGTAAATTTGTTTAATTAAATGCTCGTTTAAATTTCCGAGCATTTAAATGTACCTTCATTGGAAACTACAGTGAAGATATGTGAAAATGTACATAGTACAGCGAAATCGCAAGCGATTGAGTGTTTATGTATGACAAGTCGATTTAGCTTAATTCATTCATGTTTTGACTCTGACAAATGGAGTAACATGTGTGCTAAGATCAGGCTTTTATAGTTATTGGAAAGCAATTACATACAGCGTAAAATATATTTGAAAACCTCACAAATAAAAAAGAGGTTTCAAGTGCATCCATGAAGAAATTTAAAATCTGTTCATATTATGTTATAAATAGAGAATCTTTTGAAATTACCTTGGGAACGATATTTTCACAGATACAAAAAAAACTAAAAACTAACTAGACCTTTATAAAATGAAAATAATATAAGTACCTTCTTCCTGAAACCCATTTTCATTCCACTTCCTCCAAAATTGTACGGGGTGGCCGTGGTGTAGTGGTACTAGCTATCGCTTCATTGTATATATGTGTGTATGAATATTATATGTAAGTAGGTTAAGTAGATTAAGATTTATTTTTTAGGTAGTCTGTAAGTTTAATTAAAAAAAAAATGTCCATATACTAAGTTTTCACTTAATATTAATTTTTCTTAGTTTTAGTTGTAATGTTAAATATAATTTTAAATATAGACTGTAAGATCCGTCGAAAGACTTAGTTTAAGTGTTAGGTTTAACTTAGAGTGCCCGCATGGGGCCAGTATGTTAGAATAAGATTATTTGTAAGTTTTTTAAGCTAATTTTTAAGCATTTTTCTGTCTAGCATGTAAGAGTAAATTAAGTAAAATAAATAAAAATGCATTTAAACTGACTAGCTATCGCTTTTCACTCGGAAGGTCAAGGTTCGAATCCTAGCCACAACAAGTTTTCATTTGTGTAAGTGGAACTCAGTCAGAGAAATCTGCGTGTGAAGGCATAACACTGACATGTAGATTTGGCTGCTGTAGGGTTTTCAAACACAAAAACAACAGTTAAAATTCACAACCTCACCATTCCGAGTGAAGAAAATCTCTCCGTCCTATTCGGACTCCCACCCCCGGAGAGTCAATATCGAAACCAAAAACACCAAAAAAAAAAACACCTGAGTTTCAAACCACTACATCACAAACTTTCCTTTCTCCTCCTTCTACCTTTCCGCCCGCGCCCTGGCAACAGTGTAAGGGTATTCATAACCCCTTAGGCGCGCGTAAATTATAAAAAAAAAAAAAAATAAAAAATAGAGTGACAAAAATTCCTCAAACATTGATTTTCAGGCACAAGTTTAATAAACCTGTCCATATGGTACGAGCGATTCGCCAAACTGGTTCAAAGTATTTTGGTTGCAGTTTTTCGTTGCGAGCAGTTGCTCCAAGTCGCTTGCAGTCCCTAAATTCTCTTTTCGCTAAACCGCTGCGCCATAAACACTTCCATATGTACGCATATACTCATAATTGGTCGCTTGCAGTAAATTTACCCCACCATATACGCTGCCTTAAAAAAACTCTAAAGATCTGTCGTTGCAATTCTTCCCTTTATACTAGATGGAATGAAAAGTGACCACCAGAATACGCTGCTACTGCAAAAAAGGTTATGGTGCCTTGAAGTCCGTTCATATTTAGGCAGATATGCCAAATTTCAGTTCGATACTGTCTTTAGTTTTGTTTTGACAGCTGATTGTTGTTGAAGTGTTTGCATCATGTTGAGTATGCACAAAAATTTTTGTTCTCTCATAAAACATTATTTTTTGAGAGGCAAAACGGCGAAGGAAACAAAAGAAAAGTTGGATAAATATTATGGGACTAATGCTCCATCAGATTACACCGTCAAATATTGGTTTCGAGAGTTTCGTGATGGCCGCAACTCCACTACCGATCAAGTCCGCAGCGGCAGGCCCTCTGATGCGGTTACAGAGGACAATGTCAAAAAAATACATGAAATGATGTTGGCTGACCGGAAAGTGAAGGTGCGCGAGCTAGCAGATACCACAAAGATTAGTACTTTGGGCAATATTCTGCATATGAAAAAGTTATCCTGCCGCTGGGTGGCGCGAATGACCAAAAACACGAAGGCGAGAGCACTTCGAAAGAGTGTTTGGACTTGCTGATGCGGAATCGGGCGGACTTTTGGCGTCGATTGGTAACTGGATTTGGATCCCTCGGACTATTATCTCTTCTCAAACCTCAAAAGATGGCTCATCAACAAAAAATTCAGCTCACGCGAGGAAATCATCGACGCTGCGGAGGGGTATTTTGCAGACCTTCGGGAAAATTACTTTTCGGACAGGATCAAGAAGTTGGAAAATCGCTGGAATAAGTGTATCAAACTAAAAGGGGACTATATTGAATAATATAAAAAAACCTAAAAAAAAAAAATGTTTAATCCCAAGGAGGCCACTTTTCACTCCATCTAGTAAATAAAAAAAATTAATATTCCAAAAGAACTAATCAAAAAATGTCAGTCCCAGCCTATATTGTGATATTTTGCCCCTTATTGGCTATTTAAAGGCGTTTGATACGGTTAATTATTTGTTTTATTTTTTTTGAGCACACTGTAAAGTCGATTTTTCTTTGTGCAGGCTAGTGGCTTCCTATTTAGTAGGCCAGTTCCAAAATGTGTATAGTGGGAGTAAATGTTTTTGATATCCTTTAGGTGTACCCCAGAGTTCCGTACTAGAACCACTTTTGGATCTATGGATTACTATATTGAACGATACTAGTAATATGTACATATATATATGAGGGGCGTTCAACATATTCTCGGTATCGGGGTGAAGCTGTGGTTGTATATATAAATTGACTTATTTATCAAGTAATACTATTATTTTAGTGCATTCATGCAATGCAATTTCATATAAATGTGATTATTAATTCGCGTTTTATCTCTAGTTAAACAGAATCATAATGGCAACTGAGACGATGATGGTGAAAATTGAGCATCGCGCTGTAATTAAATTTCTCACTAAGCAAGGAAAAAGTCAAAAAACTATTCATGAAGAGATGGTGGCTGTTTACCAGGGTTCCGCACCTTCATTATCAACTGTGCAAAAGTGGTCAAGTGAGTTCAAGAGAGGCAGAGAGAGCATTGAATACGACCCCGGCTCCGGCGCCCCGGCTACTGCTTGTACGGGAGAAAGCGTCAAAGAAGTCGAAAAACTTGTTCTTGAGGATGCCCGAATTAAGGTGAAAATGATGGCAGAGATCACCAGGCTTTCAATTGGTACCATTCACACCATTCTTCATGACCATCTTAACCTTTCAAAGGTCAGTGCAAGGTGGGTGCCACGAATGCTCACAGCGCCTCAGAAAAAAGTGAGAATCGCATGCTGTAGAGAGCTTTTGGAGATTTGTAGTGAGAACGCGGACGGTGTTATGGATCGAATTGTTACTGGGGACGAAACAAGGGTCCATCACTATGACCCTGAAAGCAAACAAGAGTCCATGCAGTGGCATAAAAAAGGAACAGACCCCCCGAAGAAGTTCAAAGTCACTCCGTCTGCCGGGAAGCTCATGGCCACAGTTTTTTTTGACTCAAAGGGAATCTTGCTCATTGAGTACAAAAAAAAGGTGAAACCATCAACGCCACATCCTACGCTTCCACTTTGCATAATTTGCGGGAGGAAATTAAAAAGAAAAGACGGGGTAAACTCGCAGCGGGTGTGTTGCTTCTTCATGACAACGCTCCTGTTCACACGGCGCGAGTTTCCAAGGCTGCTGCGCGAGATTGTGGTTTCGAAGAAATCCAACACCCAAACTATAGTCCAGACCTTGCCCCTAGTGATTATTTCCTGTTTCCGGATTTGAAAACATGTCTTCGTGGAAAAAGATTTTCGGATGATGAAGAACTCAAGTCGGCAATAAATGGATATTTTGCAGAGAAAGAGGAAATTTATTTTTTTGAGGGTTTAAAAAAGCTTATCTCAAGATGTAACAAATGCATTGATGTTAGGGGAGATTATATTGAAAAATAAAAACAATTTAAATTGAATTCGCATTTTCCTTCATATCGATACCGAGAATATATTGAACGCCCCTCGTAGGTACGTATACATTTACAGGCATACGATACCTTTGCACGTACACAATGAATTTTTATAAAAATGTAAATATAAATACAAAGTAACATATAATGGATAGGATATTCGTGTTGAGAATACTGTATGGTATTATCTACCCACCGTACGTATAAAATTGTGTAGTCGCGTATCCTTACTTTACTTATTTATCTACACCCCACTTGCCCAGATTTTAGTCGACATTTGTCGAATTAAAATCGACAGTGGGAACCTTGAACTTTTGAAACATACAATGTTTACGTAATCATGTGCTTAATAGTAGAGTAATTAGAATGTTTGTGGTTATTATTTCGTTTCTCTTGTGCAAGATGGGAAGAATTAAGTATTTTTTTACCGATTGTAGTATTTTCAAGCGGTGTCTAATATGAAATGATTTTAATTACTGAAAAATAATTGAATGCTCTGCGATCGCAGTCAGAACTTCTAACCAAAGTATACCGACACCGACTTTCAAGGAATTTCATTATTTCCATCCAGTTCACGATTGCCCTCGTTACCTCTATATGCATATAAAATTAAGAATTAAAAGTTCAGTTTACATATCGTACATACATACGAGTATGTACCTTGCTGTACAAAAAAAAAAACACAAACATGTAAAACCTGTAAACAATCACCTCACCCGGGCAAGTAATCTGAATAGACCACTTTAAAATTGCAATTGCCCAGGCGCCAACGGACGAGAATTCCCAATAAAATCACGTCATGTATCTTTTATTCTTTAGAATTTCCGCTCTCTATCAAAACCATAAAATCTCGCGCTAGGTTAAAGTAATTTCTCGCCATTCTATGCGGACGAGCTATCTCACCCGTCCGACGACTAGAAACTGGGAACATTCCCTCGTTTGCCTTCTTGTCAAGTGGTGATGTTTTCAGTACTCATCTAGCCTTTAGTATCCTGCGAACGTAATAGCTGGACGCCCAACAGTGGTTACTTACCTATCTCCCGAGGGCGTGGATACCAATGTCTAGAGGGTAACTTCTTGAAATTCCTATCTAGTGTACTATAAGTCTTCGCCGTCGGTCATTGTGATTCGGTTCGGTTTGGTTTGGATCTTTCATCATGATTCTTGATCTTTTGGTTGGCTTGTGTCTATTTTTGCACCTTTTGGCTATTGTGGGGGTATCTATGATGCCCGTTAAATTAATCCTTTGACTGGTACCCAGTACAGACCAGCAACCAGCATCATCACTTTAACAGTGCGCGGCACGTTGTGTAATCAAAAGATAACGGCATTTAATGGCTTCGTGGATGAAGATAATGATGTGGACGATGATTACGATGACGACGATGATTCAACAAATGGAAACATGGTGGTAGCGTACGTACATACTTTGACCGCGTAGTTTTTATAGCGCAGCAAATTGTGTGGTTAGTGCAGTTAGTGCGGCGTAGCAGTAAGCAGAAGTATAATTTATATTGAAATGTCATGTCCTGAGCACAAACTTGTGGTACTACAGATACCGCTATTGTACATACATTTGAATGGAACAAGATTTCAAATTGTCAAGGAATGCTTTATATACGAGTAGTACATCTTAAGTGGTTTGGTGTTTATACGGAAGTAATTTTTTGCAATAGTTTCAATTAAAATCATTAAATATCATTCAATAATTTTTTTAAAAATACGTATACAAAAGTAATAAAAAAAACGATAATGTTTTTAAAATACAATGATTCAGCTGCCTTAGAGTTTACTATAGTATATATTTAGCAAGTTTCCTAAATAGCTCTTTGTTTATATTGCATAATAACCTAAGCCAAGTAAACGGTTTTTGTCTTATGTTTTGATATTCTTTTGGACCCATTATTCTATATATCTATCTTTTTTGCTAATGATATTACTACTCCTTCAATGATGATCTTAATATTTGTATAGGATGTGGTTAAGATTTCTACTGCACGTAAACGAGTTTCGTAGGTTAATCTCTCTGCTCGATGACTTATAGGGAAAAGGATGTAGGCATAGGGCGGAGTAAAAATCATTTCCTATTTCAGTTACAAAGCGTTCCATTCACCCGAAATGGGGATATACTCATACTCACTTATTCCACTAAATATGTTACTATACCCGTAGCCCAAATGAATTAAAGGAATTCGGTTTTCGGTATATCCCACCTTTAATCACTGAAAATTATTAATTTGCCGTTATTGACGCACATCGTTCTTCCAAACATTGCAGTAACATACATGTAGGTGTCTTGGCCTTCAAAGTTGATGTTTCAAGATTCTATATCTGAGTTCAACCTCAAGAAACGTTTTCTTCTTTTGCGCGCTACTGTCACCGAAAGTTCAAAATGGAGGTTTTAATATGATGTTATCGTAAGCAATATTAGTTGTCATGTCTAAAGACTTCGCAAATAAAATTTTTTAAAAAATATGACTTTGTAAAAAATAATGTCTTTATCTCCTGGCCCGTGGCAATGTCGCATTACGTTGCGATGCAGCAATTGCAAAAATAACCTTTTCGGCTCTGTAAATAACATTTGTAATCGCAAAAGCATTTCCGCCGAAGAAGACATTCGAGTATTTCTAATGATACCGCTTTAAATATCATGACAATGAGTTTCATAAACTCACTCGGTCAAACGGGCGTGCAGTCATGGGCTCAAAATAGATTAGATGGACTGATGCATAAACTCCACTGCCGAAAACAGTTTTCGCCAAAAATAGCTGTAAGATGAATAGCCTAATGCAACACTTATTTGGCTATTTTCCAATTTCCTATATTCAAATGCCAAATAGAAAGGGAAGACGAAGATACAAGCACAACGTTATTACCCTGTTCGTTTAATCATCTTCATTTTATTTTCCAAATCATAACTAGTGAATTATGTTGGGTATGTAACTATGTATACAGGCAACTATTTATAAGCAATCACTTAAAAATACAGAAGAACAACAATAATAACCAATTGCACAACATACCAGAAAAGAAAATGACTAATAAATTGCATCTTCAATTGTGCGTAACCACCAGTCCTTCGCTGCGCTACAAGCATATCTGTATATCATGTTTACTGCAGCAATGCCAATTGTGCTGCAATGTGGTGCAGTATAAACACATATGCATACATACATATGTATGCAACTAAATATGAAATTATAGCAAAAAGGCAGTCGCAGATACTAAAAAGTGTGTTTTTTCGACATACCATATGTATGTAAGCATCAGGCTCATCATGATTGCAATTCGCAAATCAATCTATTGAAAAAATTAGATCTTATATCATAGGGGGCACCTAATACTTCACTTTTATAAGTCAACCAGTGTGAGGATACATATGTTTGTACGAGTATGTGTGTTAGAACATAGTAATAGAGGACCACTCCCGGTGATAATCAGGAAGTAATTTTTAATTCTGCGAAGACGTCGACAGCAATGGCGGCAAGACTGTTGTGGTATATATTGTACATACGGGCATATAAGACTGGTATTGAGGTAGAATAAATTATCTGCCGATACTTACACGTGAAGACGCACACTATCCATCCACTATCCAATGTTATAAAAAAACGCTATTAACAGTGGCCTAAGGAATTACAACTACCTGCCTGATCGTTGGTATTCAAAGTGAAAGATTGCTGATGGCATCTACTACTATTATAGTTATTATTATGACTTCAACTAGTTTTTTTTAAGCCTTCCTAGAGACTGTACTGATAGTTTCAGTAACTAGTTCACTGCAGCAGCAGCCTTCGGGTGATTATATTGAATCGATATTTTCAAATTGTACTACCAGAGTATACTCATACACATAAGAGCTGGGACCTAGCGTATGATTCTATAATTCAGTTTGAAAGTTAGATAAAACTGAACATAGAAGCAAGTTGAAGATCAACATAATAAAAATTGCTGAAGAAAAAAGCATAAGATAATCATGCTGAGACGCTCGGAAATTAGAGCTTGAGACACAGGTTGCTGATGGAATTCAATAGTGAGATAGGTAAATGTTTAATGATATTACTCGCGCTTGTTACTTTCACCGTTTTTTGTATGGGGAAAAATATTAAATATTTATGTTGTAGGATGATTTTTTACTGCTATACAGGGTGTTCCGTATAATGTGTCGAAGACTTTAAGGGGAGGTTGCTTGACACATTTTCAGAAAATTGCCGTATGGTGGTGGAAAAATTAAAACCCACATTTTTTGCAACCTTGAAACGTGTGTGTAGTATTTACAAATAAAAAAGGAGTGAGGTCGTTTCATATCAAGTCAGTAGTTGGAAGATACGACCAAACTTATTGAAACAAATAAAACGTTAAATTATAAGTTGTTTGATGTTGATTGATTGCACATCTTTAACTTTCTTCATCAAACCTGGTATCGTATCAATTGTTCAAGGTGCAAACTATTTCTTTTTATGGACGCTAGAGCTCGTCGCGATCCGATAGTTCAAGCCATCCTGTGGTGCTATTTCCGATAAGTAAACAATGTCCTTCATCCGTTCCCATAAATAAAAGTCCATTTGGCTCAAGTCCGGTGACCATGGACGCCATAAAATGGGTACATCCCGCCCTATCCACGAATTTACATATACGCGATCTAACTACTCTCTAGCTGCATGGCTATAATGTACGAGACACTATCCTGCTGGTACATGATGTAGAGATTCGAATTAAGGCTTGGAGGAAGCCGATAGGGTCAGATCACCTTGTTACCTAATATACCTGCCGGCTTGGAGGAAGCCGATAGGGTCAGATCACCTTGTTACCTAATATACCTGCCGAGAATTGACGCTGAAGTTATGCTGAAAAGCTCTGTGCTTCATGGAGTGGGGTTGCTTTCTAGCCAGGTATGTACAATAAATTGTGGCAATTAGTGATTCCATTCTTGGTGAATTGGTACTCATTCTTCCTAGGAATCCGGCCAATAAAGAATTCCAAACGCTTCTCTGATAGGGTTCTAGCTCTGAATTCAACAACAAACCAACTAAGGATTTAGTCTCCCTATTAAATGTCTTTCTCTCTCTATCCCATTTTCCAAAAAAAAAAACACATCAGAGACTTATAATGCATTCATACCCACTGGAGTGTTAAGTTTTTAAAAAGAAAAAAAAGTGACAAAATCAAAATTGTAAGTTTTTTTTCAATAACTTTTAAGGTAATTTTACTTTGAAACGATAAAATGCTCATAATTATGAGTACAAGTACCAGTACTATACCCATTTGTTAGCATATATGCATAAATTTGTAAGATGTTATTTTCAATGAGTCAAAACAGGTTAGCGTAATGATTTAAAACCTCTATATCTCGGATAGGATGCATTTCCGAAGCACCAGTTAACCCGTGCGATTTTTTTCTCAGAATATGTCAAGGAGTCTCTCCTTAAAGTCTTCGACACATTAGATATCCGGGACACCCTGCATATGTTCAATATGTACATATTGAAATAACTTTATTGTGGACATGCATATTTAAATGTAATTGGCATTACGATTTTTTTTTCTGAGAATGGCATTTTTGAAAATACTGGGAGCTTATAAATTAAAAATAGCTATCACACATTTATACATTGCTTTGGAGGTATCCATGCGTTTATTGTTTAATTCAGATTTTACCTAGTCTCTTTGTTTTAAGATTAAACTTTACTTTTTTGAGTCGAGTAATTGAAACTTGCATCTCAATTAGTTTTTTGTTGACTGGTGTTATTTATACATACGAGGGGCGTTCAAACTATTCTCGGTATCGGGGTGAAGCTGTGGTTGTATATATAAATTGACTTATTTATCAAGTAATACTATTATTTTAGTGCATTCGTGTAAAATTTCATATAAATGTGATTATTCATTCGCGTTTTATCTCTAGTTAAACAGAATCATAATGGCAACTGAGACGATGATGGTGAAAATTGAGCATCGCGCTGTAATTAAATTTCTCACTAAGCAAGGAAAAAGTCAAAAAACTATTCATGAAGAGATGGTGGCTGTTTACCAGGGTTCCGCACCTTCATTATCAACTGTGCAAAAGTGGTCAAATGAGTTCAAGAGAGGCAGAGAGAGCATTGAAGACGACCCCCGCTCCGGCGCCCCGGCTACTGCTTGTACGGGAGAAAGCATCAAAGAAGTCGAAAAACTTGCTCTTGAGGATGCCCGAATAAAGGTGAAAATGATGGCAGAGATCACCAAGCTTTCAATTGGTACCATTCACACCATTCTTCATGACCATCTTAACCTTTCAAAGGTCAGTGTCAGTGGGTGCCACGAATGCTCACAGCGTCTCAGAAAAAAGTGAGAATCGCATGCTGTAGAGAGCTTCTGGAGATGTGTAGTGAGAACGCGGACGGTGTTATGGATCGAATTGTTACTGGGGACGAAACATGGGTCCACAACTATGACCCTGAAAGCAAACAAGAGTCCATGCAGTGGCATAAAAAAGGAACAGACCCCCCGAAGAAGTTCAAAGTCACTCCGTCTGCCGGGAAGCTCATGGCCACAGTTTTTTGGGACTCAAAGGGAATCTTGCTCATTGAGTACAAAAAAAAGGTGAAACCATCAACGCCACATCCTACGCTTCCACTTTGCATAATTTGCGGGAGGAAATTAAAAGGAAAAGACGGGGTAAACTCGCAGCGGGTGTGTTGCTTCTTCATGACAACGCTCCTGTTCACACGGCGTGAGCTTCCAAGGTTGGTTGGTTTCGAAGAAATCCAACACCCACCCTATAGTCCAGACCTTGCCCCTAGTGATTATTTCCTGTTTCCGGATTTGAAAAAATGTCTTCGTGGAAAAAGATTTTCGGATGATAAAGAACTCAAGTCGGCAATAAATGGATATTTTGCAGAGAAAGAGGAAATTTATTTTTTTGAGGGTTTAAAAAATCTTATCTCAAGATGTAACAAATGCATTGATGTTAGGGGAGATTATATTGAAAAATAAAAACAATTTAAATTGAATTCGCATTTTCCTTCATATCGATACCGAGAATATATTCAACGCCCCTCGTAGTATAGGCGTATAAATTAATTTTAATGGGAGGAATGATGAATGCAAAACGACTTTATCGTTATTCGCCGACGATGGCGCTTTCATACGGTCCGAAATAACACCTCTTAAGGTAACCCCTTAAGAACGTGGTTGGAAGATATTGGTTTACAAATCATATAAAGATATTATAAAGACCGAATATCTGTATTGCCGCTTTTCAGAAACCAAATTCCGACATCTTAACATACATACATATCATAGAAAGTGTTATTCCGAAGTGCAAAAAGCTTAAATAATTAACATAGGTACAGCCATAAATGTTTAGGGGAATTGCGATGAAATAATCGCACACGGAGTTTTCGTGAGGTAGCTAAATTGGCACGAAAATTGAGCATGTTTTTTCGACAGAAAAATAGGGTCCAAAGGTCTGCTTTAGACTAAAATCGGTGTCACAACTCAAACATTCGAGTATAATGGAAATGACGGACCGGGATGAAAATGTTATGAATGTCAGCAGGTATATTTAAATATGACCTAAGTACGCATGGAAGTCTCCATATTTAAAACCGCATTAGTTGGTTTTATCATGCACAAATGCATTCGTAAAGTACGAAAATAATAGATTCCTAACCTTCAGAAGAAGGTCGCAAGAAAGGACGGAGGTAAAATAATTTGATCAGTGTACAGAATCCTATTTGTGGCTATAAATCAAAATTAAAAAAAGAACTTTATAATAAGAAAATATGTATGGTGCAGTTGACAAAGTAAAACAAAGAAAACAAAAAATTACAACTTTTCATTATAAATCTAACATAGAATATGGGTATCTATTTGACCTTAACAACGAAACGGCATTCATTTAATTTAAAATCCACGTTGTATTGTAGAAGACACGCAGATCATTATATCACTAAAACCATCAACCATGTGTTAGCAATTTATGTTTCTTTTTTATTAATTAATGGGAAGGCTATACTGCCCGTCAAGATTGTAACTTTTTTCTTAACAATGGACATTCGTTTTCTTTATCCTTCGTCTTTGCCCTTATTCAACCATATAAAGAAGACTACATATATTCTAAATTTGAATGATGTCCAATATTATTGAAGACATGTTTTAAAAGTTTAATTCATTTTCTTTTTACAACCTCATAGTTACTAGTTGATATTATAAATAGCTTCAAAAATGCAGCAGAACTTCCGTCTCCACGTACCCAAAACATTTTTCCGTCCTATGCACTGCCCACTTTTATGAATCCAAAATAGTTTTCTCCCTAATTCATATGCAAATCGTACACCCATCTTTCTGCTGCTCCCCAATTAAATAAATGTGCTCTGCTCTTTTTCATTTTCTTGGGCTCGCTGCTATCAGTTATTCTCGAAGTGAATTAAAATCAGTTTCCGTTGAAAAAAATTAAAAGCCATTACTTGAAAACTCATCCATAATGCAAGCATTGAAGGTGGTGCTAATAGCGGTATATGCAGTGATAGTGGGACAAAATATTTACTCCACATAACAACAAAGAGCGCCACCTTTTTCAGCTGCAGATGGTGGGCAGGACATACTTAATTACAGAATCACGGTTGGTGCACCGTGTAGTCTTTAAGAGTTATGCACACCTTTGCCCACAATATGCATTTTAGTCACAGAAATCCCTCATCATTTCAGTGAGGTACATCTGGACCCGATAGATGCAGTGATATTCATCGTCATCTCACGGCAACATCACATCATTCACCTGACATATTTGCATTTTGCACTCGATCCTAATTTATTAGCAACGCAAATGTTGGGATGATAATGACAGTGATAGAACATAACCTTAGAGCAGTCACACACCTATATTTTCAGATTTCGACGTTTGTCGTTATTCGAAATATAAACCTGAACAAAAATGGTTTTATAAACATATGTAGATATGTGTAGTTTAAGTTGAATGACTGTGTTTTCTGAAGTTTCTCTGGCTTAAATTCCTTTACGTCAGTGCGCGTTGTGGAAGAGTGCTAGGAAGATAAATTGTGCATCTTTCAGACTTTAAACTTACCATACATGATGACAGAAAGGTAGATATATACGAGTATGAGTTTTGCAATTTGGGGCGTTGATAAAATTATCATTTTAAGACTTAAGAACCATGCGCTTCGATTTGTTGGGATGTGTGAAGGGTGTTTAAATTGCCACCTTTTGCTGGCTGATTTACATGGAGTATTCTAGGTAGTTGAAAATATTATTTTTTTTTTTCAAATTGAAATCAGGATTTAGGTAAAGCTTTTCCTTAACTGTACAATAGTAGTGCCATATACAGTATTCAATTTTCATATTTCAACTATAAAATTACGTTTGCTATTTAACATTTCACTGTATAGGCAAAATATTGTTTAATTCTAAATTCTGTTGAAATAATTTTTGAGCTGATGTAAGTAAGCTGTTTACATAGTTCCTAAAGTGTTTTTAGAGTTAAAGAACTTGAATAAAATAAAAGACATGCAGATGGTGCGAATGACCATGATATTGGCTTTATCGAAAATATAATCTTTAAATATGACTTCGACCACTTCTTCGAAGATCTGAGGCGGAATATCGGCAACCGTCATCAACCGTTTCTAAATTAGGGATTTTACGTAGATATGCATATCCCCGGAGAAAATAATATAAAGGTGTTAAATCTTGGAGGCTAATTTACAGATTCGTTACGCAAAATAATGCGATCATCGAATATTTCCTCAAAATACTTATTTCAAAGCACGCTGTTTGCATCTAAATTGTATTGTTGAAGCCATCGCTCTTCCACTTCAATGCTACTAAAAGCGCTCCGTATTGCATGTAACGTTTTGTCCCATATCATTCTTCAAGAAATGGTTCCACCAGTCCAATGATTCCAACAGTAGAGTTTTGTGGATTCAACGGCGCGGCATCTCAATAATAGCTTGTAGATTTCCTTCGTTTCTTACGTAGCCTTTCAACCAAAAATTAGTTTGATCACTAATCAGAGGATCAAGAGCAACAGCTTATTCGGAGTGCACTGTACGACATATCTGCGGATGCATATTATCAATTAGAGTATGGATGGTGCGAAAACCATCCGTAATTATCCGAATTACTTAACACTGGGGGGTAGTGATCTTTGGTGATCGTTGAAGTATAATGTTGCTTAAGAACTCAGTTGTTATTGTATTTCATAGTGAGAAAGAAATCCTTGACTTTTCAACTTTATGTCTTTTTCTTGTATAGGGTTGTCCAACAAGAGGTCTCATTTGAAATTTTGGGCCATTGTTGAACTGTCAACAGTAAAACTGAAGTTTATTAAATATGGGTCGATACACACTCTCATAACCTGTTGAAATAGTGGAAATTCACTACCAAAGTGGTGAAAATATCGCGGAAACGTTTCGTAAAGTTCGTACAGCTTTTGGTCATCATCAAGCGCCTTCTCGCACATCTATACTGAATTTACTGATGTGAAGGCTCCAAATCGTGTTCATCCGGTAAGGTCATCTGAAAATATCGCGGCCGCAGCCGGGAGTTTAACTGAAAACCCAGATGTGTCCATTTCGAGATGATCACATCAACTGAATCTATCCGCAACTACTTTGTACCGCATTCTACATAAAGATATTGGTCAGCAGACCAAGTATTTTCGCTTATTGGGTGCTGGAAATGAATGAACAACATCACGATTTTTTACACAAAATTATTCTGAGTGATAAGGCTCATCTCCATTTGTCTGGGTATATAACCAAACAAACCTGTCGCATTTGGGGCTCCGAAAATCCAAGAGAAATAGTGGAGCAACCTCTCCATCCACAACGTTTGGTGCGGTTTTTGAGCTGGATGGAGGTGTTAATCAACCATGTTTTTTTTCGAAAAGTATCGTGGTGCGACCGTTTCAGTTAATGGATTGCGTTACCGAATGATGCTGACTGACTTTTTTCCCTGAAATTGTTGCTATGGACGTGGACGCCGTTTATTCTTAGCAGGACGGCGTTACTTGCCGCACAGCTAGTGAAAAGTTGGCTATATTGCGTGAAAAATTTCCGGGACGTGTGATTTCTCGAAATGGAAATTTCAGTTGGCCGCTGAGACCTTGCGATTTAACACCATTCCATTTTTTTCCTTTGGGGCTACTAGTATGTTAAAGGTAAAGTTTTCGCCAATGCTACACCAACGATTCATACATTAAAAGAAAATATCAGAGCAGTTATTCACGAAATACTTGCAGTCGCAACAAAACCTGATAAAAAATTTCATTAAAAAACGACTGTTTGTAGGCAGAGCCGAGGCAGATATTGTATCCTATCACCATGTTTGTTCTTTAGATTAAAATAAAAAAAAATGCCTTTTTGGGCCTCAACTAACAAGCTTCTCCAGTTAGTTCGGTCTTAAGTTAATTGCCTCCAGTTGCGCACTACAAATCGATTGAGGTTCCTCTACAGCGTTGTCCCTCCGGGTTAGATTCGAAGACTCTGCGAGCCGAAGCATTGGTGTCCATTCGTTTTCCATGAAGTAGCCATCTCAGTCGACTGATGCGCAGTTTTCTGACAAGGTCGATGTTGCTGTACAGCTCGTATAGTTCGTCGTTTAATCTTCTCCTCCAAAATCCGTCAACGCAAACGAAATCGAATAATTTTAGAAAGATTTTTCTCTCCAAACGACTGAGGATATCTTATACATGTCAACGGCCTTGCCACACTGAAAGCATCGGTTCCCACTGCTCAACTACGACGGAGACGTCGCACATGGCAGTGCGGAGCGTCTCCGGTTCAGTAGGGCGGTAGGGAGTCGCGAAAGGAGGGATGTTGCTCAGCAGCACCAGCAATTTTGATGGCTTGATGAAGGCGAGGATGCTTCGTCGTCGAACTCCTTCAATGATAGATAGCTTCATGTGAAGCAGAGTGGTCCAGCCGAATTTGTTGTTTTTGTAGCCATGGCCGGCTTACATAGTTTTAGGTAGGTTTAAGTTAGATTGTAAGAAAGAAATATATAAAAATAAATAAATAAATAAATAAAAAAGAAAAAAAAAATATGTACATATTAGATGTAAGTAGGTTAAGTAGATTAAGATTTATTTTTAGGTAGTATGTATGCTTTTAGGTTTAAGTTTTATAAAAAGAAATAAAACGTCCATATACTAAGTTTTTACTTAAAATCGATTTTCTTAGTTTTAGTTTGATTAAATATAAAAATAAATATAGACTGTAAGATCCGTCGAAAGACATAGTTTAAGTGTTAGGTTTAACTTAGAGTGCCCGCATGGGGCCAGTAAGTTAGATAAAGATTATTTCTAAGTTATTTAAGCTAATTTTTAAGCGTTTTTTTGTCTAGCATGTAAGAGTAAATTAAGGTATTGCATCGGTTCCCACTAGATCACCGAATTCAAGCAGTGTTGGGCGCGGTAAGTACGTAGGTGGGTGACCACATGGGAACTCAGTACTCCGCGTGCTGTTGACAAAACGCGCCACATGGGCATAGTACCCCGGCGTTAAAATCGCGGACCCTACAAATTAATTTGTATCGTTCCCTTGATAATAATAATAATAATAATAATCTTATACATTCATCCGCTTTCGATAGGGTCCATGCTTCTGCGCCATAAAGTAGAACTGGGATGATCAAGATCTTCTATAGAGTATCCTTATTTTCTCAGGATAGGAGCTTATTACTCAATTGCCTTCTTAACCCAAAGAAACAGCGTTTTATTTTTGCTGAGGTGTTGCTGGCAGAATTTATATCAAAGCCAAAATATACAAATTCCTTTACGACTTCCAAATTATAACTGTCAATGGTGACCTTCTTTCCAACTCGTCGATGTTGTGTGTCCCTCCTTGTTTTCATATATACCATATACGTGCACATATATAGCATATACTTGGTTTTACCCTCATTTACCGCTACACCCATTTTGGCAGCTTCCGTCTCAATACTAACGAACGCACCATTGACAGCGAGCTGACTTCTCCTAAATACATACATCGATGTCGTCGGCGTAAACTAGTAGCTGCACCGACTTTCTAAATATTGTGCCTGCAGTGTTCATTTATGAGTTCCGCACAATTCTTTCAAGTATGATGTCAAAGATGACAGCACATCTAAAACCTTTTTTGACATCAAAGGTCTCGGACCAGGTCAAAGGACCTGGACGGATCAGCGAACGTTCTCAATCGTTATTCTACACACAGACGGACGAGTTTGGCAGGGATGCCAAATCAGACATTGCTCTATACATATAGCTCGTCTATGTACGATTCGGACTTCGTGATTTTTTTCCAGGATCTGCCGGAGTGTGAAGATTTGGTCGATTGCGGACTCTCCTGAACTGAAATAGCACTGATAAGGACCAGTCAGGTTGTTGGCCAAAGGTTTTAGACGTTCACACAATATGGCAGATAAGATCTTATATGCGATGTTGAGGAGACTTATATCTCTATGGTTGGCGCAGTTGAGGGGTCTTTTTTCTAGTCGGGTATACGGTGCTGAGATTCCATTCATCAGACATACACTCCTCTGACCACATCTGAGTTGGTGTGTGCATTCTACAAAACCATTCCCAGCAGCTTTGAATACCTCGGTTGGTATACCTGCGGGTCCAGCTCATTTGCTGAATTTTAGCTTAGATATTGCTATCCTTACTGCATTCTGGTCAGGTGGACGAAAGTTTGGGTTATTATCGCTTAAGTTGAATTGTGTGTTCTGTCTAACGGCGTGGTGTTGGGTTTCTTCTCCGATATACAGACTGAAGAAAAAGTTTTTCCATATTCTCAGCAACGACTGCGACTTTACTACAAGGCTACCTTCTTCATCTCTGCACGGTTCTGTACGGGTCTTCTTGCCTTGACACGTTCTTTTTCCTGTTTGTAAGACTTCTGTACGTTATTCCTGGAGTGCAACCTGTCAATTTCTTCCATCGCTCGCTTCTCGTGCTCTTTTGTCTTCTTCTGGGGAAGCCGATATTCTTTTCCATCTCTTCTGGTTGTAAAGCTCACGAGTAGCTCTCGTTCTTCGTTGCAGCGCCTCCTTGTTTAGCTCCAAGTGCTTGCCGGCATTCTTCATCGAACCATGTATTTATTGGTTCTTTATGCTGGCGGAATAGGTGTTGAGAGATTTCGCGATACGCTTTCGCGAAGATTCTAGCTCTCTCTTGCGATTGAACCTTTCCTACGTTATATTTTCTCACAGTAGTTCTTCTTTATTATGGCGCTTGAAAAATCCGCATTCGCATGTTGGCTCTAACAAGGTGGTGGATGATCCGAGTCAATGTTGCTTGCCTGGAACATTCGGACGTCTAGAATACACTTTTCATACAAATGTTGCGTTTTTCTATTGATTTAAAATGACCCTATACACATATCACTTTCAAAACACTCTTTAAACCCTAGCAGAATCCTATTTTTCGATAAATTAGTGTAATACATACATACTCGTACATAAAATGCAGGCCAAAGGCTTGAGGCCACCCTAGACAATTCACTTTATTCGTATGGAGATTGGAATTTATGAATTATATTCAGTTTTTTTTCCCATATTTACTACCACACAATGTACAATACATTCCGATAGTAAAATTCAGATTTTACACCCTCGTTTTTGATCCGCTTCTGTAATTTTTTGAGAAATGTTTAGGATGTTTATAATTAGTAAATTTTATGACTTTTGGTTGTTTATGGCTCCTTACATCAAAAGGGTTGTGGACTTCCAAATTTGTCGACCTGGATTGCGAGGATCTTACATAAAAGCCACACTTTGAAGTCATAAGATTTTATTTGTGATTTTTCACGGTCTTGAGTAAACAATTCGTTAATAACGGAAAAAGTCGCCCGAACCACAACCGAGAAACGATCTGTAATCACCTATCTTAAATAAGGGGAATTGTAGGATGAAGTTGCTTCGTAGTTGAAAGTATCAAGGTGCTGCGTTCAACGTATCATTGAACGACAACGTTCAAACCGGAAGTCTTTAGGATACGAGTAAATCACGGTCTAGAGCTACATCTATCCACGATGATTGGCTAATAGTCACAGCAAGCAAACGAAGTAGATAAGTTTTCAAAACAAAATCGCATATTCATACGTATGTACGTTAAACATGTACGACATAATAGGTTGGCGTTATTAAAAATACATAAATAAATACATAATACAAAATACTTAAATTAGTTTCTCAGCCGCATATGGTATATGGTACATACACTGAACTAAAAAAAAGTGATACAGTGCTGACTGAAAAGTTTAAACTGATACATCTTAATCGCTTGTAAAGATTCTTACAGTTTTATAGTTATTTAATAGGTTAATTCTTTTCACTTTTCCAATTCATTTTGCTAAGAAAAATAAATGGCAGTTTTTCAGTGGCCAAAATAAAACTGGGACAAAAGAACATTTAAAACATATTAAAAAATAAATATTAATTTTATGTAATACATATGTTAATATTTTGTGTATAGGACTTTTGTTTTTAAGGCAGCTTGCAGTTACTAATTTCTCCGTAACAGGTGCTGAAATTCTATCCCATTCTTCATGGAGCGCAATTTTTACTTGTTGTTTAGATACGTATAATTGTTCTTTTTTTAATTCTTTTTCGAATACAGCCCATAGGTGCTCTATGGGGTTTAAATCCGGACTTTGAGGAGGATGTGGTAATACTTTTTGCATGTTCCAAATCCACCAATCTCTTATAACACCGGCTGTGTGTTTGGAATCGTTGTTATGCACTAGTATTACGAGTGATAGTTTAACTCCAATTTTTCTGTGGTTGAAGGGATATAATACTTCAATATTTCTAAATATCCCATTTTTGTTAAATTTCCTTCAATAATGTGCAATGAGCCAACACCACTTGCTGCCATTGCATCCCAAACCATCACACTTCCACCACCGTGCTTTACTGTGGGAATGACATTCCTTGAGTTCAAGGCAGTTCCTTCTGTCCGCCATACAAACCGATGACCATCGGATCCAAAACGATAAAATTCACATTCGTCGTAAAATATAGTATACCCTGTTTCCAGAACTTCCCTTGTGTATATTTCTTTCCGATGATTTAGGTTTCTTTCGAGGTTTACATTTAATTTTGGTGGAGGCTGAAGCCCCCAATTATTTCGCTTAATACAAGCGTAAACTAACAGCAGTCGATGAATGCGTTTTTCGATGGTATTCAGGTTAAAAAGTTTGAACCGGTCTCGATAGGAAGCTAAGATAAAGGTGTCATCCCAGGGTAGTACTCGAAGAGCAAATTGAAGAAAACGACGTTGAATGCTCTCGATTCGGGATATATGAACTCGTTGGAAGGGGGACCACACTTGGCTGGAATATTCGAGAATGGGCCGGACAAGGGTAAGGTAAAGTGACCATGTCACATAAGGGTTGCAAAATCTTTTACACCAGCGTCTGATAAAACCAAGTGAGGCTTTAAGAATTATTTCATGAATATGCGAACGGAAGTTTAATTCTCTATCGTATAATATTCCAAGGTCACGAATGGATTGAACCTGGGATACATGTTGCCATGCAGAAAATAAAGTCGAGGAGGAGATTTATTGGATTTATGTGACAAAGTTTTATATTGACATTTGGAGATATTAAGCTCTAAGCAATTTTTTAGGGGTCTTCTTGAAGGAGAGTAGAGTCTTGGAGTGAAGAAATAGTTTTGGAGAACTTAGTAGTGTTGTTAGCGAAAAGGGATAGGGGGCAGTGGTTAATAATGCTCTCAAGATCGTTTATAGTTAAACTGAAAAAGAGGTGACCAAGATGGCTGCCTTGTGGGAGACCAGAAGTGGCTAAATACGGGATTGAGAGGGCTGACCTAAAACAAACACTATAATAACGGTTCTCCAGATAAGAAGATATCCATTTTAATAATATTAAAGAGAAATCAATTTGAAAAGGATCAATTGATGTGATATATTCCTTCGATAAAATGGCAAAATCTGTAGCAATGTTGTAACTGCAACAGATACGAATTCAACTAAGTTTATAGTAGTTGATCTACCTTTCAGAAATCCATGCTGACTGGGGGACATAAGAGACTCGCTTATGAAAGTTTAGAACTTCATATAAAAAATTTTCGAACATTTTAGGTATGTGAAAAAGTTAGCAATGGGAAGGTAAGGTAGTTAGTTACTTCATTCATTGATACTTTTTTGCAGATCGGGGTTATGAAAGACGTCTTCCAAAACTGGGGGGAATTCCGCTTGTGCGAGGGACAGATTAAAGAAAAGTGGGTGCGAACGATCGGAGGCACACTTTTTAAGAAATATTGCTGATAGCCCATCTGCCCCGGGTAAAACTCCATCATTGAGATTTTGTAACTTTTCTGCGATAAGGGTATGATCGAAAGATTGTGAGAGAGGGGCAAATGGAGAAGTTGGGAAGGTACTTGAAATATATGGGGCAGGTACGAAGAAGTTGTCTGCAATTGATTATTTAGAAAAATTGGCAAAATAGTTGGCAATAGTATGTAGGTCGATCGATGATATACTATTGAACGGTTATCCCCTCTAACCGTCTGATTTTTTTTGTAATTGACGAATTGTTAAGCGCTCATAGAGGCAGTTATAGGGCTGGGTGTGAAGGTTGCAAGATAGTTAGAGTAGTTAGAATAAGAATTGGTGGGAAGAAAATCTGCCCATAACTTATTTCTTTTGTTTCGTAAAGAGCGAAGTCTTCTGTAATACCAGGGAGGGGAAGTAACTGATGTTTTATGCCAAGAAAAGGGGACGTAAAGAGTAACGGAATTAAATATTTCACTGTAAAAGTACGAGACAGCATTAGGTAAAGATAGGTTGGTAAAATCAAAAGAAGATTAGCTAAGGTAGATATTAATTTTGCGAAAATTTGCTTTATGGAAATTGTAGTTGGGGAAGAAAGTGGATTGCGGTTTTTAAACTTTTTTTTTCTGATTAATTTTTTTTATTATTTCATCATAAGATTGTTGTATCAAAATTTGAAACAAATCTAAGCAAAACTAACTAAGATATAGAATATATTGGATTTCCTGATATACAAAACTTTAAAGCGATTTTCTGAAACATGTCATTTTTGAAGCCGGTGAACATTTTAAATTAAAATCAACTCGACGGATTCTTTTGAAATTTAGTGTACTACTTCTTTACATAAATGACCAGCTATCCCTGGGAGCGTTTTTTTTACTTTTTATAATTATAAATTTTACAATAAAGAATTGGCCCATTTTTTAGACGAAAATCGGTGTTTTTACTTTTAAGTGTCACCAAAAATTAAAAAATTGAAAAAATTGAATTTCCTCCCAGGGACACCTTGGGAAAGCGATTATCTAATGATAGCATTTTGATTTTTTATTTCAGATGATCTAGTCATGAGCTATACGGTTTACCGGCGGACAACTTCTTTTCGGGGCGCCTCCGAAGATTTGCTGCCATCCCCTTAATTATTAATATTTTGCTTTCAAATGTTAAGGAAATATTGTTTATATGTTGTGCTATAATATCACAATCAATTAAATAAATTTGTATTACCTTTAGCGTTTAATTCTTAAAAATGGGTATTTTCTTCGCCGAATTAACGTAACAATATTCGTTGGATGGGGTGTGGGTGGTTGAGAAGTGACCGTAGCAGGGGCAGGGGTTAAATTGAAAGAAACGCGTTGATGTTGGGGCTTGAATGGGAGAGAGGCTATTGGTGTTTTTGTGGGGAAACGTTAAGGGGGTTGCTTAGGCATATAGACAATAGGGGGAAATTGGGAAATATTTTGGTTTTAAGGCTCCAGTTGGGGCCAGGTTTAGGGTGTGAATGGGGATTGGATCTGGGCGATTTATAATTAGCTTTATTAGGTAGACGTTGCGTCGTTTTTGTTTTTATGTTTTTAATGGTGGGTGGATCCGTCCATTTGGAGACGCGGATATTTCCAAGGTTAAGGTTCTATAGATTAACAAAAAACCATTTATATCTAGCCGGTAAGTCTAGCTTGAAATTACGTTTGTTTTTATTTTGGAATGTTGGGAATATCATGCATTGGCTGATGCTGACGTCATACCAATTTTTTAAAAATTCAGAAATCCAAGCAACATCTGCGTAATTTGCGGCACCCTTGCCAAGTAGGGTGGTCAACATCTGATTTATTGTGCCGTGTCGGCTTAGTCGGTCTACTAATAACTTCTCACCGCCATATTTCCTCAAATAAGGAATACAAAGTAATAGCACTTCAACAGTGGCCTTGAAAAAACACTGTAACAGTTTTCTTTTTTGCCATTAATATGGTGTCGTTTTTGTGTTTACCTATTTCTTGCGTAAGCTAATTAACGGAAGTGAAAATTAATTACGAGTAAGTTGTTATAATTTAAGAAAACCATTGCTAGAATATGAGGTTTATTTTGTTTCCGTATCTTAAAAAGTCGTCAGTCAGCCCTGTCCCACTTTTTCTTTGGTTCCCTGTACTAACGAGAAAAACATTAGTATTAGAGCCAAAGTTGTCTTATAAATATAATTATAACATATAGGGAGCTAAAAAAATTATCATTATAACAACCAAATTATATTTTGGTTTTATAATCTTGAAGTTTTGCGTTTCTTTTTATAATTCTTCAATATGTAATTCAATTTTTTGTCTTTATAAAATATTTGTAATAATTTCTAAAATTTTGATTTTTACTATACAAAGGATATTTTTTATATTGTACCAAACTTATTTGCCACATGTTTTGTAACAGCATGTAAAAACTCTTCCAGCTACAATTAAAAGCTTAACCAAATGAATATGAATAGACTCGCTAAATTTCAAATCATCCACTCTTGTCATAGATTAATTAACATAGATGGCAAACTTTCCAGATATTGAGAATCTAAAACCTGCCGCCCATTGATTGTGTCTATCCGTGTGACCCTGTCTGTGAATACCTGTCAATAGTCATCAATGCCAATTTCCCTCCCATTTTACTCAAAACCCGCGCATTTTACACAAAAACGTCATCCACATTACACACACATAGTGAACTTTACGTGCAAATTGCTCTCATTCCAGCAAATTCTCGCACTGGTACAATGGGTTGGTAATTCATTTACAGTGAGTCTGTGGGAAGTTTAAGGGTTTGCAAAAGTGTTAGTAGAGTTTGTCATCTATGTTGAGTTGAATTCGATCAGTTTTCTAGTGTCTTTTGGAAACACTTCTTGGACGATAAATACTAAGCACTAGGCAATTGCCATCTCGGTTAGTAAAATTAGGTTTTAGAGGGCTAATCAACAAATTTAAAATTTTACGCCACTGTTTAACTAAATATCATTGCAATGACTTTTGATAAGTAAAAACTATTAAATATGAAATATGGTTGAAATATTGAAAAGTTACTACAAAAAGGGTTAAAAAATCAGAGGCTCCTCACTTTAACGGCCTATAACTTGGTGGGAGGTGAAAATAGACCCCCCCCCCCCCCTGGAATAAAATTTTTTGTTTGCCATAACTTCAGGTATCTTCAGCTATGAGGACGAAATCCTAAACTGGGACACCCTGTATGGTACTCTAACGTACAATGGAATTAATTTTTTTCCAGATTATTTGAACTTTTTTTAATTACTCCAAGGGCTTGTTAGATCAAGTGATGTAACATATTCGGAAGCCGAACTGATGGTCACTTGTAATTTTTCAAAAGTAAGATCTAATGCAGAATTAATTGCATCTTTTCTAAGTGTGTCTATTGCTATTATTCCATCTATTTTGAAGACTTTTGAGAATTATTGTATATAGTTGGATCATTCCGTTGTTCATGTTTCATGCCCCGGTCATATCCCAGCGCCTTTATGTGTATGAAGGCCATATCCTTGTGATTTGTTGAGGTCTAATTTGCGTTAAATAATTTAATTAATTTTATTTATTGTCATTTTTCTGTTTTTATTTTGGTTTGAGGCACTTGGAGTTCGTGTGTCACCATTTTTGGTGAATGTCTTTCAAAATTTGTAAGCTAAGGTGTTCGCTTCATTATTATTTCCTTTAGCCGAGCTTCCGTCAAATTTGTTTAGTGGTTATGATGAAGTACCTTTCTTGCTATTTTCCAGAACAAGTTTTAGCGGTTGGACTCAGATGCTTAAGGTTGCAATTTTGGTAATTTTTAATGTTGTCGTTTTAGAACTTTTGATGTACGATTGAGTTTTTGTTTCTCGGCTAGTGTATTGCTGATATGTCATTTGTTTCTTTTTAATATGCTCTTGGGTGCAATTATTTGTTTTTTATATTGGATTTGTTAGATGGTATAGGTTGATGTTATGCAAAAAAGCGGGTTCGTAAATTGTTTCGTTAAAGTGAATGATTGACCGTTCCATATTTGCTGCTTTTGCTGTTGCAGGGTATATTTATTTTGTTTTGTATTTTCTATGTTGAATATTCTTATATTACAATTGATTATACGTAACTGGATTTGATATTTTTTGCCATGTGGAAATCGAGTAAGTTTAGGTAAGTTGACAACTAGTTGGTTATCAAGTGCTTGTAGCTTTGCGGTAGCTGTTTCAAATGACACTTAATAATAAGTTTTTTCATATTCTTGGCATTAAGATATATGTATAAATCCTTATCCAAGTGTGGTGATGAGAGATCCAATATTAACAGTGGTTAATCGTTTACATTTTATTCTAATGTTATAGATTGGATATGATTATTTTTGTTTAGTTATGTATTTAACACCTGCATGTACTGGATTGTTTTTGTTTTCTTTTGACACATCAATATTGCTGTTTTTTTTTCATAAACCGTATTTCATATGGTAATTTTTAGGGTGTTATATGGTGTTTCTGATCCATTTAGTTTTGTCATTTGTTAGCTGTTTCATTATCTCCTTTAGATCAATCATGTCATTTGAGGTTGGTATTTAGATTTAAATATTGAAACGGTATCATCATCCTTTAGATGAATTCGGGTCGAATGTTCAGTAGTCTTTAGTCCATATTTTTGGTATTGTATTTATTGCACTCACTGTGGTGGTGATGACCTATTATTATGATAAAAATAGAGTAAATACTACATAAGTAGTATATGTAATATCGTTCTGACTACATAAATCAATAATTTAAGTATTTACCTTTAAAATATTCGTTGTAGTAATTCACCATAATAAAAAAATATTTTCCACATACGCTGTCCCCTAATTCAGACCAGGTAATAATCACTAGTTGCCTGGTTAGGATTTTATGGTAGATGAAATAATTCAATGAAGCCACTTGATTAAATTGCAGAAATTGAAACATATGGAACGGGTTTGTTGTCAACAAAAACATCCAAATATTTCACCCATTCTTCTACTTTGAATCTTCTAGACATGATTTTATTTTGCTTCGAATGATCAGAACTAACAAATGTCTTTACTCAGTAAAAGATTTTTAAATTTACAAAAACATGTTTTTATTTCATAAACATAATGCTGATTTGTTCTTATTTTATTTTGCGTATAAAAAAACTGCTGCATAAACAAACAGTCCTAGTGTCGTTCTTCTAATAAAGTTATATAAATTTTGCAAATTGCAAATAAAACCGTCTAACGACAGCCTTAATTCAAGATCTATCAATAAATCACAAATACTCACATTTTATTGACCTGAATTATAGGCAATTTAAATTACTTATGGTATACGAGTAAATGGTTATACATATTATTCATTCGTCTGTTTAGCTGTGTGTATCTGCTGCGCAGTGTTTACCATGAGTTTGATCAACTTTCCATCCACCCCGTAAGTGTGATACCCGATATCTAGTGACTGATTATAAAAAATACTGTAAACCACTTAACTTTCTTCTCAAATATAAAAATTTATTAGGAGTGCATTTCAAAAAGTCTTAGCCTTACATGATAACATACATATCTGTTTGTCGAGTAATTGTATACAGTGTACACATATGCGCACATTTTTCAAATATTTCACACAATACTGATTTTCTTTTTTGTATTTTTGTGCTTATATTGTAGTTGCAAAATACGAGTACATGCGAAATACATACGACTTTTTGAGGTAGTGACAGTAATTAGATACAGCTAATGACATACTCGTAGGTTAGCCCAAAAACCGCCACCGGCTATCATTATTCCTGCTAACTGTCTGCAGTTGAAGCCATTTTTCTATGTATTTTCACTGAAATATCAATGAAATCTATATGGGAACTATTGAAAAGTAAGCAAAACAAAACAATATTAAAGACAAAATAAAACAAAAACAATTATACGTATGTATAATTGCGGTAGTAAATATTTCTTAATAATTACGTGCGCAGAGCAGATAGCATTACCTACACACGGTATCTATGCGGTGACTAAGACTACGTTTAGAGGTGTATTTTTTTTGTGAGCCCTTGTATGTGCTCTTCTCGGGTGATATGAAAACCGACACGGGATTCACGTAATTGGCATAATTCAGATCTCGTAGAGGAAAAGCTACATATTATCTATTCCTATTCCAAGTCGGTACGTCGCAGGGCTAATAGCAATAGAAACATAAGCGACAAAGAAAATCCCATTAGAAAAGCAACCACGAAGAAGCAAAAATATGTATGCCTATGAATGAAAACAAGTTCGTAAAATATATACATACATATACATACATATTAACGGTGTGATTATTTTTTTAACAAGATTAACATCAGTTCATTATGCAACAAAGAGTTAGAAATTGAATATGTTATCGTCAAGCTCTACGATTCCATATCTGTGTTATATTAAATTTAGTCTAATATTGTATTTATGATTTTATGACAGGCCGGATGGAAAGAAAAACAGAGGCACAATTAGGGGTTGTATTTCATTTTATTGTAAATGCCCCTTTTTGAATTCATTAATTGACACTTACAAGCTATACAAAAAAACGCTTAAATATATCTAAAATAACTTAAAAATAATCTTATTCTAACTTACTGGCCCCAGGCGGGCACTCTAAGTTAACAATTAGGGGTTGTATGAGTTGTACATATTAAAGTGCACTCAGAGATTTAGTGAGGAAGATTAGTGAGAGTGCGTTTAACTTAGTGTTCGCAACTTGTATATATCAAATTTAAGACAAAATTATATTCACAGACTAAAGTCCATAATAATGAAATAAAATTGGGAATACCATCCACTTAATGGTGGATCTTTCACACTCAAGACATCGTTTGACGAAAAGCTATATGACAGTCTTTCTGTTTTAGCCTGATTAAGATCCGAAAGACAACATTCAGAATTTGGTCGAAAAATGCATGATTTTAATTATTGAAAGCAATATATTCTAGGCAATAATAATAACGAGTCGACAGATCGCTGTGTGGAAATAGCTTATACTATATACTATTCTGCCTACATAGTATATACACTCAGCGAAATTTAATTAAAGGCAGATGCAATTTTGCCCATAAAATGTGTTCGTAGTGCAAACGAACATTTATGTCCTATTGCTTTCTTCTGTTTTTGCTTTGTGTCCTTTCTTCAACGTATGTTTTGAAAGTACCGTTACTCCCGCTCAGAGAATTCCAACATCTGTTGTTCGACTAATGATGGTGCGAAATTCGATTAAAATCAGAATGCTGAAAAGCTGTGAGTTGAAGACGAAATCAGGATTTGTTTTTGGTGATTGCAATTGAAAATATTTTTTTTTACATTTAGAACTTTTGGATTTCGATGATTGTTGGCCAGAAGTCAGAATGGGAAAAGGAAAAACGCTCTCGGATGTGGAAATCGCCAAAATTCATGCGTATAAGGATACCGGTATGTCCAATCGCCAAATTTCCATTAAATTAAATCGATCGGCTTCCGCAATCGATATTTAATTAGGAAGTAATTACAACGCGAACCGGAGAAATAAAAGCAATCAAGAAATTTCACCAAGGCAGAAATCCGAGCTGGCTTATAAAAAAATGCTACTGCTTCTAAAATTATTTCAGATTTAAAGTTGCCGATATTTAAACGTCGTGTACAACAAATTTTACCTGGCAGTAATCGACTGGTTTGGAAACAAACGAAGTCAAAACCAGCTCTTACAGAAGCACATAAAGTTGTCCGAGTACACTTTGCCAAAGAACACATGACATGGTCTAAACAGTGGAATAGCGTGATCTTTTCGGACGAAAAAAAGTTTAACTTTGATGGGTCATACGGTTTTAATTATTATTGGCATGAAAAAAAAGGTCCTGAGAGCTTTTCCACTCAAAGAAATTTTGGTGGTGGATCTTTGATGGTCTGGGCTGCTTTTAGATATCATTGCAGGACTCCAACATGCAAAATTTCTAGCCGAATGAAATCAGAAAGTTATATTACTCTGTTGTAAGCTGTTTTAGTAGACTTTTTGGGCTATCACCCGGATTCAAATACAATTTTCCAGCAAGATAATACTGCCATTCATGTATCGCGGGCCAGTCGTAAGTGGTTTTCAGACAAAAAAATTCAACTTTTAGAGTGATCAGCACGTTCACCGGACTTAAACCCGATTAAAAACATGTGGGGAAATCTGTCTCGTCGTGTTTATGCTGTCGGGCGCAAATTTGCTTCGGTGGATGATTTAAGCATGGCCGTTACAACGGAATGGGCTCTAATTCCAGGTCAGGAGTTCAAAAACGTGGTTAATTCGATGCCAAGTCATATTTTCGAACTTATAACCAAGTCTGGCGGTTGGACTCACTATTAATTTAGGCTTTTACGTTATTTGTTATACTGCCTTTAATCGAATTCTTTGCTTAAATAAATCATTTGTTTGTATTCAATAAGTTTGTAAATAGCATTATACTTAAATCAACATTGTTTTTAATATTTCAAAGGATAAGTTGCCTTTGATTGAATTTCGCTGGATGTATATATTGCAGCAGTTCCCTCCCCTTGTTGTAAAAACAACTAAAATTAAATGCAGGGACACCTAAGATGAGCCCTAGTCGCATTGAAATAAAATGTGACTACCCGACGTGCATTGAGGTACCTATGTGTAGCAAAAGCCCGGCCCAAATAACTTTTTTGGTTTAATGAAACAGTATACATATATTTAAAATAACTATTTTTAAAGTTTGGACGCTATTTGACCTTGGTTAAAAGCATAACAAGTGGTTTTGGTTATACTTTTCTGTTTTTCTTTACATATAATGAAAATAAATAATTCGCTAAGAATTTAAATTATTCAAAAGATTCTGCAGAAGATTCTGCTTCATGAAAGGATTCTTTACCCGATTCTGCTTCGTCATCTGATGGAAGATTCCTGCTGATATCATACACAGGAGGCTCGGAAATGAACATTCCAAGTGCCTCCTTGCTAAATTGCTTTGCTTTCTCCTTATGGAAAGGTCTTACATAAACCTGATATAAGAGGATCAGATGTTAATAGTAATCTGTTTCGAAAAAAAGGAGAAGTTGCTATTATTATTAATTATTGATATTTGACATTTATTTTTAATTTACCCTTGAACATTTTCTCGCAAAATTTAACCGGTATAACGGAAGATGCTTATTGCGCGCCTCTGCTGCTTCTTTAGATAACTACCCAGTTGGCAGAATACAAGTACCGATAACTTCACATCCGTGCAAAAGAATTTTGTGTGTGGTCGGAATCATTGGATGCCATGGGTATAACTCAATATAATGCTTAGCGGTAGTATTTATTTTAAAGCCACCTGATATTACTTCCAGTATGTCTTTGATTCGCAAAATTAATTGCACTTAAACACCTGTTATTTCGGCAACTTCTTCTGGATTTATAAAACAATTTCGGCTAGTTTTGGGACATCCACAATGAGACCTAGTTTGGTTCGGAGCTTCTGTATTTCAGCTTCTTTTGTTTTACAAAATCTTTATCTTCCTGTGTTCGAAGCTGCCATTTTTTCAATGGTAGTTTGTATGCAAGGTGAAGAATGCTTTCAAATAAACATATCCTTGCATGTAAAATTGATAAACTAAATTTTAATCTGTCTCTATTAATTTCTTTCGATTTGGTTAAATCATTAAAAATTTTTGATGTAGCTCCGCAGATGTAACATTTTAGAGTTGATATCGTATTAGTAGCTGCATTACAAACTTTGCCATCAACCATTGTAAAGGTCAACGTGTGCTGTACATCGATGCATCTGCCTTCTATTCGCGTTTTTGTAAGTGAATTGATCTTGGATTCAATATAGATTATTTTGCTTTTCGTATAATCTATAGATTCCTTTGCAAAACTTATTTTTATTGGTCGACAATACCATGGCGAAAAAGGTGTTAGGTTTTGCAAATAATTGTTTTTGTTGAAGTGCAAAGTGACCTTAATGGTACGAGGGAAACTTGGAATATATATGCATCGGAATCAGTGCTATTTTCAAACTTTTGTTTATATTGAGTTTGTTGGGAACCGTCACATCCCGATTTAGATATAACTTCTAATGAACTACAACTCTTCCACTTAAAGTTTTTAGCGCTTCCTCCAAATATAGAATTAATCGTTCAGCAGTATGATTTAATAAGTCCTGCAAGTTAACTTCAGCCGATGTTTCTGTAACAGTGTATGACTCCGGCACAGAGTAGCATTGTTTCTTTTCTTTTTGCAATATATGTAGCAAGGAAGAAGTTTTATGTCGCTGGACCTTATTATCTCACACTGCTTGCGCGATAAACCACCTTCGACAAAAATAGATAGTGCTTTCTAAGTAGAAAATTTTTTAGCTCCGGAAGATAAACTGTGTTTATATTTTTTGGCCCCCCCAGTCGATTGGACCATTTCATTAAGCACTTTCGAAGCATCTATATTTCCATCCACACGCGACTTTATCTGAGTGGCGCATCAATATTCCGACGTAGGACTTCCGTTCTTCTTCTTTTGCTGCGCACGCTAAGCTCTTCGAAAGATTTTCTTGACCGACCTTAATTTTATTTACAAATTATAAGTTTAGTTTAGTATTAAAATCCCGTAAATGTAAATGTAAATTTTAATCTTAAAATCTTTAAGTCTATCTTCCGTACAAGAAACTTTGCTTAACAAAGATATTTCAGGATGTTCCAATTTCGCATCAAATTCGTATAATCTCGTATTACATCATATAAATGTTTTTTGTCAAAATATTAAAGCTGGATGATCCTTTAAACAAAAGAAATTCTTATTGTAAAATACTACTATGCGTTTACGACGGAGAACACATATGTAACGGATGCACAAGCGCCAAAAGAAAAAAATTACCAAAAATCCATTATCTGCACATGCAAACTTTTTGTAAATCCAAAAAGGCAAAAATAGGAACCCATTTTTTTTTAATATGATACCAGAAATCTAGTTCTTTCAAGTAATGCCGACATTTTTGGCGAATACTGCCGAATTATATTACAACGACTATATTATATGTATACAAAATTTAATACAAAAAAATTGATTTGATTTGATATAATAATTAAAATTTCTATATAAAAAATGCTTTACGGACCATCAATATATGTTCGTAATAAAGTACATACCTGGTACTGAATTATCCATAATAAAAGTTATCACTTATCGAAAAACAGAAAAAAAAATAATATTTAACTTTGGCGATTTCGCGAACAACTTTTGTTTGTCTTACAAATCTTTTGATTGACGACTTTTAACTGATTCTGCATTCAAGTATGTACCCAAACACCTAAAATGATTACGGTGCATTGTTTAATTGGTTTTTAGCTACCGCTAGGAAAAAATTACTTCCTAACTTTACATATTAAAAAAATCGACTTTTGACCGAAGTTTCGCTCCAAATACCCCAATGTGCGACGTTTATATGCGTGGTCGGGTTTCAACGTTGAGAGAATGACAATGGTGCGAAAAAAAACTCGTACATAGTGGGTGGTTTTTTTTGCAGTGTCAGACTTTTCAAAAGGGTTAACATATCAAATCAGCTGTCACATTGAGCTGCCGAATTTCATTTATTTCCAGCACAGTTTTCTATTTCATGATGGAAAAGTTGACTCCACAACAACAACTTCAGATCGTTGAAATTCATTTCCAAATTGGAAACTCTGTTCGCAAAACTTATTCAGCTCTTCGTGAAATTTACAGTATACATCATCGGCCATCTCTACGTGCTATTTGTTGAATTTGTTGAATTATTAAACAATTTCGCATTCAATTCAGGATATTCACACTTCAAAAAGAACGAGAACAGTGCGCTCGGAAGTACTCGTATGTATCGCGGCTGTCGATACTTTTGTTAAAGAGGACTCCATTTTAGCGATTCGTATATTCCTGATTAAACGGCTACGTAAATAAGAAGAATCGCCGTATTTGGAGCGATGATAGTCCTTAAGAAGTACAGCAGATTCCATTGCATCTAGAAAAATGCATCGTATGGTGCGGATTGTATGCCGGTCTTTATTTCTTCAATAATAAAGCCGCGGAGCACAAGCTACTGTCAATAGACACCGGTGCAATGTGATGATTTATGATTATTTGTTCCCAAATTTGTGTGACATCAATGTGGAAGAATTGCGGTTCCAACAGGATGGCGCTCCACCCCGTACGAAAACACTGCTTTATTGAAATAATTTGACAATTTGCCAATAGAGTCATTTCAAGAAATGGACCAGTCAAATGGGAACGCAAGATTGTGCGATTTGATGCCATTGGATTATTTTCTGTCAAGTCCCTGGTTTATACCGATAAACCAGCAATGATTGACACTTTGGAGCAAAATATTGTTCGACTAATACGTGAAAAAGTGGTCGAAAATTGGACCTCTAGAATGTGTTTTGTACGATTCAGCTGTGGTGGATATACGATATAAACACAGATTTTTTGATAAAAAAATAATTTTATTTTTCAACGTAGTCTCCCTTGAGCTCTATACACTTTGTCCAACGCTTCTCCAATTTTTTTATCCCTTCCAAAAAAAATGATTTGTCGAGGACCTCAAAATAGGCCTTTGTTTGCGAGATGACTTCATCATTGGAGTCAAATCTTTTTCCACCAAGCCATTTCTTCAGGTTTGGGAACAAGAAGTAGTCGCTCGGAGCCAAATCTGGAGAATAGGGTGGATGAGGGAGCAATTCATAGCCCAATTCATGGATTTTTGCCATGGCAACTGCACATGTGTGCACCCTTGCATTGTCTTGGTGGAAAAGAACTTTTTTCTTGGCCAAATGAGGTCGTTTTTTTTTCAAATCGTCATTGAATCGGTCCAATAAGTTGGCATAATATTCCCCATTGATTGTTCTTCCCTTTTGAAGGTACGAGTAGTCAATGTGGATTATCCCGCGTGCATCCCAAAAAACAGTCGCCATAACTTTATTGGCTGACAAACCCACCTTGGCCTTCTTTGGCGCCGATTCACCCTTAGAAACCCACTGTTTTGACTGTTGTTTGTTCTCTGGTGTGTTGTGATGGATCCATGTTTCGTCCACGGTTACAAAACGGGGCAAAAACTCCTCCATATTGCGATTAAACAACGCCAAACCTTCCTGTGAAGTTGTTACACGATTGCGTTTGTGATCGACTGTGAGCAAACGCGGCACCCATCTTGCGGAAAGCTTTCTCATGCCCAAGTGATCATTCAAAATTGAAACTACTGAGCCATGCGAGATCCCTACGGCTTCCACAATCTCTCGCACTTTCAATCTTCGGTCGGCCAACACCATATCGTGAATTTTTTCGATTGTTTCGGGTGTAGAGACCTCAACTGGGCGTCCAGGACGTTCGGCATCTTCAGTGCTTGTACGGCCACAACGAAATTCAGTAAACCACTTTTTTACCATTGAAATCGATGGTGCAGAGTCCCCATAGTATTTATCAAGCTTAGCCTTGGTCTCGGTAATGGTTTTTTTCGCAAGAAATAATGCTTAATAAGCACACGAAATTCACTTTTTTCCATTTTCTCCTCAAATTAGTGAGTAGTCTGATAAAAATAGCTGTCAAACACAAACTAACTGACGCAGCAAGTTTAAACAGGAGTCAACTGACAGATGCCTGTTGACAGGAGCAGTGTTGCTGTTTCAGTAAAGAGGTCAGAAATTCAAAAAGTCACGGACTTATTGATCCACCCTCGTATACCCAAAACTGTTTTGAAATATTAAATGGAATCAAATAAACTTTCGAATGGATTTAATAAATTGTCATCATGTTAATCACTGTGTTTTATTTAAACCAAAAATATGAAGCTCCTTAAAAAACACCCTTTGCATTCACACATTCACGCAGATCAGTAAACGGATGAAAGGAGAATAGTACAAAAGAACGCATCATGAAAGTGAACGTATATGGAAACACTACTCCTGGGGCTGCACGTGCAATGCTGCACTAGCTACACAGCCAGAATAACTAATTAATAAATATGTATGTTAATTATCTATATATTTTTTGTTTATCTTTTATTACTTTGCTGTACAAAGTACATTTTCGGACTAAAAAGAACTATAAGTTGATAAAAAAGACCACCAGGAATAACCGCATAATGATAATACCGTACATTTGTTGAAAATGCTAATATAACCCAATCGAAGCTGTCGGTGATCGGAGGGTTAAAAATGAAATAGAGTACTTAGGATATTGCATTAGTCACTCGGATATAAAGCCAAGTTTAAGCAAATTAGAAGCCGATCGTAATGCACCTGAGCCTCTTAATAAAGCATAGCTTAAATCATATTTGGGTATTATAAATTATTATCATATCATAAATGTGTTCCAAATTTATCTTCTGAGCTGGCTGTTTTGCATGAGTAACTTCCATTAAGAAAGCATGGTGTTGAAATAAAGTTCACAGGAAAATGTTCCAGAAAAGTAAGGAGTCAGTATTAGGGATTGATATTTTAACGCATTATAAGCCAAACAAACCAATAATAATTCCTGCAGATGCAAATGCTTATGGAATTGGCATTGTGCTCTCGTATTTAATCGATGGAGAAGAAAGGCCTAAATGTTTGTATCCAGTACACTAAATGATGCTAAAAAGAATTATTCATAATGGCACCGCGAGGCATCAGCAATTGTGTTCGCTGTGCAAAATTCCATAAATATTCCATATATATTGCAGTCATTGTGATTAAAAAGCTATTATACATAATGAATGATTAGTATATATAAAGACTAAATTGTCTAGACAATGTGATAAATTAATCACTTTACCCAAATATTATTCGTAATAGCAGGTCGAAGCTAGTCAAAGTAATATATACGGTTGACTTGCTTCCCCTCCCGCTCCCCATCCTGTTGCCCCATGGTGTGTTCACTGCGATCACGTGGCTGACGCAATAATTTTCGTTGTTGTTTTGTTATGAGAGGACGCACCGCGTGTGCCGCAATTTCCGCGAATTTTTTCAGTTGCATCGGTGTTTAATGATGATAGATCATATGAAAAAACTTTTTTACGAATTTATCTCTGTACTTATTGTAAGTAAAGGAAAAAATAATCAATTGTTGACGAATGATCAATATTTGTCCTTAATTATAAAAGTAAAAGAATCAAACAAGATTACCAAGAAAACACTTGAAGATTACCAGCGGCAAGCAAAGTACGATGTAGTTTAAATTGGAACATCAGAAAAACTCACAATTCCGGTAAAAATCGAAGGTGATCCCATGGTTCACTATGCCCACTTAGACTAAACTTTTCAAATAATCCACTACTGTCATGTTAGTATTGGATACGGTGATAGAGTCAGAATGATGGAGTTAAAATTAACATATAAAAATGTAACTGCTGAACTTGTCACAGTGTATTTGAATCTGCATGAAACTTGCCAGAAAAAAAATTTGCCAATAAAAGGTCTTGTCGTAAAACCGATCATCAGCAACGAGCTTAATTCAAGGTGCCAAGCTGATCTGTTCGACATGCAGTCCCAAGCAGATGGGGATTATAAATTTGTCATGGTCTATCAAGATCATCTAACAAAATTCGTGCAGCTGCGGTTTTTGAAAAGCAAACGAGCAGAAGAGGTAGTGTATCATTTGCTAGATATTTTTACTATGTATATTCGGAGCGCCTAGTATTTTGCAAAGCGCTAATGGGGGGGAATTTGCTAACAAGGTGGTTAAAGAAGTCGGCGCGATGTGGCCAAAATTAAAAATCGTACACGGTATACCTCGACACTCTCAATCTCAAGGGCTAAGCAAGACATAGAGAAGATGCTTTGTACTTGGCAGGAATCTAACAAGACGAAATGGTCTAAAAGATTACGATTTATTCAATTTATGAAAAACAGAGCATATCACGCAGGTATAAATCGCAGCCCCTACGAGCAATGTTTGGCTATAACGCTAAAATCGGACTAAGTAGTCTTTCTAAAGACGTGCTCGTCTATCTGTCAACAGAAGAAGAACTAGAATTTATATTGATTAAAGGCGAAAACCAGCCGTGTGAAGAGAGAGAAACCGAAACCAATATTACCGACACAAAGGTTAATGAGGAAGATTAGCAAAATAAAAATCAAGATAACCTGATAGGATAACCTCATAGGAAAACCTGTTAAAGCGGTCATTATTTTTTAAAATTAAAATTTTTTCTTTGAGCACCCATTTTTTTTTTGTTCCTTTATATCTAAAAACAATATCCTCTTTTTATCCTACATATGCGATCATCTTAACGCGTGCCATTGATTCACATTTTCACACCAAGCCTTTAAACTTGCGAGTAAAACTGTATCATTGTGATTGGTAGTGTTTACATTTATTCATTCACAATTCATTCATTAGTTTTAATAACCCGCAGTCAGTTTCATTAGCGCAAAATGCCACGTGAAAAAATATTTTTTCTCGGTGCTAAGAAAGATCTAATTCTCGGCTCAAATTTACTACCAAAACGTTATGTGCTTTATAATAAGCGAAGAGTGAAGTTAAGTTTACCAAATACTCGTAGTGTGTTTTTGGTCATAGAGGAGTGTTTAATTCTTTGGAACAAGGCGAGATTCTACATACTCGTGATCGATGTCAACAATTTAAAAAACCTTATGAAGAACTACTACGAAACATTGAAAAAAGTAAAACTAGAAACACTGAGACATGCAGGAAAAAAAAAAAAAAAAAGAATTCGCTTTTAATCAACAATATTAAATTATTTATTCGACATCGCAGATGCACCTGCCTTATATGTGACGAAAATTGAAGTATATAAACGGTTTTTACTCTTTCAAATTCAAAAAGGTTGACATGAATGCATGCTAGGAACGGACTTTAAACCTGCAGCTATGGAGAAGAGGAAGGAGATGAGAATTAAACAACGAGTAGAAGAAAATCAACGTCCATCCATTTTCCACGAAGATGAATTGAATCTTAAATTAAATATTTGATTTGAAAAAAAAGTTTATCTACTTATAGTTGAACTTTATTTTACAAGTTCTTCTGAGGAACAACTTGCAGTTGAAACCAGGCTCAGATTCGTCAGGCCTAAGAAGAGCACCAGTGACAGAGATGCCGTCGATCTCTTGAGTGCCCGAATTTCTATTAGACTTTCCCGTTAATATTTTCGCGAACAGATAGCTGCTACTAATAAAAAAGATTTGTCGATTTAAGTTAAAGCTTCACAGCTATTTGTATATTGGAACTCTGAAATTCTTCCTGATATAACTTGACAAGGAAAAGTTGACAGATTTAAAATTATTACATCTGCTCTATATATAGAGCAACTGCTTGGAGTTGGAGTACCAGAACTTTCAACTGGAACTAGTTTTGAAATATCATCTGCTGTGTATGATATGTTGGAGGATTTGTCAATGTTCGATAAAGTTAGAGCTTTTGTTTTTGATATAACTATGTCTAACATCAGGCATTTAAGTGGAGGTTGTATTCTGTTAGAAAATAAAATTGGCCGAAACATACTTGATTTCGCTGGCAGACACCACATTTTTGAGATATGTAGTTCTTCAAGCTGTGTTTAACGAAGCTAAGTTTGACCCATCTTCTGGTTTTAGTATTCCTTTGTTTAAACAATTTAAAACACAGTAGAAAACAAGTGACAAGGGCATATTTCTGTGTGGTCAATCGATGACAAAGTTTTAAGGCAAGACATTCTTTTGTTCGCCATTAAAAAGCTTAGAGAGGATTTTCCTCGAGATGACTATAAGGAGTTTCTTGAGCTGATCATATTTTGAGGGGAACACCTCCAGGCTGCATTAAATTTCGATCACCAGGAACGTATCATTTCGCTCGGTGGATGCCAAAGGGAATATATTGCCTTAAACTAATATTGTTCCAGCAACAAATTAAATTAACTGCCAAAGACAAAAGACCTTTGTCGACTATTTGCTGTTTTATTGTCAAACGCTATACTCATCTTAGTATTCTGCCCAGGATGCCTCGCAAGCATCATTAAATGACATTAATTTCATAAAAAATCTTAATGCATATTAAGAAAATGATACTATTATACCCAATATAGCACTTAACAAAGTCCTTAACCACTTATAGTATTTGAATGAAGAATATGTCGCTTTCTTACTTTTTTGACGACAAACGGAGTGTTGAAGAAAAACGGAAAATGGTCTTGAGAGCTTTGGAACAAATAAATAAAAGGATGAAGTGGTTAAAAAGAAATTACATCACATTTTATTCCATCAGAGCTTTTTTGTCAGCTAAATCAATAAAAATGATTGAAAAGTTTGGGTTATCTACAAGATTTTTGAACACGAATCCAATACACTGAGATGACCAATCAGACTGTATCCGAGGAAAAGAAATATTTGGATCACAAAAAGTAGTCAATGATACCACTGAACGTGGAGTAAAACACATAGAGAAATTTAATGATAAAAGCGGAAAAAACTAAGTTCAAAAGCAATTCCTACTTCAAGTAAGTACTCGTATCTTCATCTTTTGGTTTTATGAAACAGAGAGCCTACTTTAAAATACCTACATGTTGTAAATTTTTTATTAACTTCACATTTCCTATTCTAATCTCAATTTTTCAGACGCTGCAATACTATTGCAAAAAATACAAAAAATGTTATCTAATGAGAAGTATTTACGGAAGTCGATATATTAAAAAACTTATTGATGGAAAACCTTCAGACTTAGCAAAGCAGTACGTTGAATGGGAGAGGTTCGAAGAAGGAGCCACAAGATAAATAATCGCATCAGTCAAATGCAAAACCACTAGCAAGGTCATTGCTTAACAGGTGATCCAAATTAGAGTTGCCGGTGGAATGGTTCTTAACCAACCCTACAAGCAGCGCAGTAGCAATGTTCCAAGTTCCAAGTTCCTCACCGTCAAATTCAGACGTGTTTCAATTTCGCTCCGCTGATAATTTGCAAATATTTGTTTTTCTGTTTGACCATTTTTTTGTTTTTTTTTTTTTGACATCATTTGAACCGCATTATTTGTTCCCAATTATTCACACTATAATTTCTCGGTGTCATCAAAACACAGTGACTTTGTAAGAAATAACCTACTTACCATTTATTTATTACCTAATTAAACCATGTCTTTCTGTGGATTTGTTGACAGCGCTATACCTCCTATGGAAATGGTTACATGCAATGGGATATTGGACAAAAATTCCATCCCATATGCATTGCTTTGAACAGAAATGATAAAATTCATCTCGATGAGTTTAAGCGTATTCTGCTTCTTCGGCGTAGCGTGCCGGACCATCTGCCTGGCACATATAATGCTGAGTATAAAATGTAATAACCAGCAACTAATTGGGCTTGCAGACTCTATTGCATATGCGAAGTTCAATATACTGGGAAAACTCTAACTAACCAAAGTCATTTTCGAGAGTTATGATATTCTAAACTGCTCAATCGATAACAGGACAACGACCATAAAATCAGCTGTTCAATCCCTGCACTCAAAAATCACCAAATTAACAGATATTGATAACTCTCATTGCTCAAATACGTTCCCAGCGATTCAGTCAACTTCAATTCAGTTGGGAAAAATTATGTCAACGTTGGCTGACCGATCCACTCTTACATCTCAAGTATGCTTCTTAGTGAGGAAGCTGCATCCACTAGATCAAAAACAATACAGATATTGGAGGAACTAAAGCACATCTCTAGTAAGTAATAAACCTGTGCAACAAATCCTTACACGACGAGCTACATATATTCATCGCTCTCAACCACTTCATCCCCAACTCATCCAACAGCCACTACCACCGTTTAACTCTCTGAGATTAATGCAACTTCGATCACCAATCCCGCTCCAAGACCATTGCCAATAATTAGGGCTTTTGGGACATCCTGGACTCTCCCTGAATTACAAAAATTAAATAAAAATTAAATCTTGAAGCCACCAATAAACCAGAACTATCTACTTTCTTCCTCCAAGCTACCCCACGTCATGCAAGCCCATCCTGGATCAAAGATCTTTTTAAGAAAAAATTTGGTATACAAAATGTCAAATGCAAACTAATTGGCAAAGCCAAGAAAAAAAGCGGTCGGTGTTTCGAAATACGTATATCCACTAAGTACGATTGGAAAAGATGGTCGTCAACCATCTAAAGGATATGGTAGATAATAAGCTTATTAATAAAAGAAAAGTTAGCACAAACAACTCTGCCCTATCCCATCAACATCCCGAGCCAAACTGGTCACTTAAGACCTAAATCTTTTCAAGATCTGTTTAACACCTTCCCCCGTCCATCTAGAAAGAACACCAGAGTCCCGACACCAAACCATCTCCCTCCTATCACCAAATCTTTAAAGTCGTTTCAAAACAGAGTTTCATTTAGCCTTGCTCCTGCGCCTTCTAACCAAGTTCCAATTGACGTTGCCCCATCGGACAAATATCCTAATTTTATTAGCTCCCATATACTAAACCCAACCACCTTTCCTCATCTTCGTCTACCAATTCCCCTGATCCAACTCCCTCACTAGTAATGATTCTAGATCCGAGGTACTTGACAAATCTGTCCCTTCTTCATTCGCTCGTTTTCTTAATTCTCCTGCACCCAATTTTAACCCAAAATACCTTGACCCACTTCTTCCACCCACTGTCAAACTCACTAAACAATTTTCAGATATGAATGATGTCAGTCGTTTATACTACATAACTTTTGAGTAGGCTCTACCTTACCTATTTGCACGACAAAACCAACTCCGTTTGCATTGATGGCATGACCAAAACCAATATTATGGTTTCGATTCAACGTGAGGGTATTTCCATCAAGCCAGAGGAATTGATGCAATTTTTCATATGAAAACGGCAACATATGTGTGGATTCAGAAAATTCATTTTCATTTAACTTCCGAAGTACCGACTTTAACAAACTTAAAACCCTCATCAGCAACGTTAACTTTGACTTTATTGCTGAGACAACTAATATTGATGTTGCCCTATCAACTTTCTATTCATTAATTTTCTCCTACTTTAGTCAATCGTCTCCGTATACTTTCCAAAAGGACTGCATGTCAGCTCCTCCCTGGTGCAACAAAGAGTTTCGCTCTCCGTAATAACAAGAAATCGATCTGATTCCGACTATTGTAATTATCGATTTGTATACAATCGTTTTTCTGAACTTTACCTTCAGTACCTCTACCGCTTGCAATTTAGGTTAGTATCGGACCCTAAACGCTTCTACCATTTTGATAATACCAAAAAAAAGTCAGGCGGCTGCCCATCTGCTCTCAAATTTCTTAGTGAATTTCTTAGTGAACCAATTGCAAATTTCTTTGGCTGCCATTTTAACAAATCCTTTTCTTAGCAAACACCTGAGCCCGATTCTAGTTACTTTAGCTATATGAGAAACTGTCCTGAGACGTCATCTATCTCGCTAAATATAACAACATCTTTAGTATCTGAAAACATTACCAAACTTAAAGATGATTCTTCGTCCGGCTCTGATGGCCTTCCGGCTATTGCAATAAAAAAGCGTGTAACTCATTTCGGTCCTCCCCTCGCTGCCCTATTTAACTTCTCTATTTCAACAGATACTTTCCCTTTCCTATGGACGGAATCTTATATCATCCCTATTCATAAAAAAAACAGTAAGGCCGAAGTCGATAATTATAGGCCCATAGCAAAACTCTCTTGCATACCCAAATTTTTCGAAAGCATAGTCTATCAGCAATTGCTCCCGTACTGTAGGCTAACTATCCGCACAAGTCAGCACGGTTTCATGAAAGGTAAATCAACCCCCATTAACCTAATGGAGATCGTCTCTAGGCCGTTTTGTACTTTAGAAGACGGTGATGAAGTCGATTCAATTTCCACAGATCTCAGCAAGTCGTTCGATAAAATCTCTCACCAACTTATCATTTTTAAACTAAAAAAAATTGGCTTTTCCCTCATTTTGTGGCATGGATCAAATCTTATTCGTATTTAGAAGACCGAGAATACGGAGTCATCTTCTCATCTTCAGATCTTCAATATCCCACCCCATTAAGGCAACACCTGGTGTCCCTCAGGGTAGTTACCTTGGACCAATCATCTTCATCCTAACGATTAACGATATAAATCTCATTTTAACGAATTCTAATCTTTCTATTTTCGCTGATGACACAAGAATTTCCAAAGTCATTTCATTATCTTCTGATTCCCATTGCTTGCAAAATGACTTAAATAAGTTTTCGGTATGGTGAAAGCAAAACTGTTTGGAGCTTAATATCAACAAATGCCAAGCTATAGTTAATTACGGTCACTTTGAACCAATATCTGGAATATTGCGTATAACAATCAACCACGCCGAAGTCTTGGACCTAAATACAATAGCAGGAAATACGAAATCAAAAAAGCACTGTTCAGTATGCAACTCCCTTAACATCTCCCCAGACCACCATACCTCATCTTCCCATTAGGTTAAGAATGTCTTTGTTAGTTTTTAAGCCCGGCTTTAAGTTTTTGCTTGTTAATAAGTTTAATAAAGTTTTCCAGTGTAGACCCGGACCAGTAATAATAATAATAATAATGCCTATACGTGGGAGAAATATGTACTATTAGATGCAATAATACGTTTTCAACGGTTAACGGCGTATTTCTGATCTATGCTATGTTTTTATTAGTTAACTAGATTATACCCCCAACTTCCTTCGAATTGATACAGTGAATAATTGATAAAAGGTCTCTGACGGTTGAATATTACACAGAATATTTCATCAGCTTTAGAATATTACACAGGCTTTTAATTAATAAAATTCTTAGTGGATGGTTGCGTATTGGCTTCTTAGTTTTAATTTTAAGTAAATAGATTTGTAAATATAATATGGTATACTGTATATACGTCAAAAGACACGATATAACTATTAGGTTTAGCATAGAGTTCCCGCTTTTTTTTTTGATTTGATGACATTTGAAATGTCATTCGGGCGAGGCTGGGATTCGAATACCGAACCTTCCGATTTGGAAGCACGTCCACTACCACTTGAGCCACGGGCCAGTAAGTTAGAATAAGATAGTTTTAAGTGAATTAAGCTAATTTTTAGGCATTTTTTTCTAGCATGTTAGAGTTAATGAATGAATTCCAATAAGAATGCATTTAAAATGAAAAATGGAATGAGCGTATCGGTTTCTCGATCGAACGGTTCGGCGTCCAATCCCTACCGGGGCCCCAAAGACAATAATTTTTGCAGGCAACTAGTTCATGTACGGTGTTTAGTTTTAGTTTAAAAAGTTAAATTCTTAACAAAAAAAATAAAAAATGTATTCCGTGTTTTCCAAAGGTAAATCCAAAGTAAATGCTTAGCTAATTTTTATTGAATTTACATTAGTATTCTTAATTCGTAGGTTCCAGGTTTTGCATCACTGAAGTGACTGTGGGTGAAACAAGGCGTTCGGAAGTCTACGCCGATCGTCTTTAGCGTTGGGAACCTGCGAATTATTGCCACACAGCGGTTTAAACAGTTTTACAATTTTTTTTACATTTACATTTGCATATCGATTACTCTAAAACGGTTTATTAAATTTTAATTCGTTGCAAAGTGCTAGACTTAACAAAAAATGTTAAGGTATCAGTGATTTTTATACGCTACCCCAACCGATTAATATTAATATTATTTATTTACCTAACAAAATCTAATTAAAACCCCGTGAAGATCATTGAAACCGCTGATACACCAGTACGCATCACAGTCATTCATAAACCTCTGTGAGGAATAGACGGGTTTTGGCTTTCAAAGTGGAAAAAGCAAATATATAATTTTTCGTGAAAACTGTGTTGGAAACATGTTGGCAAGTGCTTCTGTGCCCCAGTGGTAGTGCTATCAGCTGTCGCCATTCAAAGATGACCAGAGAACAGACATGTTTCGGCTTCTTTTTAAAGTTAGTTCGATAGCCCAACAATAGTGTTCTAGACCGACGAAGCAACGGTCGTAGGTTCGATCCCCAAGCAGATCGCGTTTTCTATTAATAAAAGTAAATAAAAAAGTGAGACCACATAAATGAATGGTAATAAAACGGTACGCCATCCAAATAGCCGGGCTCGGTAAATGGCACGATATCATTTGGTGAGATCAAGCCACGTAGTACCAGTCCAAAATATAACAACAACAACAGAGGTGACAACAAAGAGGAGGAGAAAGCTACAACTAACTCCGAATCTCGTAAAGAGCATCCTACTCTATCAAGGTTCATCAGATAATATAAAGAAAGCTTTATTCGCTCTGGTAACATGCAACAACAACAACCGCATCATAAGCAACAATAACAAAAGCAGTAGCACATATATCAAAACACTTCAAAACAAAGAATTTCACCTACAAACACTTGCAAATTGGAACTAAAGGACTGTGTAAGTCGGCCACTAGCTGTAATTTAATTTTTTTTATTAAAAGACTAAGCGAAGATAAGGACTGAAACGAATAAAATCTGTAAATTTTAATACGGGCTATACTTCCAATGCGTAAAAATTGCAATCCCATTTTGTACCCAAATTAGCCTGTATATTCTCTAGTTTCAGTATGTTATTGATTTTAGTTCGGTGCGGTTTAAAATATTTATAAAATATGAGTCAAGAGGAACGCCGTAAAAAGATCATCGACAAATGGCTCGAAAATACTTCGCGTCCAAACCATTTCATCGCAAAAATTTAAACTAACACGCAGTACAGTGGATTCTATTATTTAACGATATTTGGAGACGTTGGCAGTTAAGCGAAAACAGAAAAGTGGAGCTAAAAGTGGAGTACATGACACAAATTTGGACAGGAAAATAGTGGGTACGGAAATGTAGTACCAACCAAACAATGGTACAAAGATCTAAAAAACGTAACGGTCTAAAAACACGAAAAAAAACAAAAAATTCCAAAAGTTACTGAAAAGCAAAAAAAGTCATAAAAACACGATCCCGAAAGCTATACGAGTTGATCAGCAACAAGAAAGCGTGCTTGGTTTTGGATGACGAAACTTATGTCAAAGCCGACTTTACTACTCTTCCAGGTCTGCAGTTTTACAGCTCGTTTGAAGCTGAGATTCTTCCGCAATCAACAACATCGATTCGGATGGAAAAATTCGGGTCAAAATATCTTGTTTGGCAGGCCATTTGCCAATGTAGACATAGAAGCTCATCCTTTTTTACAACGGGAACAATTAACGGAGAAGTGTACATTAACGAGTGCCTAAAAAAACGGTTGATTCCTTTCTTAAACAAACACGAGGGTTCAACATTATTTTGGCCAGATTTAGCTTCAGCTCACTATGCTGATGCGACGTTGAGCTTTCTTGTTGCTAAAAATGTCGATTTTGTCCCAAAAGACATGAATCCACCCAATGTTCCACAGTGCCATCCCATTGAAAGGTATTGGGCTTTGGTCAAAGCCAAATTGAAGAAAAGTGAGCAATGTGCAAAGGACGTAAAAGATTTTAGTGCTAAATGGAAAAGAGCGTCCAAAAAGATCACCAATGTAACTGTCACCAACCTCATGAAGGACATTAGAAAGAAGTTGAGGAAAGAATGGGAATCCAAATATTTTTTTTTATTTTTTGGAATTGTTAATGAATTTAATAAAAACAAAGTTTTAAAGCAAATAAAAAACATGTACATGAATTATGAAAATATTTTTTTTTTACTTTGAAGTTTCCAAATTTTATTCGTTTCAGTCCTTAGACATGCGATCCACTGTAATACAGTAGAGCGCTACCACAAAAAAAAAACAATTTGCTAAGAGATTCGGCGACGAAGTTCTTCTCGGCCTTTAAAATAATGTTCTTCTTGTTTTCATCACTCTGGTCGTGAAAACATGGGTATTTACGTACAAATTTAAGTAATATTTTTATTGTTTCACACAAAGAACCAATATCAACGCCGCATTGAAATGAAGGATTTGCATTTCAATACATCACCGCGTTTCACTGCGACGTTGAAAACACATTCTGTGTGACAGTTTCTATGATTTTAGTAGCATACAATGCGGGGTTGGAATGCAACGGTGAAACACGGCGTTAAAACACTTTCTGTTTTGACGGAACTCTTAATCACCACGCCACTGATGCGCTTTGGTTAGCGAAACCAAGCTTACCAAAACACACAAAATGAGGCACGATGGAACCGATCTAATTCCATATAAGGAGAAGGCGTTGTGATCGTTGTAAGAATAGGACTGCGTTTTGAAAGAGTGTACAGTCGTGTAGTACGTAAGTTCCAGGTCCTGGAAGCATGTATCGTGTATATTCCTCCCCAAAGTGGAAATCGGTTTTACATATGGTAGTGTCTGTCTATGCACCTAGGGCTACTCAATCCACCTTATTCAACTCAGAACTCCGAACACAGTTTCGATTCCTAAGACTGGAATTGGCAGCGTAGATTTCAACGCCAAACATAGAGATTGCGGAAATAATACACCAAACACTAGACGGAACCTGGTATTCAGCGCAGTGTAATGTACAGACTCGTCTTAAAGGCGACGGATACTCCGTTTCCTAGACACGGCTCCCATTTGGATCTCCTGCTGTTCGACACATAAATAGAACTGACAGGTACTAACCAACATTCTACAAACTGTTTACGCACTTTCGTGTATGGTGCCTTAAATACACTTCTCCAGAATACTGTCGAGAGCACTCTCTCGTTCGAGGAGATTGACAGGTATCTAAAACTAAGGGACGAGACAGTTAAACGAACAATGGATAAAACTAAAAACCCTCTACATACAATTTACTGACATAATTACATAACCCGGAGATCATGATACTGAAATCATCGATGAAAAACCTCCAAAAATTAATAAACCAAAATTATAAAGCCTCTGCAAGTTTGTATTGGAAAAATAAAATTCGGACTGTAAACACTAACAACCCGAATATATTCTCGCAAATAAATAAAATACATATTTCGGAGGAAAAGTCAGAACGACCGTTCGTGTCTTAAAATTGCCCGACAACGAAGCGTACTTTTAGGTTGTCTGAAAAGTTTCCGACGTAAAGATAGCGGCACTCGTCAATAAAAGCTAGTGAATGCTAGTTGTGCATCTTTTGACAGTTACTTACCGAAATTTCAGTCATTTTGGACGCGCAGTTTTTAGTTGAAAGTCATTCGAGTGAGTCGATGTGCGTGTTTTTTGTGAAAATGGAGAAAATTGAGTATCGAGCTATTATTAAATTCTTGTTTGGACTCTGTATATGGGGACTCTGCAGCATCATTTACCACAGTGAAATTTTGGGCAGCTGAATTTAAACGTGGCCGTAAAAGCTTGGGAGATGATGAACGTTCGGGACGTCCAAAAACTGCAACCGCTGACGATAACATTGCTAAAGTTCACCAAATGGTGTTAGACGACCGCCGAATTAAAGTGAGAGCGATAGTAGAGATTGTGAAAATGTCCAAAGAACGTGTTTGTTACATATTAAATCAAGATTTAAGCATGAACAAGTTGTCCGCGCGTTGTGTGCCGCGTTTGCTTACGTTAGACTAAAAACGTGTTCGAATGAACATTTCCAACGCTCTGTTGGCATAGTTTAGGCGTAATATATCCGAGTTTTGGCGCCGATTAATTACTATAGATGAAACTTGGATACACCATTATACGCCCGAAACAAAAATTCAGTCAAAACAGTGGACTGCAAACTGTTTTTTCGGCTGGGAAAGTGATGGCGACTGCGTTTTGGTATAGTAAAGCAGTTATCTTAATCGATTATCTTCAAAGAGGAAAAACGATTACAGGAGCATACTACGCATCATTACTTGCCAAGCTGAAGGCAGAAATTACGGAAAAACGGCCACATTTGCAGAAAAAGAAAATCCTGTTTCACCAAGACAACGCGCCGTCTCACACCTCAGCGGTTGCCATGGCGAAAGTCCATGGATTAGGTTTGAACTGCTTGACCATCCGCCTTATTCACCAGATCTAGCCCCAAGCGACTTCTTTTTATTCCCTCATCTAAAAACTGCGCTCGGAGGACAGAGATTTTCGTCAAATGAGGAGGCAATCACCTTCATGAACAATTATTTTGCAGAGAAAAACGCCAAGTACTATTTGGACGGGTTAGAGAGATGGGAGAAGTGTGTAGAGTTACAAGGAGACTATGTAGAAAAAAAAAAATAAAAAAAATTGAGAAAAAATGTCTTGTATCATTGTTCGGAAACTTTTCAGACAACCCTCGTAGATCCAATTGAGGCCGTTGATGATAACAACTTCTTTGTGATCGGGGATGCGCAGGAGATGGTAGAGGCTATATGAGCGACTTGCGACGAGAATATGGCAAAAAACCAGTGTACTTTTGCTTGCCTGCTTACCTTGAGAAAAGTCTTCGATACCGTATCGTTTTCGATCGTCGGAAAACACGGGCAGACACTTGCGTGTCGAATTGCAGTCAGATACTTTGGAATCTTGCTAAATCAATATCTATATGAATGACAATTGCTGACAACGATCACTTCTTTAGTATCCGGCAATTTCACAAACATTTCACCGCTGTTGCTTTCTAGAAAAATAACATACATTCTCCTTTCTTTAGCTTTCCAGTCACAACCGGAAATTTTTTTCGGTTTGCCATTGCAGTTCCTAATGCAATGTAATCTATAGTTTCAAGAGGATGGACACTGGTGAAAAACCGATCAAAACAAAGGGTAACGCCAGGTTCTCGGATTGAATCAGCCTTGTCTAACAACTCGTTCACCAAGAGTTCCTTCTGAATTTTCCTCTCTACCGCAATATCTATTGAAGTCATATGTGTAGGTAGTGAGAGCAACGCACCTAAGCACCAAAGGCATGTATTGTTTCAGCGTTGATCGCACCTTGAACTTAGTCATGCGTTGATCGATGCTTTGGAACGAGCTTTCATTCCTGGCATTCCAAAAGCAAATTTTTAAATATTCTTGCACGTAATAAAGCTTTGTTGCTTCCGCTGGCTTCTCGGGAGGAGCAAAATACATTTTTGACGATAAAAACTGAAAGCGATCTCGTGAAATAGCTGATTTTATCAAATCATCTCCCGTAGAAGGGTGGCTCGACTAATAGTTCCTAAAAGCCGGAAGGTGATTATGGGACATAATAATAATACAGTCAATAACAATTTTCATCTCTTCGATGTCGGTAAGATTTGTATTTTTGTGTTTTACCGGGTTCGATTTACGCAAAATTTCAATACGCTCGTTGGTACATTGTGTAATATACTCGTAGATAAAAAGCCTTTCAGGAAAATTGTTTTGAATATTCGCAGAAGATTATCTGTTCTTTGGAAGTTAGGGCTTATATTAGGAAGTACATAGATAGCTACTCACAATTCTTCTTGTATTCGAAATTGGCATCGGCTGTAGACCAAACAATATTGTTTTGAATAACGGAAATGTTTGCTACTACGCACACCTACATTTCCCAACCAAAACATGTAAAATGAAACCTATACCATTATAAATTATTTGGACTACAGATTGGGACTATTTTGAACCATTTCCGCCGCTTTTATTTTACTTTAGGCATTCTTGAACATGTAACGGGACATATATGTCCCGTTCGGATCGAAAGGGTTAACAAACAGATAGATGTTGCTCTCGCCAGAGCCAAAGGTGTTTTTCTCCTGTTTTATAGCAGCCAACTGGATGCTAGGTGATCTGCAATATAGCCCTTATCTGGCCTATACTTTTATTTGGATATCGCGTGGAGATCAGCGTCAGACCAAGTTTATCCGAAAAGATTCAGGCGTTTGAGAGAGGTTGCCTTAGGGCTTGTCTTCCATATAAAATTCTATCGTAATGAGGTCTTGTACGATATAGCGAACCTAATAAGTGTGAATAATTTCGTCTTTACGTTGAATCGAAGTCATATTGCAGGAGCAATGACCTCATCGAACAACCTGATATCTGGGGCTTTGTACCCCAATTATATGTATGTATCATGAGAGAGTACGCTTTGATGGTTGATGGCGATAAGAAATGACTGATCCAGGACAGGTTAGAAGTGCAGCTAATTTTCCACGTCGCTCGAATAGCTTCTGACAGGCGACTCAACTACGACGGAGACGTAGCACACGGCGTCCCCTGTTCGGCAGGGGGAGGGATGAGGGATGTAGCTCGGCAGCACCAACAATTTTGGTGGCTTGTTGTAGGAGAGGAAGCTTCATTGTCGAATACCTCGAATACAAGATACGAGTAGCTTCGGTAGGGAAGATAGCCATGGGTAGCCTACATAGTTTTAGGGAGAATTAAAGAAGAATAAGAAAAACATATCCATAAAAATTAAAAAAAAAATATTAAATAAAGAGAAATTACAAAAAAAAATATAGAAGGACAAGAGATAGGTGGCAACTTTTGCTAAAAACTGGGTTAAGGTTAAGATTTACTTTTGGGTTTGTAAGTTTGTAAGTTTGTACGTTTCAGTTATAAGTTTTATATTATAACAGAAGAGTCCCTTTACTAAATTTTTTTCTTGATAAAATTTGTTTTCTTATTTTTGTTTTAATACATGTAAAAATGAAAATAAAAATATACTGTAAAAAACGTCGAAAGACATAGTTTACGCATTATGTTTAACTTAGAGTGCTCGCATGGTGCCAATAAGTTAGAATAAGATAATTTTTTTTAAGTTATTTAAGATAATTTTTAGGCGTTTTTTATCTAGCAGGTAAAAGTAAATTTATGTATTAAATAATGTTTGCTGTTTAGTTTTTTTCTAGCTCGGCAACTGCATCTTTCTTGTTTTGAACAATGTATGTAGTATATTGATGTATACTCGTATATCCATACATATATGCATACGTAGCTACATATATACAGGAATAGGAATAATAGAACTTAACAATTTTTAAATTTTCTTATTTTGTCAGTCGCGTCGTATCGCGCTTTTCAAGTTGAGAATGCGTTATCGAACAGTGAAAATCCCGTTAGAATCGGTTCAGGAGTTGTTTTTTTCGTGATGTACGGACAAACAGCCAAGCGAACAAAAATTCGAAAAAATAATGTATCTGGGTATAGACACATCTACATATACGTCATAAGCCAAGTATACACAATTTTATAATACTAAATTCAATACCAGTCGAAAATTATGATTTTTTTTTATTTGATATGTCCCAAACACTTTGTCACCATATTTGGAACGAACCTTTTCAGTTTTTCTTTTATGGTAATTTGTTTTTTTGTTTTACTAAAATAACAGTCCAGTGCCTACATTTTCTGGTTGTCTTTTAAAGAAATAAAGTTTATCTGGAGATAAATACTATTTAGTGATGCCCAACTATTATTCCAATTTCATAGGATTTAACATAATAACATAAATAAATAACTTGTTTAAAAAATATCCAAATTTCATTTACATGTGTTTTTATTTTTATTTTTCAGAGATGGCAGCGCAGGTGGTTCGTGCTGTATGATGACGGAGAACTAACATATTCTGTGGACGAACACGTACGTATCTTTTCTTCGAAACTAAAATGAAAAAAAGGAATTTATTTACACATACAGTCGACTCTCGTTAATTCGAAACTCGAAGGACTTTTAAAATCCTACCTTGATCAAAACGTTCCCGCACCACACCACTTTGTGGCGCTCCCATTCTTCCGATTTGAGTTCTGTTTTTTTGTTAAGTTGATAAATCTGTTGTTGACATTCCCTCTAAATCTTAGCGTCATAGCTTGACATTTGCAAAAGTTACGTAGCAAAGATTATATCTATCTCTGTGTGTGTTGGCGATTTTTTACAATTTTGGATTTAAATTTGCAACAACGCACTTGTAATAAATTTTGCGTAAAAAACGGATTTAATGGTGCTTGAACGTTGGGAATGTTGGAAAAGTGTTTCGGCAACGATTCTCTAAAGAAAACTGTCATTTACCAGTGGCACGAGCGGTTCAAAAGGGGTCGTGAGTCAATCGAAGATGATGAACGCAGTTCATGGCAGACCATCGACTTCGAAAACCGACAAAAACATTGATGAAGTAAAAGAAATTTTAACACGTTGTTTTCAGTCAAAAAAGGAGGCAATGGCAGTGCTCACGGTTTTCGTGGATTACAACGGTGTAATGCATCATGAATTTTTGCCAGAAGGCCAGACAGTAAACAAAGAGTATTATTTGGGCGTTATGAGACGTTTACGTGAAGCAATTCGCCGAAAGAGACCAGAATTGTGGGCAGAATATAAAAAATGTTTCGAGGATTGGATCAAGCGCTGGCATAAGTGTGTTGCAGTCGATGGGGATTACTTTGAAGGGGACAATGTACATAGATTTAGATGAATAAACTTGTATTTTTAATTTTCTGAATAAAATCCGGGAACTTTTTGGTATTACGAATTATCGAGAGTTTGAAATATCAAATGGTTCGATAGTTTCGAGAGAAAAAATATGAAAGGTCGAATTATTGAGTAATAATCAATTATTATTTATTAACTGCTAATTTTTTAACAAAATCAAAAGGTTAGAGGTACATACATACATACATGTATATATGTATGTTCATACATACATACATGGATATATGTATGTTCATACATACATACATGGATATATGTATGTACATATGTATCTAGATAATATGAATTAATTATTAGTCTTTCGGAAGAAGTCTTTAATGTTAGTTTGCTTCAAAGCACATTACTGAGACTTATCAATAACTTTTTTTTATAAGAAATAGTGCCTGAAATGCTGTTTCATCAGTGTTGTTTTGTAGACAGAAGCTTTGTAATACGTCGAATGAGGCTCTTGCTTCCTTTACTGACACCTCTGCTAAAGACTCTGATGTATCTTCTTCATCTTCATCGTTGCTTATTTCATTTGTAACTGTTTCAGATAAAATTTCGTCATCGGTTAGAGAACCCGAGTCAGCAACATCTTCATCCACCTGAACAAAGTCATAAAAACTCACACCGCTGATATCAACCAGTGGTGCTATTACTGCTTCTTCATCTTCCGTAATTATAGCCTGATTTTCCTGATCTTCTTTTATGAAACCGGATTTTATGAAGCAGTTGAGAATCGTTAGTGGTGTTACAGCTGTCCATGTCTTGTCAATCGGTAAAATAGCCGTCAGGACCGTGATATTCGCATTTAGCTGATTGTCGAGAGCTTAACAATTTCTTTGCGATAGAACGTCTTAAAATTATGGATGATGCTTTGATCCAGTGGTTGCAATTTGGATGTAGTATTCGGCGGAAAGACGCAGAGTTTTACATTGGAGAATGTAAAGGGACTATTGTGGACAGTGCAATTATCTAAGAAGAGTAGAATTTTCCTCTTTTGTCGTTTCATCTCCACGTTAACTGTTAAAAGCCAACCGTTAAAATGTTCTGTGGTCATCCAAGCTTTTTTGTTAGCAGGATAAGCACTGTAAAACTGTCAATCTCTCTTCAATATGTTTTCCCCCATGACATTTTTTATCTTTGAAACTAAGAGTTTTGTCAGGTAAACATTTGAAAAAGAGGCTGTTACATCAGTATTAAAAATGTCTTGGGCATCATAGTTTCCAATTTCCTCACAAACATTTTTGAACTCAACTCCATTTCTCTTCTTGAAATTTGTAAGCCATCCTTCACTTGCCGCAAAGTTTTTGATGCTTAGAGTAGTTCGCGTCTCTTTTAATAAGTTTCCGCTAATAGATATTTTTTGTCCTCTACACTGTCTTAGCCAGATGACCAGGCTTTTTTCCAGGCGAGGAAATTCGCCTTTAGTAGTCCTTTTCCTTACTCCAGTAGTTTGAGTAGCATAAATCATCTACTTGTGCTTTATTATGGTTAAGGGTGTACTCAGAGGAATCTTAAATTCTTTTGCGATATCACTTTTCTTCCCACCTCCATCCACTTTTTCAATTAAATCCTTCTTTTCAGCAATCGTCAAGCATTTATACTTTTTAGGACTCATAACTAACACAAACTTTTAATCTGTAGCCAACAAAAACTGAAACTAAACGCCAAATGGAAGTGTTGACACACTACACATAAAAAATGCTCGTGCAAAGATGATACAAGTTTGAACTTGTCTCAAAATGTACCTCTATGCTTTCTGATAACATTGAATTGTCGAGTGTTTGGCGCCTATGAGTTCGAACTAACGCGTCGTTTTTTTACGTAGTGATGATTTTTTTGTTCGAATTACAAAGTGCTTAAAAATGTATAGATTTTTTTCGAAATATAAAGAGATTTTCTAGGGAATAACTTCGAGTTATGGAAAGGTTCGAATTATCTCTGGTTTGAATTAACGAGAGGCGACTGTATATGGCGAATTGCAAATCAAGTTCGCCCAGCACCTGCTGTAGGTTCCTGCTTTTCTTTACATTTCGGAAAATGCCTGAATATGCACCGCTGTTTACCTTGTGTAAATATTCTTGGAAATTTATCAATTATCCTTTACAACATGAAGGGTCAAAAATGTTCAACTCACTTACACGTCTTATCCGAACATATTTTTTCTGGAACAAGATATATTTTTTTTAATTTTTCAGTGATGCCCGCAAGTCAGTTCACCATTTCGGGTCTATCACTGAGTGCACTGATTCCCGAATAATATGTCGAAGACTTTAAGGGGAGATTCCTTGAGATATTTTGGGAAAAAAATCGTATTGTAGGTTTTAAGCAAAGCCTTACGCTAGCCTGTTTTGACTCATTGGGCCTTACTAACAACCAAATTAAGAATACAGCTTAAGTATAATCTCCCCACTTTCCAAAATGTTTCCAGCAAGTAACGAGTTTAATAGTCGGCTTCAGCGTTAGTAGTGCGCTAAATTTTAATGTAGGAAAATCCATGTTTAATTTTTAAAATATGATCTTAAAGAACAGACTGATGCCAATGTACTAATTTAATACTAAGAACAATATTAGTAAGGATTAGATTTGCTATTTAAAATACTAAAATTATGCGTAAACTGTTAGTTGAATTTAGTTGAAATTGTATAAGCGTTATTTAATATTCATAAATTTAAAAACAAATTCCTTTACTACCATTATACTAGGTGGGGTGAAAAGTAACCTCCTTGGGAATGAAAACATTTTTTTTTAAATGTTTTTTATTTTATTCAATATAGTACCCTTTTAGTTTGATACACTTATTCCAGCGATTTTCCAACTTCTTGATCCCGTCCGAAAAGTAATTTTCCGGAAGGTCTGCAAAATACTGCTCCGTGGTGTCGATGATTTACTCGCGTGAGCTGAATTTTTTATTGATGAGCCATCTTTTGAGGTTTGGGAAGAGATAATAGTCCGAGGGAGCCAAATCAGGCGAATGCGGTGGATGCGACAGCAATTGGAGCCGTAAGTCATTGATTTTAGCCGTGGTTGCAATGCGTCCGCCCGATTCCGCATCAGCAAGTCCAAACATTCTTTCGAAGTGCTCTCGCGTTCGTGTTTTTGTTCAGGAGTGAGCATGCGCGGCACCCAGCGGCAGGATAACTTTTTCATATGCAGAATATTGCCCAAAATATGGCGTGTGCGCTCAGTACTAACCTTTGTGGTATCTGCTAGCTTGCACACCTTCACTTTCCGGTCAGCCAACACCATTTCATGTATTTTTTTGACATTGTCCATCGGGGGGCCTGCCGCTGCGAACTTGATCAACTGAATAAGTTGAGTATCCATATACATACATATATGTCCTCATCGGAACCTAAAATTTGCTTTTAATTAATTACAAATATTTCCACATGACTTCAAAATAAATCCAAATTCAATTGAATTCATTTTATTGAGACTTCATGACAGTTACAACGACAGTTGAATAAAATATACATTTTCTTACAAGATAACAGCGGTTGTGCATTGTATGGCCTGCTTTAACTATAATAAACGAATACGCCACATGGCAACAATTACAATAGCGACTAGCTTGCTCTCACTCATGAGCAATGAAAAATTTACTTTGACGTTTGTCGATTTATACACAGAACAAAATATATACAACTAAAATAATTAAAAAATAAAACTTATTCTAGGAGAAAAATAGACCGACAAAATACACATGTGTATTCAGCATTATACTGGACATTCATAGATACAGTAACTGGTTATTTTATCGTTCTTCCTTTCCACAGGTACACAACATGCCAGGTTCGAATATTAAATATTGCCTACTTATAATTCTTTACATGACAAGTGAATATGAATGTATAAGGTTAAGCAAAATTAAGTGGATGAATGTTTTTACCTTTAAAGTTAAGTTAATGGACTAATGATAACACATTTCGACTCTTTATTTAGTTTCACAAATTTAATTATCATTATTGTGGTATATCGTAAAACAAGAGAATTATAGAAGTGTGTGAATAATGATAGCTGCAGTTTTGCTCTCCCATATATAAAGAAATATGATCGGGAAAAAGAAATAAAAATGTCGGGTTAACTGGCAATCATGTGCCTATATCCACGTTATGTATGTTACATATACGTATATGAAATTTTGTTGTTACGAGTTATCCTCTCTTATGACCAGGCACAGCTTTAACATAATATGGGATTGTCAATCCATATGGAATCTCATGGACACCTTCATGCACTATTCCCGTCGGAGAAGGAAAGTCAGAATTAGACCAGCTAATATTAATTTGAGATTCGTATATGTCCTTAATTAGATCATTATCTAAATGGATTAGACTCCTAATCGTTTTATGCATTAGCATTAGTGAATTTCTGATTAGTGGGATGTTGTTGGCTTCATTGTAGATTGACTCATTTGAGTAACGTTTATTTTCAGATTCGAAATCTCCATTTATGCAAAGCCTGAGAATTTTACGTTCGAAGATCTCCATCTCTGCAGCGGCAGTAGGTGAAATAGTAAACCAAATAGGAAACGCGTAAATGATGACCAGTCTTAGTACGGTCTTGTAAAAGAGAAGCTTCGTTTTCTTATTCAAATCGGGGTGATTTAGGAGTGGGGACAAAATGTTTTGGATCTTGCGAGCTTTATTTAATGCGGATCTAGCATGACAGTTGAATTTGAAAAGGTTGTTAAAGTGGGCGCCTAGGTATTTCATGTTGGTTTTAACCGGTATAGTATTATTGCTTAGCTGCAATGAAATGTTTCTGCTTTCGCAGGGGACTCCACCGTTGCCCTTGGCACTAGAATTACGAAAACAGATAAGATCTGATTTAGGGAAATTGATTTTAAGCCCTCATCTAATGAAATAACTGTGAATTCCTGCCGTATGTGCTTGCAGCATTCTCAAGGCCAAAAAAGGATAATCTTCAGAGGTGTAGACCAGAGTGTCATCCACATAGAGAATACCTGTTGAGATAATAGAGTTATACTCGTATCTTAAAAAGGTATGAGAAAAGTCGTGTAGGAATGATTGAACAGCTTTGGGCCCAAAATGGACCCTTGAAGAACTCCGCACAGGGTGACGCATGCATTTGAGTTGTACTCATCCAACTGAATGAAGAAGTATCTGTTGTCTAGAAAGCTGTCCAGCAAGTGGAACAATTCTGGAGAGAAATTAAGTCCTAAGATCTTGAAGAGTAGATCTTCCCTCCATACTTTATCAAAGGCCTTCTCTAAATCGAAAGAGCAGGCCACTGTACATCTTTTATTTCTGAGGTTTGTGGTCATATCATTATGCGATTTCAACAGGGCATGGATTGTTGAATGTTGATTTTTAAAACCGAATTGGTATTCAGGGATAGGTTCAATTGGAATCGTTTCCGGTGTGTGTAGTCTAGTTGAGATAATTCTCTCCATAAATTTAGCCATATTGGAGAGCAGTGTGATTGGGCGAAAGTTATTAATATTGTTATTGTTTTGGTTCTTACTGATCGGTATTATTTGAGCTATTTTCCAGGCGTTTGGAAAATAGCCCTTATTTATACAGTTATTGATTAATATTGTTAGGAATTTCTTCCCCAAACTAGATTTTTCATCAGAGCCGCACGACCTTTTAGGTTTCATATTATTGATTATAAGGCTAACTTCTTCCTGGGTCGTGAAGATACTTAAGTCGTACGCCGAGAGGGAAGTGTTCACAGCATCGAGGAGAAAAATCGTAGCAGGTTTACGGCATCTGGATTGCTACAGGGCGTTCGTTACAGTAACAAGAAGCGCCGGGTCAACTGACGGTCTGGCCCCGTAAATGCTTTTGAAGTGATTGGTGAAAGCCTCAGCAACTTCATGTGCATTTGTAAAATGTGTATCATCTACCCCAACCGCCTTGCAGAACCTTTTTTTGTTCTTTCCGATGATTTTATAAGCTTCTCTAAATACCCAGGGCCAGGGACTATTTTAGATAGTTTCCTCTTAAATATTAACTTTCTCTTTGATAATGTTCCTTAGCAATCCTATTCTGCCCGAGAGTTCGTTATAAGCAACTGGGTTAGTACCCTTATAAGCAACAGGGTTAGTACCCTGTTATAAGATCTATGATATAGCCTTTTTAATTGGCTTTGCCAGTTGTGTTTAATTGTAAAAGGTTTTTGATCTTCGTGGGAAGATTTTCATACTTCCGAAAATGGGGATTGGGAACTTGTGAATGTTGCTCAATCGTCGACGATAGAGCCCGGTTGAATTTATCAATTAGGGAATCAATTTCACTATTGGAGAGACAAACTGAGAACTAAATCTTTTAGGTTTAGACTCAAAAGAAGAGGAAAATGATCCGAGAAAGACGGTAAGGATTTAATACAGAAGTTGGGATCGAATGTGCTTACCAAATGACTAGAGATAAGGAAGTGGTCCAAAAATGATGAGCCTCTGGGAAAGGCCGGAGACGAGGAGGTGAGATTAACTATGGAGGGTTTTTGGTTACGCAGCCAATTCTCCAGTGTTTTGCCATTCCAATTGTGGCAGTCATCCCTCCAGGTTGGATTTTTAGCATTTAGGTCCGCCCCCAAAAATAACACCATCCAAATGCAATGCTAAGGCTTCAATCTTATTTAGCTCCTTCGTAAAGGATAATGCCAAGCTATTCCCTGGAACGTAAATCGAACCAAGAAGTAAGTTCTTAGTTTGGCGTTCAAAAGTTAATTTCACTGATGGGGTTGCTATTGTTCAGGCAGACCTTATCATAGCTGATATTGTTCCTAATAGCAATGCCAACGCCTTGATTAATGTTATTGGGTAGGAATCGGAAGGAGTCAAGAACAGCTTTATGCTTTCCATGGAGGTGGGTTTCTTGAATGAAAGCAATCAAATAATTATCGTGAAGGATTTTTTGGAGTTCAATCCTCCTACTATGTTCCACAAGGGACGCTAGGTCTCTATCCTATGGGGAGGTGATGTTTAAATACATTATTTGTTGCTGATTAGGATTTGATCCATAAACTCAAGGTATTGGATCCTTTTTTAATGGATGGAGCCGGAGTTGTTAATTTTTTTTAAGAACGAAGTTATTTTTTGGAGTAGAGAATGCACTCCAAGTCCGAAAAGGTCTTTTGAAAGATTGAAAAATTTGCCTATTACACCTTGACCCGGAGGCACCTCAACAGATGGAACTTCAGGATTAGCATCATGTTTTTTGAAGAGTCTCGCATATGACACCGTCAATGGGGCGGGAAGCTTACTTTTGGAAGGCGAGGGATCTGTTGTCTTAATTGCGACTTTATTGTTCCTTGCCTCCTGAAGGACCTTCTTCTTATGCAGGGAGTAATTTTTGAATGCAATGCAGCCCCGGTAGTTAGTAGGGTGGTTGCTTTTACAATTAATGCAAACCGCTTTAGCGCCATCGGATTTTACCACTGGACCTCCACCCGGAGGGTGTTGTTTTTCACATTTGACGTATTTATATGCACTAGCGTAGTTTTTAGCGAGGTGACCGAATGATTGGCAAAGCCTGCGTTGAATGGGGATTGAATCGATCAATCCAGGATTCGTCTCATGGATCTCCTCCATGATCTCACTCTCCAAATAATCAGAAGTTAAACCCCTGAGTATTATATTTGTGGTTCGGTCCTCTTTTAACGTGAAGGAATACGCTTTGATTTCTGGATTGGTTCTCAATTTTTCCAGAAGTTCCCTATGGACCGCACTGTCTTTGACATATACTCGTACCTTGCACGTGTTTCCGCGATTTTTCTTTCTAAGATTCGTTACAAGTTGACGGATGTCTATAAGCATTGTAAATGAAAATAGGAAGTCAAAATCTACCTTGATTAATGTAGCTGTTGGTGTTGTGCGCTGAGTATGCCTGTCTGCTGTCAGTTGAAGGAGCAGTGTCGCCAACTGTTGATTGGTTGTTACGGACTTTGTCGGTAATTGTTGGTTGAGTCGGGGTTATCGATCTCCCGCCTGTTTTCTTGGCTGTTATTCGCACGTCGTTGAACAGATGGTGAATCTGTTGTTACTGTTTTTTGATGTCCAGCTACTGGGAAGAGGCCTTTCAGCTGGTTATTGCGGACGCACCACGTGGTTTTAAGGTTAAATTCCGATTTTTCTTAACTTAAGAACTATGATATCATGTATCACTATCACTCAAATATATTGCAAAATGAAATTCAAGTTCTAAATTCTAAGTCTATTCTTTTTTTTTTTTAAAAAATATAAAATTATATTCAAAAAATCTAGTACCTGACGAACACTTGAAATACAACCGACACTTTCAACGTTCAACTCTCGAATATCTAAATTCAAATTCAAATGCGAAGATAAAACGTCAAACCAATGTTATGTAGTAGATTCAATGAAAATCTAGTCGTTTCCTTGAAAGAGTGAAGTTTAAGTAAAAGTTGACTATTAAAATATTATTAGTACACTTTAGACTCTGTATTAATATTTAAGTCGACACCTTTTTTAAGTTGCGACTAATGATTCGTTGTTAGTACGGCCCATTGAAAATAACATTTACGCGTGTAAAACCATACCAATAAACTTTATCTATCCTTGCATTTATTTATATACTCAAACATATACACAAACGTATGAATATTGTATATGTGTTAAAGGAAGAAACCTAAACTTGCAATAAATTATATGTGTATAGCCTTAAAAATATCAAGGAAATATATACGGAATAAAGATGTTGCATACTAATTGGCACCCTACTGGCATGATGTCATAACTGTCTGTGTTCTTATGTTCTGAGATAGTATTGCGACACGTAAATAAATTGCACATTTTAACTTGGTCCTGCGAATAATTTTGATATTTGATATTGAATCCCCAGCTTAAGGTATGATCGTTGCACAGGATGTATGAATATATGTCTACTTTATGTAATAAATGGTCCTACATATGCATAAGAGTTTTGAAGATACTGTAAACGTACTACAATAATTTCTAAGATCTTTGCAGATGTTTCGGGAGACAGAATGTGTCGAAAAGTACCGGATATGTACTATGTAATTTTGAATTTGAAATTTTCAGTTTAAACCAAAAGCCACTTACCTTCTCCGCGCTACTTTTTTCTTAGCTTTCTATATTTAATTGGGTATCGTGAAATAAAGCGACATCAAATAAAATGAAGTTAATTTTGGTGAAAGGAACCATTTTACTTTAGATAGATAGATAGCTATTTTACTTTATACAAATTTACAAAGATAGATACTCGTAGTTGGTCACAGCACATGTTTTACAACAATTATTCAATAAAATTAAATTATCTTTCTACTCAAGTAAGGTTTATAATTGTTTACAATATTTTAATGATATATTTATCAAAGAAGAAAAAAAAAATAATAATAATATAAAATAAATTAATTGATACATTGATAAACTAATAATTTAAAACAATAGAAAATAAATTTATAACTGATCATAATAAAAATTAAACTGAGCATTATTTTCTAGTTGTAAACTTAGACACCAAATAAGCGCTTATTTTTTAAAAAAAAATACACAAATAAATAAATATAATATTCAGTTAGCGTATAAAAGAGAACAATCAATTTATAATGCATACACTCCGCGTCACTCGAATAAAGTCAATGTGTTAAGGATTTAGGAATTGGCCAAGGAGAAGAGCTTAATTCCTTCTGAAAGGGCCTTATCGACATTTTATACTATGACGAAGAATGCACAATTAGTCAAAAGAACAACTATGAAACAGTTTACTTTATTTACTTAGGCAACATTGAACTTCGTCCTCCCCGTAGGTTGAATTCGTTCAGGAGTTGCTCTTTTAGTTCATTTGTGCTCGATCAAAACTGTGATCACAATATCTACCACATTAAACGAACAATTATTAGTATGTACATATTGTACAATTTGGTGATGATCCGCACTGCCATGTTCGATAGTTGAGTCGCCTATCTGCAGGTGTTTTAGCGACATGGAACTGAACTGTCCTGGATCAGACCTTTACTATCTAAATAAAGGAACGCTTCTGAGGGAACGAAGTCCACTAAAGCGCACGCTCTCGTGATATAATGGAGGTAGTAGTCCCCTGAAATAAGATTATTCGTGGAGACCATTGCTTTTGCCATGTGCCCTCGAGTCAGCTTAATGACGAAATTGTCTACTCGTACTCTTATTAGGTTCACCCAGTTGTACAAGACCTTATGTACTCCGACTGTGGTGTTAAGTATGATCGAATACAAGCGCTCTCAAATATTCAAATCTTTTCCAATAAATTTGCTCTCATGTAGAACCACACAGGACAGGCATAAGTCGGATCAGGGCCATTTAGCAGTTGATTCTTCAACTTCCAGTATATTAATGACCACGATTTTTGGACCTGGTCTGCACGACCTCAAGTCGCTTGCATACGCTATGGAATGCTTCAGCATGCTCTCACAATATCGCTTGTGTAGATACGAGGGGCGTTCGACATATTCTCGGTATCGGGGTGAAGCTGTGGTTGTATATATAAATTGACTTATTTATCAAGTAATACTATTATTTTAGTGCATTCATGTAAAATTTCATATAAATGTGATCATTAATTCGCGTTTTATCTCTAGTTAAACAGAATCATAATGGCAACTGAGACGATGATGGTGAAAATTGAGCATCGCGCTGTAATTAAATTTCTCACTAAGCAAGGAAAAAGTCAAAAAACTATTCATGAAGAGATGGTGGCTGTTTACCAGGGTTCCGCACCTTCATTATCAACTGTGCAAAAGTGGTCAAGTGAGTTCAAGAGAGGCAGAGAGAGCATTGAGGACGACCCCCGCTCCGGCGCCCCGGCTACTGCTTGTACGGGAGAAAGCATCAAAGAAGTCGAAAAACTTGTTCTTGAGGATGCCCGAATAAAGGTGAAAATGATGGCAGAGATCACCAAGCTTTCAATTGGTACCATTCACACCATTCTTCATGACCATCTTAACCTTTCAAAGGTCAGTGCAAGGTGGGTGCCACGAATGCTCACAGCGCCTCAGAAAAAAGTGAGAATCGCATGCTGTAGAGAGCTTTTGGAGATGTGTAGTGAGAACTCGGACGGTGTTATGGATCGAATTGTTACTGGGGACGAAACATGGGTCCATCACTATGACCCTGAAAGCAAACAAGAGTCCATGCAGTGGCATAAAAAAGGAACAGACCCCCCGAAGAAGTTCAAAGTCACTCCGTCTGCCGGGAAGCTCATGGCCACAGTTTTTTGGGACTCAAAGGGAATCTTGCTCATTGAGTACAAAAAAAAGGTGAAACCATCAACGCCACATCCTACGCTTCCACTTTGCATAATTTGCGGGGGGAAATTAAAAAGAAAAGACGGGGTAAACTCGCAGCGGGTGTGTTGCTTCTTCATGACAACGCTCCTGTTCACACGGCGCGAGTTTCCAAGGCTGCTGCGCGAGATTGTGGTTTCGAAGAAATCCAACACCCACCCTATAGTCCAGACCTTGCCCCTAGTGATTATTTCCTGTTTCCGGATTTGAAAAAATGTCTTCGTGGAACAAGATTTTCGGATGATGAAGAACTCAAGTCGCCAATAAATGGGTATTTTGCAGAGAGGGTTTTTGAGGGTTTAAAAAAGCTTATCTCAAGATGTAACAAATGCATTGATGTTAGGGGAGATTATATTGAAAAATAAAAACAATTTAAATTGAATTCGCATTTTCCTTCATATCGATACCGAGAATATATTGATCGCCCCTCGTATGGTGTAGAATTGGCGAATCAAACGCAGAGTTTTTGCAATATCACAAACCATACTTCACGATAATCTGTCTACTGGTGAGTATGTTAAAAATAACTTATAGCAGTGGTTTACTTTTACTAAGCTTATTCAGCTTGAAGAAAAGTTCCTCTAACCATACGATGTCTTATTTTTTGATTATGTTGTTTTTTGCTTTTGTTCCATTCGATATCAGATGCCACTTTAGACGCGGATTGTGAGATGTCATGCGCTGTCTTCAAACCGAATTGATTGACAAGAACTATATTAGTAAGGCTGTATTGATCACAGATACGTAATAATATTTGGAAGGAGACTTATGGACCATAAATTCGACTGGATAGAGCGTGTGTTTATACTTTTTGGAAATAGGATTCACCATTGTGTTCCATTATGCTGAATTATTCATTGCATTAGTGAACAGGTGTAAACGTCCACCGCTTCTAGTGAGAGATGTCGCATCACAATGTTCGGTATCCCGTGGACTCCCATTGATTTCTTACTTCTCAATGTAATTAACAGAGGTTTCCATATCGTCGGCGATGCCATTCACCAGTTCTCCATTTCATTTCGTTGGTAGAAATTTTTCAAAAGAACCGATTCAATGACATCATTCGCTTTGTATACTTCCACTCTTATGCTCCTATGACCTTTTTCTTTGGTCTTTCGTCACAAAAAACTGGTCATCATCTACAGTTTGTTCTAGATCTATACCAGCTGTTAGCGGTGTTAGTTCATTGTCCTTCGTTCCGGCGATCCTGAGGTACGGAAGCTCGTTTTTATCTTTCATTCAAATATGTACGAGTATTACATGTATTCTATGTGCATACACATGTATAATACGTACATACTTATAGTAACTTATAATTTATTAATCTACATAGTACCTAAGTGAAATTATAATAATGTTTATTAATTGTTGTTTAAAGATCATGATGACCATACCTTTGGTTGTAGAGATTTACTTACATGCATCAGGTTATTTTTTTAAACTATCTTACCCTTCAATTTAATATTTGCTTTCCAAAAATATATTTGAACTCATATTAATTATTATTTAATCTTATTTGATTTATTTTCAGCCCGAAACTGTTCCGCAGGCTAGCATCGATATGACAAAAGTTCTGGAGGTGACCACTGCTGAAGATGTCACTGGCCATACAAATTCTGTTGCCATCACAGCGCCAGATCGTGTCACTTTTGTAAAGGGTACCTGCCCTGAAGAATCAAAATGGTGGCTAAATATTTTGGCTGCCTTTCCCAAATCCAAAGGCCGACACAAACGAAATGCAACATTTCCCGGCGGTCAGGCAACAACGATCTTACAGCAAACAGGTACAACACCCGGTTGTGGTGTTGGATCACGAAATCGCCATAACTCATATCATAAGGATATCCATTCTGGATCTAGTGGGATTGTTGATTGGGATTCAAGCAACACTACTAGCGTAAGTGTCGCTATTGTTGATATGGACGATGTTAACAACATAGACGATGATAGTTGTGGTATAGACCATAATCAATCTACTAATGGTGGACAGGATGAAAACAATAAGAATGCCGGCAACGAACTCACAAATCGTGGTAAGTTATAAGTTGGAAGGTTTTCTTTAACAAATGGCTTTTGTGGACTAGTTGCGTCATTTACATTTGAAAGTGTTAGAAAAGAAAATGATTTTTAGGATTCTTACGGCAAAAGTATGTATGTTGGTATTTTATTTTATGTTCCCGGACGATAATTTTGTGTTTGGATAGTTTCTGAATTAAATATTGTTTTATCATCTATGTTTTGCTGGTTGATTATATGCTGGTGTACAATTTCGTTTCTAGTATTTCCATCCGGAGCGATCGAGAAAAGTTCTTTGCGAAACTCGCTCGTAGCTCGAGCTCTGTGTGATATTTCACCATCTTGATGGCAGCTCGTATTCTGTTGACACAATTCATTCAATTTGGGCACAAGAAAGATTTCCAGCGCATCATACAATAGCTCTACGAGGCTGTAATGGTCATTAGCATATTAATTGAGGATTTTCGGTGCCCCAATAGAAGCTATGTATTGTCACTATTGACAAATTCACCCCAGGCGATTACCATGAATCCTTGTCTTGCTTGACACATGATTAACAAGAAAGAAATCGCGAATTTTTCCTCCCATATTCACAATTTAACAATTATTTAAATAAAAATAGTCAAACCGAAGTCAAGAAGCAAAAAGAGCACGAGAAGCATGCGATCGAAAGTATTGAGAGTTTGTACTCCAAGAGCAACGTACGAAAGTTTTGCCAGCAGTTAAAAAGAATTTGTCGAGGCAACAAGGCCTGTACAGATACCTGAAGATATGTAGAACGGTAACTTGCAGTAGAGTTACAGCCTGTGCTGCACACTATATACCAGTGACAAAGACAACATCTCGCCTTTAGACGACGATATCCAAACTTCCGTCCATCCGACTAAAACGATATCAATATTTAAACTTAAATCTAACAAAGCTGCTGGATCTGACAAATTACCGAACCGAGTATTCAGAGAGAATTCGAATTTGTTGAAAGCATACGCCAACTCGTATCTAAGATCTGGACAGAAGACTGTATGTCTGATGAATGGTATCTTAGCCAACTATAAAGTTTAAGTTACCTCAACATTGCGCACAAGATCTTTTCTGCCATATTGTCTGAAACCCTTCCCCAGCAACCCGATCTGCACCCATCAGAGTGGTTTCAGGCCAGGAAAGTTCAGAGTCGACCAAATTTTCACACTCTGCGGATTCTGGAAAAAACTTAAACCCAAATCGATACCCATCATCTTTTTATCAATTTTAATGCCGCACATGACAGCATATATACGAGTATGTAGAAACGGCCTGTATATAGTAATCTCTACTTTTGAGATCGTCGGTGCAGAATGAGGATGAAGAACGCTCTCTGCTCCGTCAAGATCGGTAAGAGCTTAACCGAGATCTTTGATGTCTAAAAAGGTTTCAGAAAAGGTGACGGTGACGTGGAAGAATTGGGCGGAACTCACAAGCGAACACCGAAGGCACAATTGTTCAAAAGTCTGTGTAACTACTAGCGTACGCCGATGATAGTGCCATAATCGGCAGAACTCAGCGGGGTGTCGCCAAGTAATTTCGCTAGTATTGAAACAGAAGCTGCCAAAATTGCAAACCCAAGTACGGGCTTATCAATTTTGTGCTTCCGAACGTAAATTTAAATAAACCACATTCTTGATTTCGATCAAATTTTTATTTCAATATACTGCTTGGATCTGGCCATTAAGAATAGAATATAACACCATTCAAATGCCTTCCACGAGAGTTTTTGCAGGACTTGATTCTGACAAGGTAATTTTCGATGACTTTTTGACACATATCGGCCATAACTTAACGAATAAAAGCGCCAAGAATTTGCGGTTATGTCATAAAGACGATCACATGATATTGTTGGCCAATTCACATCACCAAAACGCGAAATAACTCGTCCAGGAAATTTTTCTTGCAATAAAACCAAAACGGGTCGTGTTATGTGAGATGTGCCACCGTCTTGTTGAAGTCATATGTCTTTTGCATTCATATCTTCGATTTAAGACCAAAAAAATCGGCTAACGTTTGGCTATACCGATGAGAAGTGACGGTGACGGTTACACCTTCCTCATTTTGGAAAAAGTATGGACCAATGACACCACCAGACCAAATTGCACACCATACAGTGACTTTTTGTGAATGAAATGGTATTTCGATAGTTACATGAGGATTTTCACTTCCCTATATGCGACAATTTTGTTTGTCAACGTGTCCTCCGAATGAAAAATGATGTGTGAAAATTAGTCATCCAAACACTGATGTTCTACACAAGCACCCAATCGGTGTATGTTCTACGCATTCCGTGGTCAGCTGGCTTCAATTCTTGAGCGAGTTGAACTTTATAAGGGTGTAGATGCAAATCCAAATGCAAAATATGCCATAATGTGCCGTAAGACAAGCCCAAATGCTGTGCTCGCCCTGAAATCGATAGACCTGGATATTTTTCACCACTTTCACTAACGGCAGACATACCTTCTGTAGAGCCTGCATTTCGATGATGGATAGGCTTTCAGACATCTGTAACAGATCCAGTCTCTTCGAATTTTGTTTACAGCTTTGCCTGTAGTACGCTCAAATAGACGATTATGTCGTCCAAAATCTGCTCGTAGTGCGTGAAACGTACCTCCTACCGAATAACTATTTATGTAGTAATAACCATAATGTAAAATTGCAAAAAAAAAAATGAATGACAGTTCGGTTTGACGCGAGTGATTGAAACAGGGATGTCAAATCCCGACCACGAATTGGATGACCCTATACACACATGCTGTTAATGCAACATCGACGAATTGGACAGAGTTTCACAGTCGATAGTCATAATTTCGAGGTAGCAAGGGACTTCGTCTACCTTGCTCTACTCTCAGTTTTGCCAGCAACGTCTCAGTAGGAATAAAATGAAGCCTAACTCTTGCTAATTGCTTTTTTTTGGCTAAGAAGGCAATATCCAGTCCAACATTATGGTGTTAGCGCATGGACTCTATTGAAACCGGATGAAGATATTCTCGGTCGTTTCGAGAAAAAATTATTCGTGAGGTACTTTGGAAGAGAAGACTATTCGAGCTGTACGGGTATATGGATTTAGTCAAAAAACTGCGCATCAGTTGTCGGAGATGGCTAGGGTCAATGTTCTGGCCCGCAGAGTCTTCGAGCCTAACCTAGAGTAGGAGAAGGCCTTTGCTCAGGGAACCTGAACCGACTTGGAGTGCGCAATTGGAGGCAGTTAGCTAAGGATCAAGCTAATTGGTGAGGCTTGTTAGTTAAGACCCAGATCCACCCCGAATTGTAGCGCCACCTAAGTAAATAAGCAAGTCAGACCAAAATGGCAGCCACTTTTTTTCACATCTAACATTTCTCAAAGTTATTACATTTATTTTGTTATACATATGTTTTGAGTTTAAACATTTTGTACATGCTGATGTGTAGATTAAGGCTTATGTCTATATTCCTAAGCAGCTACAGCATTTTTAGTTCTGCTGTAATTAATCAGTCGTTCGCGTACTAGACAATATTTTATAGTGGTTATTTGATTTTAAACTTTTGTCGAGAAAGAAGGATTACCCGATGATTATCTTTAACTACAAATTTAATAATACTAATATGGCATATCGCATGAAGTGTCTTCTTTATTTCTCAAATCCGCATACTTTTTGGGTACTACATGTAATTTGTAGTTCAGATTCTATAGTTATATCCCTTAAAATGTTTACTCACAGCGCGCGCGAAAAGAAAATTAAGAACTAAACATACTCGTAGAGATTTGCCGATGTTTCAGCATTAAAGTGACTGAAGAATACAGAGTTTCGTAGGTCATTCCACAAGCGTGAAGATTGGTCAAGGTAGCAATCACTTTGTTTTAGAGTACATCCGAAGATGAACTTAAGGGTAAGCTGATGGGTATTCATAGCGCAACGGATGTTACGACTGATGGTTTGAAGGGGCAGAACGCTACTCGCACTTTATTTTGAGCACTGATAAAAGGACCAGAGATACTACTTTAACGTTGAAGGCAATATTAGTGTCACCGCAGGTGCAAAGAGATTTAAGGGCCACTTAACCTTGTACCCCAATTTTGCGCTATTAAAAACATTGAGTAACATCGAATTTTGAGTTCAAAAGTGGGTTGTCATTGGCACACAGTTGGGAAACAAAAATTTTTTTCGGTGAAGCCAATGGCATGAGGACTTTTGTATATTTTCTCGTTACAAAATCTTTCTCGTCACTGAAAATCTCTTCTTTCGACCTGCAGCGTACTTACTTAAATGGCGCTACAATCCAAGGCCTCACCGAATAGGCCTCTTGAGTTAGCTCGATCTCACATACTCCAAGTTGGTTAGGTCTCCTTCCAGTTGTACGCGCCATCTAAGACGAGCCTTTCCCCTTCTGGGCTCGAATTGAAGACTCTTCGTTCTGGAGCGTAGGTGTTCATTAGCACTTCATATTCTAGCCATCTAAAGTGACAAATGTGCTCTTCGCTGACCAGGTCAATGTCACTGTACAGCTCGTAGAATTCACTTTTTAATCTCTTCCTCCAAACCCCATCACTGCAAACGGGACCAAAAATAAATTGAATAATTTTGCACTAAAAAACGGCATAGGACATCTTCCCTCACCATCGCTAACGTCCATGATTCTGCACCATAAAACAGGACTGGGATGATGAGGGTCTTACATAGAGTCTCCTTAGCTTTTCTTAATAAGGCTCTATTACTCATTCTTAGGCCGAAGAAACAGAGATTGGCAAGAGTAATTTTTCACTGGATTTCTGATGAGATGTCATTAACAGGTTAAATAGGTACGCTATACTACCTCAGAGTTATAGCTGTCCATGCGACGTTCTGTCCGATTAGTCGATCTTGTGTGTCCCTTTGTGCTAACATCACTTTACCTAAATCCCTTTTTAACACCAAAGTTCTCGGAGAGATTGTTCCAACATTTGCGGAGCAGTGAGCGTTCTCCATCGTCATTCTGCAAAATCTGGCGAGCTTGGGATTAATGTCAAGGCTAGACATAGCTCCATATAGCTCGTCATAATAGAGACTATCAAATACGGCCTTAAATTCGATAAGGAGATGGCACGTGTCGATTTGGAAACCTTTGGCTTTTTAAGGATCTGGCGTAGTGTGAGTATTTGGTCGATTAAGGACTTACCGGACCTAAAACTGCACTTACATGGGCCAATAAAATTGTTGATAAATGGCTTCAGGCCTTCACACAAGACGGCAGATAAGATTTTCTATGCGATGTTCAGCAGACTGATGCCTCTGCTGACTCGCTTAGTTTCCTTCCTTGTGATCGGGCAAACGATGCTACGTTACATTCTTCAAGTACACAACAAAGAAGTTGATACGCGCTTTCTACCAAGTCATCTTTCGCTCTCTTAAATAGTTCGGCAGCTAGGCCGTATGGTCCAGTAGCATTTTCGTTTTAATTCGTTTTAACAAAAATTTACGTTTACATTTATATCGAAACTGGACCTACTATTTGCACTATAACGTAGTATACTGTGTTAATATTGGCTAAAATTATGCAAGGCAATATATCAAATATATAAGAAAGAACAGGAACAGACCTGAGGAAAAATCAGCTGATGTAGATTTCCAGTCCATTTTTTGTTGAGACATGCCATCTAATTACCAGTGAACCTATTTCCACGAAAACCAATCTGTCATCACGAAATTTTCATGTTTTAGGATATTTCATAAGCCGTCAATTTATCAGCATTTCTATGACCTCAGGAAGAAGGCACGTAAGTGCAATCTTAGCAGGATACTGCAGAATATTCGCCTTTTTAAAGGATTAAATGTATGTTATAATGTAAATTCTACTTTTAATCTGCTTAGAATAGGTTTGATAGAATAGTAAAAAATTTCACCAGATTATTACCAGAAAATAGTGAAATCGATGCCTAATCACCTAAAAGCAGTAACACGGCAAAACAGCCCTCCAACAAAATATTAAATCTTAAATTCTGAGACTGAATTAAGTTTTTTTGTGTATTTATGACGTGTATCCCATTATTACTTTCAGCTACAGAATGTGACCTGTTTTAGTTTTTGGTTGTTTTTTTTTCCTTTGTGTTAATGAATTCATATGATTTTTGTTTCTTAATAAACTAATAGTATGAACATTCGAATTCGATATCTATTTCATCTATAACATTTATAAGTTCCTAGAAAATAATTGATATTTTTCATTTTTGTAAGTGTCCCATTATATTGTTGAGCCACTATAGTCGTTTGCAAAATATATAAGTAGCATTTGTGAGTACAAAATCTGATTTTTTATGAATTATTCAGAGCGACATTTTGCAATAGATGTTATGTAGTTTTTTAGATGTAATGTGTTCGGAACTATTGTAAAATATTTTACAAAAACTAAACCCACACAAGCTAGAATTTTTGTCATAAAAACTAATACTTGTATGTGTACACTATACATACATTAAATATCTACATACGTTTTTCTATGAAAGTAACCGTCTTCAATTTTCTGCCTCTTTTGCTTCAGTGTAGTTATTTATATACTCTTATTTGCCTATGTTTGTATTAAGATATGACAGAAAGTCGTCTGTCATATCCCCACATTTAACCTTCCACCGTCTCAGGTTTTCTTTTTTTTTTTTTTTGTTAAAGTAAGTAATTATTAATATTAATTATATTGACCGGACTAAGAGGTAAGAGGTCTAGTTAACGTTCAAGGTCGCAGTTGAATCGGGTGTATACGAACCTGTCTGATTGTTACTATTCGACAATTAATTACAGTTTTGAATTTATGGCTGTCATAAAATTGTATCTGTAGGTACTTTTGATACATGTTTGCATAAAAATGGTATCTTTCGATATAAATGAAATGTTTTCATTCTCTGGCCAAGGAGTTGTTGTGCGAATATATGTAGTATATTCCGTATTGGGTATAGGTAATGAGTGCTCTCAAGATATTTTGACAACAAAGTTTTTACATTAGGGTGGTCCTTACTTGTATGAAAGAAAAAAAAATATTTTTTTTTATTGAGCACCCTTTTTTTTTTCCAGTATATTCAAAAAGTGTGCAAAAAAAATTTCAAGAAAATCGGCTTATATTAACACGTGCCGCAATGATCCTGAAATCATAAGAATTCTCTTCTAGGTGAAAAAAAAAACAAACATGCAAATAATTTTAAAAATTATTTCCATAAATAATAATAAGCAGATGAAGATTTTATAATAAATAGATTTATAGTTGATATTTTGTACAAATAATTTATACACAAATAAATAATGAAACTCAGTCATTGTAACGAGCTTTGAGACTTTCTCGACTACATCCTGGGTAGTTTTGGCGATAATTTCTCACAGTCTGAAAATTTTAAATTTCAATAGAAGTTATTTAAAATTTAAAGCATATTATTAAGATAATGAGTTCTTTTAAGCAAATGAAAACGATACTCACTTGAAGTAGGAATTGCTTTTGATCTTTGTTTTTAGTGAGTTTGTTATTGAATTCTCCCATTAGTTTAACTCCACGTTCAGTTGTATCATTGACTACTTTTAATGATCTGAATATTTCCTTTGCTCGCCTATAATCTGGTTGGTCATTCCCAACTGTTGGATCAAGGTGCAAAAAGTCTGCAGATAAGCCAAATCTTTCGAAAATTTTCATAGATTTAGCTGAAATTAGATCTGATGGAAGATTTTTGGTAATGAAGTGTGAAACATCAGCTGGTTTCAGATGTAATTTCTTCATTACTTCGTCATCCTTCATTACATCGAAAACTTTTAAAACCATTTTTCTCTTTTCTTCAACATTCAGCATGTCATGGAAAAACGAAAACGCTGCGAATTCCTCATTCAGGTACCATAAATGATTAAGGAACTTATTTATCTCAATTTATCATCTTGTCTATAAGAATTGAGTCTTTTTAGAAAACTAGTGTCATTTAATCGTGCTTGTAAGACATCTGTCGCAGAAAACCATGATTGTGTGTAGCATTTGATAATATAATAAAGTAGCAAATAGTTGACTAAGCTCTTTTATCTTTATTTTAACGCAATATATTCCATTTGCCATCCACCAAGCCTGGTGCCCAAAATTTAATGCCACTTGGAGCAGTTCCTCCCGAATAAATAATTAGCACTTCTAGAAACTCCTTATAGTTATCCCGAGGAAAATTATCTTCTAGCCTTTTCATAGCAAATACTAAAATTTCAGTTTTCCACTGAGTTTTAAATCATTTAAACAAAAGAATATCAGGTCCAGAAAATGGATCCAATTTAGAAATGTTCAAAAATGTTATATCTGCAAGCTAGGTAGAGTATGTCTGGACCAATTTTATTTTCTAACAGGACACAAGCTCCGTTCAAACGCCTGGTGTTAGATGCAGTTGTATCAAAAACAAAAGCTTGCACTTTATCCATCAATGCCCAATCTTCCAATACTTCATATACTGCAGATAATACTTCAATACCAGTTCCACCTGAAAGTTCCGGTATTCCAAGGAGTTGTTCAATTTTTGCAGCTGTTGCAATAATTGGAAGTCTGCCAACTTTAGCTTGGCCAGTTATATCGGGAAGGAGTTTTGAGTCCCAGTGTATTACGGCAAAGTTTAAACTCAAGTTGGAAAATTTTGTTTTACTTGCTGTAGCTGTTTGTTCGCGAAAATATTGACGAAAAAGCCTTATAAAGGTGTGGTTAACCACAAATATTAAAGGATCCAAGGAAGTGGCTTCAATACAGGCTGTCAAGAGGTGAACGGCATCTCTGTCACTTACTGTATTTTACATTTATCGAGCACTGCTGATAGCCTGGAAGTTAAAATATCCACTCTAGCTCTTTTCAAACCTGACGGCCCTGACACTGTCGATTCAGAGCTAGAATGCAGAGATAGAATTTTTTCAACTTCAAGCACCTCTTCTTCAGATGAAAAAGTAGTATCTAATTCTACTTGCAAAACATTTTGTTCATTCAAATATTTAAACATAACAAAACCACTACCTACCTTCGTGATAATTGAATTAACTTTGATCTTCAACTGGTGGTTTGGTTCTCTTCTCACGATCCTCTTTTCTTTTTTCCATAGCTGCAAGCTTATGGTCCATTCCAAGCATACACCCAGGTCGACCTTTCTATCTTTGTAAAAGCAAAATCTTTTTATCATCTTCAATTTTCATCAAATCCAATTCTGATGCATGCGCGATATCAAATAAATCGTTTAAGGTTTCCGCAAAATCATATTCTTTTTTTTTCGATCTCTCAGTGTTTCTGTTTTTACTCTTTTCAATGTTGCGTAGCTCTTCGTAATTTTTTTTTAATTGTTTTAAGCAATGACATCGATCACGAGTAGGAATTCTTGTTTTTTTCCAAAATATAAAACACTCATCTATTACTAAACTAACACTAATTGCTAAACTTAACTTCACCTCGTCACCTCGAACACCTCATCTTAAAGGCAATTTGGAACCTAGAATTTGATTTTTCATAACACCGGCCAAAAATAAATTTTCACGTGGCATTTTTTAACAACTTAACTGATCGCGGGCTACTAAAAGTTTGGATTGAGAAGTGCATTTTAAATTCCATCACCTACGTCTGCTTAGAAAAAAAAAACTTTATACAAGAGAGTGAAAGAAAGTTACATACATTGCATACACCAGGTACAGTAGATGAGCTTTCGTAAGAGCGTAGCTCAGTGCGGCACGTGTTAACGTGGTCGTAAAAAAAAGAAAAAAAATTAGGGTAATGCTTTTAGATGTAATGGATCAAAAAAAAATAGGTGCTCAAAAAAAAATTCCGACTTTTGGAAATAAGGACCACCAAAATATATGTACATACTTCTCCGATTTGTTTCGATTTTCTTGCTAATGAGATATCAAATGTTATATTAGGGAAATCGTATTGTATCGACTGGTATCTTAAATGAAAAAAACTTCCCCGTAAAGTAAAATTTAGTCAATGTCAAAAATAGAAGGGAATTGAGTTTTTTTAAAAAAAAAATTAATTTTAATTTTGATATTTATTTCTGCAGAAAAATCCGCTCTGGTCTACAAAGCAGCGGTTGGCTCCTTAAACGTTTAACATATTTTTTTTCCTTTTTCTTTCCTACCTACGCGTATAAACACATCTCAAGATTAATATTTTTCCGCCGTTTGTGGGATTGGTTTAATTTGTGGACTTTATTTTCAGTGTGGAGGCCCCTATATTTCGGATCATCTCATTTATGAGGCCAAGAGCTCGTTAATATTTTTGTGATCCAATTAGTTTTCTTTCGAGCCCTTTGAAGACTTGTTTTGAAATTACGTTTTGTTACACCTGCTGACATTCGTAAAATTTTCAATTCAGTCACTGTTAGTTTTTCTTTATACTTCTCGTAAATCGTAAACATTGCGATGCGTATGTTAAAGCCGGAAGAACGACAAGTGTATATGAGAATCCTTTAAGTTTGTCACTAGTTTGTGTAAAAAGTCTGCTGAGTTTTCACGCCTTTTAACCCACCTTAGGCTAACACTGTGCGATATTGTCATCGAGATTTTCCTGGTGGTTTACGAGAGAAGTTTTGTTGCGGCGCTTTGATTAATTCTTATAAAGGCTGTTACGTGGAAGTCTTTACGGATTTGTCGGTGTACTGCTTCAATAGAAAACCAAAGGACCATTTATCGGTTGTTAGGATACATCTTCTAAATCCAAGACAAAATAAAACTCTTTCACTCTCTCTGCTACCGGTTTCTCCATTTTTTGCACCTTTCATAGTCCTACGCTGAAAATGCATATTATCGGTTATGCTAGTTCAGATATACTTAGGCCAGTTTTGAAAATCTTGTCTTTCGTCTATTAGTGACATTTTTGTCTCAACGAACACCCACCACCACGTTTCTTTTTTTATGTGAAGCCGCCGGAAGATAGCATTGATACTGCTGATATAATTAATAAGGGAAGGAAGACTCATCAGTGGTAGGGAAAGCTCTCCTCTCACGCAACCGACCTAGAGAATATAATTGGCTTTAGCATAGCCGTTCAAAATTCGAAAAATCATTCTCAGTGGAAAGCCCCATAACTTAGCGAAAGCTCCTTTACAGTCGATAGCAACTAAGATGTTTCCAACGTGGCATATTTAGTTCAATGAAGTTTGATATCCAAAGGATAAAGGTCTTAATGATGCCTTTTAATATTAGATGAGTCAAACCGGTTAACTTCCTTCAATAATAGGAGTTGGTTGTTAGCCTGCTCTGATCAGGTTATCCAGGAACTATCAGTATAGCTGAATTGTCCCTTTTGAGGACATGGAGCGGTTTACTGGTTACTTCGAGTGTTTCGAACTTTTCGCTAAGGTATTTATAATGGGTCTAAGGTATTTATAACGGTCGGTCCGATTCTTGATGACTCGGTCGAATATGTGCGACGTTATTCTGGCAAGAGCGTGTGGAATGTTGGCCTCGAGCTCGTCTAAAGTAGTTGGCTTGTTAGCGTAGGCTAAGGACTTGACGTAGACCCAGAGAAAATAATCGGGTGGTGTCAAATCGCATAATCGCGGCGGCCAATTGATGAACGATCGCTGTGAGTTGAGCCTTCACAACTTCGAGCGTTGCGTCTCTTGCATGGCGGTCTCGCGGATATATCGATGTTGTCCAGCTCTAACTACAGAAAGTCGGTTAACATCGCTCTATGCCTGAGACCATTGACGGTAACGGTGTAACCTTCCTCATTTCGAAAGAAATAAGGTCCGATTATGGCGCCGTGCCATAAACCGTACCAAACAGTCAATCATGCCCAAATCCAACCGTAAAATAAGCCTGGTTGGCTACTTGCGATGCCCAATTCAGCTGATCGGCGCCGAATCGACATTTCTGGGTCTTCTTCGATACTAGCCGCAACGGCGGTTTTGCTTTCTTCATTTCGCACCAATCCCTGTCTGGTTTGTGGCTGAAGATCCAGAAGAGTATACTCAACTCATGCTCAAACTTTTCAATGGGGCGATGATGTAACCTCATGACGAAATTCACTTTGTGTATTTACAACTGAGCCGGAATTTCGATAATACAATATTTTTTAATAATTTTCTCGTTCGGCAAGCGTAATACGATGCATGGTGAAATAGCAAACCTTACTAAATATTTTGACAGTTGGATGTCATTGGTAACTTTGGCAGCTACTGAAACACAACTGTTGGAAATACTATCATTGCTAATTGATCACCCATATGAACTTTTTGGAATTAAAATTAGCATCTTATATTTATATGTATTATACATATATGCTCCCGTGTGTATTTTTTATATTAAAAATTTTCCATCAAAGTTGATCTTCTGTCCATAGATAAATATCTTGAAATGGAGCTTGTTGACCCTTTGGATCATAAATGCTCACTAAAATTAAAAAAAAATGTAATACCTAATAGTATAATAGCACTAATAATACCAATAAAAAGGATTACAACAAGTGTTTGATATTTATTTAATAAAATGTTTTTATTTGCATTAATAATCATTAAAGATGAAAATATGATATCCTTTGAAAATAGCGATAATAATTTTTTTCTCCAAACAAATTATTTCTTTGTTTCAAAATTAATATATATTGGCAAGGCTTAAAAAGTTGGTTTTGTTCTTTCATTTTTGGCTTACATGGTTCCTAATTAGATAAAATAGGTAGTTCCGTTTTTTCTTTATCTAAATGAGCATCTGTGATTCAAATCGAATGTTGTGATGTTAATTGTTTTAGCACCATTCCGGGACATGCATTAAAACCCTATCATGACTAGACTGTATAGTTTCTAGTTTCACTAAAACCGTTTAAGACGTTTCTGAGCAAATCTTTTCAATGTAATACAAAAATATTTAGTGTTTTGATCTTGTGTTTATGTGGATGTTAATAAGGCAAATACGCAATAGATATGGTATTAGTAAAAATGATCGCTTTGGTCATCATGTGAGCTGAATATAACACACCTCTTGTATCAAATTCAAGTATAAAAACTCGTAGTTGTGATACAAGAATTGTTAGGTGCATTGTTGCAAGTATAAGCAAAAGGTATAAAAACTTTTTTGATTTTAAGTATTGTAGGTGTGAAGTTTAAATAATGGAACAAATTTACTTACCCGACGGATCGTTATATTGTTAGAACCTACTTTTATGAACTTATTCATCGTCGTGAAATCCTTTTTCACTGAAACTTCGATGCAGACACTTTTTTGGAATGTAGGGGGATGTATTATTGAGGAGCGACGCAAAAAGATACTGCATCTTTGGCGCATCAAGGTGAAATCGATTATTTTTGCTACACAACTTTTGAAAATAAAAAGTGCTGACGGTTGTTCTTATTTTATCTATTGTAAGGTTTCTATTGTCGTCATATTCTTTGCATTTAAGTACTAGTATACTTTTGCTAAGGGCAATACAAGAGGTTCTTATCTTTTTTTCTAGTGTATACGGACTTACCGGTCTCGTCAAAGTCACCACCCACACGCGATAAAATCCACCCTGAAACTAAGGCCCAAGTTCGCATCAGAAATCGCAATCGGACATCACCATCATCGGTTCAGGTGCAACAGGATGACTCCGAGTCGGGTAAGTGAGAATTTAAAATTTTATTATTTTCTTTATATGTACTAGTATGTACATTGAAACGTCCACTTCTTTGGTTCTATTATTATTATTTTTTTTTTTAAATTCTCATGTTTACCATTGCACTTTTCGTTTAACAAAATTGCACGTTGCATACATATGTCAAAAGAAATATGAATTTTATCGGACGTGTAACGTGCTTCTAGCATATTGAAGCCAAACATCAAAGCGGAGGAGATTCTTTAGTCAGGCAAGATGACGACAACGAATTCGACGAAGACGTTGATGACGATGACGTGAATGACGGCACAACAGATATGCACGGAGGTGCATATGTTGTGTGATTCTTGAGTTGATTGCTGGAGTCTATTATTATCTAGAGCATTCCTGGAAAGCTATTTTCAAGTTCAATAGACGCTGTAGTACTAGAGATAGCTGCAAGGAATAAGGCGACTGATGAAGCCTATTGTAAACTAGTTGAATGTTGTATGTGGTGCTCATTAAAGATGCGTGCTAGGCTAACTACCGCGGGATACTTTTCGTATTTTTCTTGTACGAAAAGTAAAGAAAAAAACTTTTATCCAGCGTTGAAGATTAAATTATAGGTTAGCGTACTAGTCAAGTGAAGCATAGGTAAGTAATCCATTTTGTAGAAATAAGAGGAGGTAGGGCATTTCTTGGGTTTTTGTAAGAAGTGGTGTCCAAATTTGTGTGCACGTTGGATCAAAAATTGCAAAAGATAATTTTAATACCTTAAATTTTTGGATGATTTAAATATTACTTAGTCAAAAACTCAGCCTTCCTTAATATATCATTTCAATTTTGCACCCGTTTATATTGAGTTATGAACTAAAACTTCGGATGAATGTTTTTTTAACAGAACATTTTTTATTTATTTTTATTTTAGAACTTAACACTCAAGTGGGTATGACTACACTTATGATGCCAAATCATGAATTTAGTTTTTCAGAAAATGGGACAGAACATAAAGTCGAATATTTATTAAGTAAAGTATTTTACAAGGTTTTGTTAAGTTCATGCATTCATAGGTTTGACTGATGAATCCAGTATTAAGTGTAAACAATTGTGTTTTATCCATTTTTAAAACATCTGTTGGATGGATAGGTGATATATAAATATACGAGTATGTATGTGTATTAAAGGTCTTGGAACTCGAATCTAGTAATTTTGTGGACTGATTTGTTATATCGCTGTAAATTTTATTTTTATATTATGTAATTATTTTACTGTCGTCGTAATTTCTGTAGTTTATATACCATTTAAGTATTTTAATGCTAGCATATTAAGGCCTATAATTTAGGTATACTTTAGATTTTATTTTTTTTTTAAAGTTATTGGTTCCCGATTTCTTTCCCAACAAAGACTCTTTTTTTTGTTTTATAATTAGCGCGCGCTCAAGTGATTTGTGTACTCTTAAAATGTTTGTACACAGCACGGGCGAAGCAAATTTACGGAGGAAGAAAAGAGAGGTACCAATGCACATTGTTCTTAAATATTTGCAAGTTATACCAGGAAATAAAGACCTGAGCGAGTTGTACGGCTTAGAAACGAATCACGATATTTTAGAGTACGTCTGAAAATATGCTTGAGAGTATACTGATGAGCATTAACATCGAGACGGGTGTTACGGTTGAAGGTTTTAAGTGGCGGAATGCTATCGGAGATTTCAATGGAGCACTGGTGGTGGAAGTAGCGATAAAACAAAGTAACACAGGAGACATTGTCAAATGACTGACTGATATTAGTATTACCTGTGAGTTTTGAATCGCATGGTTTTGAATCCTATGTAGCAGGTGCATAGATATTTTAGGAGCACCTGACCAGATGTGGGCATTGTACTCTAATTTTGGGCGGATGAACGGCTTATGTATGGAGGCCAGGTTAGAGGGGGTGAAATATTCCTTACATCGTTTGAGGAATCCAAGCGAATTTGTGGTCATTCCAAAGTAAGTTGTAACTGACACGCATACCGAGAATGGAAAATTTTTCGGTTCCGACGACGTAAGTACCATTCATGGATAATGGCTGGGTATTCAAATTTCGCTTTAATGACAGCATTGCGTTTTGGAAGTATTAAATTCCACTCTATTGATAGTTCTCCACTAGGTTATGATGTTTATATCAGAATTTAATGTCCTTAACATACGCTGCCGTTCCCGTTCTAAAGCCAAAGAGCAGGGACGTGAGCTCGCGAACGAATATGAAAAGCAGAGAGCACTGTCATTAGCAAAGTAATATATTGGATTAGAAGTATCAGACAAGAGATCAGTAATTAAAATTAAAAAGAGTGTGGGAGAAAGAACGAAGCCCTGGGGCACACCAGCATTTATTTTGTGAATATCAGACTTGAAACCGTCGAAGACAACTTGGATTGGACATTGCAAGTGGTAATTTCGAATCCATTGAAGAAAAGAGTCATCAATCCCAAAAGCACGCATTTTCGACAAAAGACCCTGATGCCAAACTCTGTTAAATGCCTTATCAAGTGCAACTATCTTGCTTTCCCCAGATTGATGTACGCTTTGGTTCCACTTTTCGGTGGGACATTCCTTCAAATCAGCAGTGGACCTGGTTCTACGTAAACCATACTGCCGGTCATTGAGAAGATATTCCTTGAGCTGACAGTTTAGCAGCGTTTCCATGACCTTGGAAAGAAGGGACGCAAGTGGAATGGATCTGTAGGAAGAGAGAGAAAATTCGCCTTTTATAGGGACGGGCTGGACAAATGCTGTTTCGGAAAGAGTCCTAAAGAGTAGTATTGATGAAAAAACTTACGCAGTGGTTTTGCCAGCGAGGAAAAGGAGATATACTATTTGGACTAGCGGATCTGTGTATATTAAGATCTTTAAGTACTCTTGCTACTACACGAGTGCGAAAGTGGATTTGTCCCTTTGAAGATTCGACGCACTCAAGTGTAGTCAGAGACAAAGTGCAATCTGCCGCAAAGTGTTGAGCTTGCCGCAAAGTGTACAGGAAGCAGATTGGCCTTATCTAAAGAGCTGACAGCTGGAATGTCATTGTAAATGATTGTTGGGATGGAGGATGTGGCATAATTTCTAATAATTTTGATGAACGACCAGAAATTGTTACTACCTTTGGGACATTGTAGTAGTTTTTGCCTCAGTTGTTGGTCGAACTGGAATTTCACATGCTTAAGAAAGGTGTTGCAGTCATTCCTGGCTCGTTTGAACTTTTTTCGATGGGTTGGTCTTGTAGGACCGAAAAAACATTTCTCTAGCCCTGACAGCCTCTTTACAGCTCGAGTCGTACCACGCTTTTTCTTTTGTTTTGATACTCTTCAGCCGATGAGGGATAAAATATCTCATTCCAAAGAGAACAGCGTCTGTGATCATATCAGCTGAGGCATCCACGTCGTTATCAAGGAAACCAAACGACCAGTTAAAATTCCTAAAGAAGCTGTTAAGTTCGCTGCAATTGGCTTTCTCGTATTACCATCCGGTTTTTTTAGGAATCTTTTCTCTAACTGCGGGGTGGGTGTACGAGAAATAAGTTGATATGGCACAGTGGTCCGACGAGCCTAGAGGGTAGAGCACACCAACGGTATACTTATCGAGGTGAAAAGTTAGAAACAAATCCTTCGGGTGTTGTCTGCCCAGAATGTCGAAGCCACCCAGAATTGTGTATAGTGAACCCGCCCGTAATGACGACTTCAGAATGAGGATACAAAACTTTATATGAAGTCAGACAGCGCTTCAAACTCGTTAAGGGTCGAATTGCTGTCCAGTTTAGGGATTCTGTACATAAAGCAGTAGTGTATAATTTGCTTACGGAGATTGAATTTAAACCGCATGAAGTTGAATTCCGGATTGGAACAGGGGTATATTGTGGTGGAGTTTGGTAAGCTACATATGTACATATATCGCTACGCATGTAAATGGCGAGACCGCGGTGAGAAAGGAATAATGGCGTTAGTTCGTTTCGTAGCTAGGTAGCTTCAGATTAGAGTGATCTGAGAGGTGTGGACGGGGATCTACCTGTGTTTCACTAAGTGTCAAAACTGCTGGTCTCTACTTACAGACGCAGACGTATGCAGTCCATCTGGAATTCCCTTGTCATAATCACAAAAAAAAACACAAATACCAACGATGCTTAGTACGGCTGCGAAGAGAGAACTTTGACGTTGGATTCTGAATCAAATTGGTGTAGGTGTTACGCCCCTACAAGAATATGAAACAGTACACCAATAAAATTCACACTCACAACCGGCTATTCATCGGTTGTTATATACGAGTACACCTCAGTCACTGCCCGTACCGTATGATAAATACAATAACAGCAGTGACCGAGTGTATGCAACAGTACTTCGATCAAAAGCGTGAGAGGTGGGAGGGATTCATGCACTATGTGATATTTTTTTTTTCTCCACTGTCCTGCACTAATTTTTTTTTCATATCTGGCCGGTGGTTTTGCTATTTGTTAATTTTTTTTTGCGCTGCACGGCTTATTTTATTTTCTTTTTACGGCACACGAGAATTTACGAGTGCACTGGTCAACGTGTGCAGTCGTCGGTGGTCGACACAGTACGTTGTTTTTGTTATTGCCCTAAACTCGCTGATTTCTGCTGATAATTTCTATGTCATCAGCGTCAGTTTTTGAAATATTGTGCCTCTGGCATTCTCTCAAATATATACATATGACATGTACATAGGTAATACCGAAGAAATCATATTACAGCCATGACCTGGTGGAAATTTTTTTTTGGCATTAAGTGCCAAATTTTATGGAACAGCAGGAATTCTCCATTGTCATACTACAGAGAAGAATGAGTTTGGCAGTGATGCCAAAACTTGACATGGCTCTACAAAGTTCACTGTCATAAATGACCCGGCTTGTATCGATTTTTGTGCCCTGTTTTTTTTTCCAAGATCTGCCGTAAGATGAATATCTGGCCGACGGTGTTCTTATGAAGCCTAAAATCATACTGATAAAAATCTTGTTGATAGAGCGTTTCAAGCGTTCATATATGTAGTATTTATAGTAGATAAAAGATCGGGGAAAAGATGAAAAGATTCCATTCACAGGGCATACTTTTATCTGAACATATTAAATAGATCCGTTGGTGTATGTTTCTTATCAAATCAACCCCCGTTGCGTAATTCGGCAGAGATACCGCCAGCTCCAAATGCCTTATTTGGTTTTCGTTTAGGTAGAGTATCTCTATCCAGAATTGTTTTGGGCGCGTGGACGAAGTTGTTATCGATTATCGTCCATGTTGATTAGTTATTTTTTCGTGAGGGCGGAATATTGGTCGTCTCCGCACAAGTAATCATTTCCAAATGTTCAGCCCCGTCACTTTTCTTTACGTTTCCATCCTTATCACTGCATGATTTTCTATGATATTTGTGTTCTTCTCACTTTTTCAAACATAAAAGCGGCAGAAGCGTCGCTTATGGCTCGATTAGCACTTTTATACTTCTATCTTTTCCGAGTTCGAGGAACTCGTACAAGCAATCTTTGACAAGGTTGTTATTTTCTTCTGTGGGCCATGAGCGCCTTCCAGACTTGTGTTAACCTTTGATGGAGATGTAATTACGCGTTCGCCCAGATGCTCAGAAGCGCAAGGCTTCTTCCCTAGTTTTCTTCTGATCGCAAATCCGCATTCAGCAAGGCTCTACTTCTGCTCTCTAATCATTTGGTTACATGTGTTAAGTGTTCGAACATTCCACTTGCATAGCCGGCTAGTACCGCATTACGAGGTATGGGTGCGGCAGTTGTTTCGCGTGGAACTGTGCTGTCACCATCACTATATCGACAACCTTTCTAGATGCCCAAATCTCCCCACGTGACCTAACTGAGGGACATGATAACACTTTTACCTAGGTTAATGTTTTTTTTTTATACATTTATTAGAAATCTTTCCCTATGGAAAGTCATTATAGGAGCAACTCATGACTCATCGTTAAAAGTTGGATTAGGTAAGGTGCCTAACCTAAGTTCATTGTTATCTACTTATGTTGTATCAGATGTACATAAAGATCAAATCATTTAAAGCTGTTAACACAATCGAAAGCTGTACCGACCGTTGTTTTGGACGGTTTTCCAAAATTCTAAAAGAGGAAATCGCTTAGATGAATGCTCCCTTTTCTTCTTGTTTACAGTCTATTGGCAATTAAACAACGGTCTATGAATATGCCATTAGCAGCCCAATTTGTGTCCGTTTCATTAGCAGTAACTCTTTGACTGCATCTGATCCCGCTTAAGTCAGATCTGTCCAGCTTACCATTGGATTCATCTAACTGTAATAATAACCGTGCCAATTTACATACGCTATCAATTTAGCCGATTTAAAACAGTTCTTCCAAATACTAGTTTCTTTGTTTGCGATGAACTTTCCAATGAATTTCCAAAATATGCCATTAAACGTCATACATAATCGTATATATACATATATATATATTTGTGCTACTAAGTTTTTATGATGAACTCTTAAGCGGAGTTGGGTGGTTTTTTTTTTGCATATCGCTAACATGCGTGAAAAAAAAACACAGCTATTATTACATGCTACACGTCGCATTTCGATATTCTTGCAGATCGACAGGATTGCTCCTATGTCAAGTTCAAATGTGGATTACGATCTGTTTAGACATATCGTTCGAAATTTGATGACATAATTTAACTATTTTCGAGGTTGTCAATATCGACGGAAAAGATTTTTTAGCTGCCTGTCTAGCGGTACAAATACGAATATCTTTAACAGATATCATGTTACACTTTAGACAAAAAATAGGTCCCTTAGTTGTCAAAATGTCCAACTTTAAAAACCTACAATGAGTTGGAAAGCGAAAAGGAATACTTACTTATTATGTATTGTTCGGAATATACTCGTAAACTGCTCCTCATCCCTTGTTTCATTTTTGAACCGTCAGTTTGGAATTGTATTAAATGACTGGAATTGCTTTCAAGCACCAATGACGCGGTCGATGTTTTGAATAGCCTGTTTCGCTGGCGATTCGTAAATATTTTTACAAAAAATTTATGACTTGAAATAAAAAAAATAAGAAGATGAACTTTTCTAAGTTTCATTGTATTGTATCGTATATACCTAATAAAATAATGGTATGCAATAACTTCCGTTATTCGTAGGTGGAAAAGTCATACATAAAAATCGTAGTTAATGAAGAGAAGACAAAAGTTTTGATAAAAAAAGTTAACCTATTGTAAAAGTTGAGAATTTCGAGATAAAAGAAATTGGTCCAACGATTTTTCAAAATGTTAGCTTTAAAATGCCATAGTTTTGGCTGGCGTTCATTGAACTCGACGAAATTTTAGTATTTAACGCACACTAATTTCATTCTCTTTCAAAAATGTGCACAACGGTTTCTTAAGCTGAATCCGTTGGAAAGTCACGGCCTTTTAAGAAGTTTTATAGAAAATAGACCCCTCCTGCAATACAATTTTTTGTTTGGCATAACTTCAATAATCTACTGCTATCAGGACGAAAACCAAAACTGGGACACCCTGTATACGTGATAGAGAAGGACCGAGATAGCGGTGCCAATATTATTTGCGCTTGTTTTTATACTCGTGCAATTAAAACAGATTAAACCTGAATCGAACGGTGATTGTAAACACGAATTTATATTACAATGACTATATATTTTATCACATTTTTCCTTGGCAACGAACATGTTGTTTTGAGTGTTGCATTATATCATCCCACAAGGGTCATTAAAATTTTGTATTGTAATCTTGGATATTGCTATCATTACTATAATGATGTATTAACTGCGAAATTACTGGTCTTTGGCAAGGGTCGTCGTTTCCATTTGGACAAATATAGGCTACAAATAATTTCAATGTGGTTTCCTGCAAAAAATATTACTAACTGATTTGGTGACTTTCGTTGATGTATAAGTAAGTATCAATATCGTATTCTATGGTTTTTTCGGGCCGTGTAACTTTTGTGTCTTTTCGTGTCACATTGGTTTATCTCGACAACTACTGATCCTTACAGTTTAGCACAAGTATAAATAAAATCGAAAAAAGGAATTGTGAAAGAATTTAATATTTATTTCTTTAGAAGCAACGAGGTACTCGTACCATACGGAAGTGCTTTTTATATATGTTACATATAAAAGTTTTTTGAAAATAAATATTAGTGTGTACTCATAGACACTCGCCTATTCGCATACACAAGTATGTTCATATTATTTAATAGATCTTAAACTCTTCTCAACAGTTGTAACTTGAACAGGGAGTGCGAGAAAGCATATTAATTAAATCCAGAGTTTGAATAAGCAATGACATACATACCAATATAAGCACGCATGAACACTACATTACTTGCGCTCTATAAAAATTGAACACTACAATCATAAATTGCAGATACCTGATCTATAACTCACAATTATTCATGTCATACTGTAACTGCCACGAATTCAATTAACAATTGAGCAACACCTGTGTAACAAATGCCTGAAAGTAGGTACGTACTTGCAAGCATACCCAATTGGACGTTGATATCGTGCCACTGATTACCAATTAAATTCCATAACACCCTCTTACACTCCACCATCTAAACCCATTAAAGAGTTTGTTTCCCAAAAAGCTCCGAAATGATAAATTGATTTGTGGCCACTAAACTTGGTCCTATAGTTTTATCGGTTAGGAAAGACATAAAAGGAACAGCCGACTTACAAAGTAATAAGATAAAGTACAGCGCAGCATAGTGGAATGTACATGTGTGATGCAACACCTGTTCCGCCTGGTAACATTTTTCCAAAAGCAGTTCGGCTTCAAAACTGGTCGTCGTTGGGTCATATGGACAAATTATTAGCTCGCTGCCGTGAATTGAACGCAGTCAACGGCTAGCCGGAGGCATCAATCAAATTAGACTGTATGAGAGGTTGTTGTTGTATCTTAAGCTGCATAACTCAGGGTCATCGGGTCGTAGTTTCAGGTTATACAAGGAGCCTTTATGCAGCCTCTAATAGCACTGTGATGGTGGTAGTGCTAATAGTAGCTGTAGAAGTAGTTTTTTGCATTTTATTACTACAATGATGATCAATTGAATTTCCATTTTCGATTTGGGAAACTTATTTCCCACGCTCACTACTCGTACACGTTGAGTTTGTTTCGGCTTTTGTTTACTAAATAGCTTTTAAGCTTAGCAGCCGCTTTACGGAGCTGGAATATTTTACTGAATGTAGCTTGGCAGGAGACCCGGAATGTTGGTGTTGTGGTTTATCGTAGATTTTGTTTTGTTGTTTCTCTTTTTCATTTAAGAGGAACATGTTCTGTTTGTTCGCTGTTACTGGTGTAGTTAGAGAACAATCGAATTTGAAATTATGCAACAGCGGGTGCATTTGCGCCCAGTCGTGAATTGCACTGTTGATATGGTTGGTGTAGTTATAAAATAGTACTGTTAATTAGGTGTTGACTATAGGAAAAAGCTTTAGAAGTTAACTGTTGCAACACCTGCAATTGGGAAATTTAATGGAGCAGGCATTGTCATTGAATGATCAAGAGATTTTTCTATTGTACAAATGCTATAACTCAAGTATATAAAATGGTATTAGTTATATTCAAATTATTCAAATTGAATAGATTTGCCTGTTATTGACGAAAAGAAAATATAGAAAGGTAGGGAAAGAAAGTAGCTGGTAGCTGTAAAATTTGACTTTCAACAAGCAGTCCTAAATTATTTTGAAACATTTCTGATAAGGAATAGAAAAAATGTTCCTTTCGGTTTATGATGAATTACAGTTCTGAAATGATAGTTGTAGGTACGGACTACGGACTCTCTTATTAAAAAAATCAATTATATTTTTTTATTGATTTTTCAGTATTACGTTATGTACGGTATTTACACACTCTTAATCTTGCTTGATGTAAAATAAAAAGTCAAAATGTTATAAAGAAAAGTTTAGACCTCCTTTTTTATGTAAAACTAACACAAAACAACTAGTTTCGAATGGATCAACTAGCAAAAAAAAATTAAGACTTTATTTAAGCAAGTCGTTTTAAGGTGTTAACGCAATTGAAGACAACTAAAATTTTCCTTTTCATTAAAATTACATAACTTAATTCGTGCGGTTTTTTTTTCAAAATTTAAACGTTTATTTAAAAAAAATATGTACAATAGTATTATTAAAAGTATTGCCCATCTGAAGCTTCTGGCAATTTGTGGATCCCATCCCAAAAGAACTGCGCCGGCTTGGCAGCCAAGAATGAATCAAGCCAATTTTTGATATTCTGTTCTGATGTGAACCGTATTTCAGTGAGGGCGTTCTGCATCGACCGGAACAAATGGTAGTCAGAAGGGGCAAGGTCTGGGCTATAAGGCGGGTGGGGTAAAACTTTTCATCCACTGTTTTCCAAATAGTTCTTAACCGGACTAGCAACGTGGGGCCGAGCGTTGTCATGATGGAAAATTATTGCCTCGTGTCTGGTCGCATATTCTGGGCGTTTTTCGGCCACTGCTCTCTTCAAACGGATTAATTGTGTTCGGTAGCGTTGTCCATTGATGGTTTTACCCTGTTTTAGCAGCTCATAATACAGCACACCCATCTGATCTCACCAAATACAGAGCATTACCTTCGCGCCATGGATATTCGGCTTTGCCGTTGATTTAGCTGGTTGGCCGGGTTTCACATATGATTTTTTGCGGTTGGGGTTGTCGTAATGGATCCATTTTTCATCACCAGTAACAATCCGATGCAAAAATGACTTCCTTTCCTTGCTTTTGAATATATCCAGCTGCTTTTAAACGTTTTGAAATGGCTGCTTGAGTGACACCCAAAGATTGTGCAAGCTCTTCTTGTGTTTGGCAACAATCTTCATAGAGTAATGCTTCCAGTTCTTCATCTTCAAACTTTTTTGGCTGCCCAGGACGTTCATCGTCTTCCAAGCCAAAATCACCACTTTTAAATGGTGCAAACCACTTTTGGCACGTTCGCTCAGCTAGCGCATGTTCACCATAAACTTCCACCAAAATACGATGACTTTCGGCAGCAGTTTTCTTCATATTAAAGTAATGAAGAATAACTCCCCGCAAAAACACTTTTTCAGGCACAAAGTTCGACATATTTGAGTGAAAAAAAAATATTGTTGTTTACGCTTCAAATGAATGACATATACTGAAATGACGTACAATGACAGTAGCTTTCCAACGCATGTTCCAATGGAATAATAACAATGGAATAATACAAGTTACGCCATCTCTTAGCAAACCGCACGAAGTTATAGAACCAATACTTCAAATTAGACTGCATAATTTATATTTAAAATTATAGGACAAAATTAGAAAATAATATGGAAAAACTAGAAAAGTGTCTATGTAAGGGTTGAAACGAATAAAATCTGTAAATTATAATACGGGCTATACTTCCAATGCGTAAAAATTACGTATTGTACCTAAATTAGCCTGTATATTCTCTAGTTTCAGTTTGTTATTGATTTTAGTTCGGTGCGACTTAAAATATTTATAAAATATGAGTCATAGTTTTACGCCGTAAAAAGATCATCGACAAATGGCTCGAAAATTCTTCGCGTCCAAACCATTTCATCGCAAAAAATTTAAACATAGCACGCAGTACAGTGGATTCTGTTATTAAACGATATTTGGAGACGTTGACAGTTAAGCGAAAACAGAAAAGTGGAGCTAAAAGTGGAGTACATGACACAAATTTGGACAGGAAAATAGTGGGTACCATCGTAAAAAACCGGACTATGTCATCCAGAGATGTTGCTCGGAAATGTAGTACCAACCAAACAATGGTACAAAGATTTAAAAAACGTAACGGTCTAAAAACACCAAAAAAAAAAACAAAAAATACCAAAAGTTACTGAAAAGCAAAAAAAGTCATAAAAACACGAGCCCGAAAACTACACGATCGGCAACAAGAAAGCGTGCTTGGTTTTGGACGACGAAACTTATGTCAAAGCCGACTTTACTACTCTTCCAGGTGCGCAGTTTTACAACTCGTTTGAAGCTGAGATTCTTCCGCAATCAACAACATCGATTGGGATGGAAAAATTTCCGGTCAAAATATCTCGTTTGAAAAGCCATTTGCCAATGTGGACACAGAAGCTCATCGTTTATCACAACAGTAACAATTAACGGAGAAGTATACATTAACGAGTGCCTAAAAAAACGGTTGATTCCTTTCTTAAACACACACGAGGGTTCAACATTATTTTGGCCAGATTTAGCTTCAGCTCACTATGCTCATGCGACGTTGAGCTTTCTTGTTGCTAAAAATGACTTTGTCCCAAAAGACATGAATCCACCCAATGTTCCACAGTGCCGTCCCATTGAACGGTATTGGACTTTGGTCAAAGCTAAATTGAGGAAAAGTGAGCAGTGTGCAAAGGACGTAAACGATTTTAGTGCAAAATGGAAAAGAGTGTCCAAAAAGATCACGGATGTAACTGTCACCAACCTTATGAAGGACATTCGAAAGAAGCTGAGAAAAGAATGGGAACACAAATTGTGAATGTATTTAATAAAAACAGAGTTTTAAAGCAAATAAAAAAATGTACATGTCATTTCTCACGATTCCTCTCCGATCGCATATACTTCTGCAACGCTGACGCCATGTCAATAATGAGCTTCTCGCAATCCTTTTCGGTTGTACAAAATTTCATCAATACATCTTTGGTCGACATATTGTTGTCGAAACGAACCACAAACCCTTAGTACCTTTATTTGGTCGTCCTCTGTATAAAATACCGGTGCGATTGCAGAGGTTCATGGTTCGGCTTCAGTCCTACGATTTAAACGTACACGAAAGTCACATGGTCATCGAGTGTTCTAAAAACCTAGCTAAAGACTATGTGTTTTGGCCAAACATAAATCATGATATTGAAAATGTCGTCAGCAATTGCGAAATCTGTATTCGTCACAGTAATGCAATTTCAAGAGAGTCATTAAAACCTCACGAGTCCATTTCAATTCCTTGGTTTAAAATCGGCATTGATTTATTCGAATTTAAAAAGAATACCTACCTGTTAGCAGTCTACTACTTTTCGAAGTACATAGAAATTGCACTTTTGAATAATGGCCATTCAAGTCGCTTTGTTATCACCCAATGCCCGCCATGGTATACCAGAGATTATGACAAGTGATAATGGTCCACCATTCAACTCTGAAGAATTTGCAAAATTTACTTTGGAATGGAACATCGACCACTTAACGTCAAGTCCATATCTGGCTCGCTCCAATGGACTTGCCGAAAGATCTATCCAAACCACTGAAAAGTTATTTTTAAAATGTGAGGAAACAGGTTTTGATGCTTACATCGCGCTTTTACACTATAGGACCACCCAAAAAGGAAATATGAACTCAGATAGATGCCGCTACCCAGAGAGCTAGCAGAGAACGAATCAATCGATGCGTGAAGAGACGACGATCTCTTTTGTACACTCCAACGAGAGAGCAACAGGGTAGTAATAGTGGTGTGCGGGCGGAGGGGCAAAATAATCAAACACACCCCAAAAAGGCATCAACTCTAAAAGTCAGGTTCGATGGGTGAAGGGACGACGAGTCTTTTTTAAGTTTTCGCCCCACCGATGAAGCACTGAAGTAGCGTCGGAGGCAGACAGGTGGACGGCCGACACATATGACAGTCTCCAATGATGGAATTTATAAACATAACAACAACGACATCTACCAACGACAACAAACAGGAACAACAAAGAGGGCAACAGGAGAAGAAGAAATTATAAAACCGGCCGAGTTAAGAGAGGTAGAAAGGTCCAGAAATAAAATAAAACATTCAAAACAAATAATTAATTGTAAGAAGTGACACGCTATTGATCAGTCCCCTTTCCCCCAAATCTGAACGTCGATCCACCCAGAGTAGTTATCAACAAACAGGAAAAAGTTGCCTTTCGATCGAGTTCCCTTTTTTCTACACGTTTGTTTTAATTGCAAAAAATTTTTATCAATTCGATGGCGATACTTTTCCGGGTGACAGAAAAAGGAGACGCAGCTTTTCGAAAATTCCACCAAAAAGTCCATGGTTAGGGGAAATAATTTGAGTCCATAAACTTCCATAAATCCTCTCAGTGGAGTTCCCTGTGATGACTGGAAGCGGGAGGGAAACTCCGAGAATGGGGAGTTTAGAATGAATTTGAAGAATGAAATGATAAAGAGGCATAGTGGACATGGGTGCACACACTAGCAAAACCTGCAAGTGTTGTAGCTAATAACTCCGTAAATTTGGTCCACTAAAGCGCTACCTGGCGAAGGAAACAATGGGATAGGTATATCCCAGCGTTATTTTTGATTCGGGGCGACGGTGGACAGTGTCCGGGAGTCAATCAAAACAAATTTCTACTTAATTCAATTACCATAATACCCATAATTTTAGTATTTTAGATACTAAATCTAATCCGTTTTGGTATATTTCCTACTATTGAATTAGTACATTGGCATCACTCTGTTCTTTAAAGCCAAATTTGAAAAATTAGATTCGACTTTCTGTATGTTAAAATTTAGTTCCATACTAATCCTAAAGCCGGCTATTAAATTCGTTGTTGGAACAAACATTACTTAAACTGTATACTTAATTTTGTTGTTAGTAAGGCCCACAGTCTAGAAAAATATTTACGACTCTATTAAACCGATCGTAATAAAAATACATCGCAGTTTTTAAATTGAGGCTGTTGAACTATGAAAACCCCGTTAAAATCGGTTCAGTCGTTTTTTATGTGATGCTCGGACAAACAGACAAATGAAAAACCATCCTAAAAAAGTTTATTTGCGTACAGACATATCGATACGTGATAAAACATTTGATTTTTTGAAGAATATCTTCAATGTACAGTCACGGCTTCATTACAATTTTATAGTAGTAGGTTATCATACCGAGTTATTTTATTATTGTATATTATAATATATTATATCCTGTTTTTAAGAAGAAACCCCATATTCTTAATTAAAATCAGAAGTTAATTTTTTAACTTGCTTCTGCACGTGAATATGCAAAGCATACTCTACTCTATCCCTAAAAGCACGTTGAATCCATAGCAAGTAAAACAACTTGGATAGCACGACTTCCACCGCTCACCAGTACACATTATCTACGATTTAAAGCAATAAAAACAAATGAATTTGTAATTCCATAGCACATTACGTTTAATTAAGGTCTCATTTACCATGAATAATTGCAAGTGAGTGGGTATTGCTAGATCCACCGTACAAAAGTTGGGGATTGTTTTTTTATCTCACTATTGCAACTACCAACTGAACATCTTTTCGTTTCAGCCAATCAACCTTGAGCTAAAAATTGCGAGTATATTATTGATGTCTATAGTATAGACACATTATACACCGTTTATATGACAGCTCAATGCGGATTGAAAGGGTGGCGTTTACATGAAATTATCCAAAACCAAATCCAAAATGTGGGAGAGAAAATTAAGAGGTTTTAACCGACATTTTAACTACACAATTGAATTGCCTGCCAATGATGAGAGAACTATGAGAGCGCGAGAGAGTAAAATGTTTCAATGCGATTTGAGAGCGTTTATATGATATTTCAATTCGGTTTCCAATTTTCAATACGGTTTACAAACAGGAATGAATGAATGCGTATCGAGTATTTCAATGCGCTTTGAAATAGTGTTTATATGAGCGCATTGAACTAATGAGCATTGAGCTGTCATATAAACGGCGGAATAGAAAAATTTTCATATGGTGCTATACAAGCCAACAGTAAGAACTACATCCATCCTTTTTATTAGAACCTATTCCGAGCTACTCGTATTATACATATAGCAAAATATGTGTGTCATACATACCCACAAAATGCAAATGAAAGCCCTTGATCTACAATACGAGTTAATATAAAGGCAACATGTACGCGAGTATGTGTTTAAAGAGCTTGTGTAACTATAGTACAACGGTATAAAGGTATAATATTGTATAATACATATGTATGTATATTGTTAAACATCGCGTCGCTTTTCTGACATTGCTCGCTCTTAAGCATAATTTTTTTTGGTTTTAATTTGATGAGTTTAAAATTTATCTGAATAAGGTACCCGGTTGCTTGAGAGCTCATACGAAATATAAGCAAGTAAGGAAGTATTGTGCATATGTACATATTATTACGAATTCCTCGGTACCTGAACGAAGCTGACAGAAGAAATGTGTGTGCTGGGTTCCTACGCCTTTGAACTCGGCTGACAGGAATTTGACGACTGACAAAAGAAGTGTCATTCTTCATCTATCATCGTGCAACTTGCGTCATACACATACTTTATAAATTGTAAAAGAAATCCATCATTAATAAAGGCATCGCTAAACTGGTGTCAGAAGTGGGATTTGGAAACATTCGCAAATCTAGCGATGGAGAAATTAAAAATCCAGATTGACACTATTCTCGCCACGATAACACTACTAAACGAGATAGTCAAAAGGCAGTGCAAGGACTTGGACTCCCTCCGTGAAATGCACAAGCAGACAGCAGATGAAGTTCGAACACTAAGTACCACTACCTTTGCTGAGAAAGTAATGGAGACTTTAACTCCTCGGGCACCAAATTCGAGGAACGAAGCAGCTCACACCGAATCACAAGGCAATGTAGGTACACATAACGAATGTGCATCGAATCCTCCCGGTGATGTTTTCGTAAATAAAGTTGAAACAGTAGTTCGATCGCAATACTACTTGCTACAAAATCCAATTTGAAATCGTTGTTTCTACTAATGGCAGAAGGCGCGTGTTTTGGGCTTTATGCTGCGGAGAGATGCCGTGGCCGTACTAGCCAATCTGAGCGAAACAGACCCGGGAACATTATTCGGGGCTGATAGATGCTTTAAATCTTCGATTTCTTGGCCAGGTAAAACAAATATCCCTGCGTAACTGCGTGCGAGAGTTCAACGACGAAAGGAGCACCTCACAACGGAGGTAGAGCGATTGGCTCGCACAGTCTTCAGAGAGTGCCCCAAAGAAATCGCTACAATGCAATTCATCGATGGGATATCTGACAGGTATTTTCAAGACATGGTCCGGATCGGAGAGCCTAAAACCTTGCCAGAGGCATTAGCTAAAGCTATTTCGCTAGATGCCGCTCGCCAGAATACACTGTCAAATCATATAACACGTGCCGCCGAAGTTACTGAAGAGACTCAGAGCCTACAATTTCTATTTAACGCATCCAAGAGTAACCTCCCCTATGGATTTAAAGTTTCAGCTACAGTCGGTGTAAGAACGTGCCATCTTCTAGTGGATACGGTGTCGTCGATAACTTTGGTACACCACAGTTTAGTTTCACATAATATACATTTGCAACCCACAACTGTTAGAATCAGCACCTTTAATGGGGAAACTAATGTAATTGGTGAATGGAATACAAGTGGAATTTTAGGTACTGATTTCCTGGTCCCGACAAAATGTAAAATTGATTTCGCCACTAATATGCTTCTTGCAGGGGTATGCAGAGTTCCACTCATACTAGAGAACGTTATAGTCATTTCCGCTTTAGGAAAGATTTCAGCAGAGTCACCGTCAGATCCGGATATTTCAGATGTTTTGTCTACTACAGACGATGTGATTGTACCTTTGCAACATGAGCAGTTCATCAAGGTGGCTGCCACAAGGTCGCTATCGGGGGAGGTTCTTATTGAACCCTCATACGACGTACTACTTTGGTTACAAATTGCTGCTTGATGGAGAAACCGTGGTACGTCTTGGTATATCGTATTTCCCAGTCAAGGTTCCTAAGAAAACTAAAGTTGGCGTTGCCTAGGAAATTTCCAGCTACGAGATAGTGTCAAAGGCGCAGCATAAAGAAAATGTGCCCATCGATCTGCCCGATAATCTGCATGATCTCTACAAATCGTCATCCCAACACTTGAATGCAGGTGAGTGTAAACAACTTGAAGCACTTTTAACATAGTTCCAAGATGTTTTTTCGGAAGCGCTCAGTGACTTAAGTCGCACAAATCTTGCTAGGCATCGCATCGATGTACGGGACTCCAAACCTGTTAAACAACATCCGCGACGCCTCCCTCTAGCCCAACACGAGGAATGTCAACTAATCGTGGAAAATATGTTCCATACGACATGCGAAAGTCCTTGGACCTCGCCCGTAGTCATGGTGCAGAAAAAGGATGGTACTATAAGATTTTGTGTCGATTGCAGACGGGTAAATGATGTGACCACCAACGATTCTCTTCCTTTATCGAGGATTGATGACATAATTGATGCTGTTGCGGGATCTAACTGCTTCAGTACACTTGATTGTCAATCCGGGTATTGGCAGGTTGAGGTGGAACGCCAGACCATGGATAAAATGGCCCTTGTCACCAGGGATGGACTTTGGAATTTCAAGGAGATGAGTTTCAGAGTTACAAACGCACCTGCAACTTTCGAGCGATTGATGACGAAGCTGCTTAATGGTTTACCACTCTCTATGCTCAAGGCTCAAAGCTAGGGACCAGTTTGAAGGCTCTATGGCTGATGTTTTTTGCGTGACAGAAACGTGGTTTATCGACGGGGTTTTAACCTTTTTCATGGTGATAGAATAGGAAGAGCTGGTGGTGGTGGTATATATTTAAGGAAAGGGTTGAGATGCTATCCAAAATGTAAATCTACAGCTGGAAGTGAAATCAACTATGTCTTTTTGGAACTCAAGTTCATGAATGGTGATCTTCTTATTGACTCTGTCTACAGACCTAATAGGCATATTGAATTCACTCCAATTCTTAATCTCTTGGAAACAATATCGGTATATTATCCGAAGATCATTGTTGGTAGATCTTTCTGGTAGAAAGAACTATTATTATGGGAATGGGAAAACTTAATTTTTTCCGGGTCAACACGAACTATGCTACACATAGTCAACACGAACTATGCTACACATAGTACTCTTCTGGATATTTTCTTTGTTAGCGATTCGAACGATATTCTTCTATATGACCCGCACCCGCTTTCTCTAATCACGACCTTCCATTTTTAACATTTGACTTCTTAATAAATTGTTCTGTTTTGTACCATGAATATAGAGATTTTAACGGCATTGACTACCGCCAGCTGGAGCTAGACCCCCATAGTGTTGAATGGGAACGTGTGGTTTTTCTGTCCTCTCCCTGTGACCAAATTGACTTTTTAAACCATAGTATTTGTGCTCTCTTTAACAATCATGTCCCCATCAAAGTGAAACGTATTACGCATGGACAAAGCCCGTGGTTTACCACTGAAATCAGGCTTCTAATCGAATAACGCAATCGGGCCTACAATGAGTGGAAACGTTACAGGTTAGGTGTACATTTACAACTTTATCGCTCCCTGCGTAATTAGGTAGTCGGCAAAATCAGAGTAGTTAAAAGAAATTTTTACAGCAACAAATTAAATCCATTGATAAAGGGTCGATAGCTGTGGAAAAATTTTCGGGCAATCGGAATAGGTAATGAAAAAAACAATCAAAATTATGATGATGATCTGGATTTAAACCTCCTAAATAACAATTTTGTAACGCTTCCGTTTCCTGTTCTTAATGTCGTACCCTTAAATCCGTCTGTCTCTGATAAACTCAGTTCATTCGTTAGTACTTTTTAGTTTGCTTGGGTAGATACTATTCAAATTTTTGTTTGTTTGTTATCCGTTAAATGAAGTGCTATTGGTTTTGACGAAATACACCCCAAATTTGTCAAAATAATTCTGTCAGTCATTCTTCCTTACCTAGTGCATGTCTTTAATTATGTCATAATCACTGGTATTTACCCCGCTCAATGGGAAGCCGCTAAAATTGTAAAAGTCCCAAAAGTATAGACAATCGGCCGATATCTATCCTTCCTTAATTATCTAAGGTCTTTGAGAGAGTGTTGCAAAGATAAATAATGCAAACATTCACTCGAACAACTTACTCTCTGCAATGCAATCCGGGTTTAGGAAAACCCAGAGTTATATTATAGTGGTAGATCATATTAGAGAATCATTGGAAGAGGATAAAGTGACCTTTCTAGTGCTCTTAGATTTTTCGAAGGCCTTTGATACTGTGGATCATATTAATTTGTGCAATAAACTGTCATTGTTGTTTGGTTTCTCAAATTCAGCAATAACCTTAATGTCGTCATATCTTCAGCATAGAAAACAAGCCGTCTCAGTGGGTCATCATTTGTCCGACTTTCACTATAACTGAAGAGGAGTTCCACAGGGTTCGATTTTAGGACCCCTTCTTTTCTTACTGCATGTTAATGAAATTCCCTCAATAGTATCCTCATCTTTATAAATTTATATGTATGTTGACGATGACCAACTGTATCGAAGCTGCCCTCTTGGTATGATAGAAGATTGTGCATATGCGATCAATAGTGATCTAGATAGTATTTCAATCTGGTCAGTTAAAAACGGACTTATAATAACAATATTAGATTTATTAGTTACTTTATTTATTTTATATCTCTTTCAATCTATGATTGATCTAATAATGACTATGTACTGTCTTATAATATACCATATTTTAATTATCCACTCGCCCTTCTTATCTTTTCACCCAACCCTTCTCTTTCCACTCTTTGCTCTCTATCTATCTCTTCTTCAATTCCTCTTCTGCATAGATTACCTATTAACAAGAAATCACTTAAACATGCTTCTACAATTTGTTCTGCATTTATTGCTAATAATGGTGGGTGAAATTTCTACACCTGGTGTAAGGAATGAGACTGATGTTGGGATATTAGTTAAGATTCTGTCTACTGCACGGAAGGGTTTCAAAATTGTTCACTTCAATGCTCGTGGCCTTAGTAGATCTAAACTAGATTATGCTAGACATATTTTTGTAGATTCCGGAGTTGATGTGATATGTGTGAGCGAAACTTGGTTTAAGACATTAGAGAATGATAATGATTATGAGAGGGTATATGGCATCCCTGGTTACAAGTTAGTCCCGCATAATAATGCACATGACTGCAAATACTGGTGGTGGAATCGCAATATGGTATATCACAAGCCAGATCTAAGTTGTAATATTTTGGGAAAGTTAGTGGGAAATGATACTGAATTTGTTTAAACTGAATTCTGAAAAAATAATGTTAAATGTTTGATAAGTCCAAATCGTAATTGTTCTTTTGACGCATTTTTCTCTTGTCTTCAACATCTCACCGCATGCAACGAAAATATAATACTTTGTGGTGACTTTAACGCCGACTTGCTTAAAAATGATAGCAAATCTCGTGGCTGCTAGAAAATGTTGCTACATTAAGGCTAATGGTCATTAACTCCTTTGCTACCCGTTTCGGATCGGGTTCTCCACCGAGTCTTCTTGATTTCTTTGTTGTATCCGACCGCTCTAATGTTTTGCTGCAAGACCAATTGTCTTTTGAGGGGATGTCAGATCATGATATGCTCTTTTGTACATATGATATCGATTTTTCTTGCGACGTCCTGCGAGATTCTTTTGAATTTCGAGACTTTGCCTCCATTAACCTCAACAGCCTCCTCCTGGCCGACATTGATGAGAAGGTTGACTTTATCCAAACATTGGTAAATGAGGTCTTTAATACGCTTGTTCCTCTCAGAAAAGTAACCATTCGCGGCAAAAAATGCCCCTGGTTTACAAGTGAGGTGCTTGACGCAATACGGAATAGAAACCTACAAAAAGAGCAAAAAAAAAGATATTTCTTCTCCAAAAATAGTGCCGACCAACCAAGAAAAAAACTTTGGAGGAACTTGTGCTCAATTGTCATAAGTAAAAACCAAAATTCAACGAATATGGTATTCCAAATATCAATGACTTGAATAAAGCATTCCTATCTTGCCCCTGCAATAATATCTCTTTTTACCAGGACAAAAACCTTATGTTTAGATCCCTGCATAACTTTGAGTTTAAAGTGGTCACCGAAAACGAGGTGATTCTTTTATTTCAAAGCATTAAATCCAATGCAGTTGGTGAGGATGGAGTACACTTGCGTTTTGTGAAAATGCTACTGCCCTACTTAAATAGTTCTCTCACCCATATCTTCAATTTTTGCATAGCTTCTTCAACTTTCCGTAATTTGTGGAAAAAAGCCAAGGTTGTTCCTGTTCCTAAAAAAGAAAACCCAAAATAGCCGCCAGATTTCCGTCCTATAAGCATCCTACCTTTTTTGTCTAAGATTCCCGAAAAAAATCCTTGCAAAAACTATCTAACGCTGCTTTGCTTACTTGATTTTTCAAACGCTTTTGATTGTGTCAATCATGAAATTGTATGCACTAAATTAAAGTTTTACTTTGGATTTCATGAACGTTCAGTTAATTTAGTAAGGGACTATCTTATTAACCATTCACAAAGGGTAGTAGACAATGGAAAATATTCATCGCCGATCAATATAACCGCTGGTGTACCTCAGGGCTCGATCCTCTGCCCTATTTTATTTATCATATAAATGACCCACTACAAGTCTGCCAAATTGCCACAGTCCATCTTTATCCTGATGACACAATTGGGCTTGTGGAAGATCTTGTGACTAGATTTAACTTAGATCTAGCCTCAATTGTTACTTGGTCCCAGAATAATGCTTTATTATTAAATCCTGGCAAAAGTCAACTGTAAGTACCAGTTGACTATCAAAAAAAAATTTTTGTACTGAATGGCTTCCACCTATTTATCCCCATTCAACAAGGCTTACTTTCTCCAATACTGTAACTAATCTTGGCTACAAAATAAATAGTACACTTTCTGCTTCGGACCACGTTAACTTCATTGTTATTCAGGATTACGAAAACTCTGGATTTTTTCTTGCTTTACACCAAGAAGCACCAAGTTAAGATTGATCAAGACTCTATTTATTCCTTTTTGTAAGCTTGATTCGATATCTCAGCACAAACTACTCGTTGCCTTCAACGATATGGTAAGATACACTTGCGGTCATAAAAACCGCACCATCTAATGAGTTCTCAAAAAATGTCTAATTACATCAGATCGTAAGGGTTTTTCCCATACTAATGAAGGGTATTCCCCATAGCGGAGTTCGACCTCGTATTCAGTGCAAAAAAAATCAGTTTGAATTGAGTTGTGACAGTGACAAGTAAAAAAAAGTGAAATGTCTAGTAACTGACTCGGGACGAAAAAGTTCAAATATTGACTTTAGCCGAAGAAGGGCTTGGCTATCGTGAGATTGCGGTTAAAATAGGATGCTGTCATTCAACTATCGTACGACTGATGAAGAAAAAAGAAAATTTGGATCCACTGCGGAAACCATACGCCGACGGCTACGGGAGATAGGTATATATGGCAGACGACCAGCGAAAAATCCTCTCCTAACCACAAAAATGAAAAAAGCTCGCTTGACGTGGGCAAAAAAGTACGAAGATTGGACGCAGGATGATTGGCGATGTGTGATGAAAGTAAATTTAATTTGTTGTGTGCCGACAATTTGCCATACGTACGACGGTCAGCAGGTGAAAGGTTCAAGGACGAGTGCATAGTCAAAACAGTGAAGTTTCCTCAAAGCCAGATTGTTTGGCGATGTTTTTCTATTTACGTTTTGGGCCCTTTACACTTTGTTCATGGAACTATGAACGCTCAAAAGTATGGAGAAGTAGTAAGGGAGTTTTTGGTACAAGCAATTGAACAGCATCATTCGTATACTGACAAGTGCATTTTTCAAGATGATTCTGCACCTTGCCACCGCGCCAAATCCGTAAGTAAAGTGTTATAAATCAACTTCTAGATGTCTACTTTATAAATAATAAACAGACAAATAACTAGAGTTTTTCAATAATTTTCAGCTCAAGACAACGTTTGATGACCTCGGAATTACCAGACTAGACTGGCCAGCTAATTCGCCTGATTTAAACCCAATTGAACACTTGTGGCATACAATGAAACGTAAGGTGGCTGAACATAAACCAGAGAGTAAAAAACAGCTAAATGAAGTTCTGGAACATCTATGGAATACTGAAATTTCAAGGGATATTACTGAACTTCTAGTAAACTCGATACCTTCTAGAATAAAAGCGGTTATAACCGCCAAAGGAGGAGCACCTCGGTATTGATAATTTTTTGGTAAAAGTGGCATATCTAAACATTTTATATACACATACATAAAAAATGTATCGTTTGATTTTGTTAACCAATGACTGTATTAAAATATTTAAAAAAAAATAAGAAAATTAACTGGTTTTTCTTTCTTTGTTAATATCTTTTTTCAAACATTCAATAAACAGATGGAATTTAGATAGAAATACTTATAAACTACTGCGGAGTACTCAACAAAAATTTCATTTCATTATAAAAATTATTATCGTAGTTATTAACAATTTTTCAATATTTTGATATGGTGCGGTTTTTATGACCGCAAGTGTATATATATGGAATAAGAAGATACGAACACATATCCCATCTTCATAAGTTTGTGCTGGATTTCACATCTCAAAATTATTGGGAATTAAGGTGCTGTATCGTCTTGCACAAAACAATCCGAACCAAATCACCATCGTATTTATATCAAAAACTTCAGTTTGCTCAGTCGCAGAGAACTTTAAACTTGGTAACACCAACATCTAACTACCTTAATACGTCGCGTATCTTTCTCGTTTACTAGATGGAGTGAAAAGTGACATCCTTGACCGCCAGAATGCGCTGCTACTGCAAAAAAGGTTCTGGTGCCTTGAAGTCCGTTCATATTTAGGCAGACATGCCAAATTTCAGTGTGATACTGTCTTTAGTTTTGTTTTGACAGCTGATTGTTGTTGAAGTATTTGGCATCATGTTGAGTATGCACAAAAATTTTTGTTCTCTCATAAAACATTATTTTTTGAGAGGCAAAACGGCGAAGGAAACAAAAGAAAAGTTGGATAAATATTATGGGGCTAATGCTCCGTCAGATTACACCGTCAAATATTGGTTTCGAGAGTTTCGTGGTGGCCACAACTCCACTACCGATCAAGTCCGCAGCGGCAGGCCCTCTGATGCGGTTACAGAGGACAATGTCAAAAAAATACATGAAATGGTGTTGGCTGACCGGAAAGTGAAGGTGTGCAAGCTAGCAGATACCACAAAGGTTAGTACTGAGCGCACACGCCATATTTTGGGCAATATTCTGCATATGAAAAAGTTATCCTGCCGCTGGGTGCAGCGCATGCTCACTTCTGACCAAAAACCCGAACGCGAGATCACTTCGAAAGAATGTTTGGACTTGCTGATGCGGAATCGGGCGGACTTTTGACGTCGATTGGTAACTGGTTTTGGATCCCTAGGACTATTATCTCTTCCCAAACCTCAAAAGATGGCTCATCAATAAAAAATTCAGCTCACGCGAGGAAATCATCGACTCTGCGGAGGAGTATTTTGCAGACCTTCGGGAAAATTACTTTTCGGAAGAGATCAAGAAGTTGGAAAATCGCTGGAATAAGTGTATCAAACTAAAAGGGAACTATATTGAATAATATAAAAAAACATTTAAAAAAAAAATTTTTCATTTCCAAGGAGGTCACTTTTCACTCCATCTAGTACACCACCAGACTCTGGAACACTCTTGCTGCCACTATTAAGCAAATAATAGATGCGAAGCAATTCAAAAGTGCACTACTTGCACACTCTCAGTAATCAATGCATTTTTCTCTCTGTTTTCATTATATTTTCATTTTTCACTTTTCTTTTCTCCCTCTTCTTTTCCTACTTCTTCCCGAATAAATTGAAATTGAAATCCCCTTAAAACCAAATAGTTTCATTATTAGCAAAAAATCATTTAACCTTTCCTATTTTCCCGATGTTTTGCTTCGTGGCTCCAAAATCAAATATACATAGTATGTCGACACTGCCAGAATTTTGGGAATGACTTTCAATAGAACACTGACATAGGACACCCACATCAATGCAGCCGTTGGCAAAGTGTATTGTATGTTACGTCAGCTGTGGATGTCACATAATTATACTTCCTTGAAAACACGTATGTTGCTAGCTAAAACACTCATTACTCCTGTACTTAGTTATTAAAGTTTCTGTAACTGTGATGCTAATAGCAGAACAAAGCTTAACGTCACTTTTAACAATATTGCGCGTTATGTTTACAACCTAAAACGTTTTGAGAGAATCTCCAACTATACAAAATCAATTTACAACATGACACTTGACCACATACTTCGTTACAGATCTTTGGTTGTGTTATCTAACTAATCAGCCTATTTATCTTTTTAACAAGCTCCGTTTTAGTATTTGTAACAGATCGCTACAAATTATACACCCCCGTTTTTCTTGCCTTACATCAGATGGTTTTTTATAAACACCATCCGCGTATGGAATTCCTTGCCACGCTTGTTCGAAGGTCAGCCAGTACTGCGCGATTTCGGACTAAGCTTAAGTCCTTTTTCCTCTGCAACTAAGTTTAACGCATTAAATTTCACCGGAAATATAATGGAGATTAAGATTGATTGTAAATTCTTTATTTTATTTTGCTGGTATTTTTTGTTTTTCTTTTCTTTTTATTTTTTTTCTCTCTTTTTTCCCTCTTTTCATTTTGTTTTTTTTTTTCTTTTTTTTAAATTAATTATTTATTTGTTTTTGTTCCGCTGAAATACGTTTATCTGTTAGTTTTTTTTTTCAAATTTGTAATGAATATTGTAATCTTCACTACCTTATAAGACTATTATGTCTTAAAGTGTAAGTTTTTTCATGAAATAAATAAATAAATACTAAAAAAATACATACTATGTGCCTCAAATACATCGAAGATGTTCTTGTGCATGCCAAAAGTGTTGAAGAAATATTGTTAATTCTTAGGAAGAATGTGTGAGTTTTGAATTTGCTTTCTTTGTGATCATTGGGTATAAGATGTACGAGTATATGGACATGGTCTGGCAAAGATATTGTATAAATAAATGCTTCATGTAGACATATCTATGTAGGAATGTACGTATGTATGTATATATTTATAGATAGAGCGGTGAGAATTCCCATAAAAACACCAAACATTTTGCTTTGATTTTTAGTACAAATGAATTTTACTCAAACATCTTTTTGAATTTAGATTACAGATTAAACATTATTTCGCTAAAGAATATTCAGGATTAAATAATTCCTACCCTATCTACACCGATTTTTAAAAGTGAATGAGAAAATATGATGTTTAAAGTAGAAATTCTCATAAAAACATTGAATACTGGAGCATTTTTTCTTACAGTCAAGGGCATTTTAAAAAACCCACAAACATGTGTTTTTTATTATTATTTTCATTTTTCTGAGAAAAAAATTCGATGTTTGTCTTTCCATTCGCCGGAAATCCTGCACAAACCGTAAAGCCTCTTCCACCAAGGTTGCGACTCATTCTTAGTAGATTCAACAAGCAGTCGCTTGTCGTGCCAATACGATCCGGTCTATTCAGTAGTGGTGTGCAATTTGATTACTTTTGAGTAACGAATGATTACTGATTACTTCAAATTCAGTATTCGGTATTTGGTATTCGATACCTAGTATTTGGTCTTCCAGTCAAAATTTTCTGGAATCAGCTGGACTCAGGGTATCAAGTATCAACCCAATGAGTCCTGGTATTCGATATTGACGGTTTAAAAGTATGAGTGGAGAAAAGTAATCAAAGTAATCAAATTGGAACTATACGATATATGGAACATCGTGCGACTGTGACTTGTGAGACGTTTGATACCGGGAGAAAAGAGAGTGCAGGACTAGGAGAAGAGAAAAATGGAACAGTGTACAGTGTACTCATGCATATGCAATGTAGAACATAATGGAGGAACTAAATGAGACGTGCTCTGCTGTTGAGTTGCTGCGTATTTGCATTTACATATATGTGTATTTTGATATTGCTTCTTTGGTATTTATCAGCAAAGAGTATTAGTATCGAATACTTGTTTTGAGCAGTATTTGGTATCGATACTCATTTCAAGTATCGAATAGTAAATACCGGATAGTTACTTTTTGCACATCAGTACTATTCAGGATTTTCAGCTACTCTGTAACCCTTTCTACATGGTCCTTGGCAACATTTTGACTTGGTGTTTCATGTAATCTAGTTAATAGAGGTTGTTTTGATCATCTTCAAAGAGAAATCCACGACTGATTTTCAAAATTTGTCGCACACGTGTGCTCGGTACAAGCAGGTTAGCTTGGTTACAGTTTATGGCAATTTTATGATCAGAAAGGCATCAGTCTTTTTAGGCGATTATGTTAGCCATCTTGTTAATCTTACCACGCTGCGTGGTTAAAAACTGTATCTGATTCGAATAAGCTCGCTCGTAAAAAGTATGAACAGCAAAGGCTGTAGAACCTTGTGGAACACCGTATTGACTGTTTGTTTCACTATTTTTTGCTTCCGGATAAATGAGTTTTCCAGCCCTTACATCTATCTTGCTTAGCGGTTAAATTAGTCTGCCAGGATTAAGTGTATCAAAAGCCTTATAGAAATGTACTTGTTGACCAAGTTAGAAAACTCTCTCAGCAGTGCTCCGGTGCCTTTTTTCTTTTTGAAACCCGTACTGGTTTTTATGAAGTATGATACTCGTACATATATTGTGCTTAGTTATGAAGCTTTTTAAGCATCGCACAGCAATTAGCGGCGAAATAGCGATTGGTCTGTAATTTTCACATTTGTTTTTAACACTGCCTTTGTCAGTTATTCGTAAGTGAAGTCAAGGGTCAACACGTATTGTGATCAGGCAGTGTAAAGTTTTTCCTTTAACAATTCTTTTGCTATCAAATTAAAGTACAATGCCTTGTGTGTGCAGACTAAAAGTTGAACGTGACCCAGCCTAAGATTAAATGTTTGGGTTGCAACGATTATTTTCACGGAAACGGTGTAAACATTCAACCAGCTGATATTGAATATTTACAAAATTCCAACAAGCAATTTCGGTGTAAGGCTTGCTCTGCTGCGAGAAATGGCTCCCTTCGCTCTCCTCCTCCTACCAGTTTTACTAAACGAGAGCGTGAGCGGTTATCTCAACAACTGGTTGATATCAATGGTTCGCTTTTCTCTCCAGCCAAATTTGCATCATCGCTTCCGATGCAGACAAGTGAAACATAGAGTCAGCTGTCTCACCAACAAAGTCAACATGATCATCACGAAAAAAATCAATCACCGAGTGCGAATCAACAGCTATATACCCGTATGGTATGTACATCAAATAATAACGTTGGAGTCAGTGTACAACGAAATTGTTGTTCTCAGATCTGAAAATGCACTTCCTCTTTCTATGATCAGCTCTTTACAATAAGAAAGGAGTAAATTATTACAAACAATGAATGATCTTCGAAAAGAGCTAAGTTACTTGCATCAAGAGAAGAGAGAAAAATGTGTGGCGATAATGGGCGTCCCACACTGGGGCAAAAAGCCATAAAAACTGCCGAAAAATAAAAAAATAAAAGTGATTCTGGGAAAACCCTATTACATGACTTAATTAGGATACTAGTAACTGCACTTTTTTGCAATACTTAAATGACCCGTTACAAAACTGGTTCGTTAATTGAGTGAAGCGTAGTTTGCGTTTTGTGGTTGACCTATACAGTAGTGATTCAGGTGCATTTTTAGAGTAGTTTTACTATAAAATACATTTTTTGTTGGCGTTATATAGCGATGGAGGCTTCAACCTCAGGTATGTTACTATATTTTAAAAGGGGTTTTTTTTTTCATTATCATCATAATTCAATGTGGCCAAGATAAATTAATATTTGAAATCATTTGTATTCGAATATATTATTATTATTCAAAATAAGTTATTTCGCTTCAGGAACTTCTCATACACTATTATTTATTACAAGGCAAGAACTTTTAAATATAATGCATAATTCTGGGGAGAGTAGTTTCGAGCAACAATATATCTATTTGATTAAAGAGCTAGAAAAACGATCAAATTGCCAGGCCAAGAATCTCAAACAGAAATTGAGTAGTTTCAAGTTTCAATATAGGTCAAGATAGATAAAAGCGAGGCGAATAGAAGAAAAATTTAATAAACACAATAAAGAGTGGCTTCTGACATCACTTTCTTTCCCATGCGTTGTGTCAAAAGCTAAACGCGGCCGACCGGTTATTTCATTTGAAAATTCCTCGGAAAATAGCAAACGTGCTAAAACCAAGCAACGGCGTAAAGTAACTTCAACCCCAGAATTAGCTTACGCTACTTGCATGAATTTGCAAGCTGAAGATCATACACAAGCTTCAAAACTTTTAAAAGATATTTCTAAATATCCTGAACATGCTAAGTGTTATCAAGAAGCTTACCAAAAAACCTTAAATCCACAATATCTATTGTCAGCTGAAGATGTACTATCCGTCCTGATAGAAGCTAAACTTTCCCGTGAACAGTATGATGTGATAAGAAGAAGTGCTCCAGAAAAATTTCCATCTTACAAATTAATACAGGAAGCTAAAAAGCTATGCTACCCAGCAGACATTACTGCAAATGAATCGGGTGCTTCCGTCAGATTGCAATCTCTATTACATCATACGATAATGTGTTTATGGCAAACATTGGATGCTGTTTTCATTACCCTAAAAGGTCACCAACTTGAGAAAATGTGCCTTATCTCTAAATGGGGGTTTGATGGGTCGTCGGGACATAGCTCTTACAAACAAGCCTTTCAAGACTCTGAAGCTAGTAATTCAGCTGTTTTTATCATATGTCTTGCACCGCTTCTATTAATGGTTAAAAATGTAATTATATGGCAAGACCCAAGTCCTGCATCTACAAGGTATTGTAGGAGAATAAGTATTGAATTTCGGAAGGAATCTATTGATGTGTGTATTCAGGAAAACAGTAAAATAGAAAATCAGATATCAAATCTTCAAGAAAGCATTATTAATATTGGCGCAAACACATTAAAAATTCGTCATAAATTAATTTTATCAATGGTAGACGTTAAGGTGTGTAATGCCCTTATAGAAACTACCTCAACAATGAAATGATTTTGTTTGGTGCAGCATCAAAAGAATTTAATAAAATAGATGAAATGGTTTCAAGGGAAGTGAACACAGAAAATTTGAATTTGGGCTTTCTGTTTTGCATGGTTGGATTCGATTCTTCGAATGTCTATTACATTTGGTATACAAGCTGCCTATAGCAAAATGGCGAATTCATGGGGACCAAGACAAACAAATCGTTTCAGAAAATAAAGCTCGGATACAGAAAGAGTTTAGAGAAAAGTTTGGCCTTATTGTAGACAAACCAAAACATGGTTTTGGCAGTAGCAACGATGGAAACACCGCCAGACGTTTTTTTCCAAAATCCTGAGTTGTCCGCAAAAATTACAAATATAGACATTAACTTAATAAAAAAGTTTCACATTATTTTGATTACGATATCAAGTGGATTTGATGTAGATCCTGAAAAGTACAGGCTGTTCGCACATGATACTGCCAGGTATTTTGTGTCTTTATACCCATGGTAAAACATGCCACCTACTTTGCATAAGCATTTGATTCACGGCCCAGAAATAATAGCCTTTGCACTTCTTCCTATCGGACAATTAACGGAGGAATCATAGGAGGCAAGAAACAAGGACTTTAAGCGCTACAGAGAGCATAATCCCAGAAAATGTAGCACAGAAAAATCTAACAAGGATATTTTAAATTTTTTTTTACTGAGCTCTGATCCAGTTATCACCAGTAAGCAAAAGCCTGTCAAAAATAAAGTTAAAAATATTCCCAGAGAAGCATTCTTAATGTTAAAAGTTCCATTTTTAAATAAATCAGATGATAATGCAACAGTTGATGATGATGAAGATGGTGGCGCTTTAGTGTATCTACAATAATTAACTGTTTTGAACGTATTGAAGAAAGTGAGGAGCACTTATAATTGTTATATTGAGCATTACCCGGTGAATTCAGTGCTATTATATGACATATGTATAATGCAAAAGTTCTCTTAAGTACTCTTTGATGTGTTTATTTGATTTTTCAACAATAAAAATAATGTTCCTTACCAAAATTTTTATTTTTTTGATTACTGTATATGCCTATGAAAACATTCGATCCACTTCAGAAGGTCTAACATTTCTGGTTTATTTGATGGCATGTATGAGGGTACCCTGCCCCAGTGTGCGTCCCTGATGTAAATATTAATAACGCTCTTGATTATGCGCTGCAAGTTTTTTCAAAGGGTGTATTTGCCGATGTTTCTGCAGCCGATATTTTTTTGTCAGAAATGTTAAAAAGAAGAACAATTCAGAAGGTTGTGTAGTAAAGATTTTAGTAGTTAAATTTATTTTCTTTTTAAAGAAAAATATGATTATGAAGTGTAAATTAAGTAATAAAAATAATTTAACATCAAAAATGTTTGGCTGTAAGAATAATACTAAAATTTTCATAAACGAATCTTTAAGTGGTGCAACAAGATATCTATTAAAAGCTGCACAGATAGCAAAATAAGAAAAGATGTATAATTAACATATGTCTGAGTAAAGAGTGGGAAAATATTTATGCGCAAGAAGGATAATGATAATTACATTGTCATTAACTCGGAGGCTGATCTTCTAGCTTTAAATTGTTATGCAAGAACCATAACCTTATATTCCCCCTGTCGATTGCGTAAATGTTGATTCTTTTGATCTCGCTTTTAACCAGAAATATTTAAACAACTTTTTTTATTCACCAAAATATTAGGAGTATCTGTAACAATTTTAATAACTTTCTTGTGCATCTGAACTTGTTTGTGAACAAGCCAGATTTTGTTTTTTTTAAGTGAAACTTGGATTTATGACAGGAAAAACAATTTTTTTTATTGATGCATATTTATTATTGCAACATGGGGTAACAATAATAAATATGCTTCTGGAGGCGTTGCCGCTTTTATAAAAAATGATATAAATATTGATGTTGTCTGTGATAACTTGCAGAGTTGTGATGTTTTAAAAGTGAAATTGTGTGCCAAAATTTTGACAATATTCTGTATTTATACAATAGATTTAATCAGAATTCTGTTTCTAATATGTTTGTAGGAGAATTGGAAAACCTGCTATCAAGTGTGTCATCAAATTTCATAATATTATTGGGTGACTTTAATATACATAGATATCCTACGTGATTCTATTTTTGCAGATAACTACTTATTTATATTAGCATCTTATGGCTGAGAATCATGTATTAACAGATCTACTCGTATAACCAATTCATCAAGTACTTGCACTGATCACATCATGGTGAGATTTTTAAACTCTGAAAAACTTTTCCTTGCAGCTCTATTTGCGATTTGCAAATTACTGATCATGGCATGACGTATTTAAGTTTCTTCTTCCTGTACATTTTAGAACGTATTTAAGTTTCAATTCTAGTCTTGCTAAAAATTCGAATATCTCTTCGTCCTGTACATATTAGAACTCATGTACATCGTAGAACTTCTAGCTTCGATTTATTCAAAAGTTTCGAAATTCTTCCAATAACGCATCTTTACTGTTACAAAGTTTTATGCTGTTCGACTCGAGTAATTTACGAGTCAATACCAAAAATCTATAAAACACATTATACGCGTTTTTATTCATTAACTGCAACCCGTCTTTTTAATGCATTACCGGCAAACCTTAGATGTGAGAGAGTGAAAGCAGTTTTTCTTAAAAATACAAAGAAGTGGTTATTCACTTTTGACCATACTACCATAAATAATTTAATATAAATTAATGCATAATAAATACAATTTGAAATTTGTTCATGTTCATCACTTTTGTTACTATTACTTAATTTTCTTTCTTTCTTTCTTTCTTTCTTTTTATAACTTTCTTTAATTCCTTTAATGAGTTATTTTATTGCATTTCCCCATCAATAAATTGTTTAAAAAATCAAATCAAGTAATGATAGGTACACTCACCTCTTGTCATGAAAAGGCAACAGATTGTACCTAACTATTTCATTCCAAATGTATTTAATTATAATACACGCTGTAATTTAGTATAAGTTTTGTTTTATTATGAAAGAAAGATCTGTTGAAAAAAAAAATATTATGTTATCACTGATTTTAGTGATTTTTTTGCGTTATGAATGCGGTACAAACGTAATTTACGATAACCCTTCCATAGCTTACAGCAAATTTATGGATACTTTGAATATGTATGTCATGCTTGGTTCGAAAAAAGGAAAGAAAAGTAAGAATAAAATGAAAAGATTAAAACCTTGTATAACTGCTGAGTTGCTTGCTTAAATTAAAGAAAAGAACAAACTTTACAAAAAGAAAGCTAAAACTAGCAATTTAGCGTTATGAGGGAATAGTTTTAGCAATTTAGTTTTAGCAATTTAGCAATTTTATTTTTTTACAAAAAATTATGTAAAGATATTTCAAAAATTATTATGCTGTGTAAAAGTAATTATTATTCCAACAAGTTTCGATAAGTTAAAGATGACTCGTGAAAGGAATGGAAATTGGATAACGAAATTCAGAACAACACATCTATTAGCACTCTAGTCCATAGTATTAAAGATGAAGAGGTTACCATTCGTGAACCCAAGGAATTAGCTGAAAAATTTAATAATTAAAATAGAAAGATTTTCTATTGGCAGAAATGTGGTTTCGGACAGCTGCAATGATCTTCCTGAGTATGAGTGCCCAGATAATATTGTATCCTCCTCTCAGAGTTTTTATTCTGATCCAATAATGTCTTCGGAACTGTATAAAATCATTCTATGACTAAAAAATTCCAATTCTAAAATATTTACCTGCTTTTCAAATAATTTTGTAAAAAAGAATAGACAACTTAAGCCATATCTATAACAAAAGTATTTCGAGTGGTGTTTTTCCAGATGACTTAAAACAAGCCGAAGTTATACCATTATTTAAGAAAGGTGATAAAACTTTAATAAATAACTTTACTTCCTGTTTTTTCGAAGATCTTCGAAAAGGCTATTAAAAATAGAATGGTAAAGTTTTTAGAAAAAAACAAATTTTTTAGTGAGAACCAACTTGGTTTCTGTTCGGGATATTCAACTGAAGGAGCCCTCTTAAATTTCTCTACAAATATATATAATGGTTTTAATAACAGAAATTTGACTGCGGCTCTTTTTGTTGACATAACAAAAGCCTTTCTTACCGTTGAGCACGAAATTGTTTTAGAAAAACTATTTAAGTGTGGTTTTAGGGGTACAATACAAAATTTGTTCGGTTCTTATTTGTCTAATACCGGGCAAAGCGTTATAATCTGTGGTCAATTAAGTTCTACTAAAAATATTTCTATAGCAGTTCCTCAGGGTTCATTACTCGGTCCGATACTTCGGACTAATTCCATTTCATAATTCCTAATTTCTATCAATTCGCTATTTCTACAAAATTATCGTAGCAAAGTCAACGCATTTGCTGACGACATGACATGTGCTTTCCAAAGTAATTCCACTATCTAATTTCTGACATAAACCATGACCTGGAAATCTTGGGCCACTGGTTCCAACAACATAAGTTAGTTATTAGTGACAAAACTAAAATTATGTTTTTTAGTGCAAATGGAAGAGAGTTAAACTTTGGAACTTTCTTTCTTTCATTGTGCGAACTGCAGCAAATTTAAACACAGTAAAGATATTTGTAATTCGAAAACAAGAACACAAATATTTTTTAAAGCGAGTACATGCGCTGACAAATGTTTTAGTATAGAGAGGGTTTCATCTTTTAAGTAGCTTGGTGTGTTGCTTGACTGGAGGATGAACTGGTCTGATCATACGGGTTCATTAAAGAAGTACCCTATAGCTGCCACAAGACAGCTACACTTTTTAAAGTCCTACTGCTCTGGATATCTTCTAAAATGTGCCTATTATGGATTAGTTCACTCTAGGCTAGAATATGGCTTAACTTCTTGGGGTGGCACTCATAACAACAAGCGGAACCCTCTTCTAGTTTCTCAGAAACATATTATTCGTCTTATTTGTAACAAAAAGAGTCGTGATCTTAAAGTTCTTCCTGTTAAACATTTGTATCGTTATAAATATTTGTTGTACGGTCGGGCTATCAATTAAATAGATTCTCTGCTAACTATAACCTCAGAATCAACAATTTAAATCTTGCTATTGTACCAAATCACAATCTGCAAATTTTCTTTAACTTCTTTAAGGCAACTGCTCCTAGGCTTTTCAACAGCTTACCTAATAATATTAAAATCATAAGAAATAAATCCATCTTTTTCAAGAGAGTAAAATCATGGTTCTTATACAAAAGCTATGATGATATTTCGAGTTTATTATCCATTATAATTTAAATTATTCTATTTTACTTTCATAAATCTTATAATAAATACACAAAAAATGTTATAGAAATATATAGAAATATTAAGACCCCACTAGATTACAAATTCTTAGTGTTTATTAATTTACATTCTGCTTTCGGATCTAGTTCCCTTTGAACTATAGGTTGCAGTTACTTTATTAATTCAATTGTTCGATTTATTCTGTTGTATTTTATACGAATTAATAAAAAATTAATAAAAAAAAAAAGGATTGTGCGCAAGAGTTACATCTTAAGTAGGGTTCGTACCACGCCTTATTTAGTATCGTTAATCATCATTTGTACGACTGGGACAAGCATTTCATGTTCACTAGTTTGCTCTGTGTATATGAAATGTGCAACTGTCGGTTTTGATACCCAGTTGTTGTTATATCACAATTATAAATAATTTTGCTAGATTGGTAGGCAAATTATTTAATAAATTTGTCTGCAATTATTTTGTCGTTGAAAAATCTGGAAAATCCTTGGCGATTACTTCATACTCGTATATAGACTTTTATCTCCCTCCAAGTAATTCGCTTATTTTGTTCCATGTTCTTTCAGGATTCCGTTCGGCAGTATGGGATTGTATTTTGAGTTCATACTTTAATTTTGATTTGGTTAAAACGTGAAAATGTTACGAATATCAAAGAGTGTATCAACATAAGATCTTATAAGATGTAAGTTGTTGGTTGTGGAAAATCGCTTTCCAGTCTGAATATATTACCAGCAATTGTCATGTCTAAAGAAGGACGTCCCAAATTCCGATCCAAAAGGCGATTCCAACTTAGGATTTAGCCGGGGTTCGGAGAAGAGTCATGAGGAAAAATAATTGGAGTAATGCCAGCAAACTCTTGGCCTTATTGACGATCTGCTCATAAACAGAACAGCCCATAGAACAATTTTCAAATTTCTAAGGCAATGAAAACAAGGGCATTTTATTGTACTTTATTTTACTTTTGTAGACCTCTCGTATTTGAACCTATGTTATGATACTTGTAATCGTCAATTGAGTTCAGACTGAATAAACTGAGCTCAACTGCTCTAAATGTTGGTTTTATTAGTTATAAAAATGCTTTCAAATCACTTTGCTTTATTTTTCTTGTAGAGCTACGTTTGTTCGTATCATAGATAAGCAATGTTTTTTTTTTCATTGGGGCAACGACTTCAATTGGAATTACAATTCAATTTCTACTACCCCAAGACGTGATAGCAAGGAGATAGCATTACCATCATATTTAGAGCACAATTATTTATTGATTTTGAAGAAAATCTCATATGATAAATTTATATCCCTCCTTAAACATACAAGAGATCGGGATATACTTACATGTACATACTATTGATGCTTGCACAAATGATTTCTCTGTATCAATCAATTTTTTTAATTATAATATATAAAACTATCGCAGAGATAAATGTTAATACCCATTATCTTCATTTTGTTTTGTGGGGTGCTGAGTTTAATAATGCAAACCTTTTTGAGACAGTGTTAGCAACATCATCACTATCGCAGCAAGCCTTTGAAATGTAACTGAACTCCGGGCAGTATCAAAGTAATAATTTCCAGCCCAACTGACAATTCATTCCTGAAAATGATCTTCTACTGGATCTTAGTCCTACTCTTACAAGAGATCTGTTTTAATGGGCTACAAAGCAAATTGTGTGTGCGCAGTCGTATGTACATATGTACAATATACAGGGTGTCCCCTAATTCGTCAACGATAATTTGGGAAATGATTCCTGGGCATACTCTAAGAATAAAATCGTTCTTCAATAAGGATCTATTTGATAAAAAATTTTTCGAAATTTATTCAGAAAATTTCAAATACAAGTATATTCATCTAAACCTATATTGTCCCCTTTAAAATAATCCCCATCGACTGCAACACACTTATGAGAGCGCTTGATCCAATCCTCGAAACAATCCAATCCAATCCTCGAAACAATTATAGTCGGTTTTCGGTATGTCCACCAGTGCTTCCTGCGATTTTCCCATTACTTCCTCTCGACTGCTGTTCCCGTAGTGGTTTTATAAGTCGATTGAACGGAAAGAAGTCACAGGGAGCCAAATCAGGTGAAGTCGGTGGCTGTTGGATGGTATTTATTGCATTTTTCGTCAAAAAATTACGAGTAATAATGGCACTGTGCGACGATGCGTTATCATGGTTCAAAATCCACGAGTTTTCTGCCCGCAATTCTGGTCTCTTTCGGCGAATTACTTAACGCAAACATCTCATAACGCCCAAATAATACTCTTTGTTTACTGTCTGGCCTTCTGGCAAAAATTCCTGTTGCACTACACCGTTGTAATCCATAAGAACCGTGAGCATTGCCTTCTTTTCTGACTGAAAACAACGTGTTTTTTTTGGTGTCGGCTCATTTGGTGAACTCCATTCACTTGCTTGATGTCTGGATTGCGTGTCATACTCATAAACCCACGTCTCGTCTCCAGTAATGATCCTTTTGATGAATGTGGGATCGGATTCAGCCTCGCAAATCATCTCTTTTGCGACGTCCACACAGTCTCTTTTTTGCATGAAATTGAGGTCTTTTGGTACCAACTTTGCTGCTGCACGACGGAAACCCAAATCATTAACCAAAATGTCTTGGACGGATCCATAGGCAATGTTCAAGTCCTCCGCTATCTCTCGGATGGTTATTTTGCGGTTATTGACCAACATTTCTTTTACATCATCAATGTTTTCGTCGGTTTTCGATGACGATGGTCTGCCACTCCGTTCATCATCTTCGATTGACTCACGACCACTTTTGAACCGCTTGTGCCATTGGTAAACGACCGTTTTCTTAAGAGAATCGTTGCCGAAACACTTTTCCAACATTTCCAACGTTCGCGCACCATTAAATACGTTTTTTACGCAAAATTTAATACAAGTTCGTTGTTGCAAATTTAAATCCATTTCTAAAATAGTCAAAAATCGCCAACACACACATAGATAGATGTACTCTTGGCTACGTAACTTTTGCAAATGTTAAGCTATGATGCTAAGATTTAGAGGGAATGTCAAGAACAGATTTACCAACTTAAAAAAAAAACAGAACTCAAATCGGAACAATGGGAGCGCCAAGTTAAAAATTAGCATGGGCAATGAAAATGGAACAGGCTTATAAATTGGATATCTAAAGACTCAAACAAGATTTCAGCTTTATTTAAACTCCATTACAAAGGCTAGTATTTCTTCTAAAAATAAAGTTCTACACGAAGTTTCTACCATTAGTACTAGCAGAGCAATTTCCGTTAACATGAGTCAGGGTACACCAAAGTAAGCCTTTTCTTAAATCCTCGATAAATGCTGTCAACATTGGAGATAGACCCTGACTGCAGAACGAATTTTTTCATCGAATGTACCTAGGAATCGTTGACGAATTAGGCGACACCCTGTATAAAAGATCTTATCTGGTTTTCTTAGCAATCTTATTTTTTTCCTAGGATTGTGTTGTGTTGTGTGCACCCACCATATTCAACTCAGGGTAATCTGTCTTTGGATTGGCCCTTAAGCTTTTTATGCTACAAGTACGGTGTCCATGCCAGGGAATTTTAATCTCACATTCTAAGAATGGATGTCGTTGGCCCAAGGCGCAAATGGCGACGGAGATTCTTCCACCGTTCCGGACCATCCTCTGTGAATTGTATATTCCAATGGATTAGACTAAATTATATTCAATTTACCCCCGAGAAGTTTTATGCCTAGAATTTTCTGTCGTCGCGTCGGTTGTACTGTCTACAACTTGTTGTTGCCACTTTTAATCGAAATGAAAAGTGTTAAGTGCCGAACAGTTTCACTTGCGTTAGATGCAGCAAATTCACAGGACACGACATTGAAAAATTAATGCCCATATAAAATGTTCCTTACAAAGTTCTGTAACACTTAATGGGCGACTTCTTTTTGTGGGGCGGTAAAAGGAATGTATTCTTCGAATGAAGACAGGATAGAATAATAAAGAGACTTATTTACCGGGGTATTTCGTTTATTGATTGGCAGTAATTAGTCACTGCCAACTGTGGGCAAGGATCTATTAAAATTAATTCCTCCCATTTGCGATCATGGGTAATGCTCCCTAGCTTAGATATCAGTAATGGTGTATTTTAGTGTGAGTTTTGCATGAAATTATTAGCACTATCGCTTCGAAGAATAAAGGTGGGATCGTGTAAATTGCGATCACGATTGCATGACATTCTTTATATCGGAGGTTGCCTTGCAGTTAATCATTGTCATCATCAATGTAGTGTTGAATTTAACATAGAAAATATAATTTCATTTAAAAGTACTTGCAATTAAATGAGAGTGATTTAAATTCCAGTTCTGTATTTGCACGATCCCGAAATAATGAGTCATCGTTCAAGTATTGCTTCAGAATGTGAGTCACAGTCTTACGCTTATGATTCAAAATTATTTCTCTGTATTATCAGGAGCGTTTAAAATATGGAAATTTTGGTTCGCAATTGCATTATGGAGCTAAAAAAATAAGATTAATTGCCTTCTCCAGATAACTTAATTTAGAGCGACATGGTTATAGTTTTGTATACTGAGATCGTTGAAGTCTCTTCCGAGTTGGTGCAGTGTAAGAGTCGCCTTCGTCAACTGCGTTGAAAAACTCTTCGGTAAGGAGCCGATGCTGCAGACATTCGTCTTTATAATGGGGCTATTGTCGCTTTATAGCGTTATACTGCGGTGTATATATCGTTATTAAATATTATTTATTCTCCATCATCCATCCATCAACAGAAACGAGATAATTTATCACACGAAGATCCTTTTTTGGCAATCAAGGACATTTTCATCCGCCTTGGTAAAAACCCATGTTTACAGAAGGATTGAAATGATAACGGTATTAAATAAAGTTACAAGTTCAAAACATACATCACTAAGTTATTTAAGACGTATGACATGACACCTTATTTTTTTTTTTAAAAAGAACTTAACACTCAAGAGGGTATTACTACTCTTAAAATGCCGGAGCACGTGTTAAGTTTTTCGGAAAATTGGATAGAGAGAGAGAGAGAAAGATTTTTGGGCTCAGTGGTTATTTCGCTCCATGGGTGGCATCCAACATTTAATGGGGAGACTAAATTATTAGTGTAAATTGGACTTGATGTTGTATTTAGACAACCATTCATCTCACAAGATTTTAGTTGCCTGAAAAAAAGTCTTTCGGTCACGGCTGGTATTGAACCCCGAACCGTCCGATTGGGAAGCCAACACACTACCACTTGAGCCACGGCCACCCACCATCCTATGACCCGATAAGTCAAGCAGCCCAAAATCCCCGCAACCATAGTCACTTTAAACACACGCAATGAAATTTTGCTTGTTGACCTTTTCACTGAGGTGACAATTTGTCATTTTTCGGTTTTTTCTTTTTCCAGTTTTTCCTTTTTTCAGTTTTTGTTTTATTGTCATATAAGATAATTAGAGGATAATTTGAGTCAATGGATACCGTCTTGGCGAAAAAGGTAAGTTTATATTTTGAGTTAAAACGCACGCTCTATGAAAAGAGTTAACGAAACTATTATAGAATTGCACAGCAAATAACGTCATCGTCGATGGGAGGGTACTATCCCCGTTCATTTCGAAAGAGAGCTCGATCTTGGATCTTCGAATCATAGAGAAGTGAGAAATGGAACACCGAACATTATAATTCAACATTTTCCACTAGTAGCGGCGGACAATAATCATTATTTAGGAAATTGGTAACCAGCAGTGATGCATCCTGTTCCCAAAATGGATGAACACACATCAAATTCGGCGAATCTTCCGTTGATAAGTCTCCTTTCGAATATCAGTTAGGTATTCGAAAAGGTAATCAATAGAGCTATTGCTAAATGAGATACAATAGTCTCGCATAACTAATTCGGTTTTAAAGTGAAGCATGGTATACCACATGCCGCATATAAACTGGTGTCTGGTATCCAATGGAACAAAATCGAAAAACAAGACATAATCAAAAAAGATGACTTCATATGGTTAAAAAGACAATCCTTGAAACCGATTATTCTTAATAAAAGTAAACCACTGCTATTATTTTTAATATGATCACCAATAGACAGTTCATCGTGAAGAATAGCGAAATATTTGACATTAAAAACAGTCTGCAACAAGATGCGGATCCTATTCGACTTCTACACAAGCAATCTTCTGAGGTCACTTCAAAATGCCATGGCGTACGCAGCCGACTTGAACCGCTTGACCAAGTCTAAAGATTGAAGTCCATTACTATTCTCTTGCACCGCAACTTAGATAAAATAAAGTGATACTGCGATGACTGGAAGTTGAAGATCAACTTTTAAAAATTGGAAACGATGGCAGACCTCTTTTCTCTAACCCCGAAAGGGTTTGAAACAATGCTACTGAAGGGAATTCAACAGTCTAAGGACCCGAAGGTGCTGTTGGCATTGATTAAAGAGAAGCAGGCGTCAAGGCATTGAAAAAGAGAATCTACCATCAATCTGGATAGTTTCTTGTATAGGAGTATTATAATCCCAGTTTGGGGAGATAATACATTAAACCCACTTTTAAAATAAAAATTCTTTATTAAGGATGACCAAATAAGAACGCCGAATTGACATTCTGGGTCTTCTTCGACACTGGCCGCTACGGCGGCTATGCCTCTATTCTTTTTGCACCAATCACTATCTGCGTGGTGGCTTAAGATCCAAAAGAGTGCAGTCACGCTCAAACTTTTCCACGGGTGACAAATTGCCTTCACACTCAAGTCATGATGACGACCGACCTCATGACGAAAGTATTTACAACTGAGCCGGTTCGATAATATTTTTTAATAATTTCCACACGTTTGGCGGGCGATGCATGTTGAAATGCCAAACCTTACTGAATATTGTGACAGCTGTATGTCATTGGTAACTTCGATAGCTGCTGAGACATAACAATTGGAAAAACTATCATTTCTATCTGTACACCCTATATGTAGTACATATACAATATTTGGAGCCATATGCGAGGAAGGTTAATGGAAACTAAAATATAAGCGCAACTTCCCCATCGAGTACACTTACTTGACACATCTAGCGAACGGGCAATAATTCTTCAGCTAAGAGGATCAAATAAAGCTTAACATCCGTTTAAGAGCTGAAGTTATCGTAGATTCCAGAGCGCTTAGTCCAGAAAACTGAAAACAACGAGCTATTGATCGACAGAGACGGAAGGTTACTTTATCTAAGCAGAAGCTGATCAAAAAAACGTTACTTGCCTTCTATGAAATAAAGTCTTAGGATACTGTACTTACTAAAAAACGGAGCATCAACCACATTATTGTTATAATGGAGAAGAATTTTTACTCTTGATTGGTTTGAGAAACTACGTGAAACAATTTGTCCGTGTATATCGGAGTATATACCACCTTGATCAAAAAGTTCCCGGGGGACACCACCGTGTGGCGCTCCCATTCTTCCGATTTGAGTTCTATTTTTTTGTTAAGTTGGTAAATGTGTTGTTGACATTCCCTCTAAATCTTAGCGTCATAGCTTGACATTTACAAAAGTTACGTAGCCAAGAGTACATCAATCTCTGTGTGTGTTGGCGATTTTTGACTATTTTAGAAATGGATTTAAATTTGCAACAACGAACTTGTATTAAATTTTGCGTAAAAAACGGATTTAATAGTGCACGAACGTTGGAAATGTTGGAAAAGTGTTGGCAACGATTTTCTAAAGAAAACGGTCGTTTACCAGTGGCACGAGCAGTTCAGAAGTGGTCGTGAGTCAATCGAAGAAGATGAACGCAGTGGCAGATCATCGACATCGAAAACCGACGAAAACATTGATGAAGTAAAAAACACGTTGGTCAATAACCGCAAATTAACCATCAGAGAGATAGCGGAGGACTTGAGCATTGCCTATGGATCCGTCCAAGACATTTTGGTTAATGATTTGGGTTTCCGTCGTGTAGCAGCAAAGTTGGTGCCAAAAGGCCTCAATTTCATGCAAAAAAGAGACTGTGTGGACGTCGCAAAAGAGATGATTTGCGAGGCTGAATCCGATCCCACATTCATTAAAAGGATCATTACTGGAGACGAGACGTGGGTTTATGAGTACGACACGCAATCCAGACATTAGGCAAGTGAATGGCGTTCACCAAATGAGTCGAGACCAAAAAAACCACGTTGTTTTCAGTCAAAAAAGAAGGCAATGCTCACGGTTTTCATGGATTACAACGGTGTAGTGCATCATGAATTTTTGCCAGAAGGCCAGACAGTAAACAAAGATTATTATTTGGGCGTTATGAGACGTTTACGTGAAGCAATTTGCCGAAAGAGACCAGAATTGTGGGCAGAAAACTCGTGGATTTTGGACCATGATAACGCACCGTCGTACAGTGCCATCATTAATCGTAATTTTTTGACGAAAAATGCAACAAATACATTCCAACAGCCACCTAATTGACCTGGTTTGGCTCCCTGTGACTTCTTTCTGTTCAATCGAGTTAAAAAACCACTACGGGGAATGCGTTTCAGCAGTCGAGAGGAAGTAATGGGAAAATCGCAGGAAGCACTGATGGACATACCGAAAACCGAATATAAAAAATGTTTCGAGGATTGGATCAAGCGCAGACGTAAGTGTGTTGCAGTCGATGGGAATTACTTTGAAGGGAACAATATAGATGAATAAACTAGTATTTTAAATTTTCTGAATAAATTCCGAAAAGTTTTTGATCAAGGTATCGTATGTAAAAGATTAAGACTAAAATAGCAACTATATCATTGGTAGCCTTTGGTAATGAATTGTAATTCTGCTGTATGTAACAGAATTAATAAACCTGATTCTCTTGTTTTCATTATTTTATAAACAATGTTATTACTAACAATTTTTTTTCATTTAATTTAATTATGTCTATTTTCTCATAGATTAAGGCTTCACAGAATATAGTTTATACTCAGCGTTCGTAGAGATTTGATATTTAAATTATATCTTACAAATGAAAAATTGTTTAAACATTTTGGAATTAGTTTTAGTTGAGGAGAATATTTAAAAGAAGATCTATGATTAAAACCTTCATTTAATATGATTTATAATTTAATTTATTTATAATTATAATAATTTATAAAAATGAAATGATTAGATAATAGACTTAAAAACTATGGGATTGCCAGTTTGGAATGCAACTAAGTTTATAGATTTTTAAATGAATTCATATTATAATTAAAGAGTTTTATACAATAATAAGTTAATAAATGAATAAATTTGGCATACACTTATACTCAAAACTGACATTTAGTGACCACGTCACACAGACTTTGAGAAAAATAAACATTGCGACTGCCTTATTTTACCCCTTTATTAACAGAAAATCGCAGCTAGTAAAATAATTATTTTCAAAGCGATATTGACCTGTGGTTGTCCTGTCTGGAGTGGCGCAGCTAAATGTCACCTAAAAAGGCTGCAAGTGTCACAAAACAAAACTTTGAAAATGATTCTTAACTTACCTTGGCATTTTTCAACTAGAGATCTGCACTTAAGAGCGGATGTTGAACTGATAAGCGAACGTATTTACAAGTTAAATGAAAAATTCATCACTCGATATTCTTTTGCTGACAATCCTCTCGTAAACAGTCTTTATATTTAAAAATAATGGTAATATAACTGTTCTATTTATTTACTTACTTAAATAATTTATTTATTTATTTATTTATTTATTTATTTATTTATTTATTTATTTAATAATTTATTTATTTATGTATACATTTATACATATATTTACTTAACAATTGTTTGTTCTTTTTTGTTATTAATTTATTTATTTCTCTACTTTGTTATGTGTACATATATTAATATAATTATGTATGTTTCTGTGCATGTTGTGCATCTATACACACTTTTTCAAAAATTTCGTAGTGTATAATAATATATATACAGGGTGTCCCAAAAATCAACGTCAAGCCGGAAACGGGTGATAGGTCAAGTGGTGTCGGTTATCACAAAATTATAAATTATAAAAAAAATCTAAGTCATGTACGTTTAAAATTATTGGCTTTCAAAAAAAATCGAGAAATCTGACACCCTGGGACGATCTTTCAAGTACTGTGACCGCAAATCTTTGCTTTTCTTCGATTTTTTTTTGTCATGTAACCCTGAGTAACTCTTCTGTAAACTACGGTTCAAAATTGAAACATAATTATATCGGTTTTGACTAAAATATTGCTTTTTTGTCCATCCATGTATCAGAAAATCATTAATCACGCAACTTGAACTGACTGTACTGACGAAAAAATGTACTATGCTATTTTGGCAAGTAACTTTAAAAGATGGCGTATTTAGTCGGGATTCCAAAATGGTATGACACTTGTTAGACTAACGCTTAATTGAGAACAAACAAAATATTTTGCTAAACAATACCGATTTATAGTTAATTCTTTTTAATACAATAAGTTAAAATGAGTACCAAGTGTGAGCCAGACAGACAGTGACGAGTAGTGTGAGTGAAACAGATAGAAATGCCACCCTTGTCAAGCAGTGACGCATAGGCATATCGTGCAATACTGCAGTGGGTACGTTATGCTCTTCCGCTTACAGCGCATTATTCTGTATTCATGTTGATTTCGTGTTTACAATTTTGGCTTTCTTTATTGGGCTTCATTGCATTGCGACTTTGATTTGCTATCTGACCGTTTCTGTCGAACCTGGATTTCTTCTGGGCTGTTATTGATCATTGATCCCGTGATTGTGTAGTATGAATGCCATCATGCCATCTCGATACACTGCTCAAGAATATACTAACATGCATCTCATTTATGGGGAATGCAGGTGTCATGCTAGTGCTGCAGTCAGACTTTATCATGAGAGATACCCAAATGCTCAGCGTCATCCGGACCATCGAGTGTTTGTAAATGTGCACCGGTCATTCTCACAGGCTCGATTTCCAAATCTAATCGTTAGTGAGGGAAGACCCGTCATGAACGGGTGCTGGTCTTGGCCTTTCCATGCAGGAATTGGTGGAAGAGGTTGTGGTCTCCTAACTTGGCTGGTACTATGGTGAGCGTAATTGGCTCTGAACTTTTGATTCTTGAGTTTTAAACAGAGATTAAGAGCCGTAGGGAGGTCTGCTGGTTCCCTTATACCAAGGAGCCTGGGTACATCAACCCTGAGACCTCTAATGAAGATATCTAAAGCCTTATCCCTATATGATTACCGTGTCTACCACCGACGAGGTCAGACGTCTTTCTGCACTCGTAATCTCTCATGTGCTGCAAAAAAAAAAAAAAAAAAAACCCCAAACCACCGCGCGCGTGTGCAAAAAAACAAAACCCCATAACAGTGCAGTGCATAACAAAAATATCACACAGTGCGGGTATCCCACCTCTCCCGCTTCTGGTCGTTGTACTGTTGCTTGCACTCGGCCACTGCCGTTACTGTATTTATCATACGGTACGGGCAGTGACTGAGTGTATGTAACAACTGATGTATAGCGGGTAGCATAACACCTACAGCAATTTGATTCGGTGAACCAACGTCAGAATTCTCACTTCGCAGCCTTGCTTAGTATCGTCGGTGTTTGTCCTTCTTTGTAATGACTGGGGAATTCAGAGTAGACATTGCCAATATACTCGGGCTAAAAAGTAATCACTTTTCTGCGTACGTCCACGTCTGCAAATACAGACCGGCTGTTTTGGCACTTAGTGAAACACAGGTAGATCCCCGCCCACACCTCTCAGACCACTCTGATCTGAAGCTACCTGGCTACGAACTAGTACCATTATTCTTCTCTCACCGCGGTCTCGCCATTTACGTGCGTAGTGATGTAGCTTACCAAACTCCACCACAATGTAGTCCCTGTTCCAATCCGGAATTCAATTTCATGTGGTTAAAATTCCATCTCCGTAAGCAAATTATCCACTACTGCTTTATTTACAGAAGCCCCAAACTGGACAGCAATATGACCTTTCACGAGTTAGATGCGCTGTCTGACTCCATTCAAAGAATTGTATCCCTGTATCCTCATACTGAAATCGTGATTACGGGCGATTTCAATATGCACACTTCTAGTTGGCCTCGACATTCTGGACAGCCAACACTCGAAGGACGGTGTGTTGAGATCTTCGCTGCGGAAAATAAATTAACCCAGATTGTAAATGAGCCCACACGAATACCTGACGTTGATAGTCATACCGCCAATACCCTGGACTTGTTTTTAACTTCTCACTCTGACATGTACTGCGTTGACGTGCTCTCCCCTCTAGGCTCGTCGGACCATTGTGTCATATCAGCTAAATTCTCGTACACCCACCACACAGTTAGAGAAAAGATCCCTAAAAGAACCGTATGGCAATACGAGAAGCCAACTGGAGCGGTCTTAACAGCTTCTTTAGAAATTTTAACTGGTCGTTATGTTTCCTCGATAACGACATGGATGCCGCTGCTGACATGATCACAGAAACTATTCTCTTTGGACAAGGCCAATCTACTTGCTGCACACTTTGCGGCTAGCTCAACACTCCCAGATTGTGCTTTGTTCCCGCCTACGCTTGAGTGCGTCGAATCTTCAATGGGACGAATCCACTTTCGCACTCGTGTAGTAGCAAGAGTACTTAAAGATCTTAATATGCATAAATCCGCTGGTCCAGATGGTATATCTCCCCTTCTTCTGAAGAGGTGTTCTGCCACGCTGGCAAAACCACTGCGTAAGCTTTTTCATCAATCCTACTCTTTAGGACTCTTTCCGAGCAGATGGAAAACAGCATTTGTCCAGCCCGTCCCTAGAAAAGGCGAATCTTCTTCTCTCTCCTCCTATAGACCCATTGCACTTACGTCCCTTCTCTCCAAGGTCATGGAAACGCTGATAAACCGTCAGCTCGTGAAATATCTCGAAACACGAAAACTTCTCAATGACCGGCAATATGGTTTTCGTAGCAACAGGTCCACTGGTGATTTGATGGCATGTCTCACCGAAAAGTGGAACCAAAGCGTACATCAACCTGGCGAAAGCAAGATAGTTGCACTTGATATTTCTAAGGCATTGGACAGAGTTTGGCATCAGGCTCTTTTGTCGAAAATGCGTGCTTTTGGGATCGATGACTCTCTTCTTCAACGGATTAGAAATTACCTTTCGGAACGTTCAATTCAAGTTGTCTTGGACGGTTTCAAGTCTGATATTCACAAAATATATGCTGTGCCCCATGGGCTCAGTTCTGTCTCCGACACTTTTTTTAATTTTCATTAATGATCTCTTATCTGCTACTTCTAATCCAATATATTCCTTTGCTGATGACAATACTCTCAGTTTTTCATATTCATTCCCGGACTCCCGCCCCTGCTCTTCGGCGGTAGAACGGGAACGGTAGCGTATGTTAAGCTCATTAAATTCCGATATTAACAGCATAACCAATTGGGGAACTATCAACCGAGTGGAATTTAAGCGAAATTCAAATACCCAGCCATTATCCATGAATGGCACTTGCATCGTCGAAACCGATAAACTTTCCATTCTCGGTATGTGTGTCAGTGACAACTTACGTTGGAATGGCCATATATTCAATGTCGCCAAAAATGCTGCGAAATGTCTAGGTTTCCTCAAGCGATGTAGGAAATATTGTACCCCCTCTGATTTGGCCACAATATATAAGGCATTCATCCACCCTAAATTGGAGTACAATGCCCACATCTGGTAATGTGCTCCTAAAACATCTCTGCACCTGCTAGTTAGGATTCAAAACCGTGCGATAAAACTCATTGGTGATACTAATATCAGTCAGTCAATTGACACCCTCGAACACCGACGAAATGTCTCCTGTCTCACTTTGTTTTCTCTCTATTTCCACCACCAGTGCTCCATTGAAATCGCCAGTAGCATTCCGCCCATTCAAACTGTCAACCTTAACACCCGTCTCGCTATGAATGCTCATCAGTATACCCTCAAGCCCATTTTCGGACGTGATTCTTTCCTAAGCCGTACAACTCGCTTATGGAATGCCCTGCCGATCTCTGTGTTTCGCGGTCGTTATAACTTACAAACATTTAAAAACAATGTACATCGGTACCTGTCTTTTCTTCCTCCCTAAATTTCCTTCGCCAGCGCTGTGTACGTACATTTTAAGGGTACAAAACCCCTTGAGCGCGCGCCGATTATAAAAAAAAAAAAATAAAAATATGATGTTAGGTGGTGTAATGCATCAGGCGGTAAATCCATACTCGAGATTTTGTTCATTATTAACGAAAGGTGGTTATAAACCGACTGATAGTAACTCTCTACTCTGTTGTTGCCCTGAACGAGAGTCGCCATCTGGTACTCCAAAGTTCCCAGATCACGCCTATCGGCATAATGAGCGTTAAGCACTTTGAAATACACTCCCAATTTAATGGGCTATTGTAGGATTCCAGGACTGCATTCGCATTGCCTATAATCTTATTACGTATAATGTTAAGAATACCAAAGTATTTTGGTGTTCCCTTAAATTGATCAAAGATGTTAAGAATTCTATCGACGCTTTTGAGCCAGGAACTGAATTCGCCAGGAGCTCCGGAGAACTCCCTTAAACACCTCACGACGTCTGGTACTTTGTCCAGATCACTAAGGTTAGTATGAAGGTGGTCGTGAATGGTCTCATCAGTTCCTCTGTGAAACTGATTATTAGGATATATTATGGGTTGTACTACGTTCTTACATTCATTAATGCAGACGCGACTTGCAATACCTGCGATTAATGGTTCCAATTCTGGAGTAGCATTAACGGTTAGACTCGGATTTGCAACTGATGCGGTCGGATTCTCGGTGGTTAACACCGGCGGGCGTAAAACTGGATCGAGCATTACGGCAGTACGTTTAGACATTAGGACGCGATATAAAAATGTTAAAGAGTTGTAAAGGGAAACGGGATATGCAAAATATTTTTCTTACTTAATGCTATCACTTCTAATTATTATTTTTCAATATTTTTTTTCTTTTTTTAAATTAAATATATGTGTGCAAAATATTTTTCTTACTTAATGCTATCACTTCTACTTATTATTTTTCAAAAATTTTTCGATTGGATATATGTATTATATTTCTCTTACTTAATGCTATCACTTTCTTAGTATGTTTTAATTATAAGATTTCTTGAATCTAGCTTACATTAAGAAGATCCAACGCTGGTGAAGGGGCTTCATTCCTTTTTACCTCTGGTTACTGGGGGGCCTTTCTCCACACTCCCTCGTTGGCAGCAGAATCTACAGATGCTGCTTTTTGTTCGGGACCCAGGCATTTTTACCACACACTACACTCCACGCGCGAGCTTTAGTAAAAGTCGTTTTTATAGGAGGTTACACGGTTCAAAGTCAAATCAAAAAGTGTACGCGCACTTAAATGATCTTCGCACTATACTCGCGGCGAGCTTCTTTTTAGGTCGACTTATGCGTGAGTTTTTTGCGAGAAACTTTTCACTTATTTTATTACTTTAATTTCCGTTATGCGGTGATTTTTCCTGGGCCCCACGTTGGGCGCCAATTAAACAATTAAAAGTTAAAAGTATTTAAAAAAAATTTATTTTTAAGAACCTTACGCCTTCACGGCTAACTTAGAACTGATTTACAAGTGTCTCCTTGCTGCCGATGTCTCACCTGTCCATGGGAAGAGAATTCGTTGTAGTTGATCGCGCTTGGAGCTGATGTTGCTGCTCGTGCGAATTGTTGGGCGTTGGGCGCATGATGGAATGTTTTTGATGCATTGGGCGCATGATGGAATATTGTTGACGTTAACTGGAATGTTGTTGGCGTTAACTGGAATGTTGTTGGCGTTAACTTACAACGAGTCCAAAGTCTGCTACCCCGAGATTATCCAGAGGATATGCCCGTCTTATTACCAGATCATTTGTAAGAAGATGTAGAGCTTGTATTGCCGCTGAAGGCAAACAGTTTGAACATTCGTTGTAAGATACAAGATCGGTAGATGGCGTTTAGTCACGCAACAAACATCAGCTGTGTAAAGCGATCCTGGAAGTATATACCAAGAGAACGTAGTGTTTTGTGTGCTCTGTGATGGGAAACAAATGTAATGAAATAACAAGGGTGGCATCCCTATATGTTTCACTCATAATAGTCGAAATGATGTGTTTATCCGTTTCAATCACGGCGCCATTGTCTCTCTCGCTCACACTTGGTACTCATTTTAACTTATTAAAAAGAATTAACTATGAATCCGGTTTGTTTAGCAAAATATTTTGTTTGCCCTCAATTAAGCATTAGTCTAACAAGTAACATACCATTTTGGAATCCAGACTAAATACGCCATCTTTTAAAGTTACTTGCCAAAATGGCGTAGTACATTTTTTTGTCAGTACAGTCAGTTCAAGTTGGGTGATTAATGATTTTCAGATAAATGGATGGACAAAAAGCAATATTTTAGTTAAAACCAATATGGTTATGTTTCAATTTTGGACCGTAATTTACAGAAGGATGTCAGATTTCTCGATTTTTTTTTGAAAGCCAATAATTTTAAAAGTACATGACTTAGATTTTTTTTATAATTTTGTGATAACCGACACCACTGGACCTATCACCCGTATCCGGCTTGACGTTGATTTTTGGGACACCCTGTATATATCATATATGTCATATATATTATATATATTAGATATATACATAAATATATGCTATGCATATATATATATATTTTTTTTTCGCATGGAGGTTTTTGTTATTCTTTCCCTTTTGTATCAAAACCTTTTCCTTTTTTAGTAGTAAGGTAACAAAAGTACCAAATCTCTAAATGTAATATATGCAATACCAAATGTAAGTTATATTATGCAAAATAAAAAATATATCTATCTATCTATCTATCTATCTATCTATAAGTAAATAAATTAATTAATTAACCATCAAGAGAAAGAGAGAGAGTAATTTAATGAAAATAAATAATACGTATATTGTAAAGAATGTATGAATAAATGAATGAATGAAAAATCTAATGAATAGCCAAATAAATATAGGAACAGGTAAAAATAACATTTAGATAGGCGCTTCATAAAAGTTTTATTGACTTATTAAATTTTTGATTAACATGCTGTCGAATTTTACATCTTTGGTTGAGAATTTCAATTTTCTTTGCAACGTGTTGTACCTCAGTGTGTTCATGTAGAAGTTGGGTAGAAAAAAGCCAAGGTAGATTTACCATCATTTTTAATGTTTTTTTGTGAAATTTGAATTTTTAGAGTATGTGACTGCACAAATTCCGCATACTGAACAAGCATAAAGGAAGATGGCTTGAAAGATGACTTTATAGATTATGACCTTGTTAAATTGTGGGTGATCGCCTACCGATAAGAGGGTATAACATTTTAGTAGCTATATTGACCTGACCATCGACGGATGCACACGCAAAAATGCACTTGTGAAATTTGCTCCTCGCGTATAGAAAAAAAAAATAAAAATAAAAAGAGCGCGTGCTGGGGAACTCCAAAAACAAAAAAATCACATGTGCTGGAACAAAAAAAACATCGAGTGCAGTACAAACAACATTCATAGTGCGGGCATACCAACCTTCCTGTCTCTGATCATACTGTTGCTTGCACTCAGTCACTGTCGTTGCTGTATTACATTATAATACAACGCGGGCAGTGACTAAGTGTATGTAACAGCCGTTGGATAGCGGGTTTGAATTTTATTGGTAGGCTGTTTCCTATTGTTGTAAGGTCGTAACACCTGCAACAATTTGATTCGGTAAACGAACCCTGAATTTTTACTTCACAGCTGTGCTTAGTTTGTGTTTGTGTTTTTTGTGTTTGTGTTTCTTGTGTTTCTTGTGTTTGTGTTTTTTGTGTTTGAGTTTTTTGTGTTTGTGTTTTTTGTTTGTGTTTTTTTATAAGACTCAGGAATTTAGACTGGATATGGCCAATAATCGCGGGCCAGAAAGCAACCACTTTCCTGCGTACGTCCACGTCTGTAAATATAGACCAGCTGTTTTGGGACTTAGTGAAACACAGGTAGATCTCCGCCCACACCTCTCGGGTCACTCTGATCTGAAGCTACCTGGCTACGACCTAGTGCCATCATTGTTCTTTCACCGCGGTCTTGCCATTTACGTGCGTAGTGATGTAGCTTACCAAACCCCACCACATGTGGTTAAAATTCCATTTCCATAAGCAAATTATCCACTATTGTTTTATTTCAGAAGCCCCAAAATGGACAGGAACTCGACCCTTAACGAGTTTGATCCGCTGTCTGATTCCATTCAAAGAATTGTATCCTTGCATCTTCATACTGAAATCGTTACTACGGGCGATTTCAATTTACACAATTCTGGGTGGCTTCGACATTCTGGACAGACAACACCCGAAGGACGATGTGTTAAGATCTTCACTGAGAAAAGTAATTTAACCCAGCTTGTAAATGAGCCCACACGAATACCAAACGTTGAAAGTCGTACCACCAACACCCTGGACTTGTTTTTAAATTCTCAACCTGACAAATGCAAGGTCGGTGTGCTATGCACCCTAGGCACGTCGGACCCCTGTGCCATATCAGCTAATTTCTCGTACATCGACCACACAGTTAGAGAAGACTCCTAAAAGAACCGTATGGCAATACGAGAAAGCCAATTGGAGCGGACTTAACAGCTTCTTTAGGAATTTTAACTGGAGCCAATTGGAGCGGACTTAACAGCTTCTTTAGGAATTTTAACTGGCCGTTATGTTTCCACGATAACGACGTGGATGGCGCTGCTGATATGATCACAGACATTATTGCCTTTGGAATGAGATCCTTTATCCGTCATCGGATGAAGAGTATCCATCCAAGCGAAAAGGCATGGTACGACTCGAGCTGTAAAGATACTGTCAGTATTAGAAAAATGCTTTCTCGGTCCTTCAAGACCAACCCGACAGAGAAAAACTGAAAAAAAGTTTAAACAACCTAGGAATGACTGCAACGTCTTCCTTAAGCGTGTGAAATTCCAGTACGACCAAAAGTGGAGGCAAAAAATACAACAATGGTAGTAAAAATTGTTGGTCATTCGTGAAAAAAAGTATTAGAAATTCTGCCTCATTCTCCATCCCAACGCTCATTCATAATGACATTCCAGCTGTCAGCTCTGTGGATAAGGCCGATCTGCTTGCTGCACAATTTGCGGCAAATCAACACTTCTAGATTGTGCTTTATGTGCTTGTACTTAACTGCGTCGAATCTTCAATAGGATAAATCCACTTTCGCGCTCGTTCTCAAGAATTTCAAGTCTGATATTCACAAAATAAATGCTGTTATGCCCCCGTTCTGTTTCCAACACTCTTTTTAATTTTTATCACTCTTTTATCTGCCGCTTCTAATCCAATATATTCCTTTGCTTTGACAGTATTCTCTGCTTTTCATATTCGTTCCCGGACTCACGTCCGGCTGTAAATCAGGAACGCCAGCGTATGTTAAACTCAATAACTTCTGATATTAACGTCATACCAATTGGGGAACCACTAACAGAGTAAAATTTAATGCTTCCAAAACACAATGCTGTCTGTTGTCGTTAAAGAGAAATTTAAACACCCAGCCATTATCCATGAATGACACTTGCATCGTCGAAAGCGGAAAAACTTTCCATTCTCTGTATATGTGTCAATCACAACTTACGTTAGAATGACCGGATATTCGATGTCGCCAAAAATGCTGCGAAATGTCTAGGTTTCCCCAAGCGATGTAAGAAATATTTCACCCCTTCTTACCAGGCCTCAATATCTAAGGCATTTATCCGCCCGAAATTGGAGCGCAATGCCCACATCTGGTCGGGTGCGCTCAAAATATCTCTGCACCTGCTAGATAGGATACAAAACCGTGCAATAAAACTCATAGGTGATACTAATATCACTCAATGGACACCCCCGAACACCGACGTAATGTCTCGTATCTCACTCTGTGATCAATAAAATTCAAGGACCAAATTTAACATGGGAAAGAATACGAGACGAGCTGATCCGCAACTACGGTGTAAGGGAAAGTTATTACTCGCTTTATCATCAGGCATTGTCGCAGAAAAATTACAACGTATTCGTAAGTGAATATTAAAATAAGCTCAAAGATATTCTAGACAAAATTAATTGTAAATATGAATTTGAAATAGAAAAAATTGGAGAATTCTGTCACAGTAGTAACAAAACAATGATTTTGAAAACATTTCTTCATGGTCTAGACGCGAACTTAGCGAGCGTAATTTTAAGTAGGTCAATCGAAAAACTTAGGGAAGCATTTTACACACTACGAGGGGCGATCAATATATTCTCGGTATCGATATGAAGGAAAATGCGAATTCAATTTAAATTGTTTTTATTTTTCAATATAATCAATGCATTTGTTACATCTTGAGATAAGCTTTTTTAAACCCTCAAAAAAATAAATTTGCTCTTTCTCTGCAAAATACCCATTTATTGCCGACTTGAGTTCTTCATCATCCGAAAATCTTTTTCCACGAAGACATTTTTTCAAATCCGGAAACAGGAAATAATCACTAGGGGCAAGGTCTGGACTATAGGGTGGGTGTTGGATTTCTTCGAAACCACAATCTCGTGCAGCAGCCTTGGAAACTCGCGCCGTGTGAACAGGAGCGTTGTCATGAAGAAGCAACACACCCGCTGCGAGTTTACCTCGTCTTTTCTTTTTAATTTCCTCCTCAATGAGCAAGATTCCCTTTGAGTCCCAAAAAACTGTGGCCATGAGCTTCCCGGCAGACGGAGTGACTTTGAACTTCTTCGGGGGGTCTGTTCCTTTTTTATGCCACTGCATGGACTCTTGTTTGCTTTCAGGGTCATAGTGGTGGACCCATGTTTCGTCCCCAGTAACAATTCGATCCATAACACCGTCTGCGTTCTCACTACACATCTCCAAAAGCTCTCTACAGCATGCGATTCTCACTTTTTTCTGAGGCGCTGTGAGCATTCGTGGCACCCACCTTGCACTGGCCTTTGAAAGGTTAAGATGGTCATGAAGAATGGTGTGAATGGTACCAATTGAAAGCTTATTGATCTCTGCCATCATTTTCACCTTTATTCGGGCATGCTCAAGAACAAGTTTTTCGACTTCTTTGATGCTTTCTCCCGTACAAGCAGTAGCCGGGGCGCCGGAGCGGGGGTCGTCTTCAATGCTCTCTCTGCCTCTCTTGAACTCACTTGACCACTTTTGCACAGTTGATAATGAAGGTGCGGAACCCTGGTAAACAGCCACCATCTCTTCATGAATAGTTTTTTGACTTTTTCCTTGCTTAGTGAGAAATTTAATTACAGCGCGATGCTCAATTTTCACCATCATCGTCTCAATTGCCATTATGATTCTGTTTAACTAGAGATAAAACGCGAATTAATAATCACATTTATATGAAATTTTACATGAATGCACTAAAATAATAGTATTACTTGATAAATAAGTCAATTTATATATACAACCACAGCTTCATCCCGATACCGAGAATATGTTGAACGCCCCTCGTAGAAGAATCAGGGTTACTAACGAAGTATTCGCAAGCAAGCAATAGTAACAATCATAAAACAATAAATCAACATAGTGAGAACCGAATACATAGTAACAGGCAGAATACTTATCAAGAACAGTTCAGAAATTCTGATAAACCAAATTCCAGCAATAATAATCATAGTAATAGACAAAATAACAATAGACCAAGTAACCAAAACGACTTTAATACAATAATAGGCACACATCAGGACAGGTTAAGAACAATAGTTCGGGTCAACATAGGAACCAAAGAAATGATAATAACTCAGCACAGATTATAAACAATCTCCCTGACGCTATGAGCGTAGATCACATAGAAGAAGAGGTAAATTTTCTCTAAGTACATCGACCAAAATTTACCGATAATCCAACTTAACATTGGAAACGAAAAGATCCGTTGTCTAATAGACACAGGATCCTCGACTACATTACTCGATAGAACAAAGCTCCAGCCATACAAAAGAATCCCCTTGCAAAACAAACTCTTTTTCAGCACAATTATTATAACCCTACCAAAAGAATTTAACGAACATGTCTTTATGAGATGGAAACTAACTGACTTTAGTAATAAAGATTTCGATGGTATCATCGGACAAAATATACTTAAACCAATGCAACTATTATAAATTTACACGAAAATTATGTAAACAAAAAAAAAATATATTTTTCCAATTCACCTCCATGCTCGTATGACGATATACCATATACATATACACTTGAAGGATCACACAATTCATTAGAAGCTCTCTATAGGAAGATCTGAATTCTGAAGAATCAAATAAATTAAAAAGTCTTCTTAAAAAAAATAATGATCTTCTACAAAGAAGGACAACGATTAACTCACACTAACGAAGTCGAACACGAAATCGTAACGTCAACAAGTAAGCCAATTTTTTCAAGGATTTATAGATAACCTCAAGTCCATAAAGTGGAAATCAATACAAAAATAAAGGATGCGACAGTACAACAGTCCAATTTGGATGCGCCTAAAAAGATAGACGACTCCGGTATTAAGAAATTTCGTATAGTCATCGACTATAGAAAATTAAACGAAATTACAACTGACCACAAATCTCCTATCCCAAATATAGAAATAGATATTGGAGAAGCTAGGACGGTCCCAGCACTTCACAACCCTGGACCTCACCAAAGGGTTCCATCAAATTTTAGTTAAAGAGGCTGATAGGAAAAAAAACAGCTTTTTCCACTCCTCCAGGGCACTACGAATACGTTAGAATGCCCTTCGGGTGAATAAATGCGCCCCCTACGTTTCAAAGGCTTATAAACTCTGTTCTAAGGGAACATATTAATCAGATTTGCGTTGTCTACCTTGACGACGTTCTGATATTCAGCACGTTCAGACGAACACATCAGCAGTATTCAAAAGATTTTCAATAAACTCAGGGAACATAATTTAAAAATTCAACCCGATAAATGTAAATTTTTCCCACGCGAAATAGAATTTCTTGGTCATGTTCTAACAACGGAAGGTGTAAAACAAAACATGTCAACGATTTTAGCTATCCAAAAATTAAAACTACCTGAAACCGCCAAATAGATAAAATCTTTTCTATACATAACGTGCTATTATAGAAAGTTTATAAAGGACTATGCTAAGATAGCCCACACTTTAACAAAATTTTTAAAAAACAATGCAAAATTAAATATCAAGGACCCTCTTTATTAACGCATTCGAAAAACTTAAGTTTATTCTCATTGATTCACCAGTCTTAAAATATTCAGACTTCGAAAAAAAGTTTAAGCTAGTCACAGATGCAAGCGATTTAGAAATTAGAGCAGTCTTAACAGAAGATGGGCCCCCAATTTGCTACTCCAGTCGATCTCTAAACGAGCACGAAAAAAATTATTCTGCTACGGTAAAGGAACTCCTAGCAATAGTTTGGGCAGTTAACTACTACAGGCCATACACCTACGGTAGATTTTTTGATCTCATGACGGATCACAAACCTCTGAAATGGGTGCAAGCCAAGGTAGGTAGGTAAGAGTGGCTCTTGGAAATACCAATCCACTTAGGCTCACTTGGCTCATTGTGATGCCACGTGAATCTATGATCCTCTTACTGATGGAACCAGTTTGAGCTTATAATGAAGGGTAGGAGACTGTTTATGTCTATATTTTTTAGATCATTTAGGTCGTTGTAGAAGAAAGCTCCTAAGTGAAGTTTTCTTCTCTTGGAGAGAGCTGGACATGTACAGAGTAGGTGGAGGATTGTCTACCCCTCTTCCTCGTCCATGCAGCTTCTGCGGAAATCGTTTGTAAAGGCGCCAGGCCATCTTGCGTGGTCTTGAGGCAGTGTCCAGTGATGACACCTATGATGTCGCTGAGATGTTCCTTATTTAGAAGGATTAGACACTTAGAGCGATTCAGATCCAGTTTTGGCCAGATCTGTTTGGTTGCTAAACATGTTGGTCCAACAGCCCACCTAAGGTCTGTTCTTTTATTGGCATCCAGCTTTAATGTTAGTTTGCACGCAGAGATTGGTATACCTATGCTACCCTTTTCCGGTGGAATAGGTAGAATGATTTAAATTTTGTCGAGTACATCGGCTCTACAGTTCCCTGGAATGTCTCTGTTGCCCGGTAAGGGCAAAGGTAAAGGTAACAAAGGCGAAGGTTGAACTGCTCTGCCATCTCCATAAGAGAAGATCAGCATTCAAGGGCTGTTTTAGAATTTAGTGAGACCGAGTCCAGGGACTTGATAGCGGCCTGACTATCAGAAAAGATGCGTATATCCTTTGCAGATACGAGTATCACATTTTTCTTCAGCCAGGACAGAGCTTCTTCAATCGCCAAAATTTCCGCCTGGAACACGCTGCAGTGATTTGGAAGATGGAAAGAGAGGCTTAGATTTAAGGACTGAAACGAATAAAAATTTTAATACTCCCTATACTTCCAATGCGTAAAAATTGCAATCCCATTTTGTTCCCCAATTAGCCTGTATATTCTCTAGTTTCAGTTTGTTATTGATTTTAGTTCGGTGCGGTTTAAAATATTTATAAAATATGAGTCAAGAGGAACGCCGTAAAAAGATCATCGACAAATGGCTCGAAAATACTTCGCGTTCCAACCATTTCATCGCAAAAAATTTAAACATAGCACGCAGTACAGTGGATTCTGTTATTAAACGATATTTGGAGACGTTGACAGTTAAACGAAAACAGAAAAGTGGAGCTAAAAGTGCAGTACATGACACAAATTTGGACACGAAAATAGTGGGTACCATCGTAAAAAACCGGACTATTTCATCCAGAGATGTTGCTCGGAAATGTAGTACCAACCAAACAATGGTCCAAAGATCTAAAAAACGTAACGGTCTAATAACACGAAAAAAAACAAAAAATTCCAAAAGTTACTGAAAAGCAAAAAAAAGTTATAAAAACACGATCCCGAAAGCTATACGAGTTGATTGGCAACAAGAAATCGTGATTGGTTTTGGATGACGAAACTTATGCCAAAGCCGACTTTACTACTCTTCCAGGTGCGCAGTTTTACAACTCGTTTGAAGCTGAGATTCTTCCACAATCAACAAAATCGATTGGGATGGAAAATTCGGGTCGAAATATCTCGTTTGGCAGGCCATTTGCCAATGTGGACACAGAAGCTCGTCCTTTATTACAACGGGAACAATTAACGGAGAAGTGTACATTAACGAGTGCCTAAAAAAACGGTTGATTCCTTTCTTAAGAATATAAATAAACACGAGGGTTCAACATTATTTTGGCCAGATTTAGCTTCATCTCACTATGCTCATGCGACGTTGAGCTTTCTTGTTGCTAAAAATGTCGACTTTGTCCCAAAAGACATGAATCCACCCAATGTTCCACAGTACCATCCCATTGAAAGGTATTGGGCTTTGGTCAAAGCTAAATTGAAGAAAGTGAGCAATGTGCAAAGGACGTAAAAGATTTTAGTGCTAAATGGAAAAGAGAGTCCAAAAAGATCACGGATGTAACTGTCACCAACCTTATGAAGGACATTCGAAAGAAGTTGAGGAAAGAATGGGAACTCAAATAATTTTTTTTATTTTTTGTAATTGTGAATGAATTTAATAAAAACGGAGTTTTAAAACAAATAAAAAAAATTTACATGAACTATGAAAATATTTTTTTTTTCTTTGAAGTTTCCAAATTTTATTCGTTTCAGCCCTTAGCTTATCTGATAAATCACCGCCACCAACTCCGGTTTTAGATCCATCTGTGTAGATGGGGAAGCTTACATGGAAGTTTTTGTCAAACCAAAGTTCAGGCGTGGTGTAATCGATGTTCTTTGTGAGGATTCCTAATGTATTTAGAATGCTGGCGTGGCCAAATGGATTATTTGTCCACTGTTTAGTCGCTTTAAGGCGAATAGCTGCAGTCGCACATGCAAACTGACATCGCCTCAAGCAGATTAAGAATAATCATCAGTAGTATACTTAGTAAAACAGAAATAGTTAAATATGATACCGATTTTGATAAATTACCATAAACTAAAATAGGAACAGCAAAATATAACAATGATAGAATTATCTTCGCTATTAAAGAAATGATTCAAACCACAAAATATTTCGTCACCGCCATAGTGAGTCTAATGAATTAGTAATACAAAACGAAGAAATTGTAAAAATAAACGAAACAGTCTATACCATACTTTCAAAGAAAATACAGATTTTAAAAATTTGAAAAAAAAAAACAAATTTATGTATCTACTTTAAAAATTGTATTAAAATCAAAAATAGCAAAGACCAACTTATAGAAATTGAAAAAGGTTTATTATTATTAAAAAAATATAAAAAAATTGAAATATCAAGTAAGTACTTGTGATGAAAGGAAAATAAAAGTAAACGGAAATTACTTGCTTAATTTTAATAATTGTGAACTATGTAAGTACTGGAAATCAAATCTTTAGTAACGAGAAAGAAGTGTTTGAAGAAAAATTTGTAATACCACAATATGAAGATTTATTGTGTTCTACAGAAAGCCAAATAACATTCGACGAAATTTTGCTAAAACAAGTAGAAAATATAGAGCATATAAAAGAACTAAAATTTTTCAGAAAAACCCACGTGGTATAAAATACATGTACTCTTGTAACTATAGTAATTGTAGTCGTAATTATCATAATTTTTATTAATAAGTTAAAAAATTGAATAATCATGACTCAGGGGAGTCATGAATCAAAGGGAGGGCGAGTTGTGTTGGAGTCAAATTGCTCAAAATAAATCGCGCGCAGATACAAAAAAAAAGGAAATACTTATCTTGTCAAGAGTAGTTGCGATTTAGTCCCGAAAGGTTAATGTCTTGTCTAAATATACACCGAGATATTTGACAGAATCAACCCACGGGATATCATAACTGTTATCGTTGGAGAATTCCTGATGTGATATTTTTTTAAACAGGAGTCTACATATGTTATCTAAGTTTACTCGAAACTTTCTATTTGGGGGAAGACTTTATATATCCTTAGGAAGATATAAAGGATATCCAGAGGATTTCAATTTATGAAGAATACCGTCATGCCATATACTGGCAAAAGCTTTTCAATATCCAAAAGGACAAGACTGGTAGATTGTTTTGCGCTAATTTCTTCTAAGGTCCATTTTTGGTTAAATGGATATGTAAACAACAAAATTTCAAAATTTGGAGTGGAGAAAACCCAGCAGCCTTTAAAGAGACGCCCTTACAACAATTAAAACTCGCTGTTTGGCATGCTTTATGGGCTGGTGGAATCATCTGCCCATATTTCTGTAAGGCCGATATCTTCCAGAATATTACCGTCAATGAAGAGCACTATAGAAACATGATTTCTGACTTCTTCGTTCCTGAGTTGAATGGCATTGACGTGGCAGAGCTTTGGTTTCAAGATGATGGCGCAACATGCCACACGGCGAGCGACACCATCAATTTATTGCGGGAAAAATTTGCGTATAATTTCGCGTAATGGACCAGAGACCTGGTCTCCACAATCTTGTGATCTCATACTTTTAGATTACTTTCTTTGGGGGTATGTGAAGTCACTAGTTTACGCCGATAACCCGAGACGTTTGACGATTTGGAAGCCAACATCCGCCGTGTTATTGCAGATATACGGCCCCAGTTGCTCGACAAAATTGTCGAAAATTGGATTTCACGATTGCGCTTCATTCGAGCTAGCCATGGCGCGCATATTTATTAAATAAAGCTAATATTATACATAGACATTAATATTAGCTTTAAGTGTTTTATTTCATATTGAATCTGTATACCGCTGAAAAAAGCACTCTTTATATTTTGTCCCACGTTTAAAGTAGGAATATTCCTTTTATTTTGTTACTCACATTTCATACTTAAATTTTTTTTTTTATGTTGCATATTTAATATTATTTTTCTTTTTCAGTTTCATCATGTCTGCTGATAGAGGATGTTCGTCGTGATGAAAAACTTAAGGACATCGCTAACACAATCACAAATCTAAGTCAGTCATCAAATCGCTGGAGTACCTCAGGCGTAAGTACAAACAATGCTGCGACGACAGTAGTGAACAATGCTCTAAATAGTCAGACCCAGGGCCTTAATGATGAAAAACCTACCCGCGATGAAACAGACTTTCCCCATTTCCGAACATCACACAAGACTGTTGTTAATCTTAGACCAAAGTCATTGCCACTTGCTTCAAATTCAACGCCTGCCATTGTATCAGCCATAGTCAAAAAGATTCCAACCGTTCTAGACCAAAAAACCGGAAACAGCAATAAATCTAGTCCAAGGCTTCAGCAGCAGCTGCGTGTTCTTCAACATCAACAACCTCATTCGCAGCCGCACGAACGAGGTGATCCAGATGGTGGTTGCAATTTAGACGTCTTATCTTCAAACTATCTTGCAAAGACATCAGAGCTGAGGGTCAACCTGCCTGCCGAAGAAATTCTAAATTCCAAAAAGGGATGGCTTATGAAGCAAGACAGTCGAACGGGTGATTGGACAAAGCATTGGTTCACTTTGAGTGGAGCTGGGTTATTTTATTATCGTGATCCGGTATCAGAAGAGCGTGGAGTGTTAGATGGTGTACTTGATGTGAACAGTTTAACAAATGTGAATGAAGTTAACGCTTCGAGAAATTATGCCTTTCAATTAACTACTTGGGATAAGAGGCGCTTGATACTGTCTAGTCTATCAGCGAATTCACGAAATAGTTGGATTACGGTTTTAAAAAATGCAGCTAGCCTTCAAACTGCATCGAAAACTATGGATGATTGTATACCGACAACAGATTTGATTATTGCAGACAACGCAACCAGCAATATCAAAACCGAGATAGAAAAAGATTTTATTAAAGCACAAAGAAACCAAGACCTTCTTAACAACACTATCAATAACAATAACAGTAGTAAGTTGACAATGGAATCAAAATCGACAGTCAACCAAAAATCAGTTACAACACCAGTTACCCCTCTTACTCCAAAAAATACAATATTTTCTTCAGATGAAGAGTACAGAACAGCTTCAGAAGGCGGTCGTCGGGATAGCCTTGACTGGGGCTCTCCACTTTCACCATCTCCGCCAATTCCAATAGCATTGTTCCGAGCAAAAGAACGCATGAGATCGAGAACGGGTCACGGTCCACGACTGCACAAGCGTAGTAGATCTTCACCACCAAGTTCTAGAAGAAGCACTGTAGACAGCGTTGGGTCAGATGATTTGCAAGTTATTCACTCAGTCGAAGAAGAGCTCAACATCGACAAAGAACTGCAGTTCAGGCTAGGGGCAGCTGAAAAAGAACGCGATATTCTTCGCGATGAGGCCAGAGAACGTGAAGCCAGAATGTCGGAGCTGTTAACAACATTGGAACGAACGGAGCAGGAGTTAAATGCCCGCGTTCGTGAAATGGAGGAAGCCCGAGACAACTTGTCAAATCAACTTGACGAAGCAAAACGAAATGCGGAGAGAATTGTTGATCGGCTTACGTTTGAATTAGAAGAAAGCCAGACAAAAATCAAAGATCTGGAGGATCGTTTATCGCAAGGTATTGATGAAAACGAAAATTTGTACAAGAAATTACGTGAACTGGAAAGCTGCAGCCCCTCTAGTTTTGGGAATCTCAACCGTAACAAATTAAAACGAATGGATTCATTGAGTGATTTGACGCAAATAAGTGATATCGATCCATTTTGTATGGATCGTGACTTGCTTGCCGACGAATATAAAGAGTTGCGTTCTAGATTTGAGAAAGCTGTAAATGAAATTAAGGCCATGAAACGAGAATTAAAAGAGTCGCAGAATCAATTTGATAATTTGGAGATATCATATGCATCTCTAAAGCAGGATTTAGATCGCCAGCAAATCGAGGACCGATCTCAGCTGCAAATGATGGCCGAACGAATTGAAGATCTTACACTGAAATACAGTGGCTCGGAAAGGCAGGTTCGCACGCTTAAGCAAAAGCTTGCAAAATCAGAACGGAGACGTTCACTTTCGCTTAAGGGTAAAGAACAATTATCTATTTCAAAGGAACTTGAAATTAAAGTAACCGAATTGGAGTCCAAAATAGACGAGTTGGAAAAGAAATCACCTAGTCCGTTACGAATTGTAGCTCACGCTAGTAAAAAGTCAGCCCGGAGACGATCATTAGAAAGTTCTGCAAGCACAGATTCTTTACAATTCATGGTTCGCATTAACGATTTAGAAAGGCGCTTTGAAGGAGTCGCCACACCTTCCTCGACTCCTTCATCAGCATCAGGAAACGAAAACAAACGACGCTCATCTAGTCCAAAAATATCTGAACACTTAATAGAACGTTTGAAATGCCTAGAAGGTGTACTAATCAGCAGTAAGGATCGTCTAGAACAAAGTCTTCATCAACTACAAACACTTCGATCTTCGTCGCGAACTCGTCGATCTGTTTCTCCTATTACTGATCGTAAGGACTCATATAGGTTTGTGGAGCGATGTCTGGCAGAAGTTGTAAAACTAATAAGAGAATCATGTGAGTCGTGTGTGGTGAGTGAAACTTTGACGACACCTGGATTGATTCTTTTGCCAGAAACAGATCCAATAAAAATTGCGCTAATGCAACTTGAAGCACAGCTTCGGAATAAGCTGGCAGACTTACTTAAACAGAGACGAATGCTGCGAGAACGCAATGAATTGACTGCGCGAAAAGACTTAGAATTGCTAGCTGAACGTATAGCCTTTGAAAGTGTTTGTTTTGGAAAATTACGAGAGTCAATCAAACGCGCTGAAAATCCAGCACTTTTCGGACAAAAGCAAACACGTGCCGAGATAGCCGAAACTTCTCAGCTGATGTCTCTGTTGAAAGCAAAACTTAGTGGGAAATGTGTATTTAAGCCTAGTGGCAGTCTTGACGTCTTAGCAGGCGTATTAGCACGCCGACTAGTCCTTTCTTCATTCCGCAAAGATAAAACGAAAGTGCCTGAAATGGAGCCTGTTGAACCAAAGATTCTAGAAGAACTTCTCTGTCAACAAAACGAGATAAATCTTATTGCTAAACGATACAAAAACAACGCTATGGAAAATCTAGCATCAGGCTTAGCGGCTGAAACTCTCAGCTATATAAATTCCAATGATTTGGTGCAAGGAGCAGTACAAGAGGCTTGGCGGCAAGCACAGGAAACAGTAAATTCGGAACTAGTTCAATCTGAAATCGCTCATATTATGATGAGGAATGCAGAGCGTTTTGAAGGTTCGATTATGCCATCGTTTGGATATACACTCACAGCCGAAGAACGTATTACATTTGAGTCATTTGCTGATGCCGTTCATGAAAGTCTCCGAAAGGAAATGGATCTTGCTATTGAACAGCTATCACAGTGCTATGAAGAGGCTTTACAAAAAATGAAACGTGGCCAATGGAGAATGCAGCTTGAACAAGAACGTAAAGCAAGCGAAGGAAGGCAGCTGCTGGCAGAATTTGCGGACATTGTGGCTCATAAAGCATTGGTAGACGCTAGAATAGCAGTACTTCGAGGAGATTACACAGCAGCAGATACCGTTAACCAGTTGTCTACCAATAGCAGAGGAAACACGTTTAATGCCTCGACTCTACAAAAGTATGAGGATCTGTTTGAAGAGCTATCAAATGATTTACAAGTTACAAATCCGGACGATATTCTCGCTGAAGCTGATTTCGAATTTGTATACAAGAATCGCACAATAGATTTCTTAAGTGACCGTGTAGTGTTGAATGAGATTGCAAGTTTTCTAACTCAGCTCGAACAATCTATTTACAATCTGAAATGTGCTTTAAACCCAAACGTTAATATCGAACATACATCTGTGGAACTATTCAATTTAAAAGATATTTGTCAGAAATGTTCTGATTTACGTGCTCGAACCGATAGTCTGTTGGAAGATGTACAGTGTTTAAGCGTTACTTGTCCGAGCTGTACACAGCTCCAAGATACCATTTGCAATATAAAAGTGCAGCATGAAGGGAAGATATTAAGGCTACAGCAAGATCATGCTAATGATATGGAGATGCTTATGCAAAAAGTTGATAGCCAACGCCATATGATCGCCGGTTTGGAACGGGAAAGAAATTCGCTGCTGGACGAAATCCATCAGCAATCAAACCTGGTGGAAGATCACGAGCGTGAATTAAAAGCAATTACAACAAAACTTAAATCCAAAGAAGAAGAGTGCCATCGCAAGGAGAATGATAACCTGGATTTGATGGATAGATTGGAGGATCAGAACCAAAAGATTCATTGCTACCAAAATACAACTGATAGCTTGGAAATGAAATGCTCAAGACAGGACGAAGAATATGCTGTACTTTTGCAGGAGAGAGACTTTATACAAGGAGAGCTTAATAAAGAGCGTGAACGTTGTCGTCGTATGGAGAAGCGGTTGGAGATGTTAGAAGCAGAGCATGGAAAACAATTAGAGTGCCTTCAAGAGGCATACCGTGATCAAATTCTTTCACATTGCTCAGATTTTACAAACATTGCCGATGAGGAAAGTTTCCGTCAGCGTTACCAAGCTGAGATCGAACAATTAAGAGTAAGTACCGCTTCTAATTTCAATTATGCAATAGTGTAAAGAAGAGATTTTTTTCTCAGACTCTTTGTGAGAAGGGCCTTAGTGCAATGGAATCGTCACACCGTCGAATAATCGGCGATTTAGAAGACAAACATAGAAAAGAAATTGATAGGTTACTTATGGAGAAAGAAACAGCATTAGCGGAAGAAACACAGGTATAATATGATATACATATGTCCTTTGACTAGAAATTTGGACAACACAAACAAATGCATTGTTTTTATTTTTCTCTCCAAATGCATAGGCAACTCTGGCAGCTCTAGATGCGATGCGTAAAGCTCATCAAAGCGAAGTTCAACGAGAGGTAGCACGTTTTAAGCAGGAATTCCTCAGGCAGTGTCAGAAAGGAGAACGCTCTATAGACTCTACCAAAATTAAAGAGTAAGACTTTGGCAAATGCACAAACGTGACTAAAGTTACAAGTAATTTGATGTACTGTTTTTTTTTTTTTTTTTACTTGGTTTCGTAGGGAAGAACTCGAAGAATTGAGGCAAGAGATCTTATCTTTTTCCGAAAAATACTCAATAAAATGTGTGGAGAATGCAGCACTGGAGGAGAAATTGCGATCGGCTAATCAAAAGTTGAAACACTTTCAACAAATGCAGCAGCTTGAATTAAGGTCAGTAAACAAAAAAATTCTTTTAACATACAAATCTTGCTAATGATAATGTATGAATCCTTTATTTTTGTACTGAATTACTGTTTAAATATTAAGGTGTTACAATTGTCATATATTTGTACATTTATGTTATACCATATGCATTGTCACTCAACAGAAAAGGACCATGGTGAGAGCAATCACAAAAGCTAGCTAGTAAAGCTTTTGTGGGTTTTTCAAGGTTTGCAAGCGTCTCTAGATTTTTTCAACAAAAAATTTACTATGCTCTGAGATTTCCGTGGCTTAACTTCATATCATACTTAAGCGATCCTTATGCGATAACGGTTATATTTAAAGCAAAAATTGCAACACTAACTTATTTTAATATAATAAATGCAGTAAATAAATATTTATTAGAACCATAATAGATATGTAGTTCATTAAATCTTTTTGCAGAAATACAAATGAATATTCACAAAAAAACCTTGTTTAAAAATGTATATTTCCTAAATTTTTAGAAATAAACAGTTTCGTGCACATTTAGCATCAGAGGATCCATACAGCGATGTAAATTTCGTGCAGGGACTAACGTCATCGAAAGAAGAACAGACATGCCCAGATAGTGAGGTAAGTTGATGTCTTGCTTATTTACCGTAGACGAGTAATTCTAAACATGCTATGCATGGATTGCTAAATCAATGCGCTCTGTATATTATTTTACGTGAATTAAATCGCCTTTTTTAATATTACTTTTGTCACTAAAATGTAATTACCTATATAATACAAATTCAAATTATAAATCATACTAAAACAAAAATACAAATAAACAGCATGCGCTTGAAGTTAGTAACACAACACAAGCACAACAAGAATACACGAGGTCTACAGAATCGCAGAAAACCACACCCATAAATCAAGTAGATCTACATAAAAATCCCAGTCACCTGGATGTGGATTCAAAACCACCTTCCTTACCTTCGTCCGATCCACCAGAATTCGATGACGAGGTAAATCGTTGGTATGATCCGTGCTACAAAATGAATGGTGCATTCCATTATTCTGCGAGGAGTTCCATAGAAGGTAAAAACCAGTCCAGGAAATGAAACTGAAACTGGAATTTATCTTTTGGTATAACTTTGTCTAAACACACTTTCTATGTACTCTGTCTTCTAATTAAATCTTAGCTTATGTATCTGTTGGATGTAAATTGTCCTTATCTGTTATTTCGTAGTTTTGCTTGCTTTTAAATTTTGTTTTGATTGTTTTTGTGCAGAAAAACCCTAAAATAAATATAATACTTCTAGTCTAGCTGCATGAAAAATTGCCGGTGTTATTCCTCTAATTAAATTAAAAAGGAATTAAATGAAAGCGTTTAGTCTTCGACATGGAAGTTTCGTATATAGTGATCAAATAATACATATGGCATTATCTCACGTAAATTTCAACAAAAATGAAAAAGTATCTGTTAGGCCGTGTACTCGTATATTGTGTATTTATTTTACGCTTATTGGGCTGAAACGACTGTATGTATGTATTGTACATGGAATGACAAATATTTTTTTATTATGAACATAGAGCTGCGGTAAAGGGTAAATGGGTATTTTAATCATGCCAGACTCCCGGTAATCTGATATAAAAGTGTCGTTTCCAGTCACGATTTGGTTTATTTTATGTTTTAAAAGTAGACAAATCTAGTAGGCTCGGAAGCTGATATTCCTGTATTTAGGCAGCTTGGCAGATGAGTTGAAGCATAATTCGAAGAATCTGGCTAAAATATGAAACTCATTCTTATTAATACCTATACATTGAAACTATTTTTTTTAGTCAGGTTATAATCGTCATTGCGCAAACGCAATGTAGAATGCATTTTATTAAAAAGCAAGCAAAAAAGTTGACTTTTATTAGGCCAATGCCATTTGTCTTAGAAGAAATAATGTTGGCGTCCCAAATTTAAAATACGTATTTGTATATGAGAAAAAAGTGACAAGTTAGATATTGTCAGTATACGTCGCTGAGAAGCTGTTAAATCCGGAGGCTATTAATATTTTTTTTTAGTAATTCTACTGTAACATTGGCTGTATATGAAGTTGCATCATCTTATTAGAACCACATGTTAACCAAGCATATAGCTTCAAATTCTGTCAATCATGTTACTAAATACAACTTATTCCAAAAGTAGTTACCGTAAAATCAAGTTCATCTTTAAAAAAGTAAGGCACAGGGATTCCTACAGACTAGATAGCGCACAATATTTTACTTTTAATAAATGCAAAAGTGACTAATGAATACATCAGATCACATTTGAGACATTGCCCAGAACTGACTATTTTGTCTAGTAACGTAACCATGGTGACAACCCTCCTTTTTTTATTTTTTTCGTAAAAATGTAGGTTACAGTTGTAACATCTTACGTTTGTATCGAACGACTGTCAAATATGAACCGTCAAAATTCATGTCGAAGAAAATGTCGACGAAAATGTCGACCACACAAGTAAACCTTCCTGGCGAACACCTTGTCCATAAGTTTTCATTAATTTTCAACGTTAGAATTAACCGACCTAGTATTTTTTTTGTCTGAAAATAACCAGTCACCCGGGCGGTATAATCCCGGCCCACACGCTATATCTACTTCAAAAGTCGATCAAGTAAATATTTTTAAAATACTGCTTTGTCCGTTTGTCCGGAAGGAACGAATTCGTTGTGTACGCCTTCAACATTCACGTGCCAGTTGCTCAAGTGGTAGAGTATTGGTTCCAAATCGGACGCTTCAGCGTTCAATCCCGAGCGCCCCCGAAAGACATTCTTTTTTTCAGGCAACTAAAATCACATAAAGTGAGTGCTTGTCTAGAACACAAGAACAAATCCAATTACACTATTAATTAAGTCTCCCCATTAAATGTTGGATGCCACCCATGAAGCGAAATACTCACTGAGCCCAAACATCTTTCTTTCTCTTTCTGTCCCATTTTCCAAAAAACTTAAAACGTGCTTAGCCATTTTTAGAGTAGTCGTGTCTACTTGAGTTCTTAAAACAAAAACAAAAAACAAACTGGAAGTAGATCGTCCTGCGACTGGCAACCATTTTTAAACCGTATATACCATTCAAAAATTTTGCTTCGGCTCAACAACAGTTTTTAACATTTGAAACCTTTCCATGGCAGAATTTAAAACTTAAAGATTCAGTGGAAGGGTTTTAATCCAGTTTAAAAAAAGAGGCACAACAGAGGATACACACTCACTTCAAACGTATGCTGTTGTGTTGGTTACTTAATCAAGTTATTGCGTTGTACAGTGGCTAAATGAAGAACCAAACAAAATAGTTCTATCGGCAAAACATTTTTGAATAAACTGTGTCGTGGCAAGTGTCGACTACGACCATTTGTGCACATATAAGTAAGTTTGTAGTAATTTGTATTGCTTTCATCGAATAAAATTAATTGTGTTATTGGAAATATGTGATTTACAAATTTAAAAATTGGTGTATACTGTAGTTTAACAACAGCTTTATAATTTTTTTTTTCTGGTAAGATAGTTTGAAATGTTAGTATATTTGATCGCTTCAAAATATCGTTGGGGCTTATCTACATATACTACTCAAAATAAAATAAGGCCCACCAAAGATTTATTTTGATTTTACTCTATTGATAAACACTATCGAAGCGAAGTATTTAATTGTATAGCTTGCATGTCTGAGTATTTATCAATACTTTGAGCAACAATTTTACCGTTGCCTCAAAGTAAGCAGGCAGAAAAAGCGCATTGCTCTGAAAAACAACTAATGCAAAATATCCTATACTTATTTTCTCACTCTAATTCTAAGCGTTGTCGCTAGGTCTTACTTTCTGTAATTGTTTTCTTCGACAACGTTATTAATTGTGATTACCATGCCCGGTTCTCGGCATCATATGGATGTCGAAAACGCAGTAAGAGTCGTAAATTTGCTTCAGGAGGGAGAGTCTCAAAAAGGGCGTAATGACTCCACGAAGATGGTCAACGGTCCAGAGTGCGCGCCATTCGACTGAAACTGACAAGGGCACATCGGGCAGCGCGCTTAAGTTACGCCCGTGAGCATTCGGATTGGACTATAGACAAATTTTTTTTAGTGACAATAAACGAGTACGCGTGTGGAGAAGACAAGGTGAACGTTTTACCGACCCATGCATTCACGTAACTGACCGTTTATAATCACTCATTTTTTCAAATGAGAGCCTAAAAACTTAGTGGGCCCTATTTTGTTTTATGTATATTATATCTTAGCTTCTTCTTATTTTGTCATTACTACTCAAGTTGTTCAGAATATTGTTGTTTATTTATATCTCTGTCTTAGCTTCTTCTTGCTTTGTCATTACTAGATACTCACGTTGGACAGAACCCGTGGCGGAACTTGAGCTTTTAATGCTTTCTGGATCATCGTTTTTGAACGCGGCAATACCAACTGATTAGGTTAGGTTAGGCTAAGTTAAGTAGAGGTATGATTGATATGCCATCACACAGACACACCAGGCAAAAACACGTCACGATTCCTGTGGAACCAGTTGAATAAAAGAGTAGCAGCACTCCAGTTGAAAACAAACAAATCAAAATTTTCGATAATTCAATTGTTTGCACCGACAGAATCAGCATCAAATGAATTATTAAAAGCATTTTACAAAGATATGGGAACGACTACAAAACATAAAAAACTTTTGATGGGAAACTATCGCTACGGTGAGAGGAACGAAAGAGGTGAAAAGTTAAATACCTGGCTATGGCAATATAGATTTGTGTAGGAAATAGTTTAATCTCAAAAAATATAAAAAGGAAATGGACCTGGAAATCGCCCAAGAATGAGATCGATTTCATCATCGTCAATAAAGAGCCGATTCTTAACAATGTCTCCGTCATAATTAAGTTTGACTTCGATTGTGTTCACAGACAAGTAAGGGCATTTAGAATAACTACAAATATTACAAATAGAATATTACAAAATAACACCTAAAAAATATAATCCGAAAGTTCTAGATGAAGGGAGTATCCAATTATACACAGATAATCTAGAACAAAAATGTAGATGGGATGTTCTTGACAATACCAACTTACGGAATCAACGAAGGATCTTTAAAAAAAGGAGATTCCTACATCAAAAAACACAACTTATAAATATGAAGAAAACTGAGCTAAACCAACGTTGTAAACAAGCAACAAGAAAAGATATTCAAGAATACAAAAATAGAATAGTAAAGTAAATAGTAAAGAAACGCCAATAACTTCCTGATAAAGAAAATTTGTAGTAATCTCTAATGGTTTATCTTTAATATCTTATTAAAATTTGGGAAACCTATTCCCAATAAAAGTTTAAACGGTAAGATATTAAACGAAATCGTAGTTAGTACTGCATTGACGGTTCTAAAATTTCTCCTATTCCTCGTCCAGATAATTCTGCTCCGATTTTTTTTAAATTTTTGGCAAAGGTGTGCTATGTTAATAGATTTCGACTAGTACTACAAAAATGTCGAAAAAGTCCTCTATTTTTACGAAAAAATTAATTGTATTTTGTGAATGTCTTTTATTTATAATTTAAAAAGTCATCGGCTTATTTTGGTCGGAATCTAATGCCCGCGATTCCGCCTGGACGTATCAAAATTGGACACATACGGACGTACATACACATGCACACAGAGATATTTTGTTGAAAACCTTATAAAAACATTATAGACACCTGAAAACGTAAAGATATCACTAAATTTCAATTTTCGATTTTCGAGAACTTCCCTATCAGGAAGTTAAAAAATGCTCAAAACTATATGATATTTGATATCTTATTAGCATTTAGTACAAGTTAATTCGAACAGGTTAAGCCTGGTCCGTTAAGCTGGAGAGGTTTTGATAAAGCTAAAAAAAAGTGTGACAGTTGGGTTTGTCTTCTCTTTCCGCCGATCAAGAAAGACTTGAATATATAATTGATGTGAACTTGAAAAAAGTTACAGGACTTTAGCCAAAGGTTTCAATTAAAGATCAAAGCTGAATATATATTTTTTAATAACTTAAGAAGTCATGGACATGTTTTCATCCTCCTTTTACTAAGAGCGGAGTGAGGGGTATGCTTGAAGACGCATCATCTGATAAAAATCCAACTCGATAGCACTCTTCGCTCGCAAGTTATCGTGGGCCTAAAAACAGACACACACACAGCCATCTTCTTAAAAACTATCTAAAAACACTATAGACACCTTAAAACGTAAAGATATCACAAAATTTTCATTTTCGAGGTGAATGCAAGAACTTCCCTATTAGAAAGCTACCGATTCCTCCGAAACAATCTATAATTTTAAACTAAGCCTGACTGAATCCAAAATTCAAACAGTGACCTTCCTCTAAAGTCGCTGAAGAAATACAACCATTTCTACCAACCGAAATCGAGGCATCTATAAAAGAGCTACCAAACGGGAAATATTTCGGAAATGACGGCAACGACGGAAATGAATTAGGCAAATCCGAACTAGTACCTAGTCTTACCAACATATTCACCTGGATCTTAAATACCGAGCAAATTCCTATACAATGGAAGGAGTCGACTAATATACTAGTCCATAAAAAAGGGGTGTCTCCTTTGTAAATAAATATAGACCCATAAGCCTGATCTCAGTTTTATGTAAGGTATTTGCAAAATGCGCTTTTCGAAGAATTCAAAAAACGTTGGACGAGCGACAACTAAGAGAGCAAGCCAGCTTTCGTCAAGGCTTGCAAACTTGCAAACGCTCAACCAGAGAGTCTCCTTGGAAAATAAAGGAAGTAAATTTGATCTGAACCGGAGACCCCCTTCCATCAGCATTTTTTTTGGCAGTACAATAAGATATATTCCGTACAATGAATTGCGATAGAATAGGCTTGAGGAATATACTGCGAATACCTCAACAATTTAAGGTTTCCGGATGCGATAATTGCAAATTTAGTAGAAGATATGGAGAAAGTGATAAAAGAGTTAAAAATAGGATGCTTAACTTCGGTTTTATCAATGATTGCAGAAAAACAAAAACTCGTGAGCAAAGTAGAATTAAAGGACACTACTGTATAGTAGACAACAAATCTGAACACAAACTCCAGAAAATGTCTCTTTGAATCTACTATACTACCAGTAATGACCTACGGCTCATAAACTAACATAGAAGGCAAAGTGCAGTGGAAAGACGCATCCCAAATACAAGGTGGCGCAAGATTAATCATCCAATTTTGTTTTTGAATTACTTTTTTTTACTAAATGATGATTTTGAGTGATGGAAATCTTTATGCCCGTTTTATCGCATTTTCCATGACTTTCCGCAGGATTTCCGGTGACAACTGTTCACATTTCTGTCGAATATTCTCTTTAAGGGCTGCGATTATCTCAGGCTTGTTGGCATAAACCCGCGACTTCAAGAAGCCCCAAAGAAAGAAGTCTGGGTTGGTTAAATCGGGCGATCTTGCTAGCCATACCAAATCGCCAAAATAGGAGATTACGCGACCAAGAAACGCTTCCTTCACAATATCTATTGTGGCTCGTGCTGTGTGTGCGGTTGCACCGTCTTATTGAAACCACATATTCACCAAGCCCCACTCATCCAATTCCGGCAGTAAGAAGTCGTATATCATGGCCCTATAGCGTTCGCCAGTAACAGTTACCGTATTGCGGATGGCGTCTTCAAAAAAATACGGCCCAGTTACTCCTCCCGCGTGAACGCCGCACCACACAGTGGCTTTGAGTGGCCATTACCTCTTCGTATATCACACGCGCATTTTCAGTGCCCCAGAAATGAAGATTTTGCTTATTGACGTTACCGCTTAAGTGGAAATGCGCCTCGTCGCTCATGATGATTTTCGTCCTCTTCTTTGTTGAGACTGAGGATGGCTTTAGAGTAATTCACACGAGACTGACGATCAGGAGGCATTAACTGATGCACTGTTTGCACTTTGTACGGGAACATATCTAAGTCTTTCACTAAAATTCGCTGTATCTGGTGATGCCCAATTGCGTGGCCCGTCGTCTGGTGGATGTTTCTTCGTTCTCAGCAATATCGGCAGCTACAGCCGAGATACCGAACGACCAGTCCGGTGGCGGGCACGCCCTGCATGGTCTCCTGTGGTTGTACTCTGTTTGTGTCGAGTAGATAAGCGCCGGAATGTTTGCACAGTTGGCGCGACACGATTAGGAAATCGACGTCGAAATTCACGCTGCGCTAACAGCACCAACCGATTATTGATCAAAAACATCGACACAATTAGTCCACGCTCTTGCAGAGTATAGCGCTCCATTGCTTGTCTGTTTACTGAGGCTGTCTGGTTCACAAATGTCAAATATGATTGACGTACCACGCCATTTGCAAAAATTATACCATCTTCGGATAGAGTGATTAATTTTGCAACACAAAATACGAATACATATGCAGAATGATAACCATCGAGAGACAACAAAAATGGAACTGGGCCGGGTATGTAGCTAGATTGAACGGCAATCGGTAGACTCCAAAAGCTATACAATGGATCACTAGAAATGATACAAGAAGAACAGACAGACAACTGAAGCGGTGGAGGGACGACATTTGCCAATTAGATAATACGTGGGAAAGAACAGCTAAAAACAACAAAAACTTAGAAAACATTGGGGAAGGCTTACCTCCTATCATAAAACTATTAATTTATTTGACCGTATGTAATTATTTTATTTTTTTTTATATATATTTATTACTAATTAAGATAACCATAAAATTCCTCATAATGATAATAATTAAAATTTTGGAGCTGAGTAGATAAAGAGCATCCCAATGTTGCTCCTACATTATCCGCAGAGTTTCATGGTCTGCCATGGAGTTTGCCATAGTCATGATATGCAACCTTAGTTTTACCGATTGGTTATTGTAACAATTTTGCGTGCCGGTTCCACTTTTATACATTGGAACTGGAAATCATTTATTTCTTTATCATTTAATCGAATCCTCAGTCAATCAATGATTTCTTGACAATATTGCACGTAGCGCAATATGTCGTCCAAACCAATGTCGTTCACATTTTCGAAAAAATAGTGACTGATCACTGTTCGGTTGGCCATTGACTATAACGCAAGCTCTGGACACATTTTTGAAAAAATATGGATCCATGATACCATCAGCGTGAAGAAAACAAAAAACAGTGTACTTCTGCAGGTGGGATTGCGTCTCAGGGTTCTCCTTTGGTTTTGACTCCTTCCAGAAATAGCAGTATTTCTTGTTTACAAACCCATTGAACCAAAAGTAAGCCTCGTCACTTAACACAATTTGTCACTAGGAATAGAGTGCAGACTTCAAGCTACTCAAGATCCCAATCTGTTAACTCACGTCGCAAGCCATGATCCCGTCGCTTCAGTGCTTTCATAAGCTGAATTCTATTCGAGCGTAGGCCAAGATATTTTTGCAAAATTTTTCATATATTGGATGGACAAATCCTACACATTTGCGATCGAAGACCGATTGACAATTCCCGATCTTCTATCACACTATCACTCATAGCGGCTACAGGTTCATCTGTACGCCCATTACGTTAACACCTTTTCGCTTTGCGTTATGAAGAGTGTATGCGGTACAAAGTTTAAAGAGTAATCGCAAGCTTAGTTGTTCGAAAAAATTACATTGTCTTTTAAATCTATCGCGAATAGACCAAATTGTTCTTCTAATATAAGTCCATTCATGGTGATTTGTCGAACAATCCTGAATATAATTGTCAAAGAACTGTTAAAAATTAGATCAGAATTGAAAGTAAACTCTATTGGAAGGTCTGTTAATAAAAACGAAATACTCTAACCGAAAATTTTAACGTGAAAACAAAGGGTACCCGATAGGTATACGTACGTAAATACAATGTACGATCAAATATGAAGATGGAAATAAAAATGAGATGATAGCTAGAGATTTACTATTTTCAAACTTCAAAATTACGAGCTATCATCTTTAACAATTACCTGTCATTAAAAATGGACAACACAATTTGTGAATGTATTATTCAATTAAATTCAAAAAATGTAAGCTCTGCAAAAAAATATTGTTGTGTTTATTGTTTTCAAATGTTTTTTGAACAAGTTTAGCTGTTGTTGCATTTGTTTTATTTTCATTATCTTATGTAATATAATACTCAACTTATGTATGTATACATGTGTAGCTATCCTATTTTACCTACATATAGTATGACCGCATAACTTATTCATTTTATATCTTCATTATTCACTAGTGCTCTAAGTTTCACTGCTTTTTTGTTCCACACTCATTTCATTTCATGTGTAGTTGCTGTTTTGACATTTGTTAGATATTTACAAATATAAATGTTTTTTTTTTCTATTTTCATCAGGTTTAAGGAAGTCATCACTGAACCCCATACTGAGTAACGTACCCAGAACATCACAACCAAACGAAACTTCTAAGGTCAAATCATCACCCTTCTTCCAAAAATCTCACTCTACTCCACTTTCTCCATTCATTCAACAAAACCAAACTCAACAACTACAACAATTGTCAACCAAAGCATTAGCCCACCACCAACACCCAAGTAAATCATCTGCACCCAAGGCAATGATGTCGACTACAACAACGACCAAACCAGTGGAACAACCAAAGAACATTAATTTATTTAAAGCACTTAATCCAAATTCAATTCAAGTAAAGTTAGTTAAGAATCTTAGTAAAGATAATCTTAGGCTTAGTGGTAACCTTAGTAATAATAATAGCAATGATGTCACTTCACCTAGTAATAACATCAATAACAGCAACACCAACATGCACAATTTAAGTCGATCTAGCCTTCGCAGCGCGGATGGCGAAAAGGGTTGCATTCAGAGCAAACTCGCCATTAGCTTGGGTAGCTTTAGCGAAATTATCCGCAAAACAAAGTCAGCAGCGATCACCACGGTGACAATGACAGTTGTCGGTAGTGAGCAAGAAACATTGAAAGTGATGCGGAGTAGCAGTGGTGATGATGGTAGCAAAAACAACTACAACTGTACTGACAGTAGAAGAAATACTGTTACTGATGATACCGAAAAATCGAAAAAAAGGTATAACACTAGTCCCTTCGGAGATTCAGCAGCGTCGATAACATTCTATAAAAAACAGTCAACATCAAATAATAGTGAAACACTTTGTTCACCCCCTCCCTTAGGTGGGAAGGACATTGAGCATCAAAATTCGACCTCTCATTTGAGAAGATTTGAGTTGGAAACCTAATCCCCGGAAACAGAAAAAAAAAATTTCATATTCGCAACGGGTATGTATCGCGGAACCCGGACATCGACGATATTGTTAATTCACACCACACCCAAGATGAGTATCTTCTTGGGGGTGTATGTACTTTAAAACTGATATTGTAAAGTTCTAATTTTGTATTCATTTTTCTTCTTCTAATGTCTACATTAGCTAACAACATTTGTGAGAATCATGTAAATTATTATAATGAATATTTTGAATATGCATATAAAGATATAATTGTACACGTATACGTAGAAAAAAAAGGAAAAGTTATTAGTCGTTTTTATTAGATTTGTTTTGTTAACCCCTTAATTATTTTCTCGAAAATTATATGAGAATTTCTTTTTATTCGAAAATAAAAACAAGTTTTTAATTGAAATTTGGTCTTGTGTATACATTTTATTTTCGTATAGAATAGAATATTACGTTTAGGTCTTGCGGTCCGCAGTTAATTCTAAAAGGAAGTTCGAAGTTTCCAAAGTTTCTTTGCTAAACTGGTGAACATTTAAGTTGTTGGGAATTTATACTTTTGATAGTTTTAAAATTGTAATTTGCTCAAATGTACTTGGAAATAAATTCGAAAGTCTAATGACATTCGGAAAAGTGAAATCAGAACGAACCTTTACATTTTTTCATGATACCGGATTGCTTGTTATAATAATGAGAATATCTTATGGCTGGCAAAATAATCATAAAATATTTACACAAAAAAGGTGGATGAAACGATTTCACGAACATGAAAATACACATTTACGATTTGCCAGAACGGTGAAAAACAAAGACCATTTTAAAAGTAGTCCTTAATTTCAAAAAAAAAAAAAAAAGGTTATGCTCTGAATAGCAATGGAAGTCTTATTAGAAAAAAAGATAAGTTTTCATCATTAGTAGTCGTAAAATTATTCGATAAACAGATTTTTATTACAAACCGTTAACCGAAAAACACATTAAAAATAAGACTTGAATGGGCTCATCGTTATAAACATATGGACTAGACCAAAATTATTTTCACTAACAAATATTCATTTTTGTAGACTCTTTTGAGATTAGTGTGAACTGTGCATGGTGAAATTGCCGTCCAACGAATTGTGAAACATTTATAGCCTTTCCTGTGCGGTGGCATTGAGAGAATGGCCTCACTGGTCATCTCAGTCCTCAATCCAAATGCCCCTTTGGACATAAAGCGGTGTGGTGATATTGGTAACCAGAGCGATCGATTACCAGGGGGAAGCGTTGCCAAACGTGGTCATCGAAACAACATCACTGAAGTCTGCCGTCCAGGGCGAACAATATGGGGAAAAAATGTATCTGGCAACGGTCTTCCTCCATTTTCATTCTTCCTTTTTGGAGTTGGAGGATAAGCGAAGAAGATCGTTACCGTGAGATAAGAATTAAAGCAGTTTTTTTAAGTTTTTTCTATTCTTTCCTTTTTTTTCTCACATGCATGCATATATATTAAAACTTTGCATATATATTAAAACTTTGAAAAATTAAAAAACTGGATTAAGCATCAATCACCTCGTACCCATATTGGAAGGCACATTCATCATAACCAATGCAGCAAAGATAAACTGCCGAACACAGCAATCACCTCGTGCCCACGTTTGAAGGCACACAAACAGCAAAGGAAGCTGTTCGAAGTTGCCTGTATTAAGATAACAGTAGCCTGTCAAATAGCCATCACCTCGAGCCAAGGGAACTAAAGTAAGTGTCTGAAATGCCTAATACAAGTCCCAAAGATCTAGAGCCACGATCCATACATTCTCTTCCACCATTGAATGATTACCAATCTTTGGAGTATAACTGCAAACTATGCGATGAACCAGACAGCACAGGTGACATGGTCCAATGTAATATTTGCTCCCAGTGGTTCCATCAAAAATGTGTATGCGTAACCAGCGACATAAGGTTCAAAAATGTTATGTGTTATACTTGCAAGAAATCCGGAAAAAAATCTTCTCGTAAAGCAGGCAGGTATTCCAAATCTTTAAAAAATCTGCCATTACAACGGCAAATACAGGATGTAGAACTATTGCCAACAAAACCTGGCGGCATAACCTTGAGAAAAGCGAGCAAAAACAAGTTGTACCCACCTTTATTCCTGGCCGACCAGAACCATCATCTGTACTTAACGTCATCAAGGAAAAACCACATCCGAAGTTGCGTCATCGTCATTTTCAGCCAAAATGCTATCATTGAAGTTAAAGCGGCTGAAAAAAGAACACAATTTAAGGAAAGAACGCGATGAAGAGTGTCTTATCACAAGATACCAGATATTGGAAGTAGACGTATCAAGATCAAGTCAGTTTTCCAGTATGCAATCAGATTCTAGAGACAAAGTTAGAAGTTGGCTTCAACATTTTGACTCGCGTAATGAGAATCCGTCACTCTCGACGACACGTGGGCCGGAGCTATTCAGAACGAAACCAGGCGAAAAATGGACAATCAATTCAACGTAAGAGAAGAGCAATCAAGGAATATAATTACACGTGCGAAAGCGCCAGATGCAAGACAAGTAGCAGCCCGTCATGTCATACCCATAGAATTGCCAAGCTTCAGAGGCAAACCAGAGGAGTGGCGACGGTTCATGAATGCCTTTGAGGACATCACACGCAGTTTCGGGTATACAAATGATGAAAATCTAATACTAATAATGTTGCAAAGGTGTCTTAAAGGTATAGCATTTGAATCAGTCCGTTTTCGTCTCATGCTACCGCAACATTCTTAGTTCGCATGCATTGGTCAAAAATCCAGTCTATCATAGTCGCAGCAAACAAATAGATATAAGAGCACATTACGTAAGAGAGGTTTTTAGTAAAAATTGTATTAGCTTAATACATATTGTAGTATATTTCAACCGAAAATATGGTTGCTGATATACTAACGAAAAATTTGTCAAAAACTAAACATGTCAAATTTTCCGATATGCTTGGTTATAAAAATTAATCTGTATTAATATTTAATTTTTTTTTACATTGTTACATTGTTACATTTTGCTACGAATTTTAATTGATTAAGTTTTGAGGGGTAATGTTGAATATCATGTCGTACCACATGTAAAATATAGGTACTTACTTACTCTAACAAACACATTCACATCAGCAAAACATAACCAATATAGTAATGGTCATCCACACTACTTTTCACCTCTGTTACCGTATTTACAAAAGAAAAAAAGTGCACATAAGAACATGTATAAATTGAAGTCTCATTTAATAAAACGTTTCACTCCTTCTAAACAAAAAGTCGCAACATCCTGTTGCAGTAAAAGTTTCGTTCTGGAGATTTCTGTTTCGGTAATTGGCGAAATCTTAGGAGCAATTGTAGATGCTGACCCAACGAAATCGGTGCCGGATATTGCACGAAACATAGGAGTATCACAAACAAAAAACAAAACACGCTCCCAAGTCCAGTTTTCACCCAGAAAAAATTGTGCTCACAATCTGGTGGGCATCGAAATAACCAGTCAGGTGCAGTTCATGCGAAATTGACTGGAAAGCAGCCAAAGGCATTGTCCAAACCTATTGCATGAAAATTCCAGGCCCCATACCTCACGCATAACAGTGCTAAAACTCCTTCAGTTGAGATTTGACATTCTACCCCGAACCATTACCTTTTCTGTAATCTAGAGTCATAAAAACCCAAAGATGCCACCGGATAATTTTTTAATTAAATAAAGATTTGTAAAAAAATTAAATTTGCTAAATTTTTAAATTTTTACTCCATCCGACTTTTCGTTTAGTACAACCGTATACACACAAATATGTAAGTAGCACATTCGTTCATGTCAATATTTACTCAATATTACTTAAGATGGCGCTATAATTGGATTGATTAGGCTTCTACGAATAAGCCTCTCTATAGAGCTCAGTCGTAAATTAACTGTCTCCAGTTACGCTTGTCACGTAGTTCGTTGCTTCAATTTCATTCATTTTGCAGGAAGACAGGACCGAAGATCACTCGAAGAATTTTCCTCTCAAAACAATTAATCTACCATAGTGAGATCATAAGTGACTCATGTAAATAATCACGTTAGTTGTGCGAAAAGGGGTCTTGCTTCCCAATTGCCTCTTGGCTAAAAAAGTAATAAGAGATTTTTACTATCTTGTTTTAGCGTTGGTGTCAATATCGGCGGCAGGCATTCTTCATCATTACTCTGCGCAATGGACAAAATTATTGGTTATAATGGTACAGATGGATAGTTATTCTGCCTGATAGCGGAATTTTAATTATCGTCACCGTAATAGAAGAAATGGTTCTTCCATATTTTTTTTTTTTTTTTTTTTTAAAGAACTTAACACTCAAGTGGGTATGAATACACTTATAATGCCTCAGCATGTGTTAAGTTTTTTTGGAAAATGGGATAGAGAGAGAAAGAAAGATGTTTGAGCTCAGTGGTTATTTCGCTCCATGGGTGGCATCCAACATTTAATGGGGAGACTAAACTCTTAGTGAAAGTTGGCTTCATGTTGATTTCTAGTCAACTACTCATCTTACTTGATTTTCATTAACTGAAAAAATGGATGATATGTCTTTCGGGCGAGGCTGGGATTCGAACACCGAACCTTCCGATTTGGAAGCCAGTCCACTACCACTTGAGCCACGGCCACCCACGTCCATAGCGGCTGAGTAGCGGCTGTGATTGTACTAAATATTTTGTTCCCTTTACCATATATGCAGTCTTAGCTTAGAGCTATGTAAGCTTAACCTGTTCCTTTTACCATTTTGTGATATTTTCTAAACTCGTTCTTACTGTAGCATCCATTCATATTTATTTTCTCGTTCACGCTTTTCGAAGCTACTCCACTCATAAGTCTCCCAAGCAGCTTTGATCATTCCATATACGCTCCTTGTTTCAACGCAGAAGCCTCTTTGGTGGATTTTTGACAGCGCTGCCACTAGCCTTCAATACTTGATGCCGGCGTTTTAAAAACTCTTGACCGGTTAAGAGACACTCGATTGGCAGAAGCCTTGATGATGTTTAATGATTGTATGGCGGTTGATTGATCAAAAGCTTTCCGATTTTTGAGATGAAGGAAACGCATTCTAGCCGTGGCTAGGTTTCGACACTTCGCAGTCCGATGGTGTTAAAACGTTATGAGAGGTTGTGTCGGATAAAATAATGTTAATTTAATGTCATACTTAGGGTACCGGCCGTACATTTTCTCTGGAAGCTCTTAAAAGCTGTTCTTGATACCGTTGTCTCTCTTTCTTTTGCAGGGACATAATCATGGACGCATATTGGGCTAATTTAGACTCTAAACCAATTTTAAGGAGGCGCTTATTCAAATGCTAAAAACATAAATTTACTTGATTTGATTGACAAATCCGCACCCCAATAAGCGAAGCTTTGTTGTCTTTGGTAATTGTCATAGTAAATTATGCAGTTTTAAATTTAAGCCCGAATCACCCCAGATTTTTTTTCGGGTTTTTTGCAAAAATATTTTATGAGTATGTTCTAAGGATTGTAAGAAAGTCAAATATAATTGTTGTTTTTTCTCACAGCCCACCTAATCCAAGATAATGAGTGTGACCATATGGTCACGCTGGGCACTGTTATGAGAAATTGATTTTGTATGTAAAACAATTGTTTGGTTTTTATTGGTCGGCTTTTGTATGAAAGCTCAAAAAGCATTTTATACACATCCCAATATCTCACTTCGAACATTCAGTCCTTCCTACAGAAGTGCACATATCACCTCCACATCGTCTCTTTTTGCGCAAGGACGAACAAAGTGATTACTGCCATCGTACCGAAGAGTTTCTTTGCTTGTTTCTTCCCAATATCTTTTACCGGGACCAACAGCCTTTGGTTTCTCACCAAAATGTTTCCAACAATATGGTATATTGCAATACTTCGCCTGAAATCTAAATGCGACAAATTGGGATGAGCTGAACGGTGTAGTTGCCATGCGTTGTGTATCGTGACATCTACTAACCAAGTGAAAATACAATTTCACCATTTCTTACCTTTTATTCCAATTCGATATAAGCTCACATTCTGATCCATACGGTCTACACCACACATGTATTTGTTATATTCTCCTATAACGTATGGCCGTGAAACACTAATCTTTTTCTTGTGCTCACTGGAGTACTGTTGCATATTTGAAGTTGGATTTATTCCAAAAGAAGTAGACGCGATGCTAACTACAGCATTGTCATTCCACTTGGTTAGTACAATGTTTGTTTCCTTCATTTTGATAGATTTTGTGAAACCTCGATACTGCTTCCTAAGACTCTTCTTATGCTCAATAGGATAACTTTTGGGTATCCGGTTCTCCCTAATTGTTCCTGTTGCAGAATAACCTCGAGATTGCAAATAAGTAAGCAACGGAAAGCCAGTGAATAAATTGTCGAAAAAAAGGAAAAAGGTGAAAAGTCATCTAACAAGTGAAAAGTCGTCTATCATATTCACGAGTGGTGGTGCGAATTTGCCGAATCTTTCCTCATAACTTTTTACTGCTTTTGGGTTGTTGCCTTAATATATTTCGAAGTTTATCAGGTAGCCTGAAGGCATGCACAAGGACCAAACTTTGTATCTAAAGCGCAATGGTTTTCCCTTTATAAATTGCTTACAACCATGACGGCCAAAGTAGGAAATCATGCTCTTATCAAAAGAAAGGTTTTGTTCTGGATGAAAGTGCTTCAGCATGTTAGCTTTTAGGTGGTCTGTAAGCGGCCGTAATTCCCACATCTTGTCACCATCATTCACTTTTTTTCTGCTATCCTCAAAATGCAGAAACTGGGAGATTTACTGGAATCGATTTCTACGCATGGCTGAATACACCATCTCGTTTCTCATATCATCATCAGTGTTCCAGAATGACCGGAAGCTGTTTCGACCGTTATATCCGCTAACAATTAGAATTTCAATATACGTTTTCAGCTCACCGATTGTTATCTGAGTATTTGGTTTTCCGAGAAAAATTGCATATTTTTCCGATTCATTGACAATGTTTTCTAAAAGTTCATTACCAATAAACTTTTCCAACTGGTCATGAGGCTGCAGCTTATTACAATCTCTGTAATTGGCTAACGGAAAGTTTGGGATCCTAGCCACTGATGTATCCTTTACCCACGTAAATGTGGTATCTCTATTCGAGGAAGGAAGGCTTATTTTGGACGTTATTGATATCACTTTTCGTAGAGATTTGTGCTCAGTTTTCGAAGTCGATGGTTCAGTTATTGACAATGATTAACCCAGTAAATCGACTTCAAAATTTGAACTTTAGGTTGTTAGAATATCTGCCAAAATAGAATCGTTGCACCCTATTGTATCGACTTCGTCGTTATCGTCTTAGTCCGTCGCTGTACCATGCAAAGTAGTAATGCATCTCCCATTTTCCATTAAAATTTCGCACGATGATTTCAATTGACCAGCACATACATCGTCTGGTAGACCAACATCATCCTCTCCGCTCAGTACGCCACTTTCGATTTCTGTTGGTAAAAGGTACAGTGCTTGTACTGTTTCACTCTCATCGTCATTGCACAGTTCATTTATGAAATCAAGGGCCTCTTGCGCACTTAACGGTCTACAATTTATAAGAACACAGATATAACTAAATAAGCAAACAGATAATGATGATTGAACCTAAAATAAAAAGATCCATTTCATTTATCTACACATATAAGTAGAAAATTATAGTATCTAAAGGGTCAGCCAACAAGAGGTGTCATTTTACATTTTGCGGCATTGTTGAACTGTCAACATTCAACTATTAGTCCGATAGTCTTTAATAAATAAAAACTAGGAGGTGATTAAATATGGATAGATATATATTCGTACAATGTGCTGAAATATTAAAAATTTGCTACAAAAACGGTGAAAATATCGCGGATATGTTTCGTAAGGTTCGTGCTTTTGGTCATCATCAAGCTCTTTCTCGCACAGCTATAGTGAATTTTATCGATAAATTTAAACGTCTCGGACAGGTTGGTGATGCAAAGACTCCAACCCGTGTTCAGCTTAAAATATCGCCACGGTAGCTGATTTTGCATAAAGATCTTGGCTTACATGTTGACATAGTTATAAGGTCCAGTTGCAGCCAGCAGATCACGCACAACGTTTTTTTTTGCTACTGATTTCAAATGACACCTCTTGTTGGATAACCCTATAGTTACAGTTAGTAAAATCGACTAATCTGTTTAAAATCACAAAAACTAAATTTAGCATACAAAACTACAGTTTATTAACTAATGAAATATGAACAATTACAAATTTGTGAAATATATTTAACTACAATATAATAAATGTATACTTACTTTTTGTGGTCATCAATTTTCACATTTTTGCAAAGTACCACTTTCACAAATAGAGAATGACAATAGCATGGGTCAGAACAATAAATGCAAACATATATTAGAAACAAACATTGAGAAAAATTTGAAAAATCCGTAGCCCGGAGACCGTTTAAAAAATAAAAAACCATGCTTACTTCATATGTGACCATATGGTCACGTTGGGCAGATTTGGGTTTGTATTTTCACTGAGAATCTAAACTAAAAACAATTTCTTCGTATATTCACGTTTTAAAGTGCTTGTAATGTTTTAAGACAGTTTTTTAAATGTACTATAACCAAGTTGTTAATATATTAGATCGAAAACGTTTCACCGAAAGCTAGTTGAGCATCAATGTAATAAAAATATTTTTTTGTTTTTTTGTTTAAACATTTGTGGGGGAACCGTTTGTGCATAACAAGGTTATCTTATTTCGTCTTGATAGAGCATACAAATTACTTTAATGCTTTCAAATTGCAAAACAGCTGGCTGATGTGACAAAACTTTAGAATTTGTTCAAATTCGAACCCTCATCCGAGTGACAAATTACCATTCACGTTGTTGAGGAACAATGTACACAAAACACAAAAAAAAAAAAACATTAAACGCATATAAAGGGAATTCGCCACACTTAGCCAAACATCCTAAATATCACCCTACATTTAACAGAAAATTATTATGGCAATATAAAAGTAATTCTAAACTCTTTCTAATTCAGCAATATATGCAATAACACGATTCTCTCCTTTGTCTCTTTTTAAAAGTCATGTTATCTGATACTGTTACACTTGTTCGAATTATTAGTCGATTTCCGATCAGTCTGGCCTTGAGCATCAACCGCATCACATTCATTTGGAAAGCACATGTACATACAGAAAAAATAAAGGAATTGCTGCATTATAATTAAATTATAATTAAATTTGAGAGTTTTATTCAATCTCCAAAACGCATTTCACATCATTCCACATTTTACATAATACACAAGAAAAACACAGCAAGCAAAGGAAACGGGTTGTATACATGTACAGAGCCGGGCATAATTATTCACACATCAGCATATGCCATACTAAAATCGCCAATAAAGCAAAACTAAATCATTAATATTTTTTTATTTGCTTTTGTAATTTATTATTAGTTTATCTATTCATTAGAAATCAGTTTTTTTTTTTATATTTTTTTGAATAAGTCAAGACAAATTGAGTATGAATGTGAATACCTCTTCTCTATAGCATGGGCAAAATTATTCACACAGTTGCATCTTTTAATGCTTATGGTACGTTTTTTTCTTTACGGCGACACCAAATGTTATGGGTTTGGTGTTGATTGGAAGGATACCGTTATAAATTCAATGTTTCGTTGGTTTCTATAAGTGGAACACAGGCACGCGTCATTAAACACTCGCAATGGGTCTAAAACAAAAGGAAACAACAGAAGCTGAGCGAAAAGTGATTTTTGAGCTGCGTAAACAAAACAAATCCTACGCACAAATTGGCAAGATCGTTAAAAGAAGCCGATAAACGATCTACAGCATCATAAAACATTTTGTGGCATATTCGAATCTTACAAGTCGATTTCATAGTGGACGTCCACGAAAACTGACTGCAAGAGAAGAAAGCTTATTGGTAAGAAAAATACAAAAAAATCCAAAAATTACATCATCTGAGATAGCTGCGGAAATAAGAGAAGAAATAGGTAAAGAAATCCATGCGAAAACCGTGCGTAGGACGCTGCATAGTGCTGGTTACAAGTCCAGAGTGGCTAGGAAAGAACCTTTAATAAGTAAAGCAAATAAAAAGAAGAAGTTAGAATTTGCAAAATCTTACAAAGACATAATTATTCATAACACACATTTACAATTCTTTCAAATATATTTAGGCACACATTTATTTTAAACAAATTCACATATACATACATAACATACATACATATCTAACAACATATTTTGTCTAAATAAATTGCTATGTATTCAAAAAGACACATGATAGGGTAAATAAATTTCACCCATTATTATCGAAAAGCGTTGGGATATTGACATATGCATCGAATTCAAACTCATCAAATTATAACTACAAAATTTCACAGCTAATTTATAACCGTTTCTAGTAACCCTTGTACAAAATTCCAGTAACAATAATGAATTTCAAACAAATTAATTTATCTTTTTGTACCTTTTTTTTTATTCAAAATTTATCTACAGTGTCAATAAAAATGTATTAAGATAAGGAAAAATTGTACTAACATTTTCGTATTAGCCGTTTTTTTCTCTCTTAAGCCTCAAAAGCTTGTTGCTTTTCGTACATCAATTGCACTCGATAATCGGATAGAAGAATGTCAACCATTATATAACATATGCATTAATATCAAATAGTATGCAATTCTCAATGACTTGATTTAATTCAGAGAAAGGAGTTAGAGTTTGCAATATAATCATGTTTGCGCTCATTAAGTTAGGTGAACATGCCTTGCCAATCTCGATAATGACCTGGAACTCCATAGGACTGCGATGACATCCCATAGCTCACATCAAAATTACGAGGGCGGGTCAATAAGTCCTTTTTGAATTTCTGACCTCTTTACTGAAACAGCAACACTGCTCCTGTCAACAGGCATCTGTCAGTTGACTCCTGTCAAAATTTAAACTTGCTGCGTCAGTTAGTTTGTGTTTGACAGCTATTTTTATCAGACTACTCACTAATTTGAGGAGAAAATGGAAAAAAGTGAATTTCGTGTGCTTAAGCATTAAGTTTTTTTTCTTGCGAAAAAAAACCATTACCGAGACCAAGGCTAAGCTTGATAAATACTATGGGGACTCTGCACCATCGATTTCAATGGTAAAAAAGTGGTTTACTGAATTTCGTTGTGGCCGTACAAGCACTGAAGATGCCGAACGTCCTGGACGCCCAGTTGAGGTCTCTACACCCGAAACAATCGAAAAAATTCACGATATGGTGTTGGCCGACCGAAGATTGAAAGTGCGAGAGATTGTGGAAGCCGTAGGGATCTCGCATGGCTCAGTGGTTTCAATTTTGAATGATCACTTGGGCATGAGAAAGCTTTCCGCAAGATGGGTGCCGCGTTTGCTCACAGTCGACCACAAACGCAATCGTGTAACAACTTCACAGGAAGGTTTGGCGTTGTTTAATCGCAATATGGAGGAGTTTTTGCGCCATTTTGTAACCGTGGACGAAACATGGATCCATCACAACACACCAGAGAACAAACAACAGTCAAAACAGTGGGTTTCTAAGGGTGAATCGGCGCCAAAGAAGGCCAAGGTGGGTTTGTCAGCCAATAAAGTTATGGCGACTGTTTTTTGGGATGCACGCGGGATAATCCACATTGACTACCTTCAAAAGGGAAGAACAATCAATGGGGAATATTATGCCAACTTATTGGACCAATTCAATGACGATTTGAAAAAAACGACCTTATTTGGCCAAGAAAAAAGTTCTTTTCCACCAAGACAATGCAAGGGTGCACACATGTGCAGTTGCCATGGCAAAAATCCATGAATTGGGCTATGAATTGCTCCCTTATCCACCCTATTCTCCAGATTTGGCTCCGAGCGACTACTTCTTGTTCCCAAACCTGAAGAAATGGCTTGGTGGAAAAAGATTTGACTCCAATGATGAAGTCATCTCGCAAACAAAGGCCTATTTTGAGGACCTCGACAAATCATTTTTTTTGGAAGGGATAAAAAAATTGGAGAAGCGTTGGACAAAGTGTATAGAGCTCAAGGGAGACTACGTTGAAAAATAAAATTATTTTTTTTATCAAAAAATCTGTGTTTTAATCCAAAAGTCACGGACTTATTGATATTATTATTTTGCTTTAAAAGTATTACAGGTATTCTGTTATACCTATTTCTTAAAAAATTGTGAGTATAAATAGAGGTGACATACCATAAACTCATGTACTCTCTTCGTTTCCATTTTACGCCTCGGTCTCAGCTCAGAAAACTTAAACGAAGTTAATTAACTTCTACGATCAGCTATAAATTGGTGACCTCGACGTGTTTTCACCGAATATCAAAATAACGAACAATAAAACCCAGCGATTTAAACAGCACTACTCTGCCACAAAAAACTTCTCCAGAGACGATCACTGGAGCTGCAGTGCAAATTTCTCCATTTCGGCACGAAAAGCCTTAGATCAGGCTTGCGCATATCGAGGCTCAATTCTAAACAACCAAAACCCTCAGAGACTCTACCAAATTCAATACAATTACTTTGGCCCGATCGAATCTTAAATTCTTACACAAGTCTCTGAAACGGTACTACATCCACCCAAAAAAAAAATAAGTATGAGAATCTGAAGAGGTTGATAATAATGAATACTTTGGAGACCCGGAACAATCCAAATTAAAAAAAGTACTCTCTGACGTAGACCTTGACGATAAGAGGCGTTCGCAGCTGCTTAATGAATTCAAGCAGCTAGGATGTAAGCATATCGACGATGAAGTTCTAAAATCGTTGTGGTTGCATGCCTACTTCCCCAAGTACGTGTCATTCTACAAGCCTCCAGCGCAGCGCTCATTGCTTTATCAAAATCATGGCAATCGGTGATTTACCTTATACGTCAGAAATAAAGCAGCTCAATGTGGAGAAAGACACCTATCATCTTCTCATGCATCCATAAATGGCCTGACATTACACCAACTGCAAGAAAAAGTGCAAGCGATTAGCAGACAGCTAAACCAACTGATAAGAATTACACATAGAAATCAATGTAGTCGAGGTGCAGGGTGCGCCACCTGGGCTTCGGTATAGAAATGTTGTTTCAAAAAGTGGCACAGCGCCGTCTTGTTGAAACCAGAAGTTTTGTAGAGTTTTTCATGCACTTGCAGACACATAAAGTGCGCCAACATCCACCGATACCGATTGCCATCGACGATACGAGTCCGAGACAGTTGGATTTTCGGCAACACTCACTCTAACAGCTTCAACAGCTTCATTGGAGCGACGTGGCGGTTCGTTACAGATCAGTGCTTAATAAAATTTGACGCCAAACGACTAATTGTGTTGTTGAAAGGCACAGAAAGACCATGATAAAAATAATGATGACCGCTATTTCCGCGCGTTGTTTCGGTGTAAAGTTATTCATGGTTGAAATTGTACTAAATTGATGTTTCCAAATCGTGCTTTATGAAGCCGTCCGGTTGAGAATTGTTATTAAACCTTACTATACCGAAATTCCAGATGGAATCATATTCCGAATTCGCAATCACGTCCAAAGAAAATGACGATTACTGCTGATGCCAAAACATATTTGGGAGCGAACTCACAAAAACGTCGTGAACCTTGCACCTTCCAGACGGAATCAAAAAAACTTAGATCAATCTCTCTGACCAATGCTTCAGCAGGTAAACAACTTGTTGGTCAGTAGATATTAAGATTGGTTATTTAGGGGACGTCTTCTGAAATTTCTTATTAACAGTGGTGCAGACATTTCCGTCCTGCCCCTTTTGTATCGTGATCGATTTTCACCAACAAAATCAACATTGTTCGTAGCAAATGGCAGCATTATTAAAACCAACGGAGAGAAGAGACTTGGACTAGACTTCGGATTGAAAAGAGCATATATTTACGTGGACGTTCATCGTATGTAGTTGATGTCAAAACACCGATTGTTGGGCCAGATTTATACCCTTATTCCCAGATTCAATTCGAATCGAAAGCTATTCGAAATCGAGCAATCGATATTCTGACTTTCCATTTATCTCGATACCTCTCGAAATTTCATTTCTCATTCGAAAGTTGACTGTATACCGACTTTCGAACGAAACTAAACGAATGTCACTTTTTACTCGAATGAAAAATTATGTCGTAAGATAAGCAACATGTGGGCAAACTAGCCGAAATATAAACTAACCGATGGGTCACGCCAAAAACTTCCTGACGAAAAGAACTTGTAGTATCCTCCAATGGTTTTTAGTATTTCTTAACATGTTGTATTAACGGAATCGTGGCTAGTACTGCATTGATGGTTCTAAAATTTTTCCTCGAAGAATTCAGATAATCATGCGCCGAATTTTTTAAAATTTTGAGGGTTGGCTGAAAAGTTTCCGACCGAACAATGATACAAGACATTTTTTTCAATTTTTTTTTTATTTTTCTACTTAGACTCCTTGTAACTCTACACATTTCTACCAGCGATGCTCCCATCTCCAAATAGTACTTGGCGTTTTACTCTGCAAAATAATTGTTCACGAAAGTGATTGCCTCCTCATTTGGCGAAAATCTCTGTCCTCCGAGCGCAGTTTTTAGATGAGGGAACAAAAAGAAGTCACTTGGGGCTAGATCTGGTGAATAAGGTGGATGGTCAAGCAGTTCAAACCGTAATTCATGGATTTTCGCCATGGCAACCGCTAAGGTGTGAGACGGCGCGTTGTCTTAGTGAAACAGGATTTTCTTTTTCTGCAAATGCGGCCATTTTTCCGCAATTTCTGCCTTCAGCTTCAGCAAGTAGTGATGCGTAATATGCTCCTGTGATAGTTTTTCCTTTTTGAAGATAATCGATTAAGATAACTCCTTTACTATCCCAAAAAACAGTCGCCATCACTTTCCCAGTCGAAAAAACAGTTCTTGCTTTTTTTTGAGCCGGCTTGCCCTTTGCAGTCCACCGTTTTGACTGAATTCTTATTTCGGGCGTATAATGGTGTATCCAAGTTTCATCTACAGTAATTAATCGGCGTCAAAACTCGGATTTACTGCTCCTAAACTGCGCCAACAGAACGTTGGAAATGTTCATTCAAACACGTTTTTGGTCTAACGTAAGCAAACGCGGCACCCAACGCGCGGACAGCTTTCTCATGATTAAATCTTGATTTAATACGAGTATGTAACAAACACGTTCTTTGGACATTTTCATAACCTCTACTATCTGAACTGTAGCAATGTTATCGTCAGTGGTTGCAGTTTTTGGACATCCCGAACATTCATCATCTCCCAAGCTCTTACGGCCACGTTTAAATTCAGCTGCCCAAAATTTCACTGTGGTAAATGATGGTGCAGAGTCCCCATACACAGAGTTCAACTCATTTTTGATTTGTGTAGGCGTATTGCCTTTCAAAAACAAGAATTTAATAACAGCTCGATACTCCATTTTTTCCATTTTCACAAAAAACGCTCACATCGACTCACTCAAACGACTGTCAACTAAAAACTGGGCTTCCAAAATGACTGAAGCTTCGGTAAGTAACTGTCAAAAGATGCTAGCATTCACTAGCTTTTTATTAACGAGTGCCGCTATTTTTACCTTGCGGTCGGAGACTTTTCAGCCAACCCTCCTATGTGCTACGAGTTTGTTAATACGAGGGCGGGTCAATAATTCCGTGCATTTTTGAATTTCTGACCTCTTTACTGAAACAGCAACACTGCTCCTGTCAACAGGCATCTGTCAGTTGACTCCTGTCAAAATTTAAACTTGCTGCGTCAGTTAGTTTGTGTTTGACAGCTATTTTTATCAGACTACTCACTAATTTGAGGAGAAAATGGAAAAAAGTGAATTTCGTGTGCTTATTAAGCATTATTTCTTGCGAAAAAAAACCATTACCGAGACCAAGGCTAAGCTTGATAAATACTATGGGGACTCTGCACCATCGATTTCAATGGTAAAAAAGTGGTTTACTGAATCTCGTTGTGGCCGTACAAGCACTGAAGATGCCGAACGTCCTGGACGCCCAGTTGAGGTCTCTACACCCGAAACAATCGAAAAAATTCACGATATGGTGTTGGCCGACCGAAGATTGAAAGTGCGAGAGATTGTGGAAGCCGTAGGGATCTCGCATGGCTCAGTGGTTTCAATTTTGATTGATCACTTGGGCATGAGAAAGCTTTCCGCAAGATGGGTGCCGCGTTTGCTCACAGTCGATCACAAACGCAATCGTGTAACAACTTCACAGGAAGGTTTGGCGTTGTTTAATCGCAATATGGAGGAGTTTTTGCGCCGTTTTGTAACCGTGGACGAAACATGGATCCATCACAACACACCAGAGAACAAACAACAGTCAAAACAGTGGGTTTCTAAGGGTGAATCGGCGCCAAAGAAGGCCAAGGTGGGTTTGTCAGCCAATAAAGTTATGGCGACTGTTTTTTGGGATGCACGCGGGATAATCCACATTGACTACTCGTACCTTCAAAAGGGAAGAACAATCAATGGGGAATATTATGCCAACTTATTGGACCGATTCAATGACGATTTGAAAAAAAAAACGACCTCATTTGGCCAAGAAAAAAGTTCTTTTCCACCAAGACAATGCAAGGGTGCACACATGTGCAGTTGCCATGGCAAAAATCCATGAATTGGGCTATGAATTGCTCCCTCATCCACCTTATTCTCCAGATTTGGCTCCGAGCGACTACTTCTTGTTCCCAAACCTGAAGAAATGGCTTGGAGGAAAAAGATTTGACTCCAATGATGAAGTCATCTCGCAAAAATGGGGACCTCGACAAATCATTTTTTTTGGAAGGGATAAAAAAATTGGAGTAGCGTTGGACAAAGTGTATAGAGCTCAAGGGAGACTACGTTGAAAAATAAAATTATTTTTTTATCAAAAAATCTGTTTTAATCCAAAAGTCACGGACTTATTGACCCGCCCTCGTAGATTTCAGTATACCAAACATTTCGAAGGAGTCCTCTACTTTACAAAAAAAAAATAACTGTATTTATGTATGTCTTTTTCAATAACTTCAAAAATTGGGGCTTTCGGTCAAAATCTAAATCCCGTGACTCGGGATGAAGTCGCATCACCTGACAAAATTTCGTTCGCGAGTTATCGCGGGCCAAAAAAAATTACTCATACGGGCATGTATGCACAGTCATTTTCTTAAAATCTGTCTAAGAGCTGCAACAAAGAGTAGTGGCTAGTAAAGCCAAACAAGTTGCGAGAAAAGTGAAGGAGCAGAATCAACAACCCAAGATATCCCACCTATAAACACTCATAAGATGTAACTCAAGGAAACAATAGAAATATAAGTTGGCTATTGGCAAAATTTTTTTTGTAAAAAGACTAACATTAGATAGGCATGCAATTCACTGTAACGTGGAGCGCTGTAACAAAATAAAAAAAATTATTGAATTAATCAACGACGGAAACTACCGTTCTACCTAGTTCAGTAAACTCCCAATAGCAAACTATTATTAATTGTCTCAGGAGTATCAAGGTCATAGACTACCAGATTGTATCATGGAAAAGAGTAAAACGGAGCGACCACATTTTACAATGTGCAATGCACCCTCGATGCGTACATTGCGGAAAGAACCACAAACCCGAAGAATGAACTTAAAGTAAGGACGAAGGGTCAGATAAAAGCCAACTCTCTTGTTCCTCATGCGCCTTAAATTGTCCCAAATTCCAATACATAAAAAGAAAGTGGAAGTTAAATGTCCACCCGTGCATATGCAAACACCAGCTATTACTGGCCAAGTTACCTACGACCGAATGGCGGCAGGTACGGGAAATACGGTACAGCAAGCGAAGGTTGCTTCTAAGGCTCCAGCGCCTAGAGCACCGGAACCTGTACCTGACATACTAGCTATTTGGTCTCTATCCAGGGGTAGATGGCTCAGCTCCAAATTCAGATAACTGACAAGGCTACACGTGTTGATCAAATCTACGCGCTTCAGCCGTTCCTAACGCACTTCCAGTCGTAATGGGTACATACATGTGCGCAAATTGTGGGCCTCTACTATAAAATAAAATTAGTGAATTCAAATAAAAGGCGTTGTCCTTTCTTACAAAACAAAACCTACAAAACTAGTGTTAGAAGTGGGATGCGACTGAAGCGATTTAGTTAAAATAAAAAACGAAAAGGAAAGCCGATTTACGACCCCGTCAAACCTAAGAGCCCACACAGCTGTTGTCAGAAACTGCCATTCGTAAAGGAAGAAACTGTCTAACCTAAAATCCATAAGTTTAATAGTGACAGATCGTGAAAAGATATGAAATTACTACTAACACGTTAAAGAAGAGCTCGCTCTTATAATTAACAACTACTGAGACTAATAAAATCAGCGAATTGACTCTTCAAATGAGCTCAAGAACTCTGTTCAGGCTTCTTTAACATATCGCATTTATTAAAAAAAAAATAATTAAGAAGAAGTAGGTTAGGGAAAACCAAAAAAAAAACTATTTGACTTTTAATCGTATGTAAAGTTGACGGTCAATCGTTAGCAACACCGAAAACGATTATCACAACAATTTCGGACAAGGGAAAAACTTCTGCAACATTACGATCTCTTGAAAGCTTTCCACCAGCTTTCGATCCATATATTTGGACTGTCACCTTGACATTTCTTCGACTGTCAACCAAATAAAAATATTCCTATCTTTGGAAAGCAGGATAAAGAAAAAAAAAGTCTGCGTAAAACAAAACAAAGAAAAAAATAAAAAAAATTAAATGTTGGGACAAAACAATGTTAACCGCAAACCCGCAAATAGTACGGCAATCTATGATAAGTCTGGCGACGTCGTTAATGTTATAAAACAAATGGAGTTGATGGAGTTTGACTTTTCCACAAACATCTTATTGACACAAAATAGGGAAACTTCGTTCGACATCGAAAGGAGACATAACGAAGAGCAAGACGAATTGAGAAGACAGGAAGAGGTGATTAAGTCAGGACACCCGAATAATCCGCAAAATAGCGATGTAGTCAAAAATACCGCGGGAATAAATCTAGATAGTAATACGATGACGAGGGCCGAGCAAAGACGGTTGGGTTAGTTTCAGGTGAAGGGGGCGCGAGTGGAGCTACTGCAAATGCTGGTATAGGTGCAAAAGTGGATGGAGAAGATGATCGAAGAATTTCGGAGTGCGCTAGTGAATTAGAGCTAAGAGAAAGCTTGCTGAAGGCTCGTGAAGACAATTTGAGGAAAGATTTGGAAATTTCTCTTTTAAGAAGCTAATTGAGTGTATTAGACAATAGGACCACCACTGGGGTTTCATCATTTCAAGATGAATTGAACATTATTCCAGAATTTAGCGGAAATGCGACATACGATGCTAGAAACTGGACACAGGACATCGAAGGTGCAGCTATTTCCATGGGATGGACAGAGTTCGAAAAGCTATTGTTCGTCTACTTATTGGATCGACAAAGCTATCTTTACGATCCAGAACAAATTTATTAACATTTTCAAGTTTAAATGAATTTTTAGTCGAAGAGTTCGCTAATGATGTCAAACCCGCTGAGATCCACCAAATGATGAATAAAAGAAAGCAGGGTAAAGGAGAAAGCTGTCCGGATTACCTTCTGAAGATGAGGGAACTTGGTGCTTTATAGCGCCTCGATGATACGGCATTGGCGATGCAACTATGAACAAGATTATTTTGTATGGGGCTAACTCGATGAAAGAATTCAGAGAAAATATAGCCCTGTACTCCAAATTCAAAGAAAATTTAGCCAGTTCGCGAATAAAGGAACAGCCGAAAAGGGAAATATCTTCTCTAAATAAAGATGAGCAGTAGGATACAGTCGTATACAGACGCCAAAAGGTGTTACAATTGAGGTCATAAGTAGGTCATAAGACCTCTAACTGCAATAATGGTATAAAATGTTTTCGCTGTAATGAATTCGGGCACAAATCGTCGACTTGTAACAAGCCAAGTTCAACAAATTAGGTTAATATAGGAAAGGGCAATGCGAGAAAAATGATTAAGGTCAATCATCAAGAAATCGCTGCTCTAATTGATTCAGGGCAGGGGTTTTTTCGACGCCTGATTTGGAGAATGGATTTTTCCACGTAGAAGTTGAGGAGGGAAGTCGCATGTATACCGCATTCGTTACAACTAGTGGATAATACGAGTTCGATAAAGTGCCTTTGGTTTATGTATATCTCTCGCGATTTTTAAAAATACAATCAACCAAGTTTTTAAGCCATTGATAGATGAAGGCATTTTTTTTCTTTATATGGATGAACAACGAAGCAGATAAAAATTAAAGAAAGCCCTGCTTTTGACCTCCGGATAAAATGGCAGAAGTATCAATTCCTAGTTTCCGCAGCCAACAACCGCTAAGAAACTCTAAGTTTCCTTGGTCTCACCGGGTATTTTCGGAAGTTTACTCCGAACTATTCTCTGATCGCCAGGTCGTTGACAGCTCTTCCTAAAAAGGAGTCCCTTTTCCAGTTTGGGGCTGCTGAGAAAGTAGCTTTTCAGACCTTGAAGGATTGTTTGGTTAATGCACCCAGTTTCCTATTAGGTAAGAAAATAACGTGTGCGTGCACTCCGGATATTGTTTTTGTGTCCACAATTTGGATATACGACTTTGGAAAAAACTATTATTCTATTCCCGGGTTCAACTTCTTTGCTAATCCAAATGAAAACTACGCTGCTGGTGGTGTTGGGTGTTTTATTAAAGAAAACTACAAGATTATTAATTTCTTGTGTGTTGATTTGATGACCACTCTTTGACTGGACTTTCAGAATCCCCTCAAAGAAAAAGGAAAATTAACTTCAGGAAGCTTAAAAACCAGCTGGCTTATTAGTATTGGGAGAATGTTTACACTTGTAGTGATGCATCTTCTGCTTATAATGCTTATTGAATCTCTAAGAAAGCAATAAGTATCCTGATAACCTGGGTTTAAGTAGGAGGTATAAGAAATTGTGCGTGGAACTTAAAAAGGAGATTCCGATTTGTCGAGATACCTACTACCGTACTCAATTCAGCTCAGCAAAGGGAAACCTGAAAGATGAATGGAAGGTAGTAAACAGCATACTAAATAAATCTACATTTTCAACAAAACCTATTATTTTACGTGATTTGTCTGATAAGCGTGCTGTTGCTGATACCTTTAATTGCTATTTTTCCAATATAGGCTGCAACTTACAACCTTGCTCAGTCCAATCATCTTGTTCTCTTTGTCCGTCAGTTTGTGCTGAAACATTGCAATGTACTAGTTTTGTTTTTCAGCCCATAACTTCTCTTGAAATATTAAAAGTTATTGGTACCTTAAAAAAATCGAATTCGTGTGGTGCTGATGGTATCAGTAACTTTGCCCTTAAACAAATTGGATGTTTTATAATGGATGTCTTGGCATATATTTTTAATCGTGGCGTGTTTGCGGGAGTCTTTCCAGATGACCTCAAATGCGCAGATGTCATTCCATTGTTTAAAAAAGGTTCTGCTACTGAGATCGGCAACTATAAACCCATTTCACTCCTTCCTACTTTCAGCAAAGTTTTTGAAAAACTAATGAAAAATAGGATAGTGAGTTTTTTAATTAAAACAAATTTCTTTAATCCCGTCCAATTTGGATTTCAAAAAGGAAAGTCGACGGAGGACGCGCTTTTACATATTGTTCTGAAATAATGTCACACCTCGATGGAAAAAAATGTACGGCTGGTTTATTTATTGACATAACCAAAGCTTTCTATGTGGTTCTCTTATGGTCTGAACAGTCCTTTGGACCTGGTTTCTGATATCAATTGGGATCTAAATCTATTGAGACACTGGTTTGCAAAACATAATTTAGTTATAAGCTCAAAAACTAAAATAATGTTTTTTAACTTATCTTCCGTGCACAAATTGAAGGCAAATGTGTACTTCCACGCACCTGAGTGTAAAAAATACAAACTGTCTAACTGTAATTGTTCGTCTCCCTCTCCCACTTTTTGTAGTAGTCTAAACTGTAGTGATAAATGTTTTTTAATTGAGATAGCCGACGACTTTAAGTACCTGGGGCTCACCCTTGATTCTAGAATGAGTTTTTTGAATCACGCAGACTCATTGAGAAAGTACTTTCAATGCACACTTAGACATTTTTACTTTTAGCGTAATTTATCCTCAAATAAGCTGTTAAAGATAATTTACTATGGAATTTTCCTTTCTAAGCTGCAATACGGAATTACTTGCTGGGGAGGTATCTACCTAAATAAAATACAGCCGTTCCTGATTTTACAGAAATAAATTTTAAGGAAAATTTGTCATAAACCAGATAGATATCCAAGCTTTCCTTTGTTCAGCGACCAAAAAATTCTTCCAGTTCGCCACTTGTATTGTTTTAAAATGTTAAAAACGTTTTTCATGAAGTCTGGTAACCATAACTTTCGTCTTATTTCAAATTATAATTTACGGGGAAACCTCTCTAACATGTTATCTGTACCTTTTTTCCGCACCAGTACGTATCGTAATTTCTTTTCTGTTTTATCTTATCGGTTGTTTAATAAACTCCCACAGTCGATCAGGGCAATATCAATACCTGGAACGTCTATGAAATGCGCTAAAATGTGGCTTTTCGGTTTTAATTTTGTTGTTTTAGAATCTCTAATTTCTGATATTCTGGTATAATTATATCTTTTGCTTTTATTATTTTGATACTGCTGCTCTCAGCAATTACTTTTGATTTACATTTTCTATGAATTAACTTATTACATTTTTTATTATATTTTTATGAAGTTGCTTTTTGAGGGTCACCCCACCCGAAACTTATCTTTTATTGTATACATATGTCCATGGAAGTGGCATTCGACTTTATTTTATTTTTTTTTAACTTAAAATATGGAATGTCACTAGCTTTTCTTATTTTCTTTTTTTCCCGTGACATGAATTATAGTATGTATTATATATTGAATTGTATTATAAAATCATAAGAAATCAAATTTAAAAAAAAAAGAAATAAAAAAAATCTAAAAAAAAGATACTGTAGTTACGAGCTAGAGGTCCTCGCAGTAATAAAAGCCATAAGAAAAGTCAGAGTACAAGATATCTATGGGGTTGAAGTTCAAAATTATTACCAATTGCTTGGTATTCAAGGCCACAATGTGTTTTCACAGAACAAGGTATTCTTTACAAGGCCAATGACAACGCAAACAAATTGCTTTGCATTCCAAATGGTGTGCAAGAGGTGGTCATCAAGTCTGTTCACGCAGAAGGACAGTTTGGATCGCAAGACGTACAGTCCAAATAGAAGACCATCATTAAGATACAAAACTAACTAAGGAAACTCAATTCGGTGCTAATCAAAAAATTTTTTCTAAATTTCTAGGTACGTATACCGTTATAAAGGTGTCTCCAAATGATAGTAAAAAGAGTAGAGATTCACGTGGGTCCATGTGTAAGGACGACAAGCGCGGATAATATGAAGCCATGGGCCGATGTTGATGCAAGCACAACGGAGGAAGAGGACGAAAATGACGAAATCATTGGAAGTGTTAGCAACGACGTGGATAATTAGACGTTAACGAGCGATAAAAGATTAATCCAAGAAAAAAGATAAAGACGGTTCTAAGAACATCATTAACCACTATTCAAGAACATCATTAACCACTAGATAAGACAATATTCTCTAGACGGTTTCTCGAAGGCGAGAAACAACCAGGACGGAACAATGGACAAAACGATACCTCTGTACCAACACACTGATAACGAAGACTTATTCCGCAACGCAACTACTGACGCACTGCACCGACATAAAAGTAGACTGCTGTCAAGTCTAAAAACCATGTACAGACAGTTTACTGACAGACATAACTCAGAGATCATGACATTGAAGTCGTCGATCAAAAACCTCCAAACATTAATAAAACAAAATTGCAAGGTCCTTTGTAAGTTTGTATAAGAACAATAAACTGCGGGCTGTAAACACCAGCAATCCGAATAAGTTCCCGCAAATAAATAAAATATTTCAGAGGAAAGATCAAAATGACATTTCGTGTCTTAAAATCGCCCGAACACATACTTTCATACTTTTAGCAGCAGGCATAGATCCAAATGAGGCCGTTAATGATTTTTTTTAATTATTGGTTATCACAACTGATACAAAATCCCATCTGGCAATTTACATTTCATAGTACTTAGTTTGGTTTGGATTGTTAAATAATATAGTATACATATGCTGTCTTCATGTACGAACCGCGAGGTTCTCTGGTAATGTTCTCTGCAGTCGTCTGGATCTCGGTAAGTTCACTAGGATTTGGATTTCACTGTTTTCATGTTGGTGTAGTCGTTGATGATGTTTTTTTTTTGGAAGCATTGTTACTTTCTCAGATACTTGTTTAACATTCAGGTCCCTGTGGATGTTTTCATTACGTATGTACCATGGTTTACGGCTGACATACTTATTTCTATTAAACAAAGGGATCAAGCGTACATGCGATGGAAGCGCTTTCGCGTTCCTGAATTGCTCTCTACCTTTCGAGCCTTACGAAAAAATGTGTGTAAAAGAGTAAAAAAAGCAAAATGTAGACTGTATTCAAAACGCTTAAACAAAAACATACCATCAAAAACCTTATGGAAAAATATTCGAGAGCTTGGTGTTGGTCGACAAAGAGAACATTGTTCCCTGGATGTATGTCCCAACTATTTAAATGAACATTTCTCCAAAGTTCAAAGCAGGAGCAATCAAAATACTTCATTTGTAGATGAAACTTTTCAGGATGTTGAGCCTGAAAATGATAATTCTCAAACTTTTAGTGGATCGCTGAATGGGATTTTGCCGGTTGTTGACCCCGTACAAAGCACTGGTGAAGTAAATGAAACCTACAGGGTTGTTAACCCCGGTAGTGGACATTTCTTCCAATTTCAAAGGGTGGATGATACGGATGTGTTAAGTGCTGTACTTAAAATAAAATCATTAGCTTTAATGAAATACATCCACACTTCATCAAAATGATCCTACCTCACATTCTTCCTGTGCTAACACATGTTTTTAATACTGTAATAACAACGTCCTCTTTTCCATCTCTTTGGAAAGTGGCTAAAGTTATACCAGTCTTAAAAAAACCAGCCACTCGATTATCTCAAGAAGAGTTCAGACCAATCTCAATTTTGTCACTTCTGTCAAAGATTCTGGAAAAACTTTTACACAATCAACCTTGCAACCTTTTTAAAGACATTCAAACTCTTAAGTGAGAATCAATCCGATTTTAGACCAAACCACAGTTGTGTATCCGCTACTCTTAAGATTTCAGACGATATTAGAAATGCTATGGATAATGACTTGGTTTCATTTTTAGTTCTCTTAGATTTTTCGAAGGCATTCGACAAAATTAATCATAAAATACTTATTAAAAAACTCATACAACAGTTTCGGTTTTCACACACAGCTGCAAAACTGATTTAGTGGAAGAAGCCAAGCTGTTGTTATTGGTAATAAAACGTCCCATCCTCTAAATCTTTTCTGTGGGGTTCCTCAGGGATCCATACTTGGTCCACTTTTATTTACGATTTTTATTAATGATCTTCCACTCCAATCTGAATACTCTTCAATCGATTTGTATGCTGACGATGCTCAAGTTCGTATAAGCTGCAAGTTAGGCATGATTGAAGATGGTGTTGTGAAATTGAACTCTGATTTAAAAAGAATACTTCGCTGGTCCAATACAAACAGTCTTCACCTCAATCCACAAAAGTCCAAATGCTTAATTATTTATAAAAATAAACTTGATAACAGCTACTTTCCTGCAATATATCTCGGAAACGAACAAATTGAATATGTCGATAAAGCTATGAACTTAGGCATTCTATTTAATTCTACCCTTACCTGGGATGACCATATTCAAACTGTTGTTGGAAAAATATATGGATCCCTACGGAGTCTTTCACTTTCGAAGCAATTTACTCCTCAACACGTTCGACTTAGGTTGGCAAAAACTCTGATCCTTCCTATGATAACATATGGGTGCCAATTGTTTACTAGTCACAACTCAGAAACGAAAAGAAATGTAACTGTGGCGTTCAATAATATAACTCGATATGTATACAATCTCCGACGATATGACCATATTTCAAACCACACAAGTAACATACTATGCTGTAATCTTTACATGTATTTCAAATATTTTTCCCTTAAAACATTGAACAAAATCATCTTAAACAAAGAACCTTCATATCTAATTCAAAAAATACAGTTTAGTAACTCATCTCGTTCTTTTATGATACTGCAACCAAGGTTCACTTGCAGAAACTCGGAGCGTCAGTTTTTCGTATATGCCATAAAGCAGCGGAATAGCTTACCCTCTTTCATTAGAAGACTTCGCGGCACCACACAATTTGAGACGGTTTTATTCAGATACTTAGTAAATAATTAAATTTAATATTTAGTGTAATAAAGAATTTTGTTTTGTCATTACGAATATGAATTTAGTTTGTCATTTAAATAATAATTAAATTATAATATAATATATTAAATAATAATTAAAATTGATTTGAATTTATGTCTAACTATACTTTTTATAACTTTTACTATTAATTATAGGCTTAAAACCCAATGTAAAAGATTCTTTGGAAATATATAAATAAATAAATAAATAAATAAAAATAAATGGTGAATTTACGATTGATCTTAGGACCTTATTTTGTATAACTTTTAAGCTCGTTTGCTTGGTACAGCCCCCGAGCTTGAATCCATATGTCCACACTGGTCTTAATGATGACAACTTCTTTGTGATCGAGGATCCACAGGAGACGGTAGAGGCTATAGGGATGGCTTTCCAGGAATTGAACAAAGCGAATGACATAATTGGCTGAAACTCGACCTGGAAAATCGAGTTCTTGTGCACAACTTCCACTTTTGAGATGAAATAGTGAACTGGCGATTGAAGGACTCAGGTTTCATCCAGTTCAGTGACGAGAGTATGGCAAATAATGTCATGGCCAATGTGAGTGAGCAACTCCCATTCATTTCGAAGGAAGAGCTCCAAACGATCTTCAACACAATAAGAATTAAAAAATAAGTGGGAACCGATGGAATATTGAACATTGTGTTGGCATTTATATCACCCTGTTTAAAAAGGCAATAAAAAGTGTTCATTATCCAGCGCAGTGGAAAACTGCGGTGGTACACCCCATCACTAAAAGGGGTAAAGACACTTCCGATCAGGCGAATCTCCGGTTTATCGAAAAAAAGATCAACATGTCCTAACTAAGTAGGTTGAGCACAAAAAGATAGTTCTGGATTATCAATTCGGCTTTAAGGCGAAGCATGATGTTGTTCATGCTGCGTCTAACTGGTTTCTGATATCCAATGGAACAAAGGGAAAACCAGTGTACTGGTGCCTGCCTGATTGACTTGGGAAAAGCCTTCGATACCGTATCGTAAGAGGGACTCTTATTTAAGATAAACAGGCTGGGCATTAGTAAACCAATGCTGTATGGTATATTCTTTACAACATACTCACAGATAGACAGTTCATCGGGAAAAATGGCGATGTGACGTCTGCTGAAACATTTCACATTAAAAACGGTTTGCAACAAGGTGCGGTAAATTGGCCACATTTACACAAGTGATCTGATAAGTTCACTTCACCATAACATAGCGTACACAGATGATAGCCCAAAAGTTGAGGTCATTAATATACTTTTGCAACGTTTTGAAGTTTAAGTTGAAGATCAATTTTAAGAAGTCGGAAACTATTCTGTTTAGGACGCCTTTGTGTGGGGCGTTTAGGCATACCAGGAAGAATTGGCGAAAGTTTTCAATCGTGGAACAACATGTGTAGTCACTTGTTTGTCGAAATGTATGTAGTCAGATACCTTAGAATCTGGCTAGATCAATATCTGTATTTTAACAAAGAGATTGTTTTATAGCATCTAACTCAAAGCAAGGGTAAAGATGATCGGCTTCATGTCTGAGTACATAAAAGTCTATCCTAATAAGGTTTTGTACAATAGGGCGGGCCTAATAAGAATGGACAATTTCGTCAATTATAACAAAAACGTCCACTTACTAGGTTTTTTTTTACCTAAAATTTGTTTTCTTAGTTTTAGTTTTAATAAATGTGAAAATAAAAACACTCTACGAATGGTCGAAAGAGATAATTTAAGAATTGTATTTAACATAGAGTGTCCACATGAGGCCAGTAATTTAGAATAAGATTATTGTTAAGTTATTTAAGCTAATTTCTGAGCGTTTTTTTTGTATAGATGGTAAGTGCCAATTAATGAGTTACATGAAAATGCATTTAAAATGAAAAATATATCGACCTGTTTTCAAGGTGGAATGAGTAATTTCCCATTCCTTATATAATGGCCGGAAGCCAATCACGATCTTTTGTTTCCGTGTTTATTTCTCGATACGGGGTTCCTCTTCGGATCACAATGGATCTTACGCGACATTTTGAAAGATTCATCTTTAAAGAGCTCTCACGTTTCCTTGGAATCAAACATCTGAAAACGCTGCCTACCATCCCCAATCAAATGGGATTATTGACAGATGGCACCGAGCACTGAAAACGGCTATTCTATGTTACGAAATGGGCGGCTTGTGAAATGTATTGCCTTCCATATTACTCGCGTTGCAGTCTACATTCAAAGATGACATCAAATCTACTCCAGCAGAGATGGTGATTTGGACGACACGTCTTTGCCAGGCGATTTTATCGCCAGCCAACAAAAGGCACAAGACCAGACGGAGTTTGAAAAGTATTTGCTACGCATCATGTCTAAGATCCAGTCAACTCCCACATCTAACCACGACAAAGTATTCGTACAGATCAGCCTTCAAGTTGCTACTCACGTCTTTGTCCGTAACGACAGTGTTCGAACGCCTCTACAACAACCGTACGAAGGTTAAGTTATTAATCGAAAGGAGAAGTATGATATTACATATTGAAGTTTAAGAATCGAATGGTAAATATTACTATTGATCAGACTTATCCGTACCGACAATTGTAGAAACGAACAACTCACCAAAATGCCCTGATCTTTCTGAGGATGTCTTGCTCAGTAGATCGATTTCGTCGACTTACACTACAAGCTCTGGAAGTAATGTTCGTTCACATTCGTTCGTTCGACATTCCATAACTCACATCGAAATTATTTATATTATTTTTCAACCCATATACTTAAAAACAGCTAATTACAAGATGGAGTAAAAAGTTACCTCCTTGACCTCCAGAATGCGCTGCTACTGCAAAAAAGGTTATGGTACCTTGAAGTCCGTTCATATTTAGGCAGACATGCCAAATTTCAGTGCGATACTGTCTTTAGTTTTGCTTTGACAGCTGATTGTTGTTGACGTGTTTGGCATCATGTTGAGTATGGACAAAAACGATTTTCGTTCTCCCATAAAACGTTATTTTTTGAGAGGCAAAACATGAGAAGGAAACAAAAGAAAAGGTGGATAAATATTATGGGGCTAATGCTCCGTCAGATTACACCGTCGAATATTGGTTTCGAGAGTTTCGTGGTGGCCGCAACTCCACTACCGATCAAGTCCGCAGCGGCAGGCCCTCTGATGCGGTTACAGAGGACAATGTCAAAAAAATACATGAAATGGTGTTGGCTGACCGGAAAGTGCGGAAAGTGAGAGTGCGCGAGCTAGCAGATACCACAAAGATTAGTGCTGAGCGCACACGCCATATTTTGGGCAATATTCTGCATACGAAAAAGTTATTCTGCCGCTGGGTGCCGCGCATGCTCACTCCTGACCAAAAACACGAACCCAAACTTTTCTACTGATCGCCCCTATCCGTGTGATCCTGTCTGTGAATACGTGTAAATTGTCATCAATGGCAATTTCCCTCTCCTTTTATACAAACCACGCTCATTTTAATCAAAAAAAATGTCGTCTCCATTACACATATTCGTGCAAATTGCTCTCATTTTAAAAATTTTACTTGTAAATTGCTCTCCTTCTAGCAAATTTTGACAAAGTTGTAGAAATGCAGAAGTGTTGGAATTCACTTACAGTGTGGCTGTGCAAAAGTTAAGGGTTTGTAAAAGTATTAGTAGAGTTTGACATCTAGTTAGTTTATCTATGGTTCAAACTAAACGATGATCTAACACACAATTTCAGATACTTGTATTTTAGTGGGTTTGGGTAGAGCTGTGCCTGAACTTGTCTCGCCAACTATTGTACCATAACGGTACCATACTAGCACTACTACAACTACTTTTGACGTACAATATTGAAAGTTTATTAATGAATTGCTCTGATTTCACCGTTAAGCAAACAAATGTTTGTGAAATAAGGACTGAAACGAATAAAATCTGTAAATTTTAATACGGGCTATACTTCCAATGCGTAAAAATTGCAATCCCATTTTGTACCCAAATTAGCCTGTATATTCTCTAGTTCCAGTTTATTATTGATTTTAGTTCGGTGCGGTTTAAAATATTTATAAAATATGAGTCAAGAGGAACGCCGTAAAAAGATCATCGACAAATGGCTCGAAAATACTTCGCGTTCGAACCATTTCGTCGCAAAAAATTTAAACATAGCACGCAGTACAGTGGATTCTGTTATTAAACGATATTTGGAGACGTTGACAGTTAAGCGAAAACAGAAAAATGGAGCTAAAAGTGCAGTACATGACATAAATTTAGACAGGAAAATAGTGGGTACCATCGTAAAAAACCGGACTATGTCATCCAGAGATGTTGCTCGGAAATGTAGTACCAACCAAACAATGGTACAAAGATCTAAAAAACGTAACGGTCTAAAAACACGAAAAAAACAAAAAATTCCAAAAGTTACTGAAAAGCAAAAAAAGTCATAAAAACACGATCCCGAAAGTTATGCGAGTTGATCGGCAAAGTGTGCTTGGTTTTGGATGACGAAACTTATGTCAAAGCCGACTTTACTACTCTTCCAGGTGCACAGTTTTACAGCTCGTTTGAAGCTGAGATTCTTCCGCAATCAACAACATCGATTCGGATGGAAAAATTCGGGTCAAAATATCTTGTTTGGCAGGCCATTTGCCAATGTGGACACAGAAGCTCATCCTTTTTTACAACGGGAACAATTAACGGAGAAGTGTACATTAACGAGTGCATAAAAAAACGGTTGATTCCTTTCTTAAACAAACACGAGGGTTCAACATTATTTTGGCCAGATTTAGCTTCAGCTCACTATGCTGATGCGACGTTGAGCTTTCTTGTTGCTAAAAATGTCGATTTTGTCCCAAAAGACATGAATCCACCCAATGTTCCACAGTGCCATCCCATTGAAAGGTATTGGGCTTTGGTCAAAGCTAAATTGAAGAAAAGTGAGCAATGTGCAAAGGACGTAAAAGATTTTAGTGCTAAATGGAAAAGAGCGTCCAAAAAGATCACCAATGTAACTGTCACCAACCTCATGAAGGACATTCGAAAGAAGTTGAGGAAAGAATGGGAATCCAAATATTTTTTTTATTTTTTGTAATTGTGAATGAATTTAATAAAAACAAAGTTTTAAAGCAAATAAAAAACATGTATATGAATTATGGAAATATTTTTTTTTTTTACTTTGAAGTTTCCAAATTTTATTCGTTTCAGTCCTTATTAGTGCTCGGCCAGGTACTAAAGTTGTCGGCGCACTGCCGGCCGATTATTGAAATTACGAAGCTAGTGTCCTGCCGCTGAAGCTTATTTCGATTGGTATTGCCCTATTTGTCTAATTTACTTCGATTCCAAATTTCGTTTAGAAATCAAAAAATGGAAAACGAACTAAGGGAGAAAATAAATCAAAAATCTTGCCAAATTAAAACAACAAGTAAGTCAAATAAAGTTCCAGATAAAGAGAAAATGACCTTGGCTCTTCGTGACATAAGAAATAATACTTTGAGCATAAGAAAAGCCGCCACAATCTACGGAATTCCTAGGGCAGCAATTCAAGATCGCCTTCATGGCAGAATTTCGGAAGACGTTTCGAGGTTTGGACCAGAATCTTATCTCTCAGCAGATGAAGAAAAGAAAATTACAGAATGGATAATTAATCTAAATAAGCGGGTTTCCCTCTGAAAAGAGACGATCTTCTTAACACTGTTCAGAAGATAATTAAAGACAGTAAAAGGAAAACCCCCTTTAAAGATTGCAGACCTGGAAAAACTTGGTTTTCTTTATTTTTAAAACGAAATCCTGTACTTGCTTCAAGGGAAGTTGAAGCAATAAGAAAAGTCAGAGCAAATATTTCTAAGGAATCTATACGAAGGTGGTTCTTGGAGCTCACAGAATATCTTAAGGATACAGGACACGAAGATATGATGCAAGATCCGTCTCGGATACTAAACGGGGATGAAACAAGCTTTTGTCTTTGTCCAAAAACAGGCAACGTTATTGCACCGAAAGAATACAAAAATGTGTATCAAATAAGTACTGCTCACTAAAAAGACACGACCACTGTTCTTATTGTTTTTTCTGCGGATGGAAAGATGCTTCCTCCTATGGTAATTTTTCCATATCTTAGACCATCAAAAGATATTGTCAATAGCATGCCAAAACACTGGTTTTTGATGAAGAGTGAGACCTTTTTTGAATACGTGACTAATTGTGTCGATAAGTGGCTTGAACAGGAAAATGTCAAAAGGCTAAGTATATTATTCGTAGATGGGCATAAGTCCCATCTGACGATGGACTTAAGCCAATTTTGCAGTGAGAAAAACATCATACTCTTTGCCTTGCCACCTAATACCACCCACATTATGCAACCTGCCGATGTTAGCCTCTTCAAGCCTTTAAAGTCTATTTGGAAACAAACAGTGCATTTCTGGCAAAAAGAGAATCCTGGTATTATTCTTACCAAGAAATATTTTTGTCGTCTGTTACAAAAAGCGCTTCTCGGTAATAAAAATACAAATGAGACAATTAAAAACGGATTCCGTAAGTGCGGCATATACCCTTTGGAACCGAATGCTGTGGATTATACCAGGTATGTAAAGACGACTGCAATCAACGTTTGTAGTAGCATTCATTCTGAAATGTGTTTGTCTGATAGGTATAAAATTGCTGCTGAAGTTATTTTAGGGTTGCCCTCAAAATTTCGTGAATGCGTACTGAAACCTGATGACATAGTTAAAGTTATAACTGAAGCATCGACCATACCAAATGTATCATCTTGCTCTCCAAAAAACATTTCTGACGAAAAATTGGCCCGTATCCTGGAGGAGGCATCCAACATTTAGGAGAGCAAACTCATTTGCTCGGAGATCTAGTAGGCTTTCGAAAGTTCATCTAATGTTCCAAAAGTTCAACCTCATTTGCCAGCAGAGCCAATAGACGATCCGAAGGAAATCATACCTGCTCAAAAGGAATTAACCCACACCTCAGAAGAACATATACAAGGAGGACCAGACTGCATTCCAGAAGAAGAACCTGACAGTGAAGAGGAGGAAAATGCCATATCAACAATCTCGGTTTTGAACGTTACACTAGGTGATATTGAAATACCATCAAGCATCTTTCATACAGACGACGAAGGAGTATTACACATAGCTGAAGCGTCAACAAATCGAAAAGAAGATTTAGAAATAAACAAAATACCGTCCTGTTCAACTTCAGATGTCACTGTAACTTCATTATTAAGCGCACGGTCAGACGTATCACATGCAATGGCGACCCACCTATTTTATCCTCAGCCAATTGGCTTTGAAAGCAAGAGGAAATCCAAAGTCTCTACAAGATCTCCAAGTGCTATATCCTTACAAGGTTGGAGGGACATTTTTTTGAACAACGGGCGGAAAAAACAACTGGAACAGGAAGCTCTATTACAGCGGAAGGAAGAACGTCTGGCCAAGAAGCTTCTTAAACAGAAACAACATACTAGATGGAGTGAAAAGTGACCTCCTCGGGAATTAAAAATTTTTTTTTTTTAAATGTTTTTTTAAATTATTCAATATAGTCCTCTTTCAGTTTGATACACATATTCCAGCGATTTTCCAATTTCTTGATCCCGTCCGAAAAGTAATTTTCTAGAAGGTCTGCAAAATACTCCTCCGTGGCCTCGATGATTTCCTCGCGTGAGCTGAATTTTTTATTGATGAGCTATCTTTTGAGGTTTGGGAAGAGATGATAGTCCGAGGGATCCAAATCCAGTTACCAATCGACGACAAAAGTCCGCAAGTCCAAGCCCTCTTTCGAAGTGCTCTCGCGTTCGTGTTTTTGCTCAGGAGTGAGCATGCGCGGCACCCAGCGGCAGGATAACTTTTTCATATACAGAATATTGCCCAAAATATGGCGTGTGCGCTCAGTACTAATCTTTGTGGTATCTGCTAGCTCGCGCACCCTCACTTTCCGCACTTTCCGGTCAGCCAACACCATTTCATGTATTTTTTGACATTGTCCTCTGTAACCGCATCAGAGGGCCTGCCGCTGCGGACTTGATCGGTAGTGGAGTTGCGGCCACCACGAAACTCTCGAAACCAATATTTGACGGTGTAATCTGACGGAACATTAGCCCCATAATATTTATCCAACTTTTCTTTTGTTTCCTGTTTGCATAGTTGCATTGTTTTGAAGAACTTATAAGTGATGTTGAGGATAATAATCTGAAAAATAAAGGCTGTGATTCTTGTCCTTCGTGGTTCCACCTCAAATGTACTTCCTTGAAAGAACTCAGTTATGCAGAAGCATCAAACTCAAATTTTATCTGCCAGTATTGTGCAATTTAAATTATTTTTTATTTAAAATTTAGCTACGAGTATAAATATACGCTCTATGTAGAAATTTTTGAAGTTCATTTTTTGTTTAACTACCTATGCACCTATTTTTTTGTTATTTTGTTTTTGAACATTGTTAATCTCTTAAGCTATTCAATGAGATTAATAGCAGTTATTTAACTTATTACTAAATAAGCAAAAAGAAAAATAAGTATAGTATGATTTGTGTTTTTTGGTTTGTTTTTTGTTCTATGCTATTAAAAATAATAAAATATTGTTTATCAAATGTTTTGCTTTCAAATAAACCCTTAAATGATCATTGAATATGTTCTTTTCACTGATTGATTGGACCTGGTCGACCACTAGAACTTGTATGGCCGACCACTAAAATTTAACGGTGGACCACTAGCGCAATATGACTTTTTTCATTAATTTGGTCGTTTTTAGAAAACAGTGAGGGTTTAATTAAAAATTCTTTTTTTTATCTATTAATAACATATTTGTTTCGATATCCAATGAAATTTTTTTAAACGCTTTTCATCAAATACTTTAGTAACTGGAGAAGAACAAAGTGAAAAAAAAGCTAGGTGGTCGATGACTAGAGCCGTTACCCTACTTTATCAAATAATTCTTTCACTATAGTATATGTATGTGCATAATATATATATGTATATCATATATAAATATGTGTTGCTCATGTAAAATAATATTTCATGTATTCTTAATTGAATGTGGGCCCATCGTTTTACTTTTACATATGGTGTATGTAAAAGTGTATTATTGTACATATGGTACATATGGATGTACCTAAGCGCATAAGCCGTATGCAGGTATAAAAGTATTTTTATTTTTCAACGTGGGAAGTGAAATAAATCCCCAAAAAAATTATTAAATTGCTATCAGATGTTTTTATTTGATTTCAAATTTGTTGGCATTTAATGTTTGAATGCCATTTTGGACATTACGAGTATGTACATATGTAGCCGCTTCTATCACGTTTGGCAAAAGTGAACTAGTCGGTCAAGTTTTTGACGAACTTTCCGAGTAAAAGGCTTCCAAGCCATCAATTGTTGCTGACATATTCGCATAAGCCAACCCAGGATAGTTTCCACGTCGACAGAAACGTCGCACACGACAGTGTGGAGCCTCTCCGGTTCAGTATGTCGGTAGGGAGTCGCGACATGAGGGATGTTGCTCGGCAGCACCAATAATTTTGGTGGCTTGTTGAAGGAGAAGAAGCTTCTTCGTCGAATTCCTTTAGTACATGGTAGCTTCATTAGGAAGCGAAGTCGGTCGTAAATCTTGTTCCCTAGCCGTGGCCGGCTGATATAGCATTAGGCAGAATTAGGAAAAAAAATATAAAAACTACAAAAAAAATAGGAAATGGGTGGCAATTTTTATAAAAAAGGGTTAATCCATGTAACAAAAAAATTGTATTGTATTATATGTTATATGTAACAAGTGTCAGTACTGATTGTCTGGATGCGCCTATGGCAACACCAGAAGAAGAAGGAAAAGAAGGAGAAGGAGAAGAAGGAGAGGACGAAGAAGAAGATTGATTGCAAAAGTGCAGACAGTGGCATTTTCACAGTTGTGAAATATCTAACCGTTGTCGGGATCGGTCGTGATCATCGTGACAGTCCAGTTGAAGTGAACTAAATCATTTATCCAATCTAGTTTTATTTTCATTTAAATTAATAAAGATTTTATATTATAACCATTACTACATTTGAAGGCTCAACTGCTAAAATTGAATTTTCTGTGCAATTATAATTGCAAAGGATGCATGAAGAGACACAGCGTCAGTGTTAGACAGAAAAACGAAAGTGTGTGGAGACCAGCCGATTGCCCTTCGTTAAAACGCAGCACAAAAAAGGACAATGGAACAAAACAAACAGGAAATGACAATGGAAATTTCCAACGACAGAGTTAAAGAGAATCAAATTAACTTACAACAAATAATACAGTTGCTTAACCTAAAAATACAAGGTGATGAAATTGATAAACAAAAGGAGGCAAGGGTGTCAGTTGAAAGTTTTTCTAAAGTTGTGTCAGATTTTGATGGTGAAACACTGCCTGTTGAAAGTTGGATTATTAATTTTGAATTAAATGCAGACGCTTACGATTTAAATGAAAAACAGAAATATGTCCATGCGCGATCGAAAATGACGAAGACGGCTCAATTATTTCTGGAATCGGAGTTTGTCAGTACCTACAACGAACTGAAAACTGGACTCATTAAAGGATTTAAACGTAAACTCGGAATCGCAGAAGTACATGGAAAACTATCTGAAAGGAAAAAAACACAAGAACGAAACTTTCCAGGTATACGTGCTACAAATGCGAAGAATTGCGTCTTTGGCGATGTTGAGACAAAATCGGTAATACGATATATAGTTAAGGGCTTATCCATCAAAAGCGAATACAAATACGTCATGCACGGCTGCAAGTTTTTCACCGAGCTGAAAGAAAGATACGACGATTATGAGTGTGCAAATGAGGATCTGCTCAAAAATCAGCAATCCAGCTTTGGTAAAAAGAACGCTGCTTCTGGTGAAAGAAGAAATGAAAACAGTGGAAAACCTTCTCGTTGCTTCAACTGTGGTTCTCCGAACCATTTAAGAAAAAACTGTGATGAGGACACCAAGTGCTTTAAATGCAACGGAGCTGGACACATTTCGAAGAACTGCCCACAACCTGTAAAATCTGTCAAATCTGTAAGGGACATGAAACGGATGAAGATTAAAAAGTTGAACACAGTTGAAGTGTCATGTCTGGTGGACTCAGGCGCTGATGTCACCATCGTAAACAACTCAATATTCAAAAGCTTGTCTAATGTGGCATTAAAAAAGTGTTATTCTGTTCTGCGTGGCATGGGGAGGATTAATACGATCCCGTTAGATGTTTTTGAATGCACCATTTGTGTTGATAACATCGAAATGCTTCAAAAAATCATCGTAGTGCCAGATGACAAAATTGAATTTGACGGCTTACTCGGAGATGGTTTCTTATCAGAGTTCCGTGTTATTCGAGAGGAAGATGGCTACAAGTTTTCGCTGCTAAGTACTGAGAAGGATATTGCTGAGATAATGCTCCTCCACAGTTCAAAAATCTCGTTAACCAGCTAATTGATGAATACCAGCCGAATCCAGTGTGTGTAGAATCTCCTGTTGAGCTTCAAATTATACCAGATGGACAGATCACGCTGTTTCGTCATCAAAAAAGTCGTCATCCTTCAGTAGAATGTAACGCCGCATCATTCGACCATCTACATCCAATTTCGCTAGAAGAGTATTGTTAAAAAAAAAGATTCTTCATTTAGAATCTGCATCGATTTTCGTCAACTCAAGGGTATGGTACTGAAAGATTGCTTCCCTATACCATTAATACGAGTAGATGACTTTCTGGAAAAGCTGCAAGCTGCGAAGGTGTTCGTAGTTATGCACTTGGAAAGCAGTTTTTTTCATGTGCCTATAAAAGAGTCCCGTCGTAAATACCCTTCGTTCATAACCAAAGATGGTCTCTACGAATTTAATAGAGCTCCGTTCGGATTTTGCAACTTGCCTGCTGCATTTATACGATTTATAAACAACGTCTTCCAACACTTAATGGCTCAAGATATTCTGCACCTTTTTATATGGACGATATTATAATATACGCATAGACCAACGAGGAATGTTTGTCTAAGCTGAAATTGGTCCGGGAGGACGCAGCAAAATTTTGTTTGCGTATTAAATGGAAAAAGTGCCATTTCCTAAAAAACAAAATTAATTTTTTGGGTCATACAATTGAGAATGGTAGTATATGGCCTGAAGAGGAGAAGACAGCAGCTGTTAAACAGAACGTGAAAGCAGTACAGTCGTTTTTGGGTCTTATGGGTTTCGTTCGGAAATTCATTAAAGATTATGCTGTTATCGCTCGCCCTTTGACAAATTCACTTAAAAAGGATGCGATCAAAAACTACTGCAATTAATAAACTTAATGATGTTTTGTGCCAGGCGCCTGTTCTGAGGAATATATTGTCGCAACGAATGAACAGAGTTGCACACAGACCCTTCTCAAAATGGTTTTGGTGCAACGCTGCTCCAGAATTTTGACGGGCAACTGCACCCTGTATTTTATTGGTTGCAAAAAGACAAGTGACGGTGAATCAACACGTCATAGCTACTCGTATATTTTGGAAGTAAAGGCAACATTCCTAGCAATGAAAAAATTTCGTCATTACCTGCTTGGTATTCAGTTTAAGCTAGTGACAGACAATATTGCGTTCTCACAAACTATTAAAAAGAAGAACATTCCTCGTGAGGTGGCTGAATGGACCTGCTTGTTGTTCCTAAGATAATGGAGCGTGAGCTTATAGTTGGAGCCCATGCTGTTGGTCATTTCGCAGTTCAGAAGACAATGCATTAATTGCAACAACAGTTTTGGACACCTCGTCTCTAGAGCAAGGTTACTCAAGTTGTCAACACCTGTGTTCCATGTGTTATCACGAACAAAACTTTGGTAAGCAGGAGGGCGTTGGTTGACACCTTTTCAAAATTCGTTTGGCTGTTCACTACAAATTCGACGGGTACAGACGAGTTACTCAAAAAATTGGAAGAATGGACAAATGTGTTTGGTAATTCCAATCGAATTGTAACTGACAGGGGAGTTGTTTTTACCTCAAACGCATTCGAAAATTGTGCAGAATTGAACACATTTTAACAGCAACCGGTGTCGCAAGAGGTCGATACTATCCATCATCTCAAAGTTGTCGGCCAAGGAACCGACGAAGTGGTATAAATTTATCCCACAAGTCCAAAGAGCCATTAACTCCCACATTAACTGTTCAACAAAAAAGACGCCTTTTGAGTTAATGTTCGGGGTAAAGATGCAGAACAAAGCGTGTGATAAACTGCTTTCATTACTGGAAGTTGAACTGATTGAAGATTTCGATGCAGAGAGGAAAAAATTAAGGCCAGCAGCTAAGGACCAGATACAGCAAGCATAAAGCACATACAAGAAAAACTATGACAAAAAACGTAAAGGTGAATTTATCTATTAAGAAGGCGATTTGGTCGCAATTAAGCGTACTCAATTTGTTGCTGGGCGAAAGCTGGCTAGTGCTTATCTCGGACCATACGAAGTTACAAAAGTGAAACGTAAAGGTCGTTACCATGTTCAGAAAGCTGCACAAACAGAAGGTCCAGATATAACATGCACAAGCTCTGACCATATGAAGCTTTGGAAATATATAGGGAATAATGAGGATGCTCTATCTTGTGTTGTTCGTTTTAATTTTAATAGATGTAAAAGGTTTAACAATAGGCCAGTAATTTTTAAGCATTTTTTCGCCTACCATCTAAGAGTTAATGAATTAATTTAAAAAAATTGCATGTAAAATTTAAGAAAATTTCGAAATTCACAAACCCCATACCTTCAGGTGACCCCAAAGGAAATACTGGAGAGCTTACAAATCTCATGATTTTGGGGTGCAATTTTAGAAATTACCTTTCAAATTTTAATATAAAAGAATCGATGGTTTGAGTTGCTGTATTGCACGCAGCAGCGCCATGCTGCTGAAAGCCCATATCGTCCTGGTTAATTTCAGTCATATTTTGGGAGAAATTTTTATTGGGCGTGGTAGGCTAACGATGTCTATTGACCGTAACTTCAGCTCCTGCCTCTTGTTTGAAAAAATAAGACCCGATAATGCCACCAGCTTTATTCTGTTTGGCACCTACCATTTGAAGTCGTATTGGATGTTTTTTATCCAGAAGCGTATACGTGGATGTTAATTTATCAATGGTTTAACGAGCAGCCTACTTAGACTGACGGTTATTCGCATCAAAGTGTGAATGAAGCGCTTTATGAGTTTGGAGAACAGAACGCGAATTTTGAAAATTAATTTCTATGACCGTTGGACCTATTTCTACCATTTCTTTCTGTATACTGGCAAATATTTCTAGAAAATTCTTCAGTTTCAGAAAATTCTTTTAAGATTTTTAACGAGATGTTAAGTAATTTAAACAGATTGAAAACAGATTTTGCAAATAGGTTGATGTTCTGATTTACCAATTCATTTCCGTCTCGGTTTGGTTATGGCTATTCTTTACTTCAGTAAAGTCAGGTGGGCAGAATTATTGTATATCATCGCCTATGTTGTTAAATGGTCAATTTGTTATAAGAAATTTAATGTTCATAACACCACTTCTGCGGTTTTTTCTTGTTCTGCGTATCTAATTCGTTTATTCTTCTTCCTTTATTTACCGTTGAAATACTCGTATGTAACGGTATGGCACCTATGCAAATGTTTGAAGAACATACAATCGATGTAGACGCTAGGTCAGCATATCAAAACTATAAATGAATGTGAATTGGATCACACGGTTGTCTTTTTAGTCTTGAGTTTTCGGCGTGCGGTAACTTCTCTCTGCGATTCGTAATAAAAGTTAACAAGGACTGTTTAAATAAAATTAAATTGGATTTTTTTATTCTGCGATAAAGTGAATTCAATTCTGTTAGACACCTCTGATTTCGATGTCTAATTACTTAAAATTCTGTAGCTTTCGAACGGTTACAGAAACAAAGAAACGAGTTCCGCGTTTGGTCACAGTCGACCAAAAACAAGAAAGTGTTGATGATTCAGAGTGCTGTTTGGAACTGTTTAAGCGAAATAAAAATAAATTCTTCATGCGATATGTGATAATGTATGGAACATAGATCCTATTGCCTGTTCACATCTCAAACAAATGCTGGCCGGAAAGAGATATGGCTCCAATAAAGAGGTGATCGCCGAAACTGAAGAGCATTTTGAAGGGTTATACAAATCGTTTTATAAGAAAGGCATAAATGTTAGAGCGACATTATTGTATGACTCTAGAAAGAGTCAAATTTTGGCAAAAAATTGTGTTTTTATGTATATGTTATGTAACTACATAGTTGCATTTGTGATAATGGGGCCGATTGTAAAATCGAAATTGATTTAAAACTCCAGAGTTTTATTAGTTTTGACGTTTGTTTTGTAATAATTATCCCATAGCCTGGGCTCATATTAAGGAATTTATTTGTTGTTTCTTACCATATTTTTTTTACTAATTTTGTATTGTAATATATATTTATGATAATATAAAACAAAAGTAAACACACGATATTTTTTCCCATTGAACTGTGTCTTCAATTAGGGTGTTTATATGTAAAACCAAAAGAAAGTATAAAAAGAAAATCATTTATCCAGGGCTCGTCCGGGATTTGAACCCGGGACCTCCCGCACCCTAAGCGGAAATCATACCCCTAGACCAACGAGCCAGATAACTACTTCTGTCTAAAATTCAGTTTGTTTGTGTTCTATATCACTATTGAAGATACAATAGATATTACGGTAAAGCCATGCAAATTTTTGATTTTGTCAGATAAAGGGTTTTCCAATAGGGACTTGACAACTTTGAATTTAATTTGTGAACGCACTCTTTCAATAATCATCAAACTGTCACTGTCCATTTATTCAGTAAACTCAACATTTTCATCATGGTAAAGTACACTAACGAGCAACGTCTGCAAATTATAAAAATTTTTTACAGATATTCGAAGTCGGTGACTGCAACTTTAAGAGCGTTAACTCTAATTTTCGGTCGTAATTCTCGCCCTAGTAGACAGGCAATAACAAGTTTAGTGGAAAAATTTGAGTCTACATATTCGTTGTGTGATGTTGCCGTGTCAGTGAGACAACGGGTTGGTCGAAGTGTCGAAAATATCGCTGCCGTTCAGACGTCCGTAGCAAACGATCCAAATCAGTCAATTCCACGACGTTCTCAAGAATTGGGCATCGCTCAGACCACATTATGGCGTATTTTGCGTAAGGATCTTGGTTTACACCCATACAAGATCAAGCTGACTCAAGAATTGAAGCCGATGGACCATTTGAAGCGACGTACGTTCTCCGATTGGGTTCTGGAGAAGATGCGCCAAGATGATGAATTTCATCGCAAAATCATCTTCAGTGACGAAGCTCATTTTTGGCTCAATTCGTTCGTCAATAAGCAAAATATGCGTTATTGGTCGGGTGAAAACCCACATGTGCTTCATGAATCACCACCTCATCCACAAAAAATAACTGTTTGGTGCGGTTTGCATGCCGGCGGCGTTATTGGGCCATATTTTTTCGTCAACGATAACGATCGTCACGTTACTGTGAATGGTCAGCGTTATCGCGCCATGATCACCGATTATTTTTGACCCGAATTGGAAGATATGGACTTGGACGACATGTGGTTTCAACAGGATGGTGCCACAAGCCACATAGCACACGCTACAATCGATTTATTGAAGAGTAAGTATGGTGAGCGTGTTATCTCAAGACATGGGCCAGTCGATTGGCCGCCTCGTTCGTGCGATTTAACGCCGTTTGACTATTTTCTGTGGGGCTACGTTAAGTCATTGGTTTATGCCAACACGCCGATGACGTTGGAAGAGCTCAGAGCGAAGATTGAACGCGAAATAGCGGCCGTTTCGGCCGAAATGTGTGGTCGAGTCGTTGAAAATTATGTCCAACGAATCAACCGCTGCAAACGTGCCCGCGGTGGCCATATGAACGAAGTCGGGTTCCATTCATAAATGTTGTGTTGTACTTCAAGCCAATAATAAAGTTTTTGAAATATCTCAAATGGTTTGCCTTTTATTTAAAAAAAAAGTTGTCAAGTCGTTATTGGAAAACCCGATAGTTAAGAAATTGCTTTGGGAACATAAATACTTCGCGAGTTTCGGATTCTTTTAATAAAGTTCTCTACTTTCGGTAATCCCACAATTTTTAAAACACAATATTTTCCTTTACATTCATATTTGAATCCGTAAAAAGCGTATACTAAAGATTAAAACTGCAATATGCCTGAGAGTGAACCTTACGAAGTAAACTAGATCTCTTGTGCTTCGAATGGTAACAATCTGGGAACGATTCTAAACCAATTACAGCTTTGGAAAGAAAAATAATAACGACTGTATCGCTTTAGAGTTCGGATCATTTTCTTACCCCTGATTCCATATCACTGGACATTTGCTTATCCGACGACTTTCGTGTTTCTGTACTTTGCGCATCAACAAATTCACAGCAGTTTGGAAGTTACAGAAACATCTCAGAGGTCATATAGTGACACAATGATGCTGATGGAAGTTCTCTGTCAATCGTCATATGGAATTTAAGCATAGCCTTGTGCGTCATGGTTATGGTACTCCAGATCGTGACATATTAAGTAAACGCACTGAATTTCCCTCGGGGGTTTTGTTGTTTTTCCCCTAGAGGGCGCGTCCTCAGGTGGCAGATGGAGGAACGCTCGGTATTAATACTCGTTATTAATGCAGGGTAGGTGGGAAATAAAATACCACCCATGGACCAAAAAAAAACAACTATGTAAAGGAACACAGAACTTAAACCAAAACATGGATGGCAAAGAGACGAGAAATCTTACGGTGCAGGGAGTCGGATCTCCTGTACCGGCGTCTACCGGGATATATTCCAAACGAACGCAACTCCCGAACCTTCCTGAAGCCAACCCGGAAGATACCGCCAGCAAACGAGAACAAAAAGCCAGGAGAAGACATAGCTCCAACTACAAAGTCAGATGGAAACAAGAGACCTCCATCTAGCCCTCTTGTAAAGCAAACAGATAAGAAAACTAGAAATTCTTCAATTCCAGTAAACAAATCAAAACAGGAGAAAATGCTTGAGACAGAAGGCGTGGACACTGAAACAACAAACACAGAACAGGACAGCTTTGCAAAAGTTCTCAAGGAAAAGAAATGGAAAACACCAGTTACACCCAACCCTACAAATAAAACCAGGCAGAAGGAAAGTAGGCACCGGACATTCAGGCACGAGGCAATCCTTATCGAACCAAAAGGCAAGGAAAAATACACTGATATTCTGCGCAAATTCGGAAAAAAGCAAACCCCGATGAAACCGAAACTGTCATCAAATCGGTGCGACAAACAAAGTAAGGGGAAGTCCTCTTAGAACTGGGACCGAGGACAAAGGACAAAGAGGCTTTTGGGAAATCCCTTAGAAATATTTTAGGAGAAAGAGCTACGGCTCGCAACCTTGAAGAAAAAGTTGCACTCGAAATCATGGACTTGGATGAACTGACCACAGCAGAAGAGGTCGAGGAAGCCATCAAGAAGAAAACATCAGTCCAAAATCTGGATATACAGGTGTCAGTGACTGCGATAAACAGAAGCTCGCAGAAAATGGCTATAATCCACATAAACGCTCGAGCAGCTTACGAGATGTTGAAGATTCCTCAAATCAAAATAGGATGGGTTCACTGCAGAATGCGTCGCAGAGTAGAAGTTCCTAGATGCTTCAAGTGTTTCGAATACAGACATCATCAGGCAACTTGCAACGGGACGGACAGAAAAGGACAAGGGCTCTGCTTCAACTATGGAGAAGGGGGCCACAAAAAGATCGACTGCAGAAAATCACCAAAATGTTACCTATGTGCGGATCTGTAAACACTTGCCTTAAATCTTGTGCCGGGGTCCGGTAAGTGTCCAGTTTTCCGAGAGGCACTTGAAAATGTGAAGAAAAAGGCTTTACAATGACCAGAATCCTACAGGGAAATATCCACAGGAGTCGAACGGCTGACAATCTATTGTCTACATTACTAAGCGAATTGCAGATTGATGCCGTCATCATCAGCGAACAGTACGTAGACAAAGAGATAAACTGGATAGTGGACACCTTAGGAACCGCTGCAATCTGGATATCAGACACAAGGTCATTCTCAATGAAAAACCAAGGTATACAAACAGGTTTTGCGTGGACCAAGACCGATGGACTCACGGTTGTAAGCATATACATATTTCAGCCCGAATAACAGGATCGACGATTTCCGCCAAAAACTGGATTGGCCAGGAGGACTTATTAAATGAAACGACAGGCGAGATTCTGGTTGCCGGCGACTTTAACGCCAGAGCTAAAGAGTGGGGAATGCCAGCTACATACTCTCGAGGAAGGCAAATACTTGAGATGGCTGCGAGACAAGGTCTAAACGTAGCAAATGTAGGTAACACCCGACTTTCAGGAGGCCGGGGCAATGAGGCACCATACCGGATGTAACCTTCGTTACGGAATCTACATCCGCAAGAATAAAAAACTGGCGAGTATATCAGCGGGCAGCGATCATCAATACACTGTTTTTGATTTAGAAGCAAACCAGCGAACTCCTATTTGGAACCGTTCACCAGCACCGAGATGGAACATCAACAGGTTAGACGAAGAGCTTTTGAAATCCGTCATTGAAGAAGGAGAAAGTGCCATGCTCCAAGTACAAGGATCCGCGGAAGTAAAAGCTGAAGCCACGATGCAGCTGATACGGCTCGCATGTGATGCTTCAATGCCCAGGAAAAGCTGCAACAACAGAAGGAGAAATCCAATGTACTGGTGGACAGACGAGATAGCTGAGCTCCGCAGGAGATGCCTACAACATAGTCACCAGGGGAAGGAGAAGACACGCTGAAAACATAGAGGAAGCTCTAGAGGAGTTCAGAACCAAAAGATCCGAGCTTAAGAGGGCCATCAATTCGAGCAAAAAACGAAAGTGGGAGGATCTCCGCCGAGACATAAACAGCGACCCCTGGGGGCTAGGCTACATGGTCGTAATGCGGAAACTGGGAGCCTAATCGGCACCGCCTATTCTAAACGAAGACAAGATGGAGTGCATTGTAAACACCCTTTTCCCAACTGATCCGGTCAGGCCTCCCGACAACACACCAGCCCGACGACAGGAAACTCCAGGTTTTAGCGAAGAAGAAGACAAGATGGAGTGCATTGTAAATACCCTTTTCCCAACTGATCCGGTCAGGCCTCCCGACAACACACCAGCCCGACGACAGGAAACTCCAGGTTTTAGCGAAGAAGAGTTGGGATTAGCCGTGCAGACAATGAAAAACAGAAGAGCACCTGGCCCAGATGAAATTCCAGCAGAAGTAATAAAAGTGACTGCCCAAGCATGCGCTAACCTGCTGCTCAACATGTACAAACGTTGCCTCGAAGAAGGAGTCTTCCCAAAGAGCTGAAAAAAGCAACGATTGGTACTAATCAGCAAAGGAAAATGAGACCCAGACTCCCCATCAGCGTACAGGCCCTTATGTATGCTGGACACTGCGGGAAAATTGATGGAAAAGCTGCTCAAATCACGGCTGACAGATGCAGTATAAAGAGCGGGAGACTTGACAGGAAGGCAGTACGGGTTCAGGAAAGGACGCTCTACGGTCTGAGCTATTGAAGAAGTGGTGAAGTCTGTTCAAACCGCCCAACAAGGAGGTTGTCGCTCTAAGAAGATCGTTTTGCTGGCAACCCTGGACGTAGGAAATGCATTCAGCTCAGCCAGGTGGAGTGATATACTAAATGCTCTAGAAAATAGATTCAAAATTCCAGCCTATCTATTACACATGATGAAGGACTATCTTAGGGATAGGGAGCTGATCTACGAGACCACAGAAGGCCTACAAAGGAAGGAAGTAACATCTGGAGCAGCACGGGGATCAATCCTGGGACCAGACCTCTGGAACATCTCCTATGATGATATACTGCGGATGGATATGCTCGAAGACACCTTTCTCGTTGGGTACGCAGACGACATCGCTCAGACGACATAACGGCAAGAGACACTGAAAACGCGCAAAGAAAGTTGAATCAAGTCATGCGACGAACAACCTTCTGGATGGATGCACACCGTCTTAGTTTGGCACCAAAGAAAACTGAGATAGTCCTTCTGACGAAGAAGAAAATCCCGACACGAATAGACTTCCAAATTGGCTCTGTAGCCATTAAGAGCAATGACGCGGTGAGCTATTGCCTCTGAATTGTTGCTACGATTTGACCGGTTACAAGTTGCCGGTCATAGGTCTTGTTGGCGGCTTGACCACCGGTAGTCCCTACCAGGACTTAAATCACGGTACCATGGGAGTCAGGAGCCCCCTGGATTTCGGTCCGAGCCTGACTTATTGAGGTAAGCCCCCTCATGGTGGCTGTGGTTTAAACCCAAATCGCGGGAAAGGGTCTTACTGTTGGTTGACCCATTGTAGAGTTGCAAATAAGTACTGGGTGCTGTGACCCTAAAAGCAACAAGAGGTTTTAGGTCGGCCTCGACTCAGACCAAGGGTGGAACTTGTGACTCCAACACAGTTCCGAATTGGTATCAAAGGATGGACGGAGAGCGATGGCAAGGCGTATCCTTGCTCCCATGGATTTATTGGCAACCCGTAAAAGTCTACAGGACAGGTGGTTTACGTTAAAAACCAGAGACTAATGTAGAGTGTAAGAGGTATACGAGTAAAACGAAACAATAGCGATTTCGGCTACGGGCTGAAAACTGCTCTTGAGGTTGGGAACTTTGATTACTCGTCACTTCATCATCAAAAACGCAGCATTTTCGATTATAGCTATTGTGTTGAATACCCCAGTTCAAGGCAGATGTAGTACAGCGTGGGATAACTTTGACTGATTGTTTTTTAAAACTTCTAACTTTTGTAGAGTTTTTTATAAGAGGGCGAAGTTTTTTTTTTACATATATCGCCTTTCGAAGCTAGATTTATGTATGTTATTTTACAGATTTGTTTTAACTGGCTGCATATCAGTTGTTCTAGCCGACCCAACTGAAGATTGTTGTAGTCGTCTAAGTGAATGTCTGCAAAGGATTTGTAAATGCTTAGCGAAACTCTGAAAAATCTAACATTTTTTTTAAGGTGGCAGTGATGTTTGATTACCGGCGCTAGAAGTCGGAGTGGACGTAGTCCAAACGACGTGACTGTTGTGATATATATTCTAATTATACCAAGTATACTAATGAAATGAGAATAGTTAATAATTGTAATGTGCCGTAGTTGAGGACTAGAATTTTATTTATTAATGAACGATGAAAACGTCGAATGGCGCGATGACTAGAGGCGATATTGGTACAATTGTAGCGGTAAAATAATTATGTACAACATGAACGAATGAGGTAGATAATGGCCGTGATACAGATGAACTGCGCTGGCTTGCAGAATAAGTCGGAATCAGATTATTACTGGTATGCTAATAAAACGGTAATTAACAAGGATATTCTGGAATAGTTTCAACAGTTTATACTTTACACCATTTTGAAATATTTATTTGGCAACTGCAACTAATATACAAATTAATGACACTACCCTTTCTACTGAGAAATCTTTTAAGTACCAACTATTGTAACATGCGAAGTACGAGTATGTGTCGTTTATATGTTACATCTAAATTCAACTGTTCTTGATTTTTAAATCCTATACTTACAACTAAAGCGTCTGTTTCTGGTTATGAGTTTATTTCGCGCTTTTCCGTTTCTATCACGATTTGTTACACAGTCTTGTTTTGAATATCTCCTCAGAGAAGTATGTATTCTATAAGCAATCCTTTTTGAATAGCAGTGGCTAGCATCTTCCGGTTATAAAGAGTGAACATTTTGATGGTTAGAATCCCAAACGAATCATGTTGTAGTGTTATTTTTAACACTCAACCAAATAATATTGTGCTTAAATTTATGGCAAACGGAATTAAATTATTCATTGTAGTGATGCTAATTAATTGGCTTGGAACGCCGTTGTATCTTGGTGAAGGTTGGATACAATTTTCCGTTAAGATTTGCGAAAGGGGATTTACTAACTGGAATTCGAAGCAAATAAAATGATCAGAACACTACGAGGTAAAAGTATGTATGAGTATGTATATATTATAGGAAAGTATGGAAGTCTTATTACGTTAACGGTTAATGAAAACTTTCCTTAGTTAATTATGCAATTATCAAAGGCTCTAATGGAAAGTGGTAATTGGGATACATCCTCCATTTAAAAGGAAGAATTGGTGAAGACATAAAAAACGAACTACAAGTTATTAAAATCAATATTTTTTCTTATAATATGGTTTAAGATTTGTTGTTCTTCATATTCATATTGTAGTTCAATCCAATTAAGTCAACTGAATATCAACAACGTCTCCTAACATGTGTTCGTGTATTATGTAAAGCTTTTAGCGTCAGCCTTAAAAAAATAAAAAAATAAATAAAAACCGAAATACACAAAAAAAAATAACCCTTCAAATAAAATTTTTTACTACAAATGAATGTCTTGATGCAATTCGTGCATTAAAAATAGATATGTGAAAGCGGTGAGAATCCATTTATCGAACGAATGATTTATAGATAACAGGATAATGAAGACATCAAACTGTATGAACAAACAGCAAAAAGGACAAAAGAAACTGAAACACTAGACGAAGTTATGGAATTTTTGGTAAGACGATACGAAACAATTAAATTTAAAAACATTTTCTGTTTAGCGATTATGTAGGCCACAGCATACTGCAACTCTCATAGTATCACAAAATAAAAAGATGTGGTCTTATTGTAATTATGTGAATCATATGATTGCCGAGAACTCCAGGCCACATCTGCTGAAGAAAGAAGAAAATTTGCAGAGGAGCAAAATCTTTGTTTCAAATACATTACTCATAAGGATGGTGAAAAATGTCCCATGCAGATTATGGAATGCAAATACTGCTCACAAAATCATCACGAGATTCTACATTCAGAACATTCAAAAACAACAAATAAGCAGGCAGCAATGACTTCAACGAACAATTTAGCAGTGGCTGTAATTCTAACAACTAAATAAAAGTAAAAGCTGTCAGTGGTGAATATCTATTGCTCAGTGCCCGCATTGATCAGGGCTCACAAATAACTGCGATATCTTCCGAAGCAGCTCAACTGCTTAGAATTCCACGCATTAAAACCAAAACAAAAATCCATGGTCTTGGGGAAGCAGTGGTAGGTGAATCCAACTATAAAGTGAATGTGAAAATAAAGCTAACGGGCAGATAATTTGGCACTTTATTCTCCCGGCAGGTTCACAATTTGGTGAAATCTGGGAAAGGGGGCGTGAAAGCTATGAAGAATCATCTCAAAAAAACTGTAGGTGATGACAAACTCACTTATGAAGAAATGGCAACGGCGTCCCAAAATTCTCGACCACTTTACGCGATAAACGATGAAAAAGGTGAGGATGCCTTGATACCAAGGCATTTCTTAATTGGAAAACTATTACAATCACTCCCATCTTGCGAAGAGGATATCGCGAAATCAACGCTAAATAAATGGAGGATAATACAAAAGATACTGGGGTGATTTCTGGAATCGATGAAACAAATGGGAGTATTCAGCAGAAAATTTAAAAGAAAATGATATCATTATATAAAAGACGAAAACACTCAGCCAAGAAAATGGCCAATGGCAAGAGTAATCGAGACACATCCGGGCAGAGGCGTAAGAGTGCGAGCAATGTCCGTAAAACTTCAAAACAGCGTTCAGAAACGGCCAATCTAAAAGCCACGTCTTTTAATAAAGGCAAATGATAATAACGATAAGGAAATAAAACAAAGATAAGGCATCTGGCTGATGGAAAACAGCCAGACAAAACAAATATATTCAAACGATTTTTGATAATGATGTTGATAATTATGCCCACCAAATCATTAGCAGGAATTGAACCAAGCAGCGAAATGATAACCAAGTTACCAGATAAAACGAAAATTTATTTGGATTTAGTGGGAAGAAAAATGGACGTGATGGCATCAAAATGGGAGCGTGTAATATATTATGACTTACGCTCGTATATAGAGCAGGTGACTGTTGCCCCCAGCATGCTCAAACGCGTAAAAGAACAATACCATATCTTATCGCAATTCGAAGATGCCTCTAGAATTATAACATTATCACTGGAGAAGCGCCTACGAAAAACCGAGGGCAATCATCGATCATTTATGCATAACAATAGACAGAGACGAGCTTTTTTTTAATGGGTTGGTTGGTATCCATAACGCATTGTTTGGAATAATGAACGCAGATGATCGAAAACAAATGGAAAATAATTTTAGAGCACTACTTCAAAATCAAGAGATGTTGAAAATACAATACAGTTAAGTAAACATACTTCTTTAGTAAATTCAACGAATAATATTATAAGGAGAACAGTACAAGAAGTTAATGGACGATTTGAAGTCATGACTAATCAAATAAAGCATTATCATTCGGAGTTGATAAAAGACATAAACAGAGACCGAATGGCAATCGGTTTTCAGTTATTGATAACGCAAATTAAATTCTAATGGAAGAATGCGAAGAAGTTCAAAAAGCCATTATTGAGCTTTTAATCGATATAAAACATGGCAAAATAAATACAGCTCCTATCACTCCATCGCAATTGAATGAGAACTTTTTAAAATAAGAAATGTGTTGCAAGCCAAGTCACAGTTACCGGGTCGCAGAAGTAACAACGAATTGTGAGATGCATACCATTTGATGTTGATTTTCAATCAGTCATTTTCCCGGCCACCCATCGTGACTTTATTTCTAACGGGTTTATTTGATTGTTCTCAGAGCGAAGCATACAGCCGTATTGTTACCTAGCCTCCGATGTTTGCACCTTCCTCATCCTTCAATTCTGAAGGAAGGTTACAAAAAATAATGCATACACATTGGTACCTCGTAAGGTTCAGAACCCGTCAACATTTTCTGGCCACCCTGAAGATTGGCCCATGTTTTACAAGTTGTTTGTACAGTCAACCACCGTCTAGGGTTATTCAATCCTGGAAAATAACCAAAGACTTCAGCAGTGTCTTCAAGGTGAAGCAAGAGAAACTGTTAAGCCACTCCTGGTCCATCCGGATAATGGTAACAGAATCATAGAGAAGCTCCGCTTCCGTTTCGTCCGCCCGGAGCAATTAATCAGCAGTCAACTAAGTCAAGTCAAGTACGGGAGATTCCACCTATCAGCGTAAGTAATCTGTCTTATCTTATCCCGTTCGACACGAAGACGAGAAATTTGTCAGTGTTTTTGCAGTCAGTCAACGGACAATACCACCTAGTAAATCCGTCACTGCTCCAAGAGCTGGTGTCAAAGCTTTTAGTGACTGGCTGTGTGAGGTCGTTACCAAGAACGTGGTATCTGGCGCACTTTCGTGTGGTGAACCGCAAAAGCTGTCGTACTACTACCAAGGTGCGAAATATCCACCATTTGAGCTAAGATGTTTTAGGTTGAATTCGTCGGCCGTTTTCAATGAATTGGTGCCCGAAAAACCACTTGAACTAGCCAACGAAGAGACTCTCCTGCGAGCCAAAAAGGTTCTAAGAATGTACTGATAACCAGCCAATGACGACTTCAAATAAAAGCTGCAATGTCATCGTGTAGACAAATACGTTATCGCAGGCAAAAAACGTCCAACGAAGAGACGGTTATTGAGCATGGTCATGTCGGTGTTCGATCTTTTGGGATTTATCAGCCCGTTAGTGGTGATCGCAGAAATATTGACGCGTGAGCTTTGGTGACGAAATATCCCCAGGGATGAGGCTCTGCCGGAAGGAACCCTTGCACTTTGGAAAACGTGGCTGCTGCCAGGGATTGTGAATTTTGCCATACACCGTTTTTATTTCCGAAGCGGAATGCCGATGGATACCCGTCGACGGCAGTCAGGACGCCTCTGTAGCAGTGGCATATTGTAGGACCGTTAACGAAAACAACATGGTTGAAGCCAGCTTCATTTGTTCGAAAACCGACTTTGCTTCTTTCAAAGGGATGACGATTACCCGAATAGAACTTTAAGCTGCCGTTCTGCTGCCAAGTCTTTTGGAGTGACTCAGCGGCCGCTATCAAGTGGATACATAGCGAGCGCAGACATTGCAAGCCGTTTGTCCCCAACAGAGTGGCGGAAATATTGGCGAACCGCGAGTAGTTTAACTAGAGATGGATACCAACTTGTGATACCCCTGCAGATGACGCAACCAGATCTAAGAGCCGAATGAGTATAAGACCCATCATTTTTGTGGGGGTCAGACGACAGCTGGCCAGCTTCGCCCGAAGTACTTGCTAAAATACTCCTTGTTCGTGGTAAGTAGCTCTCTGATAGGTTTTGGTCGTATTTCTTCTTTTAATAGCTGAATAAAGCCGCCCTCTGGGTGCTGTGTCTTATAGATCGTTACCGAACACCCCATGTGGTGTGTTTTTTTGTCCGGACCCCATGTGGTCCGCTATCTAGGTACTTACCGCACCCAACAATGCTTGATTTCGGTGATCTAGTGGGAACCGATACATTTTCATTTCAAATGCATTTTTATTTCAATTAAATCATTAATTCTTACATAGACAAAAAAAATGCTTAAAAATGTGCTCAATTAAATTAAAATTACCTTATTGGCCCCATGCGGGCACTCTAAGTTAAATCTAACACTTATTATATGTCTTTCGACGATTCTTACAGCAATTATTTATATTTTTATATTTAGTAAATGTAATGTAAAACTAAGAAAACAATTGTGTTTATGTATAAAACTAAGTACATTGATTTTTGGGTAAAACTTAGAACTAAAACCTATAAACTACCTAAAAATAAAATCTAAATTACTTAACTTACACTATCTTATTGTATTTAAACTAAAATTTTTTTTTGGTGTATGGATTATTCCTCATGATAAGTTGTCAGCCATCTCATTTATTCTTTTATAACTTTTCATATTTTATTTTTAATTTTTTTTTTCCAATTTTTTACTTTTTTTGTAGTTTTTATAATTTTTTTTGTCTTAAATCTAATTTAATTCTACCTAAAGCTATGTAAGCCGGCCACGGCTAAATAATTTTATTAAACCTTTTTTTCGTTTCTTCCTCGTTTTCTTCGAATAGAGGAGTACCGACTGCGCCAGTTAAGTTTCATGTTGGGCGGTGAAAGAAAACAAAACCAATTTTTAATTCTTTGTAAGGTCAACGGAAACCGTTCATTTATTATATTATGAAATTATCTTATTTATAAAACTATCAAGTAACTTAGCCTATGCTGACCCGCCGTCCTCAGCGTTGCTGCGATCAACAATGGCTATAAAGGATGTATTGGTCGCTTGCCCATTATTGGCAGATCACTTTTATAGTGTTTTATTGTTGAGTCAGCCGTATTGATTTGCTTGCTGTCTGCTGATGTTGGAATAATTGCTTGTGACCCCATTCTCCGAGGTTTGGGTAGATTGACCGCGAGTTTCGGAATTGCATATGTTACTCGCGTATGCTGAGTTCACACTAATAGCGTGACACCTGCTCTCTCTTTAAATCATGGAGCGCAGGTCAAAAGTTCAGCTTTATAGGTTGAGGGAAGAGATCTTTGATTTAGGGTAGTTCAACTTGAACAAGTTCCTTTATCGTTGAATTCCTAACTTTTTGCATTATGACTAGGATAATTATAATGATTACTACGTATTCAAATATATTTGAGTTTAATGATAATTGCTTAACGATTGAAAATTTCTTTAATTTCTTAATGTTGTTCAATTGTAAATCATGCAAATATTCTAAAACAAATTGCATCTCGATCAAGATTATATTTGTTTGTATTATAGGAGGCAAAATCTGGAACGTTCTAATCTCTCGGTTGGTATAGTTTTTATCGTTCATGGCTATTGTATCATTGTCAAATTGATTGTACTATGTATTATACAAATGTTCCACTCAGCATCTTGGTTTCGTTTCCATGCCTTAGAGTTCCGTTGAAGTTGAAGAAAAAGACTGTGTTCCCTGACAGAAATTCATTATTAGTTTTTTTGTATAATTGGAAAGCGCAGTTTGCGTTTCTGCTTTTTACCACTTGGTTAATGCAATGCTCTGTTGGTAGTTTCTCGAGCTGACTGTCGCTGCAAAGTGTTATACCCTGCATAGGATTACATCCCGTCATGAGCTAACAAGAGTTCATTTATTCCAAAGTGGATTCGCTTGTTGTTCTGAACTGTAGCCCTGATCATTGCATGGTTAAAGTCCTTTGGGCTAGTTTTTGGTAGCGATATAGCATAAAGTAAGAGAGATTATTTCTGTAGCATGATGGAGTCCGCGTATTCTATAGCTTCTATCACGTTACTACCCGTATTAGGAATTTCTTATTTATGCAGCAGATTAGTGTTAACAATTCATTTCTTCACTAGTTGAGCCGCGGAGAGTATACCGCTCAGTTCGTCTTTGATTACTGTTAGCTTGTTGAACAACATTTGTTCAGATTCATCTACCTGATGACCTTGTTGTAAGTTTCGAAAAGTAATTGTATAACAGTTGCCAGGTGCTGGCTTATTTTGTATTGGTTGTTGTTATTTTCGATAATTGCATTTTCGATTTTCAACAGATCATCCCTATCTGTGGCTCTGTTAACAATCGTTCGGTTTGTTGAATCTGATGCATCAATTGCGGTCGGAGATTATGACATCTTCATAGTTCGTTAGGTTGATAGTGTGAACCATCTTCAAATTTCCGCTGATGATCCTGCCATTTCCTTGGTTCAGGGTGACTACTGGTGTATTATGCTAGAATATGTTGACGTTGCCGAATGCCAGCCCTTGAATCGATCTGAAATTAAAGGATAAACAGATTTACTCAGAAGTGTTTTTGACTTGGGATTTGTGGACCTTTTTGCCAGTTTCGGTAGCGACTGTAACTCTATTATCTTGTTATACTACTTCTTTTGTGTATAAGGGTTTTTATTTACCATCGCGTCATTTGATGGCTGCGTGTATGACTGCCCCGGGTTGATATGTCGTTGGAATATTTCTTTTTTCGTTTTCTCAGCTGACTTTCATTTTCTGGTTCCTTTTGATGAGTTTGGTAAGGTAAGGTGAACGAGGGTTCACTTAAGATTGGAAACAATGGTCCAAAAGAATTTTAAATGTGCCGCCCCAGCTTGTGATGCTGTATTGTAGCTTGGAATGAACAAGCGCAAAATAAATTGTTTTCGCTTACCTGCTAGAACAATATTTCTTGATGAAATACATATACCGCGTCATCATTAGCATGAGAGATTTGATTGACTAAGTATGCTCTTTCCAGTTTAACTTGTAATCGATAGACAAACCAAGATATTTATAATGTTGCACAGACTCAATATGAAAACATTTGCTTGAACAATGTTGGATGGGCTTATAGTTATCTTTTCCACAGTTGTGAATGGGAAGGCAGAATTTTTTGCAATCGTGTACGTGAAAGTGTAAATTGAAATTTGTCAAGTCATTTTGTGATGTCTTAAATGACATCAGCTTTATTTTGTCACTAATGACAAGTTTATCTGCAACAAACCAGAGCCTTAGGGTTTCTAAATCCTCTGAGATTTTTATAATGGATTCGAATTGCGTTTGAAAACGGCAAGTAAAAATAATATCGTCAGCAAAAGCTGTAGGAAATCCATTAAATTTGAGCTGAAAAATAGAGTTTATATATGTATATCAAAAGAAGATATATAGCAGAAGTATAGCAATATAAAACATTGAACTTTACGCTGACCATCGTCCAGTATGTTTATCCAAATTCGTTATATAACATTTAGTGGGAATCCGCGGTAGTCACAAGACGACGAATAGCTAGCACAGTAAGTCGATAATGAGGGCCATGTAAACTACGTACGTTCCGCAAATTAAATACCGATTTTGAAAATAAGTTTAAGTGATATGATGATGTGTCTAAAAATACTGAACATAAACGCCAAAGAACTGCTAAAAGTTACAGCCCGATTGGAAAATATATTAGTTAAAAAAGAAAAACATAACCCTTACTTACTGCCGAGCTCTCATCGGCAGTGTATGTTAAGCTTATTAAACAGCTTTCTTCTCTCATTAAAAGAAAGGAGGATCATTTGTATTTTAAAATATTTTTTTTATCACATCTAGTAATACTGTAATAATTGATAAATGCATAGAACGTCTTCAACTATTGCTTAGGCTGCCAATGTCTAGTTTTTCTCAAGCGATGTAAAAAACACTTCATCCTCACCGACGGAATTTATCTGCTGAAAATTGGACTACATTGCTCACATCTGGTCAAATGTTACTAACATCTCTCAGCACCTGTTAGATAGGGTTCAAAACCGTGCGATAAAACTCATAAAACAATAAATTGACACGTCGGTGTCTAACGACGTAATGTCTCTGGCCTTATCTTGTTCTATCGGTATCTTTACCAGTGGAATAGCCTGCAGCATCCGCCCTTTTAAACCTTCAACTGTAACACCCGTCTCGCTATGAATGCCTCAAGCACACTTTCGGACGACCTCCGAAATATTGTATCGTGTATCAAACATTTGAAACCAACGTAACATACATTAGTACCTCTCTTTTTTTCCGCCCTAATAGTCCTTCGCGCGGGCTATGTATGTGCAAATATTTTAATGGTACTCAAAACCCGGCGCAGATTAAAAAGAGATACCACCTTGATCAAAAAGTTCACGCGCCACACCTACCGTTCGTTCCGATTTGAGTTCTGTTTTTTTGTTAAGTTGGTAAATGTGTTGTTGACATTCCCTCTAAATCTTAGCATCATAGCTTGACATTTACAAAAGTTGCATAGCCAAGAGGGTACATCTATCAATGTGTGTGTTGGCGATTTTTTACAATGTTAGAAATGGATTTAAATTTGCAACAACGAACTTGTATTAAATTTTGCGTAAAAAACGGATTTAATGGTGTGCGAACGTTGGAAATATTGGAAAAGTGTTTCGGCAACGATTCTCTAAAGAAAACGGTCGTTTACCAGTGGCACGAGCGGATCAAAAGTGGTCGTGAGTCAATCGAAGATGATGAACGGAGTGGCAGACCATCGACACCGAAAACTGACGAAAACATTGATGAAGTAAAAGAAATGTTGGTCAATAACCGCAAATTAACCATCAGAGAGATAGCGGAGGACTTGAACATTCCCTATGGATCCGTCCAAGACATTTTGGTTCATGATTTGAGTTTCCGTCATGTAGCAGCAAAGATGGTGCCAAAAGAGCTCAATTTCATGCAAAAAAGAGACCGTGTTGACGCCGCAAAAGTGATGATTTGCGAGGCTGAATCCGATCCCACATTCATTAAAAGGATCTTTACTGGAGACGAGACGTGGGTTTATGACATCAGGCATGTGAATGGCGTTCACCAAATGAGCCGAGACCAAAAAAACCATGTCGTTTTCAGTGGATTACAACGGTATAGTGCATCATGAATTTTTACCCGAAGGTCAGACAGTAAACAAAGAGTATTATTTTGGGCGTTATGAGACGTTTACGTGAAGCAATTTGCCGGAAGAGACCAGAATTGTGGGCAGAAAACTGGTGGATTTTGCACCATGATAACGCACCGTCGCACAGTCCCATAATTATTCGTAATTTTTTGACGAAAAATGCAACAAATACCATCCAACAGTCACTGAATTCACCTGATTTGGCTACCTGTGACTTCTTTCTGTTCAATCGAGTTAAAAAACCACTACGCGGAACGCGTTTCAGCAGCCCAGAGGAAGTAATGGAAAAATCGCAGGAAGCACTGATGGACATACCGAAAACCGAATATAAAAAATATTTCGAGGATTGGATCAAGCGCTGGCATAAGTGTGTTGCAGTCGATGGGGATTACTTTGAAGGGGACAATATAGATTTAGATGAATAAACTAGTATTTTTAATTTTCTGAATAAATTCTGGGTGGTATATCGAAATTACCGGGAAATGCGAGAATAGACCAACAAGAGAAACGCGGAATCACTTGGTTTTATTAAGAGTTTGAAAATAAGTAGCACAGTTATGGTTGGCATATCTTCATTTAGTACTTTGAATGCACTCGTAATTAAATATTTTAATCAGAGATTAAGAATTTGTTAATTTGTCTTGAACTTTAATTATTATTCTAGAGAAGATGCAGGGTTTGCTTTTCTGGGACGTTGTCCCTTGTTGCAAAATAAGTTGTTCTACGTTGTCTTTCTAGAAAATCAGTTGCTTCATATTTCAGTTATTTAATATATACCCGTAAATCCGTATATTTGCATGTGATCACTTTAAATCTAATACGCAGTATTTCACACAAGTTGCAAATAGACATGATGGCTATTTTTGGTTAGAATCTCACCTATACAGTTGATAAAAAAATGTAGGAACACTACTCTAATGTAGTGTGACTTTTTTGATTTAGATCATGAATAAATCGAAGTTCTACTTTATTGCTTAAATTCGTTTGGTTTGATTTAATGTCTCGCTGTTTTTTTTGATATATGAATTATATTTAATGAAATTTATAACGTACATTTACACATTTAATTTTTCGTGCTTTTCGAATTTCATAATCCCCGCCGTTATTTTTTTAATTTCTATCAATATTATATACACCCCACAATGAAACATAATTTTAATTTAATCTTTCTATAGTAAGTCTATCTGACATGTTAACATCATTTATCGAGGATTTAAGAAATGGCTTACTTAGGTGTACCTTGACCCATATTAATAGAAATTGCTCTGTTAGTACTAATGGTAGAAACTTTGTATAGGATTTTGTTTTCAGAAGAAATACTAGCCCTTGTCACGACGTTTAAATAAAGTTGATATCTTGTTTGAGTTTTTAGATATCCAATTTCTAAGACTGTTCCATTTTCATTGCCCATGCTGACTTTGAGGTCACTTTCCTCCAGAAAATGCCTAATTAACATAACGTTTTACTATTATTTTTACTTATGAAAGTAATAATAGTAAAAAAGGAATCATCATCAAGTTTGCACAAAAACCCATAGATTTTATGATACTTGGGAAAACATGAAGGAATTTATGATTTATGGAAACAAAGGAATTTATGATTTTCACCAACGTTTCTAATAACAGTTGACAATACTCGTAAGAGTGGTTTTTCAAGAAATACTAATTTTCCAATATTTTTTGAAATTGCATAGCTATTAAAGAGTTTCAAATCGTGTTCGTTTATTTGACTACCTGACAAAACCCTCATTTCCCTACCTTGTTCCTTAATCGTTACGTTTGGGATTTGAAGGCCCAATTCAAAATTTGGCCAAACAAAAATGGTATAAAAGATTAGAAAAAAAAATAAATGTCTGCATTTATAAACCTAGAATACGCAGACATTATTTACGTTTCTGGGCTGTGCAATGGAAGTTCAACTAGTGCGCGACAAAGATACCATGAACTTTATCCTAACCGACGACTTCCTAGTAAAGGAGTATTTGGAAATACGTAACCAAGGCTTTCAGAAACGGGATCAGTTTCAAATACACGGCCGAATGCGGGAGCTTTACAAGTAAAAAGGATTTCGGCTGATGATGGAAGCTGTTACAACTGATCATTGTTTCCAGACATAAAATTTCTAATGTACTGCATGGAGAAAATCTTTATCCATACCATCATGGACCTGTACAAGAACTGCTTCCCATTGGAAAGAGACTTGAGTTTTCTAACTGGTTGCTGGAGCGGAGCTTGGATGACAACGAGTTTATTTGCAGAATTCTTTGGACGGACGAATCTCAATTTACAAGATCACAAATTTTCATAATCTTAATAGGTGGGCTGTGGACAATCCACATTCAAGGAAACATAAATGATTTCAACACAAATTTAGGGTCAATATGTGGGCAGGTGTACTTGGAAACAAGTTACTCGGGCCGTTCAAACTAGCACCTAGGCTGGATTCTACAAACTATCTGGAGTTTTTGTGAAATAATTTACCAGAACTTTTGCAAGACATTCCACTGATTCAACTAGCTTCATCATATTTCTAACATGATGGTGCTCCGGCTCATGGTGGTGAGGTTAAGAATTTTCTAGATGAAGAGTACGGTAACCGTACCTGACCTGCAAGATCTCCTGACCTTACAGTATTGGATTTTTTTGTATGGAGAAAAATGAAAGAACTTGTTTATTCAACCGAAATAGCAACTTTAATTGAATTGGAAGGGCGTATTCTCGAAGCGTCAACAGAAGTGAGGCAGCAGTTAATAAACATACGCACTGAAATCCAAAAACCGGCTATAGCGTGCATACAAAGTCAAGAAGGACACTTAGAGCACCTTTTATAGCTGTTTTAGTATATGCATAAAATAAAAGTTTTTCAAAACCACATAAAATCATTTTTTATTCATAGCCTTTTTCAGCTTAAAGCGAAAAGAACCTTTTCTATAGATTTTACCTGCTGCAGGTTTTTTCAAGTATCATCAAATCTGTGGGTTTTGCTGCAAACTTGATGATGATTTTTTTTTAATATTGTTATCGGAACAGGCTTGTAAATTGGATATCTAAAGACTCGAACATGATATGAACTTTATTTAAACGCCATTACAAAGACTAGTATTTTTTCTAAAAACAAAGTCCTACACGAAGTTTCTACCATTAGTACTAACAGATCAATTTCCGTTAACATGGGCCAGGCTGCGCCAAAGTAAGCCTTTGCTTAAATGCTCGATAAACATTGGAAATAGACCCTTACTGTAGAACGATTTCTTACTTAGAATGTGCCCAGGAATCATTTCCCAAATTATCGTTGACGAATAAGGGGACACCCTGTATATTGTACTGTATGTAGTATGTTTCTGAGAAACGTTGTGCATATTACATAATATTCCTATACGTACGAAAAAACAAACAGACAGTGATATTTACCATAATTCTGGTAGACGTTATCGAAAGCTTATGTGTGTATACTATAGTGATAATTACATCATCATCAACATCGTTAGCCGGCGATAAGTTCAAGAGAATTTGAATCAAATCGAAGCCAAGGAAGGGGAACAAAAAAAAACTATTTTTGCCATAAATAAACCAAAAAATATGTATTCCGCAAAGCAGATGACTCAAACTCACCGATCGCTTTGCAGCTTCCGCCGTCATTTTTGTGTCTACGGCGGAAGACGTGATATACCAAAGTATGTACACTGCTCAACGCGCGCACTCGAATTTCGTCATTACCACAATTCGTTGCATTGGTCGTTGTCAGTCGTGCGCTTTTTATAAGGTCAACTAGGAAGTGCAAGTGGAGATATTAGTTTCAGCTTCCTCTATAGGCTCAATAGGAAATGTTTTGCACCTGAACCTCTTTGAAAGATAAATCAAAGATTGTGTAATAGCTGGGATACGTAGAGTAGTATTGTAATTATAGGTATGGGACACGGTATATGATCGCAGAAAAGCAAAAAGAAACAAAAAAGCCGCGCATTGGGCTCGTCCGGGATTTGAACCCGGGACCTCCCGCACCCTAAGCGGAAATCATACCCCTAGACCAACGAGCCAGCTGAGCTCATTGTGGTAAAGTACTTATTTATAAAAAGTTATACGTAAAAATATGTTAGTTAATACTCTAGTTTGCTAGCTGAATACACGTGGAACTCGATTCAAGCCTAATGTTACTATATATGTAGTTTCGGGGTGTTTATAGCATGATAGGATTGTAAAAAGTTCGTGAGAGTATCCAGGATCTTCATTGATTAATGTACACTTTAACTTTCATAACGTAATACACATATTTATATCTCAAATGTTACATGTACTTAGCCGGCGGCTTCTCCAGTAGAAAGTTATTGTTATTTGTTGGAGTCAGAATAGGTTTCTCTAATCCAGATGGGTGAATGTTAGGATATGTGCTTTCTTTCAAATTCATCAAAATCGTCGTACATTGCTGAGGTTATTCAGAATACTTATTCTTCCTCCCTTTCTAATAAGTGAGAAAACTGCTCGCCCTCAAATCATGTTGTAGGTTGACATGGATGTTAATTCTTAAGGACAGGACTCCGACATTAGGTCATAAGATATGGGACTGTTCCTCGTGGCATTACATGCCAAGTATATCTGAAATAACAACCAATAACTAAAGTGTACCATATGAAAAGACAGTTTCCGGACAACAGGTCCCTGTTTTCCTTCAGACCTCTAGTCTCTTCCGTATAACTGCCTCGGTATTCCTTTCAAAATTAAGAGGGCTTTCAACTCTGCAGAAAACTAATATGATGAAAAACAGCCAACGTATTTTGAACGGAGTATCAGAGCTGGAGGAGTCTAATAAAGTGATCTCCACGCCACTATCTAAAATATAGAGTGAACTAATAGGGTCGCTGGTCTCGTGAAGAGGAGGCGTAGCTAGTAGCAAGCAACATTTCCGTATGCTACCCGAAACCAGATCTTTCTTCATCCCCTTCCCTTCTGCAGAATTTATTACATTTCTATACGGACTAAGTTTAATTTTGCATAAAAATCAAGATATTTTATTTTCAAAAGGTTTTTGAAAATCCTTCACTTTTCCTTATTATTCTTCTCAATAAAATAACACACCCTCAGGTCATTTTTAAGGTGTCTAGATAAGAGGAAACGATTAGTAAAAAGAGTGCCAGGGGATGCCCTAAACTCCATAAGATACGTCACTTAAGATACTGATAACAGCCAGTCTTGAGAAAGAAAAATGCGTATTTGTTGATGCAGGCGCTACCTACCACGTACGGTGAGGTTATGTCAAAGAGTCCACATAGACCGTGGAACATTATTCCTCTTGAGCGTTTAATGGAGAAGTTAGTTCTAGTCAAAGAGTGAGACACTTATAATTACAACAATAGTCGTATCTATCCTTCCATCTCCAAGGAATATTGATGAAATAGCAATGTTCTCCATGTTTTAATATAAAGTAAAATACCTACATACTCGTATGTATATCAATTTGTAGTATCTGCTGGTGGTGGAGAACGATCTTCCTTCTCAAGATCTTGGGGCATTTAAATGATTTCAGTGCCCATCAGCAGCATCCGTATCAGCTTTGATCACCATTGTAATGTCTTACTTGCTGTTGACCTTAAAATCTGCTATAAACCGAAATCAAGAAGGCTTTCATCTTCAAATATCTGAGACTCATAAAGGGGAATATCTCTACCTTTCGGGTTTGCAAAGTGTAGGTGAAGGTGCCAACGTTTGCTAAGAGGAATCGAATCGCTCTTGAGTTAATGATTTGGGCCACTTGCGGTTGTTGGACAGGTGACGTTAAATGTCAGCCCCAACGTCTAATTGATCTACAGTGTACCTTATAAGACAGGAGGCAGGATCGACACTTGTCCGCGCCATGAATCTTTTCTATTCGGAAATTTTTATCTTTTTTTAACAATAATTAGCGCACGCTCAAAAGTTTATTAGTACCCTTAAAATGTTTGCACACAGCGCGGGCGAAGGAAACTTAGGAAGGAGGAAGAGCGAGGTACCGATGTACGTTAGTTTTAAATGCTTGGGGGTTATAATGACTAGGAAATAAAGAGCTCGGCAGAACAATCCATACGCGAGTTGTACGGCTTAGGAAAGAAAAATGATATTTCGGTGTACGTCCGAAAGTGGACTTGAGGGTATACTGAAGGGCATTAATAGCGAGACGGATGTTACGATTGAAAGCTTGAAAGCCCAGAATGCTACTGGTAATTTCCGTGGAACTCTGGCTATGAAAATATCGATAGAACAATGTGAGGCAAGAGACGTTATGTCGGTATTCAAGCGTGGCAATTGACTGTTCAATATTGGCGTCACCTATGAGATTTATCGAACGGTTTTGAATCTTATCTAACAAGTGCAAAGGCGTCTTGGGTGCACTTTACCAGATGTGGGCATTGTATTCCATTTTTGGCAGATTGTTCTACCTAATATTGAGGCCAGATCAGAGGGAAATTATTTCTTACAACGTTTGAGGAAACCTAGACCTTTCGCGCCATTTTTGGCGATATCGAATATGTGGTCATTCCAACATGAGTTGGAATGGAAAGTTTTTCAGTTTCAACGATGCAAGTGCCATTCATGGATAATGGCTGGATATTTCAATTTCGCTTTAACGGCAGCAGACAGCATTATATTTTGGAAGCATTCAATTCTACTCTGTTGATAATTCCCTAATTATCGGAATTTAATGAGCTGATCTTACCCTGCCGCTCCCGTTCTACAGCCGAAGAGCAGAGACGTGAGTCCGGGAACGAATATGAAACGCGGAGCGTACTGTCGTCAGCAAAGGAATGTATCGGATTAGAAGTAGCACACAAGAGATCATTGACGAAAACTAAAAAGAGTATCAGAGAGAGAACTATTTATTGAAACCATCTAAGACAACAACAAGGTAATTTCTACTCCACTGAAGAAGAGAGTCGTCGATCCGAAATACACAGAATTTCGAAAAAAGAGCTTGATGCCAAACTCCGTCAAATGCCTTAGAAATATCAAGTGCAATTAACTTGCTTTCGCCAGAATGATGTACGTTTTGGTACCACTTTTCGGTGAAACGTGCTATCAAATCACTATTGGACCTGTTGCTATGAAAACAGTATTACCGGTTATTGAGAAGTTTTCGTGTTTTGAGATATTTCATGACCTGACGGTTTATCAGCGTTTCAATGATCTTTTACGGACGGGTTGGACAAGTGCTGTTTTTCATCTGCTCGGAAAGAGTCCTAACAAGTAAGATTGATGAAAAAGCTTACGCAATTGTTTTGCCAGCGTGGAAGAACATCTCGTCAGAAGAAGGGGAGCTATACCATCTGGACCAGCGGATTTATGAGTTTTAAGATCTTTAAGTACCCTTGCTACTACACGAGTGCGTAAGTGGATTCGTCCCTATGAAGATTCGACGTGCTCAAGTGTAGACGGAGACAAAGCACAATTTGGAAGTGTTGAGCTGGCTGCAAGCATGCAGCAAGGAGATTTGCCTTCTCCAAAGAGCTGACAGCTAGGATATCATTATAAATGAGCGTTGGGATGGAAGATGAGACAGAATTTTGACGAACGGCCATCAATTTTTACTACTTTTGGTACATTTTAGTATTTTTTGCCTCAGCTTTTAATAGTATTGAAATTTTACATGCATAAGAAAGACGTTGCAGTCATTTTGGCTCGCTAGAATTTTTTTCGGTTATCCTCGGTAGGTTGGATCTTGTAGGACCGAAAAAATACTTCTCTCACCCTGACAGCCTCTTTACAGCTCCAGTTGTACCACACCTTCCTTCGATGAGAGATAAATCTCATTCCAAAGAGAATCGTGTCTGTGGTCATATCAGCAGCGGCATCCTCGAGAAAATATAACGATCAGTTAATTTCCTAAAGGAGCTAGTAAGTGCGCTCCAATTAGCTTTATCGTATTGCCATACAGTTCTTTTTGAGAATCTTTTATCTAACTTTATGGACAATATACGATAAATTAGCTGATATGACACAGCGATCGGACGAAGCTAGAGGGGATAGCACATTTGTACACTTTTGTGATTCCCTAATAAAATAATTTTCTCCATAAAACTAAATAATAATTAATATTGAAATAGCTTAACAAAATTTGTTTATTCTATTTAATTTAATAAAACTGAAAGGTTTTGTCATATATGTAATAAGATACATTAAAATACACAGCAAAAAGGCCTTTAAGTGAAGATCCTTTAGATCTAACGTAACTATATCAACGCCCTGGACACAGAAGCAAGGGAAGCAGCGAGCAGGTGTGATAGGAGAACTGTCTACAGAATAACCAAAGGTGGTCATCGTTCTGGGCAACATCCGGTGAAAGACTTAGATGGTTCCGTAATCGTTTTGGATGAGGGTAAGCACAGGCGATGAAAAGAACATTTTGCTACAGTCCTTAAGCGTGCATTTTCCAGCGACAATTTCCCGAACTCGCGCCTCCACTTCCAGTAAAGTTGAGATCGCTACCGCGATCAACATGCTGAAGAACAACAATGTGTGGTAGGACCAAATGTTATTCCCGCAGAGGGTCTGCGAGCTGCTCCAACAATATCAGCAGAGCTTTTACATCCTCTTGTTAAGAGAGCTTGAGCGGCTTTCCCCAACAAGTGGAAAAAGGAATGATTGTCAAGCTCCCTAAGAAAGGTAGTCTTATGGAATGTAGAAACTAAAGGGGCATTTCCGTTCTTTCCGCAGCTGCTAAGGTAATAGCCAAAGTAGTTCTTGTGCGAACAAAGGAACGTCTGGAAGCTACACTCGATGCCGAACAAGCTGGTTCCACCTCTGGATATGTGTCAACCACATTAATACCCTGCGGATCATTATTGAACAGTGCCTTGAATACCGGTCACCACTTCACTTGCTGTTCATTGATTTAGAGAAGGCATTCGACAGTGTCAACACATAGTTTATCTGGTTTGCCTTGCTCAGGAGAGCTATGCTCGACAAACTAATGACTATTATCAAAGCAACCTATGATGGGTTTAAATGTCATATTCCGGATAGATGAAAGATGGCAGAGCAGTTCGGTATGACAAGGTTGCATTCTATCGCTTATACCTTTTTTATCGGTTTTTACCAACGTTCTTCCCGCAGTCTTGTCTATTGGAAATGGAGGAATGGACTCTTTCATCTAAACCCTAACGACGCAACTACTCAGCGTAGTTTACTCTCTCATAGGATTATTGATCTGCACAAATGACAGCAAGAGTGCAGAGGGAAGCAAATGTCGTGGGCTTGAAAGTTAGCACTGCCAAAAACAAGATCATCAATCTCAGTACTAACACATCAACTCAAGTTAGCATTACTAGACAACGGGTAGAGAGACTAGGGTGGCCGTGTTGTAGTGTATTGGGTTCGTCCAAAGATTGAGGTCATTAATATACTGTTGCAACGTGACTTCGATAAAATTAAACGATATTGCGATGACTGGAATTTGATAACCAACTTTGAGAAATCATTTTGTTTAGGATGGCTTTGTCTGGGCTTCTAGGGATACCAGAAAGAAATGGCGGAAGTTTTCTATCGTCGGCCAACACGGACAGCCACTTGCTTGTCGAAATGTAGTCGGATACCTTGTGATCTGGCTAGATCAATATCTATATTTTAACAAACATATAGATGCTGCTCTGGTCAGAGCCAAAGGTGCTTTTGGCCTTACAAAAAGACTGTTTTCTAACAGGCAACTCGATGTAAGGGTGAAGGTGATCTGCTATGCATGTATTTGGTTGTCGCGTGTGGTTCAATGTGAGAGCAAGTTCATTGGAAAAGATTCGGGTGTTTGATAGGGCTTGCCTTAGGGCTTATCATCGCTTATTCAGAACACTAGAGTCTGAGTACATAAAATTCTATCCTAATGAGGTCCTGTCCAATAAGGCGAACTTAATAAGAATGGACAATTTTTTTTATGAAGTTGACTCGAAGACATATTGCAGGAGCAATGACCTCGTCGAACAACCTGATCTCCGGGGCTTACTACCACAATTATAAGTATCATGACAGAGTACGCTTTGACAGTAGGGCGGTAGGAAGTCGCGACATGAGGGATGCTGCTCGGCAGCATCAACAGTTTTTGTGGCTTGTTGAAGGAAGGAAGCTTCTTCGTCAAATTCCTCTGGTACATGAGGTTATCCTAGTTTCTTTTTAGTCGTGGCCGGCTTACATAGATTTAGTTAGGTCTAGGGTAGATATGAGAAAAAAAATTATAAAAAAAAAAAAATTAATAAAAAAGGGATTAAATTTTAATAAAAGAGATTTTTTTGCTAGTGAATAATGTATTCTTAGCTTTAATTGTACTTAATACAGAAGCAGTAGTAAACATGTAATGTACTAAACGTCGTCGTAAGTGTTAGGTATAACTTAGATTGCCCTCATGGGGCAGTAAGATATAATAAGATTATTTTTAAGTTATTTAAACTAATTTTTAAGCGGGTTTTTTGTATAGCTTGTAAGTGTAAATAAATTAATATAATAAAAATGCATATACATAAATGAAAAAAGGAAAATTGTATTGGCTTCCCAATCAGGAGTTCAATACCAGTCGTGCTCGAAAAACATTATTTTTTCAGGCAATTAAAATTTCTTGAGATGAATGGTTGCCTAAAATACAACCACAAGCCAATTTACACTCATAATTTACTCTCCCCATGAAATGTTGGATGCCACCCATGGAACCAAATAACAACTGAGCCCAAACATTTTTCTCTCTCTTTCTCTCCTATTTTCCAAAAAAACTTAACATGTGCTCCGGCATTTTAAGAGTAGTAGTACGCTCCTAATTCTTAAGGTCTTACAAAAAAAAGAAAAAAAAATCAGTTTCCAATATCTTGGGAGTATTGTCTCTACGGAGGTTGGAACCGAACGGGATATTGTCAACCGAATCGGCAATCAGCTTAAACACCAAGCTACGACTGTTCCATTCAAATTGTGAGTTCCTGCTGTTGTATGGATGCAACACTTGGAAGGTGATCGCTATTATCACAAAAAAAACTACAAAAGGTCGTTGATACGTGTCCAGGGAACATCATGACGATCTTTATCAGAGAATCAGCCGGAAACCAATAAGCTCAAAACCAAAAGGCGATGCAATGGAATCCGTTATCACAAGGCAAGAAATACAAATCCAACTCGAGCCTACAGACCATACATAGCAAAGAGAATTCTTCAATGGGTTCGTTGAAGGACAATGGATTTTGGGCTGATGTCATTCTTCCGTTTGGGTAACCGTTCGTGCCGCCTAGATCGTGCAATTTAAAGTCTTTCGAATTCTTTCTCTAGAGCTTTTTGAAAAGTTTATATCAATAAACCTTGATGCTGTATCATTGAAAAGCAGTTCTATTTGTGTCAAACTGTGATTGAAGACTTCATCAAAGTTACGCAAATGGGCTAGCAAAGCCGAGGAGGGTATTTATCAGGTGTACTTTAGTAACATGTCTATTCTACGATTAAATTTAAATTTCAGTATTTTTCAAAAAAAAAAAAGACGGTGTTCTATTTAAAACCTTTTATTAAGTAACTTTTGCTTTACATAAATATTATATGAGCAACACTGCTTTTGCTTACTTAAAGTGGCGCTACAATCCAGGATGACCCTGGGCCTCATCCAACAAGCATCTCCAGCCAATTCGATCTTAGACTATTGTAGCTGCCTCCAGTTTCGAGCGCCAAGTTAGCTGAGGTTCCCTACCACTTGCGCGCGCCACCTGAGTCCGATCTTTTTATACTGCGCTGTCCCTCGGGGGCCAATTCGAAGACTTTTCGGACCGGAGCTTTGGTGTCCATCCGTTTTACATGACCCAGGCACGTCAGTCAATGGGCCTTCACTCTTCTGGCTAAATCGATGTCGATGTCGTTTTTCGTCGTTGTACGAGTATCTCCTCCTCTACTCACGTTCTATGGAGACGGGACCCCAAATCACCCCAAGCATCCAAACCAGCTATTTTTGATAAAGTCCATGCCTCTGCAGTATAGTGCAGGACTGGGACTATTAAGGTCTTATGTATAGGGTATAGGGTCTTATATATAGGGTATAGGGTCGAGCTAGCAAAGCTGTTAGCCAATTGCTTTCATATCCCAAAAAAGCAGCGATTGGCAAGAGTTATACTTCGTTTGATCTCAGTGCTCTTGTCGTTGTCTGAATTGATAGCGGAGCCTAGGTATAAAAAGTTCTTAGCCTCAAAGTTATATCTGGGTGACGTTCTGTTCGAGATGTTGGTGTTGGGTGTCAATATACTTGGTCCTGCCCTCGTTGATCGTTAAACCCATATTCGCCGCTTACGTCTCAATGCTGATATCACGCTTCTTTCTTCCAATTATCTGAATATCATCGGTATTTGGACGGATCTTTGAAAGACTATGCCTCTTGTGTATTGTGAATTTTTCAATGATGTTAAAAAAACTTCATGACAGCGCAGCGCCTTGTCTAAATCCTTTTTTGACATCAAAGGTCTCGGCAAGCATTCTCCATCGTCATCCTGGACAAACGGAGGAGTTTGGCAAGGATGCCAAAATTAGACATTACTCTGTATAGCTCGTCTTTATACATACATAGATGTTGGCATACACGCCCTTAAAATCGATGAATAGGTGGTATGTATCGATTTCGAGTTCATGGATTTTTTCCAAACCGTACTATAGTGTGTATATTTAGTCGATTGTGAACTTTACTGGCCTAAAACCACACTGATATGGACCAATCAGGTTGTTGACGAACCGATTCAGACATTCACACAATACGTCAGATAGGATCTTGTAGGTGGTATATTCAGAAGACTGAAAGCTCCAATAGCTTTGTGGCTGCTTTCACTTCATCCAGGTCAGATGGATGAAATTGTTGGTCTACATTGTCCAGGTTGAAAGCTTCATTCTACCTGGCAGCGGTATTTTGTTCTTCATCGCCGTTTTATACAGTCTATAAAAATGCTCTTTCCAAAACGTCAGCATCGACTTCGACTCTACTACTATTTATCCTTGTTTGTCTTTACACGCTTACAAGAACTTAACACTCAAGTGAGTACACTTAAAATGCGTGAGCACGTTTTAAGTTTTTAGAAAAATCGGACAGAGAGAGAATAAACGATTTTTGAGCAAAGCTTTGAGCTCAATGGCTTGCATTCAACATTTAATGTTGAGACTAAATGATCAGTGTAATTGTAGTTATTGCATTCTAGGCTGACACTCATCTTACGTGAATTTCGTTGTCTAAAAAAAAGAATGTCTTTCGACCGCGCAAGTTACATTCCCACACTTCAGAGAAGTTGTAGTAACACGAGATACTTAGAGGTCAGGCCAGAAATTTTTGACTTAATTCTCGTGCAAATATGTACTCGTATAAACGAAACAAATTCATAAAAAACAAATATGAAAAATGCTAGCGCAACATTTTTTCATTCTCATTTTTTCATATTGCTGGTGATCGTGTTACTGCATATTTTCTTTTGATCTAATTTTGAATTGAGTAGGGCAGTTCATCACAAACTACCGAACCGATATCATTGCTTTAAAGAATGAAAAATAAAGATTAATTTATTATGTAAGTAATAGTGTTGTGTTTTCTCTTATATGTTTAATATTGAGTTCTCTGAATAGAATCTCAAAGCGTAACACGCGCTTCTCATCCTCCTTTTTTTTTCTCCTGAGAAGCCGGTGAAACAATCACATTTGTCAAAAAATGGAGCAGTCAGAGTTTGTTGCAATTGTGCTTGAACAGACTTCTGACACTCAACTGAAATCACAATTATCCGTTTTATTTCGATATTACTTTTGCAGAACCTATTGTTGGACGACGTGAGCTCGGGCAGTTTGTTAAAATTAGTTACAGCTCTATTTGTCCACTGCTATGCTCATGTTTTCTATTTAGTGAAGTACTATTTTTTTAGCATTTTGGAGAACGTTCGCATCTCATTCAAGTAAAAGGGCGTATGCTCTTAAAGAATTTTTGAAAAGAAAAAGTCGATCGTTATTCGCAACTAGATGGTGCTTTAGTTCTCAATGTAGTCCATTCGTCCGAAGATAACATTCAACAATATTGCTGCATCGGGTTGTAGTAGATTCCTGAAAAGCGTTGACACTGTTCTTCTTTTAAAAGTTTTTTAAAAACGAAAAGTCCGAAATGGCCAGTTTGATTCAAAATAAAGAAAAAAAAATAATTGTTTTATGAAGTCATTCATACTTTAAGTGTGCAGATATCAGAAATGTTTTACATCCTTCGAAAAATTTAAATATTTCGATTTACTGAACGGGAACAAATTTAGTCAACATCGCCAAAAAAATTATTTTCAAAATTATTTCAATTCACTCAATTAAACAATGAATTGACTATTTTTTTTTATGAAAACGCAGGTGCTACGTATCATGCAAACGACAGTAATGACATCAGCAGCGACTTCAAGAACGACGGTAACATTTGATGGCTTGCTCTGGGTGGAGTCTAAAAATATTGGCGGCAGCTTTCAAAACTCATGTGCACAGTATCAGCTATAGTCCATGGAGTAAATGGGATAAACACGTACCTTCGAATTACTCAAGATCAGAAGAGGTTGAGCTATTTTGCTCTCATGTCCATCGAAGGAGCTGAAAGAAAGTGACGGCTTTTAAGGTCGAGTTATCGAATAGCTTTTGACCGTTGAGCGACGAGCCGATTTTATGTTACGGTAAATATGCTATTTTTATACCCTATTCCACAGGAGAATATTATTTTCTTCAAATATATCGTAATTAATAAATTTTAAAAAATAACGATTTGTGTTTTTATTTTTAAATTCTCCAGTGCATGTAGCCAACCCAAAGCTAAAGACCCGGAATCGCCATCACTATTGGCACATAATTGAAAGCATGCGTGCCTTCTGAATGTAGAATTTACCAGATGTTAGTTCTGCTTAGATTAAAATGTCAGATAAGTTGCCTAAAATTGGTAATTCGATGGTTTCTAACGTAATGTTAGACGTCTTCGTATCTGCTAACGCCTTCAGCAGAATGTGAGTCTCTCGACGATTTCCGCGTTCCTGATGTCTCCCTTAATCTGTCCTGGCATATCGGGCAGTCCTATCAGGATATCCCCTCATTCATTGACCGTTCCCGTTGTAGAAACTATAGGCATAAAAAATTTCTGCGTATTCTTGTGCTGCAAAGCCCATCATCGAGGATATTATGAATTAAACATCAATATCTCGGTTAAAAATACAAGCTGGTTGTGGAAATAATTTTACATTATTTTTATATTATTTCATAAGAGCATCTCTTAGTTTTTTTTCCTTTTTATATTACACAATAATAAGCTTATTTTACGGGGTAACAATTCCAAAGCAGCTGTTAAGTACATTAGTAGTTTTAGAGGGTTGTTGTGAAAGAATAGCCCATTTTTTGAGCTTTATATTGTAGTTTGAACAAGTTGGATAGCTATGAACAAAAAGTTTCTTACTATTTGATAGTGATAGTGATTCCAACGAAGCGGAAGGTGTAACAAATATGTGAGTAAGAAGGAAGTGTTTGCGCGATAGAACGAATCCATTTACATTGCCTTCAAAACAATTTATTCAAAAGTGCCGCGTTTCCAAGGAAGTTTTTAAGTACATTTTGGACGTTTTGAGCCTTAAAAGTGGACAACGATTAACATTTATACCGCCTATTTTAAAGCCGCTACGTTGGAAACATTATGATGCAGTAGATACCAGTGGCTCATTTCTTCTGACTGCTGCGTACCTTTGAGCCAAAGTACCCTTTAATGGCGATTTCCAGAAAGGCAATTTGCTGAAAAACCAAGAGATTATTTTTATACATAATATGGAACTCTCGGAGGTAAGTATCTCTTTTAAAAGATAGTCCATATATATATATGTACATTCCACACTAAAACATATTTGTAAAGTTGTAGGACTGATTGATGAAACTCATCTTTAAATTAAACGGCCACATGCAAATGAAAAGTTATTCTTTAATCGAAAGGCAAAGCATAGCATCAATCCCATGATCGTGAGTAAGAGAATATTGCGTATTGGGTTTTTTTTTCAAAATATTTAATCAATTTCTAAGATATGTGATCACGAATTGCGAATCTTGGCTATTAATGCAAAATACGGTGGTTCATCACATTACTCTTTTGTCTGAGGACATTCCAACGAACGCCACTACTTCGAACAAAATTTTCGAGATAACAATTTGGATTTTTTGATTTTAGGGAATAGTTGTGAATAACTTGCAAACATATATAAAGAGAGATATAACATACTCGTATGAAATTTTCATTACAACAGGCGATATCGGATATCCTTTGGAACGATGGCTACTAACACCATATAGAACCTATACTGAAGAAAAACATACAAAATTCAACATTCAGCATGGAAAAGCAAGGAATTTAGCTGAACGTTGCATTGGTATTTATAAGTGTAAGCTTTTCTAATTTGTTATAGTTTAATAACTCAAAATAGTTAAATCTATCGAGGTTGCTGGAGAATTCTTATGGAAGAACGAAAGAAGAACGGAGAAAATGATGAAATTTAGGAACGTGTGAGCTGCTTTACACAATATTTGTATTCTATTTAAAGTGGAGATATTTTTAGATTACACAAATGAAGATACCCACACGGTATTGAAAATACGAGTATAAATAATCACCAGCAGAATCTTCGATCAGTTGCATTAAGAAAAAGAGATAGAATATCAAATAGTTTAATGCAATGTGTACTGAAATACATTTAATTTTTATTCTTTAAACAGTGTTTCTTTTATAAGTCTAATTTCATTTTATTTTCTTCCAACATGGCTTCAAATTTACAGACTTTTATATTTAGCTTTCTGTTCTTCAACACCAGAAGTTCTTTAAAAGCTTATTTATAAGTCTTGACGTAGTCTTTTAGGATGTCATTTCTTTCTTCTGCCACCTTAAAGCAACTATTAGCGCTGGTCTCAAAAAAGTCTACATTCGAACGAGGTTTTTTAGCGGCGACTTTTTCAAAAGGAAAAAAAATAATTCCAAATAAAGAAAATCATAAATAACATCTACACACTAAGAAGCTGCTTCTGCTTTAGGATTGGCTGATTCTTCTTGATTTGGCTCAGTCGCAAATAATTCTAATGCGATTTTTTCCAAAAACAACTTCAGAGCTTCCCAATTCTTCTTCCAAATGTTCGCCCTTATGGATAGCATCCAAACTTCGGCACGGCTCCTCAGCTCCAAAAGTTTTAGTTTTTTCGCAGCCCAATACAGCTTTATCCAGGGAATTAAGACATTTACTCTTTCTCGTTTTTGATGGGCCACCTCCTGTTTTTGCCATTTGTTTTATTTGGTTTGACAGTTTATTTTTGGTAGGGTATTTAAAGCCTGTCCAAACCTTGAAAATAACTTTCGTTCAAATTCTAAATAAGAAATACACCCTGAATGACTCGAACTGCAACCGACTTCAGACTGCTATAATTTCCACCGTTCATGACAGTGAGCAAAAATTTTGACACATGACAGATAATTTTATTATTTACAATCTTTTTAAACGATTTGCGTCTCAGTTGTGTCAAAAAATTTTTATCCGCGATGGAATTCAAACGTGATAGTGTGATTCTTTATATTTGGCTGGAAAACCACAAGTAGCTATTGTTAGAGCCCTCCAGCACCTCAACGTGAATAAATCATTTGTGTCTCGAACCATAGCTCGTTACCGTGATACTGGCAGCGTTGAAAAACGCCATGGTCATAAAAAAACAGCAGCATCGGCAGAAATGGTTCGGAAAGTGAAGGCTCGAATTGAGCGAAATCCGCGTCGAAGTGGAAGGAAAATGGCTCGCGAGCTCAACATATTGGAACGTTGGAACGGATGCAACACATACTGAAAAATGAGCTTGGGCTCAAGCCATTGAAGTTCCAAAAAGCACACGATCTTACCCCGCAACAGAAAAAAGTTAGAGTCGAAAGAGCGAAGGAGTTGCTAGGCTTGCACGAAAGTGGAGAGTTGCTGAATTTGGCTTTTTCCGATGAGTCGCCATTTATTATCGAGCAATATGTCAACAAACAGAATGACCGAGTTTACTTGCCAGAGAGGGCCACCATAACCGCCGATGGTCGCTCTCCACTCGTATTTTTGGACCATGGTGTCAAAACTAATGCGATCATATATCGTGAAACTGTCTTAGGGGCAAGATTGGTTAAAAAACAATGTTCCAAACTTCATTTCTTCGACACAATGGATTGCAAATTCTCCGGATACAAATCCGTTGGATTTCTCTGTCTGGAGTATTTTGAAGGCGAAGGTTGGCACTAAAAAATACCAAAGTTTGGAGCACCTCAAACAAGCTCTTCGCCGGGAATGGGCCAAAATACCGCAGAGTCACTTGCGTGCAGTGTGCAGAAAGCATCTTGAAAACTTCTGATACAATTTGAAAATTGATGTATTTTCCAAAATTTTTTACTTTGGCACAATAAAATTTATCAAAAAATAAAAAAAATTATAGCATTTTAAAAAGTTACAGTTCGAGTAAGTCACCCTGTATACCAAGAATTCTTACCTTTTGCCACCCATTTCCATTTTTTATTACTGGTCCTATGCTATTCAATTTATTTTTCAATGCATCCCACATTTGGTTTCTGCGAACTTTACCAGCTGAAGTGTTGAATATACTTTTCCTCAAGTCCCCATTCTTTCGATAAAATAAACAAGCAGATCCAATTGCTTATTGGTTGCACACCTGAAAATTGCCGAGGATTAAAAAAAGTCTGATAAACCAAAAGGTGAACGCTATACTGGTAACATTGCTGATGTAGCACAAAGTGTCGCTGAAGAACCTTCAACATCGCCCACGCTTTATATAAACATTTTAAGGGTACCCAAATCACGACAACCTCAGGCATTAGGCATTCATCTATCGAATGTTTTATTTTAAATAAGGGATTTTTTTTGAAAAGTATGGTTTATGTGGACAAGCCAACAATAATTGCACAGCTGAAAAGCAATATTCCGAACGAAAGTGATGAAAGTAGTGCGGTAATGTGTGAGCGAGTCCTTGAAAATGTTGCTGTTCGTATGAGATCCTGTGGTCGCGCTGGTGGTGGACATTTAAATGATGTTATTTTTCACCCATAATTCTTAAGAGTCATATTTTTATAAAAATACCAGAAAAAAAATAATTATTTACATATTTTATTTAAAAAAAAAACATTTAGCCACGACTATTGAAACACCCTTTATATTATGCCCGAACCACGACCTGGAGAATCGAGTCCTTGTGCACAATTTCTACCTTCGAAATGAAATAGAGAATTGGCGATTCGAGAGCTCGGGCTTCACCCAGTTTAGTAACGAGAATATGTCAAATAACGTCATCACCAACGACAGGGTACTACCCCCTTTCATTTCGAAGGAAGAGCTCCAAACGATCTTCGAATCGCTTAGAAGTAAGAAATCAGTGGGAACCGATGAAATACCGAATATTGTGCTTCGACATCTCCCACTAGAAGCGGTGAACATTTATACCACCCTGTTTAATAATGCAATGAATAATGCACATTATCCAGCGCATTGGAAAACTGCGGTGGTACATCAGTAAGGTTTTCGAGAAGGTAATCAATAGAGTCCTGACTAAGTGGGTTGAGGACAAACATATAGTTCCGGATAATCAGTTCGGTTTCAAGGCGGGGCATGCTATCATTCATGCTGTGTCGAAGCTTGTTTCTGATATCCAATGGAACAAAGGCAAGAACCAGTGCACTGGTGTCTGCCTGATTGACTTGGAGAAGGCCTTCGATACCGTATGGTTAGAAGGACTCTTTTTCAAGCTGGACAGGTTGGGCATTAGTAAACCACTGCTGTATATTCTTTTTGATATGCTCTCCAGTAGACAGTTCATCGTGAAGAATGGCG